>CM057456.1:1652985000-1654304166 GCA_016271365.2 Neoceratodus forsteri | reverse complement strand
CTTCTCCTCTTTTGATTGCCTCATTCTCCTTGCTGCTGTCCCCCCCCCCATTCCCATTCTTCATTGTTTCCTCCTATTGGGCTTCCCTCTCTCCTATGTTCCTCCTTGCTGCTGCTTCTGTCTGTTGTTCACCCGTACCTCATACTTGTGTTTTTCATTTTGGACTTCTCTCACTCCTCTCAGAGCTGCTCTCATCTCTGTGTCAGGAATTTCAGTGTGTAATGTCATCCCCTATTGCTTGGCTTCAGCTACACCCATGGAACTCATTCAGTAGCTGCACATGGTGATCATCGTGCTTACATTCTAGATGTTGCTCCGTGATGAGTTCTAAAAACCTCAGAAATCAATAAATCTGTACTGTACTTTGTTTCTGTTGTTCATTTTACTTATTAAAATATGAACTCACTCATTTATACCAATGGTACCATTGATATATAGCTATTGCTGCTCAAGTTCCAATCCATTCATTTCATACTACCTGGATTTATCCAGGTTTCATGTCTCCAATCATTTAGTTTACATAAACCTGATTTGTTGATATAGTAGCCTATGAAGAGGGCCCATGGGGAAGGGCACCATCCAGGATGACGACTCATTCCCCGCAAAGTCCCTCATGGCGATGGGTGCTTAGGGTGACTGGATGGGGAAGGTGGGTGAAATGGGCGACAGGATGTCACTATATGTAAGTGCGTGGGGGGGAGTGAGCATGGCAAGGGTGGGCTGGGAAGTGGTGGAGGAGCTGTAGGGGGTGGCACTGCAGTGGGTTGCTGAGCTGCATCATGGCATTGGGGGTTGGCCTGTGGTTGGGGTGGGTGAGGAACCGGGTTCGGGTCCGGGCACTGGTGCGATTTTATTGCTCCCGGCCCGAACCTTTAATTTTACATGTTCACCCCCAACATGCACCCCCCTGGAGTTGAGAATCCTTTAGTAGGGGGTGGGGGGCAAAGCCCACCTGCATGTGGAGGAGACACAGCCCCCATAGAAAGCATTGTAATGTATGTCCCAGGTGCTGTTGTCCTGTGCACTGGGGTGTCAGTATTGCCAAAAATGTTTTTGGCACTCTGACTGTGTGATAACTGCAATCGCCTTTAGGCTTTCGCCGTTATCACATAGAACTGTTGATATTACTCAACGATGTCATTCAACAGTACATTTGTTCAAACGCTTTGTGCTCCATGTTTTTGACAACTCTGGCTAAACCAGCTCATCTCCTTTCATTACATACCTAATGTTATCTCCCCTGTGCTTCTGTTTGCTGTGCCTTCATTTTGTGCACTCTGTATCTTGTCTACCTGTATATGTTTTGTCCTCCCTTCTTGCTGTTCTCCTATCTCCTTCCCTGCTACCCCCTTTCCTCCTGCTAATTAATTCTTCTTTGCTGCTCTTCTGTTAAAGCAGCATCAGCTGCTCTTTCCTTGCTCAGCCCATACCAGCAGTCTGACAGTCTCTGTCCCTAACTCTGCCTTCTGATGCATTGAGTAAAGGTGGGCTTACCCTGTCTACTGGGGATGGAAGCCTGCTTCATTCAGTTCAGTTTCACCAGGAGTCTGACAGTCTCCATCCCTAACTCTACCTGTTGAGGTATCGGGTGAAGGTGAGCTTGCACTGTCTACTGGCGATGGAAGTCCATGTCATCCAATTACATTCTCTATAAATTACGCTTGTATTTGAGTACTTTGACAGCCTCCATCCCTAAATCTGCCTTCTGAGGTATCAAGTGAAGGTGGGCTTGCCTTGTTTTCCAAGGATGGGAGTCTGTTTCATCCAACTCCATTCTCTGTCAAATCCATTCTCAACCAGCAATCTGACAGCCTCCATCCTTAACTCATGCTTTGGGCATTTGAGTGAAGGTGGGCTCGCCCAATCTACCTGGGATGGGAGTCTGTTTCATCCAGTCACAGTGTCTACCAATTCCATTCTCTATCAGTATCATTCAGTTCTGTCCAATTCATCCTCTGCCTTCTTCTCAGTTCCATTTATCCTACAGAATGAGATTCGGATCCACCATCTCCATTTGGAAATGGGAACCCTCTGCCTAGCAGCCTTCAATCTCCTGTACTTGGGTTACATGAACTGATGTCATGTCTCCAATCTCTGAAGAAAGTCCTGCAAGGTCTCCTGGCCTTATTCCTCAGTTCCTTCAGCCATCCATGGGCCATGGAATCAAACTATTTTATTGAAGACTGGACTGCTCTCACCTTCTGGCTGCACTTCAATTACTGTGCTATCCAGTGCTCAGCTTCTACTTGCACCCTGAATTTGGGTACTTTGTCCTCGCTTCTCAGCCTCATCCCATTCTGGATCTTGGACCCTGCCAGCTTGTTCATCCCTAGAATCTTCCCTGTTATTTGAAATTTAGGACTTCATGGCTCTGTTTCCCTTTCCAGTTTCCATCCTGCAATCCTCTTTATTTGTGCTTGTAGCTTGCTTCCCAGCTCTGCCTACTCCAATCTCTGGCCCTTCAGCTCCTCCTGCCATCTCCTCCACCATCAGTGCTCCAGACATTCCTGCTCCTCTGAGTTTTTGTCCTGATATGCCTGTGTCTACATTCATCCTCGCTTCCCACCTCTACTGCATCAGGATCCATTCCAAACTCTTCCCCACCACATGGCATTGACCTTTCCTCTGTTGTGCAAGTTCTCCCTTGGATTCTGCTTGGACCCCTCAAGCATCTCAGTGCTCTGATTCTGTGCCTTCCACCATTGTACTCTTCAGTCTGCCATAAAGGAACCTGCAGTCATTCCTCTGCTGTTCCACTGTGATCTTCTAAGTGGATTCTCCTGGGTCCTGTTCAGCACCTGCCATTCCTTCCCCTCCACCTCTGGCTTTGCTTCATTGCTTCCCTCCAGTGACAGTTCTGTACCTCACGCTTATCTCCATGATGCCTTATCACACCTTGGACACTTTGGCCCTGGCTCTCAGTGACCAATTTCATAGACATCTTTGGGATGCTTCTTGCTCATCCTTCTCTCTGGCATCTTTATGGAATGTCTTGGAAGGACCACTATTAAGTTGTGCTACATTTTCTGTTCTACTGCTACAGCAGCCCAGGGATTTGGCATGTTTACTTCCATGTCTTTCTTTTGGGTGTTTCTCCACATTTTCTGATGTCCAGCAATCAATCATCTGTTACATTACTTCTCCTGATTGATTTGCCTGATTCTCCTCCTATGGCTGGCATTACTGCTCCAGTCCAGCACTCCAATGAATATTAGTTCCTCTCACCAAAGAGAAAAACCTTGGCCTAGCAGCATCCCTCAAACTGATAGACACCTTTTTGGACTCATTCAGTATGGATGCACTGTTACCTCCTGATAATCTCCACAGGATCATTCCTCTGCATATTATTGGATTCACACCATATGGAGGCTCTTACCTCTTGATCAACTCCACAGGATCATTCCTCAGACATCTTATCAGATTTAGACTGTATGGAAACCACTACCTCCTGATATATACTCCACAGGATCCAAGCTTTAGTGCAGTCCTCTTCAAACTGATCCTCTTGCATCAGAAATGTGAACTTGTGTCTCTCACGGGATACCTAAACTGCACAATAACCATAATTCCTCAAGGTAGGTCCTTCATGTCCTACCTATTGGCACTGGCACCATCAATTTTTGAATTGCATCATCATATCCAATTCTTGGCAGTGGCAAATCAGATGTGACCATGTGGTCCCACTTGTACCTTCCTGGAATAGCTGACTTCAAAGACCCTTCTTCCATCTAGCATCTCAGAATATGTACCAATGTAATTCCAATGCATTGCTATCCTGCTATCTTTGCACAATCCTAGATCACTGCTCCTTGGCCTCCAGACATTACAATACTTTACAAAGTCATCTACATCTCCATTTCAAGATTTACCCAATCATGCCAGCCACCCACTTGGGGTCATCTAGTCCTATCAGACAGTATCTGTCTTTCCTTATACTCAATCCATGGTGAAGTCTATCACCAAGGGCAAGTCTTTGTTCCACTCCATTATGCTGCTCCTGCACAACTTACTGGGTTATACCTTTACCACAGTTTTGCACTGCTATGATTCCATATCATACTATGCAAATGATGCAGTCGATGCATCATACCATTTATGATAGCAGACCTTTCATTGCCCCATCAGTCAACAGACTCTGTTAATACTCCTTCTTCTATTCAGCAACCCTTCAACATGTTGGACTTTAAATCACTATCAAGTCCACACCATGTGGGTCACCCTAGCTCCTGCCAACAAGCTACTTGTACTACAACATAAAACACATCCCTCATTTTTGCACATTGCAGTCCTTCCTGAATATTTGCTCACTATAACATCACATATTTTGGCTGAATTCTTTAATCTATCATTAAGTACATGTACTTATCCCAAGGCTTGGAAGCAAACTAATGTCATTCCAATACACAAGAGTGGTCCTAGAGATGACATTAGTAATTATAGGCCAATTTCACTTTTATTAATCACATCAAAAATACTATACAGAAATAGATTAGTTGCTGTATTAGTCCTCGTAAGTTGATCTGTTGGTCCAATAAAAGGTATCAAACTATTTGCTTCTGGATCAAAGATATTAGAGAACATTGTGGGCAATCAATTTGAAAAATTACTTAGAGACACAGAAGCTAAATAACCCAAATCAATCAGGTTTTCATGCAAGATATAGCACAACCACAGCACTGGTAAAGGTGACACCAGACACATAGTTAGCCATGGATAGTAGCCACCTGGTGGGGCCATATTTGTGGATCTATCCAAAGCTTTTGACACCTTGAACCATGAAATGTTGTTAAACAAATTGGAGAGATGTGGCCTCAACCAGGTGGCCCAACACTGGTTTAGGGAGTACCGGATTGGAAGAATGCAGCTGATTACCCTGGGGAAATACACTTCACACCTTGAGTCCATTAGATCTGGTGTCCATATTAGGACCCATTTTATTTATTCTGTATACAGAGGTAATTGTGCCACTTATAAAGGAGGCTCTGCACCATCTGTATATGGATGACATTGTGATATATTTGTAGGGTAAAACAATATCAGACAGTCAAGGTGGATTATAAAGAGATTTTGACAGTGTACAAGAACACTTTCAGGGACAAGGATAGATATTAAATTATAGGAAATCACAGGTGATGATTTTTGGGAACAAACATATAAACACAAACCAACAGGTACAAATTAGAATGGTCACTGTTTCAATCTTGAAGCATGTCAATGCCTACAACTATCTGGGAGTCTGGTTGGACTCCCAGTGTAAGTGTGATACTCACATTGAAAACTTAATACAAAAATTGAATGTTAGATGTGGGGCCTTGTACAGAGTTTAAAAATGCATCTCTATAGATGTGAGAAAGCAAATTGTAAATACAATGATCATTCCATTATTTGCTTATGGGGATATAATTTTTGGGGGGGCTACTGAGAGGGAATTTGGGAAATTAGATATGATTTATAACAAGTTTGGACATTTCATTTTAGATGTTCCACAGCAAATGCATTACTGTACACTGTATATACTATTGGATTGACTGAGCTTAAGTGAGTGTAGAAATCTACATGTCATACATCTGATACACCAAACACTATGAATGAAAACTCCCATATTTGTAAACAACCTGTTCCAAATCTGGCGAAACAGCAGTATTCTTAGGTTGGCCAGAACCTTGGAATTACAAATACCAGTCCCTATGACATCTAAAGGATTTTCAACATTGATTTGTCTTGACCCAAGGGCTTGGAACAAGTTATCATATTCTTTAAAGATATTGGAAGGGAAATAATCTTGGAATAAGATTAAACTCTGGTATTTAAATGATTCCTCTCTACCAAAAATTTGCTATGCCTGAAACCAAAAAGGGTTCATTTGTATTTGATATAATATGCACATGTTGATATATCTTTTTATATTTAAACGTATTTGTATAATTTTGTATAATATTGTAACAGTGTGTTTGAATGCTGTGTGCTGAAGGACCCTATTGTAAATGAGTTTTGGCTCAATTGGAAAATCCTTTTCTTGATTGACAAGAATAGACTTTTACTACTACTACTACTGCTACTACTAAAAACCATGTACTAGCAATTCTGACTCATCATCCAGCCTTGGAACTATCATACAGAACAATTAAGCTATACCTATCAGGTAGCCTGTTATTGTTCTTATAGCCTACTCCATCCTCACCTTCACTGTTTTTCAGTCCTCCAGTTACACTCTACAACTATGTATCCAAAGAGCTTCAATTGCTTAAACTCCTTGTCATCGCCCCTATTTGCCTCCATAATGAAACATGGTGGATTTACTGAACTCTAATCCACTTGACTCAGCTTCAGACATAATGGTTTCTTCCACTAGTTTGTCTAGTCTTCTTTGGATTCCTTCATCCCGAGAATTCACTATCTTATCATCCTTAAGCAGCACTGAGAACCTGACCAACATCCATCAAATTGCCAATTTACAAAAAGAAGGGGCTGATCATTTTACCCTGCTGTTGTCTTCTTCAAAGTCTGGCAGATTATGTCAAGGAGTTTACATAACCTATTATCTGTTTTGCAACACTGGAGCCAGGCAACTCATCTAGACAGAACACATGCTCTTCCTCATGCTTAGATCTATCATGTCCTCTGTTTATCTCCCATAAACAATCACACAGTACCACAAAACAGTTCCTGGATCATGTTCGAACCTTTCTTCAACAGTTTGACATAATCCATATTCATCATCTGGATATTTGTATGGATTGGATCTGCTTTTTCAACCCCAATAAATGACCTTTTTGCACACACCATCAAGAGACTCAGAAGATGGACTTCATCACACTGTGAACACTACATCCTAAACCAGAATCAGAAATCAGTTCAAGCATTTAGGATTATCTCCTCTTAGGTTGCCCTTAGGATGGGTAGATCAGTTACCATGGGTCCTCAGAGGTTTCCTCCTCAGGGTTTTTTTTCTCTCCTACATGCTACTTGTCATACTCTTCATGAGTTGGAGGAGGTGATCTTTTGGGCCTTCTATTCCCTACACGTTACCTGGCTTATCTACCAAGAGTAGGAACAGAGAAAGGCCAAAGGTTTAACAGTATACACAAGCACCACCACATTCACCAAACATTAAAAGGAAGGGCTAAAGCCTGAGGTTCAATGTGGGGGAAAAGCTCCTCCCACATTTCAAATAAAAGCCAACCTCTCCCTGAAATTCTCGCTTCGAGCATTGTGAAACACCCACCATCCTCCCTTGTCTCCAGCACTCTGCTTACCCTTGGTGCTGGGCCTTCTGTTCCCTACATGTCACCTGGCTTATCTGCCAAGGGTCAGAATAGAAAAAAGGTCAAATGTTTAACAGTATACAAAAGCATTACTCTTTTCACCAAACATTGAACTTTTTATTGCAATGCAAGACTATCAGGTCATGCCTGAAAATAGGCATCTGTTTGCCTAGTTAACTTATCTGGTGAACAAAAACAAATAAATAAAGCTAAACATGCACTGCCACTGTTAAAGGGGAAGGGAAGCACTGCACCATTCAATGTTCATGTTTGCTTACTCTGTTATCGTTTGGTATATGTTTCTCTTTTCTTGTTTTCTGTCTCCTTGGTGTGTAGAACCAGCTCTATATGTAGTTCTATTGTGCCATTATAGATGCTCTATCCAGTTACATCATTGGTTGAAATTAGTGGTACCTGATGCCACTACTTGTAGAAGTTGCTATTTCAATGAAACTTTAGCACATGGAGGAGCTGTTCCATTTTCATCAAAGTAGTAGCCCATGCTAGGGATATCAGTATGAGGAGTCAGTGACTGACTATAACCAATGATGTCACTGATTGGAGTGCTTGTAATGGTGTAATAGGTGGGCTACATATAGAGCTGATTTTAAAGATGAGGGAGACAAAAAATTAAAAGGAGAGAAAAAGCACAGGGAGTAAGCAATATGAGCTGGCAATGCTGCTATGTGTTCTTTCCCCTTTAGGGCAACTACATGTACTGTAAATCAGCTTTAGGAATTGTGCAGCAAACAATCACATACAAATACTGTAGTAGGGATATGTGAAATTGTGGATACCTTTACTACAGTACAAGCCAAAATAATCAGAGCTGTCACTAACCCATGGGAAATTTATAGTACAGTTCACACTAAGTTATCTTGCCCACTAGTTATTTTAGCATTTCTCAATGTGTTGCATAAGTGCTGTTGAATCCAGCACAAAACCTCATGGAAAGTGTTGCCTAAGAGTCACAACTTACTGTAATTTTGCATTACATTGTTTTCAGAAAGAAACGGTACACAGTTACTGAAAATTGAAGATATTCCTGATTACAGAAAGAAATGGTACATAGTTATTGTAACTGAAGATGTTTCTTATTACAGAAAGAAATGACAAATAGTTACTGTAACTGAAGATGTTCCAGATTACAGAAAGAAATGGGACATTTGTTTATTTATTTATTTGAATTTTGATAACCGAGTGAGCCCACTGAGACAAACATGTCCCTTTTTCAGTGGCAACCCAGGAAATAAAGCTATTGTATAACTAGGTATATAATACAATTAGGAACAACAATGAAATAGAATGATTACAGTCAGTGGCAGGAGAACAATACATGTAGTAGTATATTAAGCTATAGGTGCAAATCATGAGCAGGCAGACAGTATCTGTGACTTCAGTCTGGTGACATCAGGGTGGTCTGGGAAGATCCAAGGTTGATAGGTCTTTGATGATATCCAAGGTTGATAAGTCTTCGATAGAGTTTGGGACCACTATAATAGAAGCTGGAGACTGCTAAGGTCATGCAGGGTTTTTTTGCACAGTCAACTGAACATCATACCTCCTGTGCCTAGTGTACATTATTGCAACAATATAATATACAACAGAGCTAGTACTAGAACATTTTACATAATCATATGTATGCAAAATACAATAGAGGGTTAAAGGAGGGAGCAGGGGAGGGATTTAGTAGAGAGATAGGAAAGCCAGAGGAGTGTGTGTGAGAGATATAGGGTAGAAGGTGGAAGCAGTGGAGGGGAAGGAGATAGAAGATATAGAGATCAGGAGAGCACAAGGACCATGGAGAAGGAGATGAGTGGAAAGTTAGGAGACATACAGGGTGCTGGTGGATGGCGTGTAGAGCTAGACAAAGGATGTTAGGTACAGTTGCCACAGCAGGTTGGGGGAGGAAAGAAGATTTCCTTGTAGATTCTTTTAAACAAGAGAAGAGATGCACAGGAGAGTAGACTATGTGGGAGGGTATTCCATTTTTGAGGAGCAGAGAAAGTGAAAGATTGCCTGCCAATGGCTAGGCAAACCTTTGAAAGTGTCAGCAATGGAAGGTGGCAGTGATGAAGAGTCCTGGAGAAGGATTTTTGGGTGAGCAGCCAATAGAGAATAGGTGGAGAAGGAAGGTGGGTAAGTTTGAACATGATACAGTGTACAGGGAAGTCCATTCTTGGTTTGAAGGACAGCCAGCCTAAGAATTTGAGAAAGTCGCAGTGATGTGCCTGAGCTGGAGCAGCATCAGCAAAGTGAGCAATCCTATGGTAGGCCTGCTTGATTTTGTCCAGGGTGGTGGTTCTGGCTGAATGAATTATGGGTGCAGCATAGAATAAGGCAGGGAGCAAAGTAGCCGAGGAGATAATCTTCCTAGCACAAGGGGTAAGGTAGGGGACGGAACGATGAAGGAGGCCAAGTTTCAGATTAGTAGCTTTGATAATGTTGTTAACATGAGTGTCGAAGGATAAGTGTTCATCGAGAGTCATACCCAGGTATTTGAAAGAGTCCTCTCCTTCAAAAGGTTTACCCGAGGATGTATTGATAAGCAAAGGAGGCTGAGAGGCTACATCAAAAGATGTATGGTGGAACAACATAGACTTAGTTTTCTTCATATTGAGCACCAGCTGGTTCTCTTTGAACCAGTCTTCCAATTGCAGAAAGTCATTCCCTATATTGGCACTAACAGAGGAGACATCTGTGCTGTGTCAGTATAAGATGGCATCATCAGCATTAGCTGGATAGATCCTCCCCCACAGTTTTGGGGCAGGTCATTTATAAAGATGGAGAAGAGTAGAGGCCCAAGAATAGATCCTTGGGGGACTCCGTCCGAGATTGGATATAGTGAGGAGAGGGCCCCAGCCCATTTGACACACTGGAAACAATTGGATAGGTAGTTTGAAATCCAGAAGAGGGAGTTTGAATCAAGACCTAGTGATTGTAGCTTTGAGAGTAAGAGGGTGTGATTAACAAGGTCAAAGGCCTTTGTGAGGTCAGTGAAGACAGCTCCTGTGGCATTGCCATGGCCCATGGCATGAACAATGTCAGAGGTGACCTTCAGTAGAGCCAGTTTGGTGCTGTGTGATTTCCTGAAGCCATGTTGATGTTTTGTTAGGGCATTTGTCTGTTCAAGGAAGGAGTACAGGTGCTTATATAGGATTCTTTCTTGGATTTTTGCTGTAGGACACAAGATGGAAACAGATCTGTAGTTTTCAACAAGGTTAGTTGGGCCCAGTTTGTGAACCGGGACAACAGTGGTGGTTTTCCATTTGTCTGGGATAGTGTGAGTAGTGAATGACCTATTAATCAATAGGGAATTTGGGTGAGCCAACGTAGGGGCACCAAGCCTAAGGAATCTGGAAGGCAGGGTGTCAAAGCCAGGGGAGCTATCTGGATTGAGGCCCATGAGGAGCTTAAGGACTTCCTTACAAGAAGTAAGTTTTAGGTGAAGGGGGGATGGTGAGTTTCAGTATATGAGGATTTCATCATGGGTCTGGCATTTGGAAGACCTACTTTGTAGACATTGAGGTCGGTGAAGAAAAATTTATTCCTGCAGCAATCTCAGGAGGCGAGGAAAGTTCTAAGCTCTTCAGAATCATGGTCTGAGGGGTGTTAATTTGCTTCCAGAAGCATTTAGGGTTGCCAAGGTTGCTTGTTTGTAGGGACTGAAGATAAAGCCACTTGGATTTGGTTACTTTAGCTTTGCAAACATTATGCAATTACCAGTAGGAATTCCAGTAAATAAGGAATCCAGTCTTCTTATAAGAACACTGTGCCTTGTCTCCGGAGTGCATTAGGAGCCGGAGCTCCTGGGAGAGCCATGAGGAGTGAATTCCTTTAGCCCTTCTCAGCTTGAAGGAGGCATTGAGGTCAAGAATAGAAGTGAAAGTGTTGATTAAATAGTCTAAGGCTAGATTAATGTCAGGAAGGGTGATGATAGGTGACCAATCAGAGGATGCAAGGCTATGTATAAATTCAGAGGTGCTGAAATAAGTTAGATCTCTGGTTTTGAAAATTCACAGAGGGGGTGGGGGAAGTAGTTTTTCCAGATACAGAAAGTTGTTGAGTGATCACTTAGTACATCAGAGAGGCACCAGTAGCCCTGATGTGGGACCTGTTTGTTAACACCCAGTAGAGGAGTGTGTGGTTCCCTGATTTAATATTTAGTCTGGTTGGTTGGTTGATAAGTTGTTCTAATTTAACATCTGAAGTAGCTGATATGTAGAGAGCATTTTTAGGGCCATGCCACTTAAGACTGAAGTCACCACAGATTATAGTGTCAGTTTGATGGAGGGTGTCTAGAGTGCAGAAGAGTTCAGTGTAGGAGGTAGGTTCAAGTTTGGGAGGTAGGTAGATACACCCAATGTTCAACCTTATGGTTTGGCCAAAGGTGATTGTGACAAATTAATGATCAATGTTTGGGTCTATGGTTATTTCAGAGAGTTCATTGACAACCAGTCCAGTCCTGGCATATATCAGTATACCCCCTCCTTTCTTTCTGGGTCTGTCACTGTGATAGGAGGAGTAGTCTGGGAGAGCAACTTCATGGGAATGTATAGAGGGTTTTAGCCAGGACTCTGTTAAGCAGAGAACTTCTGGCTTTTATTGCTGAGTCCAGCCTTCAAGTTCAGCGATTTTCCATCTGACACTTTGGATGTTTATGTGGGCTAACTTGAATCCTTTTATCTTCATCCATGTAGGACAAGGAGATTGGAGGTGGTGCAGGACCTTCTTACCAGGTCAGGCATTTAATCCGATGTCACCAGAGAGCATGAGAAGGCATAGTTGGGACCGGATAGCAGGTGGACATATAAACTGAGACTTATGTTGATTCTGAGACTGTTGCACACACACAGTTGTTTCTGCAGGCAGGGCAATTGCTGGATATCTGAAGTTAAAGGTGGACTTGCTTGGAGTGTGATGTACAGTGAGACATGGGGCAGAGAGAGGAGACAAGGAGGAGAGGGTGGAAGCAGGTGCCTTATCCTTGAGGTTTCGATCAAGCAGGGGGCATAGCAGGAGAAAGTAGAACAGCAACAAACTAGTGGTCATAGGGAGGGGCATGGTTGTTTGATAAGGAGTATGGGGAAGGCAAAAGGGGATGCTAAGAAAGGCCCTCATTGATGTATGAAAGACATGCCTTAACTAAGTTTAATCTTTCAAGCTGGGAGTGCTAATCCTAGGTAAGAGCAGCCTGGATACACGAGTTTAGTGAATGCGAGTATTATGGACAAGAGATTAATATGATGCTCCCATTGGAGGGGGGCTGGATGAGGAAGAAATGGTTACTACCTCACTAAAGGATATTGTGTAGCGAGCAACCAGAGTCCTGTCCAATGGAGATGTCTTACAGTAGAGGTGGGTGGGGAAAATGTGTATTTAAGGTGGCCTAGGCAGGGGGGGTGAGCTGAAAACCCCCTCAAGCAGAAGGGTGGCTAACAGAGTAACACTGGCTGGACCTTTCCTTTCAGCTGAGAAACCATTCAAAATCAGCCCTGGAGAGCCAAAGTGTACTGCAGCCAAACAGGGCCTGGCTGCTGTGATGCATGATAAATAGGCTTCCAATACTAGTGGCTGTAGACCAATGGTTTCTCTGGTATTGGAGCCAGTTCCTAGGTGCCATACCTGGGGCTGAGATTCAGCCAAAGTCCTCCATGGATGCGGTGGTAGAGGCAGGTCCAACTGGCAGCTTCTTCCTGATGGCCAAGGGGAGCTGTGTGTGCCCAGGAGAGGGGCTTCACCTGGAGAGGAAGAAACACAGTGTAATTACTATTATAGCACAGGAACAAAAGACTTGGCAGGATGCTTAAGTGCTGGGCATGGAAAAAGGGATTAGTGAAAGAGGGATTACTGAAGGGGATATGCAAGATGCAGACAGGGGGAAGCTCAGACTGTACAATGGGTGGCCATTGTTTTGGCACCAAGCTTATCTGCATTCAGGGCCCAATTAGCTATAGAGGTAGAAATACAGGGCAAGTTTAAACCAAACATTAAATTAACTTAAACTTAACTTTGCGTTTAGCTGTGGAGGTAGAGGTACAGGACAGGTTTAAACAAGCAATTAAAATTCACTTAAACAAAACTTAACTTTTAGCTATGGGGTAGAGGTGCAGACCAAGTTTAGACCAGCTTTAAATTAACAAAAAGGATATTGGCAGCAGAGCATGAAAGTAGAGCAGGAGAAAGTTAAATAGTTAGGGAGCCCCCGAGAGCAGCTTGGAGGGAAGAAGTGCTCAGCAAAAGCTACAGAAGTTCAGAGAAGAAAATCAGTAAAGTCCTAGGGAATTAGAATTTAGTTCTGGTAGGCAGTAAGGTAGAAATTGAGTAAGCATGCAGTCTCCCTAAAGTACAGCCCAGCAGATAGTTACAAATGGGTAGGAAACATGAACATAAGCATCAATTATGCTGCTAGAGATTCAAACTGTTAACAAAAATTAAGTTTAAGATTTCCTTTGCAGCTCCACTAAGCAAAAACTGATTCAAGCAGTTGCAAAGTTGAAAAAACCCTCGAGCGGAAGGATGGCTAAGACAGCAACACTGTCTGAACCTTTCCTTTTGGCCAAGAAGCCATTCAGAATCAGCCCTGAAGAGCCAACCTGTACTGCAGCCAATCAGGGCCTGGCTGCTGTGATGCACAGCCAATAGGCTTCCAATATCAGCAGCTGCAGACCAATGGTTTCTCTGGTATTGGAATTGGTTCCTAGGTGCTGTACCTGGGGCTGGGATTCAGCCAAAGTCCTCCATGGATGTGGCAGTAGAGGTGGGTCAACCAGTGGCTTCTTCCCGCCGGCTGAGGGGAGCTTCACCTGGGGCAGGGATTCACCCAATGTCCTCTGTGGATGAGGCGGTTGAAGCGGGTTAGACCAGTGGCTTCTTCCCACCAGCCGAGGGGAGCTGTGTGAGCCCGGGAGAGGGGCATCACCTGTAACTGAACTGTAACTGAAGATGTTCAGGAAGATGTTCCTGATTACAGAAATAAATGTTACATAGTTACTGCAACTGAAGATATTTCTGATTACTGAAAGAAATGGCACATAGTTACTATAACTGAAGATGTTCCTGATTACAGAAAGAAATGGTAGTTACTGTAACTGAAGATATTCCTGAATACAGAAAGTTCAATGGCCTATGCAGCCAGTATGATGTAATGCTTGTGCAACTGTGTTACTTGGTTTTGGCTGTTTGCAATCTCTATTCCAGAGGAATTACCTTCCTGTAGGGGTACCAAAGCAAGGAACCCTCAAAGAGGGTTCCACCCCTAAAGGTGCTGCAGGACAATTCCCTTGGCTAAAGGTTCCTTAGGAAGCATCCTAAAGAGAGAGGTGATGCCACTGGAGGAGGAGGGGAGGATGGTGGGGCAAAGAAAAAATGCTTGAGAGAGAGGCTCAGAGGAACTGCTTATGTGGCACAGGAAGGGAGCATGGCTGCCTGCTTGTCCATTTAACCACATACATAGCCTTACAATTCAATGGCCTATGCAATGGCCTATGCAGCCAGTATATGTAATGTTTGTGCAATTGTGCTACCTGGTTTTGGCCATCCTTGCTCTCTGTTCCACCCCTAGAGATGCTGCAGGATGATTCCCATGGCTAAAGGTACCTTAGGAAGCATTCTCAAAAACAAATGTAGTAGTACAAAAGCATGTCAGCAATCAGCAGCTGTGAGGCATAGTAGTAGATTAAGCACCAAGCAGTTTGATAACATAACAAGATGCACAGGTTAGCAATGGCATGAGTATGATGGGTTGCACTGGAGATTGAGGGGGGCCTTCTACAGAGAGAAGGAACAGCAAGTAGGAACACCATCCACCTCCATCCAACAGCAGAACATACCTAAAGAAACTAGGGAACACTAACTATGGCTAACTAATGTTTATGATCTGAAGCATGGTGGAGAGGAGGAAATCTCTGGGGATCCAAGGCCTAGGTCACCTTCCCTCCAGGCTTGGAATGCTTTGTTTAGTGATGGCTCTGTTGCTGCAAATTGGGAACCCAATTAAAGGGGGGGGGTGGAAAATATTCCAATTTGGAGGAAAACTCTTGCTCAATCCCTCTAACAGGAATGCTGTGGAAGGTTGTGAGAGTGCTTTGCAACATCAGGGACAGCCAAGGCAAGAGGAGGGGAGCAATGACTGCTAAGCACACACCTGGCATACCCACCCTAAAATCAAACCAGGTGAACCAGAGGCAGTTGTAGGGAGAATGCAGTGAAGGTGCATTGCTAGTAGAATTCTAGAGCCAAAGGAGATCACTGTAATCACCCTTCACAGCTAGTCTTAAATTCTACACCAGGTGCTACTGTCAAGTCTCGAATGGCCAAAGCCAGGCTGAGAGTGAGGACATTCCCAGCTATAGACCAGGTGAGAAGGATCCTGCCCCAAGTCAGGCATGCTCAAGATGTGGAATTCATAGGTGTACAGTGAAACTGTTGGTTGTAGGGAGACCCTGCGACATGGAATGGTTATGGCTGGCATGCCCCAGAAAACAATTGAGGAGGAGCTGAATGAAGCATTGAGTGTTGGGACCCTCACATAGGTCAGACTGGGTAGTAGCAAGTGTTGAGCAAATGAATTGTGTCAGCAATGAGTGGACCTGCACATAGGTCAGTAAGCAGAGTAAGCAAATGGTCAGACCTGCATGGAGGTTGAAGGAGCAGCAAATATGAATAGCGGGGCAAGCCAGCCAGGCCATCAAGGAAACCAATAAAAGGTGACAAAATTCTTGGAGGATTTTGGTAGTGAAAGAAGGATTCGAATATGAGTTAGCATGTCACAGGGGGCACAGCTCCTAAACAACACCTCCAGTCCCCCATCATAAGAAAAACAAGAAAGCAATGGGAAGGCACTGTGACCCACATGCAGATATTAAAACTAGTTTACAGCATCAATAGTAGCTTAGCTGACCTCCAGTGTATACTGTAGCTGCAGAATGCAAACGTAATAGAGCAGCATCAGTACTGAGTAATTATGAGTTATGGGGATAGCAATTAGAAGGAACATAAACTGCAGGAAGGCAACATTCTGAAAGCAGCAATTTGGCTAGGCATTGTGGTGAAAACAGCAGCAACGAGGTATGTGGTATAAGTTCAGGAAGCAAGATTAAGCTGCATGGGCTAGGGTTCAAAGTGAACCTGAACCAGGCGAAAACAATTACGGTGCATAGCATTGAGAGCAGCAGCAGGGAAACAGCTTGAGCTGAAACACACATATAACAATTGCAGTTGCATTATGGGTAAATGGGAGCAAGTAGCAAGAGCTCTGGATTAGCAAAAATACAAGGAGTTTAGAAACAGAAGCACCCCAAATAGAATGCAAAACAAAAGACACAAAAAACACAGAAGAACAGGGAACAAGCAACACAAAGAAGCACACAGCCAGAGATAAGCAATACAAACCAAATGCAGGAGAACAGAAACAGATGTCTAACAAAAACAAGCAGAGGCCAAAACAAAGTAAGGTGGGGGGGTAAGCCCCAGCAGCTACAAAGAATCGACTGAAAGAGCCTCCGGCTGCAAAGAAAAAGTGCTTGAGAGAGAGGCTCAGAGGAACTGCTTATGTAGCACAGGAAGGGAAAGTGGCTGGCTGCTTGTCCATTGAACCACAGGCATAGCCTTCGAAAAATGGTACATAGATGTTGTAACTAAAGTTGTTCCTGATTACAGAAATGTTACATAGTTACTGTAACTGAAGATGTTTCTGATTACAGAAAGAAATATTACATAGTTACTGTAACTGAAGATGTTCTTGATTACAGAAAGAAATGGTACATAGTTACTGTAACTGAAGATGTTTCTGATTTCAGAAAGAAATGGTACATAGTTACTGTAACTGAAGATGTTCTTGATTACAGAAAGAAATGGTACACAGTTACTGTAACTGAAGATGTTCTTGATTACAGAAAGAAATGGTATATAGTTACTGTAACTGAAGATGTTTCTGATTTCAGAAAGGGTACATAGTTACTGTAACTGAAGATGCTTCTGATTACAGAAAGAAATGATACATAGTTACTGTAACTGAAGATGTTCTTGATTACACAGAGAAATGGTACATAGTTACTGGAACTGAAGATGTTTCTGATTGCAGAAATTGTACATAGTTACTGTAACTGAAAATGTTTTTGATTGCAGAAATGGTACATAGTTACTGTAACTGAAGATGTTCTTGATTACACAGAGAAATGGTATGTAGTTACTGTAACTGAAGATGTTTCTGATTGCAGAAATGGTACATAGTTACTGTAACTGGAGATGTTTCTGATTGCAGAAATGGTACATAGTTACTGTAACTGGAGATGTTTCTGATTGCAGAAATGGTACATAGTTACTGTAACTGAAGATGTTTTTGATTACAGAAAAATGGTGCATAGTTATTGTAACTGGAAATATTCCTGATTAAAGAAATGGTACATAGTTACTGTAACTGAAGATGTTTCTGATTACAGAAAGAAATGGTACATAGTTACTGTAACTGAAGATGTTGTTGATTACAGAAAGAAATGGTACACAGTCACTGTAACTGGAGATGTTTCTGATTACAGAAATGGTACATAGTTACTGTAACTGAAGATGTTCTGATTACAGAAAGAAATCGTACATAGTTACAGTAACTGAAGATGTTTCTGATTACAGAAAAAAATGGGACATAGTTACTGTAAATGGAGATATTCCTGATTACAGAAATGGTACATAGTTACTGTAACTGAAGATATTTCTGATTACAGAAATGGCACATAGTTACTGTAACTGGAGATGTTTCTGATTTCAGAAAGAAATGATACATAGTTACTGCAACTGAAGATATTCCTGATTACAGAAAGAAATGGTACATAGTTACTGCAACTGAAGATATTCCTGATTACAGAAAGAAATGGTACATAGTTACTGTAACTGAGGACATTCTTGATTACAGAAAATATAGTACATAGTTACTGTAACTGGAGATATTCCTGATTACAGAAAGAAATGGTACATAGTTACCGTAACTGAAGATGTTCTTGAGTACAGAAAGAAATGGTACATAGTTGCTGTAAATGAAGATGTTTCTGATTTCAGAAAGAAATGGTACATAGTTACTGTAACTGAAGATGTTCTTGATTACAGAAAGAAATTGTACATAGTTACTGTAACTGGAGATGTTTCTGATTACAGAAATGTTGCATAGTTACTGTAACTGAAGATGTTTCAGATTTCAGAAAGAAATGGTACATCGTTACTGTAACTGGAGATGTTTCTTATTACATAAATATTACATAGTTAGTGTAACTGAAGATGTTTCTGATTTCAGAAAGAAATGGTATATAGTTACTGTAACTGAGGATGTTCTTGATTAAATAAAGAAATGGTACATAGTTACTGTAACTGAAGATGTTTCTGATTACAGAAATAAATATTACATAGTTACTGTAACTGAAGATGTTCTTGATTACAGAAAGAAGTGGTACATAATTACTGTAACTGAAGATGTTTCTGATTACAGAAATGTTACAAAGTTGCTGTAATTGAAGATGTTTCTGACTACAGAAATGATACATAGTTACTCTAACCGAAGATGTTTCTGATTTCTGAAAGAAATGGTACATAGTTTCTGCAACTGTAGATGTTTCTTATTACATAAATATTACATAGTTACTGTAACTGAAGATGTTTCTGATTTCAGAAAGAAATGGTATATAGTTACTGTAACTGAGGATGTTCTTGATTAAATAAAGAAATGGTACATAGTTACTGTAACTGAAGATGTTTCTGATAACAGAAAGAAATATTACTTAGTTACTGAAGTGAAGATGTTCTTGATTACAGAAAGAAATGGTGCATAATTACTGTAACTGAAGATGTTTCTGATTTCAGGAAAAAATGGTACAGTTACTGTAACTGAAGATGTTCTTAATTACCTTAATTACAGAAAGAAATGGTTCATAGCTACTGTAACTGAAGATGTTCTTGATTACAGAAAGAAATGGTGCATAGTTACTGTAACTGAAGATGTTTCTGATTATAGAAAGAAATGGTACATAGTTATTGTAACTGAAGATGTTTCTGATTACAGAAAGATGGTACATAGTTACTGTAACTGAAGATGTTTCTGATTACAGAAAGAAATGATACATAGTTACTGTAACTGGAGATGTTTCTGATTACAGAAATGGTACATAGTTACTGTAACTGAAGATGTTCTGATTTCAGAAAGAAATGGTATATCGTTTCTGTAACTGAAGATGTTTCTGATTACAGAAATGGTACATAGTTACTGTAACTGAAGATGTTCTGATTTCAGAAATAAATGGTACATAGTTACTGTAACTGAAGATGTTTCTGATTTCAGAAATAAATGGCACATAGTTACTGTAACTGAAGATGTTCTGATTACAGAAATAAATGGTACATAGTTACTGTAACTGAAGATGTTCTTGATTACAGAAAGAAATGGTACATAGTTACTGTAACTGAAGATGTTTCTGAATACAGAAATGTTACATAGTTGCTATAACTGAAGATGTTTCTGATTACAGAAAGAAATGGTACATAGTTACTGTAACTGAAGATGTTCTTGATTTCAGAAATAAATGGTACATAGTTACTGTAACTGAAGATGTTTCTGATTTCAGAAAGAAATGGTACATAGTTACTGTAACTGAAGATGTTCTGATTACAGAAAGAAATGGTGCATGGTTACTATAACTGAAGATGTTTCTGATTTCAGAAAGAAATGGCACAAAGTGTAACTGAAGATGTTCTTGATTACAGAAATAAATGGTACATAGTTACTGTAACTGAAGATGTCTCTAATTTCAGAAAGAAATGGTACGTAGTTACTGTAACTGAAGATGTTTCTAATTTCAGAACAAAATGGTACATAGTTACTGAAACTGAAGATGTTTCTGATTTCAGAAATAAATGGTACATAGTTACTGTAACTGAAGATGTTTCTAATTTCAGAAAGAAATGGTATGTAGTTACTGTAACTGAAGATGTTTCTAATTTCAGAAAGAAATGGTACATAGTTACTGAAACTGAAGATGTTTCTGATTTCAGAAATAAATGGTACATAGTTAGTGTAACTGAAGATGTTCTTGATTACAGAAATAAATGGTGCATAGTTACTGTAACTGAAGATGTTTCTAATTTCATAAAGAAATGATACATAGTTACTGTAACTGGAGATGTTTCTAATTTCAGAACAAAATGGTACATAGTTACTGAAACTGAAGATGTTTCTGATTTCAGAAATAAATGGTACATAGTTACTGTAACTGAAGATGTTTCTGAATTCAGAAGAAATGGTTCATAGCTACTGTAACTGAAGATGTTCTTGATTACAGAAAGAAATGGTGCATAGTTACTGTAACTGAAGATGTTTCTGATTATAGAAAGAAATGGTACATAGTTATTGTAACTGAAGATGTTTCTGATTACAGAAAGATGGTACATAGTTACTGTAACTGAAGATGTTTCTGATTACAGAAAGAAATGATACATAGTTACTGTAACTGGAGATGTTTCTGATTACAGAAATGGTACATAGTTACTGTAACTGAAGATGTTCTGATTTCAGAAAGAAATGGTATATCATTTCTGTAACTGAAGATGTTTCTGATTACAGAAATGGTACATAGTTACTGTAACTGAAGATGTTCTGATTTCAGAAATAAATGGTACATAGTTACTGTAACTGAAGATGTTTCTGATTTCAGAAATAAATGGCACATAGTTACTGTAACTGAAGATGTTCTGATTACAGAAATAAATGGTACATAGTTACTGTAACTGAAGATGTTCTTGATTACAGAAAGAAATGGTACATAGTTACTGTAACTGAAGATGATACTGATTACAGAAATGTTATAAAGTTGCTGTAACTGAAGATGTTTCTGATTACAGAAATGTTACATAGTTGCTGTAACTGAAGATGTTTCTGATTTCAGAAAGAAATGGTACATAGTTACTGTAACTGAAGATGTTTCTGATTACAGAAATGGTACATAGTTACTGTAACTGAAGATGTTCTGATTTCAGAAATAAATGGTACATAGTTACTGTAACTGGAGATGTTTCTGATTACAGAAATGGTACATAGTTACTGTAACTGAAGATGTTCTGATTTCAGAAATAAATGGTACATAGTTACTGTAACTGGAGATGTTTCTGATTACAGAAATGGTATATAGTTACTGTAACTAAAGATGTTTCTGATTTCAGAAAGAAATGGTTCATAGTTACTGTAACTGAAGATGTTCTGATTACAGAAAGAAATGGTACATAGTTACTGTAACTGAAGATTTTCTTGATTACGGAAAGAAATGTTACATAGTTACTGCAACTGAAGATGTTTCTGATTTCAGAAAAAATGGTACATAGTTACTGTAACTGAAGATGTTTCTGATTACAGAAATGTTACATAGTTGCTGTAACTGAAGATGTTCTTGATTTCAGAAAGAAATGTTACGTAGTTACTTTAAATGAGGATGTTTCTGATTACAGAAAGAAACATTACATAGTTACTGTAAGTGAAGATGTTCTTGATTACAGAAAAAATGGTACATAGTTACTGTAACTGAAGATGTTTCTCATTACAGAAAGAAATATTACATAGCTACAGTACTGTAACTGAAGATGTTCTTGATTACAGAAAGAAATGGTACATAGTTACTGTAACTGAAGATGTTTCTGATTTCAGAAAGAAATGGTACATAGTTACTGTAACTGATGGTGTTTCTGATTTCAGAAAGACATGGTACATAGTTACTGTAACGGAAGATATTTTTGATTACAGAAAGAAATGGTACATAGTTACTGTAACTGAAGATGTTTCTGATTAAAAAAATGTTACATAATTGCTGTAACTGAAGATGTTTCTGATTTCAGAAAGAAATGGTACATAGTTACTGTAACTGAAGATATTTCTGATTACAGAAATGTTACATAGTCGCTGTAACTGAAGATGTTTCTGATTTCAGAAAGAAATGGTATATAGTTACTGTAACTGAAGATGTTCTTGATTACAGAAAGAAATGGCACGTAGTTACTGTAACTGAAGATGTTTCTGATCACAGAAAGAAATGGTACATAGTTACTGTAACTGAAGATGTTTCTGATTTCAGAAAGAAATGGTATATAGTTACTGTAACTGAAGATGTTCTTGATTACAGAAAGAAATGGTACATAGTTACTGTAACTGAAGATGTTTCTGATTACAAAAATGTTACATAATTGCTGTAACTGAAGATGTTTCTGATTTCAGAAAGAAATGGTACATAGTTACTGTAACTGAAGATATTTCTGATTACAGAAATGTTACATAGTTGCTGTAACTGAAGATGTTTCTGATTTCAGAAAGAAATGGTATATAGTTACTGTAACTGAAGATGTTCTTGATTACAGAAAGAAATGGCATGTAGTTACTGTAACTGAAGATGTTTCTGATCACAGAAAGAAATGGTACATAGTTACTGTAACTGAAGATGTTTCTGATTTCAGAAAGAAATGGTACAGTTACTGTAACCAAAGATGTTCTTAATTACAGAAAGAAATGGTGCATAGTTACTGTAACCGAAGATGATTTTGATTACAGAAATGTTACATAGTTGCTGTAACTGAAGATGTTTCTGATTACAGAAATGTTACATAGTTGCTGTAACTGAAGATGTTTCTGTTTTCAGAAAGAAATGGTACATAGTTACTGTAACTGAAGGTGTTTCTGATTACAGAAATGTTACATAGTTGCTGTAACTGAAGATGTTCTTGATTTCAGAAAGAAATGGTACATAGTTACTGTAACTGAAGATGTTTCTGATTACAGAAAGAAATAGTACATCGGTACTGTAACTGAAGATGTTCTTGATTAAAGAAAGAAATGGTACATAGTTACTGTAACTGAAGATGTTTCTGATTACAGAAAGAATTATCTAGTTACTGTAACTGAAGATGTTCTTGATTACAGAAAGAAATGGTACATAGTTACTCTAACTGAAGATTTTTCTGATTTCTGAAAGAAATGGTACATAGTTACTGTAACTGAAGATGTTTCTGATTTCAGAAAGAAATGGTACATAGTTACTGTAACTGAGGATATTCTTGATTACAGAAAGAAATGGTACATAGTTACTGTAACTGAAGATATTTCTGATTACAGAAATATTACATAGTTGCTTTAACTGAAAATGTTTCTGATTACAAAAAACATGCTACAGTTACTGTAACTGAAGGTGCTTCTAATTACAGGAAGAAATGATACATAGTTATTGTAACTGAAGATGTTTCTGATTACAGAAAGAAATAGTACATAGGTACTGTAACTGAAAATGTTCCTTAATACAGAAAGAAATATTGCATAGTTACTGTAACTGGATATGTTCCTGATTACAGAGAGAAATGATGCATAGTTTCTGTAACTGGAGATGTTCCTGATTACAGAAAGGAATTCTACATACCTGTAGTTATTGTAACTGGAGATGTTCCTTAATACAGAAAGAAATATTGCATAGTTACTGTAACTGGATATGTTCCTGATTACAGAAAGAAATGATGCATAGTTTCTGTAACTGGAGATGTTCCTGATTACAGAAAGGAATTCTACATACCTGTAGTTATTGTAACTGGAGATGTTCCTGATTACAGAAAGAAATGCTACATAGTTTCTGTACCTGAAGATGTTCCTGATTACATAAAAAAATGGGACATAGTTACTGTAACTGGAGATATTTCTGATTATCTTCTCCATAGAGTAAAACTCTTTGGTCTATGCTAGAGGTGCCAGAAACCAATTGGAGCAAATATTCTGGCTGGGAGCCAGCAATGTCTACTGGCCCATGGAACCTGCATGACACCATGTGGGGATGCACACCTGCCAAATAACTATTGCTGTACCCTCGGCCTACATATGTTCTGTCCACCAGGAGAGTGAGAAAACTGGTTTAAGCTATGCCTGCTGAAAACGTAAAGGGACAGAATAAGGATATGGGAAGAAAATAAATAACTTGAATATTTCCAGACTTCAACTCTACAGAGGAAAAGGAAAAATGTTAGGGGTAGTTGTAGTCAGGGAAACATAGAGTGAGCCAAAACCACTATAACATTCAGTTACCCACCCCCACCCCCACCCCCTTGCAGCAAGAGAAGTCTTGCTGATCCAGGAGATAGGAGAAAAAGGAGGGTAACATGGCAATACCCTCAAACTCTCGTCAAGTGAAAACATGAAGCTGAGCAAAAAAAAGCAGACACTGTCTTAGTTCTCAAGAGGTACTTAATAATCCACCTATGTCTACTCCTGTAGGTATTCCTCCCTCCAAAAATGTCCACCAACCCTTGAGTTACCTTGGAGTTTATAAGTATCTGAACATTGTCTCTGTTGTTATGTGCTCTATATTTTTTCTCTATTCTAGATGATCCTGTCATATACATTGTTCCTATTATAAATGCCATCAGATTTTGCAAATATTGTTTTTTTCCTTTTTCTCTGTATTATTGAATTTTTGTACCACTGGACGTGTGTGAAAATAGGCATTCTTGCTCACATACCTTCAAGTATAAAAATAAAATTGAATTGAAATAATTTTTTTTTTTTTTTTACTAGAATGGAAATATGCCTAAAGCTTGCCACTCACAGTATAAGAGGTATATGACACACTGGCCCAGATATTTAAACTGCACCACAAAGTAGTGCAATAGCAGGAGCAAGCACAAGTTCAGTGTACCTATGTGCAACACACGCAATATTCAAACACTGCGCAGGCCAAGATGCACTTGCGTAACACAACTAAATATCGTGCCAACCGTGCCATGGCACAACCAGGGATGCACAGTGGTGCAGGTCTGATGCACAGTAGCACAACCATGGATGCGCAGTGGAGCAGGCTAGCAGCACAATAGCACAACCAGGGATACGCAGGGACAGGATGCAGGGGTTCACCACCCATGGAAGATATGGGCAGAGCAGCACATAGCAGAACAGACATCACCCCCTACACCCCATGAACTGCACAACCTCAGGAGAGCTGGAAGAAGAACCAGCCCATGGACACCAGAAACAATCCCACAGCTGGGGCATGGTGTCCCAGCACACCCCCTGGCAAGCTGTGACCAGAACACCAAGAGGTCCAGCCACCCCATGCTATACCATCTCACCAATGCAGAGCACATCCTGCACAATGATCCCCAGACACCCTGCCCAGGAGCAGCACCCAATAGTGCATGTCATCCCATGCATGCCACCACCCCCACTGTGACAATGCAACCCTGTGCACCATGGAGCCATGCAAGGCAGCCCCACCATGAGCACCCTGCAGTGGGTGGTAGCAGCCACTAATGCAACAACTGCAGATACAGTTCTGCCCTGCACAGCCCCCGTGAGGTACAGCTGAGAGACCAACCCAGCGTCGGCACACGAGGTAACCTGCATGTGACAAGACCTGCCCCGGACTCCACCACCAGCGGTACAGCACCCTGCACACCCTCCCAAGCACACACCCCATCCCAGTACTGGCCCCAACAGCCAGCACAGATGCCCACAGTGGTGCATGGAAGCATGCGCCACACAGGATGCAACATAGTGCACGGACAAACACCCACCCATACCCAAGGGCACACCAACACAGGGACACAGTAGCAGGGCAACAAACTGCTGGCATGCGGTCACAGCAGCCATGTACCCACGGCCAGCACCCCTCCATGGCACAGGTGTACCAGCCACCCTGCGCATGCACCATGAATCCGTACGCCACCAGCATGCGGCGGGAGCACAAGTGACAGACATTGGAGCACATCCCCTGCAACAGACACAAGTGACAGCATGGAGCTGGGAACAACAACGAGGAGGCCACAGTGCCACCCGAGGCAGACGTGCACCATACCGGTGACAGGAGGCAATCTGGCATTGTGTCGGGTACAGGGGGTGTCCAGCATGGACAGCCACCACTGACATGCCAGCAGACCATTTATAGCACAGACATGCAAGGGTGTCAGCTGCACAGGCCATGGACAGTCTGACAGGGGTGCCATGGCACAGTGCATGCACCATGGACCACTGCACACAGGCATCCAGTGCACAGAGAACAACACACATACCACAGACAGTGACTGAGTCCCCCGCCCACACCATAGGTGGTTCTCTGCCAGACACACACACACACGCCCATGCCTGCACCACCTCTGATGCCATGCACACTACTGCAGCCAAGCACCTGTAGCCTGCTGCAAATCAGAGATCACCACAGTTGTCATAACAAAATGCATGTATTGAAAATGGTAACAAACAAACTATTTACAAGTATTTACAAGGGTGGGTGGAAAGGGCCACAAACCAGGTGGGGGTGGGCATGGGGCAGGGGTGAACAAATTGGAGAGGAAAGAAGGGGTGTGAGGGTGGGTCCAGGGGGTTAGGTGAGTCAGGGGGCATGGAGGGCCTAATGCCTGCCCCACTCTCCACTCCTGTGGTGCCTCCAGGTGCATCATCTCCGGACCCCATCCCACTACATTCTCTCCAGTATCACCAGGGTTGCCCACAGCAGCTGCAGCAGCTCCTGCATGCCTCCTTCCAAGGCCATCCAGCGATGTCCACCTAGGACAAGGGAGCAGAATCAATACGTGTGACTGTCCATCCCCCTGCAGCCCACCAATTGTGCATGGCATACAGCCATGGGCCATGCCCCTGTGATGGTGTGTGACCACCTACAGTGACCGTGTCCACAAGACCTATCTACCTACCCAGGTGCACATGGCCATGCATACCACTGCACACACCCACCGCCTACATCCTGCACAGCACCACCATGGCTGTACAGTGACATGGCTATGTGGTGCGAAGGCAGTGGCACAGCCATGTACCTGGTACAAGCACAGACCACCAGCGATGCACACCCACACATGCAGTGCCACAGGACAGTGCTGAGTGTACCGTGTGGCATGCACGGTGGTGGTGTCAAGGGCTGGTGGCCATGCTCCGCTGCCTATCCCTCAACACACCATGCACAGAAGTTCTTGAAAGAAAGGCACTCACCTGCATCTGCAACAGCTGGGCACTGCTGTACTATGGCCCCTCCACCTTGTCCCTGTTGCTGGGCAGCATCCCTGTCTCGCTGTGCCCATGCCTCCCGAGCATGGCGTCCCTCCTCAGGGCCTAGGGTATAAACACAGAGATGGAAACATCAGTACAAACCAGTAGCAAAGCCCCCCAGATGTGTGCGATCCCATACAGCCCAGCCATGCCGCAACCCCACCACCACCACCACCACTGCCCACACTGGATGGCCCCCAACCCCCTTCATGGTGGACACATGCACACCGTGATAACTGGATGGACAGACGCTACCAGTGTATGGATTGAGCACCTACCTGATGTGGCACTGCGCCTCACCTGGCACATGCCCGTAGTCGAGCCAATCTATCTGGGTCCCTCCACCGGAGATCCCCATAGCAGTGGTGACACTGCTTTGCACTGTAGGAAATCCCAGTGGCCTCCTCCATTGCCTCTGCCACCTTCTCCCACACAGCGCTTCTAGGCCTGTCCAATGGGTCCTTCCCAAACAGGGCCCCAGCAAGAAGATCAACAATGGCCACAAGAATGGCTAGCTCTAGCATGCTCCACTGTGCTACTCTCCTGCATGCCATCATACATGCAGGCCTTATCACAAAATAGTGCTCGCATAGCTTTACGTCCCCACATACCGTCTCTGACGCGGTGCAGCACTAACATTCCCATTGTGCTGTCACCAAACAGTGTGATGGGGTGCACCCATGTGGACGCATGGTGCCTAGGGGGCAAAGGTCGACCACTGGGTCAAGGGTCTGTTGCACACGGACTGCCACAGCGCTATAGGGATTCCCTGCATGTAGCACGGTAGGGTGCCTGTGTGTGATGCCCTGCAGTGGCCTACCATGCTGTGGCACCATGGTGCCTATGGCACTCCAGGGCACGAGTGCCACACATGAAAACAGCACACTAGCACCACTGGTACAGTGGTGACCATGCCCTGCACTGCCTTCCATGCTCAGCATGTCATCAGCGTGGCAGGCATCACGTCAGCACCCCAGGCATGTGCCGTGCGGTGCCTACTGTGCACATAAGTGAACTGTGCCATTGCTTAGCACGCTCAACACAATTGCGCAAGGTGCAGCAGTGCAATATTCAGCCAGCATATGCAAATCCACTCATCAGCAATTCCATGGTGCAGCCACTGCAGTAGTATCCACTTAAAATTGTGCCTCACCTCATTTGCATGCCTTGCACTATATAAATGTGACATGGGGCTGCAGAGGACATTGTTAGGTATTGCAGTCTATTGTGGTGGGTTGCATGCTGTTTGGAAGTGTGGACTGTGGTGTGTGAGAGATGCATGGGACTGCACATTCAAAGGTAACACCTGTCATTCCCACAGGCTCTATAATGACCAAACATGAGGAAGAGGAGGAACAGAGATGTGGGAGACTGAGGAGGCTCAACTTCACCCAGGCGGAATCAGATGCCCTGTTTGAGGCCTATCTTTACAGGGAACCACTTCTCAGCGAACAGCGGGAAACACCACAGGCCCATGCTGCAGCATGGGGTGAGGTAGTGCATGACGTCAACCAGCATGGCAGCCACCAGCGGTCCATGCAGGAGTGCAAAAAGAAGGTCGGCATGGACAAGAGGAAGATTAAGGACAAGGTGGCTGCCATCAGGGCAGCATGTGCTGCAACCAGTGGTGGACAGCTGGATGTGCCTTGCATGACACCACAGGAGGAGCGGGTGGCTGGCAGCATGTGGCGTTGTGCCCTAGAGGGCATGCCAGATAGTGGCTTCCAGATGGGTGACTGCCTGTCACTGCATGGTACGTCCTGTGCTGTCACTGTGTGGGGGTGGGGGAATGCCACAGGGTAGGGAGGAGACATTAACACTATTGTGTTCCCTTACAGCTCCTGAGCATCTACATGGGTCAGCGGTGGTGGGTGTGTCCACTGAGGGCGATACCCTGGACACAGAAGAGTGTCCATCCACCTCCACAGGTGTCTGAGGGTCAGGACCACAGCATACCTGCCTGTCTGTCCGGACTGAAGATGGTGGTGCTGGTGCGGAGGAGGCCCTGCCTGTGTCCCAGCATGACAGCGGTCATGGACGTCAGTGTGCTATGACACGGACTGGTGCCAGATCTGGCACCAATGATGATGGATCACACATCCCGGACAGTGATATGTGTGGGCCGCAGGATGGTCCCACAGCAGGAAATGGCACAGGCGTAGCCGTGGGTGGTGCCACCGTGGAGGCCTGCATGACATCACAGTCCCAGCCTATGCCTGTATGCCCCAGTGGGGCAGCACTGATGTACGTCCAGGCCAATGTGGCTGTTGGGGCTGCTGTGGTGGCACCGGTGAACTTTGGTGATCAGCGGATGGAGGGGCAGTGTCAGCATTTGGCCAATGGCTACAGGGGGACCGTGCCGGGGGGCGGCATCAGTGCACCGCATGTGGACGTGCCCCAGCATGGCTCTGGTGTGCAGCACCCATTGTCAAGGGGTGCTTCCCAGCATGGCCAGGAACACCAGGAGGGACAGCATATTGATCCAGCAGATGACCTCTTTGATCAGCACAGTCACCTACTCCAGGCTTCCGTGGATCAGCAGTTGCGGCTTGTGACATTGGTGGATGCACTCAGTGCAGTTCTGTGCCAGGCAGAGGAGCGGCACAGCAGAGACCGTGGTCTGCTCCTGGCAGAGATGGCCCAGCAGCGAGAGGATGTGACCACTGCCATTGACAGGCAGACACGTGCATTCACAACTGTCATGGCCACATTGGGCACCCACTTCATTGCCCATGCACCACAGACACCACACAGTGTCACATTCACCCTCCATTCCTGGCGTCGTGCAACACCTTCCATGTCAACACCAGGTTCAGCAGTGGGTATACCGAGCACACCTGGCGTGGGCATGTTCGATGAGCTGCAGACCCCTGCTCGAACACGGTCGCGTTCCCACAGCATCACCCCTTGGGGACCATCAGTGCCACCCCATGAGGCCAATGGTCAGCCTGGCACAGGTGGAAGGTCTCGGCGGGGCCACCCATGCATCCATGGCAGCCGTGGCATTGTGCCACATAACTGACCTATCTCCCACTATGGCCACTGTCTGCCAGTGTGTTGTGCAACGTGCGATGCATGGGTGGGGTACCCGGCCCTGCACACACACAGTACATGTGCACACCCTTCTAGCTGCTGGCCACTGTGGCGTGTGCATGATGATGCCTGCATTGCGCTGTCCACCAGTGTGCAATGGTGCCCAACATCTGAGACACACACAGTGATGGCCACTGGGCATGGTCGTGTGTGGACCTGTGTGTGGCTAGGGGTTGCAGTCGGGGTTGGCGTATCTTCTGCCCCTTGTGCATGTCTTGTGGTGTGTGTGTGTGTGTATGTGTGTGTGTGTGTGTATGTGTGTGTGTGTGTGTGCGCGCGCACATGAGCACGTGTCGTGTTTGGCCCCGCTCATCCCTGACGGCGTGTGAGGTTCCACGCTCAGACCCATTCCCTTGCCCGCCAACCGCCCCTGGGGTTCGTCCATGCCTGTCTGTGGATTGTGCCCTTGCCATTGGTGGTTGCATATGGCTCCGTGACCTACCTGTGTTGGCCAAAGTGCTCCTCTGTAATGGTGTCCCGGTGCAGCTGTGACATCCGGATCAGGCGGGGGTTCCTTCACCTAGGGGTGGCTGCCCATCACCATCTGGACCGGTGTCCTCATCGTCCCCATCGCTGTCCCCCTCTTCAACTACCACACAGTCGTTGGCTATCTTGTGCAGGATGCAGCAGGCCAGGAATAGCCCACAGGACTTCGAGGGGCTGTACTGTAGGGCACTGCCAGACATGTCCAGGCACCAGAAACATGCCTTCAGCATCCCGAACACCCGCTCGATGACATTCCATGTGGTGGCGTGTGCCTCATTGTACTGTTGCTGTGATGGGGTCACGGGGTGTCATTATGGTGTGAGCAGCCAGGGACAGAGTGGGTAGCCACTGTCACCTGCGTGTAGAGGGTGGACATTAGTATGGTGGTCTGTGTCACTCTGCCATGGGCTGTCAAGGCCGGTACCCATGGCACCGCTGACTATGCCCCCCCACATCTGCTCATGACATCCTGCATGATGTGCATACTCACCCAATAGGTGGCCAGTGGGGATGTGCCCACTCTAGAACCTGTGGCACAGTGTGGACTGGTGCCAGATGAAGGCATCATGTGCTCCCCCAAGGTGCATGGCACAGACATTGGTTATGTGCCCCCTGACATCGCACACCACCTGGCAGTTGATGCTGGCATAACCCTTCCGGTTCATGCAGGACACACCGTCCAGGCCAGGTGGAGTGTGGATGGCCACATAGGTGCAGTCAATGGCCCCGAGCACGCCAGGCATACGTGCTACCCTGTGGAACTCTTGTATGTGTGCTGTGCACTCCGTCCATGTGCTGGGGAAACAGATGTACTCTGTAGCATGTGGCAGCAGTGTGCTGAGGAATTGTGTGAGTAGGCATGATGCGGCTGACTGGGTTATGCCTGTTGTGTCCCTGTTGGTCTCTGGAAGGTGCCCATGGTGAGCAGGCACATGACAGCTGTCACATTTGTCTCCACTAACAGAGCATGGCTCCGTCATGTGGGTGCCTGCATCTCATCACTGCACAGCTCACAGAGCTGCCTCAGAATCACCCAGTTCAGGTGGTACCGACCCACAATCTCTGCGTCAGTGTAGTGTTCGAAGGTGGTGTGGGCTCGGTACTGCCTGTTGGGGGTGTACCGCTGACAGGCCCTTCCATGCACCCCCCTGCTGCCTGCCTTCTCACACCCCTCATTACTGCCTCCATCTGGAAGGTGGCACTGGCCATGTCCCTGACTGGTGTTCCCCCCCTGGCAGCTGTTATCCTGTTTCCCCCCTCTCTGTTTGTGATGCTCCCCCTGCACCGGGTACACATCCGGCCTTTTTCTGTCCTGCCTACTGCCACTGCCCTCAGTCCACTGTGGCACTTCCCTGTCACTCCTACACAGTTGCACAGGCTCCCCACTCCTGTCCTGTTCCTGGTTGTTTCCAGGTGTGCCCTGTCCTGCTCCTGCACAGTCCTGCTCACTGCTACCCTCTGCCTTGGTGCTGTCTCCTCGTTTCCACCTCTGGCTTCCCTGTAGTGTTCTTGCTCCTCTCTCTTGTTTCTTTTTATTTTGGATCATTTCTGCTATCGCGCAACTTCCACTAGCTCCCCTATTGTGCATGGTGCATGCTGTTGAATATTGCACTGTGCCATTTATTCATGGTTCTTCCCCCTATTGTTGCGCATGCATTCATTACTATTGCGCTCTTGCACATTGCAACTTGTGTGACGCAGCTGCCTCCCGCTGAATATCACACAATGGCGCATTTTTGTACTTGCACTGGTGCATCTCTGTTGCGCATGGCGCATCCCTTTTGAATAGCTGGGCCACTGAGATTAAAAAGGAGACTCTCGGTCTTTCTCACTCTCTCTCTCACTCTTTGTCTCCAGATAAAGAGCCCAGAGATAAGAATGAATCCTGAAAGGATGACTGATAGCACAAAAACTATAAAGTCCGTTTACTTGTACTTATAATGCTAGCATGTAGAGATGATTACAGTTGCCCTGCCACAGTGATAGACATACATGTGGGAATTTACCCATCAGGAAAGCTAAGCAGCTAGTAATCTAGCCCAACCTAATGGCACAAGAACAGAGCATGAGGATTTTGCACAGCTGATAGTGCTACTATCATGTGGAATTAAACTGGAAGGCAGGACACCACTTGGTACTAGTGTTGCATATAGCAACTAATAGGGATATACCCAAGGTAAGGGGATGTACATACCCAAGGCAGTGAGGGACAGGTACTGTAGCAAGAGGCAGGTACACCAGAAAACATTTTTTTGTGGGTTTACGCTAACCACTTTCTTTTTTTTTCTTTCTTTTTTTTTCAAAAGCATTTTTTTTTTCTTTTTTTGTATGTAGACTCAGAAAATCTCTGCATCAGAAAAGAGAGTGAGAGAGATTGGGAGAGAAAGTGAGTGTGTGAGGGGAGACAGAGGGAGAAAGTGATATAAGCCTTCTGCCAGCAAGGCATGGTATCCACAGGCAGTTTGACCTGCCCAGTAGTCCTGTTCCCTATAGAGAGGGGGACAGTGGGCAGGTGAGTGGTACTGCTTGGAGAATATATTATAGAAAGTCTTCAGTTATGGTAAGTATGTAACTTTTCTATCTTCCTGGAATCAGTCTTCTTTAAGGAGTCCCATTCTTGGGTCAGAGTGCCAAGCTACTCCTTTGACAAAAAAGGAGCCTGCTCACTCTGGAGCTACAGAAACAGTCTCAGTCCTCTACATGTGGAGAACACCTAAGGAAGGGGGCTCTTCTCGTCTTGAGGGACTGAGGACTGGTCAGATCAAGACAGTGGCTCCTAGGGCACAGGAACAGGGGGGGGTCCACCATTAACTGCCACCTGACCTAAGGGAAGAATAAATAATCCCCCTGGTACTATGATTTGAGCACATTCCACTTAGCTAGGGATGCTAGCCTGGATATGTGTAACCATGACATTTGACCGATTTGGATGGCTGATATAATGACCTGTAGACCACCTACTTGGTATGATACAATGCCTTTGATTGGTGCCATGATATCTCCAGACCCCTTATACCAAAGTCCACTGGCCTGCCTAATGGCTTCTCAGTAGAACATTAAAGCAAGCGGAAAGCAGTGTGCACCTGTAAGCACAGATGGTGCTGATAAGCCATCATGTGTACATGATGTGATGAATTAGCCAAGACAAAACATGCTGAGGAAAAAAACTTCTTGCTCAGTGCATCAAAACCCATGGAGTCCTGACTGGGAGGTCAGTCACATCTCCTGTGTTGTGGTCTAGTCTTTGTCTAGAGGATGTGAAGCCCTGAAATGAGGGGTTTAACCCAGAAGGTTGCAAACAACAACATAAAATGTGCTGTCAAGCTGATTGGCAGGTGCAGAAACTGAAACCAAGGAGCACTATGAAACAAAACACACAGGGCTTGCACTTGGAGGTTAAGATAGCCAGAGGTGGCACATTTTGAATTGAATAATAAAGTGCCAGTACAACCAGTAGCTGCCAAAAGGGAATAGGATTTATTTAATGCCAAAGTGCCTACATGCTGGAGGGTCAGTGGTAAAAAACATGTCACATCATGTCCAAAGGCATGACACTTCATCAGGGTCCTCTGATGAAGCATCACACCTTGGACATGAAGTGTCAAGGTTTTTCACCACTGACTACTACATTTGTGCTTTCTGGCATTAAATAAACCCTATTCCCTTTTGGCAGCTACTGTTTGTACTGCCATATTTTTATGCAATTCAAAATGTGCCACCTCTGGCTATCTTAACCTCTGAGTGCAAGACCTGTGTGTTTTTTCATAGCCCCAGAAGACCTGATGGGGGCACAATATCTGACTAGGAAGTAATTGGGAGTGGGAACATTTAAGCAGGAGTGCCTCCACAGATTACAATATGTTTCTGGCAATACGTTTGTGCCCACTGTTTCTAGATGGTGCTAATTATTAAGCCTATTCATATTTTTGCTACTTTTAGGAGCGTGCTAATAATTGTAGTATGATATATTGTGTCATCATCTACTGGGTAATTAACTCTGTGACTGTTTAGTGAAACATCTACGTATGCTGTTTTGAAAGTTTATATTACTGTTTATCACAAATTTACACTATTTTGAGCTTTTTTTCACTGGACTTTGCAAAACCAGTCAGAGGACCTTGGGCCTCAAAGTCAGTGTCCCCACTAGGTTTGTGATCTCGTGCTGTTTTTGAGTATATTCGCACTTTTATGCACTTGTTCTGGCAAATGAATTCCCATTTTGCATTATATATGGTTGTGGATAGTGCTGCCTTTTTTTGCTTGTTGTTACACCTCCACGGTACCCTGTATGCTTCCTCCACTGCACTAAGTCAAGGAGGAAAGACACAAATGTCTGCACTGGAAATGTGAAGGAGTCTCAAAGGGACGGCAACAGAAATGTGAATTGAAAAAAATGGGAAGATCCAGCAGCTGCAACATCTCTCCCACGAATTGCTGGTACAGAACATACTCAGCAGAAAAGGAATGATGGAAACACATTGCATTGTTCTTTGTTGAAGAGATGTGAAAATCACCTAGGGGAGATACCAGTCTCTTGAGTTTGCTGATTGGCCATTCCTGCCTGATACCTACAGCTCCTTGGAATGGACTCTACCCCTCTTAGTGCAAATTAACTTGCAAACCTACTTCAGCCAAAACTGTACTTCATTGTTTTAATTCTGCTGCAGGCTTTATCTTGAGTCAGAAGCTGGGTATTTCTACTGTTGATTTTTAAGGGTACTGCTTGTATCAATCTGCTGCAGTCCCAGCTCGAGCCTACACTGGCAAAAACTGTGATTCTCAAGTGTAACTCTGTGTATTAAGCATGTTAATCTGCTGCAGTCCAATGGTCAAGTAATATGTTAAAAAAGAAAAAAAAAGGGAAAAAAGAAAAGCACAATTGGTACTGCTGACTCTTTAATGTATTTCACTATATTAATTTTGCTGCAGTCCCCATTTGAGTGATTAGCTACATAATTCTTCAGCAGTTCTTTAAGTGCTTCTTTTAAGTGATTATTTGTCTTATTTGTATTACTTCTACTGCAGACCCTACTAAAAAGATACTATTAGAAAATTCCGCTGCTGATCTTTAAGTGTCTCTTTAAGTGTTTTTGTGGGCTAAAACTTCTGTCTCATACAGTTGCCCACCCCCTGATCACAGCTACGTTTTTTTTTTTAAAGACCCCTTTTCTGCTGGCACCTTGCCTGTGGTTCTGTGACCCCCGATTTAACCTGTTTTCATTCTTGCTCTTTTGTTTTCATTTAAATTGCCCCCTTCTCCTAATCGTCCTCCTACTCCCAGAGCCTTTATCTAATCTCCCTGCCTGTCCCTTCTCCTTCAGGAGTTCTACCTAGCCCTTGGGCTAGCACCACTACCACACACCTGTGGTCCCCTCCTGATGCTGAAGACAAAGCACCCACCTCTATGGCATAAGGTACCTAGCCTGCCACCAGCCCTCAGCCTAGAGATTCAGGCATAGTCAGGTCACTGACTTTGGTAATTAGACCACTTCTCGCAACACCATTGTATTTGAAAGTCTGGTGCCCTTCTGCGCAAAGCCATCCTTGGTCTTCCCCAGTCCCTGGAGTTTGCTGATTGTCCATTCCTGCCTGATACTTACTGCTATTATGGAATGGACCCTACCTCCTCCCAGCGCAAATTAATTTGCAAACCTACTGCAGCCAAAACTGTACTTTATTGTTTTAATTTTGCTGCAGGCTTTATTTTGAGTGAGAAGCTGGGTATTTCTATTGTTGATTTGTGAGGATACAGTTTGTATCAATATGCTGCAGTCCCAGCTTGAATATGCTCATCCCACTGGCATGAAGTGACGGCTTCCCACCCTCTCCCCTTAGCTGCACAATCTCTTATATAATGTCATTCTGTCACATGAACAGTACCTAAAACCCCACCCTCACGCCATATCTGGGCAATCTCTTATGTAATGTAATTCTGTCACATGACCAGTGCCTGAAATTACAAAGTGCCTAGATTTGCACTAGCAGGTTATATTACCCTGCCACTAGAGGGCTGCTCTCCCATTGAAGTTCCCTGTTAGCCTCTGCCTTTTACTGTCCAGTTTCTCCTTCCCTATTTTGCTCTTACTTCACTCAATTAATATCTCAACTCAGCTAGTTCTCATATCTGAACTAAATAGTTTTCATACTAAAAGCTGTTTCTAGCCCCCCCTAAAATGTTCAAACCTTTTTTCTTTTCCCCCCTTATTGGTTCTTACCCTGATCTCCCCTTTCCCCACTGCACCCACTGCTACATCTTTCTCTCTTACTCTCCCTGCCGCCGCCTTTATCCTAGCAATCACCCCCACCGCACCTTTTGAATCATGGTCCTACTTTCCTCTCTTCCCTCCAGCTTCTATTTTTTCCCCTTCTTAATCACTTTGCATATCTTTACCTCCTTATCTCCTTCTCTCCTATCCCTTCCTCATCTTCATCCTCCCTAATTTCCAACCTTCAATACAAAAGTATTAAACTACACTATTTTATCCTTGCCCCCCTCCTTCTTTCATCAGGCAACATTCATCCCAACCCTTGCCCTCCTACTCCTCTCCCCTCAGCTGTCTCCACCAACTCAATCTCACCTAACCCCACTACCCCTACAATAATTACCAACTGGATGAAACTCCTTCACTTGAACATTTGCAGCCTCCTACCTAAAATTGACCTCATCCAAACTCTTGTAATATCACACACTCCTGACATTTTAATTATAACTGAGGCTTGGCTCAAAAAAAGCTTCCCAGACTAAGCCATTGCTATCCCTGGGTATTCCCTCACAAGACAATACCGGATTGGTCTGGGAGGGGGAGTGGCTATGTATATCCTGTCCTCATTGCAATCCACAACGATACTATATTCTTCCATCCCAGCTACTTATGAGGCCCTTGTCACTCACATTACTCTTTCTTTCACAGACCCTATTTTTGTAGCTGGTATCTATTGTTGCCCTAGCACCCAACCTTCAGTAATGACGGATCTCCTATCCTCTATTACCTTTATCTCACAATCTGGAGAGCTGTTCATACTGGGTGATCTAAATTTTAATTGGTTGTCTCCCAAATCAAATAAGATATGGAATAAGGTTGCTGCACTAAATGTCACCCAACCTATCCTTGAGCCCACACATCCAAATCATAAAATGCAAAATCATACCCTGCTTGACTGGGCTCTCGCTACACACCCGCACTGAGTTATTAAGTCAGGTATCCTCCTGGATGCTTTCAGTGACCACAACCCCATTTTCGTGGTCCACAAGATCCATCACCCCTAAACCCTCTCCCCAAATCATTCAGCTTTGTTTCTTTAAATTCTTAGATCATGCACCACTACAGTCCGAACTTGCCTCTACAGACTGAGCCAGTCTCTCCTCTGCCACCTCAGTCAACCAAGCCCTAGATTACTTCAAGGATAAATTCATTGCCAACTTGAATGCCTTTGCTCCCTTCAGGCAGACCAGAGTCCATGGGATACACCTGCCCTGGATTACCCCAGAATTACTGGCCTGCCTCAGGGAGTGTGACCAAGCTTGGAAAAAACATAAATCTACTAAGCTCCCCAGTGACTACGCCATGTACAGATTGCTACACAACTCTTGTATTAAAGCTACCAGATTATCAAAGTCCAAGTACTTCAAATCCTCTTTCTTCACAAACATATACACCCCATCCAAATTCTGAAGGGTGGTCCACGCCTTATTCTCTCCTCCCACCCACCCATCCCCAGTTTTCAATATAAATAATTCCTTGGTATCTAATCCTTGTTTGGTGGCAAATGAATTTGATGTCTACTACACTTCCTGTGCCATGACTCTCCTAAGCTCCTTCCCTCCCCAACCAACTCCTTTCTCAAGCTCGACCCCTATCCTGCATCTGTTCCCCCCCTTCTCCTTCTCCACCATCTCCCCTGATGAAGCTTTATGCACCCTCCTCTCCCTTAACCCCTCAAGAGGATCCTCTCTGGACGACCTTGATACTAAACTCCTCTACCTCTCTGCTCATGCTATTGCCTATCCTGTCTCCTTAATCTTAAACCTCTCCTTCACATTTGCTCAAGTTCCCACTTTATGAAAACATGCCGTTGTCCTTCCCCTTCCTAAGTGCAGCAACCCATCAACTGCTGGTAACTATCACCTTATCTCTCTCCATCCTACCCTTGCTAAACTCCAGGAACATCTGGTTCTCTCCCAATTTTCCTCCTTTCTCACTGACTCCTCCAAACTACCTCTCTCCTTAGGCTCTCCGATTCCATCCTTACTAGGATGAATGATGGCCTGATAACCTCAGCCATCTTTGTCGACTTTGCCAAAGCATTTGACACTGTCTCCCATAATCTGCTTCTCGACACTCTCTCCGCAGCTGGCCTTGCCTTGCCTGCTGCAAACAGGTAAAAATCCTACCTCAATGGTAGAACTCAATCAGTAAGAATCTCTGACTCCACGTCCCCTGCAGTCCCTATCACTACTGGAGTCCTCCAGGGCTCAGGGCTTGGTCCACTGCTTTTCTCCATCTTCCTTAATTACTTTTCCCCAGCTTGATCCACCAACTCCATCCATATGTATGCCGATGATACTCTCTTGTTCAGTTCCAGTAAAAACCCTGCTGCTGTGGAAGCCAGCTTACAGCATGATTTCAACCAAGTTCAGCTCTGGTTTGCCTCCCACCAGCTCTACCTAAATGCCAAGAAGACTGTCTCTATGACCTTTGGCACCAGGCAGAGACTCTCTAGGCTTCCCAGCCTGCTTTCTTTCCACACCCTCAATGGGATAACTCTTGAGGACACATCCTCATTTAGATATCTTGGGGTCTGATTGGACCAACACCTCAACTTCTCTGTGCATATCGATGCCACCCTGAATAAATTGCCCCCAAAGCATGGTGCCCTGTACAGGAATTGTAGCTGCATACAACTGACTGCGAGACGCGAACTTGTTCAGAAGCTGATACTCCCCATCTTTGACTACTGTGACGTAGTCTATGGTGCCACTCCAAAATCTTCCCTGACCAAATTGGACACTCTCTTCAACTCCTTCTGCCACTTTGATCTTGACTCTCCCTCTCATACCCATCACTGTGAACTCTATCATGCCCTTGCCTTCCCTCCTGTATCAAACAGGCATCTCTCCTACTGTGTCAAGCTAACCTCCAAGTTCTGACTTGGTGAATTCCCTCCCTTACTTTCATCATCCATCTCCTCCCCTCCCACCTCCCACTCCCTCACATCCACTGACACACTAGCGTGGTGGTCCCATGCTGCTCGACCCTCAGTGGCCAGACAGGTTTTGCCCATCACTTCCCCACAGTCTGGAACTCCCTGCCCCCCTGATATGTCACTCCTCTTCCACCTACTCCCTAAACACTGCCCACCACAATTTTCTCTCCTCCAGCTGTTCCTGCTTTAATCCTCCTTAATTACCAATATTCTTAGTTCCTGCTTTTCATCTCCTTCCCCATTGTAGGGTTCTCAACATCCTGAAGGGGATACAGGTTTTGGCTGTCCTCCCTCCCACCAAATAAGTCACCCCTCTTTCACCTGCTCCCTTAACACTGCCCTCCACAAGTTCCTGTCTTACCGCTGTTCTTGCTTTAATCCTCCCTAATTTCCTATTATTCCTAGTTCCTGCACACCAACTCCCTACCCCTCCCTTGTAGGGTTCTCAGCATCCTGAAGGGAAAAGCAGGTTTTGGCTGTCTTCTCCCCCCCCCCGCCTCTAGTCCCCCCTTGCATGGTCCTCAACATCCTGCAGGGATCATTTTGGTCTGGCTGCTTCTCCCCCACCCCCAGCTCCCTTCCTTTTCCACTTCACCTCCTCACAGCACTTATAACTACACCCATCACTACTTCTCCTACAGCACTTATGTACTGCCCGAGCCTGCTGTCAGTATATCATTGCACTGTGATTGTTCTGTCACATTACATAGCACCTGTAACACTGTATCATAACTCCGTGGACTCCTATTATGGTATTATTTTACAAGTTGTAACTGCACTGTGCCCTAACTGTTGCTTTACTTTGTATACCTGTTCATACACAATTTGTACTTCTCTTCCATCCATTCAATTGTATCATCTCTGTTTTTTTTATCCTCATGTTACCCCCTCCCCCCAGGTTGCACCGTGAGAAGAGCAACTTGTTGTTCAGTGTGCCATCCTGGTGAAGCATTTCAATAAATGAATAAAAGAGGGCCCTGAACTGATCCTGTCAGGCTCTGTCATATTCTCATAGAAATATAGAAACATAGAAGCTGATGGCAGATAAGGACCGCAAGGCCCATCCAGTCTGCCCATTTCTTTTTTCTACCTTATAAATGTGCCATCAGTCTTTGCTCTATCAATGGCCTATCTATTCATACTCATCTGTATTGCTCCCTTATGCCTATTCCATGCCTGTCTGAAGCCCTGCACTGTATTAATATCCATCACTTCCTGAGGTAGGCCGTTCCATGCATCCACCACCGTTTCTGTGAAAAAGAACTTCCTCACATTACCCCTTAATTGACCTCCCTCTAATCTCATGCTGTGTCCTATTTTTCTTATATTGAAACATGTTCGACTCTTTCACCTTGCTGATGCCCTTAAGGTATTTGAATGTTTGTCATATCACCTTTCTCCCCTCCTTTGCTCTAGGGTATACATATTGAGTTCCATTAATCTGTCCTCTTATGTTTTCTGATGCAGTCCCTGCACCATTTTGTTTGCCCTTCTCTGGACTGTCTCGGTTTGGTTAATGTCCTTGTGAAGGTGTGGCCTCCAGTACTGCATGCAGTACTCCAGTTGGGGCCTAACCAGTGTCTTGTAAAGAGGGATTATTATCTCCTTCCTCCAACTTGTGAAACCTCTACTAATACACCCTAACATCCCCCTAGCCTTACCTACTGCTTTAGCCATCTGCTTGGATGATTTCAGGTCATCAGTGATGATGATGCCCAATTCTCTTTCTTCCCTTGTGACTGCGAGCAACTCCCCTCCCAGTCTATAGGTGGCTTCAGGGTTTCTCTTCCCTATGTGCATGATCTTGCACTTCTTTGTATTAAATCCCAGTTGCCACTCTTCCGACCATTTTTTGTTAGTTTATCCAGATCTCTTCTCATTCTGCCCACCCCATCTGGATCATCTACTCTGTTACAGATCTTGGTGTCATCTGCAAACAGACAAACCTTACCCTCCAATCCATCTGCAATGTCACTGATGAAGATATTGAAGAGGACTGGCCCCAGGACTGATCCCTGAGGTACCCCACTTGTGACTTGAATCTCTTCTGACTTCATACCGTTTATCACCACTCTCTGTTTTCTGCCCATCAACCAGTTTGCCACCCAGCTGACCAACTTCTGACCCACCCAGAGCCTACCCAGCATATTAATCAATCTTCTATGTGGAACAGTATTGAAAGCTTTGCTGAAGTCAAGGTAGGTGATATCAACTGCTCCCCCTTGGTCCTCCACTCTGGTTACCAAGTCAAAGAAATGTATAAGATTAGTTTGACAGGACCTTCCTTTTGTAAACCCATGCTGTCTTGGATCTGTGCTCCTATGGATTCCAGGTGTTGCACTATCTTTTCCTTAGGGAGTGCCTCCATAATCTTACCCACTACTGAGGTAAGACTGACTGGTCTGTAGTTCCCTGCCTCCTCCCTGCTACCACTCTTGTGGAGCGGGATCACATGAGCCCTTCTCCAGTCTTCTGGGACATCTCCTGTGCTCAGAGACTCACTGAAGTGTTCTGATTATGGTTCTGCTAGTTCCACCCTTAGCTCCTTTAGTACCCTGGGATGTATGCCATTAGGTCCCATTGCCTTGTCCATCCTGAGCTTATCGAGCTCTTGTAGGACCCTTTCTTTTGTGAAGAGAGTAGTGCTCACCTCCCTCCCCCCATGTCCATGGTGCTGAGCTGTGGGCCCTGCCCTACCTTCTCTTCAGTAAATACTGAGCAGAAGTATCTATTTAGGATAGATGTTTTTACATGGTCCTCCTCCTCTCATGCCCTCTTATCTCCTTTGATCTTAGCAATACCCCCTCTGGACTTTCTCCTTTTACTAATGTATCTATAGAAAGTCTTCTCACCTTTTTTTACTGTCTGTGCTAGTGTTTCCTTAGTTTGGGCCTTTGCCTGCCTTACTGCCTTCCCTGCTTCCCTTAGGGAAGTTTGGTATGTCTCCCTGTCTTCATCCCGCTGCATTCCCTTATATTTCCTGAAGGCCAGCCTTTTGGCTTTGACCTTTTCTGCTAGTGTTTGTGAGAACCAAAGTGACTTCCTTCTTCTTTTGTACTTCCTTTTCTCTCTAACACAATGGGATGTTGCTTCAAGTATTGCATCCTTAATGCTTGCCCACTTTGCCTGTACCCCCTCACCTGTATTTCTTTTTGCCGGGACTAGCTTAACCTGTTGGCCATCTTATCAAAGTCAGCTCCTCTAAAGTCCCATATGTTTGCCTTGGAATGGGATGATTTATTTGTAGTGGCCAAACTGAGCCATACCATGTGATGGTCACTGGCCCCCAGGTGACTTTCTACCTCGAGATCGGTGATCCTTTCCCTGTTAGTCAGTACTAGATCTAGGATAGCCCTGTCTCTTGTCAGTTGTTGTACCAGTTGTGTGAGGCCCTCCCACTGCAGGGAATCCACTATGTGTCTCTGTACCATAACTCTTTGGCAGTCAATTACATGTGTTCTTTTCTTTTCCTTTTCTTGTCTTTTCCTTTTCTTTTCCTTTCCCTTCCCATCTCTATCTCTTTCTTTCTTTCTTTCTTTCTTTCTTTCTTTCTTTCTTTCTTTCTTTCTTTCTTTCTTTCTTTCTTTCTTTCTTTCTTCCTTTCTTACTTCCTTCCTTCCTGTCTTTCTTTCTAGCAACAGTAATGACAGCTTGTTTTCAGGTGTATACTGTGGGGTGGATTAAATTAACCCTCTTTTTTTGACTGATTGATTGATTGATGGAGGAATGTTGGCCATGACAATAAGGAAATTATTCTACTCTTTTTGGTAGGGGGCACTGGTGGTTTCCTGTTAGAGTGAATTTGGAGTTTGGAGAATGTGACAGCATGGCTGCCTGAGTGGAGGAGCTTGCTTCTCTCCCCTCCCAGATAACTGAGGAGGCACCCATATCCAATACATCTGTATGGGTACAGATGGGTTCTGATGACCTGCTAGTTTGGGCAGGATTAAGGTATTCTGTCTGGTAAGTTTGTGACTGTGTGTTTTTAATTGGATGTGTCCGAACCTTAAGTGCAGGCATCATATTACTGGGATTAGTGTAGTTTGAATTTAAAGTCTTTTCTTAACTTCCATTTCAGTGTGCTTCTCCATTTAGTTTGGGCAGGATTGAGGGATTCTGGCTGGTAAATTTGTGACTGCGTGATTGTAATTGGCTGTGTCTGAACCTTAAGTGCAGGCATCATATTACAGGGATTAGTGTACTTTGAATTTGAATCTTGCTTAACTGCCATTTCAGTGTGCGTCTCCATTTAGTTTGGGTAGGATTGAGGGATTCTAGCTGGCAAATTTGTGACTGTGTGTTTGTAATTGGCTGTGTCTAAACCTTAAGTGCAGGCATCGTATTACAAGAATTAGTGTAGTTTGAATTTGAAGTCTTTTAAGTGTGCTTCTCCATTTAGTTTGGGCAGGTTTGAGGGATTCTAGCTGGTAAGTTTGCGACTGTGTGGTGTGTTTGTAATTGGCTATGCCTGGACCGTGGTGAGTAGAGTGAGGAGCCACTGCCAGAGGACTCCTTGGCTGATTGTTTTGGACACAGCATGCAGTATAATCCCACCCTCCCACCCACTCCAGGGCTCACCCTACAGTTATAGAGTAGGTCCCATGGGGCCTTGCAACATCCTGCACCCATACAGGAAGTAGTAAAGACAGAAAAAAAATCCCTTTGGAAGATACTGAATAGGTGTCTTAAGCTGGCAGTATATTGAGGAGGAAAACAGACATGATGGGAATGGTGCAGTGCAGTGGTTGTGGAGCAGAAGTCTTCAGGGAAATGTTCTGGTGGCTGCGATGATGCCCTGTATGCAGGCACCTCTCTGAGCTGAGGGAGGAGGTTGCCTGTCTCTGAGCAGAGTTGACCAGGCTGCAGGCAGCATCCACCCCCACCCATAGACCACCAGGTTCACAGCCTGAACCTCAAAGGATGCCTGGGAAAAAGTGATTGGACCATGGTGAGCTTGGGGTGGGTGAGGGGGTGGTCAAAAGCACATCCCCCAATTGGTCCCACTTAGTAACTTCTACACTATTTTGGAGGAACAGAAACGACCCACTTAGGAACCCAAGGCTGGGACCAGAGAGGATGGGTGGGTCCCCCAGGATGGAGCCCCAGGGAAGTGAGGCAGGGGATGCCAGAGGAGGGGGAAGCTTCCTTTAGTGGGAGAATCTATTGTTTGGAGAGTGGAGTTAGGGACACCTAGCAGGGTAGAGAGGGAGGTCAAGTGCATCCCAGGAAATGCTGCATGGAGGGATGGGGAGTGGATCCATAGACTCACTAGGGCAATAGCTAGGCAGGAGCAGCTGGATGTCATTGTCCACCTGTGGACCAATGACCAGGCAGGGAGAAGAGTGGAGTTAGCCAGAGTCCAGGAGGATTTCAGGAAGATGGAGGGAAACCTGAAATAGATACCATGCTCCATCTCAATCTCAGAGGTGCTACCTGTCCAGGGCACAGAAGAGGATAGGGCACTTCACATCCATACCTTCAACTCCTGGTTGAAGGATTGATGTGGAAGGGAGGGTTTTGGCTTCATAGGGACTGGGGCCCAACCTGGACAGATGCAAGCTTATATAAGGAGGATGGCCTGCATCTGTCTGAGAAGGGTACCTTGGCCCTTTGAAAGAAGCTGAAATACTTCAACTGTGAGCATTTAAACTGGCCAAGGGGGGAGAACCAGAAGGAGTAGGAGGCTTAGGAACACCTCCCTATGGGAACATGCAGGAACATATGAATGCCAACAGATACAGCTAAAGCAGGCAGGGAGGGGCAGTTAGGTAAAAAGTGTATAACAAGTGATACATGGGGAGTACATAGGAAAGGAAACTGGGGTGGGGGAAAGATGCTGGAGATTGAGGACAGGAGCAAAGGAAGGGCAGACTGTAAAACATGGAAGGTCATGTTAACAAATGCATGTAGCCAAGGAAATAAGGTTCCAGAACTGGAAACCTTGTTGGCAGATGCAGACCTTGACATAGTAGCAATGACAGAGACATGGTACTCTGCTAATCATGGCTGGGAAGTCAATGTACCAGGCTATACACTGTTCAGGAGGGACAGGGAGGTTAAAAAAGGTGGAGGTGGTCCTGTACATCAGAGATGGTATAAAAGCTACAGATGTTCAGGAAACATGGGAGAAGCCAAGGCAATATGGGTTACCCTGGAGTCAGGGAATGGAACAGCAATATGCACAGGGGTGATATACAGACCTCCAACACAGAGGGAAGGAGGAAGTTGACAGGGAACTAGTGGAGGACATACACAGCATGGCTGCTAAAGGCAAAATCCTGCTACTGGTGGATTCCAATATGCTGGACATGGATTGGACCACCAAGATGGCTGTTTCAGCCAGAAGCACAGCCATCCTGGAATCCCTGCAGGGGGTTGGACTCAGACAGCTGGTGCATGAACCAACCAGGAACAAGTTGATTCAGGACCTGATATGGACATATGGGAACAGAATCAAAGACATACAGGTTGAAGGACAGCTGGGGTCCAGTGATCACTGCATGGTGTGGTTCAGCATAGCAACATGGACTCAAGTTCACTAAAATACCACCAACAGCTTAATCTGGTTCAAAGTCAGTTGGCATTCATCTGTATCCCCTTCACCTGGGTCATGCCTGAAAATAGGCAGAATTTGTCTTGTACGTTCATCCGGTCAACAAAAACGAAATAAATAAATAAAGTATGCCTCACTAGGGCAAAAATATTAGATTTCAGGAGGGTGGATTTCACAGAAATGGGTAGATGTATACATGCTGTCCTAGGGAAGGGTGAGGTAATAGAGGGGGTGGAGAAACAATTGGAGAAACTGAAAGGATCCATAGTGGGGATAAATCAATGCGTTAGAATAGTGGTCAAAGGAAAAAGAAGGAACCCACTATGGTTCTCTAAGGAGGTAGGGAACAAAGTCAGGGCTAAAAGACTGAGTTTCAGGAAATATAAGGGAGCCCAAAGGTAGGAGGATGGGGAGTTGTACCTTGACTGTCTAAGGGAAGAAGGGAAGGCTGTAGGAGAGTTAAGGGGCAAACAGAGGAGGGTTTAGCACATCCTGTGAAAAAGGGAACAAGGCATTTAACAGGTACATCAGCAAAAGAAGAAAAACTTGGGGGGACTGTAAGGCTCAAAGGGGAGGAGGGAGAGTGTAAATCCATTCACAGTGGAGAGAGTTCTGGAAGAACTCACAAAGCTGAAGGTGGATAAGGCCATGGGGCCAGACGGCATCCACCCGAGGATATTAAGGGAGCTGCGAAATGAACTGGCAGTGCCTCTGGCAGCCCTGCTCACAAAGTCACTCTACACAGATGTGGTTCCAGAGGACTGGAGGAGGGAATATGTGGTCCCACTGCACCAAAGAGGCAGTAGGAAGGAGGCGGGGAACTACAGGCCAGTCAGCCTCACCTCAGTGGTGGGAAAGATCATGGAGACGCTGCTGAAAGAAAATATAGTGGTACATCTGGAATCCAGGGGTGCCCAGGATTTGAGGCAACATGGATTCACAGCAGAAAGGTCATGTCAAATGAATCTGATAGATTTTTTTGATTGGGTGACTAGAGAAGTAAATCAGGGAGGGGCAGTAAATGTCACCTACATAGATTTTGGGAAAGCCTTCGACACCGTCCCACATAGAAGGCTGGTTAACAAGATGGGTAGTCTGGGCATGGGAGACAAGGTTGTGAACTGGGTTAGGAACTGGTTAACAGACAGGAGACAGAGGATGGTGGTAAATGGGGTACAATCTTGGGAGAGGGGGGTGACCAGCAGGGTACCACAGGGATCAGTACTGGGACCAGTCCTGTTCAATGTCTTCATTAGTGACATTGAAGAGGGGCTAGAAGGAAAGGTCTGCTTGTTTGCAGATGACACCAAGACATGCAACAGGGTGGATACTCTAGTAGGGGTGCAGAAAATGAAGAGGAACCTGGAAAAGCTTGAAAGATGGTCAGAGATGTGGCAGCTGAGGTACAGTGCAAAAAAAGTGAAAAATAATGCACCTGGGTAAAGGGAACCCCAAGGAGAGCTACTGGTTGGGGGGGAGGAGCTGACTATAACCAAGGAGGAAAGGGACCTAGGGGTTATCATCTCTGATGACCTTGAGGTATCAAAGTAGTGTGCAAAGGTGGTGGGCATGGCCAGTGGCATGCTGGGGTGTATAGACAGGGGTATCACTAGCAGGAGGCAGGAGATGATTATGCTATTGTATGAAACATTGATAAGGCCTCACCTGGAGTACCACATGCAGTTCTGGAGGCCACACCTGTGCAAGGACATAAAGTGGAGACTATCCAGGGTGAAAAAGATGGTGCAGGGCTTGCACTACAGAACATATGAGGAGAAACTAAGGGACCTCGATATGTACTCACTAGAGGAGAGGAGATAGAGGGGGACATGATTGAAACTTTCAAGGACCTCAAGGCCATAAACAAGGTGCAGGTGGGGGACCTTTTCCAATGTAGAAAAAGTACTAGAACAAGAGAGTATGATATGAAATTGAAGGAGGTTATATTAAGAGGAAATGTGAGGAAGTTTTTTCTACACAGAAAGGGTAGTTGATGCTTGGAATAGTCTGTCACAGGAGGTAGTGGGACAAGCACAGTGGAGGGGGTTAAGCATTCTTGGGACAGGTACAAGGGAACCTTGAGAAGGGAGGGAGTGATGAAAAGCTAGTGATCACATAAGGTCAGCGGCCACATACAATGTATAGGGCCTACGGGCAGATTGGATGGGTCTGGCAGTCCTTATCTGCTGACAAGTTCTATGTTTCTATGACTAATGATTCAAGAGCTGCTCATGGAAGCCCTGCTGGAAGCCATACTGTTCCAGCAGTTACCACTATGGATGCTGATCCAGAATGTCCAGAGGTCTCTGTTAGATTGGAGGATGGCACTACTGGAATTACTGATACTGCGGATCATGGAGGAGTTTCGTAATCAGTGAGTAATATTTGACAGTCAGCTAGACTTTTATATCTCAAATTACTGCAGTCATTAAAAGTGGCTTTTACCTCTAGAAAAATGTAACCAAATTGCACCCTTTTCTTGAGGCTGGTGATCTACACACACTAGCGTAAGCTTTAGTTTCCTTGCAAATCAACTACTGCAATGCACTCTATTATGGCATCCTAGCCATTATGGCCTCCTAGCTATTCAGTTACACTATCTACAGTTATTACAAGTGTAGACCCCCCCTTTCCTCACTGTCTAGGAGCATGAAATATTCACAGATGGTCCAGGGGGAGAAAGGTCCACAACATTTTGAAACTTCTCTGAACCTGTGCAGCATGATATAAAAGTAGGAAAATGTAGCCTACCTCTCGATGGCTTCAGGTTTTGGTGCACCCTTGATCTCTACCTCTGCAGTCTGACTTTGTCACAAACCTCTTGCCACCGGATACAGGACCTTCAATAATCTGCAGCCTTCAGCTCCCCCTGAGCTACACGATCCCCATGCAATCTGCTGGAACACCTTCTGAAATTACAACTCATGGCAGAAATACAGTAAATAGGAGGGGCTTTTCATTTCATTCACACCCTCTTCCAACTTAAATAAAGAAAATCAGTAGACAGTTTCTTGCCAAATAGCTCTTTATTTGCTCCTGTGCACCAAATGATTCCAGGGGCACAGGAGTACCAGCTTACTCTAAGAAATAAAGCAGATCCATGGGGCTATTAACTTTTTACACGCTCACCCAGCTGGAACTCTGTAGCAGACACAAGATGGCATACAGGCAATACATGCAAGGCTGTTTTCAATTTCTGGAAGCTCAGCTGATTTACCCAAGAAGAGCCTTTGTATCTGAAGAAACATCAAGCTCCTTCCTCACTGGCACTGGTAAGCCAAACTTTGTTTTTCTTTGGTTACCATTTCCCTGATCTCCTCTCCTCTCCTTGGCACTGGTTGGCTGCCCTATCTCTCACATGGAGAAGCAAGCTGCTTCTCCCACCTAGCCCCTGGACCTTGGCCCAGATCTCAAGGGGTCCCAGGATTTTTCCTTTCTGACCCAGGCCCTGTAACCCTTGTCTTTTTTTCCCTCTAGTTCAAGCCTGAACTCCAGTGTACCAAACAACCCCCACACCAGCTCTGCCACTCCTTCAAGTCTCATTCTCCTGTTCCCCATGGTGCTGGGACCCTTTAAGAGCCTAATGTACCACAGGCCCAACCTTGATGCCCAGCTGAACCCTTGAGTTGCCCTGCCATGACAGGAACCTGGGCCCTGACACCACCCAGGCCCTCCGAACAGCTCAACTCCTCTCTGGCACCCCTGGCATCCTCTTTTCTTATATGGTGCCCCAGATGACCCTCCAGAGATGGCTCCAGCCTCCTTTCCAAGTCTCTGCTAACACATCCTGGGCTTTAATTAAGCTCCCAGCCAGAAGTTGCCCTCCAAGGCCTGTCAAAAAGACCTGTGGCCCACCCGGTCCTTTGAATGCCAGTGCCCCAGAATCCACCCCTCCATGCAGGTCCCTTTTTTGTGGGTGAAAGACACTCCCAGCCCCTTACCTACATGAGCTGCCCTACCACACCAGGTACAGGAGAGAGCCTCTGCCACTGGCCCCTTTCATGTGAGAACCCTACCACATCCCCACAGCCCTGGCAGCCCAAGCCAGACCTGCACGGGATTAAAATGGTGCTCCTACCTACTGTGCCATCTGCCCACTAAACAGGCCTCCCCTATCCCAATGACATAGTACAGGCTAGCTGGCCATCCTCCCTCAGAGCTTCCATACTGCTCCTCAACACTACGTCACTGTGCAGAAGCTGTCCCTAACTGCTAACTTTGGGGGGGTCCCCCACAGGCCCAACACAGACCATCAAGCTCCCACCTTGCCTGCTTCTCCTTTTCTTCCAGCCACCCCCTCCAACCTCAAGCCTACTGCCTGGGCTGGAAAAGACACAGAACTTCCTGTTTCCTCCTGTTTCTTACTCTAGCTCTGCCTGCCTTCTGCAACCACCTTCAGGCATCTAGCAGGGATTAACCCCACAGAACATTAATAAATCCCTAAGCTTTGGAGGGTAGGAGGTGGAAGGGGTCCTTAATTGGATTGTAAGCCCCTCTGAAGAGAGGGGGCTTACACAAGATTTGGCTGACAGATTATTAATTGTTGTATCTAATTTCAATCATATTACTCCCACTTTGAGGGAGTTGCCCTGACTCCCAATTAGATGGAGTTCAGAATTTAAAGCTCTATGCTGGTTTATAAGGCCACAAATGGACTGGGCCCCCTCTGCATTTGTGAATTACTGGCAACCTGTCAATATGATCATCAGGGTACCAGAATTCCCCACTTGGACACCCACGGGCTTTTGTTAGACCCAGAATCAAGATTAAAATCTGCTGGGGAATGAGCATTTTCCATTGCTGCACTGAGACTCTGGAATGTTCCCCCAAAAATCATCTGACCTGCCCCCTCAGTCAATAGTTTTGAATCTTAGTTAAAGACCTAGCTGTTTAGACAGGCATTCTTGGTAGACTGTTACCCCATTAATTTTTGAGAAATATGTATATGTTTTTGTATAATCCTTGTAGAGGCTTACTGATGCTGTTATATATTACTTGTGATTTAAACCTATTTGTACTGTAAAGCACTTTGAGCTCTGGAAAGACGCTGGGCCAGATATTCAAACTGCACCCAAAAAGTGTGCAACAGCAGGAGCAAGCACAAGTCAATTGCACACATGCGCAATAGACGCGATATTCAAACATGGAGCAAGCCAAATTGCGCAACCAGCCAACATCTGAATATCGCACAACCTGCGCTATAGCGCAACCAGGAAGGGGAAGCTGAGCAGAGACGATACGCCATAGCGCAACAAAGGCAGCCCAGCTGAGCAGTCCAGAGGCGCCATGGCACAAGCAGAGAGACCCCCAGCAGCAAAGCAATGGAACTGCACAACCAGGGAGGTAGGCAGGGGCCCACCACACATGCCACCGATGGGCACAGGGACACACTGCAGAACCAACAATGTACCTCCACACCCCAAGCACAGCATAACTGGGGGAGGGACGGACTAGCCACCGGACCATGGGGACAAGCAAACAAAGCACATCCCGGCCGTGTTACTGCAGCATACCCACTGGCAAGCTGAGACTGCCACACAAAGGGGGCGGACCACCCCAGTGTACATCAGCCCCCCTTGTGCACAGCACACCCTGCACTGTGACCTCAAGACACCACCCATGAGCAGTGACCAGCACTGCAGGAATCCCCACGCACGCCCCCCCGGCACACTGCAACCTCGTGAACCACAGAACTATACAAGCCAAACCTACCATGAGCACCCAGCAGTGGGTGGCAGCACACGGCAATACTGACTGAAAGCCACACCCACACCAGAGACATCACCCCACACACACGCACACACATACCCATGACCATACCACCCCAGATGCCATGCACACCACTGCAACCGAGCACCTATAGCCAGCTGCAAATAAGAGACCACCACAGTATTCATATCAAAATATATAAATGTAATAAATAAGAATAAGAAGAACAAAACAACTATGTACACATATATACAAAGCAGGGGTGGGGGTATGGGTATAAGGGAGGGGTGGGTTAGGGGCAGGGGTGAACAACCGGGAGAGGGAAGGTGGGATGAGGTGATGGGCAGCTACTGCCTACCAGCCTGCCCTCCTGCCACCTGGTGCCGGGCCTGTGGCCTCCTTCTGTGCCACACTCCATGCCGCTGTAGGTCCAAGAGGATGGCAAGAGAGTCAATGGCCACCTGTGTCAGCCGCTGCAGTGTGCGTTGCATTTGTCGCAGGATCTAGATACCTAGGACAAGGGATCAGAGTCAATGGCAGCGACAGTCCACATCCCTGAATCCCACCCATCATGCATGGCATACAGCCAAGAGCCCCACTCCTGTGATGGACTGCACCCACCCACAGTGACCGTGCACAAGACATGCCCAACCAGGCAGCAACAGCCATGTGTACCACTGCACACACACACCGCCCATGTCCATCACAGCACAACCAAGGCTGTCCGGTGACGTGGCTACGTGGTGGGATGCTAGTGCCACAACCATGTGCCCAGTGCATGCATGGCCCACCAGTGATGCACACACAGACATGCAGTGCCACTGGACAGTGATGACTGTCACATGTTGCTTGCATGGTAGTGTTGTCCATGGATGGTGGCCGTGCACCCCCCCAGCATGCAATAGCATCCATGATGTAATGACACTCACCCTCATCAAGCCGCTGCTGCTGCTGCTGCTGCTGCTGCTGCTGCTGCTGCGGCTGCGGCTGCTGCTGCTGCTGCTGCTGTGGCCCACCACCAATGCCACCTCTGCCAGCCACCCCAGCACCACCATTCCATGCCTCAGCCCGGGCCTGCCTCCGCTCCTCCATGCCTGTGGGAGACAAATGAAGAGAAACACATCAGTGAGATCCCAAAGCAGACAGCCCCTTGCCCCATTGAGTGTGCTTGCCCACACAACCAGACCCACACAGCACACACCTGCAAACACCTTCACAGCAAACCATAGCCCAACCCACCCCCATGTGCAGGTCACAGTACACAGTGTCACCCATGCAGACAAAACAGTTGCATACACAGCACACCCACCTGGCCTAGGCACAATGCCCCTCCTGGCACGTGACCGGAGGTGCTCCAGCAGTTCATGCTCCCTCCTGCGGAGGTCACCATACCGGTGCCTGCACTGCTGTGGAGTCCTCCACCGCCCAGTGACCTGCTCCAGATTTGCCACCACCTGCTGCCACACATGGGTGCGGGCCATGTGCAGAGGTTCTCCCCCAAACAGTGACCCATGGTGTGGCCCCACCACAGCCACCAGGTTTGCCAACTCCACCGCACTCCACTGTGGAGCTCTCCTGCATGCCATCACTGCAGTTGTATAGTAGGCAATATGGCGCTCCGAAGAGTGGTAACCCCACATGGAAATGTTGTGCAATACAACTCCATCAGTCCCTATCGCGCTGTTCGTATAGTGCCGTCGGTCCACATCGCGCATAGAACCATAGACATGCCAGATGTACAGCGTCAGGGGGCAAAGGTCGTGCACAAGGTCATGGGTCTGTGGCACAAGGCCACGCACAGCGCCATTGGACATCTACACGTCCAGCACAATCGGTCACTTGTGTGCCAGTGCCACAATGTACTATTGCGCAGGTGTGCCACAGCGCTATGTGGTGCCCAGCGCTGTAGTGCCACTGGCACAATAGTGGCCATGTCCTGTATTGCTGATCGTGCACAGTACATCATCAGCATGGCAGACACCTGCATCAGCTACCTGGGCATGCGCAATGCGGTGTGCTACGCAGTCACAGAACTGCGCCATTGGCTCACCCGGCACAACCGTAGTGCGCAAAGCGCAACAGCGCAATATTCAGCCAACATATGCAAATCATCTGATCAGCCATTCAAAGGCACATTGGCGTGATTTGCATCTCATTTAAGTTGCTCCACTCCTAATTTGCATGCATTGCGCTATAAATGTGCGACAGTGATCTGCGGTGGCCAGAGTCGGTTACTGCAGGTGAGAGGTGAGTTGCATGCTGTGTGATGTTCTGGGCAATGGTCATGGGATAATGCTGTATACTGCACAGTGACAGGTGTCCACTTCCACCCATTCAGACTGACATGGCCGAGCAAGGACTGGGTGAGGAGGATGATGGTGGGCGAAGGAGGAGGCCCAACTTCACAAAGTCCGAGACAGAGGCACTGTTCCAGGCCTACCTGGATGAGGAACCACTACTTAGTGGACGGCGGGGCACCCCTCAGGCTGCGTGCTGCTGCATGGGAGGGGGTAGCTCACGCCGTAAACCTGCACGGAAGCCACCAGTGCTCCGTGCAGGAATGTAAGAAAAAGATTGGGATCGACAGAAGACAGGTGAAAGAGAAGGTGGCAGCCCTCAGGGTGGCACACGCTGCCACAGGCTGGGGCCAGCCAGAGGTGGCACAGCTGACCCCGGCGGAGGACCGTCTGGCTGCATCCATGCAGCGCAGTGCAATCGAGGGCATTCCAAGAGGTGGCTTCCAGACAGGTGGAAGCCCATCACTGCACGGTATGACATGGTGGTGGTGGTGGGGGGGGTTGATCCCATGCACTAACATGTTCTCACTTTCTGTTACAGATCCTGTGCGTCTGCAGGGGACAGTGGTGCTGGGACCATGCAGTGTGGACATCCAGCAAGAGTTGGAGGAGGGTCCATTCACCTCTGCTGCCAGCCGGCATGCATTGCACCAGTGTGCACGCCTGGCTGCCATCTCCGATGTCGGTGAGTCAGGCGTGGGGGGTGCCCATCCTATGTCACAGCAGTCTGGCATGCAAGCATGCCAGCATGCTGTGACTGTGGCTGTTGCACAACCTGCACCATTGATGATGCAAGGACCACAATGGGCAGTGACACGTGTGTGTCTCATTGCGGACACACAGCAGGACAGCATGTGCCCCTGAACCTAGCTGGTTCCAACGTGTGTGCCAGCACGTCAGCACAGTCTCAGGCAGTGCCTGGTGGCACTGGTGGGGCAGCACCGGTGGCTGTGCAGGTCTCTGGCACTGTTGCGGACACAGCTGTGGAACGACTGGTCCCTGAGGCACAGCAGTTGGAAGGGCAGCAGCGGCAGTCACCCACTGGGTCTGGGGGTACAGGGTTCAGCGGTGGCACATGCACACCATCTGTTGACTTGCCCATACCTGGTCCTGGTGAACAGCGCCCACCCTCAAGGGGTGTTGAGCATCAGGCCCTTCCATACCCTGGGGGACAGGTTGCCGGAGTGGCAGACTACCCGTTAGACGAGCACACCCACCTGCTGCGGGCATCAGTACAGCAGCAGATGCGGGTTGCAATGTCCGTGGAGGCACTGTGTGTGGCTGTGGAGCGGCACAGCAGGGACACTGCAATGATCCATGCAGAGATGGTCCAGATGTGGATGGATGTGACCGCTGCCATTGACAGGCAGACCCAGGCATTGATCGCTGTTGTGGCTGCATTGGGCACACAGTCAGGTGCCCCTGTACCATGCACCCCACGCAGTACGCTCTCCACTCCCCATTCCCAGCATCGTGCGACACCCAGCCTGTCGACACCGGATTCCGCTATGGGCATCCCGAGCACCCCTGGTGCAGGTATGTTCGGCATGCTGCAGACCTCTGTGCAGACTAGGTCGCGCTCGCGCAGTGGGACCCCTGGTGGTACATCGGTGCCACCCCATGTGGCCCTTGCTCAGCCTGCCAGTGCTGCTGGTCACGGGCCACCCACGCATCCGGTGGCCGTGGCACAGTGCCACCTGACTGACCTGTCTCCAGTGCGGGCCCTGTCTGGTGCTGCCCTGTGTGCAGTGTGTGCATAGTGGGCAGTGCGCACGGTGGGTGCCCTGCCCAACACACTGACACACGGACCACCTGCACACCCACCCGACTGCTGTCCACAGGTGCGTGTGCATGATGATGCCTGCATTGTACTGTACACCAAGGTGCAAGGGTGCCCAGCATCTGACACATGTACTCGGACAGTCCAGGTGGTGGGGGTGGTCCATGGATCTGTGTGTTTCACATGTCTGTTCCTACTCTGCTGTGCACCTGCCCATATATGGTTTGTGCCTGGTGTGTGTGTGTGTGTGTCCATATGGCATGTAACTATTCACCCCTCCCTGATGGTGTGTTTGTGTGCCTGGACCCCTTCCACTCCCCTTGCCATCATGCACCCCTGGTGTGTTACCCTGTGTGCCTGTGGGTTGTGCCTAGACAGTGTTGGTTGCACATGACCCCATTACTTACCTGTGTCATGCAAAATGCTCCTCCGTGATGGTGTCCCAGTGCAGCTGGGCCTGCCGGATCAGTCGGGGTCCCGCCGTCCACGGGGAGGGCTGCTCATCCCCATCATCACCGGCGTCACCAGCGTCCCCATCGCTGTCCCCCTCCTCGACCTGTACGGCTATCCCACAGTCTTTGGCCATGCTGTGCAGGATACAACAGGCCAGGAATATCCCACAGACCTTTGAGGGGCTGTACTGTAGGGCACCGCCGGAGGTGTCTAGGCATTGGAAGCATGCCTTAAGCATCCCAAACACGCGCTCGATGATGTTGCATGTGGCGGCATGTGCCTCATTATAGCGCTGCTGCGATGGGGTCATGGGGCGCTGGTAGGATGTGAGCAGCCAGGGACGGAGTGGGTATCTGCTGTCACCTGTGTGGAGATGGTGTGGTTGAGTATCATTTTCAGGTCCATATTGCCCATAGCCCTGTGTGCCACTACCATGGCACCTGTGCCTTTCCCACCCTTGCCCCAACTTTGCAACCCCTGCATGCATACTCACCCACTAGATGTCCTGTGGGGATGTCCCCACTCTCGAATCACTGGCACAGTGCAGATTGGTACCATATGAAGGCATCATGTGCTCCGCCAGGGTGTGTGGCACAGACATTTATGATGCGCCCACTGGCATCACACACCACCTGGCTGTTGACACTGGTGAACCCCTTCCGGTTTCGGTATGCGGCCCCATCGGGGCCAGGTGGCGTGCGAATAGCCACATGGGTGCAGTCTATCGCCCCTAGCATGCCAGGCATATGTGCTACCCTGTGGAACTCCTGTATGTTTGCTGTACGCTCTGCCACATTGCTGGGGAATTGGATGTACTCCGCAGCATGTGGCAGCAATGTGCTGAGGAATTGGGTGAGGATGCATGACGTGGCTGACTGTGTTATGCCTGTGGTGTCCTCTGTTGGCCTCTGGAAGGTACCGGTGGTGAGCAGGCACATGCAGGCTGTTACCTTTGTCTCCACTGACAGAGCGTGACTGGCCGTGAGGGTGCCTGCATCACATCACTGCACAGCTCACAGAGCCACCTCAGTATTGCCCTGTTCAGGCAGTACTGGCCCACAATCTCAACATCTGTGTACAGCTCAAAGCTGATGTGGGCACGGTACTGCCTGTTGGGGGCGTACCACCGACGGGCCCTTCCACTGCCACGTCCCCCTGCAGCATGCCTTCTCACCCCCCTCATTACAGCTTCCATGTGGAAGCTGGCACAGTCCATGTCCCTGGCTTGTGTTCATCCCTGGCTGTTGTTGGTCTGTTCCCCCCCGCTGTTCTGACTGCTACCTCCACTGCACCGGGTACACCTACTGGCCTCTGCAGTCTGGTGGCCCCACACACCTTCCCTTGCCCCTATTTTGTCCTGGGATCTCCCTGGCCTGACCTCTTTGTCCCTCTTGCCTTGTCTCTCTCCCTGCCTCATGTGGCTTCCCTGTGGCATTCTTGAGCCTCTTCCTTGATCCTTTTTATTTTGGCTCATTTCCGCCGTGGCGCACCTTCCGGCTGATTCGCTGTTGCGCATTGCGCAAGCCTTTCAATATCGCATTGCGCTCTTTATGCATGGTTCCACCCCCTTCGGTTGTGCATGCCTTCATTTGCATTGCGCTGTTGCTCAGCATGTTTTCGGTAGCACAACTGCCTCCCGCTGAATATTGCAGAATGGCGCAGTTTCGGACTTGCGCTAGCACAACCCTATTGCGCATGGCGCAACCCTTTTGAATATCTGGCCCCCTATATAAATAGAATTCCTATTCCATCCTATCCTATCCCACTGCAGATGGTGAACTGGAAAAAGTTTAGTGTATGAAGAGAAAGCATTTGCTGATGCTCTTATCTGAAGAGGATGAGAAGTTCCATGCCCAGAATTCTAAGGTGCCAGAATCGACTGCCATATTGAGCACAGAGACCCTAGTGGAAAAGAGTACATTCTCTGAGGTACAGAAATTGTTCAAGGTTTCTATACAAACTGGCTCCATGCTTGTGAAAGAAGGTGCAAAAACACCCTGAGAAAGAAATCTACTCCAGCCTGCTGATGTGGCAGTGCTTGACAGCTGTCAAAGAGAACAGCTGCTGGGGAGCAAGGTGGGCATGGCTGTTCCCATCAGCATCAAAGACCTGTCATATTAACCAGTGGATCAAAGACTGAAGCCGGCAGAGAAGGCTGCGGATACTGTTGATACACCACCTCATCAGGGAAGGAAGACAAAGGGCTCTGAAAGCTGGCCAGTAGAAATGGCTTTACAACAAGTGATCTGGCAAAGAGATGCACTTGGCTCTCCGTGGCCATCGCCAGGTCCGGTAAGTGCACAGGACAAGGGGGAAAGACATGTAAAAGGGGGTGAGTGAAGGCGGCCATAAAGGTAAAGCAGCATGGAGGGTTTTACTCAGAAACAGCCAAGCCCATCTGGCTCACAGGCACCTTCTTTTGAATTGGAAGTGCATGCTACTTTTATTTTCACTGTGGGACAGACCCTAAACTATTTAAAATGGCTGCTGCAGGCAAAATTACTGTTTATAAGGTCCCCTCCTCATTCTGACTTAGTTCTACAAAAACCTACATCAGCACCTGCTAATATCCAGACAGTAAATGAGTCTGCATCCCTTGTATTCGGCTCTGTCTTAACTGCACAATCATAAAACTCACAAACAGAGACAGCCAGTTCACAAAATGTCTCCTCTTTGATGTCTGTTATTGATCAGGTGGTTGGGATTGGATCTGGTTTTGAGAGGATCAGGGCCCTGGTAGAAATCAAACCCTTCAGCATGCTGATAGCACAAGATGGAGCAGAGAGACTTTTCACTGTCCTAATACTCAAAGTTGGTATGCTGACAACAGTATATTAGAGCCTGTGAAATTACAGAATATGGTTACCATAAAATACAGAGGAGGACTGGAAGAAGTTTCTGACTGTAGATATGTGGCAAGATCTCTATTGAAAGATAGCCTAAAGTGTATAGCCTCAGAGATATATGCCCTCATCAACATACCTGGTGACCCCCTGTATGACTTCTGGTTTAAAACTGCAGGAAGTCTGAAAAGGTTCTGGATGAAATATAATCAAGTTAAGAATACCCCTCTTTGGTCACCCTTCATAGTAATGCTACTCACAAAGCAGGAGCTAAAAAATATTGCAATACTGTTTAAAAATGAAGGAGTACACATAGTGGACATCCTTCAGTGGCTAAAGCAGAAATGCACTATTATGGGCACGTCTGACCCAATTAGGGACACAGAGAATTTATGAACTGGTGGGTGATGAATCAGGGTGAAATTGCAGCATAGTGACACAGAAATAAAACATCTACCTAAATGTTTCTACCTGGGGAAGGGACAGAGTTGTCCTATTTTATATTGTCCAGCCAAAAGCCTGCTATCATTGTGGGGCACAGGCTTCCGTAAATAATGTATGTGATACAGTAAAATGTGGGCTGTGCAATGACCTGGGGCATACAAGTAAAAACTGCACAAATAAAATGAGGTATAATTTATGTGATAAGGAAGGATACTCATACAAGGTATGCCCATGAGCCTCACATAATCAGGGAGATGAAATGGATCAAGCAGTGTAGGACTTTTATGTAAATGTGGCCCAAAAGCCTGCTAGTGGATCTTCCACTGTGCATATGGCCAGTGTGTCTCAACCGAGGTTTCATCCTGGTAACCTAGTTCAAGATGTAGAATGCCCTCTACCTCCAGAATGGGGGGGTGCAGTACCACCACCCCACCCTGATGACTCTGTTCCTGTATCTGTGGATCCTGTAATGTCTGGAGATGCTTCTGAGGTGTGTAATACTCCTTCCTCAACAGAAACGAGGGACAGTGCTGATGTGGTTCTAGAAACTCATGAAGTGGCATTCTGTGAAGCTGCAGCTCAACCCTCACAAGACATGTCCAGTCCATCTATTCCTAAAACTATGCTGTTTAAAATGTTAACTAGGCAAAGCAGAAAAAAGGTCCCCTTAGAACTAAGATTTCCAGAAAGGCATCAATGGAGATGGAAAATAAATAGTAATCATTGGCATCTGATAAAAACTGGGGTGGCAGATGAGGAGTCCAACAAATCTTCTATTATTTTATCACAAAGGAGCCTTCCTGCGATGCAGAGGAACCTGCCCCAGTTGCACGAGTACAGAAAAAGAGAAAGCTTGTATGTCTGACCAGAAGCAGGAAGAGGGGGAGAAAACAGACATGATGATGTTTTTTTGTTTGGTTGCTTACTTTTCTTTCTTTAATGTGTAGTACCAGTTCACTGGGCTTTTTGATCACCTTTCTGAATGTCAACGGTATTTGTAGCATGAGAAAACAGATCACTACAATATTGGTGTTGCAGAGCTTAGGAGTTGATATTGCTTTTCTCCAAGACACAAGAATAAGTTCTCAACAGGTTCAAGCAAAGTTGGTTGTTTGGCCAACATGTTGGTCTCTTGTATAGTTTTTGTTCCAGGAAGGGTGTTCATTTTGGATATATTGTATATTAGATTGGACGTACAGTTAATTAATTTGTATTGTCCTCAAACCAAGGCTGCTGGAGTGGCCCGATCTTTACATAATAAAGGGTGTGCTGTTGGGTGGTGATTTTAATTGCCCATATCTTCCTGAAATGTGAAAACAGAGGTAATAGAAAATATAATGTGACTCAAATTAACTTGCTAAAATGATAAGCTCTACCATGTTAATTGATGCTGCTGTGACTTCTTCTTCCCCAGCACAACATATTTTTTTTAAAGGGTCACTCTGTTCCAGAATTGATTTTCTATTTTTATGGTTCAATGTATCTTGCTCATATCATAAACACTGCTATGTTAATTAATGCTGCTGTGAATTCTTCTTCCCCAGAACATACATTTTTTTAAAGGGTCACTCTCTTCAAGAATGGATTTTCTGTTTTTATAATCCTGGCTAAAACATTATCCATTCCATACCATCCCAATTGAAACTTCAGACTGTGTAGCTATTACAGTCCAAACTGGTCTGGGATTTGTCCTTCTGGCAAAACTGCCAGCGTGGTAATTTAACAGCTTGCAACTGATTAACTCAAGAATTGTACAAAAATGAGGAATTTTCTCTGTGATAAAACGTCCGCCATTGACTTATTTGATAATCCCCTTGAATAGTGGAAAGATGTAAGATACAATTTAATAAATAGTTGTGTTACACTTTCAAAAAAGCCATATGGTCAGGTTATTTGAAATATCTATACTTGAAGCATCAACTGCAGAAGATGCTTTCTCTGTTCATTGATATGAAAAAAGATTGCTCAGAACAAATCTATTTTCTAAAAAATGAAATAAGTAAAGTTCAGCATCACAGACTTGCCCTACTTCAGGAAAAAAGATTGGCACATATGGCCGAAAAACCCAGGTAAACCCATTTGAAGACTGTCAGGAGAAAATGAAGAAAATTATTATTTCTGGTTTGAATGACTGCACAAGTGTTGTTGTAAGACAGGACTCAGTGGTCATTGCTAATAATATGGATGACTATGTCCTCAGGACATTTGGGATGAGGCATTAGTGTCTCAGGACTGGGGTCCTTTTCTGAAAAATGGACATCTGCTAACACTTCCTGATCACATGGTATGAGATATGATCAAACCCATCATTCATTCTGAAGTGCTTGAGGCAATTGGGTCACTGTCTACTAATACAGCTCCTGGAATTTATGACCTCACAAGTGAATTATACAAATTCTTTAATGAGGCATTATCTCCAATTTTAGTAATTATGCATAATGTCATTTTGGAACATCAGTTATCAGGATCCTCATTTATGCAAAGTATTTTGCTACTTTTACATAATAAAGGTGAGAAAGAGGTTTTATAGAATTGGTGGCCTTTAACTTTGTTAAACACGAACCTTAACATTTTATTAAAAATACTGGCAAGAGGTTGGCAGCAGCAGATTCATTTGTTATTCTACCTTCACAAACATGCCACTTTTGTTGACTCTACTGTGAGGCTAACCCACATAAAATTAAGGACACTTTATAGGTATAGACACTACCTCATGCTTGCAGCTAAGTGAGCTGTAGTAACCAGCTCCATCCTCCCTGTGCTGGACAATGGTCTGGCAGTGTATGGTGCAGCCACAAACATAATCCTTAACAGGTTCAGACTGGTGCTAAATAAGGCCTGCTGGTTCATATTGTGAGTGGACAGGCACACACACAAACCTGTGCCCTATACTTCCAATCTGACAGACTCCCTTTAGAAGAAAGGCTCAAATATCAGGTCTGCCTGCTAGGTATGAAAGCATCATGGGTCTCTATCCCCCACCATACAAAACCTCTAGTGCCCTGCCAAAGATCAGTACTCATCCAGAACTAGTGATAGGAATATATTGTCTGTACCATTCTGGGGAACTTGCCTGGCTCAACTCTCCTTCCCCTACAGAGCCCCGCTCTGGTTAAATGAGCTGCCAGAATCCCTCCTGAGCCTCCCTAGCATTGCCCTGTTCAAGATGGGACAGAGGAGGTATCCAGTGAACACAGCAACTGTGACTGAGTGGCTACAAAAACAGCAACTCAATCACGGCACCTGTGTTCTGGGCTACCTGGCAGGGTAGCGATGGAATACAGGGGTAGGCAAATACTGCAACAGAATGTCGCTATGTATACACATGCATGGGGGGAAGGACCATGCTGTGTGATGGGAAGAAGGGGAGGGAGGGTATGTGGGGTGTTGTGTGGCTGTTGGCTGCTGAGCTAGCCATGTGGCATGGTGGGTAGGGTGGCAAGCTGGGGTTGGGAGGATGCAGAGTTTGGCTCTGGGGCACAATCGCTTTTTGTGTCAGGTCCTTTTTTTAATTTTTTTTTAAGTTTTATACCCCCCCACCTGACATGCACCCCCCCTGGTGTTGAGAATCTTTAAGTAGGGGGGTGAAGCCAGTTCTGTAGTTGCTGCAAGTGTACATTACTGTTATTTATTTTTGGTGATGTACACTCTCCCAAACAGCTATCACTATTCTGCGATCACTGTTATGACATAGACCCAACTGAGGAAGACTCTGTCACCAGCTCCTGATGAGAGAGTCTGGGAGTGGGTCCCAGGGTGGTAGCCTGGGTAAAACATTGGCTGGACAACAGGACACAGAAGGTAATTGTAAATGGAGTCCACTCTGAAGAAAGAGGGGTTACTAGTGGGGTACCGCAGGGTTCAGTATTGAGTCCAGTCCTCTTTAATGTCTTTCTAAATGACATTGCAGAGGGACAGGAAGGAAAAGTATGCCTCTTTGCAGATGACACAAAGATCTGCAACAGGGTTGATACACAAGGAGGCGTGGAAAGGATAAGAAGGGACTTGGCAAGGTTGGAGGAATGGTCAGAAGTATGGCAGCTAGGATTCTATGCAAAGAAGTGCAAAATAATGCACCTGGGAAACAAGAACCCAGTGGAAGATTACACAATGGGGGATAGTAACAACAATAAAAAGGAAAGGACCTGGGGTAATCATATCAGATGACCTTAAGGTTAGCAAGCAATGTGAGAAGGCAGTAGGGAGGGCTGGGGTATACTGGGATGCACAGGAAGAGCATCACCAGCAGAAAACAGGAAGTTGTTATCCCTCTGTACAGACAGTTGGTGAGATCCCATCTGAGTACTGCATCTAGTTCTGGAGACCCCATCTCCACAAGGACATAGACAGGATAGAGGCAGTCCAGAGGAGAGCAACTAAAATGGTGCAGGGTCTGCAAGAGAAGCCTTATGAGGAGAGATAAAGGAGCTTAATATGTATACCCTTGAGGAAAGGAGGGAAAGGGGAACATGATAGAAACTTTAAGTACCTCCAGTGGAATCAACAAAGTCCAAGAGGGTAGCATTTTTCAGAAAAGAGACGTGCAAGAACAAGGGGACACAATTTAAAGATAGAGGGGGTGTGGTTCAGGGGCAATGTGAGGAAGTACTTTTTCACAGAGAGGGTAGTAGATGCATGGAACAGCCTTCCTGAGGAGGCTGTGGGGTCTAAAACTGAGGGAGAATTCAAGAATGCATGGGACAGACATAAGGCAATTCTTGTTGGGGTAGGAAGAAATAGGCTGTTGGTTAACTGGAATCTGCAGCCTATCCTGTAGGTAGGTAGAGAAATGGGCAGACTAGGTGGGCCAAGTGGTCCTTATCTGCTGTCAAAGTCTATGTTTCTATGTTTCCAGGTGTGACTGCACTCTGACCCAACAGAATGCTTGCTCTAAGCTATGAGGTTTTGATCACATATTGTAATATCTAATAATGTTGTAACTTTCACTCTTTTGTTGTATGCAGTTTATTTCTGTAACTCACTGTGACAAGGCTGCATTGGAACTGCTCTCTGTATCTGCTATATTATGTAAGTTCCATCTGTTTGATGAGGAACCTTTGTAAATGAGCTAGCTAGCTCAAAGGTGTATTTCCAATTAAAGCAGCAGTACTTGTTAACGATAATTTAAATAACTTGGTGGGCAGTTAGGACAAACCAAAACAACATTTCTGATTTTTGTTTTGCTTTATTTCATTCCCTAGGCAAGAAAAAGTATTTTGAAGTGCATAAAAGTTGCTGGTCTTTTGCCATGTCAACAATCATGGATGTAAGCAAATCAGGGTGGTGTTGTGCTGCCAGTCATCAGAAACATGTCCTGGCAACATCGTGACATATTTTTATTATAAATACAGTGAGTGCTGTTAGTGTGTGCCATCTGAGGAGAAGATTTTTGAAAGTAACTGGTGGCTGCCATCTTTATTATAGAGCCACAGAAATTACAAAAGTAGTTTATTTAATTAAACACAATCTTCAAAATAGCTGATTGAATTTAAAATAACCCAATGAAGAATTTAAGATTATCAGAAATATATTACTGCTAACAAAAAGGTAGGATGATATTTTTTGCTGGATAATTAGCACTGCTGCTTTCAATAGATAAAATAAATAAATAAAGGGAAGAAAGATCAAGAAAAAAAAAATAATTTTATTGCCAGAACTGGTAGAACAATACAGGCAAGGTAATGTGAAGATCCTTCACCTGGTCTTGGACCAGGAGAAGGCCTTTCATATGGTCAACCATGATTTTTTGTTCACAGGATGGTATACCGGAAGAATTTGTTAAAAGGCTTTGACATCTGTAACAGGCAAGAACAGTGTTTGCTTCCACTAATGGTATTAAAGTGCTGGAGTGCAATATAAAGGATGGGATACATCAAGGCTGCCCTATGAGCCTGGTATTATACTCTACCTATTCATACTGGATCCTCTCATTAGAGTCATAGATCAGGATGCTGGTATATGAGGGTGCTGACACTCCACTAGGGGAATTAAAACAAAATCCTCTGCATTTACAGATGATGTACTGCATGTTTATTAATAAAGAATGCAGAATCAAGGGAAGAAAGCAGTAAAACTGTTTGGTAAGTTTAGTTATATTTCAGGGGCGCATTTAAATATGCAGAAATGTATAGGTAGCTTTTTACACAACCATGAATTTACAGAGAATAAATCAGTTGGAAGTGGTGTCTTTACAAAAAAACCCTATTTAAATATTGGGACCATGGTTTGGGGATATGGGCATGATGATGTATAGCTGGGAACAGGAATTGAAATATGCAGACAAGTTAGTCTCTAAATGGTGCCAGTGGCAGTTGTCAAAACAAAAGAGAATAAATATGATTAAAAATACTTTGGTTCCCTTTTTCTTATATAAAAAGTTGTGTTCTGCCCCCCCATTGGTGTAGATGTTATGTTGTACAGCTTATTCTTTCGTATGGCATGGGATAGTCATTTAAACCCTATCAAGAGAAATTGGTATGAGGTGAATATAGCACTGCCAAAACTATGCATGAATTACTGTGCTGCAGAAAGCACTAAAGGTAGTACAGTGATAGGGATTTTATAGCGATTGGGAATAACTGCTACCCTTTTCATTGTATGGTCAAATGGGGGAGTGTCAAGGAGGCTGCCGGTGTGGTGCCTGGTAGATCCGCTCCCATGGTGGAGTGGCGACAGCATCAGCACCCAGCGGTGTAGGGAACCTGAGACCATGATTCAATTCCTCCAGGTCCGGTAGTATTGTGGCTTTTTTTTAAAGGAATTTTTCCACCTGTAGTGCTTCATCCCATCCCCGAAGTCCACATCCCCTTGGAGTTAGTTATATTAATTATGGGGGGTGGGGGTGCAGAGGCAGAGCCCCCCCCCAAAAAGAAAAAGGCTCATTATAATCAATGGGGTGTGTGTAGTCCTTGTATTGTCAGTGTTTTCACTGACATTATTTTAATTTACGAGGTTTTGTCTACGGCATTATTTGCTGCACGGTTTCCTCTGAGATTATGCCCCTATGCTGAGAAATCACACCTATAGAGAGGTTAAAGAGGGGAGGATTATTTATGTATGTATGTATGTATGTACATACGTATGTATGTACGTATGTATGTATTTATTTATTTCATTTTGGTAATTGGGTAGGGCTCACTGAGACCAGAGGTCCCTTTTTCAGGGGGCTACTCAGAAATAATTACAGAAAAAAAAAGAAACAAGCATTTGTCAATGCCGAATGTTTGCTTGCTGGCATTGGCATTGGTAGTGTAGAAGTTACAGAGCAGCATAATAGGAATGGAAGTGAAGTATTGAACTGAAGCCAACCCCACCACCACCCTGCAGAGAGTGACAGGCATTGGGGTGAGCCTTTGGGTCACCAGGCATAACGGCCACACCATTTCACCACACCCTACCCTGCAGATACTGACAAGTGTCACAGTGTGCCTTGGGATCTTTGGCCCTTATGCGCACCCCATTCCATCAGGAAATATGGTGAGATGGGTGCGGTATAGGAGAATGGGGTGAACTTTGGGGCCAAAGAGTCCAAGGCATACCTCGATGCCTCTCACTGGCTGCAGGGTGTGGAATGTTATGAGCATTACAGGCAAGAATTCCAAGTCACACCCTGATGCCTGTCATTCTCTACAGGGTGGGGCGTTATGGTTGGAAACCCTAACAGCTCAGGCATTCGTTGGCATTTTCACTCCAAATTTTCAACACTTTTTTTTGTGACCCCTACCTCATGAACAGTGGCAATATCAGTTTGTTAGCTGAAAGCTGCTTATGCACAGTGACTACGGCATTTAGCACCACAGATGCAAAAACACATTCCGAACAGGATGTGAAAAATGAGAGCTGTACTGTTCATGGGGAGGTGTAAAAAATGGCAATGTTGCAAATCTGCAGTAAAAATACTAAAAACTGGTGCAGTCACTGAACGGCAGATAGAAACTGTGCAATGCACACTCGTAATGTAATTAGTTTGGGGATTTTTTACAGCAGATTGTCAACACAGGCATTTTGGGACCTCCGATCATGAACAGTGTCACTGATTTTCTTTATCTGTCCCTAACAATGATTTCCCACAGCAACCACACATCTCTGCGCTGAAAGTGTGAAAACACATTTCGGCCATGTTGTGAAAAATGACAACTGTACTGTTCATAAGGAAGTGTGGAAAAATGCCACTGTTGAAAATTGGGACTGAAAATATTACAAAGTCATGAACTTACAAGGGTGCATGGAAACTGCGCAATGCTCACTTGTAACACAGTCATTTTATGGACTTTTGTCACCAAATTTTCAACATAGCCATTTTAAGACCTCTGCTCATGAACAGTGTAACTGTGATTTTCTTAATCTGTCCCATACATTGATTTCGATCACCGACTGCGCCATTGTGCGCTACATGGGCGGAAACACATTTTGGGCAAGATGTGAAAAATGACAGCTGTACTGCTCATAAGGAAGCGTAATAAAATGGCAATGTTGAAAATCTGGAGGGAAAATATTGAAAACTCACAAACTTACGAGCATGCGTAGGAACTGCGCAACGCACGCTCGTAAAACAATCATTTTTAGGAATTTTTTACCAAATTTTCAACATAGCCATTTTAAGACCTCTGCTCACTAACAGTGTCACTGTGATTTTCTTAATGTGTCCCATACATTGATTTTGCACACTGACTGCGCCATTGTGCGCTACATGGGCGGAAACACATTTTGGGCAAGATGTGAAAAATGACAGCTGTATTGCTCATAAGGAGGTGTGGCAAAATGGCAATGTTGAAAATCTGGAGTGAAAATACTGAAAATTCGCAAACTTACGAGCGTGCATAGGAACTGTGCAACACACGCTTGTAAAACAGTCATTTTTAGGAATTTTTCCACCAAATTTTCAACATAGGCTTTTTGAGAGCCCACCTTATGAACAGCGGTGGTGTAATTTTGTTACTCAGTCCCAAAAGGTGATTTCATGCAGTGACTGCAAAATCACCCTTCGGGCCCGATTAACGCCATGACAGTGAGAGCATTCATGAGAAGGGGCCCAAAAACCCCATGTTGAAAATTTGGTGCAAAAATTCCAAAAAATGCCTGAGATATGCAGCAAAGTTGAAAAAACCCTACCTATCCCATTATACAGCTTACCGGCATTTCCTCAGTTCACAGTTGGCTTTGAAGAGTGCAGACGTGTTCCCGATCCACGAAGATCATCGCACTGAGTCCGGAGGTAAGTATGGGGTGGGGGTGTGGGGATGCAGGGTGCACAGTGGGTGGCGCGGGTGAGGGCAGAGACAGCGAGGACCATTTTGCATTTCAGGTTTTTTTCGTAATGACGGCGGGATGTTTGCACCTGGGGTGGACTCCAGCGTGGCACAAGGATGGATTTTGGGGGGATGGAGCCGCCAGGTTTGGGCACCCCCGTCGGTAATAGCATCTGTTGCCATGCTGGAGTGGGCTCCCAGCACGGCACCCTGTACTCTTGGGGGGAGGACCAGTGGAGCCGACAGGACGACACTGGACGTTTGCCACGCTGGGGTGGGCTCCCAGCATGCCACAAGGATGGATTTTGGGGGGGGCATGGATCTAACGGGGGACTGAGCACCCCCGTCGGTGATAGCGTCTGTTGCCATGCTGTGGTGGGCTCCCAGCTTGGCATCCTGTACTCTGGGGGGGACCAGTGGAGCCGACGGGGGATTAGGCACCCCCTTCAGCTATAGGATGTGTAGCCATGCTGGGGTGGGCACCCAGCGTGGCATGTGAAACTCTGTTGGGGGGAGCGCAGCACAGCTGATGGGGGATAGGGCACTCCTGTCGGCTAGACAGTGTGTGCCTGGGGGGGTGAGCACGCGTATGCGTGTGTGTGTGTGTAGGGGGAGCGCTCATGAGCAGGTGATATCTTATCGCTGCTCACTGAAGTGTAGCTCCCCCTTTCAACTGTACTCCACTGCATTTTTGACTGCTGTCATAGACAGCTCCAGCAGCCATTGGAGAACTGCGGCCGCACCTGCAAACACACTGACTGAATTGGAAGAGGGCTGCCACACATCTGAAAACTCGGATGATGGCACTATGTTTCTTGCACATACGTGCAAGCAAACATAAAAACAAGTATAGGAAAATATACCTTACAATGCTGTTTACAAGGTGAGTAAGTGCATATCAAACACAGGTTATTAGACAATAATAAATACTGGTAAGACAACAACTAGGATTAAATATGATAAACAGGGTTGTATTCTTTATATGTAGTTTTGTGAGTTTTACTAGACAGCCTTTGTTAGGGGATTACAATGCTGTGGGATTATCTCTTTTTAGAGAAGTGTTTGCTCCCTTGTTGCAGATGTGGGAATTTAACTCTCTTACCAAACTAAAAGGATCGGCACTCCCTGCTACACCATATATCTACTCTGTCTTTCAGAAAATAAAAGTATGGAAGGTGGCAGCAGACACTGTTCAACAGGGAAGATATTGTGTGCACTTGTACTTCAAACATGTTTTTATGTGGATCCTGTCTTTGGTCCACTTTGTGGGATCCTAGCATGCGTAATACATAAGACCAGTGTATACCAGAGAAAATGTGGGATGTGGTGTGGCTGTGAGCCCATGGTAATCTAAATATAAAAGGAAATGTTAAACATAAAGGCACTGAAGACAGAAGATGCCTCAGGTCAGCTTGCAATCAGGAAATTGATATTATGGAACATCTGTTTTTACATGTTCATATATTCATTCTTATTGGACACCGATTACCACAAAATGTGCAGTTAAAGAGCTAAATTATATGACATATTGCATGGGAGGGACAGCAAGCAGGGTGGATGGCAGAGACCATGTGACACAGCCCAAAAAATAGGGCAGCTGTAGTACGGTGATTAAATAGGCACTATAACTGTAGTCTGTTCTCAGTAGGAAGCTACCGCTAAGCGGATAAGAGGACCAGACAATCTGAGGGGAAGTGTTGATGTTCCATTTCTTTTTGCTGTGTTATGTGGGGGAGAAATGTATTTTTAAACAAACAAATTAATGAGGGACGAAGCTGAGAAAGAGAGATGCTGAGGGAGGGACTACAAGCAGGGCAGATGCCAAAGACCATATGACACAGCCCATCTAATAGAATAGAGATGTAGCTCATACAAAATTACCCAGGGGGCCAAGTGACCCCTCATGTGAATGACCCCGAAGTGTAAGTGCCACAAAGCAGGAGTGTGGTATCTGTGACTAAGTGGCTTGTGTGTGTTTGGGGCTAAGTCTGATAACAATTGGCTGAGGGACTGGTGGAAGGTGGAAGGGTACAAACATGTTGGGGAATGGGAAGAAACATGTTCAGACAAGGGGCTATATTCCCCAGATAGACTGCTCCTTAATTGGGAGGGAGCAAGAATACACAGGGACAAGCTAGAGGAATATATAGAAAAAGATCTGGGTTCAAACTGCCAGGGCATGGAGGGGTGGGCCAGAGGACAAAAAACATTGAGATGGGGAAGTAAGTGGGCCACCCCCATACACAAAAGCAGTGGCAATCAGGAGGGAGGGGGAGGGGAGGAGGAAAGGAGGGGCAACCAAAAAAAGGGGTGAGAAAGAGAGTGTGGGAGGTGGACATGACAAAGCAAATACGAGGAAGAGGCAAGGAGGTGCAGAGTCGAGGTGGAGGGTGGTGTCACTTAATGCTCACGGTCTTAGCAACAAGATGGCAGACTTGTAGGCCCTCTTAGCGGAAGGGAAGGTAGACGTTGTAGCAGTTATCGAGACCTGGGCTACAGCACACCATGACTGGGATCTCACAATCCCAGGATATAAAGTCTATAGAAGGGACAAAGAGTTAGGCAAAGGGGTGGCAGCTTACATCAGGGAGGGAATAACATGCATGAGGGAAGACAATGGGCCAGAGAAGGTAGTAACACTATGGATCCAACTACTCCTGTGCCAGAAATCAAGAGATACTAAATGCAATACAGGGAGGGTTCATGACACAGGGTATTACTGAACTCACCAGGGAAGGGCAATCCTTGACCTAGTGCTCACCAATGTGGAGCGCATACAGGGCATAGAGGTCGGGGAGCATCTGGGTGGTAACAACCACAGTACGATGTGGTTCAGTTTGGACATGTGCAGGGATGACCTCCCCACCAAGACCAAAACACTGGATTTCAGGAGGGCTAATTTCAGGATGATGGGTGAGGTGCTAAGGTCACACCTAGTGGGCATTAAAGAGGACATGAGGGTGGACCAAACATGGGCCATAATCAAAGAGGCAAGTCTAACAGCCACAGCGGGTTGCATCAGGCTTCGAGGGAAGAAATCAGGGGTCAAATCACCCATCTGGTTTAGCTACAAGGTTGCCAGGACATCCAAAGACAGGAGGTGAAGGGAGAGTATAGGGGATAGGCAGATCAAGAAAGATACAGGAACTAGGGAGTGAGGCACAGAGTCAAGGTGGAGGGCGGTGTCACTCAGTACTTGCAGTCTTGGTAACAAGATGGCAAACATGCAGGCCCTCTTAACGGAAGGGATGGTAGATGTAGCTGCAGTCACTGAGACTTGGGCTACAGCACACAATGACTGAGACCTCTCAATCCCAGGGTACAATCTGTTCAGAAGGCACAGAGTGTTAGGCAAAGGGGGTGGTGGCACACATGTAGGAGGGGATACTATGAACTAGAGAGGAGAATTAATATAGGAAAGTAGAAATGCTATGGATCCATCTCCAGACCAACAGGGGGAGGAAGGTCAGGCTGGGCATGGTCTACAGACTGCCCAACCAGGAGGGCAAAAGGTACGAAGAACTATGTTTGGAACTGCTAGAAGCAGCAAGTACAAAGGAGGTGGTATTGGTGGAGGACTTTAATCTGTCTAAGGAGGACTGGAGAACACCAGCCATATCCTGTGCCAGGAGTCAAGTGATCCTGGATGCAATACAGGGAAGGTTCATGATCCAGGGAGTTATGGAGTCCACCATGAAGAGGGAAATCCTTGATCTAGTGCTCACAAATGGGGAGCACATACATGACATAATGGTCAAGGAACCCCTAAGAGGTGGTGACACCTGCACAGTGTGGTTTAGTTTGGATATGGAAGGGAAAGCTTCTCCACCAAGACCAAAACCCTGGACTTCAGGAGAGCAGATTTCTGGAAAATGGAAAAGGTGCTAAAGAAGCAACTGGAGGGCATCCAAGCACACAAGGGGGTAGGCAGACAATGGGCCATCATCAGGGATGCAATACACGCAGCCACAATGGATTGAGTTAAGCATATGGGGGAAGAAATCGGGTGCCAAATCATACATCTGGTTTGACTTTGAAGTTGCCAGGGTGGAGAGGAACAAGACAGCGGCCTACAAGAGATGCAAGAGGACTGAGAGCAAAGCAGATATGGAGAAATACCTGAGGTTAGCTAAAGAGGCAGGTCAGGCAGTGCAGCAAGCAAAGGTACAGAAAGAACTGCAAATGGCAGAAGGGATTAAGACCAGGGAGAAGGACTTATTTCCTTCATCTCTTTTGGACGATATGGCTGTCAGGCTGGGTGTGCCGTTGGCTGCTCTGCAGTCTTCTTGTTTTTAGTTAGTATTTTACCCATTTCCTTGCTGTTTTTTTGCCTTTACTTGTGGTTTGTCTGAATCATCTGTGGTTCTGTCTGTATTATCGGAACAGTTCATTTGCCACTTTCCCATTTGTTTTATGAATCTGCTGGAGGAGCACACTGAGTTCAAGAGCATTATTGGGGTGTCGGGGTGTTGCTTGGATGCTTCTGAAGTGTATGCTAGGGTTGTATCAACTGGCCCCTCTACCGTTTGGTGTTCTTGGTGACTGGGCTTGCTCTCCCATTATGGATTTGACTGATTTTTGCATCCTGAATGCTCTTGTTTGAACATCTGTGGCTGGATGTTTTGTGCGGACTAGGGGGGAGGGCTGCAAGAGGATTACTAGTGGAGTACCGGAAAGAGCTTTGGACTCTGGAACTTTGGCTTTTGGATGTGCGTGGAGGAATCTGTTATTGGATTTGTGGCAGCAGATCTGGGGAAGACACCAGCTCAATTTGGAGCCATATGGTGTTGGCCCGATCTATCAGGTGGGCTGTGTGTTGGTCTGTGGTAGCGTGGGGGTCTGGGCCCTTATCTGCCAGGGAGTCGGTGGTTGGAGCTTTGATCCCTAGGGATCCCCATGGGACCTACCGGTTGGTGGGCTTGGATGGGGACCCACAGCAGCTGTTGTAGTCCTGGGATGGCCACCTGCTCAGATTTTTTGGAGCTCACCCCTGACTTCAGAGTGACTGTTCCATGAAGAGGATTTTCAGGACTCCTTCCCCTACTTTGGGCCATGGTCAGAACTTTTAATTTTATTAGTCTGCTGGCAGTGAGAGTGCCTGAGGATTGGGGAAAGTTTGGTTTTATTTTTGGGAGAAATCATCAAAGACATTCTCCATCTGTCTGCTCAGGGGGTGTGAGCTCCTGAGGGGGATTTTTCAGCCCTGCTGGTGGTGAGAGGACCATTGGGGTTTGGATAACTGTATTTATCCCCTGACATTTCTTTTAGTTACTGCATCATCAGCTAACTTTGTCCGCTCTACCAATTAGATTTTATGACTTTGATATTTTGTTTTGTTTATTTTTTTAGTGTAATATTGTTTTGTTCACTTTCCGAGGTTGTGAGAGGGCCCTGGGGCGGTGAAGATTTCATTGTCTTGATTTATCTATTTTGCATTTGAAATTTTGTTAATTATCACCATTTTGATTTATTTTAGAATTGTGACGTTAGAGAGGTTTATGTAAGGGTTATTTTATTTGGGGATGGGTTTAGAGGATAATTTATTTGTTCTTAAGTAAGATTTTGTATACCTTGTTTTATTTTATAATATTTTTGTGCATTTTTTTATTTTGGTATGTATTATTGGTTAGTTGAGGGAGTGTTGTTTTATATTTAGGTCACGAGAATGTGTTGGAGGCCTGCTCAAGACGGGTTGTGTGCTATTCACCCTCTGTTCTCTCCACGCCTCACCCTTCCCCCACTACAGTTTACAACCTACCAGCTCTAGGGCACTGGTATTGCCTTAGGGAGGGCGGGGTGCCAACAGCGAAGGGTGAATGAGCAGGGCCACCATATCAGGGTGGTAAGATCCAGAAGATGCCCTGGGGCCAAATGGAACCTAGAATGTGGTCCACCATGTCTGGTTTCCATACCCAAGGGCACTACCAATTGTGGTAGGCAGGTGGTTCGGGTGGCCCGAGAGGTTTATCCAACTCGGGCAGTGTTATGCAATGCCAGGTCCATTAAAAACAAGACTGCAATTATTGCAGATCTTGTTGAAACTGTGGACCTGGCTTGCATCACCAAGACCCGGCTGGATGAGAATTCTGGCCCCATTTTGGAGGCTTTAACTCCGTCCGGGTATTCGGTGATACACCACCCAAGATTGGATCGCGGGGGGGGGGTGTGGTCTGTTTCAAGAAAGAACCTCACAGAGGTCACGTGATTCAGAGCACCTAAAAGCAGCACTATTCTGGAGGTCCCGCCTGTCAACCACTTTTAACCCTCTTTTTGCCCTTCAATCATTAAGGGGTACAAGTTAGATGTCGGTTTTAAGCTTCCTTATCACTTTGGATCCCAGTGGTCGAGTTTTCAGCTGGTTTGTAATAACGCAACCGGCTTTACAGCTGAAATGGAAGCTGAGATGAAGCAGGCCGGCATCCGACATACTCCGCCACCTACCCCAGAAAAATCGTCCAAGAAATCGAAACATCAAAGTACCGGGAATGCTCCCAAGTCTGGTTCCTCTGGCACATCAGCGATCCCCCTAACTGAGGACCGTTTTCTTCAGGAATTGCTCCTGTTTAAAGAAACCCTAGAGGATATCTCAGCAGAGCTGAAATCTATTAGTGGACACCTAAGCTCTTTATCTACAAGAATGGGAGATTTGGAAGCAAGAACCTCCTCTCTGGAGAAATGGAGAGAGAAATCAGAATCAGAAATTGTACATCTGAAGCAGCACATTAGTAAACTCCAACTGAAAACTGAAGATCTAGAGGGGAGAAGAAGAAGGAATAATCTGCTGATCTTGGGTTTGCCTGAATCGGAGGAAGGATCTGATACTATTGCCTTCCTGCAGAAATTCTTCCTCAAGATTGTTGCCCCTTCTCCCCTCAACCCACAGTACCACACTGAGTGAGCTCATCGTTCCCTGAGACCAAAACCCCCACCTGGTGCATCCCCAAGGCCTATAACTGTGAAATTCCTGTTTTCTGGAAAAGCAGCATGTGTTCACTAAATCAAAGGAGCTCCAGGCCATTTTATGGGGTAGCTCCAAGTTGAGGATCGCCCAAGATCTCTTTTACGAAACGTGCCAGAGAAGATCTGCTTTTCACCCTACGGTCAACAAGCTAATAGCAGCAGGAATACGATTTAAGATGCTCTACCCCGCCAGTTTACAGGTGGCAGTTGACGGAGTATGGTACTCGTATGACTCTTCGGAGCAAGCTACCACTGATCTTCCCAGCAAACTACCTAACCTGTTTAAAGCAGGGTGAACTTTCACTGCAGCAGCCTGAGGACAATTATTCTTTTTTGCTGTGGGAGTTGTTTATTTACCTGTTAGGCATTTTTCCTTTTTCCCTTCCCTCTGGGTCTCTCAGGGATCGGATGAGCGGGCAGGGGAGGTTGCTGTGAGGCCTAGTGGGCCTGGATCTGGCTCAATGGAGTGTTCATGCACTCCTGTACGAGGGTGGGTTGGAACCTTATTACAGGGGGCGTTGCTGCATGTTGTTATCACAGACAGACCTGTTGGTCCCACTGGTTTGTTCCCCCCCCCGTCACCTCGCATTGTTCGGTGCTGGGTTTGCCCCAGAGAAATTGATTAGAGCAACAAGTTAACTAGGAGCCCTGGGGACTCCGCCCTCCTGAGTGTTGGCCCATTTGGTAAGTCATGTCCAAAATGCATCGGAGTGAGGCATCTGCCTCTTTGGGAGGGAGTAAGTTTGGCAAGGTTTGCGAGTGAGCAAGTTTGCAGTCTGATTTCAGGATTCCCACTACCATTTCAGCATGTTAAATCTTTACTCTTTTGAGTACTGCTATGCTAGTTAAGGCTTTCGTTTGCCAGTTTTTCCAGAGGGTAGATGGGCGGGGAGGCTTTGGGATGGAGTAAGCTTCAGGAGCGATGCATAGTGCACCTGGGAAGGGGGCTAAAGGTGCACTCCCTGTGAGGTATGGGGATCAGAGAGCGCTTCAACTTAATATGTCTTTCTTTCTGGAATCAGTTTATAGCACTCCAGTCCAGATTTGGTTCTTGAACGCAGATTACCCTTCTCATAGGAGTGCAGCCTATTGGGTCTGGTTCTTGTTACATGTAATAAGGATTCTGAAATCCTTTCTAGTATACAGGTGGGGACCTTTTGTATATAGGTTGAGGGGTTTATGGGGGGAGTGGGGTTTCTGTTACTGTCCTGGTCTCTTCCCTACTGACTACATGGTCTGAGTCTACTACTGGATGGTTAAGATTATCTACCCTCTCAGTAGCTCGAACATTTTATGAATTTCCTTGGGAAGGGAAACTTATCCTTACTAATTCTTTTCTACAGGGGTTGTTGGGGATGGGGGGTGGGACTGGAGTGTGCCTTTTGGGATCATCTGGTCAGTTGGTGGTACATGCTCCTTTTTCTTTTAATAAAAAGATACGACCTTGGTGCCAATTAAAATTGCAACATGGAATGTCAGAGGCACCAGAGATCTGTCCAAAAGATATCAGGTTCTCAAAAATTGTGCTCTTTTAAATATTGACATTCTTTTGATGCAGGAAACCCATCTCTTGGCTTCGGAAACAAACGGGCTACGTTGGCAGGGTTTCTCTCAAATTTTCACATCCTGTGGGTCGTCATCTAGCAGAGGGGTGGCAATTTTGGTTAAAAGACACATATCATTTGTGGCAGAAGAAAGTCTAACAGATCAAGAGGGCAGATTTATTACTGTTAAAGGTATACTCAATAATGTCAGGGTGATGTTAGGGGCAATTTATGGTCCAGTTGGAGGGGATGCAGACTTTCTTATGAGCTTGGTCAACAAACTGAGTGGATTTCTGCCCTTCTTGCTAATTCTAGGGGGTGACTGGAATATTGCTCTGTCACAAGACCTAGATAAAACTTATAGGCCATTAAAACCCCTTTCCCCTCCACAACTAGCCCTGAGGGATTTTATGGACTTATTGGGTTTATATGACCCATGGCGTCTGCTCAATCCCTCTAGTCAGTTCTTTTCCTTTTACTTCCAGGTCCACCGGTCGTGGTCCAGAATTGATTTCATTTTAACCAGCACCACTCTTCTGGCTGGTACTCACCAGACAAAAATTGAACCGATTGTTATATCTGATCATTCCATGGCATGGATTTTGTTCTCCCCCGATCCGAACTTTCAAAGGGACACCTCATGGAAATTAAACACACAACTCCTAAAAGAGGAACGAACGATTTCCCACATTAAATCGCTAATCTCTTCCTTTATAGATTTCAATATGGGCTCCACATGCAGGGAGGACTTGATTTGATGCTCTTTTAAATGTTACATCAGGGGAGAATTCATTAAGCTAGCTTCCAAAAGGAAAAAACAGAGAGAGGCTAGAGTTATTTCGTTGTCGAATCAAATAAGGATGGCTGAAAATAACTTATCCTCTTCATCTTCCCAATCCGATTTGGAAACCCTACTGAAGCTTAGGAATGAATATGCGGATTTGCTAAGGGAAAAGGCAGAATACGCCATCCTTAAAACCAAAGCTCGTTATTTTGACCAAGCCGAGAAACCAGGTAGAATGCTAGCCCTTCGATTCTGGAAAGTAGAAAGCTCAAGACTGATTCCTGCACTGTATTCCCCAGATGGCTCTATTAAAACCTCCCCTCGAGATATTTCCCAGGTCTTTGAATCCTTTTACAGGGACCTGTATAGTAAGGGTACTTCTCAAACCTCCCATTCCCACATTGAACACTTTCTGGATGGCCTTGACCTCCCTTCCCTGCAGGCCCATCAGTGTGCGATCCTGGCCTCTCCTATTACCCTGGTTGAAGTAGAGAAGGCAATTAATGGATTAGCACTGGATAAATCCCCAGGTCCTGACAGTTTTCCCTCCAACTTCTATAAAGTCTTTTTAAGCAGATAGCTCCCCTTCTCCTGAAACTATTTGATTAAATGTTCACCTCAGACCCCCTAGACCCCACTTTGCTGGAAGCCACGATAGTCCTGATTCTGAAACCAGACAAACCCCAGAGTTAGCCTGCCAGTTACCATCCAATTTCATTACTAAATTATGACATTCAAATTTTAACTAAAATCCTATCTCTTAGAATTAAACAGATTTGGTCTCATCTGCTGAGTCCTGAACAGGTGGGGTTTTTGCAAGGCAAATCTTCTGCCGACCACTTGCGAACCCTCTCACATATTTTTCAGGTTGCCCAAGACTCCCAGATTCCCATGGCTTTAGTCTCATTAGATGCAGAAAAAGCTTTTGATAGAGTAAACTGGGAATTTCTTTGGGCTCCTCTTAAGAAAATGGGTTTTCCGGAAACCTTTATTCATTGGATTTGGACGGTATACAAGGCACCCACTGCTAGAATTTATTGTAATGGGGTTTTCTCCTCTTGGTTCCCCCTGTTTACTGGGACTCGGCAAGGTTGTCCCCTGTCTCCCTTTTTGTTTAATTTATATTTGGAACCCCTTGTACTTAGTATTAAGAACTCGCCTCAGGTCACAGGTTGTTCAGTATATCAGCAATCTCTGACCCTCTCAGTCTATGCAGATGATATTCTTTTACATTTGGCCAATCCGGAATCCTCACTAACACACGCACTACAAATTGTTGAGCAGTTTGGTCAAGTAGCTAACTATAAGTTAAACTTATCCAAATCAGTTATATTCCCATTAAATGCTCTCACGCACCAAGTCAACTTCACTCATTTGGTATGAGATGGTCCCTTCTCAATCAAATATTTAGGCATACATCTCACTAGAGACCCAGAGGCTCTCAGGAGACTCAATCTGGATGATTTGGTGTTGAATATCCAGCAGGATCTCCAAAGATGGGTCAAACTCCCATTGTCGTTATGGGTCGTATCAGTATTATAAAAATGAATGTACTGCCCCGTCTTTTCTACCCTTTAAACTTACTGAACATCTGGCTCCCAATGTCTTATTTTCAGCAGCTCCACTCTGCTCTCTCTAAATTCATTTAGCAGGGCAAACATCCTAGATGGGCCTTCTTAAAACTTAATCTACCCAAAGAGAGAGGTGGACTCCGCCTCCCCAATTTTATTTTTTATTATTGGGTGAGTCATCTTTCCAAAATGGGGAGATGGTTCGAGTCCATTCCTGATGAACATTCTCCTATCTGGCTACAGTTGGAGAAAAGGCTTCTGGATATGCATAATCTTAATTCACCCAGAGTTTTTTATTATACTATCTCTGCATTACCTACTCTTATACAAAATTTGGCTGTAGGGGTCTCTATAAAGGTTTTGACCCAGTGTTGGAACTTCTTTAACATTTCATCCAAAAAGGATATGGCTCAACCCTTCACTTTAAACCCTAACATCAAAATAGGAGGCTCTCTGCTTTCTCCAGACTGGCTTCCTCAGCTACAGGATATTCTAGTGGAAAGCTTGTTTTCTCGGGATTCTCTCCTCTCCTCAACCGACATAATAGCTAAACTGAATATTCCTCAGAAACATATATTTAAGGTTTTTCAGTTGAGACATCTTATGGTCTCTATTTTTGGGACCACATTCATGTTGTCCCAAGTCAGGCCCTTTTTAGATCTGATACAGGAATATGCAAATAAGCCCAATGGAATCTGCAGGAGTTATTCCTTTCTACTGGGTATCAAATACCCTAATGCCCTTACAGGTTCTAAAACTTGGACTTCTCTTCTGCCAGATTCCTCCTTTATTTGGAGTCAGATTTGGGAGGACATGCATAGATATCTTACTCAAGACAGGCACAGACTTATACAGTATCATATCTTAAATAATCTGTACTACACACTGGTTAAGTTGGCCAAATTAGGCAGACTACCTTTGGCTAAATGTACACGGTGTGGCGCAACTGAAGGGAACCTGATACTCATTTTTTGGCATTGTGACAAGGTGGCTCCATTATGGAACACAATTCAATCCAATCTAGACCGCCTTCTGGGACTGGGTGAATTGTTTACCATAGAAGTATGTATCCTAGGGATGTTTTCCAATATTAGAGTTCAGGAGCGCAGATTTCACATGGCTCTAATTTCTATAGCAGTCAAAAGGCTGGTTCTCAAGCACTGGATGGACCAACTGGCCATATCATATGCTGAATGGCTGAAAGAAATGTCACTTTGTTTTAACACTGAAAAGTTAATAGCAAGCTCCCGGAACTGTGTAGCCTGTTTTAATCAGAAATGGAGTAAATTATATGCTTTATATTTGAACTAAGATCCATGTAATACATGCCTCTGACTGTCTCAGTTTGTTTTATCTTCTTTTTGATGCCTGTTATTGCTGGAATCTTATTTGCTCTTTTGTACCTCTTTGTTATGTTGTTTTTAATAAGGCACACTCCAGGGTAGGGGGGTGGGGAGGGTAGTGGGAGGGGGGTGGAGGGGTGGTTGGGCATAACAGTATATTATTATTTGGTTATATTTCATCCAGTGACATTCTGGTGTCATGTCACCATTAATCTATTTTTGTTGTTATTGGTGTGTGGCTCATTTGCTTTTTTGATATATACTCTGTGTCATGACGTAAATTAATAAAGATGTTGAATTTCAAAAAAAAAAAGAAAGAACCTCATGAGTGTACCAGTTGAGAAGTCTGAGTCATTTGAGTGTACCATAGTAGCAGGTGTAGGCTGTTGGATCGCCCTCATCTACCATCCACCCAGAGACGAGAAGCGATTCCTTCAGGAAGTCGTGGACTTTGTCATCGACATGGCATTGGAGCTGCCCAGGCTGATGGTCCTGAGAAACTTCAATGCCTGGATCAACGATGAACTCTCACAATTTGGACAGCACTTCCTCCAGTTGATGACATCTCTGGGCCTCTCACAGTTACCACTGCTACTCACAAACACGGTCACTCTCTTGACTTAGTCTTCCTCCTGGGGATCGAAGTCTCTGACTTGGGGGTGGAACCAGTTGGATGATCTGATCACTACACCGTGGGGTTTAGTTTCAGCACCCCCCTTCATAGGCCTGCCCTGTGGAGATGGTCAGGTACCACCCTTTATGAGATGTAAGCTCTCAAGGCCTAGTGGTGGTGCCTGACCTATCGTCCCTCCCAGTGGCAAACAGTGACCCAGAGGCCATTGTGATGGCTTATAATTCAGCCATTTTGGCAGCCCTGGATGTCATTACTCCCATCCAAGTTTGTCCTCTCTCCCTTCGTCCTCGATCCCCATGGTATGACGGGACTTTGAGGGAGATGCGGCGACTAGGACGAAGGTTAGAATGTTGCTGGCAGAAATCCACCCTCGATGCCAAACACTTTAGATTGATGGACCATTATCAAGTCTATCAATCTGCAATCACCCATAAGAAGGCAGAGTTCCTGTCCGGGGAGATTGCCGCTGCTCAGAATTGACCAGCTCAGCTGCTTTGAACTGTGGACAGACTGTACAACCCAGCCTGTCTACAAGTCTGAAAAGCCTTTTTGCAAGTAGAGTGCAATGAACTTGTTTGATTCTTTGCGACCAAGGTGGCTGACATCAGGGCAGTACTCCAACCAGCACACACTATGGGCATTGCTTTGGATCAGCATGAGTCCACTGCTCCTCAGCTTTCCTGGAGTACCTTCGACCGACCTGAGTTCATGGATGTCATGTGGATTGTCCAGAGCACGCGCCCTGCATGCTGTAGTTTGGACTAAGGACCAACTTCCCTGATTTTGGGTTGTATTGATTTCATCTGTCCAGTCCTAGCATGGATAGTCTGGTGCTCCTTGGAAACAGGTGAGTTTCCTAGCTCCCTGAAAGAGGTGGTGGTAACACCACTCTTGAAGAAAGATTCTTTGGACCCAGACTGCCATGCAAACTACAGACCCATCTCTAACCTTCCTTTTTTTAAGGAAGGTGATTGAGAAAGTAGTGGCTGTACAGCTGGAGGACCATTTGACCATCCATGACATCTATAAACCCCTCCAGTCCAGATTTTGAAAGAGACATAGTACTGAGACAGTGCTGGTTCAGGTGCTCAATGATCTCCTGATGGCTAGAGATCAGAAGAGCCATTCCGCCTTGGTTCTTCTGGATCGCTCATCAGCATTTGGCATTGTGGACCATGGGATTCTGCTTGGCCATCTGAGGTTCATCTGTGGACTGTCAGGTACAGTCCTCGGGTGGTTTAAATTGTCTGTCATGGGAAGAACTCAGAGAGTGGTGTCCAGGGTTTACTCCTCGGATCCAGTTTCTCTGTCATGTGGGGTACCTCAGGGCTCAGTGTTGTCCCCCATGTTGTTCGCAGTGTATATGCTGCCCCTCTGAGACATTGTAAGAAGGTATGGGCTGAGGTTTCACTGTTATGCTGCTGATACCCAGCTCTACCTTTCTTTTGCCCCTGACCAGGATGAAGCTCTCTCTGTTTTTAATAGCTGCCTCACAGAAATCTAGGAGTGGATGGATTCCAGTTGGTCGAGGTTGAACTCGGAAAAGACTGAGGCACTGGTTGTGGATTGAGTCACCGGATAGGGGGGTTGGGGACTGGTTCACCCTCTGGACTTTTTCTTGGGGGCTTATCACTCCTAACCTCTGAATGGGTGCGAAACCTGGGGGTAATTTTTGACGAAGGGCTGACCTTGCACTCGCAGGTATTGGCCGTTGTCAAGTCCTTTTTTTACCACCTGAGGAATATCTCCAGGATCAAGCACCTTGTTCCGTCTGGTGATCTTCCTACTCTGGTCCATGCCTTTGTGTCCTTGTGCTTAGATTATTGCAACTCCCCTTACCTAGGGCTACCGGGGGTGGAAATCCGTCACCTGCAGATAGTGCAGAACACGGCGGCCCAGCTTTTGACGGGATCATCTCAGTCCTGTCATATTTCACCAGTGCTGCGTGGACTGCACTGGCTGCCTATACAGTGGCAGATCACCTTTAAAGTCAGTCTTCTGACTTTTAAAACCCTACACGGACTGGGCCCGACTACCTGAAAGAGCTCCTGGTTCCTTACGGCCCTGGACGATCACGCCGCTCAGTTGATGAGGGGTTGCTAGAGATTCCTAGGGTGTGCTTGAAATCTTCTGGGGCCAGAGCATTTATGCACATGGCCCCAACCCTCTGGAATTCTCTACCCCATCAGTTATGGGAGTGCATGGCAGTGGAGGAATTTAAGCAAGCTTTGAAAACACATTTATGGCACCAAACATTTGGTGAATGACTGTATAATGATTTCAGTGATGTTATATAACTTATGCTGCTGGGTTGTTTGATTTGTGATTTTAAATTTGTTAGGCACCTTGGCATTTGAAAGATGCCATAAAAAATAAAGATATTATATTATTATTATTATTATTTTGCTACATAAGTGAGAGTAGGGACAGGAAGAATGGGATAGCTAAGCTGAGAAAGGGGGATGGATGCATGGAGGAAGAAGTGAGCAATGTGGAAGTACTGAACAAGTACTTCTGCTCTGTCTTTACTAGGGAAAAAGATGAGCTAGTACCACTGTGGGGGAGAAGGAGGGAGGGCAGATGGCCACAGACATGATAACAGAGGTGGATAGAGTAAGAGAGGGGCTACTAGCACTGAAAGCAGACAAGTCTTCAGGACCGGACGGCATACTCCCAAGGGTACTGAAAGAGCTAGAAGAGGAGCTTGAGGGGCTGCTAGTAAACCTCATTAATGGATCCCTGGAGTCAGGAGTGGTGCTGCAGGACTACAGAATGGCACATGTGGTGCCTCTCCACAAGAACAGACCCAGGGATGATCTGAGGAACTATAGGCTGGTCAGTCTGAGATTGATTTTGTGCAAACTCATGGAGATCATACTTAAAGAGAGACTGGTAAGACACATAGAGGAGAATGGTCTCCAGGATGAGAGTCAACACAGGTGTGTGGGAGGAAGACCCTGTCAGATGAACCTGGTTGACTTTTTCAACTGGGTCATCAGGGCGGTGGATGGGGGCCAAACCGTAGACATCATTTACCTGGACTGAAGCAAAGCCATCAATTCTGTGCCACATAAGAGGCTAATTAACAAACTGAAGGACCTTGGGGTCAGGGAGAAAATTACCAACTGGGTAGAAAGCTAGCTAAGTAACAGAACCTAGATAGTGGTGGTGGGGGAAGAGTTATCCAGTACCAAGGCGGTCACTAGCGGGGTCCCACAGTGATCGATGCAGGGGCTAGTTTTGTTCAATGTCTTCATAAACAACATTGGGGAAGGCATAAAGGGCAAGATGTGCCTACTGTATTTAAGGATGACACCAAACCCTTTGAGAGGATGGAAACCACTGAAGGGATTCAGGACCTACAGAAAGACCTCAGGAAACTTGAGAGATGGTTGGGGATCTGGCAACATGGCTTCAGTGCCAAGAAATGCAAAGTGATGCAAACAGGGGGCAGAAATCCTAGGAATGAGTATTACCTGAGGAGTCTGGGTAGCAGCATTGGAAGAAGAAAAGGATCTGGGGGTGGTGATCAGAAGTGATCTAAAGCACTCCTCACAGTGAAAAAAGGCAGCAGTGAAGACAAACAGAATGTTGGGGTGTATAGCCAGGGGTTTTAACAATAGATAGAGTGAGGTCATACTGCTCTTGTACAGTCACTGGTGAGGCTGCATTTAGAATATGTGGTAAGGTAGTGCAATCCATATCATAAGACGGACATCAGCTTGTTAGAAAGGGTCCAAAGGAGGGCAACCAAGATGATCAGGGGACAGCAGGGGAAATCTTATTAAGAGAAGCTGGGAGCCCTGAGAATATATTCCCTGAAAGAGAGGAGAGAGAGAGAGAGAGAGACGATATGACAGAGATCTTTAAGTACCTGAAGGGAGTAAATAGAGTGGATAGGGAAGATCTCTTCATGCTAAGTGACAACAGAACCATGAGGGGGCACAGTCTGAAGTTATGGGGGGGGTTAAGAGGGATGTTAAGAAACATTTTTTCATGGAGAGGGTGGTGGACACATGGAATACACTGCCAAAAGAGGTGGTCTCAGTGAAGATAGTGAGTGGCTTTACGAAGGCTTGGGATAGGCATTAACAGAACCCATGGGATTGTGGAGGGGGAGTTATGACAGAAAGGTTGATGGGGGGGCAGGGTCAATGGCATAAGCCAGGGACACTGCATTGCTAATGATCAGACTCGATAGAGCAATTTGGCCTTCTTCTGCTGGCTCTTTCATATGTTCTTATGTTCATGTTTTTCACATCTCTTTAGTGTGTAATTATATAACTAGTTTCTACTTTTAGTCCACTGAGTTTATAGGACAATGTGATATAAAATGTTTGGTTCTTGGTGACAGTTTGTGGGTTTTTTAGGTTTGTAATCTGTACACTGTATTTTTGTTGACATTTATTTTAATAACAATTATGCAAAGTCAAGAAAGAATGCTGGCCTCTGATTGATCAATCTGGGACTGAACCCATGATGTTGTCCCAGTATAACATCACAGGTCTAGTCTCAGCACACAAAAGACCACATTAGCCATAACGGGAATCACTCCATACAACCAACTTCAGTGATCCCTGGTCAGCAGCCCACTTCAGTGATTCCTGCTCTCGCCAGCAGCTTTCAAACACCAGCACAAAGTAACAGCTTCAGCTCCAGCTCTAGCATTAGCACCAGTACTGGCACCCTGGACTTCACTCCCCCCCCGAAAAAATGTAGCTTGTTCCTGAAAGTGCCACTCATAACCCTTTTTTGTTCTCACAGTGGTGTTCTGACATGCTCACACTCGGCAGGTCATTTCTTCCTGAATCCAAAAAGTTTTAACATTAAGTCACTGCTTCTTTCCTTCTCGGGTATTGGATGCACTTGGCCTTCAGCCTTGTGCCCAACCACCCAAGGCGTGATGCTATCCCAGCACGATATGCACTCTGTCATACATTATTGCTTAAATATTCCTACTTTTCTTCGTCAAGTGCCATGGTATAGTTTACTTCTACCTAGACAGTGACCAGAGATGGGCAGAAGGGAACTCGGATCAATGTCTCATCTGAAGGATGGCACCTGAAAAGTGCAGTACCCTAATCATACTGCACTACAGTATCACTTATGGGTATTACCCTAAGATCCTGGTGTTATTCTAGAAATTAAGACTTTCTGAACTTCCAGCCCCAAAACCGAGCATGTTACCTTCCTAATATAACAGGTGTCTTTTTGAGCCAATCAAAATACAGGAAAACTGTCATGTAATACCCCACAAACTACAACAATTACTCCCATAGCTGATTATGTAAGTAATAATAGCTGGCAGGGTGGGCGGTATTGGTAAATACCAGACCGCCCAGGGGCATAATGAGGCCTGACGCCACAGGCGGAGGGCCTTATAGCCCCTGGAAGGTCCAGTATTTCCCAATACTGCCCATCCTGGAGGGTATTATCGTGCTTAGAAAATGGGCCCTGTAAATGGAAGTACTTTAATAAAAGGAAAGTTAATACGAAATTGGTACGTAATAAGTTTTATAATAAAATAGTTCCTCCACCTGTATTAAAATTATGTTTTGTTTTTTTTTTGAGGTAAGGATTTTTGTCTTAGAGGAACCTCCCTAGTTGTGACTGGGGATTGTTGTCATGGTTACCCCCCCACACACGCACACACACAGGCAGAGATCGTGAGTCATATTTGATTCCTTTGAGAAAGTTGAGTGTCCCCCTGCAACACACAGACAGTGCGACAGAAAGACATACAGGCTCTGATTCTTTTTTTTTTTGGTTAACTGGCATCGGTCCATCCTCCATCCTACCGTGTGTTGCAGGATAATGACAGATCAAGGAAATCAAACAATACAGAACAGATATCTTTCTATTTTTAAGAAAAAGAAGTGAAGCCAGGATGTTTTTCAACTTTTCTTTCTGTTTGGCAGTAGGGAAAGCAGCAAGAGAAAGGGGGAATAGCACAAGACAAGCAATGTAAGAAATGGCCGGGACTGTGCTGGCGATTTCATTTAGAATTTTAAAAAAATGATTGTTGTAAAAACAAAGATTACAGTATGTTGTTTCTGCATTTCTTTTTTGGTTACTACTGTAGGAAAACCGAGTGGCAGAACAGGGAAAATCACTGGTCACACAACCGTAATGCTGCAAGGAACCTAAGCTTGTCATTTGTTTGTTTTTTCCTTAAGTGGACTGTAATAAGACATGCTGAATTCTGGAGATTTTTTTTTTGTGCAAGAAAGGCTGTTTAGTGTTTTGTTTTGTTTTGTGGGCCAGTTTGGGTGCTGTTCTTGTGGCTAGGGAGGTCAGTCTCGCTAAGTGAGACAGAAAATAAATGATTGGTTTGGGGGAGTCTAGCAGGTCTCGCTAAGTGAGAGAAAAAAAATGGTGGGCATCTCAAATTTGCTTGAGTGCTTTCAGTCACTTACAAAGCAGGATGGGTACCACTGTAGAATGGTGAAGTGGCACTTGGACTGGCACTTATTTTTAGCTGGGCATCTATTGAAAAATAGATGCCCAGGTTTGAGGAGCTTTTAGCCAATCAGGAGACAGAATATATTCTTGCTATTTTCTAAGCATATTTTAGATGGACACTCTCATGATAGTTATTCAGATCTGAGACCCATCCATGATTGTTTGTCCACATTTAGGATATGCCCATTATAGTTTTTCCACATTTGCCCACAGAAAAAAGGGACAAAGCACCTTCCATTCCAATAACAACTTTCAGTTTTTAAAATCCTGGTTTTAAAACTCCTCCTAGTCATAAAATAAGGAATAAAGTATGGGCGAGTATACAAACGAGCCTGTGTTTCCATCGAGGGGTTGAGATACCAGTGTATGGACCTCGAGAGCGAACCCCAAGATGGAAACAAGGTGAGTTGTGTATACTCGACCATATTTTATTTTTTATAGTGTATGGTTACGACAGTTAAAATAAAAAGTTTTTTGTTTTTTTTTTAGATTTTAGCTTCCCACAGTTTCATACCTTGTGTTTGGTGGTGCCACTTGCTGCCGGTAACTAAGTCCATAGTCTGTTGCTGCAGTCTATTCAAATGTGACTGTTGTCAGCTGCAGAGTTGCTTTTTGCTTGTCCTATTGTAGTGTGACACTTGAGCAGCAGGACTTGGTTTAAAAAAATGTCAACATTGTTATGGTAGGGAAACAGGGAGCCTAGTAAGAATGGCAACCCGTGTCCAAACCATCTCGGTAAGTGGAGCCACCATGTTTGTTTTTTGGAAGACGTCTATTTCGACCAATCAGGTGGCGAGGGGCAGACCAGCTCATGAATATTCATTACAGAATGTGCACAATAACTTTTAGAATGTTCACAACAACATTTGGAATGTGCACAACATTTAGAACATGCACAACAACGTTATCGTAGCCACTGATTTATATATATAATAAGCCTTAATTATATAGTAATAATATTCAGTTAATTGGAGTACACTCCAAATAATCAACTTGTGTGGTTGATTAAATGCCTCTAACTTCGGTCTTGACATTTAATCATCCACATCAGCTGGTTATTTCTTTGTATACTCAGGCTAATGGAATGCTGACAGTGAAATAACAAAAGGGTCAGTACAGCCACTGGCTAATTGAATCACTGGTTTTTCTAACCATGTTATAACTATTGTTTATAGTATACTGTACATGCATCTCACTGACAGCCAGCTGGTTTCCTGATTAAAGCATATTCAACCACAGTTTGTATTTACACTTATTACCAGCTACTGCTCTGGTAATATACTTCACTTACAATAAACAAATGAAGATGTTTTTTTTTGTCTTATACACAGTCATAGAAATATGTAAGTATTAAGGTAATGTCCCAGTAGCTGTTACAAAAATGTTCAATGCTGTTAAAGTCTTACTGCTCTTCCTTTCATGCTGACACATTTATTTGCTTAAAACATTCACGTCTGTCTCTCACTGTTAATAAAGTAGCTGACTTCCAAGAACTAAGCAGGTTTCACATTTCATTATGACTTCTGGTTGGCTGCTACTGTGGTACTGTGGTTTCAATGGTCTTTAGTTTCTTACTGACTTATTTATTCACTCAGAAACCCTCATATCTGTCACTCACTGATAATAACGAGCAGGCTAGTGCAAAAGTGAACAAGTTTTACATTTTATTTAAACTTCTGGTCGGCTGCCACCATGCTAAATGTGGGAAATGGGTTGTGAGGGGGAGCAGAGATTTAATGCACTGTATTTTTCTTTTTCTCAATACTTAGCCTGTTGTTATCATCAGTATTTATCAGATAGGTATATGCAACTGTACCTGATACAGGTGCTGCTTATGATGCTAATATATCTAACTGGTTAGAGTACCAGCACTCTAGCCAGTTTTCTTCTGCATTTAGACCTCAGCCTTTCTTAGTGTCTTTATCCTATAAATACAGTATATTTCATGCTTTTCCAATAACTTGTTTAAATCACCTCCCTCTATGGGTCTCAGCTGTTTCCAAGCCCCAAGATCTCAGTGATGATCCTTGGTGACCTCTGTCACTGAAAGGCCTTGCTACAAGAGGATGCTTATCGTTACATCCATCGACTGCAGCTCTTATGTTCATTGATATTGTGTCTAAGTTCTCTGATCATCTTCCCTATATAAATCTTATCATAGGAGTACTTCAGGATATATACAACATGGGGGGGAAATTTTCAAAGGAAATGCTCTGGTGCATTCCAAGAAATGCACCACAATGCAATATTGAAGCGATGGAGATGCGTCATGCATCTCTGGCTACTCCCAAGCACAGCCATAATGTATGCGGTAGATCTCCAGGGGGCGTGGCCATGAATATGCAGCACATCCCCATATTCAACCAAGATGTGCAGCGTAGCTGCCCGCACATCTCGGAGATGTGCCATACAAACTTAGGTGTGTTAGAAACATGCCTAACCTGTAGCCACCCACAGGTAGACTGCTGTACTGCACACAGCAACACAGCAGCCACCAGTCCCTGCAGGCCGGTGGTGACCCCCCCCCATCCCCAGTTCCCAGTTGTAGGTATCCTGAACTGAGCCATTGTCCACAGTCCCTGGTAGTCTAGTGGACCCCCGCTCCCATCACAATCCCCATGTGAATTGAAAACATCCTGGCTGAACCCTCTAATGTAGTGGCCCCCCTCCCCGTACCAATCCCCATGTGATATAAAATAAAATCCTTTCCAAGCCCTTTTTTCCATAATGTAGTGTCCCCCCTCCCCGTACCGATCCCCATGTGAAAAAAAAAATAAACACCTGTCCAAACCCTTTTTTTCCATAGTGTAGTAGACATCCCAACCCCCACACCCACTGAGGCACCCACATCCCACCACGCTCCGCTTTTCACATGGGGATCGGTACAGAGATGGAGGACACTACATTGCAGAAAAAAGGGCTCAGAAAGGATTTTATTTGGTATCACACAGGATTGGTACGGGGAGGGGGGATACTTCATTATGGAAAAAAGGGGTTTGGACAGGATTTGTTTTTTATTTCACATGGGGATTTGTATGGGGAGGTGGGACACTACATTACGGAAGAAAGGGTTCAGAAAGGATCTTATTTTATATCAAAAGGGGATTGATATGGGGAGGGGGGACACTACATTACAGAAAAAAGGGTTCAGACAGGATTCTTTTTTATGTCACATGGGGATTGGAAAGACTGGGGCTGGGGCATAACTGTACATGGGACTGGGTGGGGGGGTGGCAGCCTGCCTGGTGCATCCTGCCAGGTGCATCCCTACAGATGGAATAAAAATGGGGCCATGATGACATGCAAATGGCCCGTTTGTGCCTTGCAAGCCTTTTGGCCTCATTTGCATTGTCCTGGCTGAATATCTGGAATTTTGGCCCGATATGTCTGCAGTTGTGCTGCACATCCCCATTCCAGATATTCAGGATGTCCAGGGGATGAGCTGGTGCATCATCAGTGGACCCCATTCGCACCATGAGCAACCATTGCTATATTCAGATGGGAGGCATGATCGTACATCCTGTTTGAATATTGTAATTATTTGTGCCAGCTTATTTTTTTTTTCTCCATAGGTAATTTGTATGGTTTTGTCATTTTCCTTCTCGTCCCTATCCCACACATCCCTGATGTGACATAAGCGTGTGGAGGCACATGCACGTCACATCCTGTGGGACACCCCACCCTACTTGTTGTTTCATTACCACCTGCACCTGCCACTGGATCTCCATCCAATGATGGAGGGACTATGGACGGGTGACCCCCCACCCCAGAGAGCAGAGCCAATGCTCAATCCTGCTCCCCCCTTCCCCCATGCCAGCACCCCGATGACCTGAGGTCGTTCCTGAACCTAGGTCACTGGCGTAGCGCAAAGGAAGGCATCCAGCACCTCATTCCTCAGTGCCATTGGGCCCTGACCCATTTCTTTCAGTGGCACATCTAGATATGCTGGAAAGCCCCTGGCCTTTGAGTGTGGGGGCCCATGTGTATTTTGGTAATGCATATGTTGTATTTTATAGCTTTAGTTTGTGAAAGGATGTTGATATGTATCTTTTTGTGGTGTTGAAGCATTGGACACATCCCACATTTTTAATGGGCCCAGCAGGACTTTTCTTGCTGCAGGCTTCAGATAACTGAGTTCAGTGTGCACTAATGAATATCTTGGTGCATTGACTCCGGTGGATGTTACTATATAGTTTTCATTAAACATTTCTTGTAACACTTCCTCACTTTGCAGCATGTGCCAATGTTTGTATAAGATTATTTTAATGTTGTCTGTGTTCTCTGTGTACTTTGTTACAATTGAAAGGCTATTAGCCTGTGGTTCATTGGGGGGGGGGTAGCTCCTCCCACATCCCCTTCTTAAATTCCAGTGCTTCCATTTGCTCAGCTTCGAGCGTTTCGAACACTAGCATGGTTGGTGGGGCTGGGTCCTTCCTCATTTCCTCTTTGTTCCTCCTCACTGGTGCCCCTTCCCCTCGCACCTTTCCTTCATCTTCATCTTGCCTGCAGCCTTTGGTCTCCCTCTTGCCTTCCCCATTTTCATACTGCTTGTACTGTTTTACACCCCTGTTCACCCCCATTTTTGCCTGTACCTTTTATCCATTGTTCTTCTGTTACCGTTTCTCTTTTTGGGGCTCTTTTTCCTTCCCTTGCCAGCCACCGCATTATTCTGTATGCTTCCCAGCAACCGCATCACAGCTGCATTGCTCTCATGGACTCCCTTTGCTTGTCCGGACTGTCCAGTTGCATCCAGGTCAGTGTTTGCCATTGTCACTGCTTCCAGACTCCTCCTTCTGTGGACTTCTGTGGTGCCTCCTTGCACCACTTCCTCGTGGCTGGTGAGTCACTTACTTCTTTGTTCCCCTGGCCCATTCCTGGACTGCTACCTGGGCCAGGGAGCACTTCGGACCTTCAATGCCCATTTGAGTTGTGGCTGGTGTGCTGCCACCATACTGTGTTTCCCCAACCGCTCTACCTGATGCTCAGCAGGGTAGGGAACCCCAGATTGTCCGTACTGTTTCTCGGGGCCCATTGAACCTGCTGACGGAATGACTGGAGCACCACTTTCAAACTCATCTGCCCAGCCCCATTGGACACCACTGGGGGCCAGAGTTCCTGCTCCTGCCTTTCCATCAGCTCCTCGCTCCAATCCCTCTTTCGTGCCTCTCGACTTTTGATGCAGTTGAATTTGGCAAAATGATATACATAAGGAAGGATCAGCTGAAGGATTTGCACATACAGTAACAGAGAGACTGAGAATACATACTGTACATAACAATTACAGGGACAATAATGGGAGCTGCCCAATATTGCATTAGATATATATTAGCAATGCCAAGCAGCAAAATAAACCACTTTCACCAGAGAAGTAAGTATGGAGAGGCATTTCAGATCAAAGGTAAAGCTTTGAGGGTATACAAAGGGAAACAGAATGAGGTAAACATGACTGTTGATAAAAATAAGCTTGTGAAATCTAAGGCCATCACAAGGATGGCAAAAGTGAACATAAAGCTACCATGAGGATACAAAGAGGTCACAAAGAAAGATAATAAGTACTTTAGGTACATAAGGGGAAAGCACGGTGTTTGTGTTGATCTGTGCTAAAAGTCCAAGTCAAAGTTAAAAAAAAAAATTGTATCCAGCATAGTTTTAACTGCTCCAGCTAAGTAAAAAATGTATATTCCTCTGCGTTATCTCGAAATGCTTGTAACTCACTGTCCAGCACAAAACTGAGAACTTCATAAACATGACAAGTTAAGTGTAACCCACAAGGGGGCATCACTCATTGCTCAAACGTATTTCCTTCTCGCAAATGGCAGACTCACATGGGGGTCTTACCATCCTTCATTTGAACATTGCAATATCATGGTGATGGCGGACCCATGGGGGGATCCTGCCATCCTATTCAACCATGCCCATGAGGGGGCATTGCTCATTGCTCTAAGCATATTTCCACCTCACTAAGACAGATCCGCAGGAGGGTCTTGCCATCCTTATTCAGTCTGTGCAATATTATGGTGACGACAGACCCACGGGGGGGGTACCGTCAATCTGTTCAAACACGCCCACGAGAGGCCTGTGCTTATCCATCCAATAATGCAGCGATGGCAGATCAGGTGGCATCCCGCCATCCCAAACAAATGGTCTTGCCCTTCTTATCTCGGACCATGTCATACTACAGCAATGGCAGACCCACGGGGGGGGGGCCTGCTATCCCAAGCGAACATACCCACAGGGGGACCTTACTCTTTACTCAAACATGTTTCCATATCGTTGAAGGCAGGCTCCCATCAGAATCATGCCTTTCTCTCTTCAGAATATTCAATACTACGGTGATGGAGGGCCTATGTGGGGGGTCCTGCCATCCCAAAAAACATGCCCCCATGATGGGGCATAACTCATTGCTCAAATGTATTTCCACATCATCTACAGGCAGACTTACATGGGGGTCTCACCCTTCTTACCTTGGATCTTGCAATATAGAAGCCATGGTAGACCCACATGGGGGTTCCACCATCCCAAACAAACATGCCCCATGATGGGGCATTACTCATTGCTCAAACATATTTCCATATCATCTACAGGCAGACTCACATATGGGCCTCACTGTTATTACCTTGGATCATGCAATATAGTGGCCATGGTGGGCCCACGTGGGGGTCCTGCCATCCCAAACATGCCCAACGAAGGGGCATTTCTCATTACTCAGTCTTCACCAAGGCAGACCCACTTAGGTCTTGCCTTCCTTAGTCTGACTGCCAGAACCCTATACTACAGTTTGATCATCCGAACTCTGCATACAAAGGCCCTATGTGGGGGATCCCACAGTCCAGCTAGCCTACGTATGGGCTTAGCTTGTTACTTCATCAATTTATTCGCTTCCACTAATACAATTCAGCTCCTTCCCATTCCAGTTCCAGCTCAGGTTGTGTACGCAGAACATCTCCGCAGAGCGCATCTCAATTCCTTGGACACCTTGGGACATTTTCTACCTTCCTATTGAGGTGCTTGATTGTACTGTAATGTTTCAAAGGACTCAAGGCAGCTCATGCAAGCCTCCCACATCGCATATACTCCTACCATACATACATGATACCTCTGCCACTCTCTCTGAGACTACCTCATCAACATTTCTCATCCACACTTCTTCAGATGCTCCTGCTTCTGTACCTATTGTTTCAGCCTTTGATAAATACATCTCCAGCATTCCAACTAGCATCCTAATCTTACCCACCTAGAGGTCCTGCTTAGTGCCATTTCAGGGCTGTGTGATGGACCCTCCTGTCTGCCTTTCATGGAGGTCTTTTCACCAATTATCAGACAGGGCAATACTATCTAATGCTACCATCCCTAGACTTTGTTCCCTGGATGTATCTTCATGTTCAGTTTAATAAGCTCTTCTTTCCTGTACAGCTATCTTGAACATGGATGAACCAGCTTCTCTTATCTGTACATCCATCTGAATTGGACCCCTCTTCATCTGCCGGAACCTTAATCCTCCAGATTCGGAGACACCACCCATCGACCAGCAAGTTTGGACTTACTTCTTGGATATAACCAGAACCAAAAGCCAACATTTAGGATTACTCTCTTCTTAGTATGCCCAGAGGATGGGCAGATCAGTAGCCATGGGTCCTTGGAGGTTCCCCCAAAGGGGTTTTTTCCTCTCCTGCATGTTACTGGTCACATTCTCCAGAGTTGGAGGAGGTAATCACAATGTTAATAATCTTTTTGGGCCTTAAATCCTATGCCTACCCAGCATTCCACTGAGGGTGGGAAATAGAGAAAATCCAAAGTCCGAGTTTCTAAACATCAAGCATGTAACATTCAAGTTCATAAGTATACACAAATACTGAGCTCTGTATCACACATTTAATTGAAAGGCTATTAGCCTGTGGTTCAATGAGGGAGGGAAGAATAGCTCCTCCCACATCCCCTTCTTAAACCCTAGTGCTTCCACTTGCTCAGCTTCAAGCATTTCGAAAACACCCACCTTCCTCCCCTGCCTCCTCCTCCTCCTCCTCCTCCGGCACTCTTCTGTCACTCTCTTCTCTGGCCCTTAAATCCTAAACCTATCCAGCATTCCACTGAGGGTGGGAAATAGAGAAAAGCCAAAGCCCAAGTTTCTAAACATCAAGCATGTAACATTCAAGTTCATAAGTATATATAAGCACTGAGCTTTGTACCTCACATTGAACCACTATTTTGTGATCTTCCTGTGTTGGGCTTTCTCCTTCCACAATTGCTTCATCCCTATTTAGTAGTGCTGTGTAGAATGCAGAATTCTGCCAGTGAAATTAGCATGGAATGACCATTCCGCCAGCAGCATTTCAAACAGACTTTCACTAGTTCTTCTGTGGAATTCTGCCAACTGTGATCCACAGAATAATATTCCACGGAACAGCATTTTTTCCATGGAAAATTATTCCATAACAATTTCTCCTTAAAATATTGAGATACATGGAATAATATTCCATGAACAACATTTTTTCCACAGAAAATTATTCCGCAACTGTTTTTTGCCACAGAATTCCACTGTTCCGTTTCTGGTGAAATTCAGCACAATTTCAGTGGAATTTTGAAAATTCCATGGAATTTCTTTCTGTCAGAATTTGAAAATTCCACACAGCACTATTTAGTATTCTGATTCTGTTCTGCGGTTTCCTTAATCTTGTATAGTCCATGTCCATGAATCTTTGCTTCATGTCCTTTAGAGTGTTTTTAAAGTGCCTCTCTACACTGCAGTCCCTTTTTACCCTGGGCATCTGAGAGGAAGATCGGCTGATTTTAAGATGTCTAAGGTGGTAACTCACCACATCTAAGACTGTGTTCCTGTCATGCGGTTTGTGGTACAGTGTTGTATGCAGTTGTCCTTGTTCTTTAAAATTTACTAGGTCCAGAAAAGGAATTCTTCAATAGTATGCTTTCAGGTTAAACTTAATGCTTTCCTTACAGTTGTTCAAGGAACTATGGAACTAAAGTAATGTCTGCGATGTACTTCCCCTATCAGGAGTGCATCACCAGTATGTATACCTGCTCTACATTTTAACTAGTGTGAAATAAGACTGGCAGTTTGGAAAGGGTGGTGGTGTCTGCCAGGATCAGATGTTGTGTCACAGTATGTCACCATTTACTGCATGACAACTGCCACTGAATTGCAGTCTTCTTCAGAATTCTGAAGAATCAGGCACCTAATCCTTGTGGGTATAACTGTGCATGATGGGACCTATGCACTGATGCAGGGGAACTGTGCCCATAAGGGTTATAGTAGCAGGGCACATCTACGCACTTTGCAGGAAGAAACAACTACACCCTATGCATGAACATGCATGCAGGATGGGCTGAGTTATTGGCGTGGTGTACAGATGCACACAGAGATATGTGGAACAGTTCCTGGGTGGGCCTACAATATGTGGCCCTGCTCCTTAACCCCATGATATATGGGCATCAGCGATGTCCCGCATGGAGAAGTGGAAGTGAATAGTGTGATGGACAATGGTGAGCAAGCAGTGGCTGAGGAATGCGGGGTGCACCCAGAGTACCCTGTCCACCTCCGGGACCCAATATGATAGATCATGGCCATACTGAGTGGTGGGGTTGTGGTCAGACATAGTCCACCAACTTCACCAGTGGAGAGGTAGCAGCCATGGTGGCGGATATCCATGAGTACTATACCATCCTGTATGAGACAAAGTCCCTGAAAGTGTTGGCTGAGTTCAAATCCCTGCTGTGGTTTGACATACAGGCTGCCATCAATACAGCTGGTCCCAAGGCACGTACACTCTCAGTCATAAAACGTAAGTGGTGTGACCTCTGGCCAGCTGCCAAGCATAAGCTGGCAGGCAGCCATCAAATGATCTCAACTCAGCACAGGTGGAGGGCCACCCATACAAGGGCATGCAGTCCCAAACCAACACAGCAGTCTCAGTAGAGTTGGCGAGATAAAAGCAGAGATAGGGTGGCTAACCTTCAACAACATGTCCAGAATTCTACTAACTGCTACACTCTAGCAAAGAACTGCACTGTCCAGACACAGAATAGTATTTCTGAATGAAGTATTTATTGCATGACAAAAAATTAAAGGCCGAGTGCTGCCACACACACATCAGGACCACTCACCCTAGCACTTTGCCAGAAAGGATTCATGAGCGGGTGGAGACTAACAGTAGGATCAGCACTTATAAGAGGTACATAATTAGTTAATTACATGAAATCAAAAACAAGTGTGAATCAGTTAATCATAACACCCTTACACCGGTATAGCATACAATAAATGCAAGACATATAGTAAAAAAAGTAAAAAACAGTCCTAAATCATTACAGGCATGTGTAACTTGGTGCATCTCAAACTGAAATTATATCCATCTTTTTATATACAGTTTCAGAATCAGAGTGTGAAGTTAGAGCCAAAGACATAAAACGAAACTAGGACATGAGATCCCTCACTAAACAGACCCTCATCTCTTTCTGTGGTGATCGGTAGCATATTCCAGTGCTCCTCATTGGGTCAGTAACAAAACAAAGAGTAGAGCATTGCTGGCAGATTGCACCAAAAAATAGAAAACAAGACAGACAGAAAACATTAGCATTCAGAAACCTATATTCATGCATAACTATATTAATATTTATATTGCCTCATCACTAAATACCCAGTAAAGACAGAGGCCAAAAGGAGGTTTAGTTAACCAAGGAAACTTATTTAAATGAACATATACATAAGATTATGAGTTACTATATGTAATGGGGAGAGTGGGGTTGGGGCTGTCCAAGAGCCAGCAGGCCGGGGGGAATTATAGGAACATGGGTGAACAACAGCAGTGCCAAGACATGTGGCTAATTAATAGTTTCATGTGTCTTTTAAAAATGGTTTCAAGTCCCAATGTTCATGAAGTCCGTTAGGGTATAGTTTTCGAAGTCTATACATCCAGAAGTTTTCCTTTCTCAAAAGTAAATTAAATCTGTCCCCTTCCCTATTTGGAGTTTTCACATGTTCTAGTGCCATAAATCTCCATGAACTCAGGTCCCCACCATGCATTTCCATAAAATGTTTCCCCACTGGTTTATCTACTCTTCCATTCACAATCGATCTAACATTATCTTGAATCCTTTCCTTGACTATTCTAATGGTTCTTCCCACATAATATAGATTGCAGGGGCACTAGAGGACATGAAGTTGGTCAACAGGGTGGAAAATTGGTTGACGGGCAGAAAACAGAGAGTGGTGGTAAATGGTATACAGTCAGAATAGATGCAAGTCACAAGTGGGGTACCTCAGGGATCAGTCTTAGGGCCCATCCTCTTCAATATCTTCATCAGTGACGTTGCAGGTGGACTGGAGGGTAAGGTTTGTCTGTTTGCAGATGACACCAAGATCTGCAACAGAGTAAATGATCCAGATAGGGTGGGCAGAATGAGAAGAGATCTGGATAAACTAGCAAAGAGGTTGGAAGAGTGGCAACTGGGGTTTAACGCAAAGAAGTGCAAGATCATGCACATAGGGAAGAGGAACCCTGAAGCCACCTATAGGTTGGGAGGGGAGTTGCTGGCACTCACAAGGGAAGCACGAGACTTCGACATCATCATTACAGATGACCTGAAATCATCCAAGCAGATCACTGAAGCAGTAGGTAAGGTTAGAGGGATGTTGTGGTGTATTAGTAGGGGGTATCACAAGTCATAAGAGGGAGGTAATAATCCCTCTTTACAAGACACTGGTTAGGCCCCATCTGGAGTACTGTGCGCAGTACTGGAGGCCACAAGGGCATTAGCAAAATGGAGGCAGTCCAGAGAAGGGCAACCAAAATGGTGCAGGGAGTGCATCAGAAAACATATGAGGACAGATTAATGGAGATCAATATGTATACCCTAGAGCAAAGGAGGGAGAGATGTGATATGATCGCAACATTCAAACATCTTAAAGGCATTAACAAGGTGAAAGAGTCTAACATGTTTCAATATAAGAAAAATAGCAGGACAAAAGGACACAGCATGAGATTAGAGGGAGGCCGATTAAGGGGTAATGTGAGGAAGTTCTTAGTCACAGAAAGGGTGGTGGATGCATGGAATGGGCTACCTCAGGAAGTGGTAGACGTGAATACAGTGCAGGGCTTCAAACAGGCATGGGGCAGGCTTAAGGGAGCAATAAAGATGAGTATGAATAGATAGGCCATTGACAGGGTACAGGCCTATGGCACATTCATAAGGTAGAAAAAATGGGCAGACAAATTGGTCTTGCGGTCCTTATCTGCCGTCAACTTCTGTGTTTCTATTTTTCTATGTTTCATTGTGCATGTAATGAAATCCCTGATTGTCATTTCATCATGTGTTGTGATGTTCTTGAACTGATTCCCCTGAATGTCATGTTTACAGATATTACAGCATCTACATCAGTAAAACCCTTTCTGGTCATTTCGATAGCCAACTAATTCGAGTCCCAACACTGCCAGTGAACTGACTGTGCACCAGTTTATCTTTCATATTCAGTGCTTTTTTAAAAGTGAGTCTTAGGGTGGCCTCATCACTTTTCCCACTCTGTCATCACTGTATAGCACCCTCCAGTTGCACCAGACAATGTTGCCAATGTGTCCCGCTATCTCACTGTATTCTGTGGAGAAAGTGATGGGGGGCCCCCCAAGCATTTCCTCAGTTGCTTGTTGTGTAATTTCTAGCAGCGACTCCCTATCCAGATGTATGACCCTCTCTAGGGCATTGTTTAGTAATTGAAATCCATAACCACTTTGCATGAAGCGACTTTAGAGTTCCTTTGATTGTGCCTCAAAATCTGTGAATGCAGTACAGTTTCAACTGATATGCAGGAATTGGTTGTAAGGGACTGATTTTTTAAGAGTTATAGGGTGGGAACTATCATACCTCAACGGACTGTATTAGAAGTCTCCTTTCTTTAATACGGCCAGTTTCAGTGTCACCCGTTAACTTAAGATCCAAAAAAGCAACCTCAAGAGGGTCCATCTTAGCTGTAAACCTCAAATTAAAGTCATTTACATTTAGCCACTTTACAAATTCCTGGGCTTCTTTTTCAGTTCCCTCCCAAATGCATATATACTCGCCAATGTATCTGTATCAACATCGTAGCTTCTTAAAAAAAAGGATTAGCATTTTCATTGTAAATAACTATCTGTTCCCAAAGCCCTAAGAATAAGATGGTGTAAGATAAGGCCATAGAGGCACCCATTGCAGTACCACGCACCTGGAGGTAGAAATATTTGTGAAACCTGAAGACATTATGGCCCATAACAAATATAAGTGCCTTTCTGATTAATTCTACAGGGATGCTTGTATGGAATGTAGTTTAAAAATCACATACAAGCCCCTACACCATCATGGGCTGAAAGTATAGCCTAGAGGGTACAGTAATTAGTTGGAATGAGCTTGATACATCCAGCAGACCTGGGTTTGATTCTCACAACCTCCACTTACATACTCTGTGACTATGAGCAAGTCACTTAACCACCCCAATGCTCCTGGGTCTCTCTCTGAAAACGGGCACTTGTGCCTAGTGAGCCTTACCTGGTTACCAAAGAATAAAATAAATAAAATAAATGATAACATATAGATGTGTATAGCATTTCAACATCTATAGTCATCCAGTGAAGTCCAGGTTGCCATTCAATATCTTTACATTTTTGTAAGATATCACCAGTATCCTTAAGGTATGAGGGCAATAGCCGGACAGATAGTTTACAGAAAAACTCTAAAAAAGAGCAAAAGCTGTCCATGACAGACCCAGTATCAAATACAATGGGTCTTCCTGGTGGGTCTCTCAGGTTCTTATGTACCTTGGGCAGTATGTAAAAGCTGGGGATGGTAAGGTTGTCCCTCCACAGAAACTGAAATTCTTTTTCAGAGATTTGTCCCAATCTCAGACCTTCCTTTAAAAGACATAACATTTCTTTTTTTGAACTCTATTAGGGGATTACCTGGTAATTTTCTTGTAACTATTTGCATCATTTAACAGATTCATGGGTATCTTCCTATAGTGATCTTTATTCATGACAATCACGTTTCCTCCCTTATTGGCTGGTTTAATAATAATTCCTGATGCTGATGAGAGTTTTTTTTTAAAACCTGTCTTTCTGGCATTGTTAGGTTTAAAAGAAAATGGTTATGGGATCACTTTAAATCTTCACACAATTCACACAATGTTCATTTTACATTTTTTTCTTTTATTCATATAATTGGTACACCCTGACATTTCGCACCTGTATTGTGGTACTTTTTCAAATGGCTTCAATAATCTAAAAAAGTTTTTCAAAAACATTTTTTTTAGTACATTTAATTTGGTCTCATACATATCAAATATTTTGCTTTTTTATGAAGCTTTTAAACTCTTTGGTAACAATAAGTTCAATTTTATCTGTTATTTCCACATTACTTATATCAATAATGATGCTTCTTTTTCAACACATTACTTGATCTGTAACTTCTTTTCATTTTTATTCAACTATAATTATGTATTAAAGATTGCTTTTTTAGTGCCATGTCCTTATGAAGCTGAACAACACCTCCACCACTTTAATTCTAGCAGCAATGAAAAACATATTTTACCTAATTTTATTTTGATTCAACACACACTGGCCTTATATAGGTATTGTTTCTTTAAGAGCTTCTCTGTGACTGAGTGCACAAAACTCTTTTCATTTTTTTTTTACATAGACAATTTTAAATCTCTCAATTCCACAGCAAACATTTCTGCCAGATTTACATCACCACCAGCAATCAATCAAGTTAACAAAAACTGATTTTTTTAGCCTTATATTGGTTGCACACAAATTGTCTGCTTCACAGTACTGTTAGTTTTTTTTCCTTTAATTACCTCCTCTGACACTCTGGCATCCCCCTCTCCTTCGGGCTTCCTAGTGCTGCTACCGCTCCAGCTATCCTCTTCCTGAGCTCTCCTACCATAGATCTGCAACCAACTCCCCGGGTGTCCCAACGTAACCCATCACCAGGCAGGTCCCCCTTCTCCGAGAGGGAAGGCACTGGGGGCAGGGGAAACCCAGCACACTCTATTTTTTACTGATCCAGGGGGGTGCTGCTGTGTGAAGAAGTAGGCTCCCGGAGGTTCTGGCAGTGTAGAGCATGGAAGCTGTCATCCGGTGGCCGCCAAAGTTGTTTTTCCACTTTTCTGGTTGTCCCTCCTGCACTGCTTGTAGTACACCCGGTCTCCACCGGGGGCCACTACAGAGCGAGGCTCCCCACCCAATCCACCCCAGGAAAGGAGAGGAGAGCAGTCCTCTGAACACTCAATCCTCTCCTTCCCCTGCCAGTCCCTAGCATCCCGAGTCCATTCCCGAACCTGGGTCACCAGCGTGGTTCGAGGAGTGGCATCCAGCACCTCTACCCTCTGTGCCACCGGGCCAGCACTGTTAGTTTAAGTGTTTTCCTTTATTTCCTTCATAAACATAAATATGCATAAAGAATTCTATAGCGTTCATTTCATAGTTCTTCAATCTGCCTAGTGTGTGCCACCATCAATAACTACTAGTAACCACCGCAAAATGCTTAACTAACCCCTTATCTGGAGATCCATTGCATAGACTCACTCTGTATGTTTACTTTTAAGCTCTTTACCTGTTTCTCCTCAACATGTGCTGTTCTGAAAAAGTAAAGTCTTTTTTGGAAAACTATCTATGAAAGCTTTTAAACATTTGCTTATTGCTCCATGTCTCAAGTCATTTGAAATATTTTTAGTGCTTACCTTACTGTGTTAGAGCTGTTTGCAAAGTGTGTGTCTCTCCATTAAAGGCTGCCGCCTGACTTGCGCTGTGCAGAGATATCTCCTCTTGTACCTCTTGGGTCTGCTCGCTCATGTGACCCGTGAAGTCACGGATCTTGCGAGATCTCATGCGAGAGTTCAGTTGTCAAGCAACTGAAAAGAGCTCCATTTACTCTGGAGCTTTACAGAGTGAGCAGACCCTTTGTGTTATGGGGTGTATTCAATACTAGACCAAAATGGACTGCTGGCTACAAATAAATTAGTTTAAAGAGAATACATTTAGTGGGGAAACCAATATTGTCCCATTGAGGATCTATTGGGGATTCACTATTCAGTCTGTTTTTAATCAGAATAGCTTGTTTTTTACATTTAATGATGCCAATACGTTTAAGGCATTCGTGGGGGGGGGGGGAGAGATAAGTTTTGAAATACAGTCTTCTCAAATTGGATTTTTAGGGCAATATTCTAGTTGTCTATGTTTTTTTAATTCTTCTTATTATGCTTTGTATGACTATATTTATTTAATACAAATTTCTCACTTCTGTCATCTCAATTCCACTAGGGTCTCTCCTATGTGTATTGTCCTCATATTGCCCAGTTAGTATGTATGTTTAGTTTCCATCTACATATATCTATTTACAGCAGATTTCCTCTTCTGTTTTCTTGGTTATAGAAGAATTGCTGCTGTGTATGCTACCAGCATGCTTCACAGTTTATATCTGTGTTCATTCCATCATCATCTCTCAAATCATGGAGCTAGAAGATCCACTTCATTTTCACTTTATCTAACTTTTTTTTATAGTTACCGCTGCTTTCTGGGGGACTAACAGCTTCAAAGCCCTAAAACCTCAATGATGCCCCTGTGTGTGCTGTGTTCTTAAAATACATAGCTACTGGAGATGATTTGTCTTGTCTTCTCATATCCCCCTTGTGTTCTTGTGTTCTCACTCACATCCGAGATACCCAGACCAATGACTACTTGTTGCTCTCCTTCCAATGCAACAGTTCCAAAAAATACTTACATTTTAGTTTTCTAAAAAGTTCAAGTAAATCAACTTGAATCTGAAAGTTGTTTATTTTAGAACAACAGCATTCTGAAACATCTAAGGGGTGCACAAGTCTCTTTGAACTGTGTACACCAAGCACACAGTGGCATCATCTGGCACTCCTGAAACTGACAGAGTGCTTGAGTGCTGTGAAGAAGGAGAAGAATGGTTACGTGCATGACAGTTCTCAAACTTTATTTAATTTTACTGAAACAACAAAAATCATTTACCCAAAGGCAATCAGTTGCAGGAGATAGCTGCTCCTCACAGCCTCATAAAGAAGGTACAGTAATACTTTTTTTCTCTCCTGCAGAAACCATGATTTTGATGGAATTGGACTAATGAAGTACAGTTAAAACAAAAGAAAAAAGTGTTATTTAGGTACTGTACAGTATAAGAAACTGTTAGATGTGCAACAACACGCGCAACCAGCCTAAGCTACCACCTCAGGGTTCTGATTACCTTGGATCTCTTGAGCTGCAGTTTCTAGGTCAGAGGAAACCAGAACCCCTCCGGGGCAGCACAGGCTGGTTGGCAGAGAAGGAGAAAAGGGAGGGGTGGAGGAACAATGGGAGAATCTTAAGAGAGCTATAGCAGAGGCAACAAGCCATTGCATTAGGTAAGTAAGCAAAACAGAGAGAAAGAAAAAACACTATGGTTGTCAAAGGAAGTGGCTGAGAAGGTAAGGGCAAAAAGGGTGGCATTCAGGAGGTGCAAGGAAACACAGAGGGAAGAAGACTGTGAACTGTATCTGGAAAAGCAAAGGGAGGTGGGGAAAGCAGTCAGGAGCACAGAGGTGCAAACAGAAGAAACAAGCATTTGTCAATGCCGAATGTTGCTTGCTTCCTTCTATGTGCTGTTTAGGTATTTGGAAGTCATTGGAGTGCAAATATTGAAAATTCGTGAACTTACGAGCATGTGTAGGAACTGCGCAACACAGGCTCGTAAAACAGTCATTTTTAGGAATTTTTTCACCCGATATTCAACATAGCCATTTTAAGACCTCTGCTCATGAACAGTGTCACTGTGATTTTCTTAATGTGTCCCATACATTGAGTTCGCACACCGACTGCGCCATTGTGTGCTACATGGGCGGAAACATGTTTTGGGCAAGATGTGAAAAATGACAGCTGCACTGCTCATAAGGAGGTGTGGTAAAATGGCAATGTTGAAAATCTGGAGTGAAAATATTGAAAATTCGCAAACTTACGAGCGTGCAAGGAACTGCACAACACACACTCGTAAAACAGTCATTTTTAGGAATTTTTTCACCAAATTTTCAACACAACCATTTTAAGACCTCTGCTCATGAACAGTGTCACTGTGATTTTCTTAATGTGTCCCATACATTGAGTTCACACAATCGACGCGCTTATTTAGCGCACATGGGCGGAAGCATGTTTTGGGCAGGATGTGAAAATGACAGCTATACTGCTCATAAGGAGGTGTGGTAAATGGCAATGTTGAAAAATCTGGAGTGAAAATATTGAAAATTGTGAACTTATGAGCGCATAGGAACTACGCGATCTGACGCCGATAAAACAGTCATTTTTAGGTTATTACCAATTTTCAACATAGGCTTTTGAGAACCCACCTTATGAACACTGGCAGTGTTGTTTTGTTAATCAGTCTCAAAAGGTGATTTTGCACAGTGACCGTGAAATCACCCTTCAGGCCCGATAAACGCCATGACAGTGCAAGAATTCATGAAGAGGGGTCCCAAAAACCCCATGTTGAAAATTTGGTGCCAAAATTCCCAAAAATGCCTGAGATATTCAACAAAGTTGAAAAAAACATATCTATCCCATTATACAGCTTACCGGCATTTCCTCAGTTCGCAGTCGGCTTTGAAGAGTGCAGACGTGTTCCCGGTCCACCCGATGATCGTTGTGCCGAGCTCCGGAGGCAAGTATGGGGTGAGGGGGATGTGGGGAGGCAGGGTGCACAGTGGGTGGGTGCGGGTTGTGGGAAGGGGCAGGGAGACTACGAGGGACCGCTTTTTATTCACAGGTTGTTTTTTTTTTTGAAGACGACGCAGGATGTTTGCCACACTGGGGTGGGCTCCCAGCATGGCAGCAGGAAAAGCTGTTTGGGGGATGTGAGCCGACGGGGATTGGGCACCCCATCGGCCAAAACAAGATTTGCCACGCTGGGGTGGGCTCAGCGTGGCACTGGGAAAGCTTTTGGGGGGGACGTGCAGCCTTGGAGCTGATGGGGGATTGGGAACCCCATCGGCTATAACAGTTGTTGCCACACTGGGGTGGGCTCCCAGTGTGGCACCTGGACAGCTGTTGGGGGTGTGTGGAGCCGACGGGAGATTGGGCACCCCCATCGGCCATACAGTGTGTGCGTGGAGGGAGCACATCAGCATGCAATATGTGTGCTTGCGTGTGTGTGTGCATGGGGGGGAGCTCTGCTTACTGAAGCGGAGCTCTCCCTTTCAACTGTATGCCACTGTATTTTGGAGCTGTCATGGACAGCTGCAGCACTCATTGGGGAACTGGGGCCGCGCCTGCAAACACACTGACTGCATTGGAAGAGGGGCTGACACACCTCTGAAAACTCGGATGATGGCACTATGTTTCTTGCACATGCATGCAAGCAACATAAAAATAGCTCAGGCAATAATGAAAGGGGACAAGAACTTTTTCAGGTATGTTAGTGAAAGAAAAAAGACTAAGAGTGGGATTATGAGACTAGAATGGGAAGGAGGGAAGTGTGCAGAGGGGGACCAAGAAAAAACAGAAATGCTCAATATTCACAGAAGAAGGGGAAGGAGAGGGACCAAAGTTAGGTGACGGAAGCACTACTGGGAGGAATGGAGGAGGACACCAGTCCATTTAAGGAGGAGAAAGTATACAAGGCAATTGGCCAGATGGGAAACATCCAGAGTATTAAGAGAGCTCAGGGAGGTGCTGGCAGCACCACTGGAAACCCTATTCCACAGTTCACTGGAAATAGGTGTGGTACCAATGGACTGGAGGAAGGTGAATGTAGTCCTTCCCCACAAAAGTGGGAGCAGGGTAGAGGCTTGCAATTACAGGCCAGTCAGCCTGACCTTGATGGTGGGGAAACTAAAGGGATAACTACTAAAAGAAAGGTTTTTGATGTATCTCAAATACAATGAAGCACAGGATCCAAGGCAGCATGGATTCACAGCAGGAAGATCTTGTCAAGCAAAGCTGATAGATTTCTTTGACTGGATGACTGGGGAGGTGGACCAGGGAAGGGTAGTGGATGTGGCCTACCTAGATTTCACCAAGGTCTTCCGCGCCATTCCATGTAGGAGGCTAGTAAACAAGATGGGCAGCCTGGGAGTGGGTCCCAGAGTAGTAAACTGGGTCTAAAATTGGCTGAATGATAGGACACAGAGGGTGGTGGTGAATGGAGTTCAATCCAAAGAGAGAAGATGACCAGTGGGGTCCCACAGGGATCAGTGCTTGGACCAGTCCTCTTTACTGTCTTTATAAGTGACATTGCAAAGGGGCTGGAAGGGAAGGTGTGGGTCTTTGCAGATGGCACTAAGATCTGCAACTGGGTTGACACTCCAGGAGGGGCAAAGAAAATTAGAAGGGACCTAAGCAAGCTTGAGGAGTGGTCAACGGTGTGGTAGCTAAGATTCAAAGCAAAGAAGTGCAAGATCATGCACATGGGGCACAGCAATGTGGGGGGAAGTACATGATGGGGGGGCAGGTACTGACAGCTGCCAAACAGGAACTTGACCTGGGATTAATCATATCTGATGATCTAAAGGTTACCAGACAATGTAAGAGAAGGCTATGAGGAGAGCCAGTGGAATGCTGGGCTGCATAGGGAGAAGAAAGGACATGGTGATGCCACTGTATAGAACATTGGTGAGACCTCATCTAGAGTACTGTATCCGGTTCTGGAGGCCACATCTCTGGAAAGCCATAGACAGTGAAGAAGCAGTTCAGAGAAGGGTGACAAAAATGTAGTAGGGGCTGCACCAAAAGTCATATGAGGGGAGACTGGAGGATCTCAATACATATTCCCTGGAGGAGAGAAGATAGAGGGGGGATATGACAGAGATTTTCAAATAACTCAAGGTTGTAAATAAGGTGTAGGAGGGCAGCATCTTTCAGAAAAAAAAGATGTTCAAGAACAAGGTGCCATGATATGAAGATAGAAAGGGGGTAAACTTAGGAGTAACATGAGAAAGTATTTTTTCATGGAAGGGGTGGTGGATCCATGGAACAGCCTCCTGGGAGAGGTTGTAAGGGCAAAAATGGTAGGGGAATTCAAAAACAGATGGGACAGACATAAGGGAACTCTTGCAATAGGAAAGAGAGGGTAAGCTGCAGATCATTTAGAATCTGCAGACCTGTATATGAAACAAGTAGGGAAAATGGGCAGACTAAGTGGGTAAAGCAGTCCTTATCTGCCATCAAATTCTATGTTTCTATGTTTGCCCATCCAGCATTCTCTATGTTGAACATCATACAAACATCACAGAAAAAATGAGGACCAGACAGAATGGATTCTAGTCACCATGAACATTAAAGATGTTTGTAACTCTGTAACACACAATGAAGAACTGGGGGCACTGTATTAGATTCTCATTAGGCATCAGAGTGACAATACACCACCAAATCAATACATCAGAGAACTGAAGAAATTACTTTGCCTTTCAGGGAGAGTTTTTTGAACAAACCAAGGGTACAGCAATGGGAAGCAAAATGGCCCCAGCATGTGCAAACATCTCTATGTATAAATTGGAGATTAGACATATTTTGAGTGATGCAAACACATACAAGAGTAATCTAAAAGAATGGCATTGCTTTGTAGACTTTTTTTTTATTATTTGGAGAGCGATAGAAGAAGAGGTGGAAGAATTCCTAAGAGATATTGACAACATCTCAGAAAACATACAGTTCAGCACAACAAGTAAGAAAGAAGTGGCATGTCTAGCTATTAAGATTTACAAAAAAGAAGGCAAACTGGAGATAGTTCTATACAAAAAACCCACAGTCAAGAACACAGTACTACACAATGACAGCATCCACCCATCCAAACTAAAACAAAGCATCCCTTATTCACAATTTCTACAGATTAAGAGAAATTGTAGTGAAGCAATTAATTTCAGAAAGGAATTAATTACACAGTATGAAATAATTTTCAGGATAAAGGATACAAAGCATGCATGGACTTTGAACAGAGCAGAAAAGAAATTGGATGATAAGGAAATAATAAGTTTATGACAAACAATACCGGAAGTAGAAACATCAAGCAGGGATAGGAGACTCATCTTCAGCACACAATACTTGCAATATACAAATGGCATAAGGTGAATCATAACATCACACTGGCACATTTTTGAAGAAGATGTGGAGGGCTGCTCAGACAGAAGCCCTTATACCGTATGTAAATAAAAAGGCTCCAAACCTAGAGGACACATTAGTACGTTCCAATCACTACAATGAGAAACAAGAACCTAGACAGCCACTTCTAGGACCACTCAAGGAAGGATGTTTCCTTGTGGGAGATGTGCACAGCACCACAACACTTTGTGCAATGAAGTGTTCATTAACCTTTTGATCCAAAACAGTTTTAAAATCAAACAGCACATCACGTGTGTAACTACCTACTTATATAGCATATGTGATACTCTGCCCATGTGACAGAATCTATGTAAGCAAGACTATAAGGGAACTCAAAAGGAAGATCAGAGAGCATAAAAGCTCCATCAGATGCAAAAATGACACATCTTCGGTGGCAAAAGATTTCAATGAAGCAGAGCACACCATGGCCTCCATAAGATTTTTGGGTTTGGAACAAGTAAGAAAACCTGAAAGTGGAGATAGCTGGGTTTCAGCACTCCTTAAAAGAGAAATTTATAGGATATGCAAATTAGAAGCTCAGGATAAAGAGATAGGAATGAATTAAGACGCCAACTGGATGGTGTTCTTCTAGGTCAACATCCCCTTTTGATGCCAATCCCTGTTTTCTATATTGCAACAGGAAGGGGAATAGGTCCCAGGTGCCCCTATGAGTATCCACTGTTACTTTCTGTTGCTGAGTTAGTATTGGTAGTTAGACATACAGTAATAGGGACTTGGCCTTTGGAGACCGAAACTCCAGCATCCTTTCCCTCTGGCCCATGGTGACCTACAGGCTGCAATGGAAGCCAACTTTCTCTTACTTGGACATTATTAGTTTTATTATTTTCATCTTTAATATTTCCTTGTAAAATTGTGTGATTTAAAACCAACAATTGAAAAAATAATTAATAATGTTTGTTATTGTGGAAAATCATCTCCCGCCTCCCCCACACACACACATGTAGACTCAGGTCAGCACTTCCAATCAGCACTATGATCAAGTATCAGCACTTTATGTGTCGATATACAAATCAGAATTATCTGTCTAGTGACAATGTCTACCAACATTTGAAATGGATTTGAAGTCATAAGGCTTAATAAACTGAATGTACCTGACACAGCCATCAGCCAATTTTAAAAAATAATTTGCACCAATCATGAGAAAGTAAAGGTGGACTCTTAACTCTTGATGAAAAAAGTGACAGCCCTCAAAAAGGACTTTCAAACCAGCTTCAGTCTCTCTGGAAAGTTGGACATCACACCAACAGCATGTGGGTAAGCAGATAGAATTGAACAGACCCGAAAATAACTCATGTTCCAAACACTCTAACATGAAGGATTTATGAAAACCTTTATAGTGTATGATTAGGGCTTATTGTGTGTGGAATTCAAGGAGCTCAAAAACTATGTTGTGCACCTTATAAAGTTGTTATGCACATTCTAAAGTTGTTGTGCATATTCTAAAAACATTATTGTGCATGTTGCATCATTAACTGCAGCTGCAGTTCCCTCGCACTAACCCTTGCTGCCAGGTTTCACTTCTCTGCTCACGGTACCTCAGCATTACGGTAACCATGGTTTAAAAAAAAGATGTATCAGCTTAACAATACAGTACACTACAACAAATAAAATATGGGTCCTGATACACAACTTGCCTTGTGTTTCCATCTCAGGGTTGAGATACTAGCATGAACCTCTTGAGCTTTGTTCTTGAGGTCCATACGCTGGTATCTCAACCCTTTGATGGAAACACAGATTTGCTGTGTATGGGCACTCGTAAATTATTACATATATATATATATATATACCTATTCTATATACAAATCCAGGAACTGGGCAACACAAGTGAGAAGCCCATAACAAGTAAAAAACTATGAAGTTAGTAAATACTGCCAACTCTTATGGTTACATTAAATAACAATGGCTCTGTGTATAACTTTGAAGGTTAAAAATATGTGCTACCTGTTGGACTATCAGATTAGAATATTGATTTCTATTTCTTAGTGGTGTAGAAAAAAGGAGTGATCAGCAGCAGATAAAAAAGATAATAGCAGTGCTTAACTATTATGGAAAAGATCCATAAGAAGGATTACACAAAGCACTTGCTTGTTGGTTTAGCCTGCTAGAAGGAAACACTGATACCTTTAAGCAAAAAACAGCTTTTGTAAGTACTATCCATAGAAAAGTTTAAACAAGCCACTTGATTATAAATCAAGCATGCTGGAAAGTGACATTGTAACTTTCTTAAATAAATCCAGTTAAAGTATGGAATGTCCATGTAAAAACGTTGATAATACAACCCATAGCCCCTCAGGTCAGAGACTTGCTTAGTTTCAAAGCCTTTAAATAAACGTGGAGTAGGATTATTGAAACACGTTTGCAGAAGTATGAATTGTGGTACAAAGGAGTCACTGCAGAGTGAGATGTAGCATTTTCCATAGAAAATGTGAGCTGCAGGTGAAAACTCCCATACTTATTAATGAGAAGTGCTGTGCAGAGCCACTGCTTCAGCTGAAAGGGAAGCAGCTAACTAACAGGATACTATGACCAGCAGAAGCAGTGTTTAAACCTAACATGTAGGGCAATGAAGGTAGGCAATTGGGGAAAGATGAACAACACTGACCAGCATGCATATTGATAAGGACAAGAGCCACTATTGCATGACATTAAAAAGCATACAGAGATTGATACAAAACTGGAGCCACAGCAGTAGTAAAAGATTACACATACATGAGCATTTAAATAGTTTTAAGCTATCTGAACAGCTGATGTTGGACTATAACAGCCTTAAATAATTGAAATTAGATAGAGATATTTTCAGGAGGTTAATACAAGCTGGAGGAAGAAACACTCCTATACTGAGTGATAACCTTTGATCCTAAATATTGTCTCTGCTTGCATATCCCAGTATGAGTACATGGCAAGGCTAAGATGGAGCAACACCATGCTTTCTAATGCTGTATTAAAATGAATGGATAATAAAGGAATTGACATGGATATATCACAAAGTGTTTTGTTGGTATCACGATATGGATTATATAGGAAAATCTTTAAAGCACTAGAATTACAACATCATATATAATAAATTTAAATTCAGTATAGATACAATGTTTATGTCAGTACTGAAGGATCTTTGCAAAATGTGGTGCTGTTGTAATGAATTTAATAGAAAAGATAACTATTCAATGGGGGGGGGCTATTGACTTAGGTTTTAATGCTTATCCCTGTAGGAAATATTAAAGCAGAATATCCAGTAATTACAGAGGACGGTAACATGGATTGTTTTCAAATATTAATAAAGCTATTTTAAAATATACCAAATAAATCTAATGTGTGTTTTTGTACATAGCACCCCCAAGTTATAATATAATGTTTTTTCACAAATATACTGTGACTGATGCATATTTCTGTGTTGGTGGAGAGGTGCACCAAAGGTACAGTATTTTGGGAGGATGAAAGCATACTTTTCTCATGTATCTATGTGATTTGTTCTTAAAGGTAACCTTGTTGTCTGCGATTGACTCAGTTCCATTATTATGTATGTGATGAAAAAAACTGAAAACTTTACTTTGGAACATATTTTACAGGACCCAGCATGATTAAGCCAGTACTTTATCGAAACGCAGCACAAGGCCTGTTATGTGAAACAGAGAATATGGTTACTGAGATGGAGTTTCATTCTTGTTTCTTAACATTGGGATGTGGGTTACAGAATTGACAAATTTTCTCAATGGAAACAAGCATTTGTTAATGCCGAATGTTTGCTTGCTGGTATTGGCATTGGTAGTGCAGGAGTTAGAGAGATGCATAATAGGAATGGTAGTGAAGTATTGAAGTAACGCCAACCCACACCTCACCCTGCAGAGACTGACAGGCATTGGGGGTATGCCTTCATTGGCCATAATACGCATGCCATTCCACCTCACCCCACCCAGCAGACACCAACAGGAGTCACAGCATGCCTTGAGGTCTTCAGCCCTTATGCTCACCCAATTCCATAAGGAAATAAGCTGGGATGGGTGCAGTATAGGAGAATGGGGTGAACATTAGGGCCAAAGACCCCAAGACACACCTCAGTGCCTGTCAGTGGCTGCAGGGTGGGGGTTGGGGTGAATTTGGCATGAGCATTATGGCTGACGACCCCAAGCCACACACCCCAACACCTGTCTGTCTGTAGAGGGTGGGCATTATGGTTGGAAACCCTAATGACCCAGGTGTTTGTTGGTATTTTTGCACCACATTTTCAACATGGGCTTTTTGGGACCACACCCCATGAACAGTGGCAGTATAATTTCATTATTCAATCCCAAAAGGTGACTTTGCACAGTGAGTGTGCCATTTGGTACCACAGGTGCAAAAACACATTTTGGGCAGGTTGTGAAAAATGACAGCTGTACTGTTCATGTGGAGGTGTAAAAAAATGGCAATGCTGAAACTCTGAAGTGAAAATATGAACAATTGTAGAAGTTATGAGTGTGCATAGAAACTGTGCAACGCACACCCTTAATGCAGTCATTTTTTGGATTGTTGTCGCCAAATTTTCCAAGTGGCCTTTTTAGGACCTCTCCTTATGAACAGTGGCACTATGATTTTGTTACTCTGTCCTGAAAGTTGATTTCACAGAGCAACTGTACCATTCTGCATCACAGGTGCAAAAACACATTTCAGGAAGCTCGCAAAAAATGACATCTGTACTGTTCATAAGGGGTGTGAAAAAATGGCGATGTTGGAAATTTGGAGTGAAAATATAAAAAATTGATGAAGTTACAAGAGTGCATAGAACCTGCACAATGGATGCTGGTAATGCAGTCATTTTTTGGAGTTTTTCAACCAACTTTGCAACAAGGGCTTTTTGAGACCCCACCTCATGAACAATGGCACTGTACTTTCATTAAATGGTCCTGAAAGGTAATTCCATGCAGCAACCAAAAATCACCTTTCGGGACCAAGAAATGAAATGACAGTGTCAGTGTTCACGAGGTGGGGTCCCAAGAAACCCATGTTGAAAATTTGGGACCAAAACTCCAAAATTTGGCTGAGATATCAACCTAAGTGGAAAACCCCCTTTGACTGCCATTAAAGAGCTTACCGTCATTTCTTCTGTTCCCGGTTGGTCTTTGAAGAGTGCAGACATGTTCCCAGTTCACAGAAGATCGCTGCTTCTGACCTCTGGAGGTAGGTATGGGTGAGGGGGTGCGAGATGGGGTGTCACAGAGGAGGGTGTGGGTTGGGGAGGGGGCGAGAAATGTTGAGGACTGTTTTCTTTTTTCAGCTTTAAAAAAAATGTTGGGGGACTGTTTTCTTTTTTACAGGTGACATATTAACAAAATGGATTTCAGTAAACTGGGGTGGGCTCCCTGTGTGCCAGAGTACTGTGGGGGAGATCAATGCTGACCTGGGGACTAGGCACCCCGAGGTCAGCTGAGAACATAGTGGCTTGGTGGGGGTGCGCATCTGACACCAAGAGTGGGCATCCCGGTGTCAGAAACATCAAAAATGTATTTTTTGGCACACTGGGGTGGGCTCCCAGTGTGCCACATTAATGGGGGGAAGGGGAATACATGCTGGCATGGGGCTTGAGCACCCTGATGTTGGCATGAGACAAACAACAGAGGGTGCAGGATGGGCAGCAGCAGTGGGAGGGAGTGGGAGGGTTTTATGCCAGTGCGATGGAGAACAGAAGGCATAGGGCAGGCAGCAGCAGTGGGGGGAGAGGGATGATTTTATTCTGGTGCAACAGAGAACAGAGGGTGTGGGGTGGTCAGCAGCAGTGTGAGGGTCTGTGATGGTTTTATGCCAGTCCAACAGACAATGGAGGGTGCGTGGTGGGCAGCAGCAGTGGGAGGGTTTCATTATATTTCAGTGCAATGGGGAATGGAGGGTGCAGGACAGGCAGTAGCAGTGGGAGGGAGCTAACATTTAAATTAGTTGTCCTGATGTGTGCCTTGTTGGGTTGGAGGGGGGAGCTGATGCTGCAATGACAAAACTGCCCCTGATTGTAGCAGCAGATTTCTTTCAAGAGCAGCACTCGCTCTGAAACTGCCATCATCGGCAGCCTCAGCATTAACTGGTGGCCGAGGGACACGCCCATTAAAGCATCCACTGCATTGGCCACAACACTGCCACACCTCTGCAATGCTCTGCTATCGCAATATACTTATTGTGTGCTGTGCTGCGCAAGCAAACATAAAAATGTAGCAATATTGTTTCTGAAGAGGAATGGGGCAAGCCTGGAAAAACAGAGTAGCTCACCTACTAATTCCCAGAATTTTCCAGGGCAATGTTAGAACTCAGAAGATGCCATCCCAATATTTCACTTAAGATATCAATTAAAGGCATGCCCCAGAGCTCCCATCCCCACTCCCACCCCTCCCAGGACTATCTCTCAATATGCACACAGCCTTGAGTGGCTATGAACTGATATGAATTTCATTTTCACATTCTGATGGGACCTGTACCATAAAATCAGTGAAGAGGGCACTAAATAAAAAAAAAAACATCTCTTAGTCATACTTCTCCATAATTTTCTTGGGAAAATCCTCTGTTTAAAATATTTTTTTTGTAATATAATAGCAAGAACTAGCCATACTAATTTTAACAGTATCAGTAACTCAGTAGACTGCATACTCACCACTGGGGCTGGAAGATCAGAAGATTATGGGTTCCAGTCCTACACAAAGAACTTGGACTTATACCCAGTACTGTCACTGTAGTGCAAGGGAGTACTTCACTACTGAGGTACCATCTTTTGGATGAGATATTAAACTGAGGTCACTACTGGTCATCCCTAGAGGCTATCCAGGTAGAAGTTACAGATTTCATTGCACTTTTTATAGAAGATGAGAATTCTCCCCATGTCCTTGCCAACATTCCCCTTGTCAATAAAATCATTTCATGTAACCCACCTGTAACACACTCCCAGAAGTACCTGGAAATGAGCTGTCCAGGATTAGTGGGCCTTTCAAGGTCAAAATGTCCAAATAAATAAGTATATTTCCTTACAGAGCATCTCTGGAAGAGATATTATGGCCAAAGAATCATTGCTAACTTTCATCATGATTTTCAGAAAGCATTCATTATAAACCTTTTGTAAGCAATAAAACAACAGGGCACTGGTTTTCTAAGGTTAATGCATGCCCACATGTGCAATAAGGCATGAGGCACTTGTGGTGAGAGTCTTTAACACCTAGAAGTTCTTTAACAACAGACCACTAATAACTTGGAGTGTCTTATTGCACTTATAAAATGGCTCCCCTGTAAAAGAAATAGAGAATAATGCCTGTGCATGTGTGTGTTATGAGGATTTTTCACACTCCTGAGATATGTGATAATCCATAAATCCCAAGAGCATTTAATATGTGACACATTTCAGACTAATGTCCTTTATCAAAGGCGTAAGTTCAAAGGACATTAGTCCAAAACAAGTCAGGTGGCAGACAGTGTGTGTGTTTTATATGGCACATAATAAATGTTTTTAAATAATTTCACTTCATTATAGTGGTGCTTTTTATATAAGGGGTTAGAAAGTGACCAATTTTTTCATGTATAATGTTATTTTCTTTATTTCCAAGAATCTAGCACTATATTACATTACATTACTAACAGCCAATAAAACATAGAAACATATAGAAACATAGAAACATAGATTTTGGCAGCAGATAAGGACCGCTTGGCCCACCCAGTCTGCCCATTTCCCTACCTAATGGATAAGCTGCAGATCCTAGTTAACCAGCAGCCTACTTCTTCCTACCCCCAACCCCTAGAATTGCCTTATGACTGTCCCATGCATGCTTGAATTCCACCACCGTTTTTGACTCCACAACCTCCTCTGGAAGGCTGTGCCATACATCCACAACCCTCTCTGTGAAAAAGTACTTCCTTAAATTACCTCTGAGCCACCCCCTTCTATCTTCAAATTGTGCCCCCTTGTTCTTGCACACCTCTTTTTTTGAAAGATGCTACCCTCTTGGACTTTGTTGATTCCCTTGAGATACTTGAACGTTTCTATCATGTCCCCCCTCTCCCTCCTTTCCTCGAGGCTATACATATTCAGCTTCTTAAGTCTCTCTTCATATGTCTTCCGGTGCAGACCCTGCACCATTTTAGTTGCCCTCCTCTGGACAGCCTCCATCCTGTCTATGTCCTTGCGGAGATTGGGTCTCCAGAACTGCACACAGTACTCCAGATGGGGTCTTACCAACTGTCTGTACAGAGGGATAATAATTTCCTGTTTTCTACTGGTGATGCCTCTCCCTATGTATCCCAGTATCCGCCCAGCCCTCCTTGCTGCCCTCTCACATTGCTTGCCCACCTTTAGGTCATCTGATATGACTACCCCCAGGTCACTTTCCATTTTTGTTATTGTTAGTATCTCACCCCCCATTGTGTACTCTTCCCCTGGGTTTTTCTTTCCCAGGTGCATTACCTTGCACTTCTTAGCATTGAATCTAAGCTGCCATACATTTGACCATTCCTCTAACCTTTCCAAGTCCCTTCTCATCCTTTCCACCCCATCTTGTGCATCAACTCTGTTGCAGATCTTTGTGTCATCTGCAAAGAGACATACTTTTCCTTCCAGTCCCTCTGCAATGTCACTTATAAAGACATTGAAGAGGACCGGTCCTAATACTGAACCCCTGCGTACCCTACTAGTAACCCCCTTTCTTCAGAGTGGACTCATTTACTATTACTCTGTGTCCTATTCTCCAGCCAATTCTTTACCCAGGCTGTCATCTTGGGACCCACTCCCAGCTGGCTAACTTGTATATTAATCTTTGTGTGGGACTGTGTCAAATGCCTTCAAAGTCTAGGTAGGCCATGTCCACAGCCCCTCCTGATCTACTACTTGGTCACCCAGTCAAAGAAATCTATCAGATTTGTCTGGCATGACCTTCCCACTGTGAATCCATGCTGCCTTGGGTCCTGAGCCCTCTGGCCTCTAGATACTCAACAATTCTTTCCTTCAGAAGTGATTCCATCATTTTCCCTATCACTGAGGTTAAACTAACAGGTCTGTAGTTTTCTGCTTCTGCCTTGCTCCCACTTTTATGAAGGGGAATCACATCTGTCCTTCTCCAGTCCTTGGGTACCACCCCATCCTCCCATGATTTGTTAAAGAGGGTAGTCAGTGGTGTCACTAGTTCTACCCTTAGTTTTTAGAATTCTGGGATGAATCCATCAGGCCCCATTGCATTGTCCACCTTCAGTTTTAAGAGTTCTTTCAGAACCCTTTCTTCTGTAAATGGGCTGGTATCAACTTCTGTATCCAGAGTGTTTCTACTGTTTGTTTTAGGTACCTCCCCCGCTTCCTTTGTAAATACTGAGCAAAAATATTTGTTTAGTATCTCTGCCTTTTCACAGTCACCCTCTGCCCACCCTCCCTCCTCTTTATTAAGACTCACTAGCCCTCCCTTGGTCTTCCTTCACTCCCTGATGTACCTATAAAAGGTTTTATCCCCCTTCTTAACTGAGTTGTCTATCTTTTCCTCGGTTTGGGCCTTTGCTGTTCTGACTGCCTTCCCAGCTTCCTTTTGCTTTAACTGATACTGTTCTCTGTCCTGCTCCTTCTGTGATTCCTTGTACTTCCTGAATGCTTTCTTTTTCTCTTGAACCTTCACTGCCACTTCCTTTGAGAACCATAGTGGTTTCTTACATCGTTTCATTTTGTTTATTTGCTTCACACAAAGGCTTGTTACCTCTGTGATGGCAGTTTTTATTATTCCCCATTGTTCTTCCAGCCCTCCTTCCTGCCCATTTGCAAGTGCATTCCTTAGGCACTCACCCATTTTGGCAAAGTCAGCCCTCCTAAAGTCCAGTACTTTTACCTTTGTATGGCTTGACTGTATTGCTGTGTTTATTGTGAAACATACTGTTCGATGGTCACTAGTTCCCAGATGGCTACCCCATTCTACATCTGTGATCCTCTCTTCATCTCCATTTGAGAGAACCAGGCTCAAGATTGCTCCTCCTCAACTGGGCTCCAATACTAGTTATGTCTAAGGCATGCCCCTTGTAGGGCATGTAGAATAACCCCACTCTTTGAAGTGGCTGCTGCAACTGCACTCCTGTTAACATCTGGCATATTCAGATCACCCATCAGCAATATCTCCCCTTTTTCTGCCATTCTAAGTATTCTTTCTATCATTTCCTTGTCCATTTCCTCCCCCTGAGAAGGGGGTCTATGTACAACCCCTGTGCGGATTGTGGTGCCATTGCCGGTCTCCAAATTTACCCACAGTGCTTCTTCTCCTCCCTGTTTTCCCTTTTGTTCTGTTGCTTTGATTCCTTCCCTTATGTAAAGAGCTACTCCTCCTCCTCTTTTACCCTCCCTATCCCTCCTGTAGATAGTGTATCCTGGTATGTTTATGTCCCAGTCATGGTTTTGTGTGTACCATGTTTCTGTAACTTCACAGTTAGTGACATACAGTATGTTCCTGTTACTGTACCCTGTTTTGCACTGTCACATTACTATTGTCTGTTTTATCATGTTTTATAGGTGTTGAATTGCTTTGTAAATCTTTCATGTTATGCCTGAAAATAGGCATCTGTTTGCCTAGTGCACTTAGCTGGTGAACAAAAAAAAAATAAATAAAGCTAAACATGCACTGCCACTGTTAAAGGGGAAGGGAATCACTGCACCATTCAATGTTCATGTTTGTTTACTCTGTTATCTTTTGGTATATGTTTATCTTTTTTTGTTTTCTGTCTCCTTGGTGTGCAGAACCTGCTCTATATGTAGTTCTATTGTGCCATTATAAATGCGTTATCCAGTGACATCATTGGTTGGAATCAGTCAGTGGTACCTGATGCCATTACTTGCAGAAGTTGCTATTTCAATGAAACTTGAGCACATGGAGGAGCTGTTCCATTTTCATCAAAGTAGTAGCCCACACAAGGGATGATATCAGCATGAGGAGTCAGTGACTGACTATAACCAATAATGTCACTGATTGGAGTGCTTGTAATGGTGTAATTGGTGGGCTACATACAGAACTGGTTTAAAAGACAAGGGAGACAAAAAAAACAAGCATTTGTCAATGCTGAATGTTCACCGCTGGTATTGCTGTTGTACAGGGTCTTGCTTGTATACATTTTTACTATATGTTTACCCAGGTTAGAGCAGATGAGTTGCAATATCTAATTTTCGGTAACGTCCTGCTTTGACACATTGTTAGACTGTAATTACCCAGGATAGGGCAGCTGAGAGACAATATTCTACTTTTAAATGGGCTCCCCCATTTTGACCCCAAATGTCCAACAGTTTTTTATGACCTGACATTATGATCAAGACAGGTGGAATTTTTAAAATCCCATCCAATGGTGATTTTGCTATGCTACTGTAGAAACAAGTTTCAGAGAGGATTTGAAAAATGACACTTGCCATCTTTTGGAGGTGGGGTAACAAAAGGGATATGTTGAACAGCAGAGGTCAAAATCTGCAAAAAGTAAAGTTATGTTTACATGTTGGAAAAATGTGTTTCCTCATAATTTTGTTGTTTTTTTTTCACATTTTTACCCTAGATTTTCAACATAATCTTTTTATGACCACTCCTTCTGAGAATGACAGGAGTCATTTATAAAACAATGGCTGAAACTTCATTTTACTTCACAAGTGCTAAACATATTTTGGGTAGGATTTTAGAAATGGCAGCTGTCACATTCATGAGGTGATATGAAAAAATAGCTAGTTGAAAAGTTGGGGTCAAAAAATTGAAGAACTACTGCAATTATGAATGTGCATTGAAAAAGTGCAATGTAGACTCATAACTTTGTTGTTTTCTCATATTTTTACCAAAATTTTCAACATAGCCTTCTTATGACCCCACATAGCCTTCTTATGAGCTCACCACATGAACAAGGGTGGACAACATTTTGAAACCCTACCGGAAGGTGTTTTTGTGCCACAAGTTCAAAAACACATTTTAGCAAGGATTTGAAAAATGACAGCTGTCACATTCATGAGGTGGCATGAATAAATGTTTGTGTTGAAAATTTGGGGTAAAAATATTGAAAATTACCAAGGTTCATTATAGGCTCATAACATTGTTGTTGTTTTTAATATTTCTACAGCAAATTTTCAACATAGCCTTCTTATCATGGGTTCTTGGCCCACACTGAGATTGGACTTGCACCTAAAAATCACTGGCATCCAAGTGCAGTATTGGGGGGTGCTGTACTGCTGGGGTGTGCTGTCTTTCAGATGAGACATTAAACTGAGGTTCCTTCTACCCATCCTGGTGTTATCCTGGTGGGTGTCCAGGTGGAAGTAAAAGAACCCAGGGCACTCTTTGCAAAGAGTAGGGGACATTCCCGGTGTCCTGGCCAACATTTCCCTTCCCATAAACCAGTTCATGCAATTATCCAGGCTGCACATGGGCGATGATGTGCAATATGGCCACCACTACACATTCATTCACTTCACTACCATTATAGCATTGATTGTAAAGCACTTTGGGATACACTGTGTATGAAGAGCACTATATAAATGCTGATTTTTCTTCTTCTTATGACCTCACCTCATGAACAAGAGTAGAGAAAATGTTCAACTCCTCCCTGAAAAGTGATTTCACACAAGGACCGTAAAATCACGTTTTGGGACAGATTTGCCTAATTTCTTTACCATTGTTCATGAGGTGGGGCCCCAAAAAAGGCATGTTGAAAATCTGGGGCAAAATATTCAAAATAGCCAAGTTACTGTATGCCACTAAGTTCAAAACCCATTGTAATACATTGAACCACATACGTTGAAGAGTGAAGATGTGTCTGTGGTCCAATGAGGATTACAGCATTGGACCCCCAGTGGGTAAGTAAGGCCTGGGGGTAGGGGGGTTGATGCTGAGTGGGAGGATTGGGTGGGGGAGTCTAACAGCACAACAGACATCGATGGATGATTTTATTTTTTTACAGACTATATAATAAAAAAAGCTATAAGGGACAACTTTTTTTTTTCAGGTGGTGGCACTGGGGAATTGGACACCCCCATTGTCAGTACTATGTTTGTGTTAGGCTTGGGGGTGGCAGTTATGGTGGTGCCTGCAACAGACATCAATGGATGTTTTTCTCTTTTTCATAGATACATAGGTACATAGACAGTGTCGGCAGATAAGGGCCTATGGCCCACCAAGTCTGCCCATTTAAGTTTGTAAGTTCAGTTTATGTTTTCCAGGAAGTCTGTTGCCCCTTACCCCTGACCTCCAGAATTCCTTTATGTCTATCCCATGCATTCTTAAATCCCGTGATTGTTTCAGCCCCCACCACTTCCTCTGGCAGGGTGTTCCACTTGTCCACTTGTTTTCAGGGTTTATTTAAAAAAAAAACTTTGAGAGATGGTTCCTTTATTTCAGGGGGCAACTCTTGGGGATTGGGCACACCCAGTGTCTGTTTTAACTAAAATGGACAGGGTGGGGGGTAACAGCCAGCACGGGATTGGGCACCAGTGTGTCAGAATATTAACATGGGTTGGGCTTGGGGTGGCAGTTAGGGTGGGGGCTGCAACAGACTTAGCTAGATGGTTTTCTCTTTTGCAGAGTATTATTACAAAAAAAAACTACAAGGGACAGTTTTCTTTATTTCAGATGGCGGCACTGGGGGATTGGGCATCCCCTATGTCAGTGTTACATTTGTGGGGGGGGTGATGAGTGGGAGGGGATGGTAGGGGAGACAGTAAGGGCAGGGTAGCAACAGACATCAATTGATGATTTTCTTTATTACAGGGTATAATTCCTGAGCAGGCTGATCATGACTGATCAGCTGAGCTTGCTGGGTGGCATGGATCAAACGAAAGAGTTGACCTATGTTAAGGTTTGCTCTTTCCTTTGAACTACATGAAGTTTCTGCTCAGCATGCCAGAACAGCATCACGATCAGCCTGCCTGATGATTGGTGTGACACTGAAGAGCCCCTTGCAGACCACTCTGCATTAGACTGACAGTGTCATGCCCCTCAAAGGCCACTCTTCTAACAAAATGTTCATTGTGCATGCACACACAATGAACATAAAAAGGAGAGAAAAAGCACAGGGTGTAAGCAAGTATGAGTTGGCAATGCTGCTGTGAGTTTGTTCCCCTTTAATGCAAACATGTACTGTAAATCAGTTTTAGGAATTATGCTACCAACAATCACATACAAATACTGTACTGGGTATATGTGAAATTCTGGATGCCTTTACTATAATACAAGCCAAATGTTCAGAGCTGTCACTAACCAATGGGAAATCTACAGTACAATTCTCTTTAAACTATCTTGCCCACTAGTTGTTTTAGCATTTCTCAATATGTTACATAAGTGTTGTTGAATGCAGCATAAAACCTCATAAAAAACTGTTACCTAAGAGTTACAATTGAGTTTAACAATGCACTGTGATGTTTAGAGAGTCATCACACTTACTGTAACTATAGATGTTTCTGAACACAGTATCTTCTCCATAGAGTAAAACTTCTGGATCTAAGCTGGAGGTGTCAGAATCCTGCAAGAGCAAATCTTTTGGCCCAAGGACAGCAGTGGCTGCTGGCAAATGGGATCTGTGTAACACCATGTGGAACTGCACACCTGCCAATTACTGTTGCTGATCTCCCAACCTACCTCATTTCTATTCTCCAGGAGAGTGAGAAAATTGGGGCAAACTATACCTGCTGGAAAGATAAAGGGATAGGATAAGAATATGGTAAGAGAAAATAAGCAATTGACTATAACCTGACTGCCAAATTATAGGGGAAAAGAAAAAATGCTGGGGTGGTTGTAGTCAGGAAAATACAGATTGAGCCAGAGCCACTATAACTTTCAATTACCCACCTTGCTACTAAAGAAGTCTTGCCGACCCATGAGATAGGAGAAAGGGGAGGGTAATATGGCACCAGTCCAGGCTCTGGTCAAGTGAAAACATGAAGTTGAGCAAAAAAACACAGACACTATCTTAGAAAGAAAGACTAGTCACCTTGCATATCCTTAAGTGGTTCTAAGTAAAATACATGCCGGTAGTTTTTGATACAATGAGAAATGTTTCAACAAGTTTTTTCCCATTAGTGGAAGAGTGAAAACTCAGTATAACTATCTGGGAGAGGTGCCTAAAGCTAAGACACTGTAAGTATAAGAGGCATGTGGCAAGCTGAGACCAAAAAGGAGACTAATTTCTCTCTTTCTCTCTGTCACTCCCTCTTTCTCTGTCTAGCCATGAAGCCCAAAGATAAGTGTGACAAGGTCGTTGTTGTTGTTTATTAGGAATAACTATTGAGCATAAGCTCATTCACAATGGCAAACTAGTGTGCCCAATACATGCATACATACATACAGTACATACATCCACATATAGATACATAATACAACATATAAAATTAAATACAAACATTAGTTAAAACATTTACAAACCTGAACACTTGAGAGCAGATATTTCTTTAGTGCAGATACAGCTGGTGGTTTAATATTAGGATCCCTAAAACAATGTGGTAGCCTATTCCAAAACATTGGGACCAGTTGACTAAAGTATTTCATAGATCTTTTAGTATAAAACTTTGGAACAATTAACTGAGAAATTTGGGAATTTCTTAGAGACGAACCAATATTCCGGAATGTTAACCTATCGCTCAGGTACTTAGGAATTAAACCCAAACCAGATTTATTCACAAATGAACTCCTATATATGTCCCTCCTTACTGCCAGGGGAACCCAGCCATGGGATTTATATAAATCACAGTGATGGGTGGTTATAGAACATTTTAAAATTATCCTGGCCATTTTATTGTAAAGTACATCCAACCTATACAATATGTTTTGAGAGGCACCCCCATATAATAGGTCACCATAGTCAATTAAAGGTCAAATCTGTGCTAGGATTATATATTTCATGGTGTCCAGGTCAAGATATTTTTGATTTCTAAATAAACAACCCACCTTTTTCTCCACCAGTACCACCAAGTCATCAGCATGAGTGTTTCCTGAACCTAGCTGGTCCAGCAAGTACCCTAGGTATTTATATGATTTAACGCATTCTAAGTGTGCACTTAATAGGTCAGATATCTCTAGCTTAATGTCTGGTGTTAACTTAGATGCTGGACCAAATAAAATTTACTTTATTTTGGAGGTGTTCAATTTTAACTTTATGTGACAAAGCAATTTCTGTAATGAGTCCATAAGCTGAATAAGACCCTGACCCATTTGTTATGCAGAAAGAGTTAAACACAAGGATCTGTTCTGTCCTCTCCTTTTCTGTTGCTTGTCTGTCTGGTTGTGCAACTAAATGTTCTTGCGAGACCTGGGAACTGATCACTCTGACGGTTTTGCAATTCTCCGCCTCTCGCTGTCTGTCTTCCTTCACTTGCTGTTTCTGTTTTTTCATCCCCCTTGCATGTCTAAGGTTATAAAAATATATCTGAATCTTTATGTGATACTGGGATCCCTTTGTTTGAAACTGCATATAGTTACAGTATACTGTTGAAATGATTGCAAAAAGCAATTTGTAACTTAAGTGTTAACCTTGAGGTGTAACACTAACTTTTGCAGAGCTGACGACAGGTCAGTTCTGGGACACCATATTCTATTTTGTTGCACCCACAAGGAAATTGACAAAGTTCGAATACATTTTATGAGAAACAGAATGTCTGTTAATGAACTGAGGTTGCAAAAGTTAATTACCAAGTAAAAACTTATAAAAAGAGCTGCAATCTTTACTAGGGGGAGACTGAGACTTGGAATTAGAGATACCTTCAGATGAAGGACTTTGTTTCCTCTGTTTGTACTGCCTTTATAAATAGTTATACAGAACATTTTTTTTTTTACTGTTATTGATAATACTAAAGTGCTACTTGCAAATTTTATAACTGCTCCTGGTTTTCCTATACTTCCTGACCTGTGCCTCAATGACAATAAGAAAGAATCATGAAAGCATGAGTGATTGCACAAAAACTGTAAAGCCTGCTACTGGTTTATTTATTTATTTATTGAAGAGTTTCACCAGAAAAACACATTGAGGAACAAATTTCTCATCTTACAGTGCATCCTGGAGGAGGGGGAAGAGGGGAACATAGGCAATAAAGAATAGATAAATCGAATGTACATTTTCAGTTACAGTTTGGTATGACATATACATAGCAAACCAGTGCAGATAAAGGGAATGCAGATATACAAAAGTGGTTTGATAAGATATATACAAAGGTAGAATCAAACCAAATACATTTACAAGGTTATACATGTATTTTAGTGCAACAAAGCAAAATAAACTTGAAGTGCAATAAACATTGGGTAATACAGCAGAATCTTCATTGACAAATGCAGTTTGAGGAGTAAAAGATTGTGTAGTTTGTTGTACTTAAGTGTTAGCTACAGTAGTTAAGCTGATTACAGTTGCCCTGCCACAGTGATACCACATTATTGTAGTTTAACCATCAGGAAAGCTAAGCAGCTAGTAATCTGGCCCAACCTAGTGGCTCAATAACACAGCAAGATAACTTTGTACTACTGATAGTGCTACTGTCATGTGGAATTAAGTTGGAAGGCAGGACACTGCTAGGTAGCAGTGTTGCATCTACAGTAGCAACTAATAGGGATATACCGTTCTCAAGGTAAGGTAAGGAGATGTACCCTGGGTGGCTGGGGGTGGTGGCAAGAAACAGGTACACAAGAAAACTTTTTTCTTTGTAGGTTTGTGCTAACCAATTAAAACAATTACATACTCATAAAAATTCTGGGCATCAGAAGAAAGAGAGAAAGAGAGAAAGTTAGTAAAAGCCTTCTGCTTGCAAGGCAAGGTATCCCCAGTAGGTTTGACTTGCCCAGTAATTCTGGCTCCTTATAGATATATAGGTGGGTGTGTGAGTGACACTACATGGAGAAGATGTTACAGAAGATTTTCAGTTACAGTAAGTATGTAACTTTTCTATCTTCATAGAATCAGTCTCTCCATGGAGCTCCATTCTTGGGTCAGAGTACCAAACTATTCTTTTGTCAAAGGAGGAGCCTGCTCACTCTGAAGCTACAGAAACAGTTTCAGCCATCTATGTGTTGAGAACTCCTGAGGGAGGGGGGCTTTTCTTGTCCAGGTTTGACCTGCCCCATAATTCTGGCCCCCTATAGAGAGAGGGGTGGGGAGGGGGTGAATGGTACTCCATGGAGAAGATATTCAGGAAGATCTTCAGTTGTGGTAAGTATGCAACTTTTCTATCTTCCCAGAATCAGTCTTCTCCATGGAGTCCCATTCTTGGATCAGAGTACTAAGCTACCCCTTTGACAAGGAAGGAGCTTGCTCACTCTGGGTTCCATGTCACAACAGCAATCGTTAAATAGAGCTCACCGTAACAGTGAGTGTACATCGTCGAAAACGCAAAATGGCAATGTACACTCCCAGTGAGGATGAGAACAACACTGGTGACATTGGACAAAGATATTTATGTGGGGAGCTTTACCCCCCACACCCTCCAGTCTTAAGATTCTCAACTCGAGGGGGATGCATGTCGGGAAGGGGGAGACACTCATCCAAAGAAAAAAATTAAGTCCTGCACCTAAAAAAAAAAGAAAAACAACACCCCTCCACAGCCCTGAACCCACAACACTGTAGCCATCCACCCTCACCACCACACCACACAGCCAGCTCAGCAACAGCACTCCACATTACCTCCCACATACCTTCCCCATTATCCCTCCTCTTCCATTCACCCTCCTACATTTTTGGTCTTCTTCCCTTGCTACCCTTTTCAGTGTAGTTCACATAACAGGTTCTGAAACTGAGTCACTCATATCTGAGTCACTCAATGTCAGTCACCCATATGACGGGATACCCTCACTCTGAAGCTACAGAAATAGTCTCAGCCTTTTGTATGTGGAGAACACCTGCAGGTGGGGGTGTTTTGTGTTCCAGAGGGACTGAGGACTGGTCAGAGAGAGGCAGTGGCTCCTACAGCACAGCAGCAGGAGGGTTCCTCCAATAACTGCCACCTGACCTAGGAGGAGAAGAAATGAGCCCCCTGGTACTGCGAGTTGAGCACATTCCACTGGGCTAGAGATGCTAGCTAGGACAGGTGTAGTCATGACATTTGACTGATTCAGATGGCTGATCAGACAACCCCTGTGACCACCTAGCTGGTATCATACAATGCCTTCAACTGGTGCCTTGCTGCTACCAGACCCCTAATGAAAATGTCCACTGGCCCACCTAATAGCTTCTCAGTCAGGCATTAAAGCAAGCAGAAAGCAGACTGTGCATCTGTAACCACAGATAGTGCTTATAATCTGCCATGTGTACCTGGTATGATGAAATAGTTAAGAAAGATTGTACTAAAGTGTAACCACCCAGTCCCCTGGGGTTACTAGAATCCCATTAGTACCAGTCTATAGGCAGGTGAAAAGGCAGCTGGTAGGGAGCTCATTAAGGGTTTTTTTACATAATGACATCATTATTTACTCAGCAAGCCTGAGTGGGAATGATTATGTCATTTAGAAGTCTTGCAGCAACATACAGTAAGCATTTTTGAGTCAGCTGCTCAGGGGAAGTTTAGAATGTTCAGTTAGTCTGAGTTTGGAAGTCAGAGTGGCAGTTAGTCTGCCAGTTGGAGCTCTGTCAGAGAAAGCCCTGTGTTTCTCTTCTCACCCTAGTTTGGATTAAATCTACAGCTGACAGTGAAGTGGTGGAGACCTTTTGCAGCAGGATTCCTTGATTTCGCTCCAGGGGGAGTGAGAGGGACTGCCAGTTCAGTGGATCTAAGGGGCAATCCCCCGAATATCCTAGAGTGTGTACAGCTGCTTTGAGAAGGACATTTGTGTGAGAATTTCTGACAAGCTACCATGGGAAAAGGGTGCTTTTTGGGTTCTTTCCATGCCTTAAGGAAGGAGCAACAGATATGTGAGTACAGATGCAGAAACTGTTCTTATTAGGGAGTTGCCTGAGGTGTGTGTGCCCAAGATAAGGCTAGATCACACTGTCAGGACCTCTCATATACTTCAGTGTCAAATTTAAAGTTTAGAGTTCAGAGTCTTTAGCAATTCACTGGGGATTGAAGGCTTCTTTTGGTGTAACCTTGAAGGAATGGCAGAGACTGTCGGTTGGGGCAAAGGGTGGGAGGAACACCATCTGGAGTCTACAAGGCAGGGCTAACTGGTTCATTGATGGGTGCCAAGGTCCCCTCTGTAGAGGCCAATGCCTAAAATAAAACTTCAATATGTGGCTCATGTCACAAGTTTACACTGTGAAATGTGTTTTGGAAACATAGAAACATAGAATTTGATGGCAGATAAGGACCACTTGGCCCACCCAGTCTGCCCATTTCCCTACCTAATGGATAAGCTGCAGATCTTAGTTAACCAGCAGCCTACTTCTTTCTACCCCCAACCCCTAGAATTGCCTTATGACTGTCCCATGCATGCTTGAATTCAACCACTGTTCTTGACTCCACAACCTCCTCTGGAAGGCCGTTCCATCCATCCACAACCTTCTCTGTGAAAAAAATACTTCCTTACATTACCTCTGAGCCGCTCCATCTTCAAATTGTGCCCCTTGTTCTTGCACATCTTTTTTGAAAGATGCTACTTTCTTGCACTTTGTTGATTCCTTGAGGTACTTGAAAGTTTCTATCATGTCCCCCTCCCCTCCTTTCCTCAAGGCTATACATATTAAGCTTCTTTAGTCTCTCTTCATGTGTCTTCCGGTGCAGACCCTGAACCATTTTAGTTGCCCTCCTCTGGACAGCTTCCATCCTGTCTATGTCCTTGCAAAGATTGGGTCTCCAGAACTGCACGCAGTACTCCAGATGGGGGTCTCACCAGCTGTCTGTACAGAGGGATAACAACTTCCTGTTTTCTACTGGTGATTCCTCTCCCTAGGCATCCCAGTATCCCCCCAGCCCTTCTTACTGCCCTCTCACATTGCTTGCCCACTTTTAAGTCATCTGATATGACTACCCCAGGTCCCTTTCTATTTTTGTTGTTGTTAGTATCTCAGCCCTCATTGTGTACTCTTCCTCTGGGTTTTTGTTTCCCAGGTGCATTACCTTGCACTTCTTAGCATTGAATCTAAGCTGCCATACATTTGACCATTCCTCTAACCTTGCCAAGTCCCTTCCCATCCTTTCCACTCCACCTTGTGCATCAACTCCGTTGCAGATCTTTGTGCCATCTGCAAAGAGACATACTATTCCTTCCAGTCCCTCTGCAATGTCACTTATAAAGACATTGAAGAGGACCAGTCCTAATACTGAACCCTGTGGTACCCCACTAGTAACCCCCCTTTCTTCAGAGTGGACTCCATTTACTATTACCCTCTGTTTCCTATTCTCCAGCCAATTCTTTACCCAGGCTATCATCTTGGGACCCACTCCCAGCTGGCTAACTTGTATATTAATATTTTGTGTGGGACTGTGTCAAATGCCTTGCTAAAGTCTAGGTAGGCCATGTCCACAGCTCCTCCCTGATCTACTACTTTGGTCACCCAGTCAAAGAAATCTATTAGATTCATCTGGCATGACCTTCCCACTGTGAATCCATGCTGCCTTGGGTCCTGTGCCCCTCTGGCCTCTAGGTACTTGACAATTCTTTCCTTCAGAAGTGATTCCATCATTTTCCCTATCACTGAGGTTAAACTAACAGGTCTGTAGTTTCCTGCTTCTGCCCTGCTCCCACTTTTGTGAAGAGAAATCACATCTGCCCTCCTCCAGTCCTCAGGTACCACCCCATCCTCCCATAATTTGTTAAAGAGGGTAGTCAGTGGTGTCACTAGTTCTGCCCTTAGGTCTTTTAGAATTCTGGGATGAATCCCATCAGGCCCCATTGCTTTGTCCACCTTCAGTTTTAAAAGTTCTTTCAAAACCCTTTCTACTGTAAATGGGCTGGTATCAACTTCTGTATCCAGAGTGTTTCTATTGTTTGTTTTAAGTACCTCCTCCTCTTCATTTGTAAATACTGAGCAAAATATTTGTTTAGTATCTCTGCCTTTTCACAATCACCTTCTGCCCATCCCCTTCCCTTTATTAAGCCTCACTATCCCTCCCTTGGTCTTCCTTCACTCCCTGATGCACCTAAAAAAGGTTTTATCCCCCTTCTTAACTGAGTTGTCTATCTTTTCCTTGGTTTGGGTCTTTGCTGTTCTGACTGCCTTCCAAGCTTCCTTTTGCTTTAACTGATACAATTCTCTGTCCTTCTCCTTCTGTGATTCCTTTTACTTCCTGAATGCTTTCTTTTTCTCTTGAACCTTCACTGCCACCTCCTTTGAGAACCACAGTGGTTTCTTACATCGTTTTGTTTTGTTTATTTGCATCACACAAAGGCTTGTTACCTCTGTGATGGCAGTTTTTATTATTCCCCATTGTTCTTCCAGCCCTCCTTCCTGCCCATTTGCTAGTGCATTCCTTAGGCACTCACCCATTTTGGCAAAGTCAGCCCTCCTGAAGTCCAGTACTTTTGCCTTTATGTGGCTTGACTCTCTTGCTGTGTTTATTGTGAACCATACTGTTCGATGGACTCTAGTTCCCAGATGGCTACCCACTTCTACATCTGTGATCCTCTCTCCATCTCCATTTGAGAGGACCAGGTCTAAGATTGCTTCCTCTCAAGTGGGTTCCAGTACTAGGTGTCTAAGGCATGCCCCCGTAGGGCATTTAGAATAACCACACTCTTAGAAGTGGCTGCTGCAACTGCACTCCAGTTAACATCTGGCATATTCAGATCACCCATTAGCAATATCTCCCCTTTTTCTGCCATTCTAAGTATACTTTCTATCATTTCCTTGTCCATTTCCTCCCCCTGAGAAAGGGGTCTGTATACAACCCCTGTGCGGATTGTGGTGCCATTGCCTGTCTCCAAATTGACCCACAGTGCTTCTTCTTCTCCCTGTTTACCCTTTAGTTCTGTTGCTTTGATTCCTTCCCTTATGTAGAGCGCTACTCCTCCTCTTCTTTTACCCTCCCTGTTCCTCCTGTAGATAGTGTATCCTGGTATGTTTACATCCCAGTCATGGTTCTGTGTGTACCATGTTTCTGTGACTGCCATGATATCCAGATGTTCCTCCTCCATCAAGGCCACTAATTCAGGAAGCTTGTTACCCAGACTACAGGCATTGGTACTCATTGCTCTCCATTTTTTGATGGCTTTACCTTCTGTAGCAGCATCCCCCACTGACCTTTCTACCTTGGTCTTTTTCTCATTTAGTACCCTGTTTTATAGGGGTAGGCTGGGATTTTCTTGCTGCTTATCAGTGCCTCCCCCCTTGACTAGTTTAAAAGCTTGCCAATGAAGCATTTAAACCGATTGCCCAAAAGACTTGTTCCCTTCCTGGACAGATGCAGACCATCCTGCCAGTACAGGCTGGTGTCCCTCCAGGTGGAACCCCAGTCCCCAATGAAGCCAAACCCCTGTGCTCCACATCATGTTTTCAACCATTTTTTAAACTGCATGGTGCAAAGTACCCTCGCCTCATCCATGCCACTAACAGGCAGCACCTCTTAGAAGGATACTGTGTGTGCTACTTGTCTTAAGCCCCTCCCCAACTCTACAAAGTCCTTCTGCACTGCTCTAATCTCATGATAAGCCAAGTCATTTGTCCCTAGGTGGACAATGACATCCAGCTCAGACTCCTGTGCAACTGTTCTCGTGATCCTAAGGATGAGCTTCCTGTCCCTCCAAGCCATGGCACCAGACAGGCACCTTACTTCAGTTTTCCCTGCTCCCCCCAGTTCTATCCCCCTAATAATTGAGTCCCCCAACAGGAGCTGCTTCCTTTCCCTGTGGTGCCCTCTGCCTCCTTCCTGAGGGCCTCCCTTGTGACAGTTGTCTGCAACCTCCTTAGTCTCCTCTGCGGGTGCATCCATAGGGGAACTATGCTCCCCCAGAATGGTGCATGGATTGTGGAGTGGAACAACTGACTGGGTATGCCTCTGTTCCACCACCCTTACCATCTCTGAGCCCACTGTGATTCAACTGCTGTGCTTTCTTCACAACCTCTGAGGTAGTGGTGGTGACTCTGGTGCTCCCTGGATGGGAGAGGTTCCCTTACTACTGCCCAGTGCAGCCTGGGGGAAGGTTCCCTTACTACTGTCAATGACTCAAGAATGTGGTTCAGGCTATGAGCATCCAATTTGGGAAATGGAAATGTGTTTTGACAGTACCTCAGGTATGTGGTTCAGGCTACGAGCACTTTGGGAAAAATGGATAGAGAAGTTTATGTGGAAAACTCTACTGCCTAGCAAAGTGTGTCTGGAAAAAGAGTGTACTTGTTTTGCCATGATCAACCATTGGGGGTCCATTTGTGCTTTAGTAACATCTGCGAATAAAGTCATACTACACAATCCCAGCTGTTGCATTGGACATTCTGATTAGTGTTGTCAGAACTAGTTCGAGAAAGATTTGAACCCTCCTCGAACCCTGGTGTTCGAGTTCTAATTTAGAACTCGAACACTAGATGGTCGAAAAGGGTTCGAATCATTGCAATGAAGCAGGCGCAGCTTACTTTTTCTTTACTTCTCCTTCCCAGCACCAGCTCGGTGGGGGTCCTGACTCTGATGAGAGAGAGTCAGCAGCCATCTGCTCAGCATCCTGCAGTGTCCCACTGTCCCCTGAACTTGTCACTGTTTCCCCTCTCGGACAGAACCAGATACATACAACCTCCCTGATATGCAGCACAGACAGCGAGCACAGAATTATTTCTCTCTCTGTCTTATCTGCAGCTGTCCGCTCGCATCCTGCGATCTGCAAGAGCATAACATTCCATGGTTAAATTGTCTCTCTAGGGCTTCAGTGGTCGCAGTATCCAAGGTTGCATTCCAGCAGCAGCAGCTTTTTGTGATTGGCCCTATGTAAGTGTCACAACAAAGGAGTTAACTGGAGATTGGCTCTGGGTTAGCAAGTATAGTAGTTTTCCATGTATGTGGTGTCATTACATCCATCGCTGTTAATTCTTTACTGTGCTGTCTATCTCCGTTTTCCTTGTATACGTCTTTTTTTTTTTTTACTTATGTATGATTACTAATGTGCCCTGGCTCTCATTTTTCTATACTCTGATCACAGTCTTTTTGCAGAAGAACCTTAGCCGTGCAAGCCACGTTTATTGTAAAACAAGATGTTCAGACCTTCGCTGCTTCTCTTACACAGCTCACTTTCCTCTGCAAAACCATTCTGAAGTACAGAGCATGCCATATATCTTCAAGGCTGTCTTGGGCTTACATGTTTATTGTCTCATTAGATGACATTGCCCCTTGCATTTTTTTTAACAACTGAATCTCTGCAGCTTTGCTTAAAAGAGAAAAAAAAAAAGTAACGTTTAATGCCTGTCCTTCATTGATATCAGAAGCTATTCAGATCAGAGTTCATCTGAAAAAAAATATGCTGTATTCCTCAGGTCTGTTGCTTGTCCTGTATACTTTTATTAGCAAATGTCTATTTATTTCATGTTAATCTTTGGTAACAGGGTAAGGACCACGTGCCTGTTTTCAGGGGTGATCCAGGATTACTGGGGAGGTTAAGTGACTTGCTCAGCATCACACAGTATGCAAGTGGAGGTTGTGGGAATCAAACCCAAGTCAGTCTACTGGATATACTAAGCTCATTACTCTAACCTCTAGGCTATACTGCCAGCAATGTCTACTTCTGATTTTATTCCCCCCCATGCCCATGTCTGCTACTGCTATACTGATACTTCATTTAGCCTTACTGTTTTCCTGACTTGGTTTATATTACCAGTAAAAAGAAAGAAGGAAAAAAAAAACACACCCAGCCATTTGCTCTTTTGCTCCTGGTTGTTAATTGCAGCTGGTATTAACATTTGCAAGGCTGCGCCACCTACACTTCCCCAACACAGACAAAAAGCCCTACGAAGCCTGATGTCAGTGCTCACTGAAATGTTAAAACATCTTGCTTCCTAAATGCCCCTGATAAAAACTGCAGTTCAGTTTTTTTGGTTTTTTTCATTCTGTCAGCTCTAACAGCAACATTTTAACAAGTCATTTTAGAAGTGCAATAATCCAGTTGTGGTCACCATAGTCAAGTAATTCAGTGTACCTGTACTTCACAAACATTTAAGGACTCATTTACATCACCAGAGGCATGTGTATCCAAGTGTTTAACTTACACTAGATCATCTCTTAAAGGGACACTGTCAGCTTTCCCACAAAGCTTTAAAGCAAATCTGTGCAATCTGCCTCTTGGCACACTCCTGTCCCACAATGAGTCTAGGCCTGTTACATAAGTTGCTGCCATTAGCATAACAGAAGAAACCATAGAGAAACCTAGATTGTATTCCAATCAATGTTACACATGATAATTTCTCTCCCCTTATACTGAACAGTTTTTCCTTCACATGTATTTTATCAATATCTTCATTACTGGCAGCACAATTAAAAAATAGGGTTCAAGTTCTAAAAAGTTCTAAAAAAGATTAGAACCCTAGAACTTTTTCAAAAGTTCTAGACTAGAACTAGAACCCAGAACTTCAGAGGGTTCTGACAACCCTAATTCTGATCATTGCTTTCTGTGTGGAGTTATTGGGGCCCCCTCAGCAGTTAGGTCTAGCATACGCCTAGCATCCTTTCCCCTGGACCTGGTTGTAAATGCAAAGGTTCATTTTGGTAATTGTACCCCCACCCGTTCCTTTAGATAATGAGCCTGGTATACACTTTAAAGCTAGGAGTGATATAAATCTGAGTATTTCTGCTAAAAGTAAATGGTATGCCATATGTGGGTACTAGTTCTTTTACGGGGGTGTCAACTTGCTAAAAGTGGCGTGGGAGCTACAAAAGAAAAAAACTTGTTGCCCAGTGCATCAAAACCAGTGTAGTCCTGAGTGGCAGGCCAATAATTTCTCAGGTACTGTGGTCCAGTCTGTGTGTGGAGGATGTAACGCCCCAGAGTTGGGGGTATAGCCTCAGCAGAGGCACAATACCGGAATAGGAAATCCCTTGGGTGGGAGGAGTGGAGCAGGAATGCCTCCACAATAATTCATGCTATGTTTTGGGCAATACTGTACATTTGTGCAGACTGACCCTAGATGGAGCTACTTATAAAGTCTTTTTGTATTTTTGCCACTTTTAGGAGAGTCCTAATAATTGTAGTTTGATATATTGTGCCATTGACTAATCTGTAATTAACTCTTTGAATGTTTAGCTAAACATCTACTAATGCTGTTTTTCAAGTGTCTATGATTACTTACAGTAAATGTATACTATTTTGAGTTTTTCACTGGTTTTTCTTTCTTTCTTTCACTAGGAAAGGCACACTAAGCTGTGACAGCTCATTTCCAGGTGCATGTTGGAGGGGTTGGTTACTCTGATCTGTTTTTTTATTGATGGGGAATGTTGCCCAGGACACCGGGGAAATTCCCCTACTCGGTTGCTGAGTTGCTGCCAGTAGGGGGACAGGCCATTTCCAAGATGGCCACTCCAAGTGGACAAGGGAAGGAGAAGGAAGTCTATGGAGCAGGAGAGCTAGCCTCGACTCTTGCTCCAGGTGTTGTGGAGGCTCCAGCCGTAGATTTGGCTGAAATTGAATCGGATATTGAGTTTCAGGATGCTTTTGTAAGCTGGGAGCAATCAGTTTTGGATAATACAAAGAAAGAAACTGGACAGTTGGAAATTGCAACAACAGGAGGAGAAAAGGTATCAACGGTATTTGAACCTGCAACCTCTACAGAAAAGTCGCTCATTAATCCACTAAATGTGGGTCAGAAACAAGATAATGCTGCGATAATATTTTCTGGAGAAATAAAAGAACTAACTTCATCAGATAGCTCCGAGGGAAGCGAGATGAATTTAAAACTACAGGCTGACAGAGAAAGCCAAGATCTTCAAATCCAGCTAACAGACTGCAGGACAGTGGCGCGAAATATGGAGCAAAACAAAGGTACTGTGTCTTATTTAAGTTATAGTTCTGACAGGACAGAGTCGCCAGCAAAAGAGTTTGCCTCTGGTGTTAAAATAAATGCTCTGCCCTTGTTTAATGAAGCTTCGCTGTGGTGTGTTGAGCTCCCTGGCTGCAGCAGGTGTCAGAATGATTGTAATGAAGAGCACTATGGCAGCACTAAGGTTGATTCCATGATTGTAAACATCTCTGTGGAAGAGAGCTTAGAGCAGCAAAACTTGAGCTCTATGTCCCGAGAACAAATAATCTCTCCGAATTCAGTGCAGTCTGGCATAATCTCTGCAGCTAAAAGCGAGTGCTCATTGCCGGTTTCGGTTCCCGATACGGTCAAAGGAAATAACGAAGTGAAGAAAAATGTTTTATCTGCACAGAATATATTTCCATCTATTTTTTGTGAGAACAAAAAAGCACAGTTGAATAAGGTTGCTGGGTTTGTGTTTAAACAGCAGAGTCAAGAGATTTCAGCAACTGACTCAGCTGTTACATATCAAAAGACTGACGGTTCCCAAAGTGGGGCAACAGATTTCTTTTTTTCTGATAAAATGAACCAAAAAAAATCTAATGCTGATACACAGATGACAGATCCCTTTTTTTTCACAAAAAGAAGGCTCGCAAGATTCTTGGTCACCTCATAAAGCTTTAAGTGAAGCAGGGTGGAAACAGACAGTGGTTGGTGTATGGAAGCCTGATCCTGCTTGGGACTCGAACTTATCTTTATCACAGCATTCTCCTGAGTGGATTCCAGGTGGCCAGCAGCAGAAAGGGAAGGGAATCCTCTTGCAGGAGCCCATTCGGATGGGTACAGATGAGGACACTGTACAACCTCCCCCCACCACCTCTTCACAGAAGCCTTTGATGTCTGAACTTTTCTCAAATTCTCATAGGGAAGTGGCCCCTAGGCAATGCTGTGAGGCTGAGGTATAAAGGAGGGTTAGAAACTAGGCGGACAGGCATTATGTGGGAAAACCTTATTGAAAGATTCACTGCATTTCACCCCTCAGGATGTGTATGCTTTCATTAATATTTCAGGGGAGGACAATTATGACATAAGTTTTCATTCTCAACAGGCTTTGGAGTTGTTTTGGGTTAGGTATGGTCAAGTTAAGTATTCTCCTATGTGGACACCCTTTATTGTTATTCCACTCTCAAAACCCCTGATTAAGTTTGTCACAGTTATGTTCCGAAATGAAGGGGTATGGGTGGAGGACATAACCTTTTGGTTAAAAAAAAAATGTGATGTGCTAAGTGAGCCAGAGCCTATTTTAGATACAGAGGGGTTCTGGACTGGAGGATGGAAGTATAAAGTTAAATTAAGGCAAACAGAGGTGGGTATTGAACATATACCTAACTCCTTTCTGTTAGGAAAAGATAGAGGGGTGTGTTTTTACAGCGGGCAACCCCGTGCATGTTACAAGTGTAGGGCCAGAACACACCTTTCAAGTGTATGCGATCAGCCCCGTTGTGATAATTGTGGGGAGGTAGGCCATTTGACTATGTTTTGTAGCAACCAATCAAGTTGTGATTTGTGCGAAACTAAAGGGCATGTGTTCAAAATATGTCCTTGGGCTGCCCAAAAAAATCCCTTTGTTCTAATTCCGAGGTTTTTATTCAAAAACCCCAAGAATCCATGGTTAAAGCTACTCTCCAGGATACGTGCCCCCCTTCCCCTGCTCAAATCAGATGAAATTCCCTCTAGGCAAGAGAGAAACTGAAAAAGAAGGAGGTTTAAAAGGGAAGGTGTTGAACAAAAAAAAGTTAAACTCACTAAGTAGTGAGGATCAGCATGAAATATCCTCAGATATTGTTAAGATAGTTAAGGGCAATATGGGTCCCCCTAACCTCTCAGATTTCCCCCCGGTGTGTTATTTGGAAGGGGTTACAGATGAGGTAGTGGTGAAAGCCGCTGTTGATAAACCAGTGACTGTACCGCCTCAAAGAAGATCTTTAAGGAATTCACTATCAAAAAATCCCCTCCCCAAGTTGAACAGATTGAAACCAGTAACTCTTATGAGGCTCTGTTTTCCTCTTGGGGTAGCACTGAGATAGAGGTTGAAGACTCAGACTCTCAAAAATCCTCACTTTCAACTAGGTCGCAAATCATGGATAATTACAAGGAAAAAAAAAGAAAAAGAGGAAAAAACAATGATTTAAATACTTGAAAGGTTAATGAGGTTGGTTTGGGGTTCTTTGAATGTTCATAGCTTCTTGAATATGGTTAAGCGACAAGCCCTCTTTCATTATATACATGAATTTCCTGTTTCTGTTTGTTTTTTACAAGAGACATGGATGTATTGCATAGAACAGTTGGTGGCATTTAAAAGAGATTGGTTTTGGAGCCCTTCTTTTTGGTCGTTTGGGGAAGATTCCGCAGATGGTATAGGAATTGTGTTTAATTCATATGACTTCCAGCTACACAATTTGATAGACCTAATACCAGGAAGGGTCCTGATTATTGATGGGATGTGGCAAGGGCTAAGCTATAGGTTTATCAACATTTATAACCCCCAAACAAAAGCAGGTAGAGTTAATTGTTTTAAAGCAGTACAGCCTTTTTTATTAACAACAGTTAGAGTATTATGGGGGGGTGACTTTAATTGTCCCATTTCGACCCATGCTAGTATAACAAATAAAAAAAATACTGTGACTCTAATGCTTTAAGCAAAATTATAAAAAGTGCTGGACTTTTGAATTGTTATAATGCTTTACAGGTTGGAGAAGGTTTTCGTTTAAAAAGGGGAAGAGATTTTCTCTAATAGACCATATGTTAGTGTCACCTAATATGCAAATAGAATCTTTTAAAATATTTCCTAGTGAATTCTCGGACCATTCTTTTCTATTAAGTACTTTTAGTTTTTCAGACAGGCAAGAAAAAAGGCTAGTTAGATGGAAACTCAATAACTCCTCACTAGAACTCCCTTATATACAAGCTGGGGTGAGATACCTATTAAGAGCTAGGTTATCAGTAGCCTTTTTATATTCAGATCTAGGAGATTGGTGGTTAGAGACTAAATCTGACTTAAGGAAATGGTTTAAATTGCAAGGAGTTAGAGCAAAGGTTGACAAATTCCTGCACTATTTAGGTTTAAGACAACAATTACAGAGGCTTATGACTATAGCTTATTCTTCTAGGATGGATTACTCTGAACAAATTGCTAATCTTAAAGAAAAAATGAAAGAGTATCAGTATGATAGAGGGAAAACCATGCAGGCCATTTTAACTAATGGAATTAAAAAATCACCCATCTGGGATCCATTCAAATCTGTAAGCAGGTAAGAGATTCTATGAAAATGGAGGTACTCAAAGATTCAGATGGCAATTTGGTATCCTCTGTGGCCCAACTAAGAGAAGTGATTGTAGAACATTACGCTCTTTTGAATCCTCTTGAGACAATCCCGATTCAGCTATGGTCACCATTTAAAAGACATTTTAGTTCCAGTTAACCTAGTTGGGAGATCAGAGGTATGGGGACCTATCACTCAAACAGAGATTTTAAGCTCCATTAGGTTATTGAAACTAAATATTTCCGGAATAGATGGGATTTCAATAACTTTTATAAACTCTTTTCAGAGGAACTTAGTCAGTGTCTGTTTATCTTATTTAGGTTTTTAGATAAAGCTTCAATCTATCCCTCTTTTACAGAAGGGTTATTGACCTATATATTTAAGTCAGGGGATAAGCTAAATATTGTCAACTGGAGACCAATCACTCTTTTAAATTCTGATTATAAAATCTTTGCTGGTATTTTAAATAATAGGCTGAAGAATTTGGCTAAAGAAGTTATTTCACCCTTTCAATATTGTGGGCTACCAGATAGAAGAGTCCAGTCTGCTCTGATGCTGATTAGAGATGTGACTGAGTATTTCACTGATTTAGGGTTAACTAGATGCTTAATAGCAGCTGACTTAGATAAAGCCTTCATAGAGTTTATTTGCCGCTTTTTCCTTACCCTCAGGCATTATGGGGTTCCAAAGCAATTAGTGAAAATAATAGAGAAATTATATGATAATTATACAGTATTTCCATATTTAAAAGATCAGAAGGCGGAAGGTTTTAAGTTAACTATAGGAGTTAGACAGGGTTGCCCTCTTAGCCCTCTTCTTTATATTTTTGCTCTAGACCCCTTTTTACAAACGTTAGTTTCGAGACAGATTTGGAAGGGTGTTACAGTGAATGGGCAGCGGGATTTGCAATTAGGATACAAGCCTACGCTTGATGATTTAGTAGTATATTTGAAGATAGGGCCTCTGTAACTCTTTGTGACTGCATTTGAGGCCTTTGCAAAGGTATCAAATGCAAAAATAAATTTAAATAAAACAAAGGATTATTTATTGGAGCAACAGGTGATGAGGAAGTGTGTCAGGAGGGTATTAATATCTCCGTAAACTCTTAAATATTAGGGATAATGTTTGGTTCCCAGAACATGCCTGTTGAAAATTGGGAAGATGTCATTATTAAAATAGAGAGAAAGGTTAATAGATGGAAACAGTGGAAAATGTCTAAATTAAAAAGGGTTCAGGTAATTAAGCAATTTCTTCTCCCAACGATACAGTATGTGGCGATGATTTTTCCGCTTCCTGTGTCTTTTGAGACTAGAATATATAGTGTGTTTTTTCAAATGTTATGGGGAAATTGCTTAAATCCTGTAAAAATGAGCTATACGTATTTAATGAAAAATAAGGGTGGTTTAGGAATGGTAGACCCAGTGATTTTTGTGCATGCTTTGTTTTTATCAAACTCAATTAAAGAAGGGTTAAAAGCAGAATTAGAGGCAGTGGAGTCTTGGAACTTGAAAACAATGGGTAAATACTTTAAGAATTGGTACACTATAGCCCCTAAACTAAATCGCCACTTATATATTCCATCATATTTTAGCTAACGCAGAAATTGTTCAAATGGAAAACGAGAAACAGGTAATTCTGAATAACAACATGAAGGGGCTTTATCATTTTTAATGTCGTTGACTCTTCCCTCAGAACCAGGATTTAAAATTGTCCTATGACTTTAAATTCTAGTGTATTGGCTCAATTAAACTGTAAGAGGATGCCTCAAAACAATGGAGACGAGTGGCTGATCTTTTATGGAAACTGAACGTTAGAGGAAATGCTAGGTACAAGGGTTTTACAGGAAAGATTGTGTCCATATTTGGATTGTATTAATGTAGAAGAATCGATGGAGCATTTTTTTCTCAGATGTTCCTACGCGACTGGTTTATGGTTATACTTAGCAAAGCTTTGGGGATTTAAATGGTTATGTAATATGTCTTATGAATTTTTGATTTTAGGATGTTATCCCATGAATTTGTCTAAATTTCACGAAGAAACATTATCCTTATTTTTGGGTTGCCTAAGATATTATTTATGGCAAGCTAGGGTTCAATGGGTCCTTTATCAAAAGAGAATGCCTTACTCTCGTGTAAGTGGGTTAATCATCAAGGAGCTTATACTGATTTATACACATGACGATCAAGAGTGACCCCAGGAACTTTACTCAAATGGTGGAAAGGTTTTCTCATTTTATTAAGTTCAAATAATAAGAGTTAAAAGTGGATTGATATTTGTTAATAGTTTACTTCTTATGAATTTTGTGTTCTCGTAGAGTTTACAATGTAATGCTTGAACATCTCCTTGATTTTGTTGTGTTATATGTTATGGAAACGTTTTGTTCTATTGATTATCCTACTTAAAAGTCTTGCTGTTTATGTTATTTATGTCAATAAAAACACCCCTACTCTGCAGAGGTGGAACCTCTGTCCAAGATGGCGGATGCACCTTTGCCTGCTGTGGAGGAAGTTATGGAGGTGGGAGACTTGGTCTCGGCTCCTGCCTCTGTTTTTGTGGAGACCTCGACTGAAATTACGGATGTTCTGCAAGTTAATGTTACTGCTTCAGGATCTGAAACCTATATACAGGACGCAGTGCCAGAACCTCTGCTATCTCAAAATGGAATGGACTCTCAATCTTCCTTGCCTACTGTTGACAGAATGGAGGATCTTTCCTCCTCTGACCCTGATATTGCTTGCTCTGCAGAAAAGGAGATCCAGGACTGTTTGGCCAAGGCAGAATGCCGTTTTGTGATTACCAAGATGAAATTACATCAAGAACTTAAACGACTACGAGCGGATAAATCTGATGTGTGTACCACTTCTCATCCTGCTGTGCCTGATAGTTCTGGAGGACAGATCATGGTGACACCTCTAGCGACTGCTGTTCTATCCTGTTCGGAAGCTCCTAGCATGTCTACTGCTGCTTTTGTACCGCCCGCCTCCCAGCTGTCCACAGTGAGTACCATTTCTGCTATGAATACTGCGACATTGTCTCCCTCTACGTTAGCACCCCATGTTGTGGACCCATTTGCAGCACCTAACTGGACTGTAGATTCGGCGTCGTGAGGTGCTGGCTGGGTACAGGAGCCCGTTGCTGGGCAATGGATCTCAGGTCCATCTCCAATGCGGTTCCCCCACCCTGAAGACTTCCTTGAGCTACAGCGTACAACTGGCAGATCTGCGGTCTCTCCTGACCCCTTGTGTTTACCAAGGGAATTGGAGTTAACACAGAACCCTGTTTTGGACCATTTACAGGGTTCTCCACTTCGGGCTTCTTCTTCTAATATATCCCTGGAGACTCCAGCTCCAGTTTCACCACAGCTACCCCCTTAAAAAGCTGAGCTGAGTCGTTCTTTTTCATCTTTGTTTAAATTCCCAATTCAGGCTGCTAAGAGGCATAATGCTGTTCGTTTAGCTTACATGGGGGGTTACCTGAGCCTCCAGATTGTGTGTATGTAGCGCATACACTTATAAAGGATTCTTTAACATTTTTTTCTCATGAAATATATGCCATGATTCGCATTTCAGGTGAATCCACTTTTGATATAAGCTTTCAAACGTCTCGAGGCTTGGAGCGTTTTTGGTCGAAGTATCATGCTTTGAGGAACACTGCTCTATGGACCCCATTTCAGGCTGTTCCCCTTTCCAAACCAGCTTTTAAGACAATTACTACTTTGTTTTGGAATGAGGGTGTTGATGTGGCTGATGTCATTTACTGGCTGAAACAGCACTGTAACGTCCAGGGTCAGCCTGAAGCTATTTTGGATACAAAGAATATCTGGACTGGGGGCTGGAAGGTTGAGGTCTTGCTGAACACTAATGACTCTGGTCCTGTACACTTACCTAACTCTTTCTTTATAGGTCATGATAGGGGGGTCCTGTTTTACCCAGGTCAGCCTAAGGCTTGTTACCAGTGTGGTAACCCCTCACACTTTAGCAATGTGTGTGATAAGATGAAATGTAATATCTGCAGTGAATTGGGTCATGTGGGGGCTCACTGTCTGAATAAGTGTAAAGGTAACCTTTGTGAGGAGATGGGGCATATGTTTCAGAATTGTCAGTGGGCTGCCCATAATCAGGATTTTCATGATGGTGGGGTAGATCAGCGATTTATTATTACACAAGCACAGAAGGCTCATATTCATGCCACCTCAGTTGTACCACCTCCTGTAGTCACCCTGTCCCTACTGCAGGTCTCTGTGTCTGTTGTAATCCCAGGTGTAGAGGCTCCAGTGGTTTCTTTTTCTGAGAGCCCCTTAGTTGCTACTTCCCCTACCCCTGTACCTGCCCAGGCTGTTCTGCCTGTGCCTGACCCTGTTCCAGGTCCAAGTACTATGCCACTCCCTGAGTGCCTGCTAGTATTGTTCGTCGTAGGTCAATGAGGAATAGCCCTCGGGTATTACCCTTCCCTCCATTAGTTCTGAAGCCCTCTCCTGTGCCCCTGTCTAATTCTTTTGAGCTTCTCCAACTTGTCTCAGATGATGCTGGAGGTGAGTCTGACTCTTCCTCCATTGCTTCTTCCCTCCCTGATGGTACCACTGACTCTGACTTTCAACTTGGTACTGGTCTTTCTCAGAAAAGGAAGGCCAGAGTGAAGCTTAAGGGGAAAAAGGTGATTGGGAAATGGAAATTGTGATGTGTTTCTCTACTCTGTTTAACTGCTATGTCTCACTTTGCTTGCCATACTATTAATGTAAATAGTGTGAAGCGTAACGCAAAAAGGCGATCGTTTTTTTTTCCTTTTTGTGGCTTTTGCCTTTGGGGATTTTTTTGTTGCAGTATACTAGATTTCATACCACAGAAGAGATCCGACAAGCACAGAAGGACTGGTTGTTGGGCCTTTCTTTTTGGTCTATAGGTCAGGACTCTTGTTCGAGATTGGGGATTTTGATTAATGCCCCTGAGTTCCGCTTGCTTAAATTATTTGATGTGGCCCCTGGTAGAGCGTTCATTTTAGATTTTGTACTTGGGCCCTGTCCTTACCAGGTGATTAACATTTATGCCCTTCAGACTAAGACTGCACATATAGCTTTATTTTCTTTACTTCACCCTTACTTGCACACTTCTTTTCAAGTCCTATTTTCTGGTGATTTTAATTGTGGTTAAAGTCTTCATGATAACAGCTCTTTCGCTACTACTAAAAAGTTGTTTTGTGATTCTCATGAACTGGGGAAATTGGTCTGCACCGCTCATTTAACTGATGCCTATTACTCTTTTACTAAACAACATACTCCTACGTTTCAAAAGGGAAAACTGGCTACTCGAATTGATTTTGTTTTTTTGTCTCGTACCTTATCTGTTACTTCTGCCTTAGTACAAGCTGTTGCGTTTTCAGACCATAAACTGCTTTCTGTTAGTCTCGGATCTGCTGTCCCTTTCCATAAAGGTCCTGGACTTTGGAAATTCAACACATCTTTGTTACAAGTCCTGACATTCATGCAGTCTCTCTTGTCCTTTCTTCAGGCCCGTAAATCTGTCTTTATATGTTATGAGGACCCTATTCAGTGGTGGACTGATACAAAGCATGATTTGGTCATTTTTTTTGAAAAATTATAGTTGCCAGAAATGTAGGAGGGAATATTTAGACTATTTGCAGAAGAGGGTACATTTCCAGTCACTGTTAACAATAGCATATACGATGGGGCAAGACCTTTCCTAGCAATTACAATTGATACAGGGCGATATGTTGAATTTCCAATCCTGGCAATTGCAACAGCTTTATCATCAACACAAATTTAGTATTGTGGGAACACGTGATGTTGTTTGCCCTTGAGTCAAATTCCTGTCAAATTGCCCAGAAAACTATGATGTGCCTTGCTAATTTTATAGGTACCCTATGTACCTCTCAGCCTGATATTTGTCAAATTGTGACAGATTATACATCAGTCCTATTTTCTCCTCTCCCAGCAGTAGCTGGTGATCCTGTGACCTTGTATTGTGACCTTGATATCCCAGCCCCTTCACAGCCGAGTTTGGACCAGGCATGTTTACCAATAACAGAGCAGGACCTGAAATTGGCTATTTCCTCCTTACCTTTACAGAGGACGCCTGGTCTGGATGGTCTCCCTGCTGCCTTATATAAGGTGCTGGGTGACCACTTGGTTCCAGAACTTACATCTGTGTTTAATTCCCTGTTAACATGCAAATTTATCCTCTTGGAATTTGCAAAGGGTACTTTGATTTATGTATACAAGCAAAAAGGAGATATTCACTCTCTTGAGAATTGGCGCCCTTTATGTATGTTAAACACTGATTTTAAGTTATTGATGAAAATTATTGTGAAGCATTTGGTGGTGATTGCAGAGGTGGTTTTGCATCCTGCACAGTCATGTTCAGTGCCTAATAGGAGAATCTCTGACCATTTGATTCTCCTTCGAGAATTATTTTCTCATGGTTATGCGGACTCGGTTTCGGGATTTGTTGTATCAGTGGACCAGAAGGAGGCCTGTGACTCTGTTAGTCATGATTTTTTATGGGAAGTATTTCATTTTTTGCATGTACCGACTATAATAATTCGATGGATTTGTGCTTTTTATAGAATGGCTAGTGTTGTGCCAGTAGTGAATGGTTGGGTGGGACCAATGATCCCCATCAAGAGAGGGGTTCATCAAGGCTGCCCCTTGAGCCCTTTGTTGTATGTATTCTTTCTAGATGTTTTGCTTCACCGTTTGAATGCCCACCTCAGATTCATGCTATCTCTAGTTCTGCCCTGATCTCACCTTATAAGGCTATTGCGTATGCAGATGATGTTTGCTTCATTGTAGCTGAAGAGCCCTCTGTGGTTATTGTTCTTCAGGTGTATTCTACATTTGGTGATTTTTCTGGTGCAGTTTTAAATTTTAATAAAAGCTTGGGTATTCGAGTAGGTTCTACTTTAGCCCCCTTGGACCATATTGGCCCTTTACGTCTAGTTGTGGGCCCTATTCGTATTTTGGGTTTTTTTTGGGGACTGTGGATTCTGATTATTTTAACTGGGATGCTAAACTGCAACAGGATAAACTTAAGGTGGCCTCTTGGAATAGGGGGCATATTGGGAAAAATAAACGTGTTTTTCTGATTAAATCCTATTTGATACTGACCTTTCTCTATTTGAGCTATATCTTCCCTATCCCTAAACAACTGGAAACTGCAGTTTTTAGCCTTTTTTTCAGGTTCTCTGGGGGAGCAGGTTAAATCCAATAAAGTAGAATGCTACTTACTTACCAGTTACTGCGGGTGGTGTTCACATGATTAATCCTCTGCTATTTTTTACTTGTATTTTTCTCACTGCAAATCTTAGGCCTTTGTTGATCAATACTCAGAGGGGATGGGAACCATGGTTCTATGACTCTTGCAGGTTATGGTTTCGTCAGTGGGAATACAATTCACTAACTGTGCTACGACATACTGCTGGTATACCGATTTACGTTAAACATACAGTATGTTTTTACGTCTGAAACAATGGAAGATATCTGCTCAGATGTTATTAAATCATTCTCATAAAGTTTTATACAATAATTTACTCTTGACTGTTTGTGCTATACAGCTGCCCTTCGAAAAGTGCCCTAGCCAACACCTTTCCTCCCTCTTGTCTCTGTTAAGATGTAAGAGGGTGTCTGCCCATATGTGGGATTTCCACTGGCTGTCTTGCCATGAAAGGATTAATGTAAAGGCAAATCACAAACATAAGCAGTCTCAAGACCGTATGTGTTCTAGACTATTGTGTATTACTGAACCCGAAACTATTTCTCATTTATTTTTTGATTGTTCTTTTATTCAGAATTGGTGGTCTTTTTTGGCACAGGTTTGGGCTACTCCCTTGTTTCAGACGGTTTCTTATCTGAATATTGTATATGGAGTTTTTTCCCCCCAGTGGTCACTTTGGCATACGGATACCCTGAACCTTGTTTTTGTTATCATTAAATGGAATATCTGGATGGTACGCTGTCTGTTTACTTTACAGCAAAACGACTACTCTTACTTGGAGCTTGAGAAAAAAATCGTACAGGACCTAAAGAACATTTATGTGCATGAAAGTACTTTATTATCCAAGGTGACACTTTTGGAACTTTGGAAAGCTCTTCCTTGGATAACAGACTCAGATTTTGCAGTTACTTGAATGGCTTAATACTAATTTCCTTTTTCTAAATTTTCTTTGTTTTAGTTTTCTTTTTCTGAGTTTTCCTTGTTATTTTCTTTTTTTTGTATCATGTTTTGTTTATTGTTGTACGAGTTATGTTTCAATAAAACTGTCCCCTTCTCTCTATTGATGAATGCCATTGGATCTTTTACTTCCACCTGGACAGTGACCAGAGATGGGCAAAATGGACCACAGTTTAATGTCTCATCTGAATGATGGCACCTCAGCAGTGCAGTACCCTCCTCATACTACACTAAAGTGTCAGTTAAGGGCATTATGCCAAGTCCCAGGTGTTGGGCTAGAACCCAGGACATTCCAGTCTTACAGGAACCAGAGGTGAGCATGCTGTCTACTTAGCCACTGACACTTCCTCCCATGAAAGAGGCCCAGGAGGTCTGAAAATGTGGGCATTCTGTCTGCATTCTCGAGGTAGCTGCCTGAGGGGGTTGGAACAGCCTGATGGGCTGCAGCATCCTTGCTTTGGGAAGGGCCTTGAGGATCTGGTGACACCCTCTCCCCAGTGGAGGATCAAGTAGATCCTCCAGGTACTGGCACTCCTATGATGCAGAAGGTGGTAGAGCAGTGGCCCTCAGGAGAAACCCCAAAATTAGCAGAGAGAGAGAGAGAGAGGGAGACTGTGGCTAACTAGACCCAACAGAGAGGCCTGAGTCCAACCCTGTGCCAACACCAATGCAAGAGTCAAGACACAGTCCACCACTGAAACTATCATCACTACATGAGTCAGCACTGCTGATAGCACTGACAGCAGATCCTCCAATGATCACAGCACTGATGCCACCCTTGGCAGGATCAGCAACACTGACTCCAGCACTGTGCTCAATGTCACACTCTTCCTCTATGCCTCTAGTGGTGCAGATCTTAAGGCCAACATCAAAGCTGGCAATGACATTGGCACCAACCATGGCAATGAACTAAGCACTATCACCAGGAATAGTGTCAGCACAAAACTGGGCACCAGTGTGGGTATCATCCTTGGTGTCATCACCACAAGTAGTGACAATAGCATGGGTGACACTGACAGTAGACATCTCTCAAGAAATGGTCAAGACCTTGACCCCAACCCAAAGTTGGTCCATTGCTGAAGATGACTGGACCATGGTAGGTTTTCCACCAGTCACCCAGAAGGTGCCAATGGCGCACCTTACTCTACCACTGCAGACTCCAATGAAGCCCCAGTGCAGTGGGAGAAGAGCTCCTTGACTCAGCTGACCTTAAAGAGCAGCAAGGGGACACAGGGAAAGGTCCAAAATGCCTACCTAGGATCTTCTGATCCAATACCTGCCACCAAAGGCTGAAATCAGATAGTCCAGATTCAGACAATAAATCTAGAGAGTGCAACAGTCAAAATAAAAACTGGACTCACAGGAGTCCATGTCATGGTTTAGTCCCAAGCAGGAGAACCAGACGGTACGCCCATCACCATGGCTAATTTTCTTTCCACACATGCAAAAACAGAAAAGGGTGAAGGAGTGCACTTCTTTTCAAATGACTTGTGCATTCCACAAAATAGTAAAACAAGAAGTTGATGAGGAGGTGAACCTGAAGTTAACTGAGGTGACATGATTCAGTCCCACATTGTGCACTTGACACTGGGACAATCAGAACAGAGGTAGGCAGGGGGCCAGCAATGGTTATCAGCAGAGGACATAACCAGTAGCCTTTACTGGTCCCCTGAATAAAGGAATTGCTCTCATAGAGTTCTGGTTCTGCCACCTCAGGCTTAGACCCAAGAGTGATACTGCATGTACAACATTAATTCTAGTAAGATCTGCAGATGCATATCTGTTGTGTTACAAAAACAGTCTGTAGAAGTTGTTCTTCAGCTGGTTAAAAGTTGCAAAACAACAAAAATGTCTGTTGTCAATGCATTTCCATGTGTATAATTATACTGTACAACTCATTATATATCTAACGATCATCACTGACCACTCCCACATTTATAGCCATTGTACTATGGCACTACATATATAATTGTGTCAGCAGCAGACACAAATATCAGCACACCTCTTCATTCCATAAACAAATGGTACACATTTCATTCTCTTGTCTAGTGAAGAGTGTCCTCTGTTGAGCAATTAGGGTTCTGGAGCCCTAAGATGTCACAAGATTAAGCAATGAAAGAAATTAAAGCAGTTCTAAAAAACACAGCCAGAATATAAACTGATTCACACAAATTATAAAGCCAAAGTTCTTTAGAAACATAAAACTGTAAAACCAAGGAGGGACAGATAGGCCTGATCTTGATTGGTGGAGTAAAAATTGCTGAACCTAAACCACATGACTCAGGAGTTATTAAACTGTAGCAATCAAATGAAGATTTTGATAGCACTTTGCTCAGCAATATATCTGTTTGCGAATATACAGCTTCATGCAGTTTGCTCAGCAATATACCTATCTGTGAAGATGCAGCTTTAAAAATATTCTAAGAAAAAGTCATTGGGTCCTGAGGAATTGCACCCCATTCTCTTTAAAGAACTGTCTGATCAGTTAGTGGGTCCCATGAACAGTATACAAAGCAGTTCCAGCTACAGTGGTCCCTATTATAGAGGTGTCGATAGGGAAAAGGGCAGGGGTAAATGGAGAAAATGACAAAGGCAAGAAGGACAGGAATGGGGCAAAAAGGAGTGAGGTCATCAGGAAATGGAGGGTAATGAGTACCAATGCCCGTAGTCTGGGCAACAAGCTCCCTGAGCTGGTGGCCTTGATGGAAGAGGGATGCCTGGATATCGTAGCAGTCACAGAAACATGGTACACAGAGAACCATGACTGGGATGTTAACATACCAGGGTACATAACCTACAGGAGAGACAGGCAAGGGAGAAGGGGGGAGGAGTAGCTCTCTATGTACAACCTGACTAGGTTGCAAACCCAGCAACTTATTTGGAATGGATTTCATTAACTGCAGGTACTGTGGAACAATTTTCAGAAGGACAGTCTTACAGGATTTAGGACACTGTCCTACATGTTGGACCTTTGGAGATCTTAGGGCTCAGCTCGGCAGCATGGGCAGAGATTGCACGCCTCAAATTTCATATTGAAGAGGAAATACATTATAAGAACCACCAGCCATTTCCCCAGCATCCAACAGAAAAACCTCGACCGCAGAGGGTAGTTGGTCCAGGAGGTTGGCAGTGGTTAGGAGGAGCAAATCAGGTGCCCCATCACTCTGCTCTCCAAACACATTACCTCCAAAACCATATAAACACTACAACAGGCATCTGCCTCATCTCTGAAATCAAATAAAGAGGCAGAAGACACTGCAGAGCAGGACACTGTGGCACAGGAGCTAGCACAACAAAACTCACCCAAATCAGGAACCAAAACAAAACAAGCACAAAGGAAATCCAAAAACTTCTGATCATAGGGAGACTCCATGATTCCGGGAGTTGATACCCATCTCCAGCCAGGGTGATGGTCAGATGTCTCCCAGGTACATCAGCATGGAGAGACACTGACCGCGATTGCTAAAATTGTTCACAAAGCAGGAGAAAACATTGATGTCCTAGTACACATAGGGACTAATGATCTCAGCCAGCCAGTCAGTTGGAGACCAAGGAACACCTGACTAGGCTGGATGACAAACTATCATCTATTTGTCTGGCATCTCCTTCTCTGAGATCCTGCCAGTCTGGGAGAGGGAGCAGATGGACGGAAGGTCAGAGAAGGGGAGATAGGGGAGTTAAACACGTGGCTTAAGTGGCTGGTGCCAGGAAAAGGACACAGATTTGTGGAACTGGCAGCAGTTCTGGGAGCTAAAGTTCTTTAAATTTGATGGACTGCATCTGACTAAAGAGGAGTCAGTGCATTGGGGCAGAAGTTTGGCTCTTTGCAGAATATTTAAACTAGCAAATGGGGAGAGGGTGCAGCACCTCAATGAAAACACCCTCCCCTCAGTTAGTGGTCAAACAGGAATTCAGCATGTTTGCCGTTCATTTGCATCACCAGGTAAGAAAAAAGGTTTGTCTCCCCATACGACGCACAGGGGTAATGCCAAACTTCACCCAACAACTAACACGCCAAAATCTGGCCAATGGAAAATCATGTACACAAATGCTCACAGCCTGGGAAATAAGATCCCAGACCTGAAGGCAATAATGTCAGAGGCTAAACTGGACATAGTAGCAATTAGTGAGACGTGGTTTACCAGTAACCACACTTGGGAGACTTCAGTACCTGGCTATGTATTGTTCAGAAGAGATCTCGAGGTCAAAAAGGGGTAGGAGTGGCCCTGTATGTTAATGAAAATATCAAAGCTACAGAAATTCAGAATACACATAAGGAGCCAGAAGAACTGTGGGTCACCCTGGAAACAGGAAATGGGACAGCCATAAGAACTGGGGTTGTCTACAGGCCCCAGACCAGAGGGAGGACATAGACACATTACTGTTAGAAGATATACAAAACATAACAGCTAAAGGGAGGTTCTGATAATGGGAGACTTCAACATGCCGGATACAGATTGGTCAATACCAGCAGGAACATCTGCCAGAACTAGACTCATAGTGGATTCCTGCAGGGGAGGGCCTCAAACAACTGGTACAGCAACCCACAAGAGACAGGGCTATCCTAGATCTAGTACTGACTAACAAAGAAGGGATCACAGATCTCCAGGTAGAAGGTCACCTGGGGCCAGTGACCATCACATGGTATGGTTCAATTTGGCTACTACATCTAAATCATCCCATTCCAAGGCAAAAATATGGGACTTCAGAGGAGCTGACTTTGATAAGATGGCCAACAGAGTTAAGCTAGCCCTGGCAAAAGAAACACAGGTGAGGGGTACAGGCAAAGTGGGCAAGCATTAAGGATGCAATACTTGAAGCAACATCCCATTGTGTTAGATAGAAAAGGAAGTGCAAAAGAAGAAGGAAACCACTTTGGTTCTCAAATACAGTAGCAGAAAAGGTCAGAGCCAAAAGGCTGGCCTTCAGGAAATATAAGGAAACACAGCGGGATGAAGATAGGGAGGCATACCAAACTGCCCTAAGGGAAGCAGGTAAGGCAGTAAGGTAGGCAAAGTCCCAAACTGAGGAAACACTAGCATGAACAGTAAAAGAAGGTGACAAGACTTTCTATAGATACATTAGTGAAAGGAGAAAGTCCAGAGGGTGTATTGCTAAGCTTAATGGAGAAAAGGGAGCATGCGAGGAGGAGGAGCCTGTAAAGGCATCTATCCTAAATAGACACTTTTGCTCAGTATTTACTGAAGAGAAGGTAGGGCAGGGCCCACAGCTCAGCATCATGGACACAGGGTGGAGGGAGGTGAGCACTATTCCCTTCACAAAAGAAAGGGTCCTACAAGAGCTTGCTAAGCTCTGGGTGGATAAGGCAATGGGACCTGATGGCATACATCCCAGGGTACTTAAGGAGCTAAAGGAGGAACTAGCAGAGCCATTAGCAGAATTGTTTAGTGAGTCTCTGAGCACAGGAGAGGTCCCAGAAGACTGGAGAAGGGCTTATGTGATCCCGCCTCCACAAGAGTGGTAGTAGGAGGAGGCGTGAACTATAGACCGGTCAGTCTTACCTCAGTAGTGGGTAAGATTATGGAGGCACTCCTTATGAAAGGATAGTGCAAACACCTGGAATCCATAGGCACAGGATCCAAGACAGCATGGGTTTACAAAGGAAGGTCCTGTCAAACTAATCTCATAGATTTCTTTGACTGGGTAACCAGAGTGGTGGACCAAGTGGGAGCAGTTGATGCTCTCTACCTGACTTCTGTTGTGCAAAGCTTTGACACTGTTCCGCCAGAAGATTGATAAACAAGCGGGTAGGCTTGGGGTGGTCAGAAGTTGGTCAACTGGGTGGCAAACTGGTTGACGGGCAGAAAACAGAGTGGTGGTAAATGGTATACAGTCAGAAGAGATGCAAGTCACAAGTGGGGGTACCTCAGGGATCAGTTCTGAGGCCAGTCCTCTTCAACATCTTCATTAGTGACCTTGCAGATGGACTAGAGGGTAAGCGTTGTCTGTTTGCAGATGACACCAAGATCTGCACCAGAGTAGATGATCCAGATGAATTGGCAGAATGAAGAGATCTGGATAAACTAGCAGAATGGTCAGAAGAGTGGCAACTGGGATTTAATACAAAGAAGTGCAAAATCATGCACATAGGGAAGAGAAACCCAGAAGCCACCTATAGGCTGGGAGGAGTTGCTAGCAGTCACAAAGGAAGAAAGACTTGGGCATCATCATCACTGATGACCTAAAATCATCAAGCAGACCTCTAAAGCAGTAGATAAGGCTACGGGGTGTTAGGGTGTATTAGTAGGGTATCATGATCGCAAGAGGGAGGTAATAATCCCTCTGTACAAGACACTGGTTAGGCTCCCATCTGAGTACTGCGTGCAGTATTGGAGGCCACACCTTCACAAGGACATTAATCAAAATTGAGGCAGTCCAGAGAAGGGCAACCAAAATGTGCAGGGACCGCATCAGAAGACATATGAGGACAGATTAATGGAGCTCAATATGTATACCCTTGAGCAAGGAGGAGAGGTGATATGATCGAGGCATTAAAACACCTTTGGGCATAAACAAGGTGAAAGAGTCTAACATGTTTAAATATAAGAAAATAGCAGGAGAAAAGGACACAGCATGAGATTAGAGGAGGCCGATTAATGGGGAATGTGAGAAATTATTTTTCACAGAAAGGGTGGTGGATGCATGGAATGGCTTACCACAAGAAGTGGTGGCTATGCATACAGTGCAGGGCTTCAAACAGGCATGGGATAGGCATAAGGGAGCAATACAAATGACTATGAATAGATAGGCCACTGACAGAGCAAAGGCCGATGGCACATTTATAAGGTAGAAAAAGAAATGGGCAGACTGGATGGGCCTTGCGGTCCTTATCTGCCGTCAACTTCTATGTTTCTATGTTTCTATGTAAAGGAAGGGATAAAAGCAACTGAACTAAAGAGTAAACAGGGAGGAGAGGAGGCACTGTGGGTCACCTTGGAGACTGGAAAGGGCACCACAATCCGCACAGGGGTTGTGTACAGACCCCCATGTCAGGGGGAAGGAATGGACAAGGATATGATAGAAGCAATTCTTAGAATGGCAGAGAAAGGGGAGATACTGTTGATGGGAGACCTGAATATGCCAGATGTTAACTGGAGCACATTTGCTGCAGCCACATCCAAGAGCAGGGCCATTCTTGATGCCCTACAGGTGGCAGGCCTCAGACAGCTAGTTTCGGAACCCACTCATGAGGGAGCAATCTTAGACCTCATACTCTCAAACGGGGGCAGTGAGAGAATCTCAGATCTAGAAGTGGGTTGCCATCTGGGAACAAGTGACCATCAAACAGTGTGGTTCACTTTAAACTCAGCTACAGAGTCAAGCCATACAAAAGTGAGGGTACTGGACTTCAGGAGGGCTGACTTTGGCAAGATGGAAGAGTGCCTCAGAAAAGCACTAGCAAGCAGGCTAGAAGGTGGTGTGGAGCAACAATGGGGAATCATCAAAACTGCCATCACAGAGGCAACAAGCCTTTGTGTGAAGCAAATAAACAAATCAAAATGAAAGGAAAAGCGACTATGGTTCTCAAAAGAGGTGGCTGTGAAAGTCAGGAAGAAAAAGATAGCATTCGGAAATATAAGGAAACACAGAAGGAGCAGGACAGAGAGCTGTACCAGTTAAGGCAGAAGGAAGCAGGGAGGAAGTCAGAATAGCAAAGGCCCAAACTGAGAAAGATAGCCAACTTGGTTAAGAAGGGGGATAAAACCTTTATAGGTACACATCAGCGAGCGAGAAAGACAAAAGGAGGATAGTGAGGCTGAATAGAATGAACGGTGGGTGGGCAGAGGGACAGTGAAAAGCAGGGATACTGAATGAATATTTATGCTCAGTATTCACAAAGAGGAGGGGAAGTGCCTAATCCAATTAACAGAAGCACTCTTGATAGGGGGGTCGATCCCAGTCCTTTCACAGAAGAAAGGATTCTGCAAGAACTCCTAAAACTGAAGGTGGACAAAGCAATGGGGCCTGATGGAATTCACCCCAGAATTCTAAAAGAATTAAGGGGGGAACTAGTGAAACCACAGGCTACTCTTTTTAATAAATCATGGGAGGATGGTGTGGTACCCAAGGACTGGAGGAAGGCGGATGTGACTCCCCTTCACCAAAGTGGGACCAAGACAGAGGCAGGAAACTACAGACCTGTCAGTTTGACCTCTGTGGTAGGGAAAGTGATGGAATCACTTCTGAAGGAAAGAATAGTTGAGTACCTAGAGGCCAGTGGGGCACAGGACCCAAGGCAGCATGGGTTCACAGCAGGAAGGTCATGTCAGATGAATCTAATAGATTTCTTTGACTGGGTGACCAAAGTAGTAGACCAGGGAGGGGCTGTGGACATGGCCTACCTAGACTTTAGCAAGGCATTTGACACAGTCCCACACAAAAGATTAATAGTCAAATTAACCAGCCTGGGAGTGGGTCCCAGAGTGGTAGCCTGGGTAAAACATTGGCTGGACAACAGGACTCAGAAGGTAATTGTAAATGGAGTCCACTCTGAAGAAAGAGGGGTTACTAGTGGGGTACCACAGGGTTCAGTATTGGGTCCAGTCCTTTTTAATGTCTTCATAAGTGACATTGCAGAGGGACTGGAAGGAAAAGTATGCCTCTTTGCAGATGACACAACGATCTGCATCAGGGTTGATACACAAGGAGGCATGGAAAGGATGAGAAGGGACTTGGCAAGGTTGGAGGAATGGTCAGAAGTATGGCAGCTAGGATTCAGTGCAAAGAAGTGCAAAATAATGCACCTGGGAAACAAGACCCCAGGGGAAGAATACACAATGGAGGGGGAGGAAGTAACAACAACAAAAAAGGAAAGGGACCTGGGGGTAATTGTATCAGATGACCTTAAGGTTAGCAAGCAATGTGAGAAGGCAGTAGGGAGGGCTGGGGGTATACTGGAATGCATAGGGAGAGGCATCAGCAGCAGAAAACAGGAAGTTGTTATCCCTCTGTACAGACAGTTGGTGAGACCCCATCTGGAGTACTGTGTCCAGTTCTGGAGATCACATCTCCTCAAGGACATAGACAGGATAGAGGCAGTCCAGAGGAGGGCAACTAAAATGGTACAGGGTCTGCAAGAGAAGCTGGATGAGGAGAGACTAAAGGAGCTTGATATGTATACCCTTGAGGAAAGTTGGGAGAGGAGGGACATGATAGAAACTTTTAAGTACCTCAGTGGAATCAACAAAGTCCAAGAGGGTAGCATCTTTCAGAAAAAGAGACGTGCAAGAACAAGGGGACACAATTTAAAGATAGAGGGGGGGCGGTTCAGGGGCAATGTGAGGAAGTAGTATTTCACAGAGAGGGTAGTGGATGCATGGAACATCCTTCCTGAGGAGGTTGTGGGTCTAAAACTGTGGGAGAATTCAAGAATGCATGGGACAGACATAAGACAATTCTTGTGGGGGGTAGGAAGAAATAGCCTGTTGGTTAACCAGGATCTGCGGCCTATCCTGTAAGTAGGGAAATGGGCAGACTAGATGGGCCAAGTGGTCCTTATCTGCCGTCAAAGTCTATGTTTCTATGTTTCTATTTACACAAATCAGGGAAGAAACCAAACCATAAACTATTGTCCAATTAGTCTTACATCTAGAGTAGGCAAACTTTAGCCAGTTAAAAGTTGCAAGCCTACAGAAATGTCAGTTGTCAATGCATTTCCAAGTGTATAATTGTACTATAATAAATGGGTCTCCCTTTTTCCCATAGGGAAACCGTGGCATAATTTGTTGTTATAAAGGAGTGTTTATAACGGCAAACACGTGCATGATTTCCCTTGCTGTGCACATGCTCAGGCAACAGTGCGACCAGTTGAGACCGCTCACCACTTCCGTCTCACCTGACACAGAGCTGCCAGAAGAACACGGCGGTAAGTTCTTTTCTTTTCTTTTTTCCTCCACATACACTGGAAACACAAAAAGACCTGCTAAAACGAAAATAAAAGGTTTACAATATGGCAAATCTCGGCACCAGGCTAAAACAAAACCACACCGCGGATGCACTGGATGCTCTGTATTTTATATAATTGCTGAAGTGAAAATGGGATACCCAGCAACTGTATAAAATAAAAATGGGTCGGTGTGTCAAACTCAATTTTACACACACCCTCATTATGGAATGCTTTTCACAAACCCCTTGGGCTTCGGGCTCAGGGTTTATGTAGCATCCCACAACTTGGGTGTGTGTAAAATCTCGTTACACACCCTGACCCATACTTTATTCTCTATGTACAACTCACCATACATCTAAAGATCTTCACTGACCACTCCCACATTTATAGTAATTGTTTTGTTGCACTCCAAACACAACTGTGTATGCAGCAGACACAAATATCAGCACACCTCTTCATTTCATAATTAAATGGTACACATGTCAACTCTCTTGTCTAGTGAGGAGTATCCTTTATTGAGCAGTTAGTGTTCTGGAGCCCTAAGATGTGACAAGATTGAGCACTAAAAAAAAGTAAAGTGGTTATAAAAAAAAAAAAAAACAGCCAGAATTTAAGCTGGCTCGCACAAACGGCAAAACCAAAGACCTGATCTTGTTTGATGGAGTAGGAATTGCTGAACCTAAACCAGATGACTCAGGAGTTATTAAACTGTAGCAATCAAATGAAGAATTTGTTTAGCAATAAACTTATTTGAGAAGATATAAGGAAAAGGTTTCAAAACCATGATGAGAATAAGTCACTGGGTCCTGAAGAATTGCTCCCCATTCTCCTCAAAGAACTGTCTGATCAGTTAGTGGGTCTCATGGAAAGTATATACAATATTTCCAGCTACAGTAGTCTCTATTTTCACAAACCAGGGAAGGAACCAAGCCATAAATTATTGTCCAATTAGTCTTACTTCTAGGGTAGGCAAACTCACTTAATCGTTCTTTACAGCAAGAGGTTTTAAGACTCAATGATCTAGATCACCATGGTCTTACTAAGACTAAAGCATGTGTGACACACCTACAGAATTTTATTTATTTATTTATGGAATTTTGGTAACCAGGTAGGCCCACTGAGACCATGGGTCCATTTTTCAGGGGTTACAAGCAAGTACAAGAACACAGGATATTGTCACACTACAACTGTAAGCAAAAATGAGGGGATTTACGTACATACAGTACATTGCACAATAATCTTTGAAAGACGATAACTCATATGTTGGACAATGTGAGTGAAGCACAACAATGGAATGGTATACAAAATACAAGGGAGAAGCAGTATTACACCAGCAGACAATAACACACACTGTGAGACGTGCAGAGGTAGCTGAGGTAGGTTAGACTGAAGTATGGGAGGATCAATGATAATAGTTGCATTGGCAACAATCTTGAAGGTAGGTATTTTGTCTTTTTTAAAGCCTCCAAGAGAAGTGGAGTTAAGTAACATATCAGGAAAGGAGTTCCAGTAGGATGGAGTGGAGTGGGTAAAGGGCCTTTTGCCCAAGTTGGTTTGCACTTTGGGGATTTCAAGTAAATTGCAGTTGGAGGAACACAGAGATCATCTCAAGGGCTTTGGTGTTAGTAGACCATTATAGCTTGGGGGTGTAGATATTGGTTAGTTTGAAGATGAGGCAGAGGAGGGGATAGGCCATCCTGTCTTCCAGTGAAGGGATCTTAATGAGGTGAGAACCTCACAGTGGTGTCTACTAGGAGGAGACGCAGATGCAAAATGACTTATTAAACAAGACAGTAAATTTGTTGATCTCTGAGTTCCTGAGGGACTGAAGTACAGTGGCACCATACGGGAGTAAGGGGACATTTGCTATGGCAAACTTGGTCTCAGTAGTAAGGGAGTTGCCTAGTCAGTATAACAAGCCAAGTTTCTGGTGGATGCTTTTTTGTGATATTTTTGTGATAAGGTCCACATGGGGTTTGAATGTGAGTTGTTGGTCAATGTAGACACCAAGATATTTTACTTTGTCTACTACCCCAATCAGTATGCCAGTGGAGATGGAAAGGTTAGCAGGTGTTGCCTAATTGTGCCAAGGTGTTTGGGTCCAAATCGGACTGCCTTGTTTTATTTATTTATTTATTTTTTGTCTATAACCAACATGTTGGTAGCACACCAATTTTCAAGTGCATTGAAATTTGCAGAGAGCCTAGACACAAGAGTACATCAGCAGCACTCCAGTATAGCACTGCATGGCACTGCATGGTCAGTGCATGGTCAATGTATAATAGAAGGTTCCCTTCACCACAGCTTTTGTCCATATCATTAATGAATATGGAAAAGAGTAATGGACCTAGTATAGAGCCCTGGGGGACCCCATCAATGATGGCAAGGTGACTTGAGCGAGCCCCTTCCCGTTTAACCACCTGTGACCTGTTTGCAAGGTAGTGAGAGAATCAAGAGTGGGAGTGGCTGTCTAATCACAGAAGTGACAGTTATTTGAGGTGCATACCATGATTGACCAAATCAAATGCTTTAGTAAGGTCAGTGAATATGGCACCTGTCAGTGACCCTTTGTCTAACCCCTCAAGGTATCAGCTGTAAATTTTACAAGTGCTGTGTCAGTACCATGGAATTTTCTAAAGCCATGTTGCTTGTCAGAGAGCAGATGGTGCTGTTCAAGGTACCGTATGCTTGGAGTTGATTATATACCAGCATCTCTTGAGCCTTTGCCAAAGGGCTGAGGATGGAGATAGGACAGTAATTCTTCACAGGCTTTCAAGGTCCTCCTTTATGGACAGGAAACACCACAGCCACCTTCGGCTTAGCTGGGATTATCCCTTCCTGAAAGAACCTGTTTAGTAGTAAGGTGACCAGGAGGGCAATCACGGGGCAGCTACTTTAAGAATTTTATGACAATGTCAGTCATTGATTAGATAAGAAAATACCAAAGGATGTCCTTTTCTTAGGTTATAGCAAAAGGCCTTGGATAAGCTTCCACATGACAGGCTGGTAGCAAGGCTGAGTGTCAAAATTACAGTGAATCCTTCATAAGATTGATAAGGCATGCAGTACAGCAAACAGGATGCTGAAGTGTATAGGAAGGGGTACTGAGAGCAGAAGGATTGAAGTATTACAACCTCTCTATAGATCACTGGTGGGGTCTCACCTAGAGTACTGTACCCTGTTCTGGAGTCCTCACCTATAGAAAAATAAGAACAGGCTGGGGACAGTGCAACATAGGGTGACTAAAATGATTTAGTGCCAGCAGGGTAGATCTTACAAGGATCAGATCAAGGCACTGACCATATACTTGCTGAAGGTCAGATGATAAAGGGGAGATATGATAGAGACCTTCAAGTTCCTTAAAGGAAAGAACAAGGTAAACTGTGAGGAACTATTAAGTAGCATAAGTAGCTGATCAAGAATGTGGGCATGAGTAGAAACTGATGGGGGGGATTAAAGAGAGAAGTGAGAAAGTTTCATTTTACAGAAAGTGTGGTGGAGCTGTGGAACAACCTGCTAGCTAATGTGGTGGGCACCAGCACTATCAATGGTTTCAAACATGGTGATGACAGAGTGAAGGACTTAGTGGTTGCTCATGGTGACAGCAGAAGGGTGGGGAGCATGGGGGTGGATAGTGTGGATTAGAACCCTGAATGGACAATAGTTCCCAGGTTTGTTAGGGTTTATAGGCAGACTGGCTGGATCAGTGGTCTTTTTCTGCCACCATTGTCTATATTTCTATGATAAATTCTTGGCTAACAAAATGTGCACATGTCAAAATGAATGTAGCCTGCTCAGACACAGATGCAGTGGTTAGTGGGGTTTGACAGGGGTCTTTTCTGGGTCCTATACTGTTTTCAGTCTGTGTGAAAGATCTTAATTGGATGGTGCAAAAGATTTGTAGATGTCACCAAAATAGGGTCCCTTTGGACAATAAGGAGGAGTGTAAGTAGGTACAGGATGAACTTGAAAATCCAGCTAGGTGGTCCGATGAGACTGAAGATTGTTATGATATTAATAAGACACTACAAAAAATAAAATACAATATGTTATCCATAAGAACTGACATGGTGTGCATTATGGTAATATAATTACATGCCTTAGGTGCATTGTTAGGCATGAGGCACAGCTAAGTGATGTTAATGCCCCTGAGAAGTGTGATTACAGTATAGCACCATAATAGCACACCCTGTAGTGTCATAGAAACATAGACAATGACAGCAGAAAAAGATCAGAGGGCATCTAGTCTGGCCAAGTTCCTTATAATCCCTGGAAGCTTCCCTTGAGCCTATTGTGTCTTACTGCACTTTTAAAATGGCATTTAAATATTTTATTTAAAATGAATAAAAAAAGAAGAAATTATTTTGAAAAGCTAGACAATAGGATATTTCATTGAAATATGCTTTTATTTTAGCTTTGAAGACAAAATATAATCCATATTCTGGTAACTGGGAGATAGCTAAAAACAACAGAAGACAAGGAAAACTATATGTGGCATATTTATCCCTCTGTACAGACAGTTGGTGAGACCCCATCTGGAGTACTGTGTGCAGTTTTGGAGACCTCATCTACTTAAGGACATAGACAGAATGGAAGCAGTCCAGAGGAGGGCAATTAAAATGGTGCAGGGTCTGCATCAGAAATCATATGAAGAGAGACTGAGAGAGCTTAATATGTATACCCTTGATGAAAGGAGGGACAGGGGGGACATGATAGAAATGTTCAAGTACCTCAAGGGAATGAACAAAGTCCAGGAGGGTAGCATCTTTCAGAAAAAGAGATGTGTAAGAACAAGGGGACACAATTTAAAGATAGAGGGACGCTCAGGGGTAATGTGAGGAAATCTTTTTCATGGAGAGAGTGGTGGATGTGGAACTGCCTCCTGGGAGGTTGTTGGGGCTAAAACAGTGGGGGAATTCAAACATGCATGGGACAGACACAAGGCAATTGTAGTGGGGGTGGCAGGAAGTAGGCTGTTGGTTAGCTAGAATCTGCAGCTTATCCAGTAGGTAGGGAAATGGGCAGACTGGGTGGGCCAAGTGGTCCTTATCTGCCATCAAAGTCTATGTTTCTATGTTTCTATGTATTTGTATAAGAAAAAAACACGTGTTACCTTATTCGCAATTCAGATCAATACAGGTACAATATTTTCATGGAAATACGTTCAAAACTTGTGATCCTTTCGGGGTGGGAGTAGATTTCTCCTGAAAACACCCATATGTGATTCAAATGTATGTGCCTATATGAATTTCAGTATTGTATTTAAACAGTTTGGGTCTGACTCTGCCTATGTACCTGTGTTTTTCCATTTTTTCTCGGTTTGTTTATATAGTATTATTGCTTCCATTCATTAGCCTTTTTCTTTTTTTCTCTCTGCCTTTCCCCACATTCAACATATGGAATGTTTACCATGGAATATAGGTATTCAAAAGTCTGCACAATTTCATTGGCAGAATGTTAAACTCCAAAAATACTGTACACATGCACAACAAAGGACTTGTGCAGAGCCAGAGCCTCAGTTTTATCTCTTTCACGGTAAGCTGTAGAGATTTCCCTAATAAGGTAAAGATAGGAGGAAGATTTTTCACTGTCAGCAACTAAATACTTGAAATGTAAATTATGAACAGCTCTATGTGTAAGAAGAGTGTGGTGATCAGAGAAACAAAGCTTAATTAATTTATTTTGGTTTTTTTTGTTTGCTAGTTTTATTTTTAGGCCATCATTGAAGGTTTTTAGTAAGTAAAGGCAGCAGCCAGGTTTGTGGTGGAAGGTCAGGTTCTGTTGTAAGGGAATTAATTTGCTTATTATGTGATGTGGCTGCTAACAAATCCAGTCACGTTTAGGACCAAGATCACCATTCATTATGTTGAAATAATGCATAGTTTTACTTAATTAAATGTGTTTGACTTTTAGACCAATTTTATAAATCAATGTATTGTATGGGTAAATCTATGTACTGAGTACATCGATGTAATGTATACATCAATGTATTGTTTTTACATCATTGTAGCTTTAGAGGTCAATATTTCTGTTACTATACATACCAGAGGCTAATGCTATGACCCATTAAAACAGTAAAGGTGAGACCTTTCCAGTGGTTTATATCACAGGATTCTGGCATGTAATATTCAAAATACATTTACTTCTAAATTTGATTGTCATAATTGATATTCAGAAAATACATTGATATAAATATTAGGGAATGAATACATAAATAATACATTGGCATGCCACAGCATGTTGACCTGACGCCAAACTTTCATTTAAAAATGAAGTTCCTAGCCCAAAAAGTTCCATATTTACCACATTTGAAAGATAGTTTATTTTAAAAGGAATACCTTTTGAAATGTTTATGTGAAAACCTTTTTTTAATGACAGCTTGGAGCGTAGTTGACATGGTTGAGTCTTATAAATAATGTTTTCATGCATTGATGAACATCAAATCAGGTGTCAAACTGTTAAATGAAGGTTTACAACACACTTAATATAATATTGGTGGCTGCATCAGAAGTTTATCAAGGTATTCCATCAAGGAGAATCACAAACTTTTTTTATTTAGTTGACATGGTTGAGTCATAACAATAATGTTTTCATGCAACCATGCACATCAAATCAGGTGTCAACTGTTTTTAACTACTGTACTGTGAATTTTTATACAATGATCTGCATGTATTTTTTTAAAACTAAATGTAATTGTTTTAATGTGTTTTGAACATGATGAGACTGCATTTCCTCAGTAACTGCTTATTGTACTTGCAATGTCTCTTGCAACTATTTATTTGCCGTGGAACATTTGTAAACAAGCACCTGTGCTCAAAAGTAATCTCTGAAGTTTTTTAATAAGCAAAAATAACTACATAAATAAAAACAGGTTTGCAACACTTAATATAATAATTGTAACAGCATTGGAAGCTAATGATGATTTTCCATCAAGGCAAACTACAACATTTTTTTTTTCTAGTTTTAGTCTGTCTGTCTTGCTGCAGTCTTGTATAAAATTGTGCTGTGACTGTTAAAACTTGAACAAAATCAGCAGATCAGCTGACACAGTTGCATCCTCTTTTTGCATTGGGAAAACAGAACTTTTTGTCAATGCCCTGGGAGACTTATTTTTCCCTTTGATTGGTGTTTTCTATTTAAAATATTTGCAAATTTGTATTAGTTAGTTGACTGATGCAAGTAGGGATTTTTATTTTGTGACCAGCAGTATTGGGTGCAGAAATTACAGAATGGTAGAGGGGAAAGGTGAATAAAGAGAATAATGTAATATAAGAATGGCAGATTTTCTTTATTTCTACCAAGTTAAATCAGCTGGTGTGTTAGGTCTGAAGCCAGGGAAAAATTGAAAATCCCCCAATAACACAAAAACCTTTCAATATATACAGATTTCAGTGAGAGTTAAAAGTAAACAACCCCTCCCCCCACACACACATATACAACACAAAATAATAATAATAATAATAATAATAATAAATTATGTGATGTATCGGCAGGTTTTGGTACATTTTATGATGGCTGGTAGGGTGCCTAACTAGAAAGACTGCAAAAGGAGATCAGGATTGATTTGTTGAACAACATTGTACTGCACAAATGAGATGACTGTAGAGTTACTTAGAAACATGAAAGCAGAAAGAGAACTATACAGCAGGTGAAATAATGTAAAATCCTTTGAAGAAAAAATCAATCAGTATATAAAAAAATATTTATTTATCCAATGGAGGCAGATGAACATAAGTATAGAGAGGATACCAGTGGCCTCATTACATGGTAGAGACAGGATGTCTGTGTGAGTAGCCTGTACTAAGCAACCCACTTGGAAAAGGAATATATGCCCTCCCGATGTATGACATAAACAGCCTGAAGGTGCACTAAAGTAAGGAAAACTGAGAAGAGCTTAGAACAAACATACTGAAGATGATTTTTTTAAAAAAGGAAATGAGACAATGAAATGTGAATGCATTATGTATTAAAACAACAAAGCAAGGACCATTTACGATTAAGCTACTTGCAGCGGAACTTTGAGTTGTCCAGTGATACTTAAACAAGATTCACACTGAGGTTTGAGTTTTGTCCACCACATCCAAATTAACGCTATGTAAATGCTTCGAATATGTTGTCCTGCATCTCCACAAATGATAATACATGAATAGATAAGTAAATAAATAAATACATAAATAAATAAAATGTCTTCCTTAGACAGTGATTACAGCTTTTTAAATACCAGTTTCAAGATTTTTATGGACAGGCAAAATGAAATAACAAGGATAAAATGCAAACTTTGGAGGGCTGCAAAAGAAAGGGGAGTCATTGTCCTTCCAGATTTTTTAAACTGACACCATTATGGCATGAAGAACCTGTGGAGATTGTAAGAAACTGGGGTAAGTCAGTTTTGCCAAGGACAGCAAGATAAGAATCAAAAAGACAGGTGAATGAGCATGGCTCACCAAAAAAGGTTTTACTGTATAAAAAGGTTTTTATTCAAACAAAAACCATTGCACAGTTCACTAACCTTTCCCAAAAGCATTTCATGGTGTACTCCTAGGGTGGGATATTCAGACTGCACCAGGCTGTGGTGCAAGCCTGGGCGCAGTGCAACTTGGATGCACAGGGCGTGGACAGGGTGATATTCAACGGAGTTGTGACATGGCACAGCATCATTGAATATCGCATCTTGGCCACCCACAGTGCACATAGTGCAGTGGCACTGTGCCAGCACAAGTAACCAGAGTGAAGCAGGGGGATCTGCTAGTGCAAGTGTCATTGCGATAGGTGCAACCACCACGATATTCAAAAGTGCACATGCAAATGGGGCCATAATGTATGCAAGGTGCAAATGGGGCCATTTGCATGTCATTATGGCCCCATTTGCATGCAGGTGTGCTGATCCCTGACAACTTGTGCCTGGTGCCCTGCCAGGCTACTGCCATCAGGGGCAAACGGCCCCCTGCACAAGCAGCAACATGCTCTGACGCCCGATCATGGACATATGAATTAAATGTAAACGTCCCGTATCCCTGGTGGTCGCAGCCCAATCGCGGGCAGAAGTACATTGAAATACACCCTCCCATATCCCTGCTGGTCCAGTGGACCTCTCACAGCCCGATCACGGGCATATGTTGAATTATAATAGTCCTATATCCCTGGTGGTCCAGTAAACCACTCACAGCCCAATCGCGGGCATCAGTAATAAATAATGACACACCAATCCAACTCTGGTGGTCCAGCAGTACCCCCTCCCCACAAGCCCACTGAGCCCCACTGCCCCGCTCCCCCCGGTCAGTGGCGGGCGGCAGCTCCCCAACCACTTGCTGCCCCACCACCAGCCAACTGACTCAGTATGGTAGGGCTGTACGCTCATTGGTCCATAGCGTGAGCCAATGGGCATGCAGCCCATACCATGCTACACAGTCCAGATATGTGAATCTATTCACATATCTGGACTGTGTAGTATGGTACAGGTTGCTTGCCATTGGCTCACGCGCAGGACCAATGAGCTGACAGCCCTACCATACTGAGTCAGTCAGTGGTGGTGGGCAGCAAGCCGGTGAGCCGTCACGCTGACTGGGGGGGGTGGTGGGGTTCAGTAGATGGGTGGGGAGGGGAGTACCGCTGGACCACCAGAGTTGATGGGTGTGTCAGTATTTATTACTGACACCCGCAATCCGGCTGTGAGTGGTCCACTGGACCACCAGGGATATAGGACTATTATTTTTCTACATATTTATTTATTTAAGAGATTTACCAGATAAGCATACTGAGCGGGATCCACTCGTTTCCAGATGCGACCTGGGAGTTACATACATACATACATACAACTGAAGCATAGGCAATAATGCAATACAGTAGGTACAGAAATGAGTGCAATAAAGGGTGAAACATCTGGTCCAGGAAATGTTACAGGCTGGACTATGCATTGGGAACTTACATACTAGCTTAATTCCAAGTACCTGGATTACTAAAGCATGAGCAGGCAGAGACCCATTGGTGGAGGCAGCAGTTAAGGTCACTTTTTACAGTTTATGGCACGGTACGAAGCCTCTTGCTAGCAGAACTGGGCTGCAGGTTACAGTTACATGTGTCTGTGAAATAGCCCTGAAGGAGAGTATTTATGACCCTAGGGGTGGCGGACAGCCTAATAGCTGCAGGGAGGTCATTCCAGAGTTTGGGCAGTCTATATTTGAAAGCAGATTGGCCCTTTGTGGTATGCATGAAAGGGATATGCCAAACTCTCGAGTCTGAGCCTCTCAGGGAGTATGCCGGGGGAGGGTTGAGCTGACAGGATGGAGCTGAGATAGGTGGGGATGGAGTTGGACCAGTACTTCACTAAGAGTTTTGCACAATGTAGCTGGTGCCTGGAGTGCAGTGAGGGGAGATCTAGGACTTTATACATATCGCAGTGATGGGTGGTGGGGGGGCATTCTATGATGAACCTGCAGAAAGAGTGAAAAAGGGGGTCCAGGTTTGCCAGAGTGGTTGGGGGGGGCTGCACTGTAGACCAGATCACCATAGTCGTAGGTAGGGAGAATCATTTTGAGTACTAGCTCCCGCCTGACTGAGGTGGGTAGGCAACCTTTGTTATGGTAGAGTGCTCCTAGTTTTGGATATAGTTTTTTTCTGGAGGGAGTCGATGTGGACGGCGAAGTCTAAGTGGCGATCAAGCCATACACCCATGTACCTGAAGGAGGTGCATGATTCCAGAGTGGTACCGTGTAGTGTATGGAAAGTTGGGGGAGTAGTTAGTCGGGAGAGTCGAGGTTGCGCGCCGAAAGTTAAGGAGACAGTTTTCTTTGCATTTAGGAGGAGTTGGTTAGAGCTAAGCCAGGTTTGGATGGCATCAAAGTCTTGCTGGAGGGCAGAGTTTAAGACCTCACAGGATAGGCCAGAGGCATACAGGACGGTATCATCCATGTACATTTGTATAGCTGAGGTTGGGCATACCAGTGGGAGGTCATTTAGAAATATGGAAAAGAGAAGGGGACCCAGGACAGAGCCGTGGGGGACACCCCAGGTAACTGGGAGAGGGGGGGAAAGTGTGGACCGATTTTTACTGCTTGTTTCCTGCCAGATAGGTAGGCATGGAACCAGCTGATGGTTAGGTCGGATAGGCCTGTGTCCTGCAGTTTTGTGAGGAGTTTGGGATGGGAGACAGTATCAAAGGCCTTTGTCAGGTCAATGAATATAGCCGAGATGAGGAACCCCTTGTCCATGCCTGAGGCAATATCATTAGTGAGTCTTAGTAAAGCTGTGGTGGTGGAGTGGGATTTGCGAAACCCCGATTGGAAGGGGGTGAAAAAGGAGGTTGAATCAAGGAATTGTGTGAGTTGTGAGAGGGCTAGGTGTTCCTGTAATTTTTCCAGAATTGGGAGAAGGGAGATAGGGTGGTAGTTACCAGGCTCAGATGGGTTGCCACCCTTTGGTAGTGAAATGACTACTGCCTCCTTCCATGCTGTTGGAATTTGGGCTGAGGAAAAGGAACAGTTGAGGAGGTCAGCTAGGGGAGCTGCAATAGCAGGGGCAGATAGGTATAGAAGTTTCACATCTAGGCCTAACGGGCATTTTCCTTTATTTGGGTTAAGGGAGCATAGGGCAGCTAGGACTTCTGTGGTTGGGACCGGCTGGAAAGAGAATTTGGTGGCATGGGGGGAGTTCTGAGCAGGCGCTGGGGAATGGGTGCGGGAGGGGAGGTTTTTAGGTTTGTCAGGAGAGACTTTGTGCAGTTGGTGAAATAGTTATTAAAAGTTGTGGCAGCTTCGAATGGACTGGATACATTTTTGCCCTGAATAGTTAGGGTAGGGGTTGGCGGCTGAGTAGGGGGAGGGAGCAAAGATTTAATAGATTTCCAAAATTTGGATGGATGGCTAAGATTAGAGGAAAGGGCCGCTCGGAAGTAGCTATTTTTTGCCTGTCTTATGGCTTTGGTACAGTTGTTTCGGAGGGTACGGTAAAGCTGCAGGGATTCCAGGGTGCCTGTTTGCCTAAGTTTTTTCCATGCCTGGTCTCTTGCGTGACCCCTGGAGATAATATCGGCAGAGACCCAGGGGAGATGGATTGCCCTTACCCTTTTGCTTCTGAGGGGGGCGTGATGGTCCCATACGGCAAGAAATTGATTACTGAATGCAGCGTAAGCAAGGTCGATGGTAGGTGCCAGTTTGACGAGCGACCAATTGGCTGAGGTGAGATAATTTAGTAGGGAGTTGAGGCAGAGAGAATTGAATGCTCTTGTGCGGAGTGTCCAAGGTGGGAGATGGTGGGTGGGTCTATGCACCTTTCTGATCATGTAGATCATGTGGTGGTCGCTCATTGAGTCAGGTAGGAGGCCAGCCTTTATAATCCTGTGTGGGTGTGTTGTAAGTGCCCAGTCCAAGAGGGAGTGGTTCAGGGATTTTGGATTTAGGCAGGTAGGTTGCTCGATCTGTTGAGAGAGGTTAAGGGCTTTAATCTTGCTGCATAGTTTTGTGCAGTCTTTGTCTAGCCAGTTGTAGTTAAAATTTCTGAGGATATAGAGCTCCCCGTCACTAGCCATCTCTTTAAGCGATCCCAGCAGGTCCATTATGGTGGATGCTGGGGTAGCAGGGGCACAATATATCCCAGCTACAAACACCGGTGAGCTATGGGATAGGACTAATTTTACCATCTTGGTATCAATAAGGGGCATGTTACTTGGTAACTGCACAGAGGTATACCGGAGTTTATTAGATAAATACATGGCTATGCCACCACCTTTCTTGCTGCCTTGTCTATCCTGCCTTAATACAGTGAATCCAGGCAATGCAATTTCAGAGTCAGCATGATGGGGTTTTAGCCAAGTTTCAGTTATTATGCAGATGTCCTGTTTGAGGGTTAGGGCAGTGGTTTGCAACTCCGGGACTTTGTTTAGCAGGCAGCGGATGTTGAGGTGAATTAGGCTAAGGTCTTTTGGCAGGGTTTGGGGGATGGGGTGGGGCGGTGGGCCGGGGTTTGTTTCAACATCATTCGCCAGTAGTAGCAACAGGGTGAGGTATTGTAGGGTAGTGTGCCATTTAATTTTAGTTTTAAATTTGGGGTTGGTAAAATTTGGGGTGTGGTTGGGGATTGACTTGATAAGGCTGCTTAGGGCGGATAATCTCAGGGTGAAAGATGGGGGGAAGACGGAGGGGTATGAAATCCAAGCAAGAGATGGTGGCTGAGCCTGTCATTCCTCAGTAGGTGTGTTTAGGGGGGGTGTGGGGGTCGAGACTGAGTAAGAGAGAGGGAGATTTGGGTCATTTTGGGGCAGGGTGGATGGGGGTAGTGAGACAGGAGGAGTGTCAGCGGTTAGCAAAATTAAAATGTAAAGGAGCATATTTTTTTTTTTTTTCACTTTCTTAACAGTAGCAAGCTGTAATCAGTGACAGCGGCCTCTGCTGGAGAGTTCTTATAACCTGCAAGTCTGAAAGTGGGCTGATAGGTTTTTGAGAGTCACCTGACCTCTCAAGTTACCTATAAATTAGAGTGTCGACCAAGGGTGGTGGTGGGGGCGGTAGGGGAGCCGGAGCGCAGCGCCGATGGGGAAAGACCTTAGCAGCACTGCTCCAGGCCCTGAGCTGCTCAGCCACAGATTTACAATACAAAGGCTTCAGCTTCCTGGCTCTCCGGCCTGTCGTACCTTGCGGGATGTCTTGCTGCACGGGGGGGGGGGCTCTGAGAACCTTGCGACCTCTGGGTGAAATGAGGGAGGGCAGTAGTCCCCTGCCCTCACGACCCTTCTGTGTAGGAGAAGAAGGAAAGGTAATCATCATTTATTCATGGAAGTGGAGGGGCGTTGTGTGTTCACCCAGGTAATTTGAGCTACCTGCGTTGCAGAGGTTTGTCCCCAAGTATAACTGCTGTAAATTTACCTTCCCTTTTTTGAACTATAAAATATGCTTTCCTTTTTATTTTTGTAAATTAGGTTGAACCCTGATTTTAAATTGCTATAATTTTAGCGTCCCCTGAGAGGAGAAACAGGGTCCCCGACTAAAGATTTGAAACTTGCTTTCCCACGTATAGACGCGGGGAAAATGGCAGCCAAGTGTATTGCCTCCACCAAAAAAGTGCTTGCTCCATGCTAGTTAAGCAGCCGAGCGTATTGCCTTCACCAAAAATGTGCTTGCTCCACGCTAGTTAAGCAACTATTACGGGATGCCTAAAAATCAGACTGCGAGACCAGGTAAGAGCACAATCTGCATAGGAGAGTCAGCCTGGTTCTGTGAGCAGTTTGCTGTAGTTTATAGCCCGGGATTACTATCAGGTAGTTTTTTTGGTAAATTAAGGCTGAGGTTACAAGCAGGCACAGGCAGTGGCTAAGTTTGTATCAGACAGACCCTCGTAATAGCAATTTAAGGCTTACAGTGTGAGCTGCTATATGCAGTTCGGAGTAGCTTTACAGTATTGTGACTAAGGACATTTGCTAAATTACAACAACCAGGTCTCTTAAGGTAACAGGCAGTTTAACGGTGGCTACTGAATGATTGTCGGCTCAATTAAGGAGCCAAGGGCTAAACCCTGGATCCACAATGCATGTAGCAAGAAAAGCAGTTCACATAAACTATCTAAACACGTCTGCCAATTTAAATTCAGAAGACCTTAGCAGCACTGCTCCAGGCGTCCCTGAGCTGCTCAGCCACAGATTTACAATACAAAGGCTTCAGCTTCCTGGCTTTCCGGCCTGTCATACCTTGCGGGATGTCTTGCTGCTCGGGGGGGGGGCTCCAAGACTCTTGCGACCTCTGGGTGAAATGGGGAGGGCAGTAGTCCCTGCCTCATGACCCTTTAAGGGATGTCTTGCTGCTCGGGGGCTTGAGACCCTTGCGACCTCTGGGTGAAATGGGGAGGGCAGTAGTCCCCTGCCCTCATGACCCTGCTTGTGGGATGTCTTGCTGCTCGGGGGTCTCCAAGACCCTTGCGACCTCTGGGTGAAATAGGGGAGGGCAGTAGTCCCCTGCCCTCACGACCCTGCTTGCGGGATGTCTTGCTGCTTGGGGGGGCTCTGAGACCCTTGCAACCTCTGGGTGAAATGGGGGAGGGCAGTAGTCCCCTGCCCTCATGACCCTGCCCGCGATTGGGCTGCGAGAGGTCCACTGGACCACCAGGGATATAGGACTATTATTTTTCTACATATGCCCATGATCAAGCATGGGGGGGCGCCACCACAAAGGTGCTGCCGGAGCTCGGGTGGCCACCCACAGGTGGCAGCTGCTGTGTTGCGCCCTGCAATACAGCAGCTCACCTGTGGGAGGCCAGCTGTTGCTCCTTTTTTTTTGGCTCACCTGTGTGCAGTGCAAGTAGGGGTTGTGCATGCATGGGCTCAGCACATCCCAGGCTGTAATATTGGGATGTGTGGAGTATACCTGGGCACGCCCCCCTACCTGCACCGCATACATTACTGATGCACTCCAGCGCATTGGGATTTGTGCCAGGCTCAATCCCCCTTTGAATATCACGCCGGGGTGCATCAGTGGGTTGCGCATGGTACAACTGTGTTGCACTATGCGTAACCCTTCTGAATATCCCACCCCTATTGTTTTTCAGGGAAAACTGGAAACAATTTGCAAGTGTATTTCAAAGTAGTCAGGTCTTAGCTGTCAGAATGATGCAGCTGGTGCTCCAAAGCTACCGTTAACACCAACATGGTTTCTGACCCAACTTGCATAGCCAGTCTACCCCAAATCCTTCTCCCCTCTCCTGCTGATATAACTGCTACTCTTCTAAATCCAAACTTCTCATTGAATAATGATAATCTGAATTCTCCCTCATGAGTTTCCTCTGAGATTTTATATGATTAATGCAAATAAATCATAGCTCTAAACAGGGTTTAATGACCTACCTCCAAGACTTTTAAAAATGGTTGCTCCCACCTGTGCTGCTCCCTTTGCTCATGTCTTCAGCTGCTTCCTCATATCTGGGATTTATTTCTGTATATTGGAAGACTGTTTTCATTGCCCCACTCCACACAGGTGGACCTACCTATTTTCCTATTACTCCTTCAAGTACTCTCCAAAACCACTCAGAGATTAGTTGCCAAGCAGCAGTCTTCTTTCTATGCCTGTACTGATTTCTTCTCTAACTACTAATGTGGTTTTCATCCTGCCCATCCTACCACTACTTACCTTCTTTATTTAACTGACAACTTTCTGTACAACATGAATTCTCTTCTGAAGTGATTCTCTTTGACCCTGAGAAAGTGTTTGTCACAACTGGTCATTGCACCAAACTGTTTGCCTATTATTTTACAAAAAAAGTGGTTGAACCATGGAGCAGTCTTCCAGATGAGGTGGAGGGGGCCAATCCCATAAATGGTTTTAAGTATGGCATACTCAGGGATGTAGTATTAGGAAGGGGAACATTGGGTGGATAGTGAGGGCTAGTATCATGTATGAACAATAGGTGCAGGGGCTTGATAGAGAACTATAGGCAGACTGGATAGACCATTGGTCTTTTTCTGCCCTAAGTCTCTATGTTTCTGTATTTCTACTGAGCACTCCCAGTTAGTCGCAGTTGGGTCTGTACTGTCATACCATCTGCCGGTAGACTTAAATGTGCACAAGGCTCTGTGCTGGGCTTGCACCCTTTTTCACTTCTTTAATTTTAATATTAATAATGTTAATAAAAATAATAAATACAATTTCTATAGTGCTTTTAGAAATTTCAAGGTGCTGAACAAAGCAGGATATAAGCAGATAGTAATCAAAGGGTGTTAAAGCTAATTGATAGAGGTAAGTTTTTAGTTGACTTTTAAATAGCTCAGGGTCAACACATGACCAAATTTCTGATGGAAGTCCATTCCAGAGATGAGAGCCATGGAATGAAAATGCTCTGTCACAAAACATGGTCATTTCTGGTGGTAGGCATTTTGAGGAGATGTATATCAGAGGATTAAAGTCAATGAGTTGGCAAGTGATGGTGAAGATGTTCACATGGGTGTGGGAGAGCAGGTCCATTTAACCATTTATATATGAGTGAAAGTGGTTTCTTATTGGTTCTGCATGGGAATGAAATCAAATAATGTTTGGCCCATAGCAGAGAGGCATGATAAGACTTCATAGAACCAGTGAGGACTCAGGCAGTGCTATTTTAAACAAGCTAGAGATTATGCAGGGTTTGGGCTGGGAGACCAGATAAAAGGGAATGGCAGTAATCCAGATGAGAAAAAAAATAAAACAATGTACAAGAGTGGTGGAAATGTCATTACTTAAGTAGGGATGGATCTTAACACAAATGCAAAGGTGATGCAAAGTGGAGCTGACAATGATACTGACATGAGATCCAAATGCATTCTTGATCAAAAAAGGACCCCAAAATTGCAGACAGCAGTGGTAGGATAGATAAGGAGGAAGCAATGTGCAATCCAAGATTGGATTGTCTCTTTACTCTTTTGTTACAAACTAGGAGTTCAGTCTTATTTACATTACAAAATAGTGAATTTGTAGTCATCCATGATTGAAAGTAGACAAGGCAGTGAGACATCCAAGTCATGGTTACTTACAGAGAATCAGAAATCGAGGTGTATCTAGGTGACATCCACATAACTGTGGTAGTACAGACCTTAAGCTTTTATGATGTCTGCAAGAGGTAACATAGATAGCACAGATAAAAGAGGCCCCCGCATGGAAATCTGCAGAACTCTGGCTGTCACTTGTTTGGATGGAGATGTAGCATTGGAACTGACATTTTGTGATTGACCAATGAGATATAAACAAAGCCAAACTGTGTTACTGATAATGAAAATTGATTTCAGATGAGCAACCAGTATCTTGTGATTTATGGTGATGAAGGCAGGTGAAATGTCAAGCAGCAGCAGTACAGCTGGGATTTATTCATCAATGAATAATACAATGTCATTAGGCACCCATAAAATGGTTGTTTCTTGTGTTGTTTGCATGTCAAAAGCCAGACCACAATTTAGGTAGGAGTCCATTTGAGGTGAGATTTTCTGTTAGCTGGTAAACTATAACTTTCTTTAGCACTGTAGAAATGAACTGCAGATAGACGATTGGTCTGTAGTGAGGGAGGATATCTGGATTCAGTGTGGGTTTTCTAACATGGGTGACACAAACACTGTCTAAAAAACAGGGAATACAACAGTGAATAAAGAGGAGTTGATCAGTGTCTTGATGAGGGAGTTAAAATAATAAAGTCTTTAATTAACCAAGTCAGAGCAGAATTTAAAGCAGATGAATTTGATCCTGAATTGTTCATAATAATGAGTGGGTCAACTTCTGCCAGATTAAAAAATGAAACCAATTGAAAACGAGATGTTTACTGGTAGCATCAAATCTAAGGTTGTGCACATTAGACTAAGTGAATTTTCTCAGCTTGCTGTCAAAAAGGTTGTTTTTTAGTTGCCCCTGATGTTCCAGTGGCAGCACATCATGCTACCATGCTACATCATGCTACCATGCAGGTGACTGGTGTTCAGGAGCAGACGTCACTCACCATATTAGTGGAAGGCTGGGCTGTAGGCAGCTGCTGAAAGGCATTGCAACTCATCTTGGGAGCACTGGTGGTAGATCTTGGTGTACCAGTGACCAATGTGGGTCTGCCAGTGTGCTTTCTCTTCCCTCACTGGTTTGCTCTGCATGCGAGGCCATAACGACATTGCCCACACTTGGTGAGGTGGTAGACATAAGAGGAGAAAACCAGGGAGGAAAAACTCCCTGCCATTTACATAATGGCACATAGATGGCTCAAAGAGTCTGAACAGGGTATATTTCTGTTAACAAGGTACATCCATGGTTTGACAGTAAGAGTGAAGGGAGAAAAACTTAGTTTGAAAATAAGAGTTAAGCAGATCCTGGGTAGTTAATGATGAAATAGGTAACAGATTGTAAGGTCTAGTAAGTGAGCTGATGGTGTGAAAAGGTTGCTTGGATTTGATTTCTGAGCAATGCCCACCCCCCTGCTGTAAAATTCTGTAATCGACATATGTATGCTGCTGATATCATTATTTTCTCTGCTGGTGCCAGCTCTACTGCCGTCTTGGCCTCCGTTCAACTTGATGATGACAATTACACAAGGTGGTTTACATCAAATCACTTAACTGAACGAATCCAAAATGTTCACAATGATTTTGATACCTGGCAATGCCTGTCAACTGCCCCTAATCTTTGTGTTACTAGGAGGGATGGGAACACCTTTAATGCTGTAGCACAGTTTAAATATCTTGGTTTGATTCTTAATCAGTCTCTGGATTTCTCCCTACATGTACAGTTCCTGGTCTCTGTCTTAAAAAAAAAACCTTTGTACTCTCTACACAGTAATTTATTGCCTCTCTCAGGAGATGAAGAAATGCCTAGTGGAATAAATGTTTTACCCATTATTGTTATGGAGATATTATTTATGCTACTGCCCCTAAGCATCACCTTCCAGGCTAAATACTTTGTTCATCTCCCTCTGCCACTTATTTCTTAGTTGCCCTCTTTGCATACACAACTGTACCTTGCATATCTGACTGCAATGGCTCTGACTGTCCCGCAGGCCCGCTCAGCATCTCAGGTAGTATTGTTTAAATGCTAGTTAAACAAACCCCTTACCTTAATCTACAGCTTACCCCTATCTCCAACTTGGGGCAAAGCTTATGATCCTGTGTTAGAAATATATTCCATATCCCCAGGCTCAAAACAGACTCTGGAAATCTTGTCTTCAGTTACAGACTCCCCCAGCGGTATCACATTGCAACAGTGATGGGAATACGGCAAAGACCATCACAGTGACATTTTTGGCAGTTTGCTGTGATGGTCTGCTGGGTTCCCGACATTTGCCTCTGAGGTGTTCGTCCCCTCCCTGAACCAACTCCAACTCAGCCCCCACATGGGGGGTTGGGGTGAAGCCCCCCACGGAAAACTCTTGTTCCCCCAGAGATGGCACAACACCAACTGTCGATGTAGTGCCATCACTGTGTTGATGGTCAGCAAATTCTGTGTTGCAGCAGCATGGTGTAACCTCCCCCAGTTATGGAATAGCTTTTCCTGGGTTATGTTTTACCAGTCGGTGTTTCTTCCACCAAGCTGATGCCCAAGACTGTTAATATATTTCATTGGGATTGTACCTGATCTATACCTGATCATGTTTTTCACTTATGCTCCACTGGTTATTTCCACCCCCAGCACACATCACTGTGGATATGACATGGATTTATAGTGTGTATTGTGCTTATGCAATATGCATTGTTTCTGTTAATTTGGTATATTACAGTTATGTGTTTGGTATATTATAATTATGTTTTAATAATTTTTATTATATATATCTATATATATAGATATATATACTATTCCTGTTTCCATGTCTCCCCATCACCACCACCATGCTGGATCTGTAAAACAAGATTCCTTAAATCTATGTATGTTTGTTTATCTGGTAAAACAATTTCAGTAAATAAACAATTCCTGAGTCTTTGCTCAAGTGCAATAGCAGACAGTAGATACAGAAGCACCTTGAAGTAAAATCACTTTAGAAAAACAGACACATTAACCCCCTAATCAGGCTGTGGTGCTGCAATGAAAAATGCCAAACAGAACTTATCTAAGAATTTCAATGCATTTAATGTTATATGATGTATTTGTTATGTTCTGTTATGTTATGACATATTTCCTATTTTATGTATGTAATTAGAAACTTTTGAAAATGTATGACAACTTGAATATAGGCCCTGTGTCCTATTATAAGTCTAATTGATTATTCATAAGCCTAGTGCAGCTACTGATTGTCTACTGGATCGGTCATTAATGTCTTAGAAATGAGCATTCCAGATGCCAGCTGATGTTGTGTAGTATGTTTGGCTCATGTTAATCTACTTAAAAGCTTAAATAAAAATAAAGTATAAAAGTATAAAGAATACAAATTAATAATAAGCTAAAAATAAATGGGAAAAAAAAGAAAGTTGATATTGTGATTAGATTTATAATCACAATAACAATCTTGAAGCTGGTCATTTCCTCGGATTAATGACCGGCTGGAGGGAAATGACTCTTGGCTATGCTTCAGGCCACTCATCTCCCCAATCAGTCATTAAACCTTTGGAAATTACCAGCTTCTCAGTCATTATTGCTTACATAGTGCTATCTTACCTAAAAATAAATTTTTACCTATATATTAATTTATTACATTGCAATATAAATGCAGATTGCCCCCAGTGTAGCTTGAGGAAGCAGTTAGGGTACACCTTGAAACACTCGTGGAACGACTTGGTGTGTTGTGACCTACCTTTTAAAAGAAAGCTTTGATTGGCTCCTTTCCTGCAGAAGGTAGGTCTGGCTCTCCATGAGCCCTGAGGATCAAGAGGGCTGGTGAACGCATGGCCCTCCCCCACAGCAACAGATTGCCTCCTTTCCTGCAGAGGATCGATCTGGCTCCCTGTGAGCCCTGAGGGTCGAGAGGGTTGGTGAATGCACAGCATTCCCCCACAGCAACAGATTGCCTCCTTTCCTGCAGATGGTCGGTCCAGCTCCCTGTGAGCCCCGAGGGGCAAGAGGGCTGGTGAATGCATGGCCCTTCCCCTCAGCAACAGATTGCCTCCTTTCTTGCAGAGGGTCAGTTCGGCTCCCCATGAGCCCCGAGGGTTGAGAGGGCTGGTGAACGCATGGCCCTTCCCCACAGCAACAGATTGCCTCCTTTCTTGCAGAGGATCATCCGGCTCCCCGTGAGGCCCAAGAGTCGAGAGGGCTGGTGAACGCACGGCCCTCCCCCACAGCAACAGGTACAAATCTCATAGAGGCTTACATGGGTCAGCGAGAAGGATTGGCACCATTTTCAAATGCTTTTGTGTCAGCATACGAGTGCTGATTGTTTTTTACTACTAAATGTTAAGCTGAAATGTGCTGCCCTGTGTTGCAATATAGCTGTGCACCTTAAATCGTTACTCCAACTGCAGTAAAATTAACTATCTTAGCCACAGTGTTCTTTTGCCACTAAATTAGTAAAAAAATACTGTCCTGTGTTAAGTTTTGGCCGTGCACCTTAATTTGTAAAATCATAGGTGCTTTAAATAAGTTGTTGTAGCCATCAGTGTTGTTTTTACTATTGCACAAAAAATATAGTTTTGGCTGCCTACATGTAAAGTTATTACCTCGGACCTCCTGAGGCACCAAAATGGTACTTCTGAGTGCAGTTTTAAATCTCACACTGTCAGCCTCTGAACGGCATCTAGTCAATGTCTGGCCAAAACCCAACTTTCAATTGAAGAGGTGCTGTAAAACTGCTTAATTTACTTCTGCTTTTTAATTTAAGATGTGCTGCATAGCTGCTTAATTTATTTCTGATTTTTAATTTAAGAAGTGCTGCAAAGCTACTTAATGTATTTCTACTAAAGCCTGCCCAAATAATTTAAAGTCTTACAGTCCCTATCCTGCCCAGCCACTTTTAAACCTTTTATAACATCCCTCATCCTAATTAAATCTGACCGCTTGCCCAGCAATTCCGCCTTTCCTGCAGTGCAACTTAGTCACTTAAAGATTCTGCACTTTTTTTTATGCCTGAAGCTTTATTTTTAGTTAAACCACAAGCAGGCCATGTTTTAACACAGGCAGGGTTTCTGAGGCAACTCGTGACTGTCGTGACCCCCCCTCCCCCTCCCTTTTGTGTTACAGTGGCACTCCCATAGCCCTTACCTGCTCTTAAGTTCTCTCCTTCTCCATCTCCCACAGATTGCCTCCTTTCCTGCAGAGGGTCGGTCCAGCTCCCAGTGAGCCCCGAGGGTCGAGAGGGCTGGTGAACTCATGGCCCTCTCCCCCAGCAACAGGTACAAATCTCATAGTGGCTTACACAGGTCGGTGAGAAGGATTGGCGCCATTTTCAAATGCTTTTTTGTTGGCATACAAGTAACCCCACCACCGTTCTGCACCGGCTGCCCCACTGCCCCCACCACCACCCTTGGTCAACGCTGACCTTTATACTGTCACTCACGTGACAGCTGAAAAACCAATCAGCCCACTTTTTCATCTGCAGGCTACCTGCTTTTGTTTCTAGAGGCCGCCTGTCTCTCTATCATAGCTCTGACTGTAGAGCTCAAATAATCCAGCTAGGTACTCGGTCTCCCCTCTAGTGGCCAGCAATCCTGCATTATTGTTCCTCACAAACTCTGTCCCTCTCTAGCACTCCCACTTCAAAATGAAGAAGCCTCTGCTGTGCTGCTTTCTCTTTCTGGCTGTCTTTCTCTCACTCCCACCTCCCCATCTCACTCATCCCCACTCTACTGCTCACCCCATACCCACCAAAAACCCCTCCCCCCACCACTTACACCAGGACCCACTCACTCCTATCCCCATGCACCACATCCCAAAGCTTCTCCTGTTACTCTGTCCCCCCTTTCACCCCCACTCTCCTTCCCACAATCCATCCCTTTCTTCCCCTCCTCACCACCCACCCTTCTCTGCTCCACTCCTACCTCCTGAACCTGGAGACACTAAACCGATGCCTTAACCTGCACATGCCTCCATCTAAGTGCTGTTCAGGCATGACCAAACACTCCCCGCTCTGCATCTACTCCTCAATCCTCATACTTCTAGCGGGTGACATGCACCCCAACCCAGGCCCTCCCAGACCCAGGCCTTCCTCCATCCCATCCTCCTCCTCTAATGGACCCACTCTTCCCTTGCCCAAAACCCTCTCCCCAGGGGCCTCTACATTTTCCATCTCAACACCAGGAATCTTCTCCCTAAAATGGATTCACTAGTAGTCTGGGTCACCCAGCACAACCCTGACAAACTCTGCATTATGGAATCCTGGCTAACCTCCGGGATCCCTAACTCCTCCCTCGCCATTCCTGACTACAACTTATTCCATTAGGACCATGGCAAGGGCAGTGGGGGTGTGGCACTAATTGTTAGACTGTCCTACTCATGTTCCATCATCCTCAGCGAATCCTGCCCAGCTTCCCATGACTCTATTGTGGCTCTCCTCTCCTTCTCCTCCTCTGCCCCCCTCTACATAGGGGCCCTATACACCCTGCCTAAGTCCTCACCTGATTCTGTCATCAAAGCCATCTCCTCCATCTCATCCAAGACATCCAATGGTGAGCTTGTGCTACTTGGTGATTTCAGTCTCAACTGGCTCTCCCCCTCAAATTAACCCTCCATCCTAAACATCGAATCCCTAAATCTCTCACAGCTAATTCTAGAACCCACTTATCTAAACCACCAGTCCCTAACCCACACCCTCCTGGATTGGATTCTATCTTCCCATCCCCACCACATCTCTGTCTCAGGTGTTTTTTCTGATGCCCTTAGTGACCACTGCATCACCTACTGCATCTGCAAAATCCACTGTCCTTTCTTCCACCCCAAATTCATCTGGTTCCACAGCCTTTGAAACCTCTTCATCCCTGCACTACTCCAAGACCTATCACATGCAGACTGGCTTCCTGTCCTGTACGCGTCTGACATGGACATTGCCCTAGCTCAATTCTGCTGTACACTCCTGAGAATCTGGGACATGCACGCTTCTCTAAAGAAAGTAAGGGTAAAACGCCTCCACCACTCCTGGATCACAGCCAACCTTATTGCCTTGTGTCGCTCCAGGGACAAAGTGTGGTGACTTTATAAAACCTCCCACACAGCCAGCAACCTTCTTTCCTATAAGCAGCTCAGAAATAAATGCACCAAGGCCATCCATAACTCAAAATCTTCCTACTTTAAAGCACAATTCTCTCAAGCCTAGAACACCAAAGCACCCTTCTGGAAGATGTTCAACTCCCTGCTTGACCCCCCCACAAATCAGGCCTGCCCAACCATTACTTTAGATGACAAAACCATTTGTGATCCTGCCTCCGTGGCTGAGCTACTCAACAAATTTTGTATCTCCTGTGCCTTGCCCAACTCCACCTCCCACCCCAACCTGGGCTGTCTATCCCCCCGCACCAGCTTCCTCTTTCCTCCCATCACACTGCAGGAGGTCTGCAATGCACTCTACTCCCTTAACTTATCCAAATCTAGCCCTGATGGACTCCACCCCAAAATGCTCCATATTTCTGCAGCAACCATTGTAGCTCTGCTGACACACATTCTGAACCTATCCATTAACATAGCCACAGTTCCAAATGCTTGGAAATCCACCAAAATCATCCCTCTCCACAAAGGTGGCAACCCTTCCTAGCCAGGTAACTATAGGCTTATCTCACTCCTTCCCTCACTTGCCAAAGTCCAGGAGTCCCTCATACTGACCAAACTAACTGACTATCTCTCTGCCAACAACTACCTATCACCAATTCAATCTTGCTTCCAAAAACACCACTCCACCATCACAACCCTTCTTAGTGTAACTGACTCCATCCTCACAGCCATGGACAGTAGCCACATCACTGCAGATATTTTCATTGACCTGGCTAAAGTGTTCAACTCTGTCTCCCACCTGCTTCTACTTAGCAAACTTAGCTCTTTCAGCATCGCCAAGCCTGCCATTGCCTGGTTCCACTCGTACCTCCATAAAAGACAACAATCAGTCCAAATGGGTGACACTCTGTCCTCTCCTCGTCACATCTTATCTGACATCCCCCAAGGATCCATACTTGGCCATCTCCTCTTCTCTCTTCTTATTAACAACCTTCCCTCTTCCTGCTTAGCCTCAAACATGCATCTTTATGCAGATGACACAATCATCTTTGCCTCAGGCCCCTCCTACGACAGTGTCCTCTGCACTCTCCAAGATGATATTGACAGAGTCCAAGCCTGGTTCCTGGATAACCTGCTCAAACTAAACACAAAAAAAATGGTCACAATGGTCTTTGGCTCGAGGCAGAAGCTGGCCTCCTCCCAGCCCCCGCTATCACCACCAGAGACGGCTCTCCCCTGGAGCAAGTCTCAGCTTTCAAATACCTGGGAGTTTGGCTGGACAGCCACTTCAATTTCTCCACTCACATTGAGGCACTCTGCACAAAACTCCAGCCCAAACTCACCATCCTCTATCACCACAAAGAGTGCCTTCCAATCCCCACCCGTTGCGAACTGGTTCGTAAAACTATCCTACCAGTTATAGACTATGCTGACATAGTCTATGGTACAGACCCAGCCTCCTCTCTCTCCAGTCTTGACATACTCCTAAATTCCTTCTGTCACTTCACTACCACCTCACCCCTTCTCACTCACCACTGTCGGCTCTACGCTCCCCAATCCCTGGCTCTGCTCTCCCATAGGCATACCATTCACAGCACCTCCTTCGTAGCTAAATACTGGCATGGGTCCCTCCCCCATCTCACCTCCCTCCTCACCCCAACCTCCTCCCTAAGCTACCCTCTCCACCACAGGGACACCCATACCTTCCACCTTCCTCACCCTTGTTCACAAACTGGCTAAGTTGCCTTCTCATACCACCTCCTCCTTCTCTGGAATAACCTCCCTCCAAATCTTTGACTGGCCCCTTCCTGGTCCATTTTTACTCGACTCATCAAGTGCCAACCCACCCCGCAATGTCCTAAATGTTCAAATGGTCCCAAAACGATACCGAAGCACCATCCATCAGCCACCCACCTACCCCAGCCACTTACAACTAGATGATTTCATCTCCCTTCTCCCTCTCCACTTGAAATTGTTTAACTGTTTTAACCACTGATTAAGTGTATTTAGCTGTTGTAAAATGTTCTACAAATTGTCTGTATCTTATATCTACTGCTTCTCTCTGTACAAACTGTTCCTGGGTCACACCTGGAAATGAGCCTCGGCTCAGTGTGCCTTTCCTGGTCATCAAATTTTAAATAAAATAAATAAAAAACATATGGTAGGTTAAACAAATTGGCATCAGTTATAGTCATTCACATGTATTTGAGTCCTTCAAGATATACACAATTATTTGGGGTTTCTCAGCTGTACATCCTTTTGTACAGGTTAAGTAATAGTGTGAGAACTCCATAGAAGCATGTGGATGTATTTAAATTCAACCAAATGTGACTGCTTGTACTAATTTTCTGTAAAACAAAAATCACTAAGGTGGCCAGCCTGATGACACAGTGGCACCACTTGCCAAGCTAAAAATCACATTTTATTACCAGGATTTACATCACTGCTATAAGTCCAAAGGGGACCAGGGAGTAGTACTGTGCACCACTCCACTTCTGAAATACATTTTGGAATATCTTTTTTGAGTCCTCGAAATTCCAAAAGTATTTCTGTGGAAAACATGCAATGACGTCTATGGAATATTATTTCACAGCTGGTAGAAAATGAATTGACAGTTTATGTCATAATGTTGAATGCTCTTCTGCAGTTTAAGTAAACCCCAGATTGCTGACCTGCAGTTTAAAAAAAATAAATCCACTTTCAGAATTTTGGAATTCCACTTTCAATGGAATGTTTTGGAATTTGGCAGAATTTCTAAAATGCCACAAAATTCTGGCAGAAGAATTTCAATATTCTGCACAGCTCTATGGGGCAGTATCTGCATGGACACCCCAAGCCTCCAGACAGGCTAGCCCAGTGCACTTGTACCCCTTGATGACCCAGGGAGTACACACATTATGGCACTTTACTATAGGGAGGGGATGACATCAGCTAGCTCCATGAAAGCATGCAAATACTGTACATGCACTCATACTGCAAGCCCTTGTCACTAATGTCCTTGAGGGAGAAACAAAGGAGGACCAAGGCTACCACAGCATGACAGTGATGGTACTATTGGGTCCTGTGTTGCCCACTTAGGATTCTCCTACACCAAACCGTATTCCTGAATACAATCTCACCTAAAACCCCACTAGGGAGGCCATGGAGGACCTCGAGGGAAGAGATAGGGAGTTTTCTGGGCATTGAGGTTGCTAGGTTATACCTGAGTTAGAGCAGAAGACTAGAAGGAGGGAACAACACAGACCAAGAAAAAAGCAGTGCGACAAAAAGGGATACAGTCCCTTTACTCTTTGGGTTTCAGAATATGATAAACATTTGGAGTAAAGTAGAGCCATTTATTGTGCAGTTTATTTACTCTGCATAGTCTGGATAAAGTGTAACATTTCATTTGCAGTGGGAATCTGCTTCTCCTAATTTTAACATTTCAACTGGGAGGTAAAACACTTTTGATGGGATTTTCAAAGGGATTTGTCCAGGATCAACCTGCCAGTATTTCAATACCTAACACCTGCATGTTCCAGAATTGTTAAAAAGAACATTACTAGTCCTAGTTGTTTCCTTACCCAGTATTTATGTTTCACTTACTTAGCAGTTCCGGGACCATGTGACATCAACTTGAGCTGAAGCCTACAGTGAAGTGGAACTCAAAACAAAAAATCCAGCACTTGCTCCTCTAAAAAGGAATACAGCTAACAAAAGAAAGTCATTCAATAGATTTTATCAGAGTGCAGAAAGTGTGACTTTCAGCCAGAGCTGAAAGGCACAACATGGATCTTCATACAAAAACTCAACTTTTCACAGTATGAATTGTTTTATGACGATAATCCTGCTTTGTCTTACAAAATGTGAGAACAAAAAAACAAGGTGCTGCATCAGCAGGTAGTCTGAAAACAAAATAAAATTGTAATATTAAATGCACACTGAAAATAGAAAATAAAGTTAAAACTTATGTTTTGACCTTAGGTCTTCTTCAGGAATTATCTAAAAGAGAAAAAGGCAAAGTTAGTGGAGAGCTAAGGGGAAATAAGGGATACATATGTGGGGAAAGAAAAAAGAGGGAGGTTCTAGGAAAAAAAGTGATAATAGCTGAGGTAAGAGAAGAATCTGGAAAACAAAAAGGTGATGATGGGTATGGCAAGGCATAGTAGGAGTGAATAAGATAAGGAGTTCTCAAGTGGGAACTAAATAACAGGGCCATGTAAGAAGGCTGAATGGTGACAAATGTGGGAGAAGTAGACAGAGATGTAGACATTTGTAGAAAATTAAAATTGATGGGCACACATAGCTGGAATGCCCAAGTGAGTATGCCACCCCCCTTCACACACACACACACACACACACACACTCACACAGGATGGAAGTGTATGCAGGCATCCCCATGCATGCCAACATACCATGTATACATGCAAGCAAAGATATGACAGAAGAGGGGGTAACAATGACAGACTAGGGGTGGAAAACCATAAGGTGGCTGAAAGATGTTAGTAGAAAATAAGTATGTCATTTAAACCAGAAATCTGCTGGGAGCCTAGGCAGATGATCAGCTTGGTTTCTACATTTTTTCTTTGGCCAGCATCCTGGAAACCCTGCTAAAGGACACAGACAGAAAGATCATTGACACTGTGGTCTCTGGAGGTAAAGTGGGATACAATGGATTTATCATTGTCTCCATTTTTGACTGCCCAGTAATGTTCCCTTAACTGGTCAGCCAGGTGTCTGCTAGTTTCTACGATGTAGATAGCCACACACTTCTTACAAAGAATACAATATACCACATTAGTGGAAGTGCATAAGAACTCCAAGGCAAGGCAATTTTATTTGTAGGGTACCCAATCCCGGAGACTCTGCTTACCTGACAGAGTTTAAAACAAGAACACAGTCATAGAACAGTTGTGAATAAATATAACAATAACAGATTCATAAAAACTAAATGCAGCATTTAAATTATGAAAGGTTTCTAGAATAAGATGGGATCAGCAATCTGCAAAAGCCAGGCCAAAGAGGTGGGCCTTCAGCCTTCGCTTGAACACCTTAACCAAAGGGGCCTCCAGGACTAGAGGGGGTAGCGAGTTCCACAGGGTCAACCCAGAGATGTTACATCTCTGAGATGAACATCTAGTACCAGGCCTTAAAATGTTATTTTGTCTATCCTATAACTATAGTGCCATATTGTTGACTACTGTTGTAATCTTTCCTACCACTGTATGTCTATTTCCTATGACGTGGAACCTTTGTAAAAGAGCCTTGGCTCAAAGGTATTTGTAGTCCTAGACTTGAATAAATAAAATAAAAAAAATAAATGTATTTTCTTCTGAAGTCATGAGCCAAACCCTGCGAATGTCCAAGAGGCCCTTTGATGAGGAGCAGAGGGAACATGCAGAGCTCGCTGGAGCTCAGACAGGTAATCAGGACCCAGTCTATATAGGGCCTTAAAGGTGAGAAGACCTACCTTAAAAATGACCCTCCACCTGGCCAGCAGTCAGTGCAGAGTCCACAGGACCGGGGTCACATGACTGGACCTTGAGAGGCCCATCAGTAACTGGGCTGCCACATTCTACACCAACTGCAGTCTGTGAAGGGTTTCTCCCATGACCCCGGAGTACAGAGAGTTTCAGTAGTCAAGCCGGGAGGTCACAGAGGCATGCACTAGTGTTGGTAGGTCCTTGGGTGGAACGAGGTGCTTAACCCAAGCAATGTTCTACAGATGGTAAAAACCAATGCTGACAACAGATGACACCTGGTCTTCAAAAGCCAGTCTCTCATCAAGGATCAAGCCCAGATTTCGCACCCTCAGGGAAGCCACCAACAGGACAGAACCCAGAAAAAGCCCTGAATTAGCCCTAGGCAGCAAACCATCATGTCCATGACCAGGCTCAGTCACCAGTACCTCTGTCTTGGCCAGACTGAGTCTCAGCCAGCTGGAAGCCATCCAGTCAATGATTTTAGCCAGCCAGTTATTAAGCACATTGACAGCTCCTGATGTTCCAGGCGAAAAAGACAAGTACAGCTGGGTATCATCTGCGTAGCAGTGAAAGTCCACATTGTACTGTCAAATGATCTCAACCAGGGGCAGCATATACACTGTGAACAGCATTGGCGGCAAGATCAAGCCCTGTGACACTCCACGAGGCAGGGGCATTGGAGAGGAGGAGAAATTCCCCATAACTATCCATTGCACCCTGTCTGAGAGATAGGACTCAAACCACCTGAAGACAGTGCCAGTGAGTCCACAAAAGTCATAGAGCTGATCAAAAGCACGTGGTCCACAGTGTCAAAGACTGAAGAAAGATCGAGGAGAACAAGAACTGACCTCTCTCCTCTCCTCTCTCTCTAGCCCTGAGCAGATCATTATGCACCCTCACTAGAGCTGTTTCTGGACTGTGTCTAGCTCAAAAACCCAACTGAAATTGCTCATAGATGTCCTAGGTCACCAGGCAATCTTCGAGCTGATGTGGCACTAGCTTCTCAACAACCTTGCCCAGAAAGGGCAGGTTGGAGATAGGGCGGTAATTTGCCAGGACGCAGAGTCAAGGGAAGGTTTCTTTAGGATGGGCCACACTAGTGCTTCTTACAAAGCCGCTGGGAGGACCCCCTCCACCATTGAGCACCTGGCAAGCCTAGTGAACACCGTGCCAACAGCCTCGACACCTCCCATTAAGAAATGCCTCTGGGCCAGGTCCAGTTCACAAAAAGTGTGCTTCAGCTCTAAGATCACCTTAGTCACTTCAGACATCTCCACTGGCCTAAACTCCTTCCAGACAGGTGGAGTGCCTCTGCAACCCTCTGCCCAACTGCTGTGAGGTACATTCTTCCCTGGCATGATCCTCAACTGGATGGCAGACACTCTGTCTGAGAAAAACAGAGAAAACTCCTCACACAAAGTGGATGATGCCTTTTTCAGCTGCAGGCAAGCTGGACAGAGAAGCCTGTCCACGGTCCAAAATAGCTGAGATGGTCTGTTTTTTCTGCAGCAATTTCCCTGAACAGAAATTCTGCCTTCTTACAGGAACTTTCCCACTGGTACTCCACATAGTGGGCACACAGGGCCAGCCTGTCGGCATCCAGCTGGGTTCTCCACCAGAAACACTCCAACCCTTGATCTTCATCACCTTGAGGTCCCCATCAAACCAAGGGAACCTCAAGTGAGAAGATCTAGGTCATATATGAACTGGTGTGAAAGCATCCAGAGCTTCAGAGACCACTCTATTATAGATGGCCACTGCCTCTCCAGAACCAATCGCACATGCTTCATCAACCCAAGATAGGTCAGCTAGCACCAGCAGTCCCTCAGGGCACACAACCCTTAAAGGGCAATAGCTGACCATCTCCACAGGGGGAGGGACTACCAGGGGGGCCCCAAACATGAACTCCATGGTACAATGATCAGACCAAGCAACCTGATCAATCTTGAGTTTATCAACCTCAAGACCCAGCTGGAACACCAGATAGAGTGTGTGGCCATGCTGGTGTGTCACATGAGTAACTGCTTATGAGAGGCCCAGTGAATACACCAACTGGAGGAGGTTGTCACCAAAACACGAAAATCCATCATCAGTCCAAGCATTGAAAACCCTCAGGATTAAACTCCTGAGGGGATTCTAACACCTAGACTACAACAAAGTCTGCCACCCCCTGCAGGAAATCTCCCCGTGCCCTGGGTGGGTGGTAAACCAGGAAAATCCTTCAGCCTGCACCTGCACCTGCACCACCACACACAGCAATGCACTCTACAGATCCAGAGTTTTATTTAACTCTAAAAATTGATTAGCGTTTTGCTCATAAAAGTTCTAAAACATTGTGAAAATGCACAGCATTTGCCTCACTGTGTTTAACAAAGATAACACTTCTAGAAAACCTATATAAATGCTTTCTGTACAGTTAGTATTGTCCCAAGAAAAAAACTGCTAATCAATTATTTAAAACCCTGGAATTGAGTGTCACCAATCCAGTGCACCATGAAGCCCAGGCTGGACCAAAAATCAATAGCCATATCCCCTCCCCTGCAATCCTTCCTAGGGCAGTGCACTATGGGGTACCCAGTAGGGATGGTGGCCTCAAGGACTAGGCCGGCATCATCACCAAGCCAGGTCTCCATTATGCAAGTCAGGTCAACAGTGAAAATCAACTCCACAAAAATTGTGGTACTGTATTGTTCCTTATCAATATGGCATTGCAAAGCACCACCAGAAGAAGATTTGAGGATGTGGCCGGTCCTCTAGCTGCCTGCCCACTTGGTCCAGTGGGGACCCTGAGTACAGAGACCAAACATATCAGGCCTCTCCCTTGGCTCCGTTTACACTCAGGGCATCTCCTGTGGGACCTCAAGTTTCAGTGACAGTAGAAATAAATCTTCAGGCATATCAGTGAGTTATGTTGCAAGCTTTGGTAATTCTGTAAAGGAAGCTTTGGTATTAAGGTCAGTTTGCAGAATAGGTAAGTTCCTAGTGATGATCCTGAGAAGAAAAGGTGTACTGTGATGGAGGAGAAGCACTAGTGGAATGTATCGCTTTTGCATGAGAATATCCCTCCTATGATGGTCAAGGTTATGAAGCATATTACTGACCTGGGAGAGTGCTCTGTCCACTGTGCTTTTAGGGAACCACCTACTAATAAAAGAACTATGTATTATTTGAATCTGTTCAGCAAAATCATCTTCACTGCATAACCTATGAAGTCTAAGAAACTGTGAATATGGCAAACAATTCTTAACATGTTTTGGATGGAAGGAGCTGTGGAGGAGAAAGCTATATGAGTCAGTGGGTTTGTAGGAGGATGTTCTGAGAGAGTTGCTGACTGGCAAGCAGCAGGATTATTGTTAAATTGTTTAGCTTTGTGCTTTTGGTATGCTGTTAAAAATGTCTGATTTATTGCTCTTTGAATTTATTTATTATATATACTTTATCCTTTCCTACCATTCAAAACAGCCTGCACTTCAAGAGATTTTTTCTTTCTCCAGGTTGGCGGAGGCCCCCACCCACCCTTCTCCTCAGGATCAGCCTAGGTTTCCTCCTGTACATGGACTGCACCTTAGAACTCAGAGCTGTGGAGTAAGTTTCATCAGACCAGCTTTTAAATTTACAAAATCTAAGATGGAACCACCAGATGAGCCTGCATTTATTTTCCATTTATCCTGTTCAACTGCAACTCTACAATTGTAGTTTTACAAGTTTCCAAGTCTGCAATTTTGCACCAAGCAAGAATGATGTGAAGTGTTACAGACATGTGCAGAATTTTTACTAAATAGACTTTGTACTGCTGGATTTCTCGATTGTTATTTTATTTATTTTATGTTTAAGGGTGTTGTTTTGTTTTTCCTTTAACTGGTTTTAGTTATTTAGTTTGATACCCAAGACCCGGGTTTGGTATTTTACCTGGGTTTTTACTTGGTGTATATTTGTAATTTGACTTTTAAATTGACTTTTCTTTTGGTTTCCTCTGTTGCTCCCCATTTGTCTTGGTGGTCGGTATTTATTTGCTGTCTTTTTTTTTTTTTTTTTGGTTTTACCACAGAGTTTTGGTTGATTTGTACTAGAGATTTGGGGCACTTTAACTGGTAATAGGGTGATGTGCATCAATTTTGTATTAGTTTTTTTTCTTCTCTGTGTGTGTTACTATTTCTTTATACAGGACTTGTCCTGTTGTGATTTTGGGCACTTGGTGATTTAAGATCATTACATTTATTTTATTATTCTGGAATTCTTTTCACTGCTTAAAAACTTTAAATAATTAGCTTGATTCATTATACTTGATTTATTAGCTCTAGCAGACATTTAGTTCATTTTGGAAATAATTTGAGATTATGAGAGACCCTGTAATTTAGGGTATAAATAATGCATTCATCAAGATTAAATCACTCTAATACAGCTCACTCAGCTGGGCTAAATAGGATTAATTAATTTAACTGATCACCCCTATTGATCTGGCTTAATTGATTAAGTGCATCACTGATTCCTTTGTCACATGTCTGCATTTCTCCTCGTGACAATTTCCTTATTATTAAGGAGCGATTACCTAAAGCCTTAATAAATCTAATTGCCATGGCTTAAAATGCTTTAGATTTGAATAGTGTTTATTCACGCACTAGGAGTTGCCATGGCCAGGACAGCTTTTCAAGCAATGGCTGTTTCAACTTGCTTTATATATAGCTGTACATAGCTGCATACTGCAATTTCAACTGCCATTTAAAAGGTCTTTTTTAGAAGCTTCGGCTCGAGGTTTTACAATTAAGCTAAGCTAAATATCTTGAGGATCTACTGGATGTGATACTTATTTTTATTTCACCTTCAATTGCTGATATACTAAAACAGAAACTCCTGTTTTGCTGATATACAATCATGGAGTTATGGCTTTACTAAACAAGGGGAGCTCTCAGGCAGAAATAACATCTCAAACAAAACTACGTATTCTTGTTTCCATTACTTGGAAAGTAAGTAGGCCACAAAGTTAGGATTGTTTGCTCTGTCATTTGTCTTTTATAGTGTTTTAACTAAATCAAGTAAATTGAACAATTTGAGCAAACGTTTTTCTTCTTTAGATGTCATTGTTGCAAGCTTATAGAACATTGGGTAGTATAATAATTTTAAATAGCTTTAAATTGATAAATGTATTGGAAGCTCTTTCTGGATTATTTTTATTCTGTATATTACTTCTCTTTATTTTACTTATTCTAGTGTCTTCTTTCAAGACTGCACCACTTCTCAAGCTCATTTGGCACAATCATTTGAAAACAAGGAACAGCTCCATTTACAGAAGACTACAGAGGTACTACGGATTCCATTTCAACAGAAAATTTAGGGAATATTAATACAGCAATTTTCAGACCAAATTTCATTGAACTGGCTGAAGACTCAAGATTTTACAGGATCTGGTTCTGAAGATCTGTTATATAGATAAGTTATTTCTCACTTGTAATTGTTTTAATTATTTTATACTGAATTTGAATAAGTAATTATTATTGTCTTTTCTTCTCATATATTTTTTTGTCAGCATGGTTAGTACAAGGAGTGACAAAAATATTACACTGTCTCCAATATAGAATTCCATAGGACACTTGGCAGAAGTAAAAAAGAGAAAGGGGAAAATGGGTTAAAAATATTAATAATAAAATAGTTAAATATGGGAAGATCCATTGCAGCCTAGGATAACTGATTATTGGTGGTTCCCACCCCTACAGCACTCTCTACTCCTTTAATTACCACTAGAGATTCATCATGTCATGTTTTTGCTCTCACTGCTGTATTATATTGATTGTAATTAGCTGCTATTGTTCTGTTGACTAAGTCTTTGCATTTATTGCCTGTATTTCCACTGCTCCTTTCCCCTTGGTCACACCTGGAATCAAGCCTCAGCTCAGCGTGCCTTTCCCTGTTACCAAATGTTTAAATAAATCAAATAAAATTAACCTTCAGGATATTTACCCTAGAATTCAAGTACAGAAAACTGAAAATTTACCTCTTTCTGGGAGTCTTTTTTGTTTTTCTACAAGCAGAGAAAATCTCCTTGCTAACCTTTTTTTTTTTGCTTACTATTTTCCCCCATGCTGGTCAGCTACTTCTGTTCCTGGCACCCAACATTCCAGCCACTGTCCATCACACCCATCCTCCAGCATTAGGCCATCACCCTTTTACCCCCATGACTCAGCCCCCTTGATGGGTTGGTGGGGAGCCGCTACTCCCACACCAAGACTGGATCCAATATGGATGATGCCCTTTGGAGGATGGTGTAATGTGTCAGACAGCCATCAAGCTGATTGACCAACTGACCATTTTTCTGGTGGCAGAGTGTGCAATGCCAGCAGATGGTGTGCCATGCATGTGCCCACATGCAGCGCAGTCGCTGGCTGCTCCACCTCCATGCTGCATGCTGTACTGGGCCAGGAGTGCCAACACCTAGCCTCTGCTAGGTGTTCATTCAATCCTCTCCCATCTCGGCTGGCCCCCAGCACCTGCTTGCTTCATGAACACAGGTCACCAGTGAAGCAGGAGGTAAGGCATCACTGTCTCAGCCCTCCACACCACAGGGCCTACTACCTTGCTAACATTTAATATTAGTTTTAATTCATACTCTGACTTGCATTCCTCTACAGGACATGATAATATTGAGTCTTGCTCCTTAACTTTTTCAACTCAAGGACCTACACAGGATAGGCTATGTGGTAATTGTAGATCCCAACTAGATAAATCTTCCAGGCTAGAAAATGGAAAGACCACTACTTTAAAGTTACCTACAATAGATAATTTAGCTCTAGTCATGCAGGATCTTAATGAAATCATAACTGGGCTTTAAAAATTGGTAACAGATTTCTCAACTTATAATGGAGAAAATATTAGGAGAGAATGCTTTGTCTCACCTAATTTAAATCCTACTGATGGTATAGAAATGGATCAAGAATTTTTCAGGGATGAAGGAAGTTTTGCTTCCTCTTCTTTGCTTTCCAAACAAATCTTGGAAATTAATAAAAAATCCCTATTATGCTAACATTGTTATTTTGGAAAACATGTTGGCAGTCAAGGAAGAACTGGAAATTTTGAAAGCTGATGTATTTTACAATCAAACTTTAGTAACTCAATTGCAAAAAAGTCTGTGATCTTTCATCGCCAGCTTTCTGTTAGTGACATTCTTGTTACTGATCCTCCCCCTACATGTAGAAATATGGAGAATAGGGGAATCCAAGTTAACCACCCTCCATCTTTTTTCATGGAAGATTTGATTATAATAACTAATACACAGAAAGCTCAAATTCCCAAACAAAAAGATAAAAAATAGGGACTGTTATTTCTCATAAAAGAAAGTCTGCTAAATAAGAGAAAGTTACTAAATCAAAACAGCAAGAAACACAGGTTGGAAAATTAACAAAAATTAAGTGTCATAATACTGTTAATCAAACTGGTACACAGGAGAATAAAAGGAGTCATGTAACAGTACCTTTCCTGGAAAATTCTGATCAAGAAAATAAGCAGAGAGAAGTTAATGGTGCTATGGGTCCTGATAATGTCAAACAGTCAGGACCTCAGAAAACTGATAAAAAAACATGTAGCAGTACCTTTATTGGGAAATTCTGATGAAAAAGTTAATCAAGGGGACAATGATATTGCCAATGCTCAAATGGAGGAAAATCTCAATAACTATCCCCTTACTTTTTTGTCCAAAAGATACTGAAGAAGACTTTGAGTTCATGATAGAAATGTATGGTATTAATAAAATACAGTCTGAGACAACACTTAGGTTAAAGAGTTGGATCTATCATTTTTTACATTATTGCATCTGAATCTGTTTGCCCGCCCTCCTAATAACTAATACTCTGTGTGTTGTTATAGTCTGAGCCTTAACAATTGGGGGACCAAATTTGGTCCTAAAGATCTTTGTTGGAACTAAATGGAATTAGTATTGCATACCCACAAAGGGTAACAGTTTATCATAATACCCAAACATTGAAAGACATGGACAGGGAAAAGGACATGGATAGGAAGAGAATAATTAAAGCGATGGAAGTAATAAATAAATAAATACGTGAAAGTTCATGAACAATCATGGAGGAAAAGAATTATTTCCCTCTTTGGATGGAAGACTTCTCCACTAGATGCAATTGGTATAATTAAGAGAGGCATCAAAATATTTCTAACATGCACTTTGGGAATTCATGTAGAGAAAATGGGATTGAATGGATTACAGTAAATAGTGGTATTAATGATAGTCCTCAGATAGATATTACATTCAGAACTTCCATATTTGCAGAGCAGATTGCTTCAGTCTCCTAAGTAATGGATGGTCTTGGCATTGCCCTGATTGATTTTACTGAATTAAACAGGGAATTCTATTTATGCTATATACAAGTTTCTGACTCTGATAGCTCAGAAAAAAAATGTCATCTACCCATAATAACTCAGGAATTACAACTCATAATAGGCTTTCTTCACTGGAAAATCCTTGTAATGTATGACCAAAACAACATTTTGACTTGAAAGTTCTTTCTTGGAATATTGAAGGGTTAGCAAGTAAACTGGCAGAACCTGAAACTATTGATTTTTTTCCTGGTATTTGATATCATATGTCTCCAGAAAACTTGGTGGCCCAATAATACTTCATCCTGCATACCAGGATATACATCCAATATATGTCCTGCTATAAAATCTAATAAGGCTGGCAGACGCCAAGCAGGTTTAATTACTTTTTTAAAGTCTTTTTTTTTAATTATCAAACAATTGAGCTCATTTATGATTTATTTTTTTATTTTGGCTCTGAAAATACGGAATACTTTTTCTAAAATAATCTTAATGAATGTTTATTTATCTCCTAGAACTAGTGGGATGCATTCACCAACACTGTGGACACAACTAGCAGATATATTGGACAGGTTGCTAGCTAAATTTGAGGATTATTTTTTCATAGTCATTAGCAATTGTAATGCCAGAATCCTGTCAAGTAATGGATCCAGCACATCTCAGGATGAGTATAATGCTAGACTTAATATAATCAATCCTATTATTCAAACAATCAGAAATTCCAAAGACAATAAAACTAACCAGCAGGGATTGATTTTGGATGAAATAATGACTGATTTGAATCTAATTTTGGTGAATGGCCAAACTTCTTGGGACTCAGGGGTGAATTCACCTATCTGGGTCCTTTGGGATCCTCAGTCATTGACCTAGCCTGGGTTAACCAGTTGGTTGCTGAAATGCTGTTGGATTTTAAAATTATGAATTGTTCAGAGTCTGCTCATTCTTTAATACTTGTTACCTTCTCTGTTCCAGATAATAATAATTTAGAATTCCATTGAAACTTAGTGGGAGATAATATCCTGAAGGTTGTCAATCAAAAAAGAATAAAATGGCAAGTTGAAACAGTAGATATGTTCTCCATGATACTAAATTCCTATCCAGATATATCCTAGAGAACTGAAATAACCTCTGGTGATATTAAAGATTGGGAGGCCAATAAGTGAATATGGTCTGAAATTAATCTTTTTTTCAAACCATTATTCAGAACAAACAGTGTCAAAAGATACAATAATCAGAGCTGGTTTAACAAGACATGTAGGGGCACAGAACAGAAACTAAATAACTTATTGAGATATACTAAAAAACATAGAATGAAGGATATTCTTAGAGTTTTAAACAAAAATAGGAAAGATTATAAAACATTTCTAGAAATAGAGAGGTAAAAACATTGCGTTATGTGGAACAAATTAAGAAAGACAGTATTGGAACAAAATACTAAGGCATTCTGATCCTTAGTAAGCATGGGACATAGTCAATATTGTACCAAAATTGAGGTTTATAACATGCCTCGATCTTGGGAGACATACTGTATTTCTTTACCTTGTATTTCTCTCTCTTAGATAAACAAAGATGACAAACTCAAAATATATATATATATATATATATATATATATATATATATATATATATATATTCCTTTCTTACTCCTTGGCCATTATTTATCTCTTTAGAAGAAATCTGACAAGCTTTTCAGATGATCAAATTAAATAAGGCCCTTTACCCAGATCGGATACTGGCAGATATTTACTGAAGCTTTCCGGAGTGGTGGTCTCCCATATTTCTGGAATTATTTAATAGATTCATTCAGGGTTAGGACTTCCCTGACAGTTGGAAGGGAGGTATAATATGCACTATCCATAAAAAGGGACCAGTGACTGACCCTAGCATGTACAGTCCAAACAGCCTTTTAGATGCATCACAAAAAACCTTCTGTAAAATCATTTTAGCTTGACTAGAGACCAGGATCCATGATAATCAATTATCGGATGAGGCCCAGAACAGATTCAGACATAACCATTCAACTATTCAACATTGTTACATCCTTTCCCCTTTAATACCTAAGTACATAAAGATAAAAAAAGATGAAACTTTACTATTGTTTTGGAGACCTTAAGGCAGCTTTTGAGAGTATTGGTCATAAGCTGTTATGGCAAAAATTAGGCTTAATGGGTATGGATCCCTTTTTACTGGTTACCTTAATCAAGCTCCATTATAATACACAGGTCAAAGTTCAGTATGCTCAATTTGGCAATTTAACTTCTAGAACTCAGACAAATTTAGGAGTCCATCAGGGATGCATTGTGGATCTAACACTATTTAATTTATGTATTAATTTCATTATAGTTTGATTTTATAACACAGACTTTCATTCTCCTAAAATATTTGATAGACCTGTAACTTGTTTAGAGTATGCCAATGCTATTGTCTTAACATCCACCTCACTGCTAGGCTTACAGAGGAAAATTTATTGTTTTGCTGAGTAATGTCAGGATAGTGGTTGGCTCATAAATAGAGGCAAGATCAGTTTGATGGTTTTTGGAATTAAAACCAATAAGTTATCATGCCTATACTTGGAGACAGAGGTGATTGTGACTAAAACTTACTATTATTATTTGGGCATAACATTTTCTAATAATTTCTCTTGGAGAAGACATTTGAAGATCCTGGAGACTACAATAACATTGTTATTTAATGCATTTAAAATATTGTAAACTTGGAAAAGGTCCAATTAAAGGCCCCCTTACTCTCATTAATGCCAAAATTACAGTAAGTCCTGCATTTTATATGCAGCAGAAATATAGGCTATTTCCAATCTACTCCCTTTAGAAATTGTTGTGAATAAAATATACCACTCTGTACTGTTTGTCCCAGGTTTGTACAGAGCCGAAATAGGTCAGTTTTCTATTTCTACCTTGGCTATGGAGAGATCTTTAACTTTTTTACTCGGCCCTTTCCTTTTGCTGGATATGAGACTACCTAGACAATGCCTTGAAGAGGAAATCTTTTACATAAAAAAAGACTTGTTTGTCCATCTATTATAGTTATTAGAGATTAAGGGCCCCATTTTCAAAAGTGGCAGGCTGCATCTTGCAGGTGCTTGTGCCATGCAACTCAACTGAGCCAGCACAAAATAATGGTACATTCAGAAGGTGTTCCATAATGTGTGATCACACATGTGTGGGTGAATATCCTGAACATATGTGATCATGCAATGGGAGATGTGTGGTGCAGCTGGTGCCCAGAGCCCAGTGCAGACCACACAGAAGCACACAATGCAAAGCCACTTGTGCAGCATGCAGATTTGCAATATTCAACCAGGATATGCAAATGGCCTCACTGCACAGTCAGCACCCAAACAGCACATTTGCATCTCATTACTAGAATGTATTCAGGCCATTTGCATACCATTGGCATGCGTAGTTCCAGCATTACAGGGTAGCACCACTAATCCACAAAGGTGATCAGGAGATACTGTTGCCTAGCAGGCAAGTGAGGATGCATGGCTGTGTGAGAGTGGACTTCTTTGGCCTGAGCACAGTGCTACATACCTCCCAACCTCTCAGCACCCAAATGTGTACCAATGTGTGACAACTGGTCAGAATGCGTGCCACAGCAGCAAACATGACGGTGCAAGCTCAGAAAACTGTGGAAATAAGAGCATCAGTGTTGCTTCTTTGTGCTGATACCTAGCATCTCATATTATCATACAATTCAGCCTTCCAACAGTTTACTTCCTACTGTTTTATAAAGAATATAATCTCCTCCCAGATACCTGACAAACTGGCTCTACTGCTCAAACCTGTGACCTCTGCCTACCCACTGAGATCAGCTGACAAATCCCTTCTTGTCCAACCGAGATATAAAACCAAAATGGGGGAAAATGCCTTCTTTAGCTGGGCCCTAAACTATGGAACTCCCTTCCACTGAGTCTAAAAATCTCCCCTTTTCCACACAGCTTCAAACAGAAGCTTCGTAGGGCTCTTCTAAGCTCTGAACCCTTCTCCTGTCCTCTATCCACCCACTCCTGCACTGGTTCCTCCTAGTTGTCTACTGGCTCCAACCTCTACTACTACTTTCAAACCTGCCTGGAAATCTTGTAATTTCCTCTCTTCTAGCACTTGCTCACTAGTTGTATGACTTATGACTGTTAATTATTTGCACTTATATTTCTGTTTTGTTACTACATATAGATTCCTGCAAATGTACCGCAATTTGCTGAAAATTTTATGTAAGTGTACTGTGTTTGATTTCTACTTGTCCCATGATGTTTTCTTGTATCTACTGTTATCTATGTACTCTTTGTTGTAATCTCCTGGGTCGTACCTGAAAATAGGCAGCTATGCTGTCTAGTGTACCTACCCGGTTAACAAAAACTAAATAAATAAATTCTGCATGACAGTCCCAGTGGTCGGTGTTTAATGTCACCCACCCTATGTGGGTCAGAAGGTGTCTGAATGATGACATGAATGCCCAGATTTGCTGTACTATTACCCATGACCATGTCTGCGCCCTTGGTTGCCGCCACACACAACACTGGAAGGGTCCAGTGTCCTTGGGGCATGCCTCAGCCACCTCCAGGCTGTAGGTGGTACCACCTCTGTCCCACACTACTCACAGTTGTGCACTGTCCTCCAGCAGTACACCACAGTGACCCAAACCCATGGCCCCTGTGGCATTGGCATGCTGCAGGGATGGCATCAGTGACATGTATGTGGTTTCTGGTGGTGTGGGTTTGGCACGGGCATACTGTATACACTTATGGTGTTCCACCATGGATGTGTGCCACTGGGCTGCCCCTGACCCATGCCATGCAGCCACCATTACCACAAGCATCCTGTAAACCATTGTCCCAGATGCCACCATGGGTGCATGCCTCCACCAAGTGGCACTCTGACAGCCACATGGATGCAGGCCATGGCACTTGGTACATGTGTCACATTGTAGCTGTCGGCTCCACTAGTGTGCTAGGGGGCACCTGACTAGCATGTTGTAGATTGTTATCTCTGACCTGGGTGAGGTGAGGGGGGTAGCTGACTGGGCAGTGCCAGTGGTGTCATCCAGCAGGTGTGGCTTTGGGAATTACTGTCCTGACATGACTGCTGTGTGTGGGTGCCTGGAGCACATCTTGGTGGACCTCCGAGGGCTGTCTCAGGGTTGTCTGTCTGAAGTTCTGCAGCCTCCTGTGGGTGGCTGACTGATTTATGCCATCCTCTTACATATTTAACTTTACATGGCACAGTCTTGTAATACGTGACACATGTGCCACACAGTTTGGCTGAATATACACTTGTGTGGCATAGTCAGGTGTCTCCCCCCCTTTTTTTGTGCTGCATACATTATTTCTGCATGATAATGCATTCAAAAATGCACGACACATCTCTCCCTTTCAAATATCGCGCTGCTGGACATTTTCTGGGATGCACCACACCTCTCCATTTTGGTCCCCGCATCTCCTTTGAATATGGGGGCCTACTTGTTCCCATTGGGCTTGGGTAACTTGTTACATGAAATATACTCTAAGCCTTTTTTTGAAATTCAAATTCAAATTTAGACCAGAGTCAGAGATATTGCTGCCAGCCCAGACCTTAATGTATTTTATCTTTAAAATGTTACTATTGATGTAGATGAATTAAAACTTGTCATCAACTTAAATATTATTTGATATGTATATCTAATCCTCTTGAGTAGAAATCCAGTGTTAAATTTCAAATGGAACATTATGAAGCGAATTACGTATTTTTTAGAAAAAAACATCCTGGTGCAACCTTAAAATTTTGAAAATGTGGTGGCCAAGTTGTTGATGATTTAAAGCATATTATGCTTTTTTGTCCTTTATATAGACACAAAATATCTTTTTGGCTAATTGCTAGCTCAATTCAGATCAAATAATTTATATGTTACACAATTCTTATGATACTATGACTTTGAAAAGGCTGGCTGGCTTCCTTTTGTCATTAAAACTATAATTCATAGTATAATGCTTTTAGCTAATCAATATTATACTGATATAAACCAGAAAGTATCAGAGGCCCCACGTCTTTAATTTTTTTTTTTTTTTGCTAATTAAGGCTTTCTCTTTCAAAACAATCTTTCCTTTTTTGTCTGTCTTTTGGAAGGTATGAGATTAAGGACAATAAAACTTATTTGAGGGGTGTAGGTTTTCATTAAAATACCACCAACAGCTTAATCTGGTTCAAAGTTAGTTGGCATTCATCTGTATCTCCCTCACCTGATTAGTGCCTGAAAATAGGCAGAATTTGACTAGAGCACTTACCCGGTCAACCCAAAAAAAAAATAAGTAAATAAATAAATAGGTAATTTATTTATTTATTTGTTTGTTTGTACATTGGTTTACAACCTTTGAGCCAGAGGCTCGTTTCCAAAGGTACCTCGTCACAAAGAGGACACATACAGTACAACATTTAGTTATACATTGCAGTTAGAGTTTTTACATCATTGCGGTTACCGTCTTGGTAGATATATGCAGTTATATCTTTGTTACAATATGAGTGTTACAGGTTTGGTATTCACAAGCTAGTAAATCAAACCTGAACTTGTCTAAGTTCCATTTACTCCTGTTCTCAGGATATCTAAAGGTTACAACCTCCTATACTGTATGTGTAATAAGTATAATACTTCAATACAACTAAAGCTGGTTTACCTGCTTGTGTATGCTGTGACCTATGTCAAATTTCTCCTCACGATGATACTCCATAAATTGTGCTTCCTTATTCCTATATTTGTACCGATTGGATCTAATACTTTGACTATACAATTTTTGGATTTTGCAGTATTGTCATGTAACTACATGCAGATTCTGTACCATTTCTGGCACTTTGTTACTGCTGTCATCATTAAATAGGACTGTTAGGATAAATGGCTAGAAGAGAAGTTTTATGAAATGGATGGGACAGTGTTCTTTGATGTTGTAGCAATTTTAAAAGGCTGTTCTACTATCATGTTTTCCAAATTAATGTAATAATGATTATGATGACAATGATCGACTTTTGTTGAGTGTATTGTCCTCCTTGCACTACATGCTCTCAAACAAAGTCCAATATTAATTTATTTATTTGTACTTTGTGGATTTATTATTTACATACTGTAGAAACATAGAAGTTGACTGCAGATATGGACCGCTAGGCCCATCCAGTCTGCCCTTTTACATAGCTTAATTAGCAGCCGCTGACCCTATTTGGTCACCAGCTTTAGCCTCTCCTTTCCACCTCTAGGGTTCCTTTATGCCTGTCTCATACATGTTTGAATCCTTCCACTGTGCTCGCTCCCACCTTCTCCTGTGGCAGGCTATTCCATGCATCCACCACCCTTACAGTGAAAAAAAATCCTCACATCTCCCTTTAGCCTACCCACCTCCAATCTCTTATTGTGTCCCTTCATTCTTGTACTTCTATAGTGAAAGATATTGCCCACTTGCACCTTTTTAATGCCTTTAAGATATGTGAAGGTTTCTATCATGTCTCCCCACTCCCTACTTTCTTCCAGTGTATACATACTAGAGGTATTTTAATCTCTCCTCAAATGTCTTCTGGTGACAGCCTTGTACCATCTTAGTCACCCTTCTCTGAACTACCTCCATACTGTCTATGCCCTTCAAAAGATGCAGCCTCCAGAACTGCATGCAGTATTCCAGATAAAGCCTTACCAGTGTTTTGTATAGTGGAATCACCACCTCCCTCCCTCTGCCAGTGATGCGCCTTCCTATGCACTCCAACATGCCACTAGCCCGCCTTACAGTCTTTGCACTCTGCTTGGCCACCTTTAGGTCATCTGGGATGATAACCCCCATATCCCTTTCTTCATCACATTGTAAAGACATTTATTGCCCAATAAAATTGAGACTTAAACAGTGGGTTTGTAATAAACCAATGTTTTCAGACCAGGGTTCTGTACTGATATTTGGATATCTAGAAAAGACAGTGTGGAAGAGGATACTTTGATAGTGTAATGAAGGAATGGGTGGGCCATAGTAAACTTGTCCAAGAAGATTTGAAGGGTTTCCCTGGAGCAGGAGGTGGCCCCCACACAGTCATCTATGTAGCATTTGTAGAGTTCAGGCACAGACCCCGTGAAGGAAAGAAAGAACTATTCCTCAACCCAACCAACAAACAAATTGGAAAAGCTAGGAGTCATCTTGGTACCCATGGTAACTACACCGACCTGCTGAAAAAACTGTTATTAAAAGAAAAAGCATTAAGTTTAAGAACAAGTTCTACCAGTCAGGTTAGTTTGTGTGTGTTGGGGGGGGGCTGGCTGCTGGACTTCCTGCTTATTCAAAAAGTGCTGCAAAGCTGTCAGGCCATCAACATGGGGGATCACTGTGTAAAGAGATTTGAAATCCATAGTAAAGATGAGCTGATGGGAGCCACTGAATCTGAACCTGTCAAATAACTGGAGAGCATGGATAGTGTCTTTAATGTAGGAGGGCAAAGACTGAACGAGTGGTCTCATAAGGCTTCTCAGAAATGTTGAGATGTGGGATGTGGGGCAGGAGCAGGCAGATACAATAGGACATACAGTGTTACAGTACCTGTTTTGTGCATTTAGGAAAGGAGATAAATTATGGATGTCTGAGGGTGCTAAACTATGAGTCTCTTGGCAGAGGCAAGGAGTACTTTGTTTTCAATTGCAGAAGTCTTGGTGGTGGCAATCCACGTTGATAGTTGGTAGTGGGGTCCTGTGGAAGAGAAGAGTAAAACATGGTGTTGGAGAGTTGCTGTGTGGCTTCAGTGATGTACAGCTCCTTTTGCCAGACACAACAGCTCCCTCCTTATTAACTGGTTCAATAACAATGTAATTCATGTGTTGCAGAGATTGAGGGCTGCAAGTTCATTACCTGTCATGTTATACTGATACAGCCTACAATGAAAATGGAAGTTAGTGGTGTCTTTCATACATTGGTTAACAAAATAATCAACAGCAGCATAGTGTCCTGTAGATGGGGTCCATGCACTGCATTGTGAATTGATGTAATTGATTATTCTGGTAATAATGTTATCATTGTCTGCAGGAAGAGGAGTCTCATTAGAAAAATGAGTATTAAGGCATAATCTGCAATAGAAGCATTGCAGATCAACTTGAACCTGGGGTATGTCGAGATGTCTAGGTGTGGGCACAAAAGAGAGATCCTTGATAAGGAGAGATCCCTCATCTTGTGTCAGGGGAACACACGTTGGGTGCTTTGTCTCAGTTGTGTTTATATAGCCCCCAGCCAACCAAATGAGGGTAGACAGGTATATAACATTTCAGTTGGCACTGACAGTGTTACTGTAGTATAGCTCAGTGAAAAAAAAACTGGGCAAATTGCAAAAAATACTAATGATTAAAAATGGTATTGGAGAGTCAGGATATAGTCAGCACACATACATTTAACAGTAAGATACTATTGCATATACTGTCCATGCACAAAATTATTGGTTAGATCTCAATGAATTCTGTAGCACTGGCATTGTTCATGGCTTTAATTCTTCATTAACCCAAAGCTTTATATCTCTTGCAGTATTCAGGTTACATGCCATGGTGACCAGGGATGGCGCCGGTGCTGCGCAAACTGCACTGGCTGCCAGTACAGTGGTGGATCACCTTTAAAGTCAGTCTGCTGACTTTTAAAGCCCTACACGGACAGGGCCCAGACAACCTGAAAGATGCCCTGGTTCCTCACTGCCCCAGACAATCACCCGCCAGCCAGCTGAGGTTGCTAGGATTCCAAGGGTATGTTTAAAATCTTCGGGGGCGAGAGCTTTTGAGTTTGCAGCCCTGACCCTTTGGAATTCTCTACCCCATCAGATTCAGGAGTGCACAACTGTGGAGGGATTCAAGCAATCATTAAAAACATATTTATGGCATCAAGCTTTTAATAACTGAGCCTCTTGTTTTAGTTTATGGATATCTGTATGATTTTATTGAAGTTTGTTATATTTTATATTGTCACTGTTGTTTTAAAATGTGAGGTGCCTTGGCTTTGGATAAGGCACCAAACAAATAAATTTAATTATTATTATTATTATTATTATTATTATCATCCTCAGAAAGCACATTTCTGAAGAGCACAGTGACATATAACAAAGATGCCATGAGACAAAAAGTGCAACAACAAAAAACAGCAAACAGTTCCTTGTGGCATAAGAAGAGTCATAACCTTATGCAAGCTGACTAAATTCAGGCTAATTGATCATAATGACCAGTTTACTCCCAGTGATCATTTAGGCTGATGTCACTGTTCTGCTTCATTATAGACTCCAGCTCAACTGATGCTGAAAAGCAAGCCAAACCAGAACTTAGCAATAAGGGAGGTCAGTGGGTGAGGCTGCAGCCTTCAAAGGATGGGAATGATAGGGAGTAGTACAAGGAGCAGTGATGAGTATGGGGCAGGCATAACAGTGTAAAGTGACAGATGGAGCAGAAAAGGGGGTGCAGTCTTGCATGGGTAGATTTGTGGCACCACTGTAAACCACATCACCAAAACTGAAGGCTGGAAGGATCATTTTAGAGATAAACTTATGAATGGCAGGCTAATAAAACATAACAATGGCACATTTGAACAAACTTTACACATGCCCAAATCTACAATTAGACTAAAAAATGTAAACAACGGCATTTATGTTCACTTTAAAAGATTTATTTAATGGTCTAATAGTTGTGTTTATCTGTCCAGTTTTTGATTGAAATTCCATCCAAAAAATAATACCAAGTGAACTGGCATTGACCTGGATGCTTAGAATCCCAGCTGTACATAGAAAGTTTGATGAAAGATATTCTGAGGAATACTCACACTCACATTTTAGGCATTTACTAAGTTGTGAAAATATTGGGAGGAAAAATGATGGATATAGGAGAGATTTTAGGAACAGAAATACACAAGTTATTAGAAAATCTTTTGCAGGAAACCTTTCTTAAGGATAGATGGTCTGAAGTAGAGAATTACCTAGTTTCAGTTCTGGTCACTCCAGCAAAGAACTGTTTCACCAGGCATGTAGTGAGAAAAAAAAACTGTGCAACTAGGGAATCTAGTGCAGCAGGGTAAATATAATTTATCAAATGGAAAAGATGACACAGATTCCAACATTACTAGAGGATGCTTCTGACAATAACTGGATACTCTGTGTGGAATCTTTCAAACTGAATGTAATTAATTTAAAAATGGAAGAGACATGAGTATGACACCGGAATTAAAATAAGATCTAATGAAGTATGTGGGGAAGTGCAGACTGTTTTTTTGAAATGGGCATGTAAGAAATATAAACTAATTTAAAGCCACTATATATTATACAGGTACAGCACTGTATCAGATGAGACATGCCAACAAATACCATAATTGAAAATACAGTCAAACGTTACTACACAAAAACAGAATGACTTTTCAAGCTTTTCAAATACAAAACATTGCCACTATGCCCATGTACTAAAAGGAATAAAGGATCAAAAATGCATCTCTTGTGAAATCATAATTCTGTTTTGAGTGCCACTGCCTTTCAAAATTCAGTGCTTTCCACAATGCTGATGTGTTCTGCTTTTCCTCAAACATGTATTACAACAGTGATACTCTATGGGACAGTTAGCTGATTAAATGTGCCCCCATGCTTCTTTAAGGCCTTGGCAAAAGTCTACTTAGAACAATGGAATTAACTCCAATATAGTATATGGCTTGGGCTTGCTATATGTGAAAATCAGTAGCTGCTGAAAACTTGTGCATGTTCTAAAAGTTGTTGTTCACATTCTAAAAGTTGCTGTGCATGTTCTAAAAGTTATTGTGCACATTCTATGATCAATATTCTGCAGTTCCTAATAAATATTCATCACACCTGCTCTATTTGCCACATGATTGGACCAAGGATAGCTGTTGAAATGAAAATTCCAAACAAACGTGGTGGTGCTTGTTAGCGAGCGATTCACTGGGACGGTTTGGACACAGACTGTTGTAGTCAGCTCCTTGTTACCAAACCATACTAATTTAACCTTTTTTTAGATCGAATCCTGCTGTGAATCTTTCAATGGTCAAGACTGGAATGGAACCGCATCACGCCAATGGATTTCGCAGCACACTGAACTGCAGACATCAAGCGGGAACATGAACACAAGGTTAAACCTTCAGAAATATAATTTTTTTTTTAATCTTGGAGAACCATATACAATAAAAATAGTATATAAGCAACTATACATGAACAAGACTGTGTTTTCATCTTGAGATTGAGATGACATCAAGACCTCTTGAGCTTTGCACTCAAGGCCACTATACTGTCATCTCAACCCCTTGATGAAAACACAGCCTTGTTGTGTATGGTTGCTCATACACCATTCCTTATATCTGGCACTCTTAGTGATTATCACCCAACTGTATACTGTGTATTTAAAATAAGTAGCATATTTAATTTAATTTAGCTCTTTACAATGATTCGTGTTTTCTAAAAAGTTCTGGAGATGCAGACCTTAGGTATGTATTATCTTTGTAAACTATTTTTAGACTTGTGAAGCACACACACACACACACATGTTAGGGAGATTTAGAGTAATGAAAGATGAAAGGAACATGTGTGATATGTGGCTGAAGGGATAAGATGACACACTTAGTTAACAATGTACAAGAATATTATTCACTGGGTCAGTAGACATATGAGTTTGTCCAGGTGCTTGTGCATAACATATAACTTTGACCTTCTTTATCCTTGTCTAACAACTGAGACTTTCCACCATCATGAAGAGATGCCAAAGAGATTTAACCAATCTAGCTAAAGAAAATTTGAGGAATGTAGTAAGCAATGATCCCCCAAAGGAAAGAGAGTTGCTGGAGGAGGAAGGAAAAAAGAAATGCAGTAAAAGGAAAGTGTACAAACACCATACTTGCTCTCATGTGTTTCATCTGAAACTCAGATGGGGGGGATGACTTGTCCACCATCCCCCAAATTTACTGGCTAAGCCTCTAAATTCATTAAGTTAGCAAATAAACTGTCTTGTTTAAATGTTTGTGTATAATTCAGTGACACAAGATTTGTCAAATGGCAGCAACCAGAAGGCCCAACCAGCACTCAGTGAAAAGGAAAACAGATCTCACATACCGGCTTGTAGTGCAGAGGCATTTTTATTTGGTCCCCTGAGATTTCCACAGCAAATAAAAAAGAAGAGGCTTTTTTAGCATCAGTCTGGATTTACACCACAGATATACTAGATGAGAATTGGAGATCCAAAACAGTTAGTAGGCTATGAGGCAGATGAATATTTCATTGTAACCAAAAATACTCAATGAATTCTCTAATAAATACCAGCACCAGACGTCTTTGGGCTCAGTTCCCTTAACTCTCTATTTTTAAAATTTTAATAACTGCAGTGGGCCTTACTATATACTATATTTCAAAGAAATACTGAAAAGATAATGCAAAAGTATTCAGAAGAAAAACAGTGAGAAAAAACTTTATTTTAATGCTTATGTATAATTTTGGCCTTTTCTCTCCAGGACATGTGGCTTAGTGTGATGTCATTCCACTTAATTGTGCATAAAATTCTTATTCTGTATAGATTCCTAAAATGTTCACATTTGTGGTTCAAACTACTTGCACATATTTTGAATTGCAAAAAGAGTCACATACTGAGGGTGGGAAGATAGCATTACTTATGCAGAATAAGGTGGTTGATGTCTAGTGGGGGATCATTGAGCTGTTCCTCTAAGGCAAAATGAAATATAGATAGGCTCATTCCCTGGCTGCATATGAATGGGCAAAATACTTTGTTTACCTCATAGAGGAGCAACTACAGAACAGGTCAAAACTGTCTGGGGTCTAACTGGAGCAGACTGAATATCACTGAAAAAACAAGCTAATTGCTGTTGGCAATGTCATGTTCCAGACCTGTGACATCATAGGAGCTCAAGGTGCATTTTATCTAGGGTGTACATGCATGGGACAGCTTTTTCTCTTCTCTGTGTTTGCAGGATCAGGAATCCTCGCACAGGAAGCTTTGAACATCAAAGATGTAGGACTCCATACTCAGAGCCGACTGGATGGGTGCACATAACGGTGCACCACGCAGATAAGTTTATTTATTTATTTAGTTGTGTTTTGTTAACCAAGTAGGTACACTAGGCAGAAGCCCTCTATTTTCAGGTATGACTCAGAAGAGGTACAACAAGGGTGATGCAACACCAGGCAGTTTTACAGTATACAACGATATACAACATATTCATAGATAAAGGTAAACAGACAGGATGCAAATAATTATAGACAAGATAAGCAAGAGTGGTGTACAGTGTGTATCACAACCAATAGGCAAAGCACTAAATACAATAGGAGGAGTCACATGGCAACAAAACATCATTATCTATACACATAGCATAAAACAGTGTTATCATCTGTGAGCAAAACAGCAAAATACCAATACCTTAGTGGCAAGCAGAATCAAGAATGGGTTAGGGCCTCAATAACCAGTTCACCTCTTGGAGGAACATTTGCATATGGATGTACCTAGGAGGTGCCTGTGAAGGGATATTTTTAAACTCCCTGCAATGGCACAAGCCTGAATCCCCAGCTGGAATGTTGTTCCATAGTTTAGGATCAAAGAACTGGAATGCTTCTGACCCAATGTTAATTCTCAACTTAGGTACCGCAAGCAGGCCACAGTCTGAGGATTTTAGTAAATACAGACTGTGATGTGGCTGAAGTCACTCCACAAGCTGTTGCAGTTGTTGTTTTCTTCTGAGTGCATGATTTCTCAAGGCTTTGGGGGGCAGCCATTTAAATTTCTCATATAATGTATGGTAGGACGCTGTTAACCTTAGGAAATCATAATTTCCTAAGGTTATTATAACATCAATGTGACGTAGTAATGTTGTTAATCTATCTATGCTACTTCACATTGATAGGTTAACAATGGGGATCAGTCTGCGCATGTGCGCACCTTTTTTACACTCGGGAACCGATGGCTGCACGCAGTGGTAAGGGAAGGACTGAACACCATTGGTGTTCAAGTCAATGGGTACAGCAGAGTTATTTTTGTCAAGGATTTGCTTTACTTGTTTCCAGTAGCATTGAGGGGATCCCACAGTGGAAGAGAGGAGATTCTTATAATAGTTACTTTTACTTTATTTTATGTATTTTTTTAGACTGGGTACAGACTTGCCTGTATTTTTGCCAGTCTTCATTATTTCCTGTGGCCTTGAAGATCCCCCATTGTTTGTCTCTAGCTTTCATCATCATGAGCACTGTTCAATCAAGCCATTTGTTGGTGAAGCCCCTGATTCTCCTAGTTGTGACTGGTATTTACTTGTCTTGTAATTCTCGAAAGGGCTAGCTGGCTCTGGCATGATATTTAAACAGAATGCTTGATTGGAACAGACGCAATCTGTTCGAATATCGAACCCTGGACTATTGGGGTAATTGGGGAATATCGGAAGCAGATCCTGTCCTGAGTAGAAGTTGTAAGGCAAAACAACCTAAAATAGTATTTCAAAGATCTAGGAACATCAAAAATGCTCTGGTGCATTCCTATTAGTGGAAACCGCAGAAAGACAATACTGTGTTTTGCCCCCCCCCCAAGGGTGCACATATTGTGACAAATGCAAGTTCTGCATATGTAAAAAAGGGGAAATATTTCAAAAATCCTCACAATAATGAAATCTTTGAAGTGCATGACCTGATTACCTGTGATACTTCAGCTATAGTACATATGGTCACATGTGTATGTGGCTGTTTTTATATAGGGAAACTATCTGAAGTTTCAAAGAAAGGATTAGCGAACATGACCGTGATATAGCCAATGGTGATACTAAAAACATACTCCCTGCTCATGTTAAATTTGCAGCTGAGAATACACTTGGTCATACATGGGCATAGAAAAAGTTAAAATGAGCCTAAGGGGAGAGAATATAAACAACTTGACCCTCTGTGCAGAAGCCAGATGGACTATTAAATGAAATGCACTTAGGAGACCAGATTTTAATGGTAAATTTTAAATGAAGCCTTTTTTAAAGAAATGATTTAATATTAGAAGGAGATTTAATGCTATTATATTGTGTCTTCAGGAATATATGTATATATATATATATATGATTGTGGTTTTAAAATGTTTTTTTTTCCTTTTTCATTAAGCTTCTCTATGTGATGACCGTAAACATACCTGCATGGCAATTTTAGTACTTGGAATCATCCCTGGGTCCCATGAAACAGCCTGATTGGATAACAGCCTGAGCATATAATCAAAACATCAGCTCAATGGACTAAATCCATATGAAGATAATTTGATGCAGAGCATAAAGACCACAGGAATGTGATTTGGATATTGATTAGATTAATTGAGTAATTGCTTTGCCTTATAGTACTATGGCTGGGATACAAGGGCTTGGTAATTTAGGCTCTTTTAGGATAGGATAGCTTTTGTATTAGTGCTAGTAGCTATTTAGGATGTGCACATGTTTTGGGTGGTTATGCAGCATATAATGAACTATTATTGATTGTTGCTTGTATATAGACCAGTGAGGGGTGTATTTATAACTGTTATCCTTGAAAAAGTACCCCCAGGTGTATGAAACGCCATTGGGAGAGTTTGCTTTTGCTTGCACTGTTGGGGGTGTATATGTCCTTTTTTACCTGTTTTTAGCCTGGATATTTAATAAACTTTGGCTTTTAACTCCAATTGAATAGAGTGGGCTCAGTCCTTATAATAAATCAAATCAAATTAACTTTATTTTTATAGCACCTTTCAAAGCCAAGGCGCTGTACATAAAACATATACATAATGATAAAACATTTTTAAAACAGCATTAAAATGTAGCAACCATAACTAAATAAATGCTAAACTAAATAAATATGTTTTCAAACCAGTTTTAAAACTATCGACGGTTGGGCATTCTCTCAACCAACGAGGTAGAGAATTCCACAGGGTTGGTGCTGAAAAAGCAAAAGCATGAGATCCTGATGTCTTTAATCGAACCCTTTGAATCTCTAGTAATCCCTCATTGGCAGAGTGGAGAGGATGGAGGGGGCAGTAGGGAATCAGGAGATCTTTCAGGTAACCGGGTCCCTGGTCATGTAGGGCTTTAAAGGTTAGTAAACCAACCTTAAAGGTGATCAGCCACTTAACAGGCAGCCAGTGCAGTTCGTGGAGCACAGGTGTAATATGACTGGTTCTAAGAGTCCCAGTCAAAAGCCTGGCCACCGCATTCTGCACCAGCTGCAGGCAGCGGATATCAACCCCAGGTAGCCATAGGTAGAGGGAATTGCAGTAATCAAGATGGGTAGTGACAAAGGCATGGACCAATGTTGGAAGATCACCTGGAGGAACCAGGTGTTTCACCCGGATGACATTCTTCAAATGGTAAAAAGAGGATTTGATGACAGCCGACACCTGAGATTTTAGGGTCAAGCCGCCATCAAAAATAACGCCCAGATTTTGCACTTGATTGGAGGTAGGGAGCGACATACCACCAAGTAACAAGCCTGATGGTTGTCCAGCTCCCAAACCCGCCCCCAGACGACTTGGTTCCACTACCAATACCTTAGTCTTATCCGGATTCAGTCTCAGCCAGCTGGAACTCATCCAAAGCCTGATCTCAGCAAGGTAATTATTCAGCATGGAGAGTACATCTTCCTGGCCGGGCAGAAAAGACAGATACAGCTGGGTATCATCTGCATAGCAGTGAAAATCCAAACTGTATCAACTGATGATTTCTCCCAATGGCAGCATATACACTGCAAACAACATGGGAGCTAAAATGGAACCCTGCGGTACCCCACAAGGCAGAGAGTGAGCGCCAGAGGAATAAATTCCAGTGGCAACTCTCTGAAACCTGTCTGTGAGGTAAGAATGAAACCATTTGAGGACTGTACCAGACAACCCACAATAAACCCGCAGGCGATCCAATAGCACACCATGATCTAAAGTGTCAAATGCAGCAGAGAGATTGAGAAGAATAATACAAGGTCTGGTGGTAAGTGTGAGGCTTTTTTCTTGTTGCCTGATCCTCAAAAGGGCTGACTGGCTCTGGCACGATATTTAAACAGAATGTGTGATCAGAACAGACCACGCAGTTTGTTTGAATATTGCACCCTGGATGCACCAAGCACAGCAGGGGGTGCCAAGTTCCACGCAGTGCATTCAGGGTACAGGGCTGAATACCACCCATAGTGGATTGCATGACACATACCTGTATGTGCCACTGCCCCCATTGGCAATATTCAGCCCAAATATGCAGATGAGCCCATTGGGTATGCACAGTGCAATGGGGCCATTTGCCTGCCCATTATAGACTCATCTGCATGGCTGCACTGCTGTGATGTGCATCTGGCCAGCCCTCCCCAACCCTGATCACTGTTTACATTAAAGATCCCCTTTGCCATAGTGTAGCATTCCCCCCACCGTCACCCAATCACTGTTATAATAAAAATAAATCACTGATCCCCCTTTTCCATAGTGTAGTGGCCCCTCTCCCCAGCCCTGATTACTGTTTATGCTAAAGATTCCCTTTTCCATAGTGTAGCATCCACTCATTCCAGCCCCAATCACTGTGAAAATTAAAATAAATCACTGATCTCCCTTTTCCATAGTGTAGTGTCCCCCTCCCCATCCCTGATTACTGTTTATGCTAAAGATCCCCTTTTCCATAGCGTAGTGTCCACCCATCCCAGCCCCAATCACTGTTAAAATTAAAATAAATCACTGATACCCTTTACCATAGTGTAGTGTCCCCCCTCCCCAGCCCTGATCACTGTTTAAAATAAATCACTGAGCTCCCTTTCCCATAGTGTAGTGACCCCCTCCCCATGCTCGATCACTAGCACAACATGCAACTCTCCAATTCCCGTTCCCTGTTGGCTAGTGGTCCCCCACCCCCCCTGTTGGCATTGACCCACCACCCTGCCCCATCCCAACCAGTGCCAGTGAATGGCACATCCCTGCTCACCCTGCCATGGCCAGCCACTGACTGATCCATACCACAGCACATACAGTAAATGGTATGCGCTCATTACTTGTCAGGACAGCCATTGAGCTAATGGAAATTAGGAGATGGCAGTGGGTCACTATCCATTAAAAAAACAGGAAATAATACAGCTCAGCACCTCAACCAGATGTGCCTAGATCCTCCCAACCTCTTTGAAGAATTAGGGGACCTTTGGCACCCGAAGCAAATAAAGCACCCTATGAAGGAAACTTCTGCTGAGTTTTAAATCATTGAACCAATTAGCAATCTGCTTGGGGAGATGTATTGGGGCATTAAGACCCTGTATGGTTGGCTGAAAATTGAGATCCAAAGCCTTGTAGTAGTAGTAGCTTTATTGATAAGGCACCCATCCCTGAAGGCTCAGGGTGCCATACAGAAATGACAGGTAATAAATAAATAAAAACAAACATAAATACAGTAACTGAGACAGTGAAATGAATTTTTTTAAACAAAGTATAATTTATAGAGCTTTGGAGAAGGAACTGCATAGTTGGATGACTGAAGAGAGCAGTTTGTACAGGTAGATTTTGTGAGCAATTTTGGTCAGTGGTCATGATCAGCTACATAAGCCCCTAACTGTGGTGAACAACTTAGATCAATGGCTGCCATGAGCAGTGTGGATTGATGACTGTGGTGAGCAGTGTAGCTCATTACCTTGAGTAGCATTGGACAGCAGCTATAGAAAGCAGCATGGGTCAGCGGTTACAGTGAGCAGTGCAGGTTGGTGAATGCAGCAATCAGTGTGGGTCACTGGCTGTGACAAGCAATGTTGGATAATAGCAGTGGTGAACAGTGCAGGATTATGGCTGTAGCAATCTGAGTGTTATGACCCACATTTTTGGATCTCCTATAAATCCTACAGTGTCATGAGTTTCACAGGACAACCAGACAACAAGAAATCCATACTATACCATTAAATAGGCTTCATTTTAAGCAACAGACTTGAAAAGAAAAAGATGACATATATTCAATTAGCAAATCAAGCAACAGAATATTTCAAATACATTAGTACTGGCCATGCACTCTGTTTAAAAGAACATAACATTGCTGGTCATCTTTTGCTGTTCCCCCTGGAATGGGGGTTGCTAGAAAAATTATTTTTTAGATGATGCCTTCAGTACAACAGTTCCAATTTCAGTTTGTCATATAACCAGTCCAGATGATCACAGTTTATAGAGTTCTTAGCAGAACAATGTATACACATTAGCCACTCAATGAACTCACGGCCCCCATCCCCTTTAAAATCTCACTCCCAGACCTTTTAGTCTCTTGACAATAAATTTGACAAAGGACTTACAGTCATTGACAAACGTTTGTTTTTACCGTGTTTGTAGTCTGTGTGTGTGGGAGGGGGATGATGCTTGCTTGCATTTTCTCTCTCAGTGATCTGATCTGGTATAAATGTTTGAAGCTGGTGGGAGTCTTGTTCTTGGATGATGTGTTGTATCGTGATTTTGAGGCATTGCAGATGGCACAGAACTCAACATGTTGTTGTCTTTCTCCTGGTGGGCTTTAACTTTGAGTTGCTGTACAAAAACTTGTTGTTTACAGCTGACATGCTGATGGCATTGGATGTTGAAATGCCATCTTGATGTTATTGTTGTTCAGATATACCACATCTCCTGATTTCATAAGTTTCATAAGTTAGTTCAAGCTGTGAGACTTATGTCCATAATGCTTGCCCTTTTTTTTTTTTTTAATATACACTAGAATTTAGTAGTTTTGTAAAACAGATGTTTGTCTAAGCTTGTTTTGAATATATTGATGCTTGGGCTATCCACCACACTTTCAGGTAAATCATTCCATGCTGACACCACCCTTACAGTAAACCAGTGCTTCCTTTTATTTGTATTCCATTTAGGTAATACAAATTGCAACTTGTGTTTCTGGTGCTAAAGCGTCCTGTGTTATAGGTCATTTTTAAGTCTGCTCTCAATGTATCGTCTTGAAATATTTTGTACATCATACAAAGATCTCCCCTTAGTCTTCTGTAATGCAGTGAGTATAAATTTAACTTGGTTAGTCTCTCATCGTAGGGTAAGTTTTTTAGTCCGGATACTGATCTAGTCGCTCTGCGCTGCACACCTTCCATTCTTTCAATGTCATCTCTGTACTGTGGGGACCACAACTGCTCACAATACTCCAAATGAGACCTCACCAGGGCCTGGTGCAAGGGCATGATAACATTATGATGCCTGCTAGAAATATGTCTCAAAATGCAGTTCAAAATCTGGTTAGCTTTTTTAACTTGTTGTTTGCAATGTGAATTGAACTTTAAATCTGACGTAATTTTGATGCCCAAGTCCCGCTCTTCAGATGTTGTTAATAAGGTATTGTTCCCTATGTTATATGTATGATTGTTGTTTGTTCTACCCAAGTGCATAATTTTACATTTGGAGATGTTAAGTTCCAATTTGCTAGCTTTTGTCCACTCATATACTTCATTTATGGCTTGTTGTAAAGAAAGTGAATCAACCATAGTAGACACTGTGACGCCTAATCTGAAATCATCTGCAAATTTTGAAATCCATATAGAAGGATTGCTAAGATGTAAGGATGAAATATATATATTAAAAAGACAAGGGCCCAGCACCGAGCCCTGTGGCACTCCGCTGGTCACTGCAGACCACTCGGACATCACACCCCTTACCACCACCCTCTGTCTTCTGTCGGACAGCCAATTAGCTATCCATTTCACAATGTTGCGGTGAATGCCTATTTTAATCAGAATTTGTATTAGTTCTAGATGTGGTAATTTGTCAAAAGCTTTGGCAAAATCCATAAAGACCACATCCACTGGCTTGCCCTGGTCCAATTCTGAGTTAACATTTTCATAAAAGGATAATAAGTTTGTTTGGCATGATCTAGATTTAATAAATCCATGCTGCACAGGATCAGATAAATTGTTTGATGAAATATAATCGATCACAATGTCCTTTAAGATGCCCTCCAAGACTTTGCCCAATAATGATGTCAAACTAATGGGTCTAAAATTAGCTGGATCAGATCTAGATCCCTTCTTGTGAAGGGGAACAACCAAAGCATTCCTCCAGGCTTGAGGAACCTCATGAGATGTTCAGAATACCATAGTTTTTGATGGCATTGTTGGATGTTAAGTGATACATATTTCTCTCGAGAAATGGTTGCATTTTTGTACAGTACATTTTATATAGCAAACTTTTTTGACCCACATCATCAGACATTAACTTGGCTAAGCTGAATTTTGCTTACATTTCTGTTAGGAACATTTAATAAACATGTTTTCATCTAAGTCAACAAAATGGGGTTTGAACTCTGAGCTAGTTCAGTACATTTCAACACACATTAGTTTTGTAGCAAGAAATGCTACTGTAAGGGGCACTAGTGTTTCATAAACCTCCACTGAGAAAAACAGATATTATTTCACACATCACTTGTGATGTACTCATTTACGCATATTCAGCACCATTTATCTGGCGTGTTCCTAAACACGGTTCCAAACAAAATTGAATTTTAAACAAACATAGATATATCCTTGAATAGTTAGAAGCTTAGCAGAAAAACTAAACAGACATTTCCAACCTACAGACAAGACAGGCTTTGTTTGTAGAAATAGTGAACCTGGTCCATAATTGAAGATCAGTCCTGACCTAAAATTATGTGACCTGCATTGCCCACATATGCCCTTTCCTGGAATTGATAACATGCTAAAATCATTGTCATGATTACAACCAACTACAATCAATACAAACCTGATATTAACCACATGTATTACTGATAACAGTTGTGAGAAAGTTTTTACAATTACAACATGTAACGTCAATTGCAATTTAACCATCTTGAATTTTCTCTCTAGCATTTCCTGATTAGCCTACGAAGACAGGTAGCATGCAAGTTTCAGACTGGTTGTATTAGTGCGGGTAATAGCTTACTAGGCCTATCACTAGCAATTTCTTCTGGGATAATGCACAAAGGAATACTTTTTGTATTTAACACTAGCATAATGTGACAAGGCCCGGTTGCAGTAGGTTCACCCATGTTGTAGCAACAGCTCTATGATGCTGGTTCAATAAATATTTTGTCGACTGACATTATAGCAACGGATTTATTTCGACTGCAATTGTGGTCAGCATAAATCCATCTGAGAACACTATTTTCTATTGGGGTCTCTGCCCCTGCACCTTCATACTTATTATAATCAACTCCAAGTCAGAGTTGATTCGGGGGGGGTGCAAGACCCCAAGCAAGCAGTGCTGGGCTCCTGTGGTGACAGTACAGAGACCTGTTGCTGTGTCGCTGTACTGTCGTTTGTGGTACAGGTGTTGATGCTTGATTGGCATATGTGTAGTGATAAACAGGTTGCCAATGCTGATTATGATTATGTTTCCTGGGAGTTACAGCAACAAAAAGCCCTCCCAGGGAAAAGTCAGCTTTTGCAGCTGGCTTTGCCCCCCGCACTCCCAATGATAGGAGCTTCGCCCACCACCAAAACTAAATATAACCTCCTTGAGGGTGGGCATACCCCATAGGGAGTAGAAACTGTGTGGGAGCAAAGGGCAACCGGAGTAACAGGCAATCTAAACTCAAGATCACCCCTTTCACTGTCACTCTCGTTGTGGTGCTGTCATTGCAATGACCAAATTCAGTCACCATCCTAACGGTATACCATTGCATTAAACAAACTTAAAACAAAATCAATAAAATAACTTTTTTTCTGGGTACTCTGTGTACATATTTTCTATCTTACTCAAGAGTTTTGCTAACTTACACTACAACTAGTACCTTGGTTACACCATTAACACACAACTAAACTAACATGGTGGTTAGTGTCACCTATCACATGCAGTCAAGGTGCCTGAGAAAACCTTGACTGTAGCCTTTACAGCAGTCACCAGCTCTCCAGCTCAGGACCTTAGTTACAGGGCTGACCTTTTTTTACTGTATAGTCAGCTGTTATAACTGTTGTAACATCTGTGCGCTTGCAGTAAACTGACAGCAGTAGTTGTAGAATCCTGAGGTTATGCAACCACTTTGTAGAGTCCAGGGATTATGGAAGGTCTGAACCAGTAATCTTTTGAGGGTAGAGGCCCTCTGAACCAATTTAAAGGTCTGAGTAGTTTTCCTCTCCTGGCAGCATGGACATCTGATCAGATGACAACTGCACCTGCTCCTTGTGGGCTACTTTCACATTCTAGATGTCATGTTAGACAGCCATGGTGACGAAGTACCTTAGCTTCTGCATGCTTGGCCAGACTTTAATCAATACAGGCCATGAGCCATTGGGATGGTGAAACCTGCTTATAGCTTATGGTCAACCTCCATTTACCTTTGTGTTCAACTATCCTTCCCAGAAAAGCACAGGCTTTCATGTATCACTTGTGAGTAGTTAGGAAACTTCGGGGTTGCTGCATATAGACACTCTTAGAATGCAAGAGGTGTTAACCTTATTCCCATTCATTCTTGTTTGTCACAGTTTAGGATGTCCATACATGCCCTCTCCTGGCAATATAGCATCCCCTTTCTAATTTGGTAGAGTTAGTGGCCTGCGTTACTTTCAGTAAGCCCTTTTCACTTACATTTCAATCCAGAATGCACTGCAATAATTGACTTAGTAAAACTTGGGAGTGGTCAGAATCTTGTGAGAAAGCATGGTTGTGAATACCCCTGTTGCCTCTAGATGTGTTCCAGATAGGAGACCCACCACTGGAATGGTGGGGAAGGGGGCAAAGATTTGGCAAGGCGATCTCTACCACCATATACAAGCTTAGTCTTTTCCTTAGCACTATTGACCTTGTGCCAGGTTATCCACCAGTACAATGGAGGTTGCTCCCTGTGACACCTGTGAATCACCTTCTATCAAGGACTAAACAGTAGTCCAGATTAAAACAAAAATACATGGTGGAATAAAGGAGAACCTTAGAGCTGTAACACATGTCCCCTTCTTACCTGTTCCTTAAAAGGAAAATTCCCAGTTTTACTTTTGTTGTACCAGCATCGTGGTCAGTTACCACTTGGCATGCCTTGAGTATGAGTGTATAGTGTCAGTGGCTCAGTAGGTAGCTCACTCGCCTCTGAGGCTGGGAGATCAGAGGGCTGTGGGTTCAGTTTCACATCTGGCACTTGGGTTAATATCCCAGTATTGACACTGTAGTGCAGCATGAGAGGGGTGCTGCACTTCTGAGGTGCCGTCTTTCGGATGAGACGTTAAACCGAGGTCCCATCTGCTTGGGTTGGTGGTAGTTCAGGTAGATGCTAAAGATCCCATGGCACTTATTGAAAAGAGTAGGGGATTTCCCTTGTGTCTTGGCCAAATTTCCCTCATTCACTAAAAATACCACCAACAGCTTAATCTGGTTCAAGGTCAGTTGGCATTCATCTGTATCCCCTTCCCCCGGGTCATGCCTGAAAATAGGCAGGATTTGCCTAGTCACTAGTGCACTTACCCGGGCAACAAAAAATAAATAAATAAAATAAAATAGTAGGTTGTACCCTCAATAATACCTAGTACAAGTTAGGGGAGGGTGAGCCATCTACCAGGTTTAAGTATACCTCCCAAGTGTGTGTTTATGAAGACATTTGTTCACCACATGCCCATCTTCAGATGGAGAGGTTCACCGCTCCTCGCCATCACATACAGCATGCATCCTGATTATAGTGCTATTACTAAAACTTCAAAGCCTTAACAATTACTTTTAATTTCTCTGTCATGCATAGTCAAGACACAATATTAAGAAAAAACACTTAATGAAGTCATAATTACTGTATATTACATCAAGGTGTTAACATTCCAGTTTATATGGCCTAATTAGTTACTAGATTCTTGTTAACTTAAAAACAGGCATTTAGATACTGTATGTGGATTCTTGTACCCTTGCATGGATTTAAAGTCCAGTTTATATTCACAAAGACACTAGGTTCCGTGCAATGATCAAGAAAAGGGGATTGGAGCAGTCTCCTTAAACTTGGCTTTTAATTGCTAAACCTATATAGTGCAAGTCGCTTAATGAGGATGCTTTCATGCAGTGCTATTTTGTCTGTGATATGCGATGTCCATAGTTGCCGTTAGGTGGTGCTGTAGAACAAGCAGCACAACCGGGTCAGTGTACACGATAGGCGGTGAATGCTACTATCATACGTATGTTCCTGGTGAGCCTGCTTTTGCCCTGAGGTCCAGTTTGGTGCCCTGTCTACCTTGTCATTTGTCTCTGCCACCATTCAGCTGTTGTCTGTTCCTTTACTTTGCCCTTCCATACTTCCCCTGTGCTTGGTGCACACTTCCCTCGCTTGCCTCCTCAACCTCGTCCCCCATCGCTCATCTTTTCCACCATGGTACCTCTCCTTTCGGTGTGCTCTGCTCCCTTTCTCTCCCTTTCTCTCCCATGATCTTCACACAGCACAACAGACTGGAAGGTGATAAGCTGTTGCATTTACAAGGTTAGCTTAGTACTATGCCAATTATCACCTTCTTTGGCAGTGCACTGCTATGGAATGTAGCACCTAATTATCTTGCAAACTGTCTGCCGTTGCTGGTCTGTACTGTCCGTGTAAAGTATGGATTTTAATATTGCTAGAACTGGCTTTGGTTTCGGTCGAGACTATTTCTCCATGTAACCCAATTGTCCGTTTTACTCGTGTCCGTCTTTGGTGGAGTGCACTGTACTTGTATGTGTGTCTGTGGGGGGGGGGGCGGCAACACAGTTAATCACTGGACCCTCCACACTGTATTTCCTGGAAACTAAATTTTATCCTGTCCTTTAAATAGGCGATTACAAAGTATCTGCGAAAAAAAACAAAACTTTTTTCATTCAGGCTACAGATGCTGTAGTGGAAAACTTTCATCCCACCCCTTCTGTTGCATTTGAACTCCAAACAGTAAGTTGTCAGTGGGTAACAGGTGGGAGGGTGTAAGTTTTCTTTGAGACTAGCCTGCTTCAATAACATTAGAAATGCAGTTTCTGAATAGTCAGTGTCACTTTAACAATTGCCATTCGAACATTTGATTAAAACATCAACTCTCTCAATAACTGAGATACCTTTGCTTTCAAAACATTCGCAGTGCTTGAAAGCCATACGGTATATTTGGCAACCTTGCAGCTTTGTAATTTATACACACCGAGTGAAAAGAAAAAAGTCTCAGTTTAAATTCACTTCATTTTGTGGTATAGCACAGTTCAGATCATATCTAAAAATCAGGTCTTGTATCTAACTTGGCTTGCTTCGGACACCTGGGACAAGATTCACAAAGCTTTGTCTGGGTGCAAACCCAGTTTTCCCAGGGCAGACTGGTTGATCTGTGTGAATAGCTGGCATTCACAAAGCCCAGTTTACCCCTGCAAGCTGGGTTTGTGCCTGGGCAAAGCAGTGAGGGGGTTGTATTCAAATGGGGGGTGGAGACCTGCATATCCCCACAGTCACATTCACAAAGGAAGTGCTCCATGCAAGGGCCTTTGCGAAGGTCCTTGCATGGAGCAAATTACTGCTGAAAAAAACTGGCAGTAATCCACACAACCACTGTGGTTGGCGGAGGTACTGTGCCCCCCCTCCCTGGTCTCAGATCCCCTAACCTCCAACCTGTTACTATAAATACATATGTTCCATAGTGTAGTGGTCCCACCCCGTCCATGATCATCCAAACACCCACCCGTTAATTACAGTATGTATGATCCATAGTTCCGTGGTCTCAACCAATCCCTGATCACCCGATCACCCAACCGTTCTTAAAATAAAATTGTTTCTGTAGTGTAGTTGCCCTCCCCAGTCCCCAATCACCTGATTACTCACCTGGTAATAACATGAAACTTTTTCCATAATGTAGGGTCCCACCCTGTTGCCCGATCCCCCACCAGATATGATAATCCATATTTTTCCATAGTGTCCCCCAATCCCTCGCCCACTCCAGTAATGACATACCACCCCACTCTCCCACCCCAGTGTGGCCACCTGTTGGTGAGCAGCACAGCCCTCCACATACCTCCATGGCTGTTCACCGACTGAACTGTCAATGACAAATTACAGTATACTCTACAAGCCCATTGGTTGAAAGTGTGGGATTATTACTGGGTGGGTAATTGGGTGATCGGGGATTGGGGCAGAACCACTACACTATGGAACAAGTCTGGGTTTATAACCTGGTTGGTAATCGGGCAATTGGAGATCAGAGAGGGACCACTACACTATAGGACAAGTGTGAGATTATTATCGGGTGGGTAATCGGGCAATCGGGGATTGGGGTGGGACCACTACACTATTGAATATCTATGGAAACCATTTTATTTTATTACCAGGTGTGCATTCGGGTGATCGGGTATCGGGGTGGGACTCTACAATATAGAAATTATATTCTTTTACTAACAGGTGGGAGAACCAGAGATCGGAAACCAGGGAAGGAACCTACACTATGAAAATATCATCGTGTTTTTTTTTTTTATCATCAGGTCCGCGATCGGGGTGAGGGTGGACACCACTACACTATGGGGGACTGTGGCTGTGTGGGGCTGGTGGGGGGCCATGCACTGCCACACCAAGGGCATGCAAATGAGCCCATAATGGGCATGCTAATGGCCACTGCAGCCTTCCATGCCCAATGAGCTCATTTGCATGCCTCCATTAGTGAATAACAGTTTAGCACCTGAGCACTATTGTCTGCAGGGTAATTTGTTTTTCCTGCATTAGTGATGCTCCTGCTAGCCCCTATTCACAGTCGGATAGCCCACCGGCCTATCCAGCTGTGAATAGCTCCATTGCCCATCAGTGCAGCTGAGAAGTGCAGCGCAAACTTTTACACCCACTTTGCGCTGTCTTTGTGAATCCATAGAAATATAGACGTTGATGGCAGATAAGGACTGCAAGACCCATCTAGTCTACCCATTTCCTTTTCTACCTTATGAATGTGCCATCAACCTTTGCTCTGTCAATGGCCTATCTATTCATACTCATCTGTATTGCTCCCTAATGCCTATCCCATGCCTGTTTGAAGCCTTGCATTGTATTCATATCCACCACTTCCTGATGTAGGCTGTTCTATGCATCCACCACCCTTTCTATGAAATAGAACTTCCTCACATTATCCCTTAATTAGCCTCCCTCTAATCTCATGCTGTGTCCTCTTGTCCTGCTATTTTTCTTATATTGAAACATGTCAGACTCTTTCACCTTGTTAATGCCCTTAGGTGTTTGAATGTTTCAATCATATCACCTCTCTCCCTCCTTTGCTCTAGGGTATACATATTGAGCTCCATTAATCTGTCCTCATATGTTTTCTGATGCAGTCCCTGCACCATTTTGGTTGTCCTTCTCTGGACTGCCTCAGTTTGGTTAATGTCCTTGTGAAGGTGTGGCCTCCAGTACTGCATGCAGTACTCCAGACAGGGCCTAGCCTGTGTCTTGTGAAGAGGGATTATTACCTCCCTCTTACAACTTGTGATACCCCTACTAATACACCCAACCCTTAGCCTTACCTACTGCTTTAGTGGTCTGCCTGGATTTCAGGTCATCTGTGATGATGATGCCTAAGTCTCTTTCTTCTCTTGTGACTGCCAGCAACTCCCCTCTCAGCCTATATGTGGCTTCAGGGTTTCTCTTCCCTATGTGTATGATCTTGCACTTCTTTGCGTTAAACACCAGATGCCACTCTTCTGACCATGTTGCTAGTTTATCCAGATCTCTTCTCATTCTGCCCACCCCATCTGGTTCATCTACTCTGTTGCAGATCTTGGTGTCATCTGCAAACAGACAAACCTTACCCTCCAGTCCATCTGCAATGTCACTGATGAAGATATTGAAGAGGACTGCCCGAGGACTGATCTCTGGGGTACCCCACTTGTGACTTGCATCTCTTCTGACTATGCTGTTTACCACCACTCTCCTTTTTCTGCCCGTCAACCAGTTTGCCACCCAGTTGACCAACTTCTGATCCACCCTGAGCCTACCCAGCTTATTAATCAATCTTCTATGTGGCACAGTATCGAAAGCCTTGCTGAAGTCAAGGTAGGCAACATCAAATGCTCCCCCTTGGTCCACCATTCTGGTTACCCAGTCAAAGAAATTTATGACATTAGTTTGACAGGACCTTCCTGTTGTAAACGCATGCTGTCTTGGATCCTGAGCTCCTATGGATTCTAGGTGTTGCACTATCCTTTCCTTAGAGTGCCTCCATAATCTTGCCCACTACTGAGGTAAGACTGACTGGTCTGTAGTTCCCTGCCTCCTCCCTGCTACCACTTTTGTGGAGCAGGATCACATAAGCCCTTCTCCAGTCTTCTGGGACCTCTCCTATGCTCAGAGACTCATTAAACAGTTCTGATAATGACTCTGCTAGTTCAACCCTTAGCTCCAATTACATAGAAACATTTGTGCAAAAGAGCCCATGCCCCATGATAGGGAACCAATTATGTGAGTGTTATGACCGGTTTTAGTTACCCAACCAAAATTTGATAGTTAAATGTGTGGGAGGCAACCTGCTTTACTTTATACTACTCCAAGAGCAAATCTTAATCTCAGTGTCTGGATCTCACATAAATCCTACAATGTTGTGAGTCTCACAGGACAAGCAGATAGTAAGCAACCTGTACTATCTATTCAATAGGTTTTATTTTAAGCAACAGACATGGAAAGAAAAAGATGGCATATAAGCAAGTAGCAAGTAATTAAGCAACAGTCTCTTTCAAATACATATGTACCAGTGCACTCTCATTTGAACATATTATTGCTGGCAGTCTTTTGGTATTCCCCCTAGAAGTAGGGATTGTTGAAAACAATTCCTTTTTAGCTGATACCCTCAGTTGAAGAGTTCTAACTTCATCCTAGCATATAACCAGTCCAGGGGATGACAGTTTATAGAGTTCTTAGCAGAATATGCACACACATTAGCCACTCAATGAACCCGTAGCCACATTCCGCCCCACACACACACACTTCCAACCCTTTTAGTCTCTTGCCAAAGATGAGATGTTAGCTGGGAAGTTTATTTGGCAAGGGCTTAGAGTCAAACAGTTATTCACTGGCCTATGCAGCCAGTATAGTGTTATGCTTGTGCAACTGTGTTAGTTTGGTCTTGGCCGATTGCCTTCTATTCCAGAGGAATTACCACCCTGTAGGAGTACGAAGGCAAGGAACCCTCAGAGAGGGTTCCACCCCTAGAGGTGCAACAGAACGGTTCCTGTGGCTAAAGATACCTTAGGAATCCCCCTAAGGAGATAGTGCTGCCACTGGAGGAGGAGGGGAGGATGGTGAGGCAAAGAAAAAAATGCTTCACAGTGAGGCGTAGAGGAACTGCTTATATAGCACAGGAAGTGAGAGTGGCTGACTGCTTGGCCACCGAACTACAGGTAAGCTTTTCATTTCACTGGCCTATGCAGCCAGTATAGTGTTATGCTTGTGCAACTGTGTTAGTTTGGTTTTGGCCATTCGCACGCTCTATTCCAGAGGAATTACCACCCTGTAAGGGTGCGAAGGCAAGGAACCCTCAGAGAGGGTTCCACCCCTAGAGGTGCAACAGGATGGTTCCCGTGGCTAAAGGTACCTTAGGAATCCCCCCAAAAATGTAGTATCATCCCCAAAAAGGAGGTAACATGAAGCATATGAGCAAGCAGTAACTGAGACATAGGAGTAGTAAAGAAGTATAGGCAGTTTGAGAATGCAATGAGATGCTCAGTTGTCATAATGACTGCCCAGGTCTGTGTAGCATGATACTGATAGCTTGCTTTGAGAGTAGGGGATCCCCTAAGGAGAGAGGGAATGGCAGGACATCCTCCACCTCCATCCAACAATGGAACCTACCTAAAGTAACTAGGGGAAACAACTAAGCTAACTAAGTGTTATGACCTGAGGCAACGGAGGAGAGAAAAAAATCCTATGAGGAGGAAACATCTAGGGATCCAAGGCCTAGGTCTCCTTCCTTCCAGGCTTGGAATAGTTTATTTAGTGATGGCTCTGCAGCTGCAATTTGAAAAACCCAACTAAAGGGAGGTGGAAAATATTCCAATTTGGAGGAAGGCTCTCACTCAAACCCTCTAGCGGGAATGCCGTAGAAGGTTGTGAGAAAACTCTGCAACAATACATGCATCCAAGATGCAGGAGGTGAGCAACAACTGCTGAGGCACTCATCTGGCCTACCTGCCCAAAATCAAACCAGGTGAACCAGAGGCAGTCATAGGGAGGATGCAGTGAAGGTGCCGTGCTAGGGAACACTATATAGTGGAACACTAGAGCCAAAGGAGATAGTCGTAACCACCCTTTACCACTAGTCTTAAATTCTACACCAGGAGCTGCCGTCGCATAGCAGGCAGCTAAAGCCAAGCCTGGGGCAAGGACATTCCCAGCTATTGGCCAGGTGAGAAGGATCCTGCCCCAAGCTGGACATGCTTTAGATGCGGACTAAAGCAGAGTGAGACCATCGGCTGCAGAAACCCTGCACCAAAATAGAATGGCTGGCATGCCCCAGAAATTGATTGAGAGATGAAAATCTGGTGAGCTGAATGAGCACGGTGTGCTAAGATCGTAATGAGCATTGATTGCTGAGACCTTGCAAGGTCGAATGCAGATTGAGTGCTGCAGAATCCCAGGCTGAAGCTGAGGGGATGGCAGTAGGCATGAAGCAATGGTTTGCGTAAGCAGGGAGCAATGGTTGCGTAATCATGTGTGGACCTGATAGGTCAGTAAGCAGTAGTAGTGATAGGTGGACCTGCATAACATACTGTATAGCAATACATAGCACTGAATTGGGGCAAGCCAGCCAGACAGTTCAAAGCCAAATCAAGGTGACAAACTCTGAGGATTTTCGGTGGTGAAGACAGGATTTGGAACAGAATTAATTAGCCACAGTGGCCACAACCCCCCCCAAACACCTCCCAGTCCCCGCCGTAGGACAAACAAGGAAGTGATGGAAGGGTCGAGAACCACATGCAGGTTTAAAGCTAATTTAATAGCCTCAGCATGAGTGTCAGCTAACCTCAGAGTAACACAATGTACAATAGCAATGGGAGTAAACAAGCAGTAGCAGGAAGCAATTAGGCCAGTGCAGCAGTAGTGAAAACAAATGAGTACACTGAGTTGTAACTGCAATAAATAAAAGGAGGCATAATGCTCTTAAAGCACTGCCACTAGGCAGTGCAAAATACTGTTTCAATGAGGTAATTAGGACAAGCATGAGTGAGCTGTAGAGCCAGGTAGTAAAACTGAGTCAGATGAAAGTAATACAGTATGCCATGGAACAGCTAGTTGAGCTTAAACACAAAAATCAGGTTTGCAGTTGCAGTGCAAGTAATTTGAGATTTGTGAGTAACTGAAAGCAAGCAGTATGAGCTCTGAATAGCAGCAAAGTAGGAGCTGAGAAAAGCCCCCCCCCCAAAAAAAAAAGAAGGAAGCATACACAGCCAAAGGCAAAATACAAACCAAAAGCAGGAAAATAAACACAGAAGCCCTGCAGAGACAAGCAGGAGCAGGGGCAGGCCCCAGCCAGGGAGGCCCAACCAGCTTGGAGGACAAACCGACAGAGCCTTCAGCTGCAAAGAAAAAAATGCTTCACAGTGAGGCTTAAAGGAACTGCTTATATAGCTCAGGAAGTGGGAGTGGCTGGCTGCTTGGCCACCGAACTACAGGCAAGCCTTTCATTTGACAAGCACTTGTTTTTACCTGATTTGAGTGAGTGTGTGGGGGAGGGGGTGATGCTTGCTGGCATTCTCTCCCTCAATGGTCCCCTATTCAGTGTAGATGTTTGGAGCTGGTGGGAGTTTTGTTCCTGCATGACGTGCAATATCATCATTTTGAGGCATTGCAGAGGGCACATGATTCTGCATGTTGTCTTTCTCCTGGTGTCCCATAACTTTGAGTTGCTGTAGAAAAGCTTGTTGCTTACAGCTGACATGCTGACAGCATTGAATGCTTAAATACCTACTTGATGGTATTGTTGTTCAGACATACTACATCTCCTGGTGGCATGAGATGTTCAGAATATCATAGTTTTTGATGGCATTGTTGGATGTTAAGTGATAGCTTATCTCTCACGAGAAATCATTGCATTTTTAACAGTACCTTTTACATAGCAAACATTTTTCATCTCACATCATCAGATAGTAAGATAGCTAAGCTGAATTTTGCTTACATTTCTGCTAAGAACATGTGATAAATGTGTTTTTGGCTAAGTCGACAAACTGCAGTTTGAACTATGCCTTATTTTATTTTTTTTTATTTATTAATATCTAGGATTGCAAGTACCTTTAAGCCAAGGCTCTTTTACAAAGGTTCCATGTCGGATAATGTACAATACAAAACATTGGACAATTAAGTACAAAGGTGGGAGAAACAGTTAATAGAGGGTTACCTGAACATGGATGCATACTATTCGGTGCATACTAATGTCAGAGGCCTTGCAAGGGTACACATTGAATCCTTAGTTCAGTACATTTCAATGCACATTGTTTTTAACAAGAATCACTAGGGGGCACTAGTGTTTTATAAACCTCCACTAAGCATAATAAATATTATTTATGGCGTAGTTGTTTATACATATTCAGCACCACTTATCTGGTCTGTTCATAAACAAGGTTTCAAATGACATTGAATCTTTCACAAGCATAGACATATCCTTGAACAGTTAGTAGCTTAGCAGAAAAACTAAACAGGCATATCCAGCCTACAGACATGACAGGCTGGTTTTTGCAGAAATATTGAACCAGACCCATAATTTAAGTTCAAATCTGACCTGAAAATATATGACTATATATATACTGTAACTCCCTTTACTTAGGGCTTCCTGGGATTGATATCCACCGCCTGCAGCTAGTGCAGAATGCTGCAGCACGTTTGTTGACTGGGGTATCTAGGAGATCTCACATTACTCCTGTGCTGTGTGATCTGCATTGGCTGCCAGTTCAGTGGCAGATCACCTTCAAGGTAGGTTTATTAATCTACAAAGCCCTCCACGGACTTGGTCCTGACTACTTGAAAGAGCTTCTAGTTCCTTATACCCCTCTGCGACAGCTCCGCTTAGCTGACGAGGGGTTGCTGGAGATTCCGAGGGTTAGTCTAAAGTCATCTGGGGCCTGTGCTTTTGGGTTTGTTGCCCCTACCCTCTGGAATTCTCTGCCCTGTCAGCTACGGGAGTGCAGGACAGAGGGGAGCTTTAAGCAGGCACTGAAGACTTTTTAATGGGATAAAGCTTATCCTGAATTTCTCTTATTTTATCTGTATTTATTGATCTTTCTGAGTTTACTAGTTTGTGAAGTGCCTTGATATTAGAAAGGAGCTCTATTAAATAAATATTATTGTTACTATTTTTATATTGCTCACAGCAAGCAGTTTGCATTGGTTGCTGTTGCACATATCATGAGTTATGTCTGCTACCATCAGCTTGGATTGGTGACTGCAGAAAGCAGTGGGAATCAGTAGCTGTAGTGAACAGTGTGGGTCAGTGGGTGTGGCAAGAAGGACAAGTCAGTGGCTATGATAATCAGTGTGAGTTGGTGGCTATGGCAAGCAGTACAGGTCAGTATTCATTGACTATTGTATAAATGCAATTGATCAAGGCAAAAGTTCATTACTTGAATTATCTTAAGACAAGAGCATCCACTGAGTATAACACAAGAGACATGAAAGTATAAACTTGACTTCTCTGCCCATATTTATGCCGTCCATAAAAAAACTCCTCCCCTGACCTGATGTACAATTCTACAATAAATTCTACCATCCACTCTCTGTTTGCTATGAGTTATCCTCAAGATGATTCATTTGATTATGCAGATGTGGTGTGTAGTGCTGTCCCTAAATCTTCCTTAGTCAGGCTGGATCCACTTTTTATCTCCTTCTGTTTCACTCTCAGCTATGCTTCACTAATGTATGATTGCTCCTCCTGCTCTAACCGCTCTCTCCCTGCCCTTGATACTCAAAATTTCTCACAAATTAATGTGCCTCGTTGCTCACCAAATATGGATGTGTCTCCCCTCTGTTATTTTTTCTTACTCCTCTGGCCTTCACCCTCTTTTCCTACTCCTTGCACACCTCTTATTCTCACTTTTTATCGATTTCCAGCTCTAAAACTTCTTTTAGGCAATCTGTTTTTCACACATTTCCCTCCTTGGGAACAACTTCCCTGCTGATCCTTTGATCTGGCAAAGAAGAACTGCCTTGATGACCTACTTTATACTTCTTTATCTAAGTGCACCTGCTATTGCTGTACTACTCTCGTCTTGTCCTGTCTTCATCTTCTTTTCACCACAGAACAGGTTCCAGGTAGCAGAAAGCATGGTAGAGTCCTTTCACATCACAAAGGTGCTCACCATAAAATTCCTGGTAACTACCAGCCTACCTCTTTCACCCCTGTACTCACTAAGCTTCAAGAAAAGGTTGCAGTTTCTCAGCTTTTCCTCCTCTTTTTTTAATTAAAACTTTATTGATGCTTTTACAATTATACAAGAGACAGAAACATAGGTAAAAGGTAAATAATACAATACAAAGATATGTGTTCTGCCTCCACCCCCTCCACCATCCCCCCATGCCACAGTACCATAATAAAGCACCCAGAACCCGTATATATACCTTTAACTATGACTATCTCAAATAACAAGTAGAGTATCTAAGGGATTCCAGACACATTTATATTTCTGTTGCCTATTGTACAGGCCAGCTATGGCTTTTTCAGTTCCACAAGGGCATTATCTTGGGGAAACTCCAAAATATATGGAGACGTGTCCCCTCTTCTTGGGAACATCTAGTACATAAACCAAAACTCAGGAGACCCCAACTGGCAAGCTTTTGGGGGGAATAGTATAGGTTGTGTAAGATGTGGAACTGCATGAGCCGCAGCCTGTCCTGTAACACAAACCTATGATAATTTCACCATAATGTTGGCCAATCCATGGAGAGTTGGGGGAAAAAGGAAGACCAGTAATTTGTAGGACCATAACACTCCCCAAACCGCCATTGAAAAAGAACCTGATATACCTTCGAGACTATCTTAGGGGGGCATATCAAGGGGGTAAGCACAGGTAAGAAGGAAAATACAGGTGGAGGAGGGGGAGCCTTGCCTAGTACTTTAACCATGAGATCTTTAAGTTGGATAACCTTAAAATAACTGGACGAGAGGATATTAAATTTAGAAATAATCTTGGTTGTGGTCAGCCATTTCCCATCCTCCCCAATAAAAGTGGATAAGAACTGATCTCCCAACTGTGGTAACCATTTGGAAGACATTGTCTTTTTGTCTATGAGAAATGAAGGACAGTTCCATATAGATTGAGAGAGATCTAACTGAGGTTTAAACTGGAGAAAAGAACAAAGTTGAGTGTGGACTCTTAAAGATACTGCTATGATTGGACATTTCCGAATGTCCCATAATGAAGACAGCTTAGCATATAACAAGTTAGTGGGGTCCATTCCTGTAGCTTGGATGGTGTCTAGCTCGATTTTAAACCATACCGGCATTAGACTATGGGGCCTGGTGTTAACCATTTAAGACATTTCGATAAATGGCTAGCCCAGTAGTATAAACTAAGATGTGGGATACTAAGGCCCCTCTGAAGTTTCGGAGTGGCAAGTTTATGATACGCCAAACGAGGATGTTTATTAGACCAGAGAAATTTGGTAAGTAGCCTATGTACTTTCTGAAACCAAGCTACATGAATAAAGGAATTAAGGAGTGATGGGGGTTAAAAAGTCGAGGAAACACATTCATTTTGATTAAACTAATCCATCCCCATAGGGAGATGGGGAGCTTGGTCCATCTAGTAAGATCCTGGGTAATAGTTTGAATCAAGGCGTAAAGATTTTTTTAAACCACATGGAAGGACTACGGGTGAGTATTATGCCAAGATATTTAAGAGATAACGGTGACCAAGATAAACCCAGTGGGGTTATGGTTTGTTCCAATACCTTATGGTTAAGATGGAAGACAGTAGATTTATTTAGATTCAGCTTGTAGTTTGAAAAGCTACTAAACTTAGTTATTGTAGCTAGCATGGAAGGGATGGATGTTTCGGGATGGGACAGCTTTTCCTCCTCTTTGACTTGTCTTCCTTACTTTGCCTCTTCCAGTAGGATTTCAGAAAATTCGACACCGTTTCTTTCCTCCTCAGGTTCTTTGATTTTATCTTGAAGGGAATAAACCAGGCTTTTTGAGTAGTAGTTGTTTATTGTTTGATCAGTTTGAAGAAAACATCACAAACAGTACTGAACATCAAAATACATACTAAAAATCTGTTACATCTTCTTTTGTTTAAAAAGGTACTTATACCATAAAGAAGCAGGACATATACACTATAAATTGTAGCAAATTAGCAGCATGAGCTATATCCTAGATGCTATCCTAATTAGGGTTTAACAATGTTATTATTTTTTATAAAATAGTAATTCCTACAATTTTGTCCCCTCTTTTTAATTTTGATTATTTACAAACAGCTATGTCCTATACCTTTTAACAATGCACCAAAATAAGGCAACAATCTGCTGACAGTAAGAGTTCAACAGCTTTGAGGCCCCAAAAGAGCCAGACTGTGCTGCCATACAGGAGACCACCTGGGATCTTCTCGGGTGCAACCTGGTACATCAGCCACTCCTCACCTCATTCAGCAAACCTTCCATCTACATCACATGGGGATATAGTTGAGTCACAGCAAAAGGGACCTCCAAACCAGGAACCTAAGGCCACCTGTGGTGGATCCAGGATTTTACAATGGGGGGGTGCAATGATGGTGTGCATACTTGACATGCATTTTTTTTTTTTTTTGCAATCCTTTATGTTGTTGCTATTATCTTTTTAATTACATTTTTCACAAAAAATAGAAATGTAATCTGTAGTTTTCAATATAATTTTTTTTACAATCAATATATTAGACTTCTCCAGAAAAGTGAAATGCAGCAACAGCAAACAAATAAGTTACAATGGGGAGTGCGGCTGTCCCCTTCACTCCTACCATATCTGCCACAGAAGGTCACTACACATGACTAGGTAGACCTAGACAAGGTTGATAAATGCACATCTTCTAGGCCTGAAATTAGCCAACCAGTGCCATCAGACAGAACTTGCCAACTTCAGGGAAGCTCCAAAGTGCACCGTGCAGCATATGCTGCTCCTCCATGCTTTCACTGGCAACTCTTGTGGAAATCATTCCTTACCGATCACACATCAAGCACCGGGTATGAGGCCCTGAAAATTAAACATGTTCCATCATGTCAGGTCATTTTCTTCCATGCTGAGTCCTAGTAACTGGTAGTGGGCCTAAGCCATGGCTCCTATTCCATACTCCAAAACTCGTCCATAGATGTCTACTTTTAGAGGTGATGTAGCGTCCACATGGCACTATGCTCCACAAGCATATTCCTAAAGAGCCCCCGAACCCATTGCACACAGCCTTTTACGTGGACCCTCACTGCACTAGCCAAAATCTGCAACAATAATAAAAAGTATTATTGCAGCTTGTTTCCTTTAGAATCACCTCTCGCAACTCCAACTGACTTACAGTGTTTGCAATACATTATTGTTGCAACATTTTTGAAACATTAAATTGCTATTAGGACATAAAATCTAATATTGCACTCAGCACATGTAATATATGTCATACAGTATATAACATATCGCATAGAATTCATTTTCAAGACGTACGTGTAGGGCATCCTCTTTGGCAACTATAGTTTGTAACCAAAAAAATTAATACTGTAAGAAGACAGATCTAGGGCAGTAAAAATTTTCACTTAGAACAATCCCATATTGTTTTGGGGGCTCAAACATTTTTACATTGCGGTCATGAAACACTCCCACAAAATCAACCTACCTTCTCCAAAGTGGCTAGCACATGGCTAGTTTGGCTGGTAGAGGGCTAGTGCATTCAAGTTTTAAGCACAGGGGCTAGATATTCAATAGAAGGTACAAGTGCAGTGCAAAGGCCTACACCACACTTGCACTTGCTGTAGACCCAGCTTATGCTATATTCAGTTGGATAGTGGACCGGCACTCTCTGACTGAATACTGGTTTGTATCAGCACAGCACTAAGTGACACTGCACGCCCTGATGTGGACCTTGGCTGTATCCATCACACAGGGATTAGTGCACCTCAGAATGGATAGCACCCGGACCTCTGTGGGCTATATTCAGCCACAACATGCAAATAAGCCCACTGGGTATGCAAGACAAGTAGGGGTCATTTGCATGCCCATTATGGGTTCATTTGCATGGTGTGCTGCAGCCCATTAGTGTCCATCCTGTGTGTGCCTGCTGGCATCCCTGGTGTCAAGTGGCACTCCCCACCACCTGAAGGTATACCGATAGCACAGCGAATGCATTACCATGAAGACCATTACAGGGACAAAATCCGCAGGTCGCTGTAATGGTCCCGGCAGTACACCGACAGTTTTTCCCTTGTGATCGCACCCCCCCACACACACAACTCTGACTCAGAGTTGATTATATAAAAGTTGGGAGGGGTGCAGGGGGCCTTGCCTCCCTCAGAAAAACACTTTGTTACAGTGACGGCACAAAGCCAATTGTCAGCTTTGTGCCATTGCTGTAATGCCGTTCGGCAAAGTTCCTGTCACTGCGGTGACATGGAACCCCCTGAACACCCATCTAGCATTAGTTTCCCATATCAATGGTGCCTAGCATCACCACTCACCCTCAAACACCCATCCCTTGTACAGCTGCCCATCTGTGGTGTCTAGTGGCACCACCCCCACAGAACACCCATCCTGCATTAGTGTTCCAAATCCCTGATATCTAGCAGCACATTGCCCCCCTAAACACCCAACCTGTGTACCATTTCCTGTTTCACACTGCAATGGTACAGGTGTATGGGGGTGGTGGGGGTGCCTCTAGACACTGCAGACATGTTCCAAGAGATGGGATTGGTGTAGGGGGGGGGGGGTGAATGGTGCCACTAGACACTGTGGATATGTTCTGAGACATGGAACAGGTGTACGGAGGGGTACCATTATATACTGGGAATGCAAACCTGGACATGAGACAAGTGTTCTGGGGTGGGGGTTCCACTAGATACAAGTGCTTTCCTATTGCTTACTCAGAAAGGGTGCTTGGGGGGTTGGGGTGCCACTAGACTTTAGAGATATGTTTCACTAAGATGGTATGGGTGCTCAGAGGGTGGGGGTGCCACTAGACACCAGCGACATATTTAACTAACATGGGACACTTGATCGTGGGAAGGGGGTGCCACTTTTTTTTTTTTATTTACTAATTTGTTAACCAGATAGGGACATGGGACCAAAAGGTCCCTTTTCAGCTCCAACCCAGAAGCACAATACAAAATACTTAATGAAACAAAACAATAACAAATGTTAAATAACGAGACATAATTAATTTAAACAATTACAAACTTCCTGATCTAGCAGAAATTGTTTAAAATTCATTTTAAAAGTTTGCAAAGAATCTGCAGATTGAAGTGCTTCAGTTAAGCTATTCCATAAGAAGGTGCTGCTATGGAAAAAGCATGAGAGCCAGCCTTAGATTTATAAGAAACATGTTCCTAGACACCAGGGATATGTCTACCTGACATGCGATGTGTGATCGGGGCAGGTGGCTGTACTGCCTGCCATGGGCACTGTGGGAGCACTGGCTTAGCACCTGAATAAATTGTGATTTTCTGTGATGGTAAATAGTGCTTCTTTGGGTGTCATTTACCGCTATCACAGACCTTTGAATATGCCACAATGCCTATATGCAGGAGGGGACCCTCCATTTTCATAGGTGCAGCATTATGTTAGTGCCTGGGAACTAACCAGTTTACAGTGCACTACTTAAGCCTTGGAATATGGTCCCCCAATGCATGCCTCACACCTGGGTAGTGGTAGCACTAACATTTGAATATCTGACCCCAGGGGCTAGACATTCAAAACTTAGCCCAGGCGCTAAGGGTTTCTTCTCCATGCTAGCCAGTTTTGCACTAAATTTTTGGGTGGGGTATAAATTCAGACACCCCCCCAGCATGGGTAAAACCCTTTAGTGCCTGAGCACTAAGGTACCACTGTGACCATGCAAAAGATGAGGTCATCCCATCCATATGGGTGCAGCAGCATATTCAGAGCTTTGCACAGGTGGTAGCTACCGCCTGAATGGGTGCTAGTTACCACCTTTGCAACCCCCAATTTAACAGGGCACTAGGACCTCATGGCAGGCAAAGCACAGCAGCCATCCACCCCCCACCCTCAACCCCTGCCTGCTGCACTTAAGTATGCCCTCCAGTGGCATCCAGTGGTACTCTCTTATCTATGATCACCATCCCCATACATTATGTGTTATTCCTGAGTGTCTAGTTCAACCCCCCACCCACCGATCCCCATCTCTGTAAACTTTTAAGAATTACCTCATGTCTAGTGGCACCCTCACCCACTGATCCCCACCCCCATCAATGTTTACATATTCCCTGGTGTCTAGTGGCACCCCCTCACCCTCTGTTCCACATCCCCATTAAAGATAAATTATCCCTTTACAGTTTACAGGATGCATGCTCCATGTCTCTCCATAGGGTGACTGGCTGAGGTGATGAAAGGAGGGCTGTGATGATGACCTTATCAGATCCATGGCACCAGTGACAGATGTGGGGGGGGGGTTAGCAGGGTGGTTTGCTTGGTGCCAGCAGAGACTGCATACACTTTTGCGGGGATGGAGATCGGAGGTTGGGGGTACCACTGGACACCAGGGAATATTCAGCTTTTATAGGAATGGGAATTGAAGGGTGGAGGTGCTATTGGACACCTGGAAATATTGGTCTTTGAGGGATATGGGGATCGGAGGGCAGGGGATACCACTGAACATCAGGGAATATTACTCTATGATGGGGATCGGAGGGTGAGGGATGACACTAGACATCAGGGAATACAATGTACTGTGCAGGAATGAGCATTCAGGGTATGAGGGGGCTGCTTGCGACTATGCCACCATGGGAGGGGGAAAACCTGCTGCCACTTCCCATGCAAATGAACCCATAATAGGCAGGCATGCCCCTATATTCAGTCACATAGCACTGGTGTGCTATCTGACTAAATATAGCATCCTCAGGGTCATGGGCATGGGCGAGTGTAGTGCAATATTGGGCCCCGGGTGTCTTAAATACAGTAGTTTTGACTTTAAACCTGTTTGATCCTTGTTCTTCACACAGTGATATAGTTATAGATGATGGGAGTGTCACTGACCAATCATAGCCCTCCCTTCAGTAACATGTGAGGTGCTCTTATTACCCTAAGAGTACCTCATGTGCTGAGCCACTGTAACGGGCTTCTCACTGACTGCTTGTACTGTGAACTGTATTAAATAAAAAAAGGATTTTTTTGTTTAATACAGTTAGCAATTTATAAGTTTATCTGTCCATTTGGAGGGCCTGTTATGGATATAACAGCGTCACCTCTTGCATCCTTAGGAGCACAAAACTGCTCACCTTCAGTTCACAGTCCTCTGGACTGAAGAGCGCATGAGGTGACACTCTTATTTTTTTTTTATTAAAACATTTGATAACCAGGAAAGGCACATTGAGGGGAGGCTCCTTTCCAGGTGAGACCTGGGGAGGGGGGAACAAGGGAAATAATAAAAACAGAAAATACATAATAGATGCATGAAGATCATATATACAGTTACATAAACTGAACAGAGGAATTTTATACATTCAGAGAGATATATACATTTTAATACATAAAATGGTGAGGATTAGATTACTTACTCCACAATATTTGGCAAAGAAAGGTAAGGCACTGGGAAGGAGCATCTAGGGAGGGTAGGAGCAGGTACAGGTGGGGATTGAGAGTTGACGAATTTAAGATTTGAAGGAGTTGTGAGAGGGCGAGTTTCTAAGGAGAGGTGGTAGTTGGTTCCACAATGAAGGGAGTCTGTAGGTGAAGGCGGATTTGCCAGTGGACAAGAAAGTCTTGGGGAGGGAGAAAGATCAAGAATCCCTTGAGCACACTGAGTATGGGGAATCAGCTGCTGGTGTTAGCCTTTCTGCCATGTGGGGGGGGGGGACAGGTTGAACCAAAATTTGGATATAAAGGAGATGGTGTGGTTTAACCGATGATGGGATAGAGATGGTACCCCAAGTGAAGAGAGGAGAGTGCAGTGGTGGATTCTGAGAGGGGAATTTGTGGCAAGCAGCAGAAGGTGTAAAGGAGTGAATTGAGCCTGGATAATGAGGAGCAGGGGCAGTGCAGTACACTATGTCAGCGTAGTTGAAGATGGAAGTGATTATTTTTGATAAATAGTATGTGTCTAACTGGTACATAGAAACATAGACTTTGACGGCAGATAAAGACCACTTGGCCCACCTAGTCTGCCCATGTCCCTACCTACAGGATAAGCTGCAGATCCTAGTTAACCAATAGCCTAGTTTTTCTCTGTTTCTTTTTTTTTTTTCCATACAGATTTTTATCCCTCTGGAACCTAGCAGGCAGCTATGGCCCTCTCATGGAAGGACTCATCCTTGGTGCCTGAGCATCCCTGATCCAACTGTCCCTGTAATTCTCCTGCAGCTTGCCCCCCATGATGGGGCCAGGGAAGGGAGCATCAACTTTCTCCCCCCCCAGCATAATCCAGAAGTCGGGGCAGCCGCAGGGATGTGTCAGGCCATCATGGAGCCTGCCAGCTCCCTTTTCATGTTTTCTCCTGTCCGCCCTCCCCACCAATGCAAGGATGCCAGTTACGAGCCTTCCAACCCATACTGCTCTCCAGCCACTGCCAGAGGGCAGTCAACAAGTGGGATGGCAGGACCTCCCTCCCCCGAGAGAGAACAGCAGTTCTCCGGATGCTCAATCTTCTCCCACCCCTGCTGGCCTCTGGTGATCCGGGCTTGTTCCCGAACCCATGTCGCTGGCATGGTGCAAGGTGTAGTGACCAGTGCCACAACCTCCGGTGCCACTCAGCTGGCCAGGAGTCTCTGTTTCTATATAGCAGACTAAGCTTTGTGTGGAGCTTTGATGTGATGACATCAATGTGGTTCGAGAAGTCTAACTGGGGGTTGAGCCACACTCCTAGATAGGGGTGTAGCCAGGGATTTCAGATCTGCACACCAAGTGGACTCCCTGCTACCCCTCCCCCTTTTGCCAGGGTGAGCTACCCCCGTGTAGCCATGCATGGGTAAATACAAATGCCATGCATTGCTCCCTAAGACACCCACATACCAGCCCAGAGCCTGTAAAGTTGTATTGTCCTTGGGATGCAAAGACAGTATTAGTGACCAATCCTTCTAGTTTTGACTCCTATGAATAAAATTACAGAAAGGTTCAGCATTTCTTTGTTAGATTTCATGGGAAAAGGAAGCAGTTCAGAGCCTATTTGCTACTCCCTTTAAATAAAATTGCACACCATGGAGTGCATGGAGTATGCCTGCCTACACCTATGCTCCTAGATATTTGTAGGAAGAGACAGTGTTTAGTGTGGTTCAGTCTAGGGAGGTGATAGCAAGAGGACAGGGTATTTTCACAAACTTTTGGGCAGACCCAAAAGTCATGGAAACTGTTTAGATGAATTTATTTTAAGATGGTTTGCATGGAACCATCATTACATGTTCCGATAATCATGTTGTAGAAGTGATTGAACGTCACTTAGAACTGGACCAGATGCAAAAAGAATGGTGTCATCTGCGTACATATGGACGAGAGATTTTGAGCAGACAGATGGGAGGTCATTAATAAAGAGGGAGAACAGAATGGGGCCCAGAATCGACCCCTTGGGGACACCAATGAAGATGGGGAGAAATGAGGAAGTGGAGTTTGCAATCTTGACTGACCGGACCCTTTTTTCGAGGCACGATCTGAACCACTGAATTGCAGGTGGGGCAAGTCCATCTATCGTGAGTTTGTCTAGGAACAGGGGATAGGAGACTGAATTGAAGGCCTTAGTCAAATCAATAAAAATTGCAGCAGTTAGTTGGTCTTGGTCAGTGATGGACTGTATGCATGCAGTGATGCAAAGTAGGGAGGATATAGTGGAATGGTGTTTTCTGAACCCAGATTGATATGGGGAGAGGACATTTCTGGACGTGCAAAAGTTGGACAGTCTGGATCAGATGAGAGCTTCTTTTAGTTTGGCAAGAGCAAGGAGGAGGGAGATTGGTCGGTAGTTGCCAGGTACTGAGGAGTCGCCCCCCCCCCCTTGTAGAGAGGGATGACACAAGCTGATTTCCATGCTTAAGGGACCTTTCCAAAGGAGAAAGACAGGTTTAGTGGATAAGCAAGGGGAGCAGCAATTGCCGGTGCAGATATATGCAGACGTTTGGGGTGGACACCATCAGGGCTGGATTTTGAAATGTTGAAGGAGTAGAGAGCCTTAAGGATTTCTTCTGGTGAGGTGGGGGTGAGAATGAAAGTGTTTTGGGTAGGGTTTGGGGGGCCACACAAGAGCAAAGAGGGGGCTGGTAGAGTTTTGGCCCAGCAGGGTGCAGGCAGTAAAGAAGTTATTTAGAGTTCCCACTATTTTGATGGGGTCAGACATTGTTCGATCATTTTTCTTGAGATTAGGTGAGATGGTCTGAGAGGGTGTCTGTAAGGGAGTGGACCATCTTCCAAAAGGAGGAAGGATGGGTGGTATTTAGACAGGACCTAAAGCAGTTGGCTTTAGCTTGCCTTATAGTCTTGGTACAGGAATTTCTTGCACTGTTGTAGGCCAGCAGGCTTGGGAAGGGGGGGCTGTTTGTGTGGTTTTAAAGAAGGACCAGGCCTTGTTGTGGCTTTACAGAGGGCAATTAAAGGGCTGGAAACCCATGGGTGGTGGTGTTTTTTTTACCATTGTTTTAATCTGGGGGGGGCTTGGGAGTCTCAGACCTGTTGAAAAGTTTGCAGAAAGCTGGACAGGGCTGTGTTGACATCTGTTGCAGAGTAGACAGGGTCCCAGTCTGCATGATGTAGGTCATGCAGAACAGAGCAGGTGTTTAGTGAATTTAGAGGATGGGTGTTAATGTATTTAGGAGCTGATTTTGGAAGTGGGATTTTCTGGTGCAATGAGTAATACAGTGGTCACTTAGGCCTGCATCCATTACATTGGCAGTGAATATTCTGTGAGGATGGGAGGTGAGGATCCAATCAATTAGGGAGTGGTTTGCTGAGCGGGGTTTGTAGCAGGTTGGTTGAGTAATTAACTGGGTGAGGCTGAGAGCCTCTATTTTGGATGTAGCAGTTTTGGTGGCGGGGGAGAGCCAATCTAGTTTGTAATCACCAATAAGGAGTAATTCGCCAGATGCAGTGAGTGGCGGATAGGGAGGAGACACAGGGAATTAGGGCATCCTGGGCAAGGTACGTGGAGGCGTAGATCACCCCAATGAAGATAGGTTGGGTTGAGGGGAGGGTTAGATGGGAGAGAATCAGTTCATGTGAACTGAGGCAGGATTCTCTCTTGATGACTGAGCATGAGAGTGGCTGTTTTACATAGATCACTACACCTTCACCCCTTTTCCCATGGTCCTGCAGGTGGAGAGGATATTTGGAGATGGATAGGGAAGAGTCTGGGGTTTTAGCAGAGAGCCATGTTTCCATAAAGCAGAGGATGTCTGGGGAGTGTTGAGTTACCCAGCAGCTAAGCAGGTCAAGCTTAGATCGGAGTCTTCTGATGTTCATATGCATGGTATTTAGGCCTTTGTGGGAGGTGGTTTGCTTTATCACTAATCAGGGGTCTGGGTTTAGTTCAATGTCCCCTGCTAGGAGCAGGATAAGAAGGAACATTGAGAAAGTGGCAGGCAGTTTGCGTCTTCTTGTGAGTAGGGAGGATTCTGGCACTGTGTGGGAGCACCATAGAAGGGTTAAGCAGGAAGCCATCTGAGGGGGAATGGCGTTGGAACATATTTGGCAGAAAGTGTGTTGTGGCGGTGGATATGTTGAGGTGGGGACCGATGTGAGCTGAATAGTGAGGGTGAGGGGAGCATTTGGGGTGGATGGGGGGGCTAGGTAAATGCAGCTAGTTTGGGGAGATAGAGGGGACGATGAGAGAAGGATAGAAAAGAATGCTAGACATATGAAGGATGTAGCAGCAGTCACGGTGCAAGTTACTCTCTGAACACGAGAGAGGAATCAAAGCACAGGGAATCATGAGACAAACTGAGGTGTGGGGGTGGGGGATGGGAAAGGGTTGAGAACTGGGTCAAGGGTGTTACTGAATCAAGATAATAGCCTTGAGGTGCGGAAAGTAGCAGGGTGGATGGTATGGGTGTGTTGTTCAGTAGTAATAATCTAGCTCTGTTTTGGTGCACTTGGATTCAACAATAGATAGGGGCTGCTGTAGGGAAGATTGATGTACAGGTTTGGCACCTGGGAACTAAGGTGGACTGAACCACTGCAAAGGAGGGGGTGGGGGAGTGGGCCAGCCAAAGGGAGGAGAAAAGCAGGGGACAAAACTAGACTGATTAACTCAGTAGGCATCTATAAAAGGGACACCCGTCTTGGTGGAGGGTGGGGGTGGTAGCTGGCAGAAGCAAGGTGACACGCACACCAGGTAGAAGTCACTATATACCTGGGGAGCTGCAGGAGGAGAGGCTTGTCCAGGAGGTTTGCAGGAGGAGAGGGTGGGGGGGAGGCTCAGGTGTTCACCATACCTCAGGACCCTCTCGAAGTGACAGTGCTCTGAAGTGAGTGCTGGACCTGGAAGAAATATAAGGTTGGATTTAAGCAGGGGTGAGGAGGTAGAAAGGCTGGACTAAGCGGGGGGAGGGGGTTTGAGAAACTAAGTTTAAATTACTGCCCATGCCGCACTGAAACTGCAGTCAACATCTACATTTACACAGAGACAGCATAGTGGATGAACCTTGAACCAGACAGTTGTTTCCCAGCACCAAAAGGCTGTCTAGACCTGTATTTAATTATGTTTTGCACTCTCAGGGACTGGATTTGAGCAGGAGTTGAAAAGTGCACAAATGCAGTCTGGTGCGAGAATTTAGGCAAAATTACACTGTTGCTTTTCCCTAAGAGCTTTAACCCGTGAGCTAATTTTTCCTAACCTGCTGGATTATGCTCAGCTGGTTGCAGTGGTTATGGAGTTGGGAAACAAGCTCTTTACAGAGACTGTATGCATTAACATTAAAAACGGGCCCTGTACAAAAAGCAGGTTAAATCAGGCATCCATAGCCTCGCTTTAAGACCACTAGCGATAGTAGCAGCTCTATCAGTGGTGCAAAACTATATAAAAACAGGCAACTAACAAAAAAATGTAAAGCAGGATGCAATACAATAAATGGCAAACTATAACAGAATTTAACAGTAATAGAAACAATTAGTACCACATGCCAACCCTTCTGGGCCACGTGATCTGGCGTAGTAACAAAGTATGTCCCAAATGGCAGCTGACACCAGGTAGGAGTTACTGTATACCTGGGGTAGCTACATGGAGAAGAGGCTTGTCTGGGAGGTTTGCAGAAGGAGAGGGTGGGAGAGGGAGAGCTCTGGTGTTTACCCATGTCCTCAGGACCCTCTCAAGTCGACGGCAGTGCTCTGGAGTGAGTGCTGGAGCTGGAGCTCTTATATCCATAAGAGGCCTTCCAAATGGACCCATAAACTTATACAAGAGTCATTGTGCACCATCTCCTTCCACCGTGAGACGTGACTTAATGTGTACTAGGAACAGTCACATGACTGACAAACCTCACCAAATTCAAATTCAAATCTCAACAAAAACTCTAGTGACAAGCAAGAGCAAACATGTACTGTATATAGTGTGATATATGCTATCAATACTTATAAAAAAGAAGTAAATAACCTTTAGACCATTCTTAATGTATAAACCATGGTTTCCCCCGAAGTGTGAATACACTAATATGTTATATTATATTAGTAAGGTGCTGTGTTCAAAAACAGTATCCAAATTCAGCAGAACTCACTAGCAATATAAAACATAAATAAATAGTTACCTAAGTGTTTTAGTATTAATAAAGGCTCTGACCTGCACAGGGCAGAGAAACTTTCTAGCGTGACTTAATCTTAGCACAAACTGGGTTTATAGTATCACATGATATAGTTATTTTACCAAAAAAAGCAATTTCTAGTAAGTCTCAATGCTCTTTAGTGATAAATAAATGCAAAATGTAAGGTGCTGTTTAGAGTTATTTTGGTATTAGCTATCCATTATTAAGTTTGTTCAAAAAGATTCTGCTATCCAACTTCAGCAAAAGTATAAGCAAACTTCTATCAGGCTTCTGTTCTCTCTGGGATGCGAGCACTAAGCAAAACTCCAAAGCACCCTATTAATAGTCAATAGCTTCAAACTCTTCAGTGCTTGCACTCTCTCGGGGCTCCAAGTCAACCCATTCTCCATTCCAGGATTCACAACTTTCAATCTCATTCCTCTAGGTCTCCTAGTCTCTAGACTTGTGGGATCCTGTGAGTATATAAAATAAGAGAATATATATGTGTCAGATCAACATAGATGGCTTACTATATCTAAGTAAATGTTAAGGCTATTTATCAAAATATTACTCTCACCCAGTCTCCAGTGCCCATACAGGAATCCTCACCTAAATCTTCCTTAGCCAGGATGGACCCTCTTTTTTATCTCCTTGTTAAAACAGGGGAGAGATGGGCACAAGACCCAGGGGGAGCAGGCTGAGGTACTAAATGAGTACTTCACCTCAGTTTTCACCAAGGAAAATGGGGATGCTGTATCATACATGGGAGGAGACAGTGATACTGAGGAGGGGGGGACCCTTACCGATCGGTGGGTCTGGGGAGAGGGGGAGGCATCACTGGCAGGAGAGGCGAAGGCTAAGCAGGGAGAAGAGGTAGCGGAGGTGGAAATCACAGCAGAGAGAGTGAGGGAAGCCCTCAGGTCCCTTAATATGGAGAAAGCACGGGGGCTGGATAAATTACATCCCAGAGTGCTGAAGGAACTTGCGGATGTCCTGGCAAAACCCCTGGCGGAGCTTTTCACCATCTCTCTGAGGACAGGGTGGGTGCCCCAGAACTGGAAGGTGGTGCATATAGTGCCTATCCACAAGGTGGGATCAAGGGAGGTGGCAGTGAACTACAGACCTGTCAGCCTGACATCGGTGGTGGGCAAGGTGATGGAGGGCATTGTCAAGGAGAGGCTGTGGGGGACCTGGAAAAGTCTGGGTGCCTGGACAATAGACAGCATGGATTCGTCCCAGGGAAATTGTATCAGACAAACCTTGTGGAGTTCTATGACTGGGTGACGAGTTCCTTGGGCCTGAGTAGACCAGTGGATGTCCTCTTTCTAGACTTCAGCAAGACATTTGACTCTGTTCCTCATGAGGGCCTGTTGGATTAGCTGGGAGAAATGGGGGTGGGGAACCAGATGATCAGATGGATAGACAATTGGCTCCAAGACCAGACCCAGAGGTTCATAGTTGGTGGGATAGTCTCATCCCCAAGGAGGGTCATTAGTGGGGTCCCACAGGGATCAGTGCTTGGGCCCCTCCTGTTCAGTGCCTACGTCTCTGACATAAGGACAGGTATCAGGAGTGAGATAAGTCTCTTTGTGGATGACTCAAAACTGGGGCCGGTGGTGGATGGGGAGGAGGGGAGGATGGCCCTACAGGGGAAACTGAAGGCTCTGAAAAGATGGTCTAGAAAGTGGAAGCTGAGGTTCAATGCAGGGAAATGCAAGGTACTGCACCTGGGGGCCAGAAACCTGGGCCAAGTGTACACCCTTGGGGGGGAATGTTACAAGTCTCGATGGCTGAGAGGGACCTGGGGGTGGTGGTGGTGGATGTCAAGATGAACAACTCTGAGATTTGCAGAAGGGCAGCAGCCAAGGCCAACAGGATGCTGGGATGCATCACTAGGGGGATCACCTCCAGAAGGAGGGAAGTGATCCTCCCTCTGTATATCTGCCTGGTGAGGCACACCTTGAGTACTGCGTGCAGTTTTGGAGGCCACACTTAAAGAGGGACATTAAACTCCTGGAGAGGGTCCAGAGGAGGGCAACCAAAATGATTTGGAGCCAAGGGGACAGGACCTATGGGGAGAGGCTCGAAGAGCTAAATATGTACACATTGGAAGAGAGAAGGGACTGGGGGGACATGATAGAGGCCTTCAGGTACATGAAGGAAGTAAATAGGGGAGGAGCAGTCAGGGTGCTTTGAAGGAAGGAGGGGGGGCAACTATAGGGCATGGGTGGAAGCTGGAAGGGGGAAGATTCAGAAGAGAAAGGAGGAGGTGCTACTTCACTGAGAGGGTGGTGGAGCCATGGAATGCACTGCCTAGGGGGCTGGTGGAGGCAAAGATGGTGGAGGGTTCAAGAGGGGGTGGGACAGGTACAGGGCAAGGGTTCTGGAAGCAAAATCCAGTGCGGCGAGAATATCCAGAACTGGGAAGGGAGAAGCCAGAGAAGGGGAGGGGGGCAGCAAGGTCAGCTCCCAGGGTGGAGGCTGACCAAACGAGCAGACACGAAAGACCGTTAGGCCTATTCTGCTGGCATTTTAGTATGTTAGTATGTTAGCATGTCAGTATGTTTCACTTTCAGCTGTGCTCCTATACTGCCTATACTGGCAGGATGGTCTGCATCTGTCCAGGAAGGGAACAAGTCTTTTGAGCAACCAGTTTAAATGAGTCATTGGCAAGCTTTTAAACTAGTCAAGGGGGGATGCACTGATAAGCAGCAGGAAAATCCCAGCCTCTCCCTACAAAACAGGGTACTAAATGAGAAAAAGACCGAGGTAGAAAGGTCAGTGGGGGATGCTGCAAAAGAAAGTAAAGCCATCAAAAAATGGAGAGCAATGAGTACCAATGCCCGTAGTCTGAGTAACAAGTTTCCTAAATTAGTGGCCTTGATGGAGGAGGAACATCTGGATATCGTGGCAGTCACAGAAACATGGTACACACAAAACCATGACTGGGACGTAAACATACCAGGATACACTATCTACAGGAGGGACAGGGAGGATAAAAGAGGAGAAGTAGCTCTTTACATAAGGGAAGGAATCAAAGCAACAGAACAAAAGGGAAAACAGGGAGGAGAAGACGTACTGTGGGTAAATTTGGAGACCGGCAATGGCACCACAATCCACACAGGGGTTGTATGCAGACCCCCTTCTCAGGGGGAGGAAATGGACAAGGAAATGACAGAAAGAATAACTAGAATGGCAGAAAAAGGGGAGATATTGCTGATGGGTGATCTGAATATGCCAGATGTTAACTGGAGTGCAGTTGCAGCAGCCACTTCAAAGAGTGGGGTTATTCTAGATGCCCTACAGGGGCATGCCTTAGACAACTAGTATTGGAGCCAACTCGAAAGGGAGCAATCTTAGACCTGGTTCTCTCAAATGGAGATGAAGAGAGGATCACAGAGGTAGAAGTGGGTAGCCATCTGGGAACTAGCGACCATCAAACAGTATGGTTCACAATAAACACAGCAATAGAGTCAAGCCATATAAAGGCAAAAGTACTGGACTTTAGGAGGGCTGACTTTGCCAAAATGGGTGAGTGCCTAAGGAATGCACTAGCAAATGGGCAGGAAGGAGGGGTGGAAGAACAATGGGGAATAATAAAAACTGCCATCACAGCGGTAACAAGCCTTTGTGTGAAGCAAATAAACAAAACAAAACGATGTAAGAAACCACTATGATTCTCAAAGGAAGTGGCAATGAAGGTTCAAGAGAAAAATAAAGCATTCAGGAAGTACAAGGAACCACAGAAGGAGCAGGACAGAGAACTGTATCAGTTAAAGCAAAAGGAAGCTGGGAAGGCAGTCAGAACAGCAAAGGCCCAAACCGAGGAAAAGATAGCCAACTCAGTTAAGAAGGGGGATAAAACCTTTCATAGGTACATCAGGGAGTGAAGGAAGACCAAGGGAGGTTAGTGAGGCTTAATAAAGGGAGGAAGGGTAGGCAGAGGTGACTGTGAAAAGGCAGAGATACTAAACAAATATTTTTGCTCAGTATTTACAAAGGAAGGGGAGGTACCTAAAACAAACAGTAGAAACACTCTGGATACAGAAGTTGATACCAGCCCATTTACAGAAGAAAGGGTTCTGAAAGAACTCTCTTAAAACTGAAGGTGGACAAAGCAATGGGGCCTGATGGGATTCATCCCAGAATTCTAAAGAACTAAGGGTAGAACTAGTGACACCACTGACTACCCTCTTAACAAATCATGGGAGGATGGGGTGGTACCCGAGGACTGGAGAAGGGCAGATGTGATTCCCCTTCACAAAAGTGGGAGCAAGGCAAAAGCAGGAAACTACAGACCTGTTAGTTTAACCTCAGTGGTAAGGATAATGATGGAATCACTTCTGAAGGAAAGATTTGTTGAGTATCTAGAGGCCAGAGGGGCAAAGGACCCAAGGCAGCATGGATTCACAGCGGGAAGGTCATGTAAGACAAATCTGATAGATTTCTTTGACTGGGTGACCAAAGTAGTAGATCAGGGAGGGGCTGTGGACATGGCCTACCTAGACTTTAGCAAGGCATTTGACTCAGTCCCATACAAAAGATTAATATACAAGTTAGCCAGCCTGGGAGTGGGTCCCAAGATGACAGCCTGGGTAAAGAATTGGCTGGAGAATAGGACACAGAGAGTAATAGTAAATGGAGTCCACTCTGAAGAAAGGGGGGTTACTAGTGGGGTACTACAGGGTTCAGTATTGACGGTCCTCTTCAATGTCTTTATAGCGACATTGCAGAGGGACTGAAGGAAAAGTATGTCTCTTTGCAGATGACACAAAGATCTGCAACAGAGTTGATGCACAAGGTGGGATGGAAAGGATGAGAAGGGACTTGGCAAGGTTAGAGGAATGGTCAAATGTATGGCAGCTTAGATTCAATGCTAAGAAGTGGAAGGTAATGCACCTGGGAAACAAAAACCCAGGGGAAGAGTACACAATGGGGGGTGAGATACTAACGACAACAAAAATGGAAAGGGACCTGAGGGTAGTCATATCAGATGACCTAAAGGTGGGCAAGCAATGTGAGAGGGCAGCAAGGAGGGCTGGGGGGATACTGGGATGCATAGGGAGAGGCATCACCAGTAGAAAACAGGAAGTTATTATCCCTCTGTACAGACAGTTGGTGAGACCCCATCTGGAGTACTGCATGCAGTTCTGGAGACCCAATCTCCGCAAAGACATAGACAAGATGGAAGCTGTCCAGAGGAGGCCAACTAAAATGGTGCAGGGTCTGCACCGGAAGACATATGAAGAGAGACTTAAGGAGCTAAATATGTATAGCCTCGAGGTGTGGAGGGATAGGGGGGACATGATAGAAACTTTCAAGTACCTCAAGGGAATCAACAAAGTCCAAGAGGGTAGCATCTTTCAAAAAAAGAGGTGTGCAAGAACAAGGGGGCACAATTTGAAGATAGAAGGGGGGCGGCTCAGAGGTAATTTAAGGAAGTATTTTTTCACAGAGAGGGTTGTGATGCATGGAACAGCCTTCCGGAGGATGTTGTGGAGTCAAAAACAGTGGTGGAATTCAAGCATGCATGGGACAGTCATAAGGCAATTCTAGGGGGTTGGGGTAGGAAGAAGTAGGCTGCTGGTTAACTAGGATCTGCAGCTTATCCATTAGGTAGGGAAATGGGCAGACTGGATGGGCCAAGCGGTCCTTATCTGCCGTCAAAATCTATGTTTTATGTTTCCAAGAATGCAGGATTGCTCCTCCTGCTCTAATCACTCTCTTGCCTGACCTTGATACCCAGATTATCTCAGTGTGTCTCTTTCCTCACCAAATAAGGGTTTGTCTCCCATCTGTTACCCCTCCTCACTCCTCTTACCTTCATCATTTTTTCCTACTTCTTACACTCCTCTTATTCTCACTGTGTATCTGTTCCTAGATTTAAAATTTCCTTTGGGCAATCTGTTTTCCCCTTCTCCTTCCTCTAGAACAACTTCACTTCTGACTCTTGATCTTGCAAAGGCAAACAACCTTGGTGGCATACCCTAAGCTCTTCCATCTTGGTGCACCTACGTTTGTTGCCATTCTCTCTTCTTGTCCTCCCTTAACCTTTCTTTCATTACACAACAGGTTCCAGGCAGCAGGAAGAGTGCTAGGGTCCTTTCACACCACAAAGGTGCTCACCATAAAATTGCTATTAACCATCAGCCTGTTTTTCTCACCTCTGTACTCACTGTTTCAAGAGAAGGTTGCACGCTCACAGCTTTTCATCTTCCTTAACTCCTCTTCTTTCCTTAGCCTCTTCCAGAAGGGTTTCAGGAAATTCTACTCCACTGTTTACTTCCTCCTCAGATTATTTGATTTTTATCCTGAAGGGAATAAATCAGGATTTGCTAACTGCAAAAAATCATTGTCAATGTAATCAAAATGTTCAGCACAGTAGCTCAACCTTTCCTACTTGATAAACTGGCAGGAGTAGGACTTTTTGTCTTTTCAGTTTGTTGGCTTCATTCCTACCACCAGTATTAGAGTCCTAGAAGGGGATCCCTCCCCCTTCTTATTGTCTCCAGAATCCCATAGGTCTTTGACCTAGGTCCTTTACTGTTTCCCAGCTTTTTGACTGATCTTACTAAAGACTGGTGCAGTACGACAGAATGAGAGACTGAAGGGATCCAAAGTCCACCCCAGCCCATCTGGAATCCTTTGATCACCCATTCTGTTGCACTGCAAGAAACTGCATGCCTTGACCCAGCCACCACTGATTCATTTACTCTGAACTTTCTCACCCATCCCTTGAAGGCAGATACCTCTTTTACACCTGCACCCACATATCTAACTTCTGTCACATTCTCTGTCCTCCCTTTATCTCACCTCCTTCCTCAGACTCTCCATCCTATTTACTTAGCAATTTTGAGTCCCATTCCTTCAAAATCCCTTTTTCAAAACTACTGCTTGGCAGGCCTCCTTTTCTAATAGATGTTCTCATTTTTGGAATAAATGTCCCCCTTCTGTTCATTCCTCCCCCTCCATTTCTTCACTGAAGGCCCTGTCCTTAAATTTGTCGTTCACTCCTGCTCATGTACCTAGTCCCCTTCCTTCTCTGGTGTCCCTCACCTGTGACCCCTGTCCTGTGGTCTTCTCCTGCACCTCCCTCGGTGCACCTTCTGTCTCCATCCCCCTAACTAAACAAACAAATAAACACACACACACACACACACACACACCCCTGACTCAGATTGAAGTTTATTGTGGTTTTGATTTGGCAGAACATTGCCATTCAGTTGTTCTTGCACTGCAGGGGTAAGCAGAGATATGTCCTAATCTATCTCACTATCTCTAGATACATGACAGGAACTTCCTATTCCTTTCAATGATATTTCCTAGCATACATCTAGATATATACTGGGACTTATCTCTTGCTGCCATAGTGTGGCTGCCTTGGTTACACTTTCTACACTTCATAATTTCACATGTGCTGGAACTTGTCTCTGCCTGTTATAGTATGGCTGCCTTGGCTACACTTCTTGCACTTCATTATTTCCCTGCACCTTGTCTCTGTAATATCTATTGATTATAGTTGTTGTATTTGATATTTTTTTAATCCCATGTCTCTCCCCCATTACCCTGATTGCACTTGGAAGTGAGCCTTAGCTCAGTGGGCTTTTCCTGCCAACATTTTAAAATAAATAACTTCTACTCTCCACTTCTCATCTGCCCTATAATAATTCAAAGTCCTACTCTGTGACTCTCCACACATGCCTGTTCCTGCAGCTAGACTATCCTCCTCTCCTTGCCACTACCCCTTTTCCCTCCTAGATATTTATCTGTCCCTTTCTCCTCTCATTTTTTACTCCTGTCCCTGCTCCTCTTGCCCCCCCCCCCGGTAGTCATGTTGTACAGCACTCACTTGTTGTGCCTGACCTTCATTTGCTTCATTCGCTTCATTCTGCCCTCCTCTTCTTCCATGATTGAGGCTTTTATGAGTTTGCTCCCCAGTCTTCAGCTCTAAGCTTTTATGATGAATGTGGCTTGAATTATATGCCTATTCCATCATATCTTAGATATCCAAACAATAGGTCTGCACCTTTGCAGAATATGAATCAGAATTAACAATTAAATTGTTCAGATTTACAATGGCACTAGTGAGGCTACAATGCATTAATGCTGCAGTATAAGACAAAATGCTGCAGAACACTGCAGGCAACAGGGTAATTCAATGGCAATCAATCCCTTTTGTCATGCAGTACTTTGTGAGATGTCACTTATTACATATTATTGCATTACATCACGGCTGGCTCCACTGTAGTTTTGAATCCTGCATTGTAACTTGAACTGTTTCTGTTTCAAAAAGTTTATTTGGAAATGTAGGTAAACTGGATAAGAAGCTTGCAGACCTGGAACACCTTAAATGTTTAACTGAACATGATTTGCTACTTCTCCTGGAAATCTGGTGATATAAGGATCATCTTAAACTTCCAGGATTTACAGTTTTTATTGTCCCAGGCAAGAAGGTTGCCAAACAAGGTAAACTTCAAAGGATACTGATAACGGCTGTTAAGAGTACTTCCAGGACTTGCTATTTATAATTTAAATATAAATTGAAACCTTTTGCTTGGGCTAAAAAGCCAGAAAGGACATGAGTAAGTTTATAGTTCTTAATATCTATATACCTCCACAAAATAACAGCAATTACTCATGAAAATTATAGAATGATTTTAGGGAAGTCCTTGAAGATTTGCACGTGCACACCCTAATTTTGATGCATTGGTTATGGGATATTTTAATTCCAGACTAGGAGAACTCTGGTTATCCTCATGAGACTCTAATGTTAACCATCACTTATCCTGGAATACATCCCATATGGGCTTCTAAAGACAAATTTGTAAACTTACATGGGCATAACTTCAGTAAACTCATGTGGTAACACTTTAAGTTTCCTTAACTACACTGTAGTTAAAGTGTAATTATACTGTAACTGCATTATGCAGTGCAACCCTAGTGGCTGCCAGAGGTAATGCAGCCAACCAGCCAGTGGGGGAGCATACCTACCTCTGTGGTCCATTGCATCCCCCATCCCAATCCCTAGTCCCGACATTAAAATACAATGTTCTTGTGGCAGTGCCCCTCCCATCTGATCCCCAGACCTGTATAAATAAATAAAATTCCTGGTGGAAGTGGTTCCCTCCCTCCATCCCTCCCTCTGATCCCTGCCCTGTATTAGTAAATAAAATCCCTTGTGGTAGTGGTCCCCTCCCTCCCTCCAATCCCTTCTCTGTATTAATAAATAAAATCCCTGGTGTTAGTGGTCCCTTCCCTCCCTCCAGTCCCAGCCCAGAATTAATAAATAACATTCCTGGTGCCAGTGGTCCCCTCCCTACCCCCGATCCCAGTCCTGTAATTAGACACAACATCCCTGGTGCTAGTGGCCCCTACCTCCCTCCAATCCCAGCCCCATATTAATAAATAACATCCCTGGTGCTAGTGGTCCCCTCCTTCCCTCCCTCCCTTCCTCCAATCCCAGCCTTGATGCAAAATTTGTCATCCCTGGTGGTAGTGGTTTCCCCAAGATTGCCAATCCAGATGTAAAAAAAAACCTCCCTGGCATCCAGTTTTCCTCCTGCGGCCCGCAGCACCCCCCCCCCATTGACCTGATTGGTATTGGCAATGCCATGGGTGCATACAGCAACTGGCACGGCCCTCCTCACACCCCCTTGGACAGCCATCACATGTACAGGCAGGGAGCATGCAACTTATTTATAGGACTGGGCACGTCCCAATGGTATTTCAACTATAGATGTGGCCTTGGCAAACCTAAATCTCTTGATCAAGATTATGGAGCTTAAAGTTATTCAAACAGACCTGAATCACAACAGCTATTGCTTACCCTTAATTCAGAATTTACTGGGATTAGGAAGTCAAAATGGGTCTAGCAGTATAGCCTAGAGGTTAGAGTAAGGAGCTGTGAATGAGCTTGGTACAGCCAGAAGACCTGGGTTTGAGTCCCACAACCTCCACTTGCATACTGGGTGACTCTGAGCAAGTTACTTAACCCCCCAGTGCCCCCAGGTCACCCTGAAAACAGGCACTTGTGCCTAGTGGGCCTTACCCAGTTACCAAAGACTAAAATAAATAAAATAAAAATCACACATTAAACAATAATACCTTTAACCAGACAAGAATTGTTTTCTTTCGTCTTATAATCTACACAAAAACCTAAAAGTAATTATATCTTCTCGCTCTATATCTCAAGCAAAACAAAAATATTTGACAACTGAAGATCCTCTGTGTATCATGACTAATTTGGGAAAAATAATAAGAATTTAAACATTTTGCTTATAAGTCTGACAAGGTCATGCAAGTTAGACAGACATGGTTCAATAATAGATGTAAGTCAGAGAAATGGGAATATGCTACAAAGATTAAATATAATAAATCTAAAAATAACATCAAATATTAAATAATGAAAGGAAACAATATAGGAAAGTCTTAGCGCAAGAAAGGATTAAATCTCACACTAACTCATGAATTAAATTACAGGCTTCAGTAATGAATACTGACTCAAAACCTTTTTGTTCCTTAGTTGCAAAAGGACATAGACATTATTTGCCCATGTTGGGGGTTCAGATCCAACTCCTTGTCTGGGAAAGTTACTATAAGAACTTACGTTTTCAAGGAAGAAGTTGAATTCAGGGGTAGCATTGTTTCTTATATACAAGCATATGTAAATGATCTTATAAGACTTCTCCCAATATATCTTTCACATGAAAACAGATTTAAGGTGGTGTCAACAAATAAGTTTAATAAAACCCCAGGTCCAGTCAGAATTTCAACAGATGCTTACAAAATTTAGTTTGATTTGGTGGCTTCAATTTTTAGGTCACTTTCATAACACAATTGTACAAAGTAGGGTTATTCTAAAATGTTGGTATGGTAACATTATCTTTTCCATACACAATAATGATTCCTTATATGATCCATGTATGAAAAGGGGAAAGGGAACATTGTTTAACCAGGAGCAGCACACTATGCCGAAGCTTGTTTCCACATGCGACCTGGGAGCACAAGGAAGTTAAGTGACTTGCTCAGGATCACCCAGTATGCATCTAGGCAGCTGTAGGATTCAAACCCAAGTCCCCAGACCTGCAACTCAGAGCCTTAACCCACTGCACCATACTGCCTCCTATATAAGCTGATAAGTTTAATAGACTCAACTCAAAAAAAAATCCATAGATATTTGGGATAGATTGAAAGCATGACTTAGGGAATTCATTCATCTCAGGGAAGGGCAAAATGGTTTTCATGAAGGATGATCTACAACTCAGCACTGTTTTGTCTTAAGTCATTTATTATTTTAATATGTGACTATAAAAGATGTTCTTTGTTTTGCTGTTTTGTAGCCCTCAGAGCAGCCTTTGATAATGTAAGTAGCAAATTGTTCAGGTTTTATCTCCTAGAACTGACCTTGATTCTTTGATATTGGACTTCATTATCCAACTTCATGAGTCCACTTGGTCAGAAATTAAATATGATCACTATGGACATGTCACAAATTAGATTAAAACTAATGTGGGTGTTCAACTGGGGTACATTTTGATAGCCCTGCTGTACACCTTATTTTAATACTCATTATGACAAAATTGTTTAACTCTGATTACCACTCTCCAAAAGTTCACAATGCAGTCATTAGACATCGGGCATGTACTGATGACATTTTATCAATGTCTGCATCACATCTCAGTTTACAAAGAAAAGGTAGTGAGTTTGCTAAATATTGCCTTCAAAATTCCCTATTCATAAATAAATTAAAAACAACTCAGCTGGTGGCTTTTGGATATATAAAACAAAAGAAACCAAGTGTTTATGTTGCTGGAACTCCTTTTCAGATGGTTAAATTGTATGATTATCTTGGAGTTTATTTCTTTTCAAATACAAAATGGAACAACCCTACAGAGGTAATATCCAACACAGCAAGTAAAGCATTTAATGCCTTTAAGAGCTTTTGCCAAAAATTTGGTAGATGATCAGTAGATGGAGTAATAATGTCTCTAAATGCAAAGTTAAAGTCATCTATTTTATATGCACTTGAGATGTGGGGGTTTTCTGATAACATAATTTTGGAAAGAGTTCTTAATAAGACATACATATAAATATATATTAAAATTGCCTACATGTGTCACTTAACATAGAAACATAGAAGTTATCGGCAGATAAGGACCTCCTGGCCCACCCAATCTACTCTGATACTCCTGTCCTAGCCCCCTATAGGTCCTCAGATTTTCCTTATGTTAGCCCTAGTGCTAGGATTCCCCTGTGCCTATCCTACACATTCTTGACCTCAGTAGTCCTTACAGCACAGTTCGGCATGTTTCCAGTAATTGTTCTGGCCCAAGAATGTGTGGCTATCTTTTTCGTGGAAGTCAGAATTTTGCTGTCCTTGAATTTTTCTGGAGGAGTGAATAATGTTTTCATCCAATGGCTTTAGATTTTTGTATATAGCCTTTGTTAAAACAAGATTATTGCCTGCTGGCTTGGGCAACCTTTTCACAGATATCTATTAAAAACCTATGGAGGCTATACTTGATCAAATAAAAAAGTGGTTTAGATATATTTTAATTAAATAATATAAAGATTAATACAAAGCCTAATATATATGTTACCATATTATTAAAACTAATCATAGAAGGGAACCATATCATATTAATAATATGGTCAAATGGATCCTCCCTGCCTTTGATTATGTAGATGTTGTTTTCAGCGCTGCCCCCACAACCCCCCCCTCCAAACTTTATGTGCTCTACCATGCTTTCTGTAGGTTCACCTCTAACTCTCTCAACTTGGCTCACCACACTGTGACCTCTACTCCTCCCTATCCCTCCATTTCCTTACCCAGAGACACTTTTCCCACTGTGCCACCTTTATATCTTAATTCTGGTTTGGGACTTTCTCTACACACACATTGCTTCTCTCCTCAAACCTGCCACCTTCTCCCTGTATAACTTGTGGACAGTCAGTACCTTTTCCTTTATCCTCCCACTTGTCCGTTGCTTGGCCAACAAACTGACCTTCTCCAATAGGCTTTCTTCCCTCTGGAACAGCATCCCCCCCCCCAAACCCACATTACCCCCTCCTTTCCTGCCCCTAAGCACGTACTCAGACCTACCCCTTCCACATCCTGCACCTGTCCCCCTCCCTAATGCTTTTCCTCCTTTTGCCCCTGGCTTGCACCTTCCTTACTCCATCTCTGCATCAGCAGGCTGTACTCCATCTCTGTGCCAGCAGGTTCCCTTTATTATTTACTCTGCATAGCTATTATTCTATGGTTTATCTGTTGTCTTATCTATGCAACCCAATAATGTGTATATATACTGTATGTATTATACTGTATATTAATATATTATTACATTTATACATTAATGTATTAATGTATAATTAATGTAAATACTCTCTGCACAGTACATGTATTTGTCACTTGTACGAATTGCTTTTATGTACAATGTATTACCATGTCACTTGCAGTTTGTTTATCCTCTGTTGTTTTGTACCCCTGTCCCTGGGTCACACCTGGAAATGAGCATCTGCTCATGGTGCCTTTCCAGGTTATCACATTTTAAATAAATATATACCTTTCAAATTTTAGGGCCCCTGGAAAACGAGAGAATATTCTGTTTAGAACTATGATGGAAATTGTCTTCTCTTTAAACAAAAATAATAGGAGTGAACTATTCCTATTGCAAATATCAAAATGGAGAACTTGATTATCGATAACATATTGCTCTGTTTTGTTCTCTTTATGAATTTAACAGGAAAAAATGGGTCAGGTTCTGTGAAGTTTATAATTCCCTCCAGAACAAATAATTCACTACCTTTTCAATTCAGGTAGAAATATAATGTATCATCTAGACTAGTCAAATTGTTGCTAAAGATAAAAATATGGGTGAAATAAAATATTTCTTAAGGAGCCTAGGAAGAGATTTCATTTTATGCAACAATATTTGTGCTCCCTCAATTGTAGGGAATAACCATTTGTATTTAGGGATGTAAATACTGTAACTAGACTCAAACCCTCTTATCAAATAGGTATGCATAACCTAGAATATCTGCTAATGATCTACTACTTGTGCACTTTATTTTTAATATCAGACCCTTATTTTAGATTTGTAATTAGATTTTTCCTTACCATGTACCCTTGAATGTAAGAAATGTTAATGTGATTATTTTTATGAATGGTCTACATTACAATCTGATACAGTACTTGGAATGTATATGTACTTCTGTATATTTGAGTGCATTTTTGTTTTTGGTTTTTGCTCTGTACAATTATTTGTATTATACTGTATTATGTGTATTGCTGTACTGTATTATTTGGCAATAATATTGACACTTGATATTATATTGTTAAAAACATTGTTACAGCGCTGTGGGCAGGATTCATAAAAGAAATGCACCAGGTGTAAGCGAGATGAACTGGCACATCTTCAGTGCCACAGGGAGCATCAACAATGTCTGCGCCACACTCCTTGGGAGCACACATGATGCCTTCATTTGGCATCAGTCGGCTCTCTGCCACAGGTTTAAGGTAGGGGACATACCGAGTGGCTGTTTACTAGGTGCATGGACTATGGCAGCCACCCACACAACAGGGCACAATGGAAGAGGGTAGGAGGGTGGGATGGGGGGCAGGTAGCACAATGCACAAACTGCAGATGTTGCAGCAGATGTAGAACAGCAGAGGGGTGCATGGAGACACAGTCAGACACCATCCATAACAGGGCAGCACACAGAAACAGACTGGATGGTGGGGAACAGTGTCATGAGGGCATGGGTGGCAGGGACAGGTGCAGCACACACAGACAACGGGCAGTGCAGCACTGCACACTGGACAGGATAATGGTGTGTGTAGCACATTTGACACCATTGGCATGGGTGGCCTGGGGCCAACCACAGCAGCAGGCACAGTCAGAAAAAAGGTAGATGGTGGGGGCAGGATGGCAGGGTAGGGCCAGGCACAGGCAGTGGTGGATGCACAGCACACCCAGCAGTGCAGCATGGAGTGGGGAAGGCCAGACCACATGCACATGTGACCAGTGTACTAACAGCCACATCCTCCCCTACAGGTGATGCAGCATATCCACTGAGGCCCTTGCTCCTCACCCCATCCACTGACCCATAACACAGGCAGAGGAGTGCTACAATGCGGCATACACCACTATATGCACCATCATCGAGTGTGTCTTCAGCATGCTGAAGATGTGCTTTTGGTGCCTGGATAGGTTGGGTGGGGCCCTACAGTATAGCCCTGAGAAGGTCTGCGGCATATTCCTGGCCTGTTGTATGCTGCACAACATGGCCATTGACCATGGAATAGCTGTCAAGGCCAGTGATGGTGATAGTTCTGGGAAAGAGGAGGTTGGGGAGAATGAAGCAGTGCCACAGGGCCACAACACAGGTCCACCCATGGGTCAGTGGGACCCATGGCTGGTTGCCAGGTCCAGGGAGAACTGACACATGCTGGTGGAGGAGCATTTCAGGAACCAAAGGTGAGTATCACAGGTATGTATAGGGGTGGTGCACAATGGTAACAACAGGTGGACACATAGCTATGCATTGCATGGCAGACACAGCACAGTGCACAAACTGCCCAACAATGGCGCACACACACAACACACACATGCACACACAAACACACACACACACACACACAGCACACACCACACACATATGCCACTATGACAGTGCCAGGAGTGACATGGATCAGTGTGCACTGCTGATGGCACGCAGGTGCAGCAGACACTGTACTGCACTCATTATACCCATGCCACATGGCACAATAGTGGTACACATAGACATGCAGAGGGGACTGTATAGGGAGGCCACAATGGCAGTGCACTGGGGCAGGTGGCTGCAACACACACCACCCCAGGCAATGTTGGCCAGATGTGTGTGACACACTGGTGGAATGTGCAGCCAACATTGGAACAGGGGCCAGGACATCACTGAGCAGCACCACAGCTGCCACAGACATATGGGCAGCCCCTGCCATGACTGGTTGATGTGGTTGTGGCACAACTAGCCACAGGAGTTTAGCCAACAGTCCTGTAGGCAAACTGCAATGAGACCATAAATGGGTACTCAATGGTGTTGATGCCCTGCAAGCCATGTCTGTGCCAGGGACGCTGTCCAGTGCAACTTGAGGCAACAGCATCAGCAGTAATGGGTCCACCTGATGCCACTGCCTGAGTGTGGAGGAGGCTCTCCTGGATGTCCGGCTGGATGCCCAATGGCCACAGCATGTACCGGATTCACACACTGCCTCTGCACTGGCTGCAATCTGCTCCAATTCTGCTGTCATGCCCACCCGCATAAGGCATGCCTCTGTCAACATCTGAACAACTGTGGATGCCAGGCCTGTGGACTCATGCTCCAGGACTATTGCTGTCCATAGGCTCCTGAACTCTGTAAGTTGGACCTCAATCCCCTCTATGGTGTCACGCAGGAGGTGGGCGTTAGGCTTCAATGCTGTCATCATGGGAGGGCTCATGGTGACGCTGATGATGTGCAGGAGGGAACCAGTCTACTGCAGGGCATCCACAGGTGGTGGTTGCACCACGGCAGGCTGTGGCATGGGTAAACCTTGACCATGCTCGGCCCCATCACTTCCATGGTTGGTTTTGTCACATTCCAATGGTGCCTTCATGTGCCCCATAGCACCTGACCAGGATGCCTGTGATGGCCCTGCCAACACACCTGGAGTAGATGGGGGGCACGGCACCCACTGCCGTGTGTGGCTGTGTGGTCCCCACATGCACCCCACATGCAGCAAGGTCATCACTGGCATCAGAGGCCACCTGCACAAGCACCTGCATGCTGCACACCCCACTGTCTACCATGTACCCCTCTATTTGAGTGGCTTCATCATCCTCAGGGACATCACTGTACATCCTCTGCATGCCAGATGCCAGCACAATGAGGGCATCAGTGATGTCCACTGCAATCGCAGGGTCATCATCAGACAGACCCAGCAGACCCTCCAGCCATGTGGCAGCAGTGGTAGGAGGGCCTCATGGGCCTGCTAGCACTGGGGCTGGGGCAAGTAGTGCTGGTGCAGTGGATGGATTGTGGATAGCATTGTCCACTGCGGTACCTGCAGTGCTGTGTGACGGGTCTGCATCATTGCCTGCATGGGCATCCTGAGCAACCGTGCCAATGCCTGTGCCTGTAAGGCATGAAGGAGCTGTGAAAAGAAGAGGGAGAACAAGGTTAGTGCATGGGATGAGACATTGGCATACAGAATGACATACAGACATGTGCAGTGTCACTCAGTGTTGCACGATGGATGCACATGACAGGGCTTTACATGGCTGTGCAATGCCCATACTGCAGTGCCATCCATGCACATGCTGTGACTGTGTGGTGACAGGGCATTGTCTCCTGGACCCCATGTGGCACTGGTACAGCAAGCCCATCCAACAATGAGTATGTCCCAGCATCCTGACAGGCACTGGCAAACCACATGTGCACCCATGTACATGGAATGTCAGGCAATGCATGGTGCGGTAGGCTCCATGCATGCATAACCACCACTTATGGTACATCCCCTGTTACCACAGTCCCAAAGCATGACACACTGGGACAGTCATGGTGGCCAAGGCACACACATGGCCAGATACCCTTCCTGTGCATGTATACTCACAGTGCTGTGATGGGCTGCCACCTGCCTGAAACCCCCCTCCAGGGACACCTTGCACAGTGGCTCAAGAGATGGTGGCCACCAGTAGCTATTCATTGGGGCTCAGACAGACATCATCCTGCTGTCTGCCCCCAATTCTCTGCAGGGATGCCTCAATGTGGGCTACCTTCTCTTTTGCCCTGTGCTTCCCATCATTCAAATGTTTCCAGTACTCCAGGGGGGGGTTCTGTTGAATTTGCCAATGGCATTCATGTGCTGCGCTACCACCTTTCAGCACACCTCCTGTGCTGTATGGCTGCCGCCCCTGCCCGCCCGAATGTTCCGCCTATTGTTGTAGACCTCAATGAGGGCTCACTCCTCGTCCTTAGTGAAGTTTGTCCTTCGCCTGCTGGTGGCACTGTCTCCTCCAGACATTGTGATATCTGTGGGAGGGTGCAGACAGACACTAGTCATGCACATGTCAACCCCCGTATGTCCATGATGACATACAGTAGATGCAGGTGGGCACACCAGTACTTGGCTGACAGGGCCTGCTGGCACTGCATCTGTTTGGGGGTGCACAGTGTGTTGCAGCTGTTTTTGCTGCATCCAGCATGTGTGGCAGACACACCATGTCCAGTGGCATGACCATGGACCTGCCATCTGTAATGCATGACCATGTGCACATGCAGCCAGCTGCACATCACTGCCACTATGCACACTGCGCTGTATGTGCAGACACTATTGCCAACAATGCCCCTCCATCAGCCTGTGGGACAGTGTGCAGCACAGCTTGTTGTACTGCAGGTGACCCTGCACATGTGACAGCAGCAACAGGCTGTTCACCGGCCATGTCAACATGAGTTGACCAACATTGAGCATCAGTAATCATGGACATTCATACCTACAGCTGGGTCTGTGTGACAGTCAAGTGGCTGTAATTTCCACAGTCTACCCTAGGACTTGCCTGGCTCCATGCAGAGTTTGTCCAGTGCACCTACACAGTCCACAAAACATGTAAACAGACATGTACAAAAGGATAGCACTCACCTTCAAGTCTGTTCTACCTCTCAGTCACCTGTTGTCATTGTGTTCTGAGTTGGGAGTATTTTTGGCTCAGGGCACGCAAATGAGGTCTGGGGCAGTGATAATGAGATGCTAAGCAGCTGAGATGACCCTTAATACATTAATAGACTGATTTGGGTGCATTGCCTGTGAATTGCATAATTGCCCTCAGCTTATCTCAATCAACATGGCACATCGGCTGCGTTGGGTGCATCTCAACATGGCACATGTCCCATGCATGCATGGTGTATTTGGTGTATGTCTCTGAGTTAGGCACAAGTTATTCGGCACATTCCTTGCACATGTGCCATGTGTGGGCCCCATGGCACATCTAAGCAGTTGCGCTATTGGACCTGCACTCGCACTGGGGAAATGATTACAGTGCACGCTGTGTGGTGTTGTCTGTCTATCAATGCATGTCCTCCTTGTGCTACAATGTGCTATAGTGCATCTCTGGCACCATATGTGATAGTGTGTGCCACACACAGCATGGCGGACAGCGCCGATTCGCGCATGTATGATCAGGTCATGTCCCTTGTCCCTGAATTCACTATATTGGATTGTGCATCATGCATGCACCTGTGAGGCCTGACTGACCATTCATGAAGCATGTCAATGTATGTGGGAGCATGCATGTGGTCCAGCCAAGCATGTGATGCCATTTGCAATCCTACATGCACTAGACCTGCAGCACACTTTGTTTGCACTGCATGTACAATGCTAAGGGCAGAAAGGCAGAGACAGAGGGCACTCAACTGGAGCAAGATGGAGCTTCTCCACCTGGTTGTGCTTGTCTTTAGGGTGGAGGGACAATTGTTTGGCCAGGAGGACCAACGGGTTCCTAGGGCCACAGTTTTGGCATCCATCACCAGCCACCTTGTGCGCCACACTGGTGTGCCATGCACTGGGGAACAGTGCTGCCACAGGTATGGGGACCTTGGGAGGAGGGACTGTTCCAGAATGGACAGCCTGCAGAAGCATGCATGCAGGGGTGCACTGCCAATGCCAGGTAGGTATCTCACAGATGTGTGCATCACAGGCACTTGCAGGATGGGGAGGGGGCACAGCACATCTTATCATGCACATGGGCAGTCCCACACACGCACATGTGGGTATGACTGCTCCTGTTCTGTGGGGCTCCAACATGCCTGTCACATGGTCATGCCCTCCATGCAGTGGAGTGCATGTGTGTGTGACCAGTTACTCTGTGTTGTGCATGAGTTGTTGTCATCGTGTGCAGTGCATGGCCACTGCTGGCCACTTTGGGGGTTGAGCACGGCTGTGTTACATGGCCATACACTGCATGGACTGTCACTGGTGTTACACTGGCTGGGTACACATGCATGGCATGCTCACACTGGTGTTGGGGTGTTGTTGGTGCACCAATGTGTCTGCTCATGGTTGCCTCTGTCTGTTGTGTATTACAGGGCTGAAGGCCAGACGATGGCCGCGGCGGCTGCTGAGGCCCAAGGACGTGTGGCAGCGGAGGTATTTGCACATGCTGGAGCTTCCGGGGCAGGTAAGTGGCATGCTTGTGTGTGCATTGTCTGTGTGCTGGGATAGGATATTGATCAGTGGGGGTTGTGTGTTTGCCATGGGACTTACAATGCGTTTTCATCATTGTTGCTCTAGGTCCCAGGGCTCATCATGCAGTGGCTGGAGATCTGGTGGCAGTGCAGGAGTGGATGATGTTTCACCGGAAGATCAAGAGGGGGCTACAGAGGTCACTGAGACCTATCATACAGCTACAGGGATGACTGCTGCAACAGCTGGGGGCTGTGGTCTGCCTCCTTTGTGCATGTGTCTACAGGTGTACGAGGTGCAGGGGTGTGTGGCCGCGCCACTAGCGACACACCCATGTATGTTTGTACATATTGAATATAAACCTGTGCTACACCCCCACCATGTTGTTGCAGACCTGACCCCCTTACATCCCATATCCCTGCACATAGTCCCTCACTTCCCATCCTTTTTATAATGTTTACTGTATATAGTTATTGTACTTTGTGAGGAGCACCTGTTTTTGTTTATTTTTGTATTTGTTACTGTGTGCACCTGTTTCCATTCTTATGAAGCATTTTCTACTCTAACATGGTGTCTGTGGTCATTCACTGTTCCTTGGACCGGTGAGTGTGTACTGCCATGGGCTACTTAGTGTCCCCATGCTGCCCTGGCCCTGTGTGCCCCCAGCTTTGTGTGGCCTGTTTCCGCCCTGCACCCCTCTCCTCCATGTGGCCCCACTGTTGCCTGTGGTGTGTGTGTGTGTGTGTGGGGGGGGGGCCACATGTCCTGCTGTACATCTCCCTGCTCATTGTCTGTGTGTGCCACCTGTGGCCTGTGTTCATTGTACAGCTGCACTATTTTTCTGTGACCCTGTGTGCTGTGTCCTGTGAGTGGGGATCTGTTATGGCTGTGTGGTACTATAGTGGCATGGTGGGCTACCCCTGTTTAGCATGTTGTTGCCTTGTGTGTTCCATGCACATGGACACAGTTCTGACCATCACTGATGTTGGCACTGTCCAGTGGCCACCACCTTGCTCATTGCATCTGCACTCTGTTTTGTGGCACCATGCCAGCTACAGTGTACCTGTCCTGTGTGCATGACATGGGCCTGTGTGGGCTGTAGCCTGGGCCTCTGGGTGTTGTTCTGGTTGCCCTGTGTCATTGTTGCACCTGTCTCTACCACTGTTGTGCCCATGGCCTCTGTGCATTGTCCAATCGGTCTTGTGTGCCTCCCTCCTCTGTCCACTGCATTGTCCCTTGCTGATCCCTCTTGCTTTGCTTGGTTGCTCCCTATTCACTGTTTTGCTCCCGTGGATGGTTGTGCGCATCCCAGATGTACTGGCGCATCTACACATGCACCATGCCCTTTTGGCATGATTCACAGAGGGGTTGTGCTGGCGCATCCCTTTGTGAATCGCCCGGCGGTTGGTGGGTACATCCTGTTTGCACCGGTGCATCTCACTTGCACCCAGCGCATCTCTTTTGTGAATCCTGCCCTGTAGGTTTTAATGTTTATGGAGTGTGTTAACTGGTTAAGAGTATAGTTTAGAAAATATCTCCAGATAAGTCTACTTCTGTATGAATGTTTTAAATAGTTGTTCATACAAGGTGCATTTTTCTTATTCCCCTCTTATTACCATACATATATTTTTGTTGTACAGTTTTTATCATACTATACTAGCAAGTTTTAACTCAGACATTTGAGGTATTAAATCTAAGAGACTTGATTTTAATTTTTAATGTATTCTCCTAACACACCTTTTCATTAATAATTTCAGTTACAGACTTTGCCTGTTTGAGTGTTCAGCTTAACTATGGGTTTGACCTTAAAAAGATTCTCAGTAATAGCAAGCTAAAGGGATGCTATTCATTCCATTTAAATTGATGATTTTTTGAAATAGGTACTTCTAACCAATGAGAATATTTCCTAGTTTATTTTATGCATGATCTGAGTGTTAATAGATTGTGACTCTCTGAACAATTGTCATAAGTCTCTGAGGAAGGACTTGGTTGGTCTGAAAGCTTAGACTTTGTTTTCTTTTTGTAACATCTATGTTGGTCCAATAAAAGGTATCAAATCATTTGCTTCTGTATTTGCTCTTTACTGGTATTCTGATTTAAAAAAAAAGTCTGTAGAAGCCAACATTGGCTGATCATATAATCTTGACTTGAACAACAGCTAGAGTCCTTCCTTTTGAAACTCTCACCTTTGACTTTTGCAGTTTTACCCACATTCTTCATCACGTTTTTGGTTACTGCTCTTTTTTGGCTAATGCTCCTTATTTTGCTTATTTATTATTGCATAATATTGTATTACTTTATAACATGTTATAATATTTTATAATATTTGACCAGGAAAGACACACTTAGCTCTGACAGCTTATTTCCAGTGCATCTGGGGTCATGAACTTTATCTATTGATAAGAAGAATGTTTGTCAGGACACTAGGGAAATGCTTACAGTAAGTGCTATGGGATCTTTAACGTCCACCATGGCAGGCACCTGAGATGGGCAAAAAGAGACCTTTGTTTAACTTCTTATCTTTAGGATAGCACCTCAACAGTGCAGTACCCCCACATTATTGCACTGTAGTGTTAGTGTTGTGCATTAGTTCACATTCTGTATGTGGGAATAAAACCCATGACATGTTACAACCCCAGAGGTCAACCTATTGATCCATGGACACTGACTTAATTTATATAGTTCAGCATTCAATCAATCAATCAATCAATTTTTATTTAACCAGGTGAAACATCATTGAGACAAACTCATTTACAAAGTGGACCTGGGAGAAATTACAGATAGGCCAAAATATACACAGAAGCATAATAAAACATGACAGTACAGAACATCAGTAATCAATGCACATTTAGCAAGTACAGTGCAGGTCATTCGTTGTTACAACAGGAAATGAACATAATACACATAAATATACAACTAGCCATCAGCATTTTACAATTATCCTATGTATACAAGTGTAAAAGGAACTAAAATATGAACTTTGTGGGATAGTTCAGTACATAATGGCATTTGCTACAGATGGAGAAGGCTAAGGAGAGGAAGTAGCAGGTACAAAAGATAAATGGCAATAATAGTTATGGAAAGCAATTATAAGCTTCATTGAAAAAGAGAGCAAACAAGGTCTTAAAAGCAGACAGTTTGACAAAGGGTATGAGCCTCAGTGTTTTTGAAGTCTGTTCCACAGGGCAGGGAGGGTATAACTTATAGATGCTTTACTAAAACATATTCTGATTTTTGGAATAAAAAGAGAGATGTAAGAATGACTCCTCAAGAAGTAACTTGCAGTAGTGCTGGAAATCAGGCACACCGAAATGTATTGAGGAAGTTTGTTAATAAATGCTCGATATGTCCACATAGCTGCATTTCTTTGTCTTCTAACTTTAAGAGACTTCCAACCTAGTAGGGAATAGAAGGACCAGTGATGGGTAAAACAGGAGGCTCCTGTAATGAACCGTAGGGCCCTATGATATAAGGTATCAAGCTTAGTTAGGGCAGAGCTTGGACCATGGCCATACAAGAAGCTGGCCTAGTATGTAAGGGGAAGAAAGGTGGTTTGGACCAATCTTTTTTTTTTTTTGCATCCTGCATCAGCAAATGTTTTATGCGGAAAAAGAGACCAAGTCTCTGTTTTAGTTTTTTAATTCTTCTATATGGTCTACAAAAGAAAGTTTGTGATCGATCCAGAACCCCAGACACTTAAACTTTAGCACAAACTCTAAGGTCTCCCCCATTAGGGTGGTAACTTGTGGTGATGTACCTGCAGGACAAGGAGTAGAGACATTAGTATGTGGGGATAGAAGCATAGCTTTTGTATTTTTATCATTTTGCAAGAGCTTTAATTGCAGAAGATTTAGCTGTAAATGGTTGAATTCCTTTTTTTTTTTTTAACTTTGTATTTTTCTGTGCCTTACTTACCCCTTCTCTCCACTCAAGTCAGGCTTCCTCATACCGACACACCTCTACCTCGGAGTCTGCCCCTAGAGTACTCGGTCACACTACCCTTGACCCTTGATGCCCGGTTAACCCCCCTGGTGTGGGGTGAGAAGGGGTTCCCCCTAGCCCTCCCCAACAGCTATTTTCCCTGCAGTGTGTCCTGTACAGTAGAGTCTGCCCTGATGTATCGTGGGTGCCTGCAAAGAGAAGCCATCACCTAGGAGTGACAGGGAGTGTTTTCCTATGTTCAGCCCCAGACTTCTGCATGCAATGAGGGCCTAGGAGCGAGGAGACACATTGAGATGTGCCTCCTGCTCCACCCCTCTGCAGATGTCTGCCTGTCCCCTTTTCTACTGCTATCTCCACCTATCGCACCTTCCACCCAAGCACCCCCAGGTGGCAGTATCGCAGTGGGAGCTTGCAGGTGCCCCTCCCCAGAGAAGGAGAGCAGCCGTAGGGCGCTCCATCCTTCTCCTCCCCGGCGATCCGTGCTCATTCCCGAACACGGGTTGCCGGCCTGGTACGAGGTAAGGCGTCCAGTGCCTCAGCCCTCAGTGAACACCGGACCAGCTCAAATTGTTGAATTCTAGTTATAAGTCTGTACTTGCAAGAGCCAGATTAGACCTGGTGATATAAAGCATGGTGTCATCGACAAATAAGTGAATGCTTGCTGAGTTGACACCAGCATCCATGTTGTTAATATAAATAGCAAAAAGAAGAGGTCCTAAAATAGATCCCTGATGTACTCCTCTCAGAAGGGTATTTAATGGGGAGAGATCACCTTCTGCCTTTACTTGCTACTGACGACCGATTAGGTAGCTGATAAATAATTTCAAAGCAGATGTGTCAAGGCCAACATTATAGAGGGTACATAGCAGAAGATCATAGTCCACTGTATCAAATGCCTTACTCAAGTCGAGAAATAAGGTACACATGTAATTTTTAGCATCTAGGGCAAGCTGCCAGTCATTGCTGAACTTTGCCAGAGTTGAAACCATGCTGTGGTTCAGTCGGAAGCCTGACTAGATGAGATTAAGTAGCTTGGTGTATTCCAGGTATGCTCTGAGTTGCCCACTGACAAATTTTTCAAGCAATTTGGAGAGAATAGGTAGGATAAATATGGGTGTATAGTTTTTGAGATCACTAGACTAGCCAGACTTAAACAGTGGAATTACATGAGCAGTTTTCCAAATCAATGGGAGTACCTCTTGGGAGAGAGACAAGTTAAAAAGATGGGTGATGGGGGCAGAGAGGACATAATAGCCAAGTTTTAAGAAGTAATGATCAGTTTGGTCAGCACCCATATTTTTCCTGATATTCAAATGCAAGAGAAGATCTTCCAGCTGCTTTAAGGACACAGGGCAGAAAGAGAAGGATGTTTCATGTTCTGGGGCTACTGAGTCTATGACAACTGAGTCATGGGCATATAACTTGGTGCACAAATTGTTAGCAGGGGTGGAGTTGAATGCCAACCCAACAGCAGCAAAATGATTATTTAGGAGCTCTAAGATACTCCTCTTGTCGGTAGTTAATGATCCACCAGAGGAGATTTTTGCTGGGAGAGAGTTTGCTGGGGTATGCCCTTCAATGCTCTTTAAAGTCCTTCAAAATTTAGTTGGACAGTTGGTAGACATATCCAGCTCAGTACGAAAATAATTAACTTTTTTGATTCTAGTAAGCTTGGTACAAATATTTCTAGCATGCCTAAAAGCTACCCAGTCAGCCGCTAATTTGGTTTTCCTCGCTTTTTTCCAAAAAGCATCTCTGGTGCATAGTGCTGTTTTTAGGCTTGCATTAAACCATGGACAAGACTTCCTCTTAGTCCTAATTTTTACTATGGGTGCATGTCTGTTTATAGTTTCCAGGAGAATATTTTGAAACAAGTCAAAGGCCTTGGTCACCGTTGCAGCTAAATAAAAGTCTTGCCACACTACATTTCGAAGGTATGATATGAAGGCATATTGATTAAAATTTAAGCGTTGGGTGGAGTCACGACAGAACGGCTGCACACTATTCCCTGAGGAGAAGGTGAAAAAATAGGAATGCTGACAAAGCCTGCCTGTATTTACAACAGGTATGCCACTATTGCCTGAGTAAAATGTATATTTATGGATTATTGCTAAATAAAGGAGAACTGAATTATCAGTTTGTTGATTCAGCACTTTTCCTGTCTGACTTGATACTGTTAATGCTGTCAATGCTAGAGTGACCTTCTTGCACTAAGCATATTGCCCCCAAGGCATGTCGGTGGAGGAGCCCACCTGAAGGCAAGGATTCTTGGGGCAGTCCCGTGGGGGGTTAGACACATGAAGGCCTATCTTCTAGTGACAACACTTTTTCTACTATTGCGTTAGACATTGAGACTTTCCAGCCTGTCGTATTCTCAGAATCCTCAGAACTTCAGAATTATTTGCTATACTGAGAAAATATAATTTTTACTTCGAATTTTAGAAGAAATTAATCATCTCCACTATTATTGTCTGTTATTATTGTCATTGTTGTTATTGCTGCATATTTATATATTTGCAGGGAGATATTCAGACTGTGCCAGGCAATGGAGCAAGTGGGGGCACAACACATCCGAGATGCGCCAGGGCCAAGAAAGGAAGATATCCAAGGTGATGCACCATGGTGCATCACCTTAGAATATGGCACAGAATGTGCATGACACAGTGATGATGTGCTGGTGCATTCCCCAGACAGGGAGGACTGGGAATCTGCCAGCACAACTGTACTTGCACTGGGTGCATCACCCATGATATTCAGACTTGGGCATGCAAATGGGGCCATAATATATGCATGGCACAAATGGGGCCATTTGCATGTCATTATGACCCCATTTGCATGCTTTGCACAGGGCATCCCAGTGCAATGCCCCTGGAACCCTGTGTAGCTGCCATCAACATGTAGTGAATCCCTAGTGGTCCAGTGGTAACTCCCCTCCTGCCCATTGCCATGATCACCGAAACTGACATATGTCAGTGGCCCTGGTGATCTAGTGTTACCGCCCCCTCCTGTTAGCCCGATTGCAGTAATATTGTGAAACATACTAGCCCTGGTAGGCCAGTGTAACCCCTTCCTCCTGTACTGGAATTCACTGGTAATAATAAGTAAAATAACATGCCCTGGCAGTCTAGTGGTAACCCCACTCCCTCCTGTAGCCTGATCATGGGTTATAGTACCAAAAGAAATTCCCTGGTAGTCTAGTGGTCCCCCCAACCCTCCTGTAGCCCTGATCAGCTGAAATAACATCCATGAAATGCCCTGGTGGTCTAGTGGTACCCCTGCCCCCCTGTAGTCCCAATTGCAGGTTCAATGTCATAGCTATAATCCCTGTTGGTCCAGTGGTACCCCCACCTCTCCCACCAGCATAGGGTCTAACCCTAAGACCCTCCAGCTTCCTGGTCCTTCAAGTCAATTAGTTAATTACATGCAGGAGAATGTGTCCATTGACAAAAGAACAGTAGGTGAAGGGGGTGGCTCTTTATTGCCATCCATTCCCAGCACCTCCATTTTGGAGGCTGGCCCTCTGGACCTGGGTACAGGAGACAGTATTTTCCTGGGTGCTAAAGCGTAAAAGCTCCACTAAATAAGAATTAAAAGCCATCTAATTGTGCTTTTATAACCCCTTTTCTGAAAGATCAACAATGCATCCATCATGCTCCTCACCCTGTCCCTTGCCTTATGGGGAGTTCTGGTAGAGTTGGTCAAACTAGGACTACTGACTTCTTCCTCTTCTCAAAAAATCAGACCATGGAGGGTAAGATAGCACAATATCCTAGTAAATCTGTCCCTTTTGGAGAAACTATTTCCTGTACCAGCTCTCCACAAAAATCTCTCTTAAGGGCAAGGGGGCGATACCAGGGTTTCAGCTCTGTATGCTTCTCCAGGAGCTGAAATTTCTATTAATCCCTCAAGGTTCAGTCTGTTTAACCCAGTGAACCTGTCATTAAATCAAACTAAGCTGTCTAAAATAATGAATGACTGTGATACTTTGGCTGGATCCCCTGATATAGTATTTTCTAAGTTGAATCAAGAGATATAACAAATAGTATTGGAGCCTGAGTTTCTGGCTCACTGTCCTGATGCCATCTCCAAAGATACTGTCAAGGCCATTGCCCACCCTGTTATGTCTAACACTGTGCTTTTGGAGGTATATGCCAGTGTTAGATGATGCCTCAAGAACTTTATTTCTCTATGCACTGAAAAATGTTCATGTCTTGAACAGAAAATAAGTACTCTGACAGACTAAATAGAGGGATATAGTATCCATCTGACAAAAAAAATGTTCATTCTCTATGATTGTGATTCTGGAGACACCACTTCCCAAACAGTATATTAAAAATAAATGTTATAAAGGGAAAAAGGAAAATCAAAAACAAAAAGTTAACTCTAAAATGAAGAGAGAAAAAAAACAAAGATTGGCCAACTGTGCCAGAAACCCTCAGGGGAGAGCAGATAACTTATGTTCAGAGAACTCTACTGAAGGTGGAAGGGCCCCTGCATGTAATTCAGAGTAGCCTGAGTGTTCCATCTTCCTGGACTTTAGACCCACCTTGCTTTACTGTTGAGTCCGATCATCAAGGTCCAACTAACCAACAGAAATAACCAACAATAGGCCTTCTATACCGTTACCCTCTCAAGCTCTATCTTTCATCCCCTCTGAGGATCAAAAGAGCCTCCCTGGGACAGAAGTAGGATGCCTTCGAACATCACTCCCTCTACTAGGTAGAGAGGTTGTATTTAAGATAGAGAATATTTTTGCAAAGACATATGAAATAAATGATACACTAAAGGAGCTGATAGTTAATCTTTTTAAATCAGAATTGGTGCTTCCCTCTGCAGCAGATTCTGTCTGTTTTGTCTTTAGAGACAGGCAGAATCTCTGTAATTCTGTATATGTTATGATAGAGAACCTTGACATAGTACAATTAATATGGGCTAAACAACTAGTTCTAAACAATCTAGGTCTCACTATATCCTCTCCAGTTACATGGGTAACAATATGGAAGTATGCCCACAGTGGGTACCCCCTTTGCAAAATGCTACCTTATGATACATTCATGTCAACTTTAGAAACCCTGAACTGAAACTTTGATCCGGTATTACACCCAAAGGTAGTTTCTATATTTGGGATTAATCCAATAACTGGAGAGAACAGCGAAAACCTGACATCAATAGTGTGTGTGCAATCTGGCCCCTATTATTAAAAAAGATATTTCACCTTCAGATTTAAGTTTGGCTAAGCAAGTGCTCCCCAATGGGGAAGGGTCTCAACTTGATTGCAACATTCACTTTGAAGTACTGTTCTCTATGCTGCTTGGAAATTCTAGTCTCTTTGATCAGGTTGGCATATATGTGGTGCCATTCTGGGAGCTGATACAAACCTCAAGTGTTGACCAGATGCTAGAATCTCTCATATGACTGCCTGAGGATATTGAGGTTTCTGTAATCTCTTCCGTAGACCCTCTGGCCTCTGAGCCCTCAGAAAATAGTCCAAACTTTCTCAGTTGGAACATTGCAGGTCTGGCTGCTAAACTAGCGGACCCACAATGGCTCAACTTTATAAATAGGTTTGAGACTGGTGTATTTCAAGAAACATGGGTAATATCCAAACCCTCCATAAAAGGGTATGAATCACTATGGTAGGCCCAAAGGTGGGCTTTTAACTTTAGTAAAAATCAGTGAAGGCTTGAAAGTCATTGATAACGTAAGTGGATCTTCGGAGTACATTACCACCTTATTGAAGTGGAGTGGTTTGGATGTACTATTGATGAGTATTTACATTCCCCTTTTTTTCCACTCCTCGACTAGCTATGGCATCTGGAGAAAACTTTCAATAGATCTTGAAGCCTTTTATTTATGATGGCATGTTGATATTGTGTTGCTTGCAGGGGACTTTAACTCAAGACTTGCTAAATTCAATAATGTACCCTTATTACAGGATTTATTTTACATAGGGAATAAGGGGTTGAGGAACTCTATGAATAGTGTTGTGAATGAATCAGGGAAATGCTTCCAGGACTTTATTATGAAAAACAACCTTTTAATTCTAAATGGAAAAGGGGAAATAGACCACCTTGGGGCTATCACGTACTTTGCACCCCAGGGTCAGAGTGTGATAGATTTTGTTCTTTGCTCCCCTGAGTGCTACAATCAGTATCAAAATTTTACAGTAAATATGAGGCCCAAAAGTGACCATGCGGCTATTACTTTTCATCTTACATTTCCCAATAAAACTATTGATAACTCTCCCCTTACGCACCCTGCTGTGTTAAGGGCATCTGGCAAACCCAAATTAACACTGTATGTACAAATTTGGGATAAAGTGGCAAAGCTGATTTATTCTCCTCCATTTTCTTTATTATTTTCTAGTGCAGAAAATGTGATGGAGGCCAAATACCTGAGTGAACAACTGGATATGTGTTACCACCAAATTAATCAAATAATATACTCTGCTAACAATAGAAGTTCCTCTCCCAACTCTTGGTTTGACAAGCTATGTGCAATAGAAAAATCTAAGTTGAGGAAACTTATTAAATATGTGAGGAAATTCCCCCCTAGGGACAACTTTCTTTGGTTAAATAAAGCTCGGAAATCAAAACAAGCACATACATTGAAACATTGGGAAGTAATGTACCGTGACATTGAGATGAAGGATTCAAAACTTTTTTTGCAATTGGTGGCAAAGGGTTTGAATTCTCATTCATTTCTTCTTCCATCTTATATTCCCAAGGAGACTTGGGTCTCCTACTTTAGCTCACTTTTTAATAATGAAACCTTTGGCTCTACTATTGGAAATCCTTATTTTCTTGGGCTGAAGACTGGAGAATTCATTCCTTTGATTTTTTTTTCTCCTAGTGGACAAGAAAATGCCATATCCCAATTGGCCAATTATAAGGTCCCCTCATTCTGATTTAAGAACATTATAATACCTATACATAAGAAAGGCTCTCTTCAGTTGCCCTCAAACTATAGGCCGATCAGTCTATTGCATATAAGTGGAAAAGTTTTCGCTAAAATTCTATTAGTCAAGTTCCAAACTTGGGTCAATGATTACTCACCTTTATTTATTTTTCAAGCCAGATTTCAGCATGGCTTTTCAACTATTGACAATATTTATATATTAGTGCATTTAATCTAAAAATACAGGCTGTGTCGTCAGATGACTCCATATGCTCTTTTTATAGACTTCTCAGCAGCATTCGATTCTGTGTCTAGACAGATGCTGTAGGAAATATTGCTTTCAAGAGGCCTTTCCATTAACTTGTTACTTCCTATTTATCTACCTCATTCAAATACAACTATGGCTGTGAGATATGGCATTCATGGCAACTTATCTGAATTTTTTAACTCAACCCAGGGTGTGAAACAAAGATGCTTGTTAGCTATGTTATTATTTAGTTTATATATTGATTCTTTATTAAGTTTTAATTCATCTCTACCTCTTGACTCCCCTAAAATTGGGAATCAGTGCATTCACATATTGGCCTGCGCTGATGACCTTCTCCTCCTTTCCCTTTTGGTAGTTGGTCTCCAGCATAAGCTAAATATCTTAAAAACAAAAAGTGATTCATGGGCTCTTAAGAGCAACTTACATAAAACTAAGATTATAACATTTGGACCATCATTTCCCCATGTTCCCAAACCCAAAATGTATCTTGCTGACAAACTAATTGATGTCATTTCATTTTATACATATCTTGTGATTATATTTTCTTCAAATTGTCAATGAGTGGTACATTTAAAAGAACATATTTCTAAAGCAAAATTTGCACTAAAGCACTATTACGGTTTAATTACAAATATGGAGGGGGGGGTATACCCTTGCTCCAGCATTGGTGGCAGGTGAAGCTAAAATAAACTCAATCATACTTTATGGCTCTGAGGTATGAGGTACTAACACTTTTGAGAGCATTGAATAACCCCTACTATTTTACTTTAAAGCCCTACTTCAAGTTCCTCTCTCAACTGCCAGTGCAGTGGTAAGATCAGAACTAGGTAGGCTTCCTATAGCAACTACCATTAACATAAGACTAGCCTCATGTTGGCTGAAAGTAATCAATAATCAATGTAGTATTTTACCAGAACTATGTCTCAAAGAAAAGTGTAGTTGGGGTGAGAAGGGTTTTCTATCCCCTTGGGTTAAAACAGCTTCAAACAATACTATCAAAAGTTTCCTTGTCTCATTTATGGGATGATTCATGGAAAGGGATAAAGATTTCCCCTCTTTTCAAACTCACTTTGAAACAAAGGCTATATCAGGAAGCCCAGAACCATCAGATGACCATAATTAAATCACAGAAACAAGCCATATGGTTTCGTACAAATAAGATTGATCCCCATATAGAAGAATACTTGTTGCTGTCTCTTAACCCTAGGGTTAGGAAATTAATTATCTGGGCAAGATTGGGCATTTCGGGTGTCCAGATACTATTTTCTTAACAGATCACTATTGACTGGTTCCTCCCCAGATTTATGCAGGTGTAATAGAGGTTTTCTGGAAACCATTTATCATATGATAGTACAGTGCTTCCTCTATAGTTCTGCCCAAGAACAAATATTAAAACCACTTCTAATAAAATATGCTAACCTGGATTATGATGCTCTGTTCATCCTTTTGCATCCCAAAACTATCCCTGAAGCCTTATTAATAGTGACATTTTTGGAGGTACAGTAATACTAAAGACCAAAAGGAAGCATTTTCCCCATCTTTGCAAGTAGAGACATGGTAATAAGGGATCTTGCTGATGATTCATGGCACAGCACTTTATAATGGTCATTAGGTTCCTTTATGAACTTACACCTAACTCTTTGTCATAATGTAGGAAATGATCTCAATGATTAGATTGCACTTTATGTAACTATGTATTCTTCCTGTTTTTAAAATGTTTACCTTATTATATGTTTTTTGTATAATGATTGTAATGTCCACTATTTTATATTGGATGAACAATAAAATTATGATGATGATTAAAATTACATCGGTCTTTTTTAAATATGGATCTTGAGGAGGAGGAGGAGGACAGTTTTGGAATAGACCTAAAACAAGTTATAGCACAATGGTCACTGATGTTATTAAAGAAAACACCAGCATGGGTAAAAAAGTGTGGCTTAGTTACAAGGATTAGATCTAGCAGAGTACTGCGTGATGTGTCTTTAGTGTTAGGGCATGTAGCTTCTATAATAAGTTGTTGAAGATCATGTGTGTCACAAAACTCTTTTAAGGGAGTAGAGCTGGGGGAGAACCAGCTAAGGTTGAAGTCCCCCAAAATGATTACTTCTGAAGACATGGAATCCACTGTGGTACACAAATGATCAAGCAGTTTAAGCCCCCCAGGTGAAGATCTGTAGCATCCAATTATGCAGAGTATCAGGGATGATGAGAGTTGCACCTTAATTGTAAGACACTCAAATTCTTTTGATATTGAAGTTGAGTCCATTACCGAGATACTGACAACAACAAAAATGGAAAGGGAGCTTGGGGTAGTCATATCAGATTACCTAAAGGTGGGCCAGCAATATGAGAAGGTAGTAAGGAGTACTGGGGGATACTGGGATGCATAGGGAGAGGCATCACTAGTAGAAAACAGGAAGTTGTTGGCCCTCTGTACAGACAGTTGGTAAGACCACATCTGGAGTATTATGTACAGTTCTGGAGACCCCATCTCCACAAAGACATAGACAGGGTGGAGGCTGTTCAGAGAAGGGCAACCAAAATGGTGCAGGGCCTGCACCAGAAGACATATGAAGAAAGACTAAAGGAGCTTAAGATGTATAGCCTCAAGGAAAGGAGGGAGGGGCATGATAGAAACTTTCAAATACCTCATAGGAATCAACAAAGTCCAAGAGGGTAGCAACTTTCAGAAAAAGAGAGTGCAAAACAAGGGCACAATTTGAAGATGGGGGGGTGGCTCAGAGGTAATGTGAGGAAGTATTTATTCACAGAGAGGGTTGTAGATGCATGAAACAGCCTTCCTGAGGAGGTTGTAGAGTCAAAAACAGTGGGGGAATTCAAGAATGCATGGGACAGACATAAGGCAATTCTAGTGGGGGGTAGGAGGAAGTAGGTTGTTGGTTAATTAGGATCTGCAGCTTATCCATTTGGTAGGGAAATGGGCAGACTAGGTGGGCCAAGAGGTCCTTATCTGCCATCAAATTCTATGTTTCTATGTTTCTGTGAGGCTAGGAATTTGTTGCGAATATAAATTGCAACCCTACCACCCCTAGTACTTCTATCCGTTCTGAACACATTATAATTGGATACGTTGATTTCATGGTCCTGGGTAGAGGGTCTAAGCCAGGTCTCTGAAAGCACTAGAATATCTAGGTTGGTGTGACAGATTCAGGTCAGAGGGGTATCAATCTTTCTCAACATGCTGCAAGCATTAATGTGTAAGAGATTCAACCCCTTAAGTTGGACCAAATCAGCAGGAGTTGTGATAGGACAGATAGAGCCAGGGTTCAATTCAACATTACTAGAGCATAACAGCAGCAGGAGTAAGAGTTTTTTCAGGGCAGCTAACGTAAGCTTGAATAAGGTAGTCTATACTCTTTTTTTGCAGAGGGAGGTAGATAAAGGATAGAAGTTTGAGCTAGAACCACGGTGCCCAAGAGATGCATATACTAACTCATAGACTGAAAAGGTAAGAGGATCAGCAGACAGCATACAGGGCATTGGAGAAGAATTGGGTGGCTTAATGACAGAAGACATAGTACCAAGTTATAAGCTGTACTGTACAATGAGGTCTGCATCTGCAAACAGGAACACATGTGGAGGCAACTCTAAAATAGAAGATTGAGTTAACAGTTCCTGCAATCTAGAGCAGGTTGGGAACAGGATAGCATATGGAGTAAACTCTAAAATAAAAGACTGAGTTAGTAGTTCCTGCAACCCAGAGCAGGATGGGAAAAATGCTTGCGAATCCCCAGTGCTTGATTCTAAAATATTGGGAAATAATCCTATAAAACAGCCAAGTGTGAACAGTACAGACTTTATTTTTTGAAGCTAGATGATCACAAAATGCCAGTAGTTCTAATGGATGAAAATAAAGAGTACAGAGTACCCTTTAAGAAGGATGTAATATTATGAGAGGCTAGTCCATAAATAAATGTTGAAGGAGTTTTTAGTCATCCAATCAAATGATAGACTATTAAGAAGGGGAGGAGACAAATGTGAGAAAAATGTATTTAAAGAGTTGTGGGGGTGGGCCAAAAAATCAAATAACAGAGCTAGGGCAGAGAGCCGAAAAATCCACAATAGGGGACTTCAAGCAGGGAAGAAAGGCACTTAGAGCAGGTAGTCCACTAACAGACAGGCTGAGATTGTGCTATGCCAATAGTGGTCAGCGGCAGTAGAAGAGAAGCTAATGAGAGCCGGCTTGCAGTCACTGTCCAGAGAAGCAGCATACCTTAGTCTTGGAGTGGGCAGATGGGCTTTGTAGGAGACACGGCAGGTTAGCTTATTTAGCCATGGCTTCAGTGCTGAAGGGGTGCCTGGTAAGGGGCAAGCAATCTACTGGAAAGAGAAGAGAGCGCAGATTTATTAGGGCAACACAAAAGCAACAGTTTACCAGAAACAGTGGGAGTGGTTACAACAAGAAGCAAAGAACAAAAGAATAAAGAAAAAAGTGTGAGAGCAGAATACAGTGTTTTGCAGACTAAAGGTGGGGGCTGGCAGAGACTGCGCCAGCAGAAACGAGCACTAAGTATGGGGGTGAAAGAATCAAGGTCTGGAGTGAAAAGAAGTCAGTGAAATAAAGGAAAATAGTACTAGGAAAGCAGAGTTAGAGGGCAGAATGAGGTGGGGGGAGGCATTGGTATTGTTGAGCATATTATTATTTTGATCTTTTCTTGTTGTATCTTTTAATATGTGTTAGTATGCTTTCCTCTGCACCAATTTTTAGTATGGATGTAGTTATTATATTAATTCATTGCACTGTATCAGTTGTTATTCTTACATTTATTGTTCTATTACTGATTGCACTGTACTAATTTTTGTTACTGTTGTATTTGTTGTTATTACACAGTGCATTGTAGCAATTTCACTGCTAACACATTCATTATGTTATTCATTACTCATTGCACTGTACCAAATTTTTGTGGCTGTTATATTTTGTGTTATAGAAATATAGACAATGTTGACAAAAAAAGATCATTGGTCCATCCAGTCTGCTCTGTTATACTTTATGCTACCCTGGGACAAGATGCTTTGATGGGTTTATGCCTTGCTTCCTCCTCCTTACCCTCTGCCTTACCGCTACCTCCCTCAGTCACTATTAATCCCTTATTTCTGCCCCTTCTATGCTTAAACCATTAATGGCTTTTGCACCCACCACATCAGCTGGTAAGCTATTTCATGGCTAAACCACCCACTGTAAAGTGTAACTTTCTTTCATTTCTCCTGGATCTTGCTACTCTCAGCTTCCACTCATGTCACCATGTTTTTGACTTGCCACTCCTGCTGAATAATAACTCAAACTTTATCTTATGTCTTGCTTTCAGGAACTGCAGGTGTCTGTAATGGCTTTCCTTATCCTTTCTGGCCTCCAATAAGTATATTGCACCGGTCTCTAACCTCCCCTTAGTGGGAAAGGTTATTGAAAAGGCAGTTGCGCTGCAACTGGAGAATCATCTTACCATCGATGATATCTATGATCCTCTCCAGTCAGGATTTCGGAAGAGGTGTAGCATGGAGACTGCCCTTGTTCGGGTACTCAATGATCTCCTGATAGTGAGGAATTGGAAGAGGCATTCGATCTTGGTTCTCCTAGATCTCTCTGCAGCATTTGACACCGTGCATCAATTGTTGCTGCTGGAGCACCTGTGGATGATCTGTGGCTTGTCTGGCACAATCCTCAGATGGTTCTATTCTTTCCTCACCAACAGATTTCAAGGGTTGGTGTCTGTTATCATTTCCTCTGACTCATTATCTCTGCCATGTGGGGTTCCACAGGGCTCTGTGCTGTCACCTATGTTGTTCTCGGGGTACATGTTGCCATTGGGAGACATTGTAAGGCAGTATGGGTTGGGTTTTCACTGCTATGCAGATGATACCCAACTCTACTTGTCCTTTGTGCCTGAGCAGGATAGTGCGGTCTCAGTGTTTAACAACTGCCTCACTGAGATTCAGGACTGGATGAATGCAAATTGGTTAGGGTTGAATCTGGATAAGACCGAGTTTCTTGTAGTGGACTCGGGCCATCGGGTAGAGGGGCTGGTGGCTGTTTCTGCCTTTGGGATTTGGTGTGGTGATAGTCAGTTGTTGACCTCTGAATGGGTGCAGAATCTGGGAATTATTACTGATGATGGGCTGACTTCAGGTGTCAGCCGACAACAAGTCCTCTTTTTACCATCTGAGGAATATTGCCCAGATTAAGCACCTTGTTTCACCTGGTGACCTGCTTACTTTGGCCCATGCCTTTGTGACCTCCTGCCTTGACTACTGTAACTCCCTGTACCTAGGGCTACCTCGGGTTGATACCCATCACTTGCAGCTGATGCAGAATGCAGCATCCAGGCTGATGACGGGGCTGCCTCTGTCTGCTTATATCTCACCTGGGCTCCGTGGACTGTACTGGCCGCCAGCTCAGAGGTGGATCACCTTTTAAGGTCAGCTTGCTGATCTTTAAGGCCCTACATGGACTGGGGCCAAGCTACCTGCAAGAGCTCCTGTGTCCCTACTGCTCCCCGCCTACCGCTCCGCTCCACCAACGAGGGATTACTAGAGGTTCCCAATGTTCAGTAAAGACAAATTTCCAGAGAAGTCATGCTCATTAGCAAGAAGTCACTCACTGACAGTGTTTTCAGTGAAGATACTGATTTATTAAATCCACCGCAGTGGGAGCCCCTAGCACTAGTATGACATGCTGGTCAATATCTGGAGTGTTGCTACCACTGCAGTTGGGCTTAGTATAATTCCCCCAACCCAGCCAGAATCAAATACTAACTCAGTTACATGTGTCCAGTGTACTGTAATACAAGGATAGGAGTTACCAGCTATTTGGCCACTGGTCCACATATCCATAGTGGGAACGTATCATCCAAATCAGGTTCAATGCCACCACTACCAACAGCAGTCAGGGACACCTACAACCTTTTCTTTGACCACTGTCCCTGAGCCAGGAATGTTCCTACCTCTGAATAATCTTCTTGTTGCTACCTCCCCCAACACCCACCAGAATGGATGCCATGGATGTAGCAGAGAATAATTTAGCAACACGAATGTCACCACCACTTCCACCAATTATTGCTTTGCTACTACTACTACTACCAGCCCATGGATGGAGTTGCTGCAGAGGTAGTTTTTTAGGTACAACAGCATTTTACCCCACACAGCCTATGCACTCAAGCTTCTCTTTTCAGTCATTTTTATATATTTAGATTTTTAATGTTGCAAGAAAAAACTGCAGTAGAACTAAATACCAGCAGCAGCAGACAACACCTTACCAGAGGGATTACCAGTGTGATCTGAATCTGAACACAACAGTTTGCTGAGTTAACAGTAGGTATAGTAAAACCACCCAAAACAGTTTTTTGTTGTTGTTGTTTTTTTAAATAATAGGGATTAACAAGACACACATGACAGGGGTAATTCATAACAAGTTACCAAAAGTAATTCCATCACTTCAAGAACTAAACAAATAAGCACAATCAATATAGAAACAGACTGGCAAATAATTCATTTCCCCACGCAAAGCTCTACTACAGAAATAAAATGACAAATCATAGACCACAGACATAAATTATTAAGAAGAAAAACTGGGAGAAAAAATCAGACTGGTGCGTACAGGGATGCCTTGCTTGATAGTTGAAAAATCTCCCTTCCCCCACACAGCACTGCTTCACTAAACAAAACAAAGCCACTACTTTCAGCTAAATAAAACTGCAAATCTACAAATAAACAATGGTAATCTAGCTGCTCAAGGCATGCTACATATTTTTGTGAGCAATTTGGTTTAAAATACTCCACTTTAGGAGCAGTTTTAAAGGGTTTTTTTTGCCCAGACAAGCAGGGAAAGACTTCTCTCCAACTTTCTCTTCATAAAAATGTACTGAACACATGACATACAGCTCATTTCAGTACCATGTGACCTCCAATCCCATGGTACATTGCAGACTCTACCTGTAGGCCCAGCTTCACGGAATTTCCTCAAAATTCACCATTCACGAAGTTAACCCTATACAGCAAATTGGAACTTTGTAGGGTGGATTAATTTACAAATTGTTGCAAATTCATGATTTAATATGCAAAACGAAGTTATTCAACTTTGCACAACTCTATTCCAGATGCAGTCTCACCAGTTTTTTATAGAGAGGTAGTATTATCTCTTTCCTCCTGCTAGTGAAGCTTCTCCCACTACAACCCAACATTCTGGCTACCTTGCTATATGTCTTGTTGCATGGGCTAGACTGCTTTAGCGTATCGCTCATGATAACTCCAAGGTTACTTTCTTCAGAAGTAGTGTCCAGATTAACCCCTTCCATTTAATGTTCCTTCCTGGGTTCTTGTTTCTTAAGTGCATCGGCTTGTACTTTTTGACAATAAATTTTAACTTCCAGACTTTGTACCACCTTTCTAACTATTGCAGGTCTTTCTGAAACTTCCTTACACCCTCCTGACTATCTACCCTGCCACAGAGCTTTGAATTATCTGCAAAGAAACACATCCTGCCCTGTATTCCTTCTTCTATTTTGTTGAAAAACATATTAAAAAGGACTGGTCCCAGGACTGACTCTTGCAGCATCCTGCTTGTGACCTCCCTTCCTCCTGACTTAAGCCCATTTTCCACCACCTTCTACTGTCCCCCCCATCAACTTTCAGCCCATCTTACTAGGTTCTTCAATACATCTAGATCCTTTAATTTCTTCAGCATCCTTCTATGTGGTACTGAAGCAAATGCCTTGCTGAAGTCAAAGTATAGTAAATCTACTGATTGTGCCTTATCTACTGCCCTAGGTTACCCAGTCAAAGAATACTATGAAGTTGGTCTGACAAGACCTCCCTGCCACACACCCATGCTGCTTTCTATTCTTTAGCCCATTTCTCTCCAAGTAGTCCACTAGGTCCTCAACTAGTGTCTCCATCAGTTTACCCACAATGGAGGTAACACTAATGGGTCTGTCATTATCTTGTGGCTTCTTTATGACTCCCTTGTGGAGCGGAACTACATCTGCTACCTTCCAGTACCTCGGACTGAATTAAGTTACTGAATAGCACTGTCAGAGCTTCAGCCAGTTTTCATGATAGTTCTCTGAGTTTCAGGGCCATAAGCTATTTCTGACCCTTTCCCTGTGATTATCACCTGCTCTATTTTTGAGATACCCCTTGCAGCAGACTATGTTCTGCTTTCTGGTAAGAGCCTGCTGTCATGCAGAGTAAATATAGAGCAGAAGTGGTTATTAAGCTCCACTGCCTTCTGTTTGTCCTCCTCAATTACTCTGCCACCCTTCTGTCAGCCTTACAATTCCCATGCTCATCTTCTTTTTCCCTCATGTATCTGAAAAACTGTTTACTCCCTTCCTTGACCCACTCCTCAATACATAGCTCAGTGCCTGCTGTTATGTCCTAACCATGTGTTATGAGTTATTACCATTAGCCCTGTCCCCGTTTTTGTTACTGCTATGTTTATTGTGTTATTACTCACTGCACAGTGCCAATTTTTATTGCAATTACATTTATTCTTTTTTATTCTTTTGGTAACCAGGTAAGACCTTTTAGGCCTGTTCTCAGGGGTGACCTGTAAACACGGGGGTGGGGCGTTAAGTGATGTACTCAGGGTCACACAGTATGAAGGTGGAGGTTGCAGGAATCAAGTCCAGATGTGCTGGATGTACTAAGCACGTTCACAGCTTGCTACTCTAACTTGTAGGCTATACTGCCAGCCCCAAAACATTTATTGTGTTATCACTCACTGCACTACACCAGCTTTACATTTGTTGTGTTATCACTCATTGCACTACACCAATTTTTTAGTTATATTTATCGCATTATTACTCATTGCACTGCACCAGTTTTTGTTAGTTATATTTATTGTATTATTACGCATTGCACTGCACCAGTTTTTGTTACTATTATATTTAGCTTTTTATTTCTCATTGCACTGTACCAATTGTACTGTTATATTTAGTATGTTATTTATTATCCATTGCATGGTCCCAGTTTTTTCTACTGCTATATTTTGTGTTGTAGAAACATAGAAACATAGACAATGCTGGCAGAAAAAGACCATCAGTTCACCCAGACTACCTGTTATATCCTATGCTGCCCTGGGATCTACTTACCACTCCTACTGAATAATTCCTCATAGTTTACCTTATTCATTCCTTTCAGGAACTTGAAGTTCTCACTCCTGTCTCCCCTCTCCCTTCTAGCTTCCACTGACTACATGATCAACTCAGTAAGTGGTTCCTTGTAGGATCTGCCCAGTAAGCTGTTCCTCATAGGATCTGCCCTGATTTGTCTACCTTCTGCAACTCTGTCTTCAACCTGTCTTTGTCTTTCCTTAGGTGGGGACTCCAGAACTATATCTAGTATACCCAGGAGATTAGTTAATTTATTTTTAGTGAAAGTCTAAAACTTCCATGAGTCAAAATCTGGAAGTAATTCCAATTTTTGGAAAGTCTAAGTACTTTCTGGACTCCACATTTTGGAAGTTGATATTCTAGGAAGGAGTGCAGCAAAAACAAACACCAGTAACACTCTACTGCATCAAAAATGCTTTATTTAATAAATGAATAAAAACATTTCATTTATTTATTTAGTTTTTGTTAACCGGGTAGGTGCACTAGCCATAAATTGACTATTTTCAGGCACGACCCGGGAGAGTACAACAACAGGAGAACAGTTGAACAACAGCAACATGGGTACAATAATACAAATAGAGGAACAGTACAGCAGTGCTACAAAAATACAATGGGTAGAAACAACAAAAAATAATGGCAAGCATTATGCAGATAATGGCAGTAAGATATATAATAAGTGCAGAAACCATGGACCCGACCTGTGGAGTGAAAGAGTTAATAAGATAATAAGGTTATATAGAGAGAAGTGTGAGGAATGTTCAAACATAACAAGAAAGACTGACAGAAGGAAGGTCGGGGTAGTAATTGGCAAAACAACAGTAGATGGTCAGCAACAAGTTTTGAGAAGGAAGAGAGCTAGTAGTCAGGAAGTTATTTACAAAGAGAAAAAAAAATATGGGGAGGGGAAGAGGAGACACTCTTGGAGCTGGATTAGAGCAGGGGTGACATTACTGGTAAGTGTCAAGAGCTTTAGGTTGGGTCAAAGCATGTATAAGCATCAGCTAAGGATAGGTAACGATGATATTCACTTTTAAATCCAAAGTGAGACTGAGACAGCAGGAGGTTGAGTGGAAGAGCATTCCATAGTCTGGGAGCAGAGAATTGGAAGGTCCCTGTGCCTTTAGTTGTCCAGCATCTCAGAACATAGAACAAGGATTTGTCAGCTGATCGCAGGCCATGGGAGGATGGTTGAGGGACCAGCGACGCCACCAGCTGGGATGGGTTTTTTTTCCCGGATAATCGAGTCCATTAGTGATCCAAGGTAGTATTGTCTACTGGCAGAGGGTGAGAGTCAATTCAGATCCTTATAAAGAAGGCAGTGATGTTTGAGTCGAGGCGACGAAGAGGCAAATCGGCATATATTGTTATAAGTTACGTCCCATTTTAGTAGGGAGGTTTTATGGGCAGAGGTAAGAATAGAGGCACCATAAGTAAGGGTTTAGAGCAGAATACCTCAGGCAATTGCTAATTTGGCCGAGGGTGTAAGCATGTATCTTGTTTTGTAAGTTACTCCTAGTTTTGAGTTTACAGCTTTGCACGAGGACTGAATGTGAAGATTAAAATCCAGGGACTGGTCCAGGAGGATCCCAAGGTACTTGAAGGAAGTAACATTTTCAAGTGGAAATCCTCCTGGGTGAAGAACCTCCAGCAAACTAGAACAGGTCTTACTCTTTGGTGCAGAACGTAGGAGCATGGCTTTCATTTTCTTTTCATTTAGTACAAGCTTACAGTCTAGTAGCCAGTCTAAGACCTTATTGAAGTCTGAAGTAAGTGATGTGTTTATGCAGGCAATACTAGAAGAACTAGTGTAGATGATCAGGTCATCAGCGTACAGAACAGCTGAGCAGGGCTCCAGGACCTCAGCTGCATTGTTGATAAAAATTGAGAACAGAAGGGGCCTAAGGATAGAGCCCTGGGGGACCCCAAGGTTGATAGTAGATGGGTTGGACAGGGAGGAGTTAAATTTGACAGTTTGTGACCTGTTTGACAGGTAGCTACAGAACCAGTCCACAACAGGGGTAGAGAAATGGAATTTATGGAGAGTGGAGAGAAACTGGGGATGGTCTACAAGGTCGAAAGCCTTAGTGAGGTCAATAAAGATGGCACCTGTGAGTTTTCCAGAGTCCATGTTGGACAGAATATCAGTAGTTAGTTGAAGAAGAGCCGTGGTGGTGCTATGACCTTTTCTGAAACCATGCTGAGTGTCTGAGAGGAGATTGTAGCATGTAAGGTAGTCAATGGTCTGTGATGCAACTATTTTCTCTAGGATCTTGTTAAGGACAGAGAGAATTGCTGTAGGTCTGTAGTTGGCCATGTCCTTTGGGTCACCTTTTTAAAGACAGTATGCATTTTGCAGATTTCCATAGGTCTGGCACAGTGCTATGGATAAGGGATAAAGTGTAGATTCTGGCAATCGGAGAGGCAATGAGTGGAGCAGCCAGCTTAAGAAGACGAGGTTCCAGTGAGTCAGAACCAGAGCTGGTATTGGCAGATATGTATCTCAGTAATTTCAGAACTTCCGCTCTTGATACAGCCTTGAAATAGAATGCTGGCACTGGAGGAGCATCATACAATAGGGCAGTATGGTTGTCTGATGGTAGTGTGGTAGGTAGATTGGAGTGTGATCCACTAGGTTGTAAAGCCAAGTTATAGTATGAAAGATCAGAGAAAAGATTGTTAAAACTGTTTGAGATGGTCCTAGGGTCATTACAATGTGCCCCATTTCTGATCATTTCATCAGGAGTGACCAATTGCGAGGTGCAGGCCACCCGCAGACCAGATTGTTGCTAGTAGAAGTGGGGGCTACTAGCAGCAACCTGGATTTCAGGCAGTATGTTTTTATCTTTTATTAAATAAAGCTTTTTTGATGCAGTAAAGTGGCACCAGTGTTTTCTTTTGGTTTGTTGATTTACCATACCAGACACACTCTTGCAGTGGAGCTGTTTTTGTTGTGACAGTATTCTGGGAAGCACCAGTTTATGGTAATGTTAACAAAAATATTAGTGGTAAAACACAAATTCTTTATACAAAATGCATAATAATTTGAATTCCATGCCTGCAATGTTGGAAGTCATCTAATTTTTGTTTTACATTTGGAAGTCAGTGACTTTCTCCCCCTTTATTTTGGAAGTTTTTGCCTTATTTTTGGAAGTCAAATACTCATGAAATGGAGTTAACTGAAGTCCTGAGCATACCGGATGCAGCCTCACCAGTGTTCTATGGAAAGGTAGTATTACCTCTTTCCCCCTGCTGTCAAAACTCTTCCCAATACAACCCAGCATTCTGGTTGCCATGTTGTAGGTCTTGTGGCTTGGGCTGGGTTGTTTTAGGGAGTCACTTATGATAACTTCTAGCAAACTTTCCTCAGAAGTAGTGTTTAAACATCCAATATCCTGTTCTAGTGCTCTCATTCCCAATGGGGTCCATTCAAGATTGCAGCACAGGTACATTCCAGTTGAGCATACCTAGGCCAAAGTTTCCTGCACTGGCTGTACAGCTCATATTGTACGCTATGCATGAAGCATAGGTACCCATCTCTGGTGCTAGCCCCATCACATAATAACATGGGGGCATGGGAGGGGCAGCTCAGTAATCAGTGGTGGCCACCCAAAGGTGGCCTGCTAGCCATCAGACTAGATCAATACTCCATGTGATGTGGGAGATTGTGGGATATGGCCAGTCCTCCTGGGACCACTGCATCTCTTAAAGTGACCAACCATCCCACTAGTGTGTTCTACCTTACCCCTGACTCTCCCATATGCTCTGAGGGCTGAGGGTAGCAGTGGGGGGTGAATGGCATGATGTCTGCCACCATGTGCAGCCAGTGGTAGGGGCACATATAAGGCTATGGCAGGGTCCCATCCAGCATAGCTGTCATCCCCTCCATTGCTGCACTGAACCTGCATCTCCTTGTTCCTGCATGGCATATAGCCATGACCTGCTCCTAGTGATCCTCCCCATGGGGCCAGGCATATAGTAAGGTGCCCAAAGTGGGGTGAGGGTGTGAATGAGGCATGGATCCCTGTTGGGAATGTGCGGGGTTACAACACTACCCCTGCTGGGTGGCGGAGGAATGTAACAACCCTCTGTATATGTGGCACCTAGGTTTTGGGTCTTTTTTTTACAACTCTATTTGTGACACTCCAGACTCTTGGAACTCTCTCAGGCTGCCCAGCGACCATCAACTTCTACCACCAACTGTGACCCCACTTCCTCAAGGGCATTACTTTCTCCTCCATGGACCCTCTCCGACCAGGGCCTGTGAGGAGACTGAAGGGGGGGTGGAGGTGGAAGTCCTGTGTCGGGCGTGTGGTGGCTGGCACTGGGAGCTGTTGCCTATTCAGGCTGGAGGGGATATTTTTCTTGTGTTATGCCCCAGATGTGGAGTGCAATGCCACCTAACCCGTGACATGGATGCTCCCACCCACATTCAGAAGGCAGCTGCCCGATGTCTTCCCCATCCCTTGCAAATCCCTGTGCATCGCAGTGGCACCAATCTCCACCGAGGGCTGCTGCTACTCCTGACTACCCCTGGATCCCTCTCCAAGAGAGAAGAGCAGTCCTCCAGATGGCTGATCCTCTCTCTCTCTCCCCTGCTAACCCCCAGTGGTCGGGGCTCACTCCCGAACCCAGGTTGGTGGCATGGTGTGAGGTGTGGCATCCAGTGCCTCAACCCTCAGCACCACTGGGCCAGCCTTGCACCTAGGTTTGTTAATAGAACCCCATGTGCCATTTTGGACCACCTCTGGCACTACCCCCAACTGTAATGAGTAACTGAATAGCTGTGCCAGAGATTTAGCCAGTTCCAATGGTAGTTTCCTGCACATTCTTAGGTGCAATCCATCTGGCCCTGGGGTGTATCTACTTTCTGCATTATAAGCCCTTTTCTGGCTCTTTACACTGTGATTACTGCATCCTACAGTTCAGTGATCCCCCTGTAGAAGCCTTTCTGCTGCTTTCCTTCAAAGGCCTGCTATCCTTCACAGTGACTACAGAGCAGAAGTGCCCATTAAGCATGACTACCATCTGTTCATCCTCCTCAATTACTGTGCCCCCTTCTATCAGACTTACAATTCCCCCGCTCATCTTCCTTTTCTCCCTAATATAGTTAGGAAACTGTTTTTCCTTTCCCTTCACCCACTCCACAAAATGCAGCTCAGTGTCTGCTTTTCGAGTCTGACATTGTTACTCCAGAGAAGGCGAGTGAGGAAGAATGGTTGGACTATGGTGGGCTCTGGAAGGCTGGGGTGGATTCCTCAACTAGTACCATTATGACATTTCTGTGCTGCTCTGGTGAGCCAGGATTTCCAGGAGTAGGCATCCATGGTAGTAGTAGGGGAGGATGTGGGGGCTCTCTGAAATGTAGACCCCAAGAAGGGAGGAAAAGGACCCCAGAGGAGGAGGAAGTAACTCCTAGTGGGGGACTTGATTGTGATGGTGATAGATTTGGGAATAGGAAGGAGGAAGAGGGAGGTCAGATGCCTATGCAGCACCATGGCCTGAGAGAAAAGAAAGCAGATCCAGAGAATCACAAGGACAGCAGTACAGGAGACAGACCTGGATGTCATTGTCCACCTTGGGACTAATGACATGGCTAGTGAGAGGGCTGAGATACTGCAGAGGGAGTTTAAGGAGCTGGGGAGGGATCATAGACTGGTAGCATGCACAGTGACTTTCACAGAGGTACTGCTTGTCTACAGTAGGGGGGGATCTCCAAACCAAGACCATCAACTTATGGTTGAAGGAATGGTGCAGAGAGGAGGGGTTTGGCTACACTGGGAATTGGAGATTGACCTGGGGAGATAACGCCCTTTACAGAGATGATGGCCTGCATCCATCTGGGAGGGCACTGCAGTTCTCAGTGGATGGTTTAGATGTTACTTTGATGAACATTTAAACTAGCTGAGGTAGGTGATGGAGGAAATTGGGGAGACACTAACTACCCTTCCAACAGGATAAAGTAGAAAGCAGGGAGAACCTGGGGGGAATGGAATCCTCCTGGGTGGAAATTAATTAAGGAAGCAAGACAGGGGAAATGAAGGGGGGGTGGGAACAGAAGCTTGAAAAAAGAGAGGGAGGAAGGAGAGAGGGCAAAAAGGAAAGACGGGGACATTAAGTACTGTAGAGTGGTAACAAAATCTGGAAGGCCATGTTGTCGAATGCTAGAAGTCTAGGAAATAAGATTCTGGACTTAGAGGCCATAATGGTAGAGGTCGACCTGGATACTGTGACCATTACTGAGTCATAATGTAATAGAAAACATGACTATGACATGTCCATACCAGGCTATACTCTGTTCAGAAGGGACACAGTGGGAAGGAAAAGAGGGGTTTGGAGCTTTATGTGAGAAAAGACATAAAAGCAACAGAGATACAGGGAATACAGGGGTAGCAGCGGTACTGTGGGTCATCCTAGAGATGTGGAATTGAGCATGTATTCACACTGGCATGATCTACAGACCTCCAGCACAGGGGGAGATGTTAGATAAGGTACTGGCAAAAGTTATTGGCAAGGTGGCAGAAAAGGTAGAGGTAATATTGGTGTGGGACTTCAATTTGCTGGATATATGGTAGATGGGAACCTGTGGCTTCAGCTGGAAGCAGGGACATCCTGGACTGTCTATAGGGGGTGTTCCTCAGGCAACTAGTCAGTGAATCCAGTTGTGATGGTGTGATACAGGATCTGGTACTCACTAACAGGGACAGTGTTGCTGATGTCAACGTTGGAGGCCTCCTGGGAAACAGTGATCACCATACAGTGTGATTCAGTATAAGAGTGGCTGTGGAATTGAACCACACAAGCATGATGGTCCTAGACTTTAGGAGAGTAGATTTTAAAAAGATGGGTGAATGCCTCAAGGATGACCTGGCAGGGGAGTAATGACTTGAGTGGGGTGGAGGGACAGTCAATGAAGCTAAAAAAATGCCATAGGGAATGCAATAAACCTCTGCATCAAGCAAATGAGCAAAAGCAAGAGGAAAAAAGACACCGCCATGCTTCCTGAAAAAGGTGTTGATAAAGGTAAAGGTTAAAAGGGTAGCATTCAGAAGATATAAGAAGACGCAGAGGAGGATACTAAGGGAGTGTATTGGAGGAAACAGAGGGAAGCAGGGAGAGCAGTAAGGAACACAAAGGCACAAACTAAAAAGAGAATATCCCAGGCAGTGATGAAGGGGGAACAATACATTTTTTAGGTATGTAAGAGAAAGAAGGAAGACCAGGGTAAGGTTAAAAAGGGAAAGGGGACTGTGTAGAGGGGTACCAGCTAGAAGCAGGCATCCTGAATGTATACTTTTGTTTGGATTTCACAGAGGAAGGAGAAGGGCAGGGAGCCACAAAAAAGCAACAGGAGCATTGCAGGGAAGGAGGTGGACACTAGACCATTTTCAGAGGAGAGTGTCTTGAAGGGACTACCTAATCTGAAAGTGGACAAAGCAATGGGGACAGATGGGGTGCATCCAATGGTATTCTGGGAACTGTACCTCTGAAAATCCAACAGCTCATTAGAAACAGGAGTAGATGTAGTCCTACTTCACAAAAGTGGTAACAGTCAAGAGGCTGACAATCATAGTATAGACCAGTCAGCCTAACATTGATGGTGGGAAAGTTAATGGAGTCAATGCTGAAGGAAAGGATTGTGGAATATCTTGAATCCAATGAGTTACAAGACCCAAGGCATCATGGATTCACTTGGGGGGGGGGTAATGTCAAACAAATCTGATAGATTTCTTTGATTGGGTGGCAAGGGAATTATATCAGGGTGGAACAGTGGACATGGTCTACCTAGATTTCAGTAAGGCTTTTAACATCATTCAGCATAGGAGGCTAATAAGTAAACTGGGTAGCGTAGGAGTGGGTCCAAAGGTGTTAAACTGGGTAAGAAATTAATTAGATGATAGGTGCTGAGGGTTGTGGTAAATAGAGTTCACTCTGAGGATGGGAGGGTGACCAGTGGGGTGTCTCAGGAATCAGTGCTAGGACCAGTCCTCTTTAATGACTTTATAAGTGACATTGCACAGGAGCTGGAAGCTTTGTGGATGACACCAAAATCTGTAATAGATGGACACTCCAGTGGCATGGCAAGGATGAGCAGATAACTAAGACAACTCAAGGAATGAACAAGGGTAAGGCAGCTTAGTTTCAATGTGAAAAAGTGCAAAATAATGCACTTGGGGTACAGAAACCCAAGAATGGAGTTCAAAATGGAAGGAGTAGTACTGATGACCACCAAGCAGGAAACAGACCTGGGGATAATCATATCTGATGAACAAAAGGTGGCCAGGCAGTGTGACAAGGCAGTTGGGAGAGCTAATGGGACACTGGGGTTGCATAGGGAGGGGTATCCCCAGCAGAAAGAGGGAGGTGATATTGCCTCTGTATAGATCACTATTAAGACCCCTCTTAGAGTACTGTGTCCAGTTCTGAAGACCACGTCTGAAGGACACAGAGTGGAAGTGAACCAGACGAGGGCAACTAAAATGGTGCAGGGTCTGTATTAGATGTCCAATGACGATAGACTTAAGGACCTACATATGTACACTGTGGAAGAGATGCGGAAAAGGGGGGACATGATAGAAACCTTTAAATACCGATTAAGGGTAAGTGAGGTACAGAAGGGAAGTATTTTTCAGAAAAAAAGGTGCTCAAGGGGGCACAATAAGAAACTGGAGGGGGTAGATTCAGGAGAGATGTGAAGAAGTACTTCTCCACAGAAAGTGTATTGGATTCCTGGAACAGTCTTCCAATGGAGGTGGTGGGGTTAAAACCAATGGTGGGGTTCCTGAACTCATGGGCTAGCCATAAGGAAATTTTAGCAAAAGGGAAGGGGGTGGGTGAATGGGCCAGAGATAAGTTGGATCTGCAGTGAGGCTATATGCAGGGAATAATGGGCAGACTAGGTGGGCCAAGTGATCCTTATCTGCCAGCAAATTCTGTTTCTGTTTTATGTCCCTAACTATATTTCAGTGAGTTATTATGCATAACACTGTACCAAAATTCGCTACTGTTATTTTTATTGTTATTGCTTATTTCACTGCACTTATTTCTGCTAGTTATATTTATTGTGTTATTCTCATTGCACTTGTTTTTATTACTGTTATATCTACAGTAATATTTCTCATTACACTGTAACAATAGTGTAAAATAGTGTAAGATTTTGAAAGCAGCACAAGGGAAATCACAGAGTTTGGAACTCAGTGCTTTGGCTTCTCAGAAGGAACTAGAAGGGGGACAAGATCAGATCTACAGTACAGTAGCTTCTTGTTGTTCTACATTGTTTCTTGTGGATTCTACTTGGTAGAAGGCTATTTCTTTTCTTTCTTACTACTAAGGGGCTAGCAGGGTATTGTTTGGGGCTTTTGGAATTTTGAAACCTGTTTTGGTAGCTATAAGTGGGCTCATTTGTTTGATTCACTGTGTGGCAGGCTGCATTTGTAGAGACCTATTTCTTCTGTTTTAAAAGATAATTGGTGTGATTTAACTGGGTCTGTTTCTTTGAATTGAAGACATATATCTTCTAATTCCAAGCCTATTTTGATGTGTTGTTGGTGAAGCTGTTTGAATTGGAGTCCTGTTTCTTTGGGTAGCAAACTTATTTTGGGGGCTTTGAGTAGAATTGTGATTCATTGTTGCAGGCTTCACTAGCTGCAAAGTTTGAGTGCAGAGTGAGGAAGGGTGCTAATGGTCTGACCAGAGGCCCTCAGCTACCTGATTGTTTCTGGAAGACTTGGGCTGGTCCCACCCTTGGTCCATTATTTCCTTTATACCAGGGTTCTGACATCACTTCCTCAAACAGGCAAAGGATATGCACCTGTCATAGCAAAAGCAGACATCCAGGAAAGGAACAGCAGCAAGTGAAGAGGTGACTGCTCTCAGTGGAAGGGAAGTAAATGCAAATCTAGGAGCTTATTATTACTTCTCGCATTGATATTGCATTGGGGAAAGGAGGAGTAGGAGTTTGGAGAAGGTTGTGCAATGGCTACTTAAAGTCTGTTTTTGAGTGTGGATAGGAAGGATAGGAATATAAAAGCAGTTGCTCAATATATCTAAACGTAGCAACAAAGGAGGTAAGTGAAATAAAGAAAATGTTTTGCACTGATAGAGGAAGGAGAGGGGAGACTTGGGGGAGTGTTTGATATCCTGCATCTGGAAGGGTGGGGGGTCGCTAGTGGGCAATGACAGCAATGGGTAGGGTGGTAGGCTGCAATAACTGCAGTGCACCAATCTTTCTAAAAATTGCCTGGAGTGTAGGAGGAAGTTTAGTGTGCAACCACATAGAAAAACTTAGTAAGGAGATTGAGGGTCTGCAGGAGGAACTAAGACAGGCAAGGCAGATTGGGGGTGGGTTTAGCCCAATACTGGAGGGAGGAAGAAGGGGAGATGAGGGAGGGCAATTTAAGCCAACAATGGTGAGGAGAGGGTCAGAAGAAGGGAAGCAGAGACAAAGGGGCCCAGGCCAGGAAGAACAACTGCTGGAGAAACCAGGTCAGGAGACAAAAGACAAATGGAAGGAGGAGATAGGGACTTGTGAGGGGAGGCGAAGAAGTGGCAAAAGTCACAGAGTGGAAAGGAGAGAACAGGTTACTATGAAGAGAGAGAGGGAGCAGGCATTTGTGAAGGGCCTTCAGAAAATAGTTGTGCACTGCTAGAGAGGAAGAAGGTGGAGGAGGGAAATGATGAAATTAGAGGAGTAATTGATAAATGCCTGGACCAAACTGGAGCAGGGGGAAGTTCTGCTGGGAGAATTGCAACAGGGGTAAAAGGGGAAATAATGCAGGAGGAAGAAGAGGAGCTGGAAATGAGATAGGAGATGAATGGAAGCAAGCAGGGAGTAAGAGGGGTGGAATCTTAGTGCTGGGGGACTCAATACTAAGAGGAGTTAGGTGGGGTAGCAAGGGGGAGAGGCATAGTCGCATTTGGGTGGAGGCCATGCCAGGAATGACAGAGGAAAGGGTGGGACAGTCTGTTCTGAAATATGCTAGAAGGGGTAGGAATAAGCCTCATTTAATTATACATCTTGGGACAAACGACCTGGCTGACAAGATAGTAGATACAGTCCAGAGGAGGTTTGAGGAACTAACACAATTATGTGAGGGGGCAGGAAGATCAGTAACTTTTCAGAGATACTTCCTAAAGCAAAGGCAAGCACAACAAGAAAGCTGAGAATAGAGGAATTTAATGGATGGCTAAGAACCTGTGTTGTGCTAAAGGGCATGGGCTGTTGGGGGTGGGGAGGACCTGGGAGGACAGTAGTCTCTATGCCAAGGACAGACTACACTTGAGTGAGGAGGGAAAGAAAGCGTTGAAACAGAGGATGGAGGAGTACATAGAGGAAGCTGGGAATTTAAACTAGGAGTGGGGGGTGGCAGTTGGGGAAGAGATATGCAGAGACCACAGGTTGGGAAACCATATGAGCTTACCCCCCATAACAGTGACAAAGGACAAATGGCAAGTACTGTTGGTGATGCTAGGAAAGGAGGGCAGGATGGGAGGGGGGAAGGTGAAGGTGGTTACCCTTAATGCTAGGAGCCTTGGGAGGAAAACTGCAGAGTTACAGGTTTTCATGGCAGAGGAAGAGGTGGACATTGCAGTCATCATGGAAACATGGGCCACCCAATACAATGACTGGGACCTGTCTGTACCAGGGTACAGATTATTTCGTAGGGACAGAGTGATTGGGAAAGGAGTGGGGGTGGCACTATATGTGAAGGAAGGACTGAAGTGTGTAAGGGAGGAAGGAGAGGAGGGTAGTACGGAGTCACTTTGGATGCAAATCCAGGATTCCAAGAATAGGATTCTTAGAATGGGAGTGGTGTACAGGCCACCATCTCAGACGGAGGAGTTAGACAGGGAACTAGTGGGACAGATCAGGAGGACCTGTGAGAAGGGTAATGTGGTGATTGTGGGGGACTTCAACATGCCAGGAGTGGACTGGAGCACCCCAACAACGAGGAACAGAAGGAAGCAGGTACTGCTGGATGCCTTCCAGGACAGCTTCCTGCTGCAAATGGTCCATGAACCAACCAGGTTAGGAAATACCCTTGACCTTGTGCTGGCAAATGAGGACTTTGTGAGAGAACTTACAGTGGAGGAACCGCTGTCAGGGAGTGACCACCTCTCAGTATGGCTCACATTGGATATGGGCAAGGAAGGAGTGGAATCTGGCACAATAGTGCTGGACTTCAGGAGGGCCGACTTTGGGAGGATGGGGGAAGTGTAAAAGGGTACCTGGCCAGAATTCAATCTAGTATGGACACTAACCAGAGGTGGGAGCTCATAAAGCTGGGGATAGTGGAGGCAACCAAAACCTGCTGCAAAGCCCAGAGCAAGAAGGCTAGGGCTAAGAAACTGATCTGGTTGAGCAAGGAGGTCATGGAAAAGGTAAGGAGGAAAAGAGCTGCCTTTAGGAAGTACAAGAAAACAGGGAGGGGGGAGGACAGGGAGGAGTACTTGACAGAATCAAAGGAGGTGACAAGGACAGTAAGGGGAGCCAAAGCATCTACGGAACTCAGGCTGGCACAAGGCATTAAGAAGGGGGAGAAGGACTTCTTTAAGTACATCAGGGAGAAAAGGAGCTGTAAGGACCACATAGTGTTGATTAGGAAGGAGGGGTTGGTGGAAGCAGGGTGCTGATAAGGCAGAAGTACTAAATGAGTACTTCTGCTCAATATTTACTAAAGAGAAGAGGGGGTGACACCCAAGGTGGGAGAAATGGCAGAAGCAGGGGGGAAGTGGTGACAGATGGGGAAATCATGGAGAGCAGAGTTTGAGAGGGTTTGAAGACACTGAGGGTGGACAAGGTGCCAGGCCCAGATGGCATCCACCCCAGGGTACTGAAGGAGCTGGCAGAGGTCCTTGCAGGACCTTTGGCAGACCTATTTAATGCCTCACTACATTCGGTGTGTACCTCAGGACTGGAGGATGGCTCATGTGGTGTCCCTCCACAAGAGTGGCCCAAGGATGAACCGGAAACTACAGACCAGTGAGCCTCACATCCATTGTGGGTAAGCTAATGGAGACTATCCTGAAGGAGAGTCTGGTGGCCCTCCCAGAGGCCAAAGGACTACAGGACAGCAGACAGCATGGCTTCATACATGGCAGATCCTGCCAAACCAACCTGGTCGAGGTTCTATGACTGGGTAACTAGGCAACTGGACAGGGGCCATGCAGTGGATGTCCTGTATCTGGACTTCAGTAAGGCATTCGACTCAGTGCCACATGGAAGGCTGGGAAGGAAGTTAGTAGGCACAGGGCGGGTGCAAAGCTGGTGAGATGGGTAGGAAACTGGCTGCAGGGAAGGCAACAGAGGGTAGTGGTGGTGGGTGGGGAGCTCTCACACCCAAGGGCAGTGACAAGCAGTGTTCCACAGGGCTCAATGCTGGGACCAGTGTTGTTTGGGATATTCATTGCAGACATATCATGGGACATCAAGAGCAAGATCAGTCTGTTTGCTGATGATACCAAGGTAGGCACAGTGGTGGATGACCTAGGGGGATGGCAGGGGTTGCAGGATGATCTGGCAAAGCTTGAAACCTGGTCAGACACCTGGCAACTGGGCTTTAATGCCAAAAAGTGCAAGGTGCTGCATTTTGGGATGAAGAACCCAAGGAGGAGTTACCAGCTAGGGGGAGTGCAGCTAGCCCAGACAGAGGAGGAGAAGGATCTGGGTGTGCTCATTACAGGGTCAATGAACAACTCGGCACAATGTAGGAAGGCAGCTGCAAAGGCCAACAAAATGCTGGGTTGTATTGCAAGGGGTATATCCTCGAGGAGGGAGGAGGTGATTCTGCCACTGTATAGGTCATTAGTTAGACCACACCTGAGTACTCTGCAGTACTGGCATTCAGATCTGAAGAGGGACATTGGTTACTGGAAGGGTGAAGAGAGCGACAAAGATGATCAAAGGGCTGGGGGTCTTATCACACGAGAGGAGGTTGAAGGAGTTGAACATGTACTCACTGGAGGAGAGGAGACAGGGGTGACATGATTGAAACCTTTAAATACATGAAAGGAATAAACAAGATGGGTACAGAGGGGCTGTTCAAAGTAAGGGAGGAGAGGGCCACCAGGGGCCATGATATGAGACTGGAGCGAGGAAGGTTCAGGAAGGAGATGAGGAGACACTTTTTTACAGAGAGGGTGGTGGCTGGGTGGAATGCGTTACCTGCTGAAGTGGTATGCAGTAGAACAGTGGACTGCTTCAAATGAGGATGGGACAGGACAAGGGGAAGGGCTAATGAAGGGGAAGGGTGGAAGGGAAGGGCAGCTGCAGAATAAGGGGTGCTAGCTGCATATTCGAGCAGACTTGATAGACCTCTAGGCCTTTATCTGCTGGCAAATTTTGTATGTTCGTAATAGCTCTACTGTTATATTTATTGTGACATTATTTATTGCATTGTACCAGTGTTTGCTACAGCTATATATTTATATTTACAAAATGGGGAGAAAATAAATATCCAAATCCAAAGTTCTGATTGTATAAAACACATCACATGACCGTGCGTATATCAGAGTGCGATCACACACCTGCACTTTTACCCCCCTCCAAAACAATTTTGCCATTTTATAAGATAGATAACCTTATTTATGTAGGTAGTGTCATGCTCTGACATATGCACGCCTTTGGTGGTTGACGTACACCAAGGTGTGCATATATCAGAGCGCTACCGCACACATAAGAGTGGGTTATCTATTACCTATATATAGTCACTAAAAAAATACCACCAACTGCTTAATCTGGTTCAAGGTCAGTTGGCATTCTTCTGTATCCCCCTTCCCCGAGTTGTGCCTGAAAATAGGCAGAATTTGTCTAGTGCACTTACCCGGTCAACAAAAAACTAAATAAATAAAATAATTACTGTGTTGATGCTCATTGCACTGTGCCAATTTGTGCTACTGTTACCTATATTGTGTTATTACTCATTGCACTTACCTAATTGTTTTTATTCTTTGATAACCAAGAATTGCCCACTGGGCATAAGGCCCATTTACAGGGGTGACAGGGGTGCACAGGAAGGTTATGACTTTTTCAGGGTCACATAGTATGCAAGTGGAAGTTAAGAGAATCAACCAAGGTCTGCAAGATGTACTATCCTCATTTAAATCTCACTGATCTAATCTCTAGGCTATAATGCCAGCATGTTACTACTGCCAGCTTGCTACTGTTATATAATTTGTATTATTACTCATTGCAATGTACCAGTTTTTGCTACTGTTATGTTTATTGGATTCTTACACTTTGCCCACTACCTTGTTTTGCTACTGTTATGTTTACTGTGTTATTACTCATTGCACTGTAGAAGTTTGTTTCTGTTCTCCTGACAACTGTAAGCCCCCACCACCACCACCACCACAACCACCAGCACCACCAGCAGTTGCTCTTGGAAATGAGCCTTGGCACAGTATGCCTTTCCTGGACAATTTAGAGCAACTAAATACATACCGTTATAAATAAAGTAGTGTCTTCATAAAGTATTACCAGCTGAATGCATTCTTTTTCATAGTATCATATTTAGAGTTCCCTTTAAAGTCAACCCTCTAAAGCAGCTGCAGTATTATTCTTCTTTACTTTTTTCATTTGTTCCTTTGTATTTGTTTCAGTTTTCTAAACTGCCTTGGCATGTTTAATTACCCTTATTAGAGCATCTCTGTATGTTATGATGACCAATCTAACCATCACTTAATTAGTGTTATATTAAAAGTTCCCCACAATTGGTGCTACCAATATTCTTCACTCACTTTTATATTTTATATGACAGAATGATCTACTGAAAGTCTTTTAATTTCCCATTTGCACAGCAGCATTTTTCTTTCTCTGACCACATTTGGCCTGATTTCAAGAATTGTCCCATTCTTTCAGAGTATATATTCTTCTATCCTCAGGTTTTGTTTCACTTTTGATAGATTTCTCTCAGTGTTGTCTGTTTGCTTGAGCATACCAATAAATTGACATAAATGTTTAACATAGCTTAATCTGACTTACATAGAAACCTAAAAGTTGTCAGCAGATAAGGACCTCTTGTCCACCTAGTCTGCCCTATTTTCCCTACCTACAGTGCCAACGCAGACCCTACTCAGTCACCAGTTTGCACTCTCCCTTGTCTTACTTCTAAGATCCCCTTGTGTCTATCCCATGCCTTCTTGAATCCTGTACCCATTTTAGCCCTGACCACCTCTGCAGGGAGGCTGTTCCAAGCATCCATCACACTTTCCATGAAGAAGTACTTCCTCACATTTCCTCTCAGCCACCCCTCCCCCCCAGCTTCATAGTGTGACACCTTATCCTTGAGCATCTCTTTCTCTGGAAAATGCTTCCATCTTGTACCTTCTTTATACCTGTGAGGTATTTGAATGCTTTTATCATATCCCCCTTCCCCTCCTTTCTTCTAGGAAGTACATATTTAATTTTTTAAGCCTTTCTTCACAGGGCTTCTAATGCAGGCCCTGCACCATTTCAGTTGTCCTAATTTGTACTGTCTCTACCCTGTCTATGTCCATTTGGAGGTGGGGCCTTCAGAGCTGGACACAGTACTTGAGGTGGGGTCTCACTAGTGATCTATGCAGGGGTATTGTTTCTTCCCTCTTTCTGCTGGTGATACCCCTGCCTATGCATCCGAGCATCCCACTAGCCCTTCCTACTGTCCTGTCACACTGTTTGGCTACCTTGAAGTCATCAGAAATGATTACCCCAGGTCCCTTTCCTGTTTTGCGACTCCTAGTACTTCTCTTCCTAGTTGATATGTTGCCCTCGGGTTTCTGTTCCCCAAGTGCATGATTTTACATTTTTTTGCTTTGAAGCCCAGCTGCCAAACCCATGACCATTCTTCCAGCTTTTTGAGATCTTCTCTCATTCTTTCCACTCTTCAGTGTGTCTACTCCACTGCATACTTTTGTGTCATCCGTGAACAGGCACACCTTCCCTTCCAGTCCTTCTGCAATGTCGCTTATAAAGACATTGATGAGGACTGGGCCTAGTACTGACCCTTGTGGCACCCCACTGATCACTTTGCCCTCTCCAGAGAGTATGCTGTTTACCACCACCCTCTGACTCTTCTTGTCCAGCCAGCTCTATACCCATCTTACTATTTTAGGACTCACTTCCAGGCTTCTCAGCTTGTTCACCATTCTTCTATATGGAATGGTGTCAAAAGCCTTACTGAAATCCAGGTATGCTACCTCAGCTGCTCCTCCCTGATCCACTTCCTTGGTTATCCAGTCACAGACTCGATTAGGTTTGTCTGGTAAGACCATCCCCTGTGAACCCATGTTGCCTCGGATCCTGATGACCATTGGAAACAAGGTATTCCCCAATCCTTTCTTTCAGTAGTGATTCCATTACTTTGCCCACTACTGAAATCAGGCTGACAGGCCTGTAATTTCCAGCCTCCTCTCTGTTTCCATTTTTGTGAAGTGAGACTACGTTAACACTCCTCCAATCTCCCGGGACCCCATCTGTTTCTAGTGACGAGTTGAACAGAGTTGTCAGGGGAGCAGCCAACTCCTCCTTGCACTCCCGTAGTAACCTGGGGTACACCCCATCTGGTCCCATTGCCTTGTCTATTTTTAAGTGTGACAATTTCCTTAGGACCCTTTCCACTGCAAAAGGGCTAGTGTCTACCTTTCTTCCCTTAATGCCCTTGTCTTTTTTCATTGGCCCGCTACCTACCCCTCCTCCATAAATACCAAACTGAAGTATTTGTTCAATATGGCTGCCTTTTGGTGGTCCTCTTCCACACATGTCCCTCCTTCCCCTTTCAGCCTTACTGTCCCTCCCTTGTTTTTTATCTTTTCACTTATGTATCTAAAAAATGTCTTGTCCCCTTTTTTTCACTGATTTGGCAATATTCTTTTCTGCTTGTGCTTTTGTGCTCCTAACTTCCTTCCCTGCCTCTCTTTGTTTCTCCTGATAAGTCTTCCCATCCTCCTCTTTCTGTGTTTTTTTATACTTTTTAAAAGCCAGTTTCTTTGCTCTTACTTTTTCCACTACCTCACTAGAGAACTATAGTGGTTTCTTTTTTCTCTTGCCCTTGCTAACCTGCCTGACACAGATTTGTAGCTTTTTCATTGCCCTGTTTTATATTTTTGCTCCTGCTAGGGCATCTCAACCTTTTCCTTGTGCAGTTTCATTCTAACCTAGTTCTTACATTAAACCACCCATATGATGGTCATTGGTTCCCAGGTGGTCCCCCACTGTGGCATCACCAGTACTGACCCCTGTTTGTCAGTACCAGGTCCAGCAATGCCCCCTCATGAGTGGGTTCCATTACAAATTGCCTGAGGAATGCCCCCTGCAGTGAATCCAGGATGTCCCTACTTCAGGCTGTTACCACAGCTGGGAGGCTCCAATCCATATCCAGTAGATTGACGTCCCCTATTAGTATCACCTCTCCCTTGTGAGCCATCCTCCTATGGATTGCTTCCATGATTTTCCCATCTACTTCTTGTCCCAGTGCTGGAGGTCTGTAGATCACTCTTGCATGAATAACGTCCCCTTTCTTTTTCTCTAAGGTGACCCACAGAACCTCCATTCCCCCCCGCTCCCCTTGTATTTCCATAGCTTTTATGTTGTCCCTTACATAAAGTAAGTAAGTAAGTAAGCTTTAATTTCTTAAGCGCCCTATCCCGGAGGCTCTGAGCACTTTACAAGAAAAAAGGTATACAATATACAATCATACATTTACAAAGGTCAGGCAGAATAAATAAAATACAATAAAACAAGTTAATAAATACAAACAATAAAACAAACTGGGCTTTCACTATATTTCAAATGTTTGTTTGAACAGATGTGATTTCATCCCCCTCTTGAAAGCCTCCACCGACGGGGCCTCCTTCAATGACTTTGGGAGCGAGTTCTAAAGGGCTGGGCTAGCCACCTCAAATGCATAGTCTCCTGAGGTTTTCAGCCTACCCCTCAGAACTGCCAGGAGGCCATCAGTGGCAGAACAGAGTGAATGGCTAGTGCAGACAGGTGTCAGGAGGTAATTCGTGTAGCCAGGGCCCAATCCGTATAGGGCCTTATAGGTGAGCTAGCCCACCTTGAAGTTAATCCTACATCTGACCAGAAGCCACTGCAATAAAGAGCTACTCCTCCCCCTTTTCTATCTACTCTGTCCCTTTTGAGCGGTACATAACCTGGAATGGCCATATCCAGGGCCCCTGGTGTTCTGCGGCAGAATTTTCTGATTTCTGAGGCAGGGCTCCTTGACTTCTACGGCAACATTTTCTGATTTCTGCAGCATGATTTATTCATTTCTCTGGCAGAATGCAGCCCTGCCATTGGCTAAATATGTGATGTCATCGATGACGTCATATGCTGAGCATAGAGGAGGAGCTTCAGGATAAACAAGGTGGGAAAGAAAGCCTGACACTATGGAAAAACAGTATATTTATATGAAAATTCACCAAAAACAATGAATTCTGCGGCACTATATATATTCTGCGGCATGATGCAAATTCTGCGGCAAATTCCGCAACTGCAGAACCGCAGAATTACAGGGACCTTGGCCATATCCCACTCCTGGTTTTCACTGCACCAGATCTCTGTGATGTAGACTAAATCCAGGTCTGCTTCCACCATGGTGGCCTCCAGGTCTGCAGCCTTGTTGCTCAGACAATCTGCATTCACTCACATGGCTTTCCAGAATGTGCTGCCACCCTCCCCTTCCTTTTTTCCATTTGCCTTGCTCATTCCTCTCACTCGTTATCTTAGCTTCATCTTTTTCGTCTTCCCCTTGATTTCAATATTTTTTGGTTTCTTCTGTGGTTTTTCTCCCTCTGGATTTTATTTCATTTTATTTCAGTCTTTGGCTAACATGTTGACTGATAAGAATGTAGTTTTTAATCTTATTTTAGTTTAGTCTACATAAATTAGTTTGAGTATATTGGATTTAATGCCTGTTTTAAAGTTTCATGATTTTAAATCTGTACAGCTCTTTGATGTTTGAATTGTGCTTGATAAATAAAATTATTACTATTATAAATATCCAAACCCTCTAAGTTATAAGGTGTTTCTAATTTTATGTAGCCATCTTGCACTAAACTTTCTTTTCAAAATGTTTAATCCTTCTTCCATATAGTACTTTTGAGGTCCCTTTTAATTCTCATGTCCCTTAGCCAGTACTCAGTATGTCAGCCCATTGGAGCCTCTGTATGATAATGTGAGAACTGTGCCTACATACAACATAGCAGCAGCGTGCACCTACATATCATGCAGGCAGGTTGTGGTGTGTGCTGTGCACAAATATGCACATAGGACAGGTAGAAGCATGGGCAGTGCATACAGACACATTCAGGGCCATGCAGAGCAGACCCTCATCAGACCCATGGTACACAGCCACACCCTTTGACTCCACCATATATGGACATCCGCAACATCCCACATGCATTTGTAGAAGTGAATTCCATAATGGATGATGAGGGGTATGTAGTGTCATAAGACAGCAGAGGAGGGACACTGTCTGTAGTTCCCAGTCCACCACTGGTACCCAATGGCATGAAAAATGGCCACATGGAGATATGAGGGCATGGCCAAACATGCGGTGCTGGCCAGACACAGTCATCCAACTTCTCCAGCAGACAGGTGGCAGCCATGGTTATTGATATAAGGAAGCACTATGGTATCCAGTATGGGGCAGAGTCCCTGAAGTTTCCAGCCAAACCCAAAGCCAGGGTGTAGTATGACATTCAGGCTGCTGTCAATGCTGCCAGTCTGGTGGCATGCACACTGGCAGCAGTAATACACAAGTGGCATGACCTCTGGTCAGCTATCAAGCATAAGCTGGCAGATGTCAAGCAGTCCCAGACTGCCAGGGGTGGTGTGCCACCCACACAGGAGCACAGCCTGTTTCCCATAGAGAGGGCAGTGGCAGAGACCCTTACCAAGTTACTACAGCTCGGAAGAGAAGGGCATGGATACACTGTCAGGCATGTGGTACACTGCAGGGGCAGGGTGGTGGGGCCGGGACAACATAGCCATGATAACCACCCTGTGTTGCACCCAACAGATCCTGTAACAGAGAACACTGCCAATGAGGAGGCTGCAACTCAGTGGAGGGGGGTACACAACCAGAGGCTAGTGCTGCTAGCCATGGATAGGATAATGGTGCAGGTAGGTGGCACCTTAGGTGGCCTGAAACACCTCAGTATGCCCACAGCTCTGCCACAGCCCATAACACCTGGCTTCTCTCTCATCCCAGGTACACTGCAGAAGTCCATGGCCATGGCTGATGAGGAAGATGTGCCAGAGTACACAGGCACTGAGCCTTTCCTAGACACACATGAGGGGGGAGGAGGAGATGGACACCCACATCACACATAGCCACCCCCAACCACCCCCTGTGCAGATCCCTTGCCACAAACATACCCTGGACAGCCAGCCCAGGAGAGTCTACAGGGCACCATTGAACCTGCTATGCAGTCACTGTGGTGGGCATGCCGTCATGGCCTGCCAGCACTGTTGGGCAGATGCAGGAGACAGTCTGCCTACCCCCTGGCATCAGACAGCAGAACACATGGCAGCCACAGGAGAACACACAACACCCCTGTGACAGTGGGGGTGAGGACCCTTCCAGTTGCCCCACCCACCAGACATGGAAGCCAGCCACCAGGGGTTTACTGCACATATACTGTCCCAAGGTGAGGCAGCTAGAACATAGCCAGCTCCACACACAGCAGGAGAACACAGAAATGCTGAAGGAGCTGACTGTGGAGGTGAGAGGCACATGTTATGGAAAAAACCATGAAGAGGACATGTTCTAGAGGCTTACTGAGTACATGCTAGCCGAGTTTGGCATGGTCATACCACCTGTACCCATGGTACCCCTGGAGGCTACCATGCACAATACACCAGTTTGCCCCAGAGAGCCTGAGGTGTAGGAGGACAGCCACCTGCAGATGCCATCAGGTATATGCCCAGACACAAGGGCAAGCAGAGGGAGAAAGAACACAGCCGAGATCCTTCATTTCGGTACATGTGCATCTACGCAAGAAGGGCAGCAAAAGGCTAAGAAGAAGTTATGCCTGCTACCCCCCAACACAAACTCTGAGTGTCACATAAGCACACATTGTACATACACCATAAACACACATGAACCCCACCACATATGACCCCATGCATGGAGACTGATGGTCCAAGGACTATGGGCAGTTCAGCACTCAGGGAGTGTCATCATCACAGTGCCACACTGACCCAAATGGCGGAATGACCCCTGCATGAGTCCATGCCATGCTGCCTATCCAGACAGCAACACTGCAGATTGTCCCTGGAAGGCCCCTTCCATTCACACAGTGGGGCATCCACTGTACATCCCATGACATGGGTAGCCAACACTGCAAAGCCATGTTGTATAGCATGGTACATGCTGTGAACACTCATATCTTCTCTGGAACAAGCATCATCATGCCACCTGTCAGATTCAGGCACCTGAACCACATCTTCAGTAGCACCATCATTCTCTTGATCACGGACCATGTCTTCTGGTGTGTCTCATTGTGTGCCTTCTCCACCACTCCGTGTGTGTCCAGGTATGATGTCATAAAGTATGGCCATAGAGGATAACTGCTGTTACCTGTGCAGTTGGTAAAAGACAGGGTTAGTACCATGCAGTTACCCATCATCCACCAGTGTACCATGTGTGTGAGGTACAAAAACCCACCTATCAAACATCCATTCCTGCCTCCATGTGCACCAAGGAGTGCACTCAACCTGGAACCAAACTACGTGATCTCAAGTACAGTTTCAGTGTGGTGGGGAGCCACATAAATATCAATCCAATGGAGAGAGGAAACTTGAAGGTGGGACCTGTAGGAGGAAAATAAAGAATAAATGAAACATCAGACGGGGGAACAATATGTCCTACAATAAATTAGGTTTAAAGTCACAGTAATCATTCAGACCTTTAGGTTTTACAGAATTGAGGGTAAAGATCCAAAAGGTTTCTTGCTTAGGCAACAGATATTGTCTATAACCACCTATTTTGGGTGTTGGAATATGTTCTAAACCCATGAATTTGAGGGTGTCTGGTCTAGAATTATGAAACTGGTTAAAGTGTAGGCCCACTGGTGTATCCAGTCTAATATTTTTATATTTTAGACATGTTCTTGTATCCGATTTTTTAGGCTGCATGCAGTTTTCCAAATGTACACCAGCCCACATGCAGACCAGAGGGCATAAACAACAAAACTGGTGTTATGTTATTATTTCTCTAATCTCGACCTCCTTGTTTTCTTTTGGGTGCTTGAAAGACTTGCCAGGTGCATAAAATTTGCACACATTGCACCTATAACATTTGTGACATCCTCTTGGTTTATTTGGGAACCAGTTTCTAAATCCTGGCTGTAGTTGTTGTTGTTCAATTTTAATGTGACTATGGACAAGTTTGTCCCTCAGGTTGGGTGCTCTACTAAAACTGATCCTAGGCTTTTCACCAACACTTCTACCAACCCTTTCATCCCCTTTGAGGATGCTCCAACTCAGATGAATAATGTTGCCTATTTTATCTGCCCAGTCATTAAACTCGGTTACAAAAGTTATAGATCCTGCAGTAGGTAACTTTTTATTGGTGATGTTTTGTACTGCTTAACCCATTAAGGTTTCCCTGTCTCTGGACAATGTGTTTTCCTTTGCCTCAGTTAGTAGTTCCTTTGAATACCCCCTAGCTAGGAATCTATTTCCTATTCCTCTGCCTGTTTAAGGGCATTTTCAATGTTGCTGCAGTTTCTCCTTAGCCTCAAATATTGGCTATAAGGTACTGACTTTTTGAGAGCAACAAGGTGGGCACTAGTGGCATGCAACACAGAATTTATTGCAGTAGATTTTCTAGGACACATGGGGCTAGATATTCAAAACTTTGCCCCACGTGCTAAATTAGCCCGTAACCAATAGTCCACTATTTTCAAATGGGACAGCCCCGGTGCTAAACCTGCTGAATATGGCATGCTAAGGAAGCCGGGCAAACTGGGCTGGGAGTGCAGTGCAGAAATAGCCCAGGAAATATGACAGCTCTGAATACAACAACCAGGAAGTGCAAACCACAACAACAGCCCAGTGCACAGTGACGTGAAGGAAGGTAGTGGTGAACTATGTGGCCAATGTGTGTAAAGCTGCAAGTACCAGTGCATGTGAAATTCTGCAGAAATGTGCCATGTTTCCCAAATGTTTGCATGGCACAGGCACACTTGTGCAGGTTTTGCGTACAGCTAAGATGTTTGCTCAGTGCTATCACATTTGCCCGGGGCCAAAATTTGCTATATTCAAAACTGACATGCAAATTTGCCTACTTAGGTAGTATGTGGCAAACATCCAGATTAGCATCTCATTATGGCCTGATTTGCATTCAGTTTACCCAGTGTTATTGCAGGATCCCACAGCTCCACCTGTAGGTCAGACTGGAAGTACAGGCGCTGACTGGATCTGCCCACAGCTCCACCTGTAAGTCAGTCTGGAAGTGCATGGTGGCAGCTGCAGGTTACATTTGTACAGAACCGCATAGAATATTGTGCCCCAGGGGACTACACAGCACAGACACAGGTGGTGGTGCTGCAAGCAATAGTCAAACTGTAGTTCCTGCTACAGTGCACAGCAAACACTACAGTAACAAGGGTGCCAGTAGTGTGAGGGACACAGCAATGCCTATGGTGTGTAGGGCATCAATGACTGCTGCACTGTACACAGTGGCATGCCTATTTTGCAGGTGTGTACTGACAGTGGACATTACTGTTATGCTGTTGTGTGACCCACAGACACTGTACCACTGGCATGGGATACTCACAGTGACATATACATGGCTGGTTGTGTGTGTGCTGTGATGTCTGTACAGATGTGTGGTATGTGGCTGGGGGGGCATACATTCAGACAGGCACACTGGTGTTGGGGTATTCCCTACACTGGACCATTTGCACTGTGTGGATTGCCCCAGCCTTGTGGCAGCACCCAGTATGTGGTGCAGCCTGGCCACCTGTACACCCTCCCCTCAACACCCTCCATGCCCCCAGTGCTGCATGTGTGTGTTGGATTTTATTGGTGTCCACCGAAGGGTGGTCTACAGGTGTGTGCTGCATAGACATACTGCCATGTTGTCCACTGGTTGCTAGGTCACCAATTAATGCATGGCATGGCTGGGACTGGTGTCATATGATGGCTAACATAGGAGGTGTCGTCCATGTGCAGCATGTTTATACCCTGTGTGGTGCCTGTCTATGTTTATTTATCACCTTGTTGTCCTGATAAGTACACTGGGTTGAGGCACAGTGCCAGACACCTCCCAGAGCCACAACATGTGCAGCTGGGATGATACAGAGTACACTAAAGACAGACCATTAACACAACACACAATTCACACTGTGCAACATATTGTCACATTGCAAACCATTACTGCTGAAGCTGCTGTTTCAGCATAATTCGAGCACTGACTGGCTGGTTGGCTTCTAAGCAATATAGCTGCATTGTATTCCACAGTTTGGGTGCTTGTGCATATGGAGTGGCCTAGGGAGGCAGTCCACCCACACTGCCTCCTCATTGGCTGCAGAGAGCCTTGTTCTCTGTTGCTGCTGTGTCCACACCCGCCAACCTTGGTTTGCCGGGAGTTAAGACTACCTTTTACTGAGCAGTAATTTGCACTGTTCAAAGTGTTGCACTAAGTTGTGCAATAACACTTTGCGTGGTGCTAATGCACTGAATACAGCATTGCACTTGTATTCATGTACACACACCCTCTTTTTGGCCCTTGCATACATTATACTTTTGCCCGGTGCTAATGCAGTTTGCCCACACTATTTGGCCTTTTGAATATAGCAGACTCACGCAAACCCTGTGCAAACCAAGTGCAGACAGTCTGTGCCCACTGCAAAGTTTTGAATATCTGACACATGGTTTCTATGTTTTGTTACACTCCTTAGGGCTACTCAAGGTCACATCTAAGAAGTTCAGTCTGTTGCTGTGGATGATGTCTGTGAACCTCAAATATAAGTTATTTGTAGTCAACCATCTCATGAAATCTTCAGCTTCAGATTCATAGCCCTGCCATATGAAAATCACGTCATCTATAAAGTGGTACCAATGTACTAAATGCCTGAAGAATGGGTTAGTGCCTGGATTAAACATTAGAATTTCCTCCCATCTTCACAGGAACAGATTTGCTTATGACGGGGCTATGGAGGCCCCATCACAGTTCCACACACCTCAAGAAAATGGTCACCTGCAAATTCAAAGTGGTTATTTTGTCAGTATAAATTTTAAACTAGACAAAATGAAATCTGTTGGAATTGTACCTTCTCCATCATTTATTTCCAAAAAGTATCTGCAAGCTTATATGCCTTGATCATGTGCTATGGAGGTACACAGTGCTTCTACATCTATGCCCAAATACATAAAGTCGTTACTCCATTCAATTTTTGATATTTTTTCTAACAAATCTGTCATATCCCTAAGGAAAGTTTGCATACAGGTCACATGTTTGTGCAGAAAGTAATCAATGAAAGCACCAAGTTTCTCAGTTAAAGAATTGACACTAGATATTACTAGGGCATCCAGGAGAGTCAGTAATGTTTTTATGTATTTTAGGAATAATATAAAATCCTGGTGTAGTTGGAAATTCAATCCAGATGAATTTATATTTATTTTCTAAAATAGAACCATCCTGGACAGCCCCTTGTAACAAACAGTGTAGTATTTTCTTGTAGCTGGAAACTGGATTAGAACCTAATCTAGTATAACTTTTCTCTTCATGTAACAGAGATTCAGCAATGATAATATAGTGGTCTTTGTCAAGGACCACTATATTGCCACCTTTATCAACTGGCTAGATAACTATCCCTGTTGAAGCTGTCAGTTCCTTAAGTGCTTCATTTTCATCATTTGTTAAATTATATTTCTTAGGTCTATTTATGCCGGAGACAAATTCACTAACTTTTTTGCTACCAACCTTTTCAAATGTTAATATCACAGGTTTAGTGATATTTGGTGTAAAACATGATTTGCCCTTAAACATTTGTTGTCTGTCTGTTCAGATGGTTTTAGCATTGAATCCACTTTGGCTTGTACCACCAATTGTCCCATCATCAGCTTCAATTAGCTAACTGATTTTCCCATCGGAACGAGGCAGTTCCAGAAGTGTCTCTAAATCCTCATTTTGTTCTCTGAAATCTATCTCAGTAAGATCCTGGTTTGTGTCCCTGACCATGTTATTTCTGCTAACTTCAGCAAGTACAAAGTCAATGTCCTCAATTGATATCAAATTCTCTTCAAGTAGACCCATATTATCTTCATTGTTTAATCCCTTTGTGAAGGTTAGTGGGTGAGACAGATGCACAGACTCAGGTAAAAGGTGTAGAATGCACTTTGCAGTATTTATTTTCCAAAATAAAATAATAAACATAAGGAAAGGAAATAGATGATTAGTTCTTCAGTTCTACAAAAACAGTGTGCAGTTCCCTCAGTACACAACTTCCAGACTTTGTTCCAGCCAAATAGATTCCTAGAACATAAAAACATGCATGTACTATGAGCTGCTTCCTCAGCAACAGTCAGGTCTCTACTAACTGACTCATCTGACTCATCTGTTTTGCATCTCAGGAGGTAAGCTTTTATACCTACCTACTGATGATATCAGCATCATGTGAGCTGTCTGACTCACAAGTCTCTAAGTAAACACAGGCAGGTTGACTCATCCAGAATAAACACATTTCTCTATGTAAACACATGCAGGGGAACTCATCCTAAATAAATGCAGACAGGCTGACTCATCTGACTTTTACACACCTCTGCTTCACCAAGGAAAGAATGTTTTGTTTTTGCTTCTTGCAAACCCAAAGCAGTTTACACAGACTAAAACACAGAGTACAAGGCTCTGTGTTTCAGTTCTTTCTCATTACTTACATTCCCTATATGTCTGTCTGCAGTACAGCACAGAAGAAGGCAAGCAACTCACTTCCTCTTGTCTTACTGATATGTTCCTTATATAGCACTTGGAAGAAGGGAGGATTACAATACTAAAAGTGGCCAGATTTCAGCCTGTGGCTAGAAAAGTAAACTTACAAGAACAGGACAGTGTAAAAGAAAATGCAGCACAAATGCATACAGGGGCTCTAGCCCTGTCACATATCCCCCTTTTTAAAAGGGAACCAGTCTTTACTATTTTTTTTCTTGCTTAGTGAGACTGGTTTCCAACTTTTTTACTTATTTCCATGAAAACCATACCTGACTGCCGCTATGCTTAAATTTCAGCTGACATACATTTTCAGATTTACTTTTAACTCACATCCCCCAAATCTTTCAGGAGTATTCACATATTTCAGTAAGCATACAGTCTTAACATTAGCAACATGTCTGCATTTCATTGTCATTACAGACAGGAATGTTATCAATTGTTTAGACATAGGCATACAGTTTCCTGATTTTCATCTCATTAGTTTGCATCTTACATAATCCCACCTCATCACAGGGAATCACCCCATGAAACAATGATTTAGTCTCTTCGGGTCTTAAGTAGACCTTTTCAATGTTGTCTCCTGTAGAGCTTTCATGTCTCTTCTGGAGACCTGGACTGAAGTCCTGAAAAAGTACAAATGGCAGGCTTTGTTTCTCTTTTCCTCTCCTTTTCCATCTGTTTAATGCACAGCCACTTTAGGAGCTCACTGACCTCTTCTGGTGGTGCAGATGCAATGTCCTCTTCTGTCTCTGGTATGCTGTCCTTGACTTCTGGTATACTTTTGCTCCTGGCCCCTAGGTCCAATCCTGGAAGAGGCTTTTCACCTGTCTTCTCTGCCATCACTCTGGTCAAGATAGGTGACTTGAATTCCACACATTTACCTTTCTGTACCTGCTTTTTCTGTAAAATCTGCCAGGATATCAGGTTGATATCCTTGGTAACATCTCTCCGTCAGCCTAGATGCACCAGTATCCCACTTCTGACACTAGATGTCAAGGTTAGTGGATGAGACAGATGCACAGACTAAGGTAAAAACTGTATAATGCACTTTGCAGTATTTATTTTCCAAAATAAAATAATAAACATAAGGAAAGGAAATAGGTGATTAGTTCTTCAGTTCTACAAAAACAGTGCACAGTACCCTCAGTGCACTACTTCCAGACTTTGTTCCAGCCACATAGATTCCTAGAACATAAAAATGTGCATGTACTATGAGCTGCTTGCTCTGCAAAAGTTAGGTCTCTACTGACTGACTCATCTGACTCATCTGTTTTGCATCTCAGGAGGTACGCTTTTATACCTACCTACCTACTGATATCAGCATCATGTGAGCTGTCTGACTCACAAGTCTCTAAGTAAAGACAGGCAGACTGACTCATCCTGAATAAACACATTTCTTTACATAAACACATGAAGGCTGACTCATCCTAAATAAACACAGACAGGCTGACTCATCTGACATTTACACACTTCTGCTTTACCTAGGAAAGAATGCTTTGTTTTTGGCTATGTGCAACCCCAAAGCAGGTTACACAGAATAAAACACAGAGTGCAATGCTCTGTGTTTCAGTTATTTCTCATTACTTACATTCCCTCTGTGTTTGCCTGCAGTACAGCTCAGGAGAAGTCAAGCAACTTACTTCCCCTTGTCTTACTGATATGTTCCTTATAGGCATGGGGTCATCTCACCGCACACAAAAACCGAGAGGCAATGAATGCCACAAGCATAAAAGCGTGCACTAAAATAACATCGGGCAAAACACTGATGACCCCAGAATGATGCATTCTCTTAGAAAGCATGGGCTTCCTTGTTTTTTTGTGGTGGGCTTCACTCCCCCACATCCCCAAACATGGGGAGCTTCACCCCATACCCCCCAAATTCAGATAACAAACTCTGAGGGATTGCAGACTATGGAGATGGGGAGAAACTTCGCTGGAGATAAAACTTTGGTTGCTTTTTTTTAATTCAGTAAAAATCTGTAGCGTGGGGAGACCTGGAGGAACCTGAACCATGGTCCCATGTCTCCCATTCTGCCATTTGCTGGTGCCTTAGCCATTCCACCATGGGAGCAGCTCAACAAGGCACCCAGCACATGGCAACTTGATCACTCCCAGGAAGAGTGTGCAGTGACAGGGGTAGCAGTATTTCCCTAGCACTGTTTTACCCATCACTGTAAATCCATGTGCTCTCTATATAACGTGGTTAATACCGCGCTGTTTTTCATGTGCAGTTTTGACCCAGTACCTTCCTTATACAGTACTTGGGGGGGGGCGAGACTGCAAGACTGAAAGTTGCCAGATTTCAACCTGTAGCTAGAACAGTAAACTTACAAGACGAGAACAGTGTAAAAGAAAATGCAGCACAAATTCAGACAGGGGTTCTGCCCTGTTACACCCTTATTGAAAAAATATTGCAGGTGTATTTTTCTGAACAGTTTAAACAGGTCTACATTAACTTGAAAAAGATTTTAAGATTGGTGCTGGTATATATGACAAACCTTTACTTAATACAGTATGGTATCACTCCAGACTCTCACACAACTGTGAGTATGGCTGCTAAGCAACCATAGATCCCCAAATGGACATTAGGGGCCTTCACAAATGGGCCATCTATGCACTGGATGGTGAAGTGGAGCTGAGCACATATACATGAATCAAAACACGTAGTGCATCCCTAGTGTAAATCATTCAAAAATGATTTTTTCTTTTTCCTCCTTTCAAACATAACTTCACTTCTTACAACTAACCTTCTATCATTGATTTCTCACAATCAAATTATTTTTTATGCTATTTCTTACATATAACCTTCTATCAATGATTTCACCAAATCAAATTATTTTCTATCATTTCAACTCATCAAACAAATCAAACCTAATGTAAACAAAAAATATTTTAGAAAGAATATATAAAAAATATTAATCAAATAAAGATGGAAATTGTGGAGGAAAAGAAAACCCCACGCAGATGGGAGTCACAGATTCTGCACCATAAAGAATATACTCATATAAGAAACAGTAGTGTGTGTGTGGGGGGGGGGCTGGGCATTGAAAGCCAATGTAGGATTTGAGACAGAGCCTACAAACACATCTCATTATTTTTTTTAATTATCTTCTCAAAACTCTTAATATCCCTTTTGTTACCCCTGCACTTACAGTAGGTAGTGTAACTGACTCATAACAGGCAATCCAGTTGGTTTCAATGTTCATCCCTAGATTTGGATCCAAGTATTAAAGAGGGAGTCTAGTCAAAATTTCTAGCATCAGTAAATTCAGAATTTGGATCAGCATATCCCCAGTCAGCTGCATGCCAAAATTAGCTCTCTAAGTTAGTTTGTTTAAAAGTTACAAGTCATTTTGCAACCTTAAATTTACTGCCTATTCAAAAAAGCCAGTTACAGTAAAGAGCTACTGATGATGTCACAGCCAGAACTCACAGCCTAGTCCTTCTTGCAAACTACCTTATAAGACTTATTTCTCACATATTACATAAAACTGCAGTGGTAGTAAACATCTGGAAAAGGAAAGCTGACAATGGGTGAGTCAGGGCATGCATTTCCTTAACGTTCAGATGCAAGGCACATTACTTAAGAATGTGATGGGGGGTTGGAATACAGCAGCAAACATGGCTTTAGAATGACAAAAATATGTGCAATTTTTATAATAGTGCAGGGATGAGATTTCAAAATGTCACCAGACTGCAACTGTGGAATGCAGCAATGACACAATCTCAGAAAGTAAGTAGGACACACAGTTTTGGAAAGTGTCAGGGATGCTAAAATTCTTAATGTGGTGGTGTCATATAATTTTAGAATATGGCAGAGATACCCAATTTTAAAATGTGGGAGACACATAGTTGTGGAGGGTGGTAGGGATATGAAATTTCATAATGTGTCTTGGATGGATTAATTTGGGCACGTGGTGTAGTGATGCAAAATTTCAAAACGTGGTTGGTACACTTGAGTTCTGTTTGTGGTGGCAACATTTAATTTTAGAATGCAGTGTGGACACAAAATCTCAAAAAGTGGCAGTGACGCAGTTTCAGAATCTGGTAGCCACATAGAATTTCATAATGAGGCAGGGATGCATAATTTTAGAATTTAACTTGAGCATGCAGTTTTTGAATGTGGCAGTGACACTCATCTTCAGAATGTGATGGGGATGTGCAGTTTCTCAATATGGTGGGAATGCACATTTTCAGAATGTGACAATGACGGGCAATACTGGTGCATGGAAGTTTACACACAATTTCAGAATGTGGCAGGCAGGTACAATTTTGGAATGTGGCAGGCAGGTACAGTTTCAGAATGTGGCGGTGACAAACCCTCATGCGGCTTCAGAATGTGGTGGTGACAAACCCTTGTGTGACTTTGGAATGTGGTGATGACAAACACTCGCGCGACTTTGGAATGTGGTGGTGCCACACGACTTCGGAATGTGGCGGTGCCATGTGACTTCAGAATGTGACAGTGTTGCTGGACTGTGGAATGTGTGGGTGCCACAAAACTTTGGAATGTGGTGGTGGCGTACAACTTCAGAATGTGGTGGTACTGCGTGCTTTCAGAATGTGGCAGTGCCGCACGCCTTTGGAATGTGGCAGTGATGCACGACTTCAGAATGTAGTGGTGATGCGTGACTTTGGAATGTGGGGGTGACACACAACTTCAGAATGTGGGGGTGCTGCATGACTTCAGAATATGGGGGTGCCGCACTACTTCAGAATGTGGCAGTGCCGCACAACTTTGGAATGTGGTGGTGCTGCATGACTTTGGAATGTGGCAGTGATGTATGACTTTGGGATGTGGTGGTGCCACACGACTTCAGAATGTGGTGGTGATGCATGACTTTGGAATGTGGCAGTGACACACGACTTCAGAATGTGGCGGTGATACACAATTTCAGAATGTGGTGGTGATGCACAACTTTGGAATGTGGCAGTGGCACACAATTTCAGAATGTAGTGGTGATGCACAGTTTTGGAATGCAGCAGTGATACTCAATTTCAGAATTTGGTGGTGACAGTTTCAGAATGTGGCAGTGACATACAATTTTGGAATGTGGAGGTGATGTGCAGTTTTGGAATGTGGTGATGCACAGTTTCAGAATGTGGCAATGACACAATTTTGGAATGTGATGGTGACAGTTTCAGAATGTGGCACTGAAATACAACTTTAGAACGTGGTGTGGATGTGCAATTTTAGAATGTGGTGAGGATGTGCTATTTTGGAATATGGCTGGGATGCACAATGTTGGATTGTTGTGGGGATGTGATGCACAATTTTAAAATGTGGTAGAAGCACAGCTTCCGGAAAGTGGCAAAGACAAGCAGTTTCAAAATAAAATGGTGTGTCCTGCCATATTCCTACAGTGTACATCCTTACTTATATTCCAGAATTTCCAGTCTCCACTAAATTCTTCATTGTGTGTCCCTGTCACATTCTAAGATTCAGTGTTGTACCACACTGTGAGATGGACATCCCTGCCACATGCCGAGATTACATGTCCTCCCCAACATTCTAAAATTGTGCACCACTTTGACAGTCTATATCTTTGTTCAGCGCTGCACTCCAAAACCACCTTCTGATGCATTCTAAAGTACAATACCATACATCTGAACATTCTGGAAATGTAAGCACTGCAGGCAACCCTGTGTCATTTTTTGGTTTTTAAATAAATACTACAGCTACAATTTCGATAACTTTGAAGAAATAGGTCCAATAAGGTTTCTGATAGGGAAGAAGAGTCTGTGAGTTCAGGTTGTGACATCATCAGCGGCTTTTCACTGAAACTGGCTTTTTTGAACAGGGAGTGAAATCAGTGTTACAAAATAGCTCATAACTTTAAAACGAAGTAACGTAGAAATCTAATTTTTGGTATGAGATTTATTGGGGGTAGCTGATTCAAATTCTGCAATGTAGTACTTTTGACTGGACTCCCTCTTTAAGGTTAAAGATCCAAAAGGGGATTTGGCCATTTCTATTATTTCTTATCACCTTCGAGGGCTAGCTCCAGTGTAGTCCTCCCTTACTTCCCCCTAACTTCTTGCTTCTGTGCATTCTCCCCAGCACCAGGATTTCCTTCTTAAGGGCTGACACTGTTATTGTCCTTTCCATATTACACTTTGTTTTACTTCTGGGCATTCACTCTAGTACCAGAGCTTGCCCCACAAGGATGGGTTCCAACATTATTCTCCACTATGTAGAGCCCTATTCTTTTGCTTCTGGCCATTCACCCCAACACTAGTCTTTTACCCTTAAGGACTGGTTTCTACATTGTCCTCCATTATATTACTCTACCTTTTGCTTTCATCCATTTGCCCCAGTGCTGGGCTTTGCTTTTTGTTTGCTGGTTCCAACACCTCTCTCCCCAGGGCTTTGCCCCTTAAGGACTGCCTCCACCACTGTCCTCGCATACAAATTACCCTAATTTTTGCTTCCAGGCATTTGCCCCAAAGATAGCATTCTACCCTTATAAACTGACTCCAATTATGTCCTCCCCTGCATCATACCATATCCTTTTACTTCTGGGCATTCATGTCAGCACATGTTTTGCCACATAAGACCTGGCTCCAACACCATCCTCTATATATTACCCTACCTTTTAACGTCTGGACATTTTCTCCTTCTGTGCTGGACCCAACATTTCTGTCTATGTGCTGTTGTCCCTCTGCTCACTGCAGCTTGTGCAGGGTCCTTCTTCAGGTCAATTTTATACTAGTCCTCTGCCTGGAGTAATGGCGATTTAGGCCTTGGTTATGTAGACGTTACCTCCACAGGAGGGTTTTCCTCTCCTCTATGCCAGTGATCATAATACTATTACTCAATTGACTGCTTACTTCTGCTGTAAGCTGAAGCTGGATGGTCATCATTTTTCATCAACTGTGCCATCTCTACCAGTTTGTTTGCCACGGTTGGGTTTCCTTTTTCTTGTGGGATTGAAGTTTTTGTATAGCTCATTTCCACTTTTAGCTTCATTCTATTTATTATTTATTTATTAAAATGTTTCACCAGAATGGCACACTGAGCAACAGGTTGCTCATCTCCCGGTATGACCTGGGGGGAAGGGGTAGAATATGGATGAGACATTTTGCATTCAAGTTACAAAGATCAACATAGCATACAATTAATTGAGGCAGTTGCTACAAACAGTGCTGCATGCATATGTAATTTGTGAGAACAATTAATAAGTGCAATGGTAATAAGTGAACAAGAGCTATCGTGAAATAAGGAGTGAAGGAGAGAGAGGATGAGATGACAGATAGTGCAGAGTTGTGTCCCAGATAGACCCATTCAGGATGTGGGGAACCCTGCAAGGGGAAATTCTATTCATTTGATCTTTTGGATTTCTTCCCTAGGGTACCTTTGATCTAAGTGACCTTACCCGTGCAGCACTTTTTGGGGTGGAACCCTCCTCAATGGCTCCTATGTCATCATAGCACCTTGAAAGGGTGGTAATCCCTGTAGCAGGGTGTGACAGGCTGTCATGTGCATACTAATAGATGCACCAGCTTTCAGCCTATTTAGTTAGCTAAACAGTGTACATAGATCTGGGCATCAGCCTGTGTAAAAATGTGTTTACTGGCTTGAAGATTAGGAAAGTAAATAAAGACATTTAGGGGAGGAGTAAAGATCATCAGGTGGTCACAAAACATTGAATTCATGAGGGAAAATATTTTGATTAACATTTCACTAGGCCTTTAGTTCGACCTCTGCTAGCACAAAGGGAGTCATGAAAGATTTCAGGAAGCACTCAGAGAGTGAGATACACTCAGTCCAGAGCTGAGTGAGAAACTGCCAGTTAAGATCTAGGAACCTGTGCAGGAAGCACCTTCTGTACAGAGCATTACATTTGCATCCATATTGATGACATAACCTCTGTAAGTAATCAATAAACAGACGTTGTTTTCCTAAAATATCTTGTGTGTGTGTGTGTGTGTGTGTGTGTGTGTGTGTGTGCTGAATTATGTACTGCAAACAATTATATTGATATCAAAGACATGACTACCAAGGACAGGTCGCTATAGCCAGAGGAGAGAAGTTCTGGGACAGCATCAGGCATCCAAAATGCAGATGAGTCATGCCCTGCAGGGTTTGCATGTAAGGTGGGCATAAGGGCAACATGCCAGAGAGGAAAGCCTGCAACCCTGGACTCCTGGTATTTTTTTATTAGGACAGTGGCAATGGACTTCTGAAAAACCTTTGTGCAAAAGACTTTAGAGTCAGCGTAACCATCTCACAAGGACAGAAGTAAAGAAATCCAAATTTACATTGCACAAGCATTAAACAATTCATCTACTCAGCCCCTTTTGTACAACTATACTCATTCCCTCCACTCCTCCAGTACAAATGTACTAAATATCAAACATCATCATTTATCCTATCAATCCTTCCAACTATGTTGCCATTCCCACATAAGTTGCCCAGTGTCCCAGTGAATATAAAAGCCATTCTCAGGGCTCAGTGGGGCAGTGGGTGAAAAATGCTATGCCCCTATTGAATGGTACATACATTGTTCATGCTCAAGAGTGTTTCAGAACCCCAGCTTTTGTGGCTCCCACCATCCTCACCTCCTCTATAGTGGCTCCTCTCTCTCCTTATGGGATCTGTGGACTTTCTACCCTAGGGGTACCTTTGGTCTAAGCTGGGGCCTCATCCCTGCAACACTTCTAAGATGGAACCTTCCTCAAGAGCTTTCCTATGTCTTCATGGCACCTCAATAGGGCAGTAGTCCCTGCAGCAGAGACAGAGAGAGCATAAGCCACATTGATATTACAAAACCATTCAAGAACTCATCCCCTCAATTCCTACCATACAGTAACTATACTCATTCTTTCCAATACTTCAGTGCAAATGTACTCAGTATCTAACATCATAATCAGTCCTCCTACCAATCATGCTAACTATGTTGGCATTCCCATATAAGTTATTGGACGGTAAAGTGAATAATGGAAAAAAGACAAAATGGGCTCTGAGCCCAGCACAAAACAACAAAGAATCAAGAAGCAAAGCAGCAGATCCCTTGAACAGCAAGGGAAAAGGGAGGGTAGAGCAACAGAGCCAGTCATACAGATTGCAACAAAAGTACCTGACAAGCCTAGGGAGGGCAAAGAGAGGATGGAGCTGTCCGAAGGACAGTCAAGTGGCACAGGGAAAAACAGAAAGCAAAATACAAGAAGTGAAACTGAATGCACTGAGGTGTATAAGTAAATAGACCACCGGGGGAAACCCCAGATTTGGTGATAGTGGTCATGGAGGAAGTAAGACAAAGAGATCCAAGGAGGCAATATGAACTGTAAAAGCAATAGCAAGTAGGAACAGGATGGTGGACAAACAGCAGTGACAACTGCAAAGAGATGCAAGAAAAACAAGAAAAAGGCAGTGCAAATGCACAGCGATGACTGATGCCAGAGTGGCATGATGGGACAGGAACAACAGCCTTGCAAAACTGGCACCAGAAAAAGTTTAGCAATATTGAAATATTTTTAACTGATATAAAATATATTGATAAAATACAAGTGGTATGTATGCTAATATAAAATTTTATTAATCATGCATTTATGCCCCTGAAATTTGTTGATGCCTACTATCCAATACAGTCAGCGGCTACACCACTCTGTCCAATCACCAATGCACTGGCCCAGATCCAATGGCTTGACCACATTCCAGGACTGGAAGGAGAATTTAGCCCTCTGGGCTACAGTGTACAAACCATGGGCTGATTGGGACACAGGACACAAGTGAGTGCTGGGTCTTTATCCTGACATAGATCAGCAGAATACATATTTTTTTAAATTCTATCCCCATGGGTGTGCTCACTAGCGAATCTGCAAGCATGTGCACATAAAACATACTGATATATAGATTCTAACAGGCAACCCAACAGGCACTCAACTGCAATTTCCCCTATGGTCATCCAGATGGCAGCAAAGCAGCAAGGTATGGATCCCCACCTGCTATAAAGTTGTTTATAATCATTATTTATTATTTGAATATTTACCATACTTAGAGGTCCAGACTGCTGTACAAAAGAGAACAACAAAAAAGTAATACTCAATAAAAATGTACATAATTACAGCAAGAATACATGCATAAACATCTTACAATTTGGCATATAAAATGTACATTATAAATGTAATTAAAAAGCATTCCGCTGGCCGGCTCTGTGTCACTGACCAATGGGGATCACTCTGGCACATTGGTGACAGAGGTTCATGCCCTGAGCCTGGAACATCAGGAACGGATGCCAGCAGGGAGAGCTCAAGAGCATCTTTTGGATGCTCTCCTCCCAGGGGGCAGGGAGGCTGTCATATCACTCATCCACAGATCTTGGTGGTGGCTGGTGGTAGTGCCAATGATGCCATGGGTGGCCACATGCTGTCAGACACTCCCCCCAGGCCAGCTGTGAGCACATGCAGTGAATAGGGGAGGTAGGTGGTTGTGACCAGGAAAAACAGGAAAATAGGCTACCATGGCCCCAGATGATGTCCTCTGGTAGCCTTCCCTATACCAGCCCAGGTCGTGCACCACAGACCATCCCTGACCCTCATGCCAACATACCTGGCTAAGCCATCTTCTGGGGATTGGGTCACAAGCAACAGGCATGCCTGATGGGTCAGACCTAAGGGGTCTGATGGCCAATAAGTGGCAGAAGCTGTTGATGCCTGGGCAGACAGGGGAAGGTCTGGCATAAGAGTCTGAAAAAGTGAGGCCACAGCACTCACAGGGGGAAAAAAAAGGATTCCACAAATAAGTTTCGAGGGCAAGACAGAAAATCATTATATTAGTTGGCTGATAAATGAATAGGGGTATAAAATCCCAAAAGGTAGGGCCAATAAAAGAAGACATTTTGTCACTTTTAGTGGGGCTTTTGTGGTCCTTTATCTGACAGATGCTGCCAGCCAAGCTGCTGTAGGAGAGAGTCCTGGTGAAATAGTCAGAGCTGCTGACTAAGGCAGGAGGCATGCCTATTTTGAGTACATGAGATCCCAAGCTGGGATGGATACCAGAACTGCTGCCTCTGACAGAGGAGCTGGGGTGATTGCAAGCCACTGCCAACAGGCTGGCTGGAGTATGTATTGCTATGCTGTACCTAGCACACCATCTGATAAACATGGAGACACTGTTGTGAGGTGTCCAGGACAGAATTGGCCTCTAAGTTCCAATGGGGAGACTGGCCTGCTATGGGGTGGTTGCTCTCAGTACCAGGTAACCCCTGGATACCTGCCAGTGAATGAATTCTGAGTGAGATGTCCCTTCAGCAGTGATGCCTTCTGCATCACTAGCTGACTAGGCAACATGGTGCCAAAGATGTTTGACATGTGTAAACCCAAAACTAACAGCATAGTGAAAGAAAGGTATAAAGTTATGTAGAGCAGAACAGGCTTTGACCCAAGGTATAATCTCACTCTCTGGAGTGTGAAAAGAGGAATAGGAGAGGTTGTGTGGTGCCTGTTGTGAGATGAGGGTACAACCTTTACTAAGGGACCTTAAGGTCTTGACGCATGTCCAAGGTCAGGATCAAACCTGGTTGTACAGTACTAAGCAGGAGAGCATTCAGGGACTGTGGTTCAAATGTCTGCAACTGAATATCTGTCAGTAAAGTGTGGTTTCTGCTAAAGCCACCTTGCAGTATGATTTGTCCTGTCAGAACAGATGTCTGAGGTTTGCTCATCCCAAGGTCAGGAAAAAGTTTAGTGTATATTGATTGCAGGGGAACTCTTGGCAAGCAGTCTATCACACCCCTAGACACAGAGGTTCTCCCAGGGCAATGCCCACCCCCCCAAGCTGACACCAAGAGAGGATTATCATATGGTGCCAGCCTAAGCTGAGAAACAAAGTACAGCAGTAGCTGAGTGAACCCGATGACTTAGAGGCTGAGGTTGTAGAAGTGCAAAGGAAAGATGTGTTGCCCATGTATCAGCCCAGATCCCAAATTTAGACTCCATAGCAGATCCAGAGGTGGGATCTACCTCAAACTACAAGGTACCTTGGACTGGCCAAGGTGCAGGTTTCACATGATTGCTGGGTCATCATCCTGGCATCTGGAGGCTACATTTTCTTAAAATGTTTTTACCATTGGTGCAGAAACTAGTGATCCTCAACTATGTGAATGTACAATTTTAGAGTAAGGGCTCTCTCTCTCTGTCCCTTTAATAGGAACATGTGGAGGTGTACTCCATCTGGCATCCCAACAGCAGCTTCAGATATTAAGCTGCACTGCCAGTTGAGGTCACTCAGATAGCAGTAGAGCAGCAATGAATGGGTTCTCTCATCCCACCCCTGGAGTAGGAAAGCATCCATTGGGATGCTCAATGCTCTTCCTACCAGTCCTCCAACAGTCAGACTTGGGAGTCAATCCTTGATTACTGGTATCACAAGCAGCAACCCTGCTGGTCTGCCAAAAAGCTGGCACAGTATATAGAGGATTATGCATGACATACTGTGGAAAACAAGGTATGTGTTTCATTGAGTGAATCTGGGGGCAGGATAAGTCATGAAGTCAAGTCTGAGGCCCTGTTCACTCTCCTGGAGAATGTTTTTGAAACTGTTTCTGAAAATGGTTTTAATTTCACCATGGCTGCCTGTCCACACTGTCATTTACTGTGCTATAACATGGTAAACCTGCATCCACACTGCCTTGCTGGTAACATTTTCCAGCACACTTTTAGAGTCGCAGTGAAGCACGGTGTCTTCTTCTTGTAACCCAAGCACAGATCTATCATTCATCCACACCACAAAGTAAAACATTTTAAGTTTGAAACCATGTTTAAAAATGACATTAAGCCAGGGTCCATTGCAGGGTTTAAGCACATTTTTTAAACAATTTCAAACCGTGTTAAGTGTAGACACAAACTGTGTTTCAGCTTCTTTTTTTTTTAATTTAAAGTTTATTGGTACATTTTCCACAATAAAAGGCAGTTCAAGTGACAGTGACATTGACATTCTGATACAATGTAAAGGGATAACTGCCTGTCCCACCCTTCCCTCCCCTTACTGCAGTAACCCAACCTAATGCCCCCCAAATGCCAAGCACTTTACTTAAGGTCTTAGATGACAGTGTAGCCTGAGATATACTTAGACCTGAGCCAGAGAAATTAGAGAGTGAAGGGGATCCCAGATTTTGGTATAAACTGCCAGTCTATTGAGAAGACTGGCAATCGTTTGTTCTGTATGCAGATTGGACAAAATTTCTTTTACCCATTCCTGGACAGATGGAGAGAACTTATCTTTCCAGTGGTGTAAAATGAGCTTCTTAGCTGATAAGGCAATCATAGAAATGTGAAACTTTCTTACTTTAACTCTAACAGAGAATAAGTCCCCTAACAGACAAATCTCGAGAGTAAAGTACTCTTGAAGGCCCAGCAGAGGATCCAGGGAAGTCTTAATTGAATCCCATAAGGGGGAGATTTTAGGACAGGACCAGAACATGTGGAGAAGTGTTCCTTCTTCCTGCAAACATTTATTGCATATATTAGAATTCAGATAACCCCACTTCTGTAATTTAACCGGGGTGTAATACAAGTTATGTAAAATATGATATTGCATGAGACGCAGTCTGTCTTGAGAAATATGTTTATGACATGATCTCCACAGAGACTGCCAATCCAAACAGTGCTGAGGGAAGAAATTATTCCAGAATCTTGTAGGTCCAAAGGGACCCCCGTATTTTTTGTGAAACAAAACCTGATATAATTTAGATATTACACCTGAAGATCCAGAAAGTGAGGAAACCTCAGGTATCAGGAAGTGATGGTCTGGGGGTATTACCGAAATGAATTACAAGTAAATGCCTTAATTGTATAACTTTGAAATGAGAGGAAACCGGAATGAGAAATTTCTTAATAATATCTCCCACTGATAACCAATGCCCCTCTTCATCCGTAAGAGAAAGAAGCTTCCCATCTCCCAATTGGGACAACCATTGATGGGAAATCTGGTTCTTGTTAATAGTCAAAAAAGGGGAATTCCAGATAGACTGGGCCAGGTCCTGGTGAGAAGAATATTGCAAAAATGAACACATTTGTAAGTAAACCTTTAAAGAAGTCGATATTATGGGGCACTCCTCGGTCATAGTACCTGGGGGAATTTAAGAAAAAATAATGTAAGGGGGTCCAGATTCTTGGACTTGATTGCATCCAGTTCAATTCTAAGCCAAACCGGTTGCTCTTTTTCTGGGCCGGGGATACCCATCTCAGACATTTTGCTAAGTGACTAGCCAAGTAATATATAGCCAGATGGGAAATTTGTAAACCCCCCTCCAGTTTTGGGGCTGCCAGCTTATGATAAGCCAACCGAGGATATCTGTCGGCCCAGATAGATCTGGTGAATATGCCATGTATCTTTTTAAACCAGAGTAAATGAATAAAAGTGTTGAGAAGAGATAATGGATAGAAAATTCTAGGAAATATGTTCATCTTAATTATGTTGATCTGGCCCCATAATGAAATGGGAAGTCTGGACCACTTCTCGAGGTCGTGAGCTATCAACTGCGAGAGGGAATCCAGATTGTCCTTAAACCATGTTAGAGGGTTACGAGAAAGCTTAATACCCAAATATTTAAGTGACCTGGAAGTCCAGCATAAACCTAAGGGACTAATGTCATTTTTGAAAACTTTATGGTTTAATGGGAAAAATAAGGATTTGCTAGCGTTCAGTTTGTAATTAGACAGGTTGCTAAATCTTGCTATTTCCCTTAGCAAAGCCGGAACAGAGGATACAGGGTGAGATAAATGTATCAGCAAGTCATCCGTGTATGCAGTGACTTTGATTTCATGTCCCCCAACTCTAATACCCTGTATAGAAACATTATTGAGAATATTTTGAATGAGAGGTTCCAAATATAACTTAAATAACAAAGGAGATAAGGGACAACCCTGCCTAGTTCCTGAATGGAGTGAAAAGGGCTTAGAGAAAGCCCCATTCCCAGAGATTCGTGTGGTAGGGTTTTTATAAAGTGTGGCAATCCAGGAAATAAACACAGAAGGAAATTGAAAAGCTTCCAGAACTCGGAACAGAAAGTTCCAGTTCACTCAATCAAATGCCTTCTCAGCATTCAGGGAGACCAGTCCTGCAGGGAACTTGGCATCCCTGGTAGCCGAGAAGACATGTGATAAGGTATGCAAGTGGTCAGAAGATGAACGCCCTTTCATAAATCCTACCTGGTTTGTACCTATCAACTCAGGAAGAACTACCGTTAACCTATTAGCTAATATCTTTGAGAGAATTTTAATATCCTGATTTAAAAGTGAGATAGGTCTGTAACTCTGAACAAGCTAAGGGTCTTTATCTGGTTTGGGGAGAAGAACAATCAAGGCCTCAAAAAGGTGAGAATCAGCCTCCGCCCCAGCTAAAATATGTTGAAATAAACGGCAAAGTACTGGTAATAAAAGGTCCTGAAAAACTTTGTAAAATAAGGAGGAAAATCCATCGGGGCCTGGGACCTTGTCTGCCGGCAATTCATTAATAACCCTGGCAATTTCTTCCTAAGAAATAGGAGTAACCAGAAAATCCTTGTGTCGGTCAGAGAGAGAGGGCAAGTGGGAGTCCTTCCGATAGCTCTCTGTACTCCCAGGGCAAGGGGGATGCTTCATGTCACTGTACAAATTTGTATAGTAATGGGTGAACTCTTGGACTATTTCAGTGGGAGATAATTTTAAGGATCCATCAGCCATTGCCCTGATAGGATGGATAAATCTCACTAATTCTTGTTGCTTAATATGCAGTGCCAGTAGGCGTCCCACCTTTTCTCCCTGGTCAGTGTAGTTAGCTCTTGTACGAATAAAAGCTAATTCTGCTTTGTCTCGGAGTAACTCCAAATATCTATCTTTCAACACTAAGAGTTTCCTCCTATCCTCGTCAGGAGGATTAATCAAGAAATTATTTTCAAGTGATCTAATTTGAGATAATAAAGATATTAATTCCTTCTCCTGTGCCCTTTTCCTGCCCACTGCCATGCTGATAAGGATCCTTCTCGTGAAGGCCTTAAAGGCCCCCCACAAAATATCTGGCTTTGCACTATCTAAAGGGTTAGATGAAAAAAAGGATTCAATTTGCTCCCTTATAAGTTTGCAGTATTTGACATCTTTGAGAAGTTGTTCATTAAGTTTCCATCTGGTTTCCCTGTTAGGTAAATTAAGAAATACCAATTTACATAATACTAGTGAGTGGTCGGAGATTGGGCCAGGTTGAATCAATGAAGTCTTAACCCCAGGTAATACAAACTGAGAAATAAATATGTAATCAATGTGGGACTGTGAGCCGTGCACCATTGACCTGAAGGTAAACTCCCTAGAATCAGGATGCAAGATGCGCCAGACATCGCAGAGCCCACATTGGTCCAATAGGTCTTTAAAAGCCTTCTGCCCCAGAGTGACCTGTCCCAGACCTCTACCTGACCTATCCAAATTAGAATCAAGTACTTGATTAAAATCCCCCCCTAAAATAATCCTGATGGGAAGCATTGGGAGAATAGCAGATATAAGTCTCATAAAAAATCCTGGATCATCTATGTTAGGGCCATAGATACTGCCAAGTAATAATGGAACAGACCAGAGAGTACCTTTAACAAGGATAAACCTTCCCTCAGAGTCTTTAGTAACCTGTGTAGAAATGAAGGGAACACCCCTATTAATCATGAGCATGACCCCACAGCTATTTATAGATCCCTGGGAATTGTAAACCAGACCCACCTGTTGTCTCCTTAACTGTGAAGCTTCCGCTTCAAATAAATGGGTTTCCTGTAGAAAACTTATCTGAGAACGTAGTAAGCTTAAATGTTTAAGAACCTGATATTGTTTGTGCTTTTTTCCTGATCCCCTTAACATTCCAAGTCGCAAAAGTTATTTCTTTAGCCATCCAGTAGTGGTAGTTAGACTTAATGTATTCAGCTCAGCACACGGGATACATAATAATTGCAACCATACACCCATGGTTACTGCAGTAAAGCCTCCTCCTCCTAACCACCCCACAGTTAAGTCCATCCCAACCCCACCCACCCCTACCCACCAACGATACCCCAAAACCCGCCCCGCCAACCCGCTAAACTGTCACAAGCAACGTTCAGCACAGTACTGGCTCTTTTCCTTCATCTCCTGCCTCCTGATGATGCACCTCTGCTAATGACAAATCCTACATTCCACTATACTCATATGAGAAAACAAAACAGTGCTCATTACCCCCAGAAAATGAGAGAGCGGTCTTGGGCTTTCAATACCACCACACCAAAGTGTTAATATGATGAGAACCTATTAGAAAAGGGTTGCAGTGAAAACCATACATATCCCAGGTAGCCATGGAAACCCGAATAAAACTGAGAGTGAGAATTGAGATCAACCTTGCCTCGTGAGGCAGTTATGCAGGAACTAAAGCCAGATTGGGAACCCAGTGAGGGGGAGTGACCTCTGCCACAGACTGAGAGCAAGAATCAGGAAAGAGATAGTAAGCAGAACTGAGGAAAGGAAGGCTGAAAAAACGTGTCTTCCCAGAGGTAACCAACCTCCAGTTGCAAAGGCTCTCCTTGCAAGAATTAATTGTCCTGCACTCTAGTCAAATGAGAAGATTAAGAGACATCCCCCTCGAATTGAGGGCTGCACCCCTACGAGTTACTAATGCCTGGTGCACCCTCTAGTGGCCAGTTCCAGGTCATAGTACAGTGAAAGCGAACTGCAGAGAAAGCCCAAGACCGCTCTAATTTCCAATCCAGAAGAAATAAACATAAATCTAAATCTCTGCAAAACCAATTCCCCTTTCTATTGTGTTTACAATGAGGAGAATGCTGAAACTTGAAACATCGATCCCCCCGTAAACAAACCCCGAGACCCCAAGTGTCCTTTGCCCTTAACAGGTGTAGGCCCTCTGCAATTGGGGCCAAGGAAACTAATAGCAAGCGCGCCTTGCGCTGATCCCTCCAGTCCAAGCAAAACAGGAGAAGTTTCCCATCCAACTCTCATTGATCGGCTCCTCAAAGAAGGAAAAAAAGAAATTTCTAATTCTCAGCTCCAAGCAGCTCTTCATCCCGCAAACACAGCATCTCAGGGTTCCCGAAACAGATCTGGTAGCGTAGATTTAAGGCTCATCAGGGCAGCTGCAGGATCATCATAATTGGACCAGGATCCATTTACTAGAACTTGTAAACTGGCGGGTATCCCATCCTAAATTTCAGGCCTGCTGCAATTGTCTTAGAGACAATGGGATGGGACGCTTTCGCTGACGAACCGGCGGGCAAATCTTGTGAAATTCTCAGTTTCATGTTCTCCCAATGAACCTCTTGTAAATCTCTCACTTTCTGCAGAAAATGTTGTTTCTCTAGGTAGTTCAATGATGATGGGACGGGGGGGGGTCCTCCGGAGAAGGCTTAGGTCACAGGGACCTGTGAGCTCGCTCTATATTATAGACAGGGCCAAAGGGAGAGGGGCCGGTGACCCGCTCCACCAACTTCTGTACAAATGCCACAACATGTTGGCCTTCTTCTCTCTCCGGTAATCCAAGTATCACAACATTGTTTCTGCGGCTGCGGCCCTCTAAATCTTCGAGCTTGGCTTCGAGACGAGATAACATCTGATGCATAGACACCAGATCGGGATTGAGATTTTCTAACTTTTTCTCCATTGAGACTATACGAACTGTATTATTGAAGACAGTTAGCGAAACTTCATCCAGTTTTCTGGAGAGAGTCTTCAGATCCATCTCCATTTCTTTCATTACCTCACGAAAGGGCTTAAACTCTTCAAGGAACCTAATGAGCGTTAAAGGTTCCTGCTCTCCAAATTGGCTCGGAGGATCAGACCTCTCAGGCCCACCCAAGGCCCTGGATTTCTTGGAGGCCTTTTCGGGAGTAGCAGGGGGAGTGTGCTTCTGTGGGGCTTTCTTCATGTAAGCCTCCATCCACCGATCTAACACTCAAACCAGGTTTCCAAAGTGTTCAGACAGCACTGAATCTCAAAAGCAGAGGAAATGGGGAAATTCAGACATCCAAAAAAGACCATTTAGTGATCAGGAGGCAGGAGCTTCTTGAAGGACACAGCACTCTGCATCACGTGATCTCCGTGTTTCAGCTTCTTAAAACATTTTAAAGCAGGAGGACTAGATAATCAGGAAGTGGTGATCAAAATTCTGTTTCTTGGGGGCTAGAAGCATGAAGCCATAGTTCAGGTTTCAATATCTGTACATATTTTTTTCTAGCTATCTTTAGTTTTTTAGATATTTAAAATTTATTTCCATTCCTGTAGATCTACAGTAAATATGGCTGCTGCCTAATTTGCAGCCGAACTCCCCCCTTACGTTACATCACATCTTTTGTTTACTTCTGTGGGATGCTGTGCTGCACATTCCCGCTGTCCCTGTGTAGTGCGGTTAGCAGGAGAAGGTTCCAGCTCAGCATTGTGGGTGGAAGAAATTTGAACAAAAACAAAGAATAATGGAGCAAATTATGGGGTGAAAACAAGAAATATTACCACGTAAGTGCTCAATAGAACACAGGGAACAAACTGTTGCAAAAGATCAGTTTTTGTATCTAGTACAGTTGCTTTAAGAAGCCTAGTGTATACAGGGCATCATGAAATGAAATTACCACCATGTTATTCCCATACTCCCATGCCTAATGATTTATAATTACTGGTCAGTGTATTTACTGAGTGGACTGACATTCATTTAAATTACAGTATTAACTGGGTTCTATCCATATTCACATGGCCAGTTAACATGGCATAAGTGCCAATCAATTAAGATGCATTCCATTTTGTTTTGTTTTGTTTCTGTGTGTCTTTCAAGCTGGTGACTGTATTTTACAAGTACATATACCCCAGTTTACAGTGGACTGATAAGGCATAAAAAAGAAAAAGTGAAATCTGTGGTCTATGATTTGTGGACCAGTAATTACATCAAATAAACTATGAGGCATTGTCATTAATCATTTTGTACACACTCTTGGTGTCTGATACCATCGCAAACCACTCATGATTTGTGCTTGTGGTTTATGTGAAGTCACACACCTCAGGTGTTTAAAAAAACCTCAGAGGCCCAGATATTCAGAAATGCGCCAAAGCCCGGTGCAAGTACAGCGCATTGCAAATCCGATGCGCCATGGTGCAACAGGAGCCTTATTCAGAGGTTGTGCTGGCCAAACTGTACCAGTGCAAACCAGCTGAATATGGCAAAGTTGCACCATGGCGCAACCAGAGTTGCACCATGGTGCAAACTCAGTTGTGCCATGGCACAGAAAGAGATTCTCCAGCTCAACCATGGAATCAGAGCAGCAGAGGGGGGCACGGCACAGAGAAGAGACCCAAGGACAGAGCCAGGGAAGCACAGTGACAGGCCACAGGAGGCCTCCATCAGCAGGGAACAGCAGGATGCACACAGACACCCAGACAGCCCTCCCCAGAACACAACAGTGGCACAGATAGCAGGCAACAGGAGGTGCCAATGGCCAATGGAAGGCCACCAAGGAAGCCCCCCCCACAGGCTGCTGTCCGTGCCAAAACAGACCACAGTAGGCCACACCCAGGACCATGTAGCCAACCACACACATGGGCACACAGGAAACCCACAGAGTATGCACTGAATGTGCTGGGATGCATGTAGCATGGAAGACCACATGGGATAGGCCACACAATGCCAAGCAGGGGCCCCAGCACAGTGTGCAGCCAGTACCTGACCAAAGACCATGGTCGTGTGCCACCACCATGCACACACCCACCATGGACCCCTGACAGCTGCCCCATGGGCACTCCAAAGCACAGCCACCAACTGAGGAAAAGGACTCCACCACAGTGGGACACACCACAACACACAGCAGTGAACCACAGAAGCACAACATGCACCCCAACACATGCACACCACACAGACGGACACTGGGCCACTGCAGCATGGCTCCTCATGCCACCTGCACAGCAGACACTGACACAGGCAGGTAAGTCAAAAAAATATATTCAGGAATACAACTATTTACAAGAACAAGAGGGTAGGAAAGTGAGGGAAGGGCACAGGGAACAAGGACTGTACAGTGGGAAGGGGGACTGTAGGGGGAGGTACAGTAGGGGAAGCAGGGGAAAGCTGGGGTCAAACTAATGATGGCCACACCCTGCCACCCCTTGGTGCACTCGCCACCCCTGGCCTGCCAGCAGCAGGTGCTGAACTTGCAGCACAGCCTCCATGGTGGTCAAGGTTATCAGTATCAGCTGCCGGAGCAGTCTGCAGTACAGTGGGCTCCTAGGTCTCCACCAGACACCTAAAACAAGGGACATGACAGGTGATCAGTGCAATGGCCCAAGGAACCATGCCCACCCACAGTGCACAATGGGCAGTGAGAACACACACCCCTGGAGGACCCATACCGGCCACATGCAGGGGGGGTGAGCCAACGCCTGCCAGCAACTTGGCACACCATGATATTGCACAGAGCTGGTCCCTGCTGCACAATGGCCAGTAAACTGCAATGACAGTCACATGGCACAGTGCACCAGCAGCACCACAGCAACAACATTGGCAGCCGAGTGCACACCCACCTCACCAACAGCTGAGACGTGTCCAATGGATGCAGCACAGTGGCATGCACCATGCACAGTATGACACACACAGCTGCCATGGCACATGGCAAAGGCAGCCATGCCCACACCCACTCCCCTGCCATGCCCCATGTAATGTGCAAAGGACCATGACAGTGCCTACCTGCCCTCTGTGGCCCTGCTGATGCCGGTCCCACTCCTCCTACTCTGTAGCCCACTGCGGCCAGCTGTGCTGCTACTGCTGCTGCTGCTGCTGCTGCTGCCGCTGCCTGTGCCCGGCAGTGATTCTCAGGCCCTAGGAATGGAACAAAGACAGGTACACATCAGGAATCACCCACAGCAGCTGCCCCCCACCCCTGTGCACAGGGTGAGCCCCTGCCCAACATGTCCCACATGGCTGCATCACAACGCAAGCAACGGCTGGCAATGCCACTCCGCACCCCTCTGCAGGGCATGCCAGGCAGCCTAGCCAACACCACAGTACAACACCAAAGCACACATGCAATATGGGCTGACTTACCTGGCTGTGGCACAGCCCCTAGCCTGACGTGCACCTGAAGCCTCTTCAGGTGCTCTGAGTCCTGCCGCATCAGGTCTCCATACTGGTGGCAGCCTTGCTCCCCTGTCCTGGCCACCTCGGTCCTCTGCTGCAGCCTGGCAGCAATCCCCTGCCAAACCGTGACCCTTGCCTACTGCAGGGGCACCTGGTCAAATAGTTGGGGGGCATGGAGCTGGACACAGGCCACTAGGTTCACAAACTCAACCTGTGTCCAGTTCAGTGCTCGACGGATATGTCCTGCACCATTCTACCAACTGTGAGCTCGGTGACCAAAATGGTGGCAGGAGGCACACATGTCCACAACATGCGCCAGATACATGATGTGAGGGAACATACACAGTGCCTGCCCATCACGCAGTGCCAGAGATGCACGGCATGGGTGTAGCTAAGCAGGGTCACCAGATCATGGGATTGACCCAGGGGTCAGGGGTCACACCAGGGGTCAGGGGTCACCCACCACTGAGCAGTGCGCACGTGTGCAATAGCAGGCCTGGCACATCATGTGGTATGCCCCTGCATCACGCTGTCAGCGCACAGTGTGTGTGATTGACACCATGATACCATTAGGTGCATGCGCACTGCAGGCCTGTGCACTGTGCATGCGTCCGCATTAAACCACGACTTGCTCCATCACAATCACATTGCGCATGGTGCAAAATTGCGATATTCAGAAACCACATGCAAATGAGCTCATCAGCCAATGCATGGCACACTGGGTGCATTAGCATGCCATTACTGCTGCACCACACCTCATTTGCATGTGTTGCACCTTATAAGCACCACGGAACAGCACAGGTCATGGACCAGTATTGCATCCATTCCAGGTAAGTTGCCCATGCCACTGCAGCCACTGGGAGCAGACAGCACAGCAGGGTGGGATGGACCAGGGAGATGCTGCAATGAACAAACTGTGCTGTTCATGTCCACAGGAATTGAAATGTCGGAACATGAGGAGGGTGGAGACCATGGGCCTGCTCTGTAGTGCAGGCCCAATTTCACTAAAGCAGAGACAGAGGCCCTGTTTGTCACATACCTAGACAGGGAGCCCATGTTGAGTGGTGCCATGGGCACATCACAGGCCAGGGCTGGGGCCTTGTAGGAGGTGACAGCATATATCAATCAGCATGGCAGCCACCAGCGGTCAGCACAGGAGTGCCAGAAGAAGGTGGGCACAGACAAGAGGTGCATCAAAGAGAAGGTGGCAGCCATCCATGCATCCTGGAATGCCATTGGAGGGGGGCCTGTAGATGCACCAATGCTCACGGTGCAGGAGGAGATGGTGGCAACCACCGTGCACCACAGCATGGTGGAGGGTGTGCCTGGAGGTGGTTTCCAGATGGGTGGCAGCCCATCACTGCATGGTACATATGTCAGCCATGCATGGCTGGTGGCATGGAGGGTGTGTACACAGGTATGCTGGCATGCATGCTGCTGACCTGCATGTCATGTGCATGTGTGTGCACCCATGTGCATGCCATGCTTCCGGACACATGCAGTGGCAGTGTTTGGGGGCATATGTGGGCATTGCATCACTGACACACCATTATTCTCTTGCAGTACCAGCACACCTCCGTGCGGATGATGGGGCACCAGCAGTGGCTGTGGATGCTAGTACTGCCACAGAGAAGCAGTCATCCACCTTCACCAGGATTCAGGAGCCTAACAAGATGCAGCCCAGCACCACAGTGCAGGCAGATGTCCTGGACCTGGGGTCAGATGAGACCCTGGATGTGTTCCTCCAGGATGCCAGCCTTGGCATCCTGTGCATGGAGACACAGATCAAGGCAGGGTCAGACTCTGATGAGGACTACTCCCAGCTCCTAGACAACATGGGTGACAATGTGGCTGTGTCACCCCTGCTGGCAGCTGTCACAGGCCTGAACACATGGTCCATAAAACAGACCAACATGGTAGTGGTTCTCTGGCACCTTCTAAAGCCACATTGGTGGAGGAGCAGTGATTGTACTTAGATGCAGTATGTGGTCTGAGATTTGCTGGAAGACTATTTTCTCCAGTACTTTACTTAGGTGAAACAGGATGGACACTAGCCAATAGTTTTCAAGGAGTTTTTGGTCCCCTAATTTGAATATAGTGGTAACTCTGGCCTACTCCCATAGCATTTGGATGTTTGAGGAGATTAATGATAGATTATAGGGGATGGTTATGGGTTTAGCAATGAGGCTGGCCCAAGTTTGAGGAAATGGGGATGCAGACAGTCACTACCAGCATTGCTGTAATTTGGGAGGGCCATGAGATTAGCTATCTTTAGTCTGTGGAACTTAGCCCAGAGGGGGTCAGTGTGACATGGTGAGGAGTTTACTGGTCCCAGGTTACTCTCAATATCATCACACAGTAGTAGAAGTGAAAGAGGGATGAAAGTGTTCAACCAGTCAAACAGTGGTAGTGTGCATTTGGGTGAATTTATTTATTTATTTGATATATCGGTTAACAACCTTTGAGCCAGAGGCTCATTTCCAAAGGTACCTCGTCACATGTAAGACAGAAGCTAATACAGACAGGGTATAACAACAGTTACATTAAGCATGTGTTACAGACATTTGTCACTGACATTATTTACAATATTTGGATGACGATATTTACGTAATTACAGCAGAGAGACATTATTAGCTTGAGAAAGCATCTAAACAGAGTAGTCAATCCTATTCATGGGTTTTGTATTATTGACGGAGGTTGCAATCCATAATGGACTTTGTCAGAGAATTTGGATCAGAGAGGGTGAGAGAGTGAAATGTTAGTTGCAGTTACAGAAGTGGATATTGAAGAGGTGGTTGTGAAGAGTGGTTTTGAAGTGGGCGATCTTGGGTGCACTAGTGATGGTATTTGGGAGTGCATTAAACCATGTGGGGGCCCTGTAGTGGAAAGATCTCTGGGCAAGGGAGGTTTGTACCCTGGGCACAACCAGTGGTGCTTTCTCTGAGTTGTGGGTGGAGATAGTGGGGGTGGCAGGATGAAGAGAGGCAGTGACCCCGGGGAGAGTCCGAGCAGTATTTTCTTGGACAGTATGCAGGTCTGGTATGGTTTTCATTGAGGTTGAGAAGATTGGCAGAGGTATAGAGGGAGCAGGTGTGAGTGAGCCTAGGTGTGCCAGTTAGGAGCCTGCAGGCCTTGTTTAGGGAGACCTGGATTTTCTGGAGTGTGGAGTTATCTGCTGCCCTGTATACAGGGAGCCCATAGTCCACTAGGGACAGTATTGATGAGGTGATGGCAAGCCTAAGGGTGTGGGGGGGAGGCAGTCCCTGTGTCAGTAAAGGAGTTCAATCCAGGTGTTTGTTGCAGCAGTAAGAGTGCTTATGTGGTCATGGAAGGTAAGGGCTGAGTCGAGGGTAACGCCAAGATATTTGTAGCTGGATACCTGTTCAAGGGGGTGCTGGGTGCTGGAGAGGATGTGGAGAGGTGCACTTTTTGCTTTGTTTTGGTGGTGAGAGAAGATCATTGATTTAGTCTTTTTTAAGTTTATGACCAGTCTACGGTCCTTATACCATGTTTCGGCCTGGGAGAAGGCATGTTGGAGGGAGTCCTGAAGGGGCGTGGGTTTATGATGCGAAGCAAAGACCACTTCATCATCTGCATATAGTAAGATTTTTGTGAAGCAGGCCTTTGGTAAGGAGTTTTGGTAGAGGGAGAAAAGAAGTAGCCCCGAATAGAGCCCTGGGGCACCCCTGAGTGGATGGGTAGTGTGTCAGATAGGGTTCCATTAATTTTGACGCATTGGGACAGAGCAGAAAGGTAACTGGAGTACCAGGCTAGGGGGCCTGTGGAGAAACCAAGTTGCTGGAGAGAGCTGAGAAGGAAAGGGTGGCAGACCGTGTCGAAGGCCTTGGATAGGTCTATGGACACAGCTCCTGCAATGTTACCGGCGTCTAGGGAGGAGTGCAGTAAGTTGGTGAATTCTAGGAGGGCTGTGGTGGTGCTATGCACTGAATGGAAGCCATGCTGCTCTGGGCATAGAATGTCATACTTGGCTAGGTATCCAGTAAGTTGGGCGGCAACCACTTCTTCTAACGCTTTGGGGGGGGGGAGAATGGAGATGGGTCAATAATTATTTGGGGAGGCCTTGTCACCACTTTTATGGATGTGGGTAATGACAGCTGTTTTCCAGGCACTAGGGAATTGCCCTAGGCATAGAGATTTGTTGAGCAGGTCCGTTAGGGGGACTAATCGAAGTAGCCTGGCATCTAGGGGGTCATTTATAGGGCTATTGCTGTTTGGCGCTTTTTGTAGGTAAGGACGAGCTTCATGGGTGGATATTTTGCGCAGGAGGAAACAAGGATGCTGCAGGGTTGGGGGTTGGGATTGGGACACAGAGTCAAAGAAACAACTAGGGAGAACACTGCTGAGATCCAAAAAGGAGGTGTTTAGACAGTTTGCTATGGTGAGTGTGTCTGTGGAGGTAATGCCGTTTATGGTGAGCAGGGAGGTAGGTGGGGAGCGTGATTTCCCATTGAATTCTTTGATATTACTCCAGAAGGTTTTCGCAGACCCCCACGTGGTTGTGAGAGTGGATTGATAGTGGTCTGCTTTGGTCTTACGGATGGCTCAAGTGCATCTATTGCAAGCGGCATTATAGGATTGCCTGTCCACCATCCTGCCAGATTCTTTGGCTTTGTGCCAGAGATTATCCCTGTCTCTCAACATTTGGAGTAGGGAGTGGGTTATCCAAGGAGCATGTTGCCTTTTGGTGCGGAGTTTGGTGAGTGGAGCATAGAGGTCACAGGCCTTGGTGAAGGCCTGTGTAAACAGGTTGAGTGCAATGTCGACACTGGGGGCTATATTAATGGGGGGCCAATACATTTGGGTGAACAGCTGTTTAAGTTTTATTAACTCTCCTGGGTGGAGACACCTTCAGAAGGTTGTTTGGGTTATGGGTTTGGGTGTGGAAGAGGTCTATTGGAATAGGATGGGCGAGTGGTCACTTAAGGAGTCGGGAAGTACTTTTATATCCTAGATTTTGTTGGGGCGGTTAAAGATAATGATATCCAGGAGCGTGTGGGTACCAGTAGATAGGTGAAGTCTAGTGAGTTGGATAATTAATTGGACCATGTCAAGGGCAGAGAGGCCAAGCCAGTTGATACTGAGGTCCCCTACTAGTGTCTGCTCTGCATCATGTGGTAGGGTAGAGAGGTATTCGGTGAGGGATGTGATTACAGGCTTTTGGTTCTTAGGGGGTATGTAGGTGACTGTGAGGTATAGTGGTCCCCTGGAGGGGTTGGGGTGATTTTTAGGGTGAGGGCTTGTGCTCCATTTGTGAGTTTGGGGGTGGGAGCACATGACTAATAATGTTATTATTGATATAGAATGCACAGCCACCCCCATGCTTTCCTACCCTGTCTTCCTGATATAGGGTGTATCCGTGGAGGGAGACAAAGGCATCAGGAGTAGATCTGGAGAGCCAGATCTCCACTAGGGCAATCTGGTTGGTGAAGGGTGACCCAGCATTGAAGTGCTGCAGATTTCTTTGGCAGGCTGTGTATATTCAGAGAGGCATTGCGGAGTCCAGAGGGTCTGGTAGGTGGAGTGGTGGAGGCAGGGCCTGGATTAGGCTGGATATTACCAGACAGGAGTAGTAGGATGACTATGGCTCTAACCATAGGGTGGCAGGTTGTTATATTTTTGGGAGTATGTTTGGGGGGGAGGATGTAGTGGAGCAGGGGATGGGCAGGGTTTGGAAGGATGGGCGGATGCAGAAGGGTGAGCTGTGGGGGCCCGGGTGGGTTCTGGGGTTGGGGCTGCCAGTGGGAGGTGGATGCAGGGGTCCAGTGTGTGATGACAAGGTGGGGGATGGCCAATTCTGGAGAGATGCAATGGTGCAGTCCACAAAGGGCATATGGTGAGGTCTGGCTGGTGGGAGGTGAACCCCAGGGTGGTTATGAGGATGAGGCACATAAGGTGGAAGTGAGCAGACATGGTGCCTAGATAGCTTTGGGGGCAGAACAAAGATGTTGTGGGGGGGAGCCAGAAAAGTTGTAAGAGCTTTGAGGTATGCCATGATATAGTAGCTTAACTTGTAGGCTCAGTGGCAGAGCTGCCAACTATGGTAGCAAACGCACTGTGTTTAAGACCTGTGGTGGGACAGAGGAGAGGTTTTTTTTAGGCAGACTATAACGATAGAGGCTTTGAGATCTTTAGAAACTAAGCATGAGTTAGCCTGCTTTGGTTGTCTCAGTGATAGAGCTGAAGATATTGGTGGGAGGAGTACAGGGTTCGTAACCTGCAGTGAATACTGGAAATGTTATTTTAGCTGACTATGGGGGGGCAGAGGCTTTGAGAGCCTTGAAACTGGGGGCAAAATTTAGCTAGATATAATGGCTGTGTGGTAGGGCTGCTGATTCTGGTAGCAAGGGTGCAGGGTTTAAAGCCTGCTCTGGTACCAAGAATATTATTTTAGCAGACAATGGAGGTCAGAAACTATGACAGCCTTAGAAAGTAAAGATAAGATAGCCAGATATGATGGTTAAGTGGTAGAGCTGCTGACTCTAATAGCATAAGGGTACAGGGATTGATACCTGCAGTGGGACAGAGGATAAGTATTTTTTTCTAAGTAGGGAGAAAGAAAGGGTTAAAGGCTTTGAAATAAAGATAAATATTGGTCTGGTTCATTGGCTTAGTGGATGGGCTACAGACTTTGAAATCAGGGGTACAGGGTTTGAGGCTGGAAAGAAGGGAGTAAAGATTAGAGAAAGACAGCAGAAAGGGTTATGAGAGAACTCTAGTGACTTCTAGTGGACAGGGGTTGAATTAGTTGTTGAGATGGGGGAGTGTTTGGAGTGGTGCCAGTGATGATAGGGCAGCAACCCCTAGCGGTTGGAGTGTATAAGCTGCAAATGGGAAACTGGGCACTTAGTAAAATGGGGTAGATTATGTGATATGTCATGTGACCTGTAAGCAGCAATAAATGCCACCTGTGGGTGGCCCAGACAGGATAGTCTGTGCACAGTGCAAATGGGGTAAAACCTCTCCACAAGCAGGAAGGAAGGAGGCTTTATCTCTTATGGCGCTCTCTGCAGTCCCCTGTTACAAGCTCCTCAGCTGGGCAGTAGGGAGACAACCAAGCCTCTTCGCCAATAGAATGAGCTGCAGTAGAGGATGAGCTAATAAATGTGTGTGGGAAAGGGGAGTTAATTCAAAATGGGAGAGCTTTTAAAATGCAGTACAGCAGTTTGCTCTAAATGCAGAACATAGGCACTGTAAGTCACATAGTATGACAGGTCCCAATGCGAGTGAACACATCAGCCTTGTGGTAGCTAGAGAGTTCATCTTTAGTGTGGCCATGGCTTACTGGGGGGAGGGGGGATGAGGAATGCAGTACAGACTTAAACTGCCAGGTGAGAGAATCAATGGACTTCAAGACTGAATTTTCAAAACTATGTGTGTTCTCATATAAGTAGAAATGCGTCTCATGTTGTTATTCTTTTATTGTGTGTCAATTACAACCTGACATCAGACAGTAATTTTTTTAACACAGGAGTAAAAAAGGGAATATATCTTATTTTCTGAGAATAATATGAGTGTAGCTTTCTATGTTCATGTTAATAGAAATGCATCTTATACTTTTGCCCTTTCGTTGAGAATCAATTATAACCCAAACCTGGGCAGTTAATGTTATAACATTGGACTAACAAGGGAAATAGCCACCATTTTATGACTAATTTGTGTGTAAATATGCATATTACGTATGCATGTATTTATCAATATAATGCTATAAAAGCCCTGGTAGCTGAATGACTAATAAAGAAACTGAAACTTGCTCAATGTTAATAAGTTCTTCATTGTCTGTGGTGGGATTTGAACCTTGGAGCTCCCGTTTCACAGATCACTGGTCAAACCACTCAACAAGGTTGGTTTCCCCAGAATCATTGACTTCCCCAGTAGCAGGATGCATGTGTCAGCAGTGAGGTAATGGTGCAGGTTCCAGGCGAGCTTTAGACTGGATGTTAAGTTTCTAATATGGAAGCAAGTTGACCTCCAGTATAAAAGTCGCATAACATTTTATTTTTAAACAGCAACTACAGTACACACTCGATTCAGGCCTGTTTTCAGATGTATACATATAGCAGTCATACTGTTTATATACATAGCATACCAATACAGCTTTACAGAAAGATCTTACAGACAAGAATCAAAAACAGTTGCAAACATATACGGCATAATATAAATATATATATATATATATATATATATATATATAAAGTTATGGCTCAGTTGTAACTTTTATAAGAAAGCCTGCTTTGTGTTCACTTATAACACAAATACACATTTACAAGCTATGGAAGTTTCAGCTCTTGTCACTCAGTGTCAAAAATCCAGGTTTCATGAAAAGGTTAAAATGTAACCATATTTTTCTTTTTTGGAATGCTGTTCAGCAAAACTACAAATCATGACAACTGGTGGGGTAATATTACTTATCTTTCTGTATGTGTTTTGGTATTCCTACATCAACTGGTTTTGTAGTCCCAGTTAAAAAGATTTTCGGGGCATGTGCAGTATGAAAAAAGTTAAAACAAAATCCCGGGGCATGCGCCATGTGAAATAGTATGAAAAAAATTCTTAAATGAGATAACTTGCTGAATACACAGAACAAATCCTGCCATTGTGCACAACTGGTACTCATAATGACACTTTCATTGAAAGGATGTACTGAGAGGCATTTTTTCAATTAACACCCCCGCCCCGCCTTTAAAATTATTTATGTGTGTGGCACGGGGGTCAGGTCTCTGGACATATAACAAGAGTCTTTTCACACTTGCAGAAAGAGAACCATAAATTAAAACTGGGGTGTTAAAGGTTGATGGAGTTGCACGCATGGTCTTATGGGACATCTTTACCCCACCTATCCCTTCATATACATCCCTTCAACATATGGTGCAACCAAGCAGGAACAAAAATATTGTTATTCAACAAAGTCGTCTCTCCCACAACTTGATGGAAAGGCTCTGCTTATTCAAAGACTGTTGTGAGGACCTCTTATGGTTACAAGCAGAAGTCGTATGTAAGGCAGTCACATACATGCCCTGATGACAGAAATGTTCGATACCTGCTCACTGTGACCAAAAAAGAAGAAACTACATAACGGTTCACTCACTTGCGGATTGCTGAGAGATATTTTTTTTAGTTTGTACACTACATTTATAAAATACGTTCTGAAACCTCTGTACTGAACGACTAAAACAAAAGTGTGTAAAGGATAAATAATAGATCCACACAGTACTCCGTACACTGTGCGCAATGCATAGTGCCACCTGGTATGATTGCACCAAGGGTATCTCTGTTCCTTAAGGGCGTTTATTTACCATGTCTATTAAGTTTAGAATAGTTTCTCTGGTGGTGTATCCATGGAGAACCTTTGATGGCAGGAGTAATCCTTTTCAGACATGGATAAAACCTATGACCCCACCCCCAACAGAAATTAACTGTGATCTTAAAACACACCCGGTTATCCAAGAAATAAAATATGGCGGACGTTCCTGGAAACAGTCAGATCATATCAAAATGGCTTTGTGGTTGGTGGTTTAAACCCACAAACCAGGAGGAAGCTAAAGTGGGGCAAAATGGTAATAAGCGTGGGGCCATGGTTCCTTCTAGTGTTGGAATTGCACTTTATGATATGAGCTTTGGAAGCTATGGGAGTCCATGACGTCTGTCTGAAAAGCATCCCCTTCCCCTTATAGAGATGTGATAGATGCAAGGGCTATTTAAGGGAAAGGGGAAATTGTTTAACCAGGAAAGGCACACTAAGCGGAAGCTTGTTTCCAGGTGCGACCGGAGAGCACGAGAAAGTTAAGTGACTTGCTCAGTGTCACACAGTATACAAATGGGGCTAGGGGATTCAACCCCAGGTCTCTGGATTGGCAGCTCAGTGCCCTGAACCACTGTGCTACACTGCCTCCAGAGCTGGGGGTGATCCCTGACACTACCCCATTCCAAACCTATTATCTTCCATTAAAACCTGAACGGTAAAATGGATATTGGACACACACCTCTTAAGTGTCCCCGATTTCCAGGAACGTTGCAGATTTGGGCCACCGGTCCCTGATTGCTTCAAGTCGTTCCCCTGATCTGTGAGGTAATGGACTGAGAGGGTTTGCTAGGTGATAGGGAGAGACCCCAGTCTGAACAACCCCCCCTCCTCCCCATGTTCAGAATCCTGAGCTATATGCAGACATTTAAATTCGATTTGTTTCTCGAACGGGGTACACAGAAGTAAAAATGGCAATGGCTGTAGTCGGAGCTGGAAAACCTACCTGGATGGTGAAGGGGGAAATTAAAAAGAAAATAGAGTGCGACAGTGCAAATAAAGACTTTAGAAGAATACACCAACCTGTAATTACAGGGCTGTGTAACTGCAGCTAAGGTTTAAATTAAGTGAAGCAAATAAAGTTATCAAAAATTACATATGCAGTGACTAGGGAAACGTGACAGGAAAGAAAGACGCTTTTTTACAGTTATTTTATTAAATGTTCACCTTACCTACGTCAAAAACTTACACATAAAGGAAGGTCTTCAGAGTGCAGGTTGTGGTTACATATACAACCGTTTAGATGTTACAGCATTCTAAGAGAGACTCTTTATAAGAAACCCATCTCTGATAAAAACATCTAGAATGCACGGATTGACAAGGCTGCACCAAGCTGCAGGGCTGGCTGCTTCAGTCTCTTCCTCGTTGTCCGAGTCTCTCTTCGATAGCGGTAGGACCACCAGGCGGGAAAAGGAAGCAGTGCACAGAACAGAGCTTTCATGGCTGTATTATTCTCTTCCCCACCTCCACACAAGAAGCATCAAACCAAGTCCACAGACCCTTCTCCTAGAAGAACATCTGCCAAGGCATGATTTTAGGGGTAGACAGAGGTATCATTAAAGATCTCGCCATGTCCCTGTAACCGAAGTAAACACGAGTGGCCCAGGATTTGTTAATACGATGGCCACTGATGGGCTGGGGTCCCAATTAAAAAATGATGGAAGGTGGGCACAAATAACACTATTACCAGCTTCCGCGGCACAAATGGCGCTGCTTAGCAGGGAAAGGGGCACGCTCTAGGAACATGAAGGCCCTGACTCAGAACACCAGCCCAAGTCCAGAGATCGTGCTTTCTTATCCAAGTCAGGAGACAGCAAAACAAACAAAGGCTGGCGATCCCATCAGACAACACCAAACGTCTATTTTCCTATTCTAAAACCTAGATTATTAATAGGTATGGCTTTTTTTTCCTGTTTGCCAAAGCTTTCCCATTACAAGTGCATTTAGATTGATTTGTTGGTGCAATTGTATATTTTAGTATTTATTTCATGTTGCAATGAACAGAATCCAGTGTTTGTTCTGTTTTGACTGTAAAGGCCAGAGTCTTCGGGTAGTGTTGCTATGAAATAAAATGCTTTTACCTTACCAAACCAAGCCCAAAAACTCATCTCCCCACCTCAGCACCTCCACTCGGGTTATCAAACCAGCTGTAGAGTTTCACCTCTCGTTGTACCACACTAGGCACCAAACCACCTCCGGCGATCCTCTCCTCTATAACTCCCATCACCAATCCAGTTTCGGGGATGTCTCTCACCTCTTACACCCTGAACAGCGAACCCACTCTAGCGCATACCTCTCAAGGGTCCCTGATTTTCAGGGATGTCACTGATTTTGCCTCAAAATTGTACTCTGTCCCTCATAAAATGTGTGTTTTTGTGGCTAAACAGTGGGAACTGTCAGCACAAAACAATGTCAAGCATTAAAGTTACAGACTTGTTCTTTTTTAGAAAATGCATTTTGTACTAAGCCCCATATCCTACCAGTTTTCTGGGTGGATATCTCTAATTTTGAAGATGTGTCCCTGATTTTGGTCCTTTGTTCCTGATTTTTATAAGCCTTGTCCCTGATTTATGAAGCAGGAGGTTGAGAGGTATGCTCTAGCGATCCCTTCCCCATTTAACACCAAGAGCTTCAAAACCTCTAAACATCCAGAGCACAAAACCCGCTCCAACTGTAGGTACGCTCTCCTCTCTAATACTAACAGCATCAGAGCGACTCAAAAGTCCCTCGCGCCTCTAACTCCCAGAGCAACAAACCAGCTCCAGAGATCTGCATATCAGAGCTTCAAGAAACACGCCCAGAGATCTCTATTTCCCTTCATTCCATGAACACAAAACAAGCTCTTGGGATCTCTGTTCCCTGTAACACCAAGAGCTTGAAAAACCAAATCCAGATCCCATCACCCCTCTAAACACCGAGAACAGCAAATCAGCTCATGCTATCCCTCCACCCCAAACACCAAGAGCATCAAGCCAACTGCCGAGTCCCTAGCCACTCTCAACACCCAGAACCGCAAATCAGCTCCAGAAACCCCTCTCCCCTCTAAGACTTTGCAACTTCCAAGCCTACCCCCCCCCCCAACATACGGAGTAACGAACCCTACCATCTCTCTCCCCTCTCTAAGACTAAGAGCATCAAACCAGCTCACCAGGCCCTTTAACACGCAACGCACAAAACCAGCTCCGGAGATCTTCCAGTCAATATCAGTGCATCAAGAAACACGCCTAGAGACCTCTCTCTCCCATCTGACACCCCTGAACACCAAACCAGCTCCTGCGATTCCTCTTACCGACTCACCTGTAACAACACCAAGAGCATGAAACCATCTCACGAGTCCTTCATCTCCCTAAACACACAGATAACTAAACCAGCACCTGTCCCCTGTAGGACAAACACACCTAGAAATATATTTCCGTCTATCCCCCGGAACATCAAACCAGAGAAACGCACACAAGTGTTCTTAGGTGCATCAGTAAGACAGTAGCAGTACACTTGGGCAAGAACTGGGCACACACCAAGCCAACTGGAAATAGAACTATTTAATTTAAATTACTGAAAACAGGACTAAAGAGCGGGCTATCCTCCACCCCATGTATGGACTCGGTCAATGAGCCTGTCTCAGACTTATTGTCCGAGCCCATACCTGGGGGTGTTAGCCCTGTTTTTAGCTATGTTTTCAGTAATCTGATCCAAATAAATAACTATGTGTATCTCCAGTTGGCTTGGTGTGTGCCCAGTTCTTGTCCAAGTGCACCAAACCAACATCAGAGATCCCTCACTCACCAGAAGCAAAAAAAAGAAATTGGTTCCCCTCTCCTCTAACACCCATATAGCAAAAAGAGCTCCAGAGAGACGTCCCCTCTAATACCAAGCGCACCAAAACCAACCAGCTCCATTGCTTTTTCTTCCCAGCAACACCCAGAGCACCACCAAACCAACTGATCTCGCTCCCCCACAGCCGACCCGCAAAGCAACCAAGCCAGAACGACCCCCCAACACACACACACACGTCAGTATTCCAAGGCGAACAACAGAACGACTCAATAAATCCACCCCACCTCCAGGAATACACAAAGCACAACGTTTACTCTAGAGATCAATCCTCCTCGAATTCCCTGAACATCAACCTCCAGATAGCCATCCCACCTGGATACCCTGACAACCAAATAATCTCATGAGACCCCTCACTCCACTCCAACACCCAGAGCACCAAACTACTGTAGCAACAAAATTCCCCTCTCACCTGTCCAGTCACACAGAGTAACAAAACCAAACCAGTTTCATCTGCTGTTCGGCTTGCTGGCTCAGACCGCTCGGGGTGAAGGAGGTCTCTCCCAGACCTGAACTGTCGGCACCTGAAGGATTTCTCTTGAGAACTGACCACCGCATCTGTCTATTGTGTGCCCTACCCAACATCGTTCCATGTGATTCCGATGTTCAGGAAGGAAAAAACACAGAAGTGACTGCTGGAACCTTTCCCTTTCCCAGAACTGATATTTTTTTAAGTGTCTTTACCCCCACACTGCCCCACACACACACACGACGCACACGCTTCCTCCCCTCGCAAGACACAAGAATATGGACAGAAGGAATAGACAAAACATCCGTGAACCGTGAAGACAAATCTAAGCTGTGGATGCGTTAGCTGACCAGGTAAAGACTATCCTCTGTCTTATAAATGCATTTATTTCAGGCAACCTGGGCATACCTCACAACCTTTCGTCTCCCAAATGTGGAACATTGCCTCTCAAAATGTGGAAAATATGATCAAAATGTGGAACACTTAATCAAATCTTTATCTAGGAGGCTCAGAACACCATTAAAATGTTTGCATTTATGTTCAGAGAGTCTGTTATTAATTGAATAATATATTTTTTGCATCATTTACTATTGAATTTTGCTTTAAAATATTAATACTAAATGTGGAACAAGTCCTCACAATGTGGAACAGGGAGCTTTTGTGAAGTAAAATGAGGAACGTTCCTCGTAATGTGGTACAGTTGAGAGGTATGAACCTGGGTGGAATGACTTTAGCAACACCAAGGCTTGACTCGGTTAGCAACTTTTTAATTCCTTTGGTTTCGTATGGCTTTCCTGCTCTCCTTAAAATGTATAATCTGAGACGGATAGAGGAATGATGGTTTCTGATCTGTTTTCCTTTGATGCATATATAACTGTCTGTTCTTGCAACGTGAGCACATCAACTGATCTTTGGGTTTCAAACTTCAGTGTCTTGCCAGTGTTTGCTTGGTTGCCTTTAAACTGTGATGTGACAGCGGTGGTTGCTTACTACTGCTCCAGATTCCCTCGTCGCTCTCTCGCTCGCTCGTTCGCGCGCTCTCTCTCTCTCTCTCTGTCTCTGCATAGTAGAACAGTTAACACAGATTTTATTTTGCTCCAATTTGCTAATGAGCTTTGATGTCGACTTAGATGTAAAAGAAACGGGCTGAACAGAAGCCTGGAGGGATGAACTCGTTGTGGTGAGACAGTGCGGCTGATCTTTCTTCCAGGGGGCAATCAGGAGCGATGCATTTATTTGTGAAATCAACACTAAGTGTGTGTGTGTGTGTGTGTGTGTGTGTGTGTGTGTGTGTGTGTGTGTGTGTGTGTGTGGGTACATTTTATAACTACTACCTTTAATTACAGCAACAGCGGCCAGTTACTTGATGCAGATGTGCGGGTCATGCCTTGTCAGTTTCACTTTTTCTTCCACTGCTTTTTCGATCGGTTTGGGCTGTTTCTATTTATCCTAAAAGAATGCAAGAAGACGCCCTCCCCCACCCTGCCACTGTCACTTGTAGAAATCTGACATACCATGATCCAATCGGTGTTTTCCGAGGCTCGGTGGTGTTGATGACCTGTCACTCAGTCCCTGGGTGACTGAATGGACCGAGATCGAACGCCAGCAGTCAGTCAGTAAGCTAGTGTACTGCTTTCGTAGCGCCCCCACCCTTCAATCGCCTGTGCCAGAGCCGAGCAGCTAGTATGTCTGTGCCTTTACCTTATCACTTCTACATCTGTTTATAGTCTGCAGAGGCGTTCCGTTTTTGTCCAATCTTTTTAGTCCTGCGAGCTGACTAGCACTATCCAAAGGGGTGGGGGAAGGGGAGGCGGGGGGTTGCAAGCAAGTGTTCCCCATTTAAATGAAACCATCCGCAGCACTATGAGCTGCAGCAACGATTGTGGATCTCCTGAAGGAAGTTACAATATTGCAGAATGTAGGAGTCTGTTCTTACACTTGTGTGTTTGTGGTTTTTTTCTTGTCCATTTTTTTCTGTCCTTGCTGGTCGCTCTTGCCGTGGATAGTGAATATGATATAGTTTTCCAAAAATATTAATTGCTTTTATTTTTATTTTCTACAGAAAGAAGGACTACATCTATACTCAGTCATCGACTTCAGTCGCACCGAAGTTTGGAAGCTGGAGATTTTTTTTTCTATTGGTTTAGACTATTAGGAAATGTCAGCGCCAGCGCTTAAAAGGGGAACAAGTGTGGGAACGGAGAGAGGAAGCCCGAAGTAAATGACAGGATGCAGACAACTTAAGGCACCAGCAGAGCTGTGTGTGTGTGTATAATAAGAACACTTGGAATTCGGACGCTGCTACTGTACCTCTCCTTTTCAGAAGCCTACTGGAGGACCAGGAGAGGCGATCGATGGGTGTTTTCAATATGCGGAGCTCTGGGTATTACCTTGTTCTGTTGCACTTCTCCGCTGGGATGGTCATTACTTTGGCTAAGGATTCCAAACAAAGTAAGTGAGGGCATCTGGGAGATCTTTTGCATGCAGAAGCATTTCACAGGGGAAACCAAGGCAATAGAAATAACCCACACACCCCATGGCCTTCAGAGGAGCACCAGCAGAAAAAAAAATCCCTGGAATATTTCATTAGAAAATCTTCTTGTAGAGGAGAGAGAGAGAGAGAGATAGCAGGGCGTGCTTTGCAAGAGTCGGGGGTCATCCTTTACATGTCAAGTGATGGGTCCGGGCTCCTCTGAAATGTCTAGATATATTGATACTAGTAATTACACCATTCGACTTAAAGAAAGGTTTCGGGTATGGGAGCTGCTTATTACAGCTCTTGTACCCTCTCTGCTCAACATCTTGAGGTGTGTCGCTGTTCCTGTTGGTTGTGGGACTGACACTTGTTTATCAATTGAAGACAGTGCCGGCAGGGATTGGGTGACTTTACTTACATTCGGGTATTTTGCCCTTCATTCCGGCTGGTACGGCAACATGAGCGATAGACAGATAGAATAGATAGACAGACAGACACCCTACCTTACCCCCAATTGCTAGAACTGTCTCCCTTGTAATATGGCTGAAAGTGGTTCGCGGTCCAAATCTGTGCCCTGTAAAGTCTACTGTATGGCATTTGATGATAATGATATGCCTTTGTTTAAAATTGTCCACCCCTTAAGCTGTTTCTATTATCTTTGTCGGTGCCCCAGCCACTAGCTCCCTGGCAGCAGCAGCTCCGTCCCTCTCTCGCTCTCCTTCTCTCTGACTGGGAAAAACTATTTCAGTTTGTTTCACTAATCCTTAGGCTCGTTCACACGATTGACTGTGAGCTTTGCTGATGAAGAGGCAGGTGGCTGTGCACCACTGCTGTATAACAGTCTTATCCTTTTACAGCCGATTCAACTAGACACGAGGTGCCCTCTCCTTCGGAGTAAAGAGACCCTTTCAGTGGGACTTGAGCGCTCACATAATCAATATAAAACATCAAACACCATCTACTGCAAACAGCAACACACCAGAGGTGCATTTGTAAATGGACTTGGCTCTGATGTTTGAATTCATAATTAATGCAATATTCTGACTTTGTATATGGCTGCTCAAATTTCGTATAATTTCCACTTCTGAGACCTATCGCAGTATTTTTCCTGTAAACCAGGATTTTTTTTTTCTGGAGTAATATGACCTGGGATTAAGAAGGTGCACTTGCAAATCCCTTGTGTAAATTTTACAGTATGGGTGAAGTAAATGCTGTGCCAGTCATGGAGCTTATTTTTCATTTATTTTTTGTTCCTTAGAAATAATCTGCTTTCATGAGCAGTATCAAGGAGCCGCTTTGTCTCTGAATAGTAGGTTAAATGGAGCCCAGAGGAAGGACAGGACTGCTGTCCTAAACTGAGCAGTAGGGTGCAGGCAACAAACTGGAAGCAAAACGGATGCAGTGGGCAGCCAGTTAGTAGTGGACAGGAATTCCTTCTTGGCCAGTTTCTAGGTTTCTGTACTGATTACTAAAAAATATTTTCCACTTCTACCTCCCTCCCTTCCCTCCAACCGTCCCGGATCACAAGGAATATCCCCAAATACTGTCCACAGGCCCCCGTGAAACTGTTGTTCCTGACATCCTAACCGAGGTCAGAGTCCTCTAAGCAAACCAGTATGAAGAATATCAGGCCTGTAATGTCAGTCGACCTTTACACACTGGGGAGCTTTTTACAATTAGTGCGAGAGCCCCCCCCCACCCCCCACCCCCCAAAGCCATGTGTTTCAGTACCTCTCATTTTTCTGAAGAATTGTCCATGATTTGTGTGCGTGTGTGTGTGTGTGGGGAATAGGTTTGCTTCTGTTATTCAGCCCTGTGGGTGGTATCTATAGCAGTATAATTCTTCATCATAAATAATAATGGTATATGGTTAGTCTTTGTTCTGTATAAAATCGATCTGCTCAACCTGCTGTCTGTGCACATTCTAAACAGTTGTGGCATTTCCAAAAAGTTGCTGTTGGCATTCCACACAATTCTTTAATACAGTTCAACTTCAAAGGCCATACAATTTAAAAATTCCTCCTTCACCCCACACTCAAGTATTTGCTTACCATCCAGTGCTGAAAGTTATACCTTTTAGCTAGTAAAAGTGGGAAAATTTAATTTTGATGAGAAACAGAACAAAGAAATGGCAAGCGTTTTATTGGGTGAGGGGACGCTTCTATGACTTCTACATAATAAATGTAAAATATGGACAACCACACACAGCTCGGCATGTTTATCTATCTCAGGATTGAGGTGGTGACTGCAGGGACCTCCAGGGCTTCGCTCTCGGGGTTCATATGCTGTCATTTCAACCCCTGGATGGAAAAATAGCCTTGCTGTATGTATTGCACATACTCTTTATTGTGACAATTATAATAACAATAATTTCAGCTGCAAGTAACCGACCTTTTACTATTGTGCCTCGAAGTCCACCGGACCTTGCCCTGCTTATGTCACTGTCTGGGCCTGCCTGGCATGTTCAGTCATTGTTAACTTTGTCCATCGCAAGCTAATGGTAATGGGTTCCACTCATTAGGAACTGTTCTGCTTAATCAGCAGCTGCTGGAGAGACTGTGCAGAGCTGGCCCGGCGACCACTGCCCGGCTTCCCATTATCTGATTACATTGTCACTTGCTCAGGGCTAGCAGATGATGAAGGGAGAGGGGGGCTCAGTGGGGTTAGAGAGAAGGAGTGTCCACCTCAGTGTTTGCTTAAGAGTGAATCTTTCAAGTGACATGAATGGGGTCCTGTTTTATTTCAGCAGTGAAACAGATGCCAGCCTGGTATGGCATGGATGTGTGCTAGACTGCCCCCCGCCACACCAGACTTCACTATCGTGTCTCCTTTTAACCCAAGGCGACCAGATCCGTTAGACGTCATATATGGGATAGAAAAAAAGTGTTTGCATAAACAGTATGGCATTTTTTTCCTTTGAAACAAAACATAGTGTAACAACCAGGCGCGCATTAATATGAAAGTCTGCCATCACCATACTGTAAACCCTCCAAGGTCACTGCAAAAAGCCCTCTGTCTGGCAGGGTGGTGTAAATGTCCCTTGCTGTGGCAGGCAACACTCTGTGTAATGTTTCCTTACTCGGGGGTAGTATTGTTGCTCACAGTACTTCTATTTAATCAGGTCTGCTAGACGTGCCATCAATAAAATGCAGTGTCTTGGGCAGGCAGGACAAAAGCTCGATTTTGTTTTTATCTGCCAGTGGAAATATGTCAGGCATGAAACTTTTAAACATCACTGAACAATGGTCTACTTTAGGATCTCGGGGCCAGTTCTGGGGCTACTGTTTGTGTCTATGTATGTACTTTTTTACTGTAAAACTATTTTTTTATTTCTGTAACCTAATTGCAACTTATTTCTGCAACCTCCCCCCCCCCCAATCTGGAAAACAGTTTGTTTTTTTAGCTTAGAATGTCTTTCTTGGTAAAACTTTTGATGTAAATAAATGCGTGTGTGTATGTATTATATATATTCTTACACACACAGCTAGCTTGCAGCCTGTCACAGATATTTGACACGTGCACGCACCTGGTTGCTGTTGCTTGATCAGTTTTACATTTAAACATCACTACTTGGACTTTCATTATTTTAATTAGTATTTATTAACCAAGTAAGTGCAAGCGACAATCAAATGCCTGTTTTCCGGGGCCACCTGCATCTTTAAAAATGGCAGATTAATAAGAAAACAAAACAAAGCTGCGCAAGGTGGGGCTGCTGTTATACCCAGTTGTAGTAACACAAGGTACATAGTAATACGTGGTGCTAAAACGTGGAATATAATAACTGTTCCGACACGTTTTGGACTACAGTTACAGTAAGCTTGTTTTTTTGCTCCATTACTCTGATCTGCCTCCCATGCATGAGTTCCTTTACTTAAAGAAAAAAAAAACATTGAATAATTTATGCTTAGCTAAATGTACTTAGTTCTCTTTCGGGAGTGCAGATTAGTACTTAAGAGTTCCTTGCCTGTGCAGGGTGATAAGAAGATGGTCTGGTTTTGCCCAACTAGTTGAGGGACTCCATAAATATAATCACTAATGGCTGCAGTGACCCCGGCTAATCGTATATCCCTTGACCAGTCGGGGCAAAGAGATCAAACAGCATTGGCTTTTCCTTTTAGCCCTGACACACTTAAGCATTTACTTTGCAACATTACACATCTTTAGTCATGTTAAGTCTAATTTAGTATATACCCATGGGAGGTATGTAAGCATAGTTTGTGCTTAAAATAATTATCACCAGGGCATTCCTACAAGAGCATTTCATTCAATCATTTTTATTTTAGTTTTAAAAATTCCATGTGAGAGGCGGCTTGTGGGAATTATTTTTACTGGTGTACCTTTAAATGGCCAGAAAAGATTGTTTTTATATAAATGAGGGACAGAACACTATATACCTTGTGATATGCTGAAGATTAACACACAGAGAAAGTTGGATATGACCACTTAATGGTCCAGGGCATGTTAAGATCAATGGTGGACTTGGGCTTAGGAACCAGCTGGAACCCACCCAGTCCTTTGAGTTACAACTGGAAATGAACTCAGTTCCAGGAAGAAAATGTGGAAGGACATCTGCTAATGTAAAATATATTCCACCAAAATGCATAGAGGTTTACCAAATACAGTGTAACAACAGAGCATATTATGATGAAATATGGGTGAAGAATCTCTTCCACACTGCAAAGATAGAGACATTTCATTGTTTGTTTTCATTTCCACTACTAAGACATGCATATTATTTTATAACTGATTTAAGATGAATACATGAAAAGAGCACTGTTCTCCTGAATAATAGTTGAAAAAATGATCTAGCAGAAACACATTTAACAGAAGGAAGATGAATAAGTGCTCATGGATAATGGATTGCTTGTATTTTATTTATTTATTTATTGACTGATTTTTTTTTTTTTACTTTACAGATAAATGTGGGGGTAATATAGAAGTTACAGCACCTGGGTACCTCACCTCTCCAGGCTACCCAATTACCTATTATTCAAGCCAGAAATGTTTCTGGTTGATTCAAGCTGTTGAACCTTATCAGAAAATTTTGCTCAACTTCAATCCCCACTTTGACCTGGAGGAGAGGGACTGCAAGTAAGCCTACTATTTATCTGTATGCAGTGATGTATGGCACCATCTAGTGGAGAAAAATATCAACGTGTCATACTTGTGCTGTGTTCTTGTTTTCTTATGCAGTACTCTCATCAGACTTAAATGTTAGTGCTTCATGGCTTAAGGAAGCAGCATTTTGCCACTGTAAACACTGCCTATTGTGAGGAGGTCGACTCACTGTAATTGTAAGATCCAGAATTTGAGATTTATGTAATAGTCATACATATGTATGTGTGTGTGCACACAGTGTTTAGCATGAGATTTTTTAAAGTAGTTATATCACAAGTGAAAAAATCCATGTACAAAGGCAACAAAGTCATGAGGGAGTTATATAAAGATTTGCTCATAAGTGATATACGTGCCATACAGTACAACAGCCTGCAATGCAGTTCTCTGTTTATGTTAAATGTTGTTCAAAACAAAAGGGGACACAAACAGTTTTCACCAGTTTTTATTTTACATAGAAACATAGAATTTGATGGCAGATAAGAACCGCTTGCCCCACCTAGTCTGCCCATTTCCCTACCTAATGGATAAGCTGCAGATCCTAGTTAACCAACAGCCTACTTCCTCCTATCCCCCCCACTAGAATTGACTTATGTCTGTTCCATGCATTCTTGAATTCCCCCACTGTTTTTGACTCTACAACCTCCTCAGGAAGACTGTTCCATGTATCCACAACCCTGTCTGTGAAGAAATACTTCCTAACATTACCTCTGAGCCATCCCCATCTTCAAATTGTGCCCCTTGTTTTGCACATCTTTTTTTATGAAAGATGCTACCCTCCTGGACTCTGTTGATTCCCTTGAGGTGTTTGAAAGTTTCTATCATGTCCCCCCTCTCCCTCCTTTCCTCGAGGTTGTACATCTTTAGTTCCTTTAGTCTTTCTTCATATGTCTTCTGATGCAGACCCTGCATCATTTTAGTTGCCTCCTCTGGACAGTCTCCACCCTGTCTATGTCTTTGGGGAGATGGTGTCTCCAGAACTGTACACAATACTCCAGATGTGGTCTTACCAACTGTCTGTACAGAGGGCCAACAACTTCCTGTTTTCTACTGGTGATGCCTCTCCCTATGCATCCCAGTATCCCCCCAGCCCTCCTTACTGCCTTCTCAAATTGCTGGCCCACCTTTAGGTCGTCTGATATGACTACCCCAAGATCCCTTTCCATTTTTGTTGTTGTCAGTATCTCACTCCCCATTGTGTACTCTTCCACTGGGTTTTTGTTTCCCAGGTGCATTACTTTGCACTTTTTTGCATTGAATCTAAGCTGCCATACATTTGACCATTCCTCCAACCTTGCCAAGTCCCTTTTCATCCTTTCCACCCCACCTTGTGTATCAACCTTGTTGCAGATCTTTGTGTCATCTGCAAAGAGACATACTTTCTCTTCCAGTCCCTCTGCAATGTCACTTATAAAGACATTAAAAAGGACCGTCCCCTGTACTGAGCCCTGTGGTACCCCACTAGTAATCCTCCTTTCTTCACTGTGGACTCCATTTACTATTACCCACTGTGTCCTATTGTCCAACTAGTGTTTTACCCAGGCTACCACCCTGGGACCCACTCCCAGGCTGGCTAATTTGTTTATTAATCTTTTGTGCAGGACTGTGTCAAATGCCTTGCTAAAGTCTATGTAGGCCATGTTTACAGCCCCTCCCTGGTCTACTGCTTTGGTTACCTAGCCAAAGAAATCAATTAGATTTGTCTGACATGACCTTCCCGCTGTGAATCCATGCTGCCTTGTGTCCTGTGCCACACTGGTCTCTAGGTACGCAACAATTCTTTCCCTTCAGAAGTGATTCCATAATTTTCCCTACCACTGAGGTCAAACTGACAGGTCTGTAGTTTTCTGCCTCTGTCTTGCTCCCACTTTTGTGAAAGGGGACCACATCCACACTCCTCCAGTCCTCAGGTTCCACCCCATCCTCCCATGATTTATTAAAAAGGGTAGTCAGTGGTGTTACTAGTTCTTCCCTTAGTTCCTTTCAAAGTCTGGGGTAAATCCCATCCGGCCCCATTGCCTTATCCAACTTCAGTTTTAAGAGTCCTTTCAGAACCCTTTCTTCTGTGAAAGGACTAATATCAACCCCCCTATCCAGAGTGCTTCTATTGACCAGATTAGGTATTTCCTCCCGCTTTTCCATTGTGAATACCGAGCAGAAATATTCGTTCAGTATCTCTGCTTCTTCACTGTCGCTCTTTGCCCAACCACCTTCCTCTTTGTTCAGCCTCAGTATCCCTGCCTTAATCTTTCTTTGCTCCCTAATGTACCTATAAAAGGTTTTATCCCCCTGCAGAGGTCTGTGACCTCTTTTAGGATTCATTGCAGTGTGAGGATATTTTAAATAGTGTGATATGCCACAAAGGTTGACACCATGTTTTACAGGCTTGGTTTGGAGCACACATGCTAGCAACAGCGAAGGAACACATTGTTTTCAGTATGTCTACCGATGTGCAGTGCGCTGCTGTGTCTTTTGCAGGCTTGATCCAGTGGCACATGATGTGCTGCTTACACATCCATGTCCATTATATTTTGTCAAGGAAATAGGTTCAGAATGGGCAGATTAGAAATCATTGCTGATCAGAGCCTTGATTCTTTAGCCTCAGGGTCAAGATAATCTAGAATAGGTGGAGTAACATTTGGAAGCCAGCAAAATTAAAGGGGAACATTTATGAACAGTTGTAATCATAGTTTGAATGCCCGTGAAAAGTTATTTTCAATGAAGTAGTGGGCATACCTGTAGGTGGCAGCAGTACAGAGATATTGATGAATAAGCCTGCCCTATACTGAAACTAAACTGTCCCCATGTTTAGAACTGTGTGATGTCACCAAGTCTGAAACTGTGCCTAACCACATTGTAGTTAAGCACAGCTTTACCCTCAGAGGCATCACAATGTTCTAAAATGGTGGCAATGTAGTATCAACATAGGACAAACTTAGTCACTGATATTTCTGGACTGCTGCCAGCTACATGTAAGTCTAATAACATTTAAAAGAGCTTTTCATGGGCTTTCAAAGTATGATGCCCACTTTTCATAACTGTTCTCCTTTAAGATGTGTATCAGTTTACACAAAAAGGGAAGTCCTGGAACCCTGAGTAGGAAGTCTTGGTATTGAGAGTACAAAGTCCTAGTAACCTCAGTATGAAGTACTAGTACTGACACTGAGAAATCCTAGTACCTTGAGTAGGAAGTACATGTACTGAGAGTGAGAACTCATAGCACCTTTAGTAGGAAGTACTGTACTGAGAGTGAGAAGTCCTAGTACTCTGAGTAGGAAATACTAGCACAGTACCTAGAGTAGGAAGTCCCAGTACATTGACAAATAAGGAACTAGAAACCTGCTTGTCCCAGCTAACGAAGACTTGTATTTCAAGGTGTGAGGCTGATAGCACAGTGTGCTTTACATTGGAAAACATTGAGTATTAAAAGGATACAAGTGACACTGAATGTTTAGGTTAATATTTAAAGCAGTAGTGCAATGAAAACAGTTATTCCAAAAAGCTAATTTTCTGCTATGGTTATGAAAAATATTGGCAGAACTGTTGATTTGGGTTTTCTGGATGCTTTCTATGCTGTGTTCTGTACATTCGCATTTTTGTCTGGATTCTTACCTTCCTCAGGTCCTTAGTATTATTTATATGCAAAAATGAGGCAGCCATCTTTTTTTCTTGAGAAATAATTATTATGAAACTTTCATAAAATTCTTAAATGTTAACAGAAACTGAAAATTTCACCACCAAAATAAACTGGATGATATATGGCATTGATTAGGAAGAAAAAAAGGGGGGGGGGGATCAAATTTTAACATATTTTCATTGCACTGCTGCTTTAAGTATCAACTATGGTATATTAGCATTTTATAGTCACTCCAGGATAATCACCAGTAGATTATTAATAAATAAATGTGTAGAATATGTGTAATAATGCTGTTGCACATTGTGATAAACAAACAATATTATTTAATCATTCAAACTTAGAATTTTCAGTAACATAATTTTCAGTAACATAAGTTTTCTTCTTCGGGGAAATATCAGAAGTAAAGAGAAAGTATCTACTAAAATGAAAAGGCTTAAAACTATTGATATTTGCAACAATTATGTTTAATTTTAGTGTTTCCTAGTTTGTTTTTACTTTCTACTGTTATTGTTCTGCTAATAGTCAGTGTCAGTGGCTCAGTAGGTAGCACACTCACCTCTGAGGCCGGGAGATCAGAGGGCTGTGGGTTCAGTTCCCATATCTGGCACTTGGGTTACTATCCCAGTACTGACACTGTAATGCAGCATGAGAGGGGTGCTGCATTTCTGAGGTGCTGTCTTTCGGATGAGACGTTAAACCGAGGTCCCATCTGCCTGGATTGGTGGTAGGTCAGGTGGATGTTAAAGATCCCATGGCACTTATCGAAAAGAGTAAAGGAATTTCCCCGGTGTCCTGGCCAAATTTCCCTCATTCACTAAAAAAATACCACCAACAGCTTAATCTGGTTCAAGGTCAGTTGGCATTCATCTGTATCCCCCTTCCCTGGGTCGTGCCTGAAAATAGGCAGGATTTGCCTAGTGCACTTACCCGGTCAACAAAAGCTAAATAAATAAAAATAATAATTGTGGATAATGCATCACTCATTTTACTATGCCTTTGAAAAAGACATCTCTGAATGGCCTCACAATTGCTGTCTGTGACATCATAATATGTTGTCATGGTAGTGAGTGAATACTATGATGTCAAAAACAAAGGTATGGTGAAGCCCGTTGGGGATAGTTAAATGTTTTTATACACGTTTCTTAGATAAGCTACCAAGGTGTGCTTTAAACCTTGGAAAGAGACTGCAAATGAAAAAAAAAGTATTTTGTAGTGAATTGTAATAGATGAATCATTATGCTTATGACAGTACATCCTGTAGTGCAGAGTTGCTCTAAGGTAAATGCATTGCTGCTGCATGGTGCAGTACAAAATTGCACATGAAGCTGTCCATTTGGTATTCAAAGTGGTCAAATAAGCTAGGGTTTCTGGGCCTTTGCTTTCTACTGACATTGATAATGTAAACAATAACAACAACAACAAAAACCAGTATCACAAGAATTTACCAATAAGTAACAGTATAATATTATTTTAGTTAGTGGAATTAGTGACCAAGAGGGGAAACATGTTTTATGCACTTGGTTAGAATCCCAGATGGTAGCAAGAATGAAGGACTGAGTGTGAATTCCTTCTGTATTTGGTTAAAAGACACAGGGGTAGAAGGGATGCTGAGGGATCTTAGCTACAGTAAGAGAAGGATTAATATTTGTGATGTTCTCATATCTGATCATTTGAACATTAAAAATCACTGACTTTATCTTGAAACAGATTTGCAGTTCCACATGTATTTTATAAAATAAATGGTCTTTTGAAAAAGTAAACATTTTGCTGTTCTATTTCTAGAAAACTAATGTATCTTGATTAGTAAGTGAGCCACTTTAGAAAGTATACTTTACTTGGTGGATTGACCCATAAATGAAGTTAGTGGAACAAATTTTAACAACCCTTTAAGATTTAGGTTAGCAACAAGTTAATTTGAGCCCTGGGACAAAGACTTCCTAATGCCCCTCCCCCAAACACACAGTTTAATTTATCAGTGGTGCTATATGCAGGTTTCTTTTGATTCATTTGCAATCTGCTGGCTGCAGGGTTTCACCCAACTCCCAACCCACAGCAATAATCCTGCACTATTTCTGTTTCCCCCCACCAAAGAGGCTGTGTTGCGACTGCCAAACCCATCAGCTACCACCCCAGTGCTCTGGCCATCCTACAGTGACCGCCTTCAGCACTCGTGTAAGGTTTTCACAGTAATGTAGTATTGTAGTGACAGAAATGACTTAGAATCCTTCTTGTCTGCCTCTCCTGCTGCACATCAGTGACTATCCCCAACTGGAATACAGACACACATCCATGATTAAATGCTGTGGTATGTTATCCCTACTTGTACGGTGTTATCCTCAATATTATTCTCCTTCAGGAACCTGTATAATCCTGCTTTGAAAGGCTGAATGCTCCTGACAGGATCTGGTGCCAGGCAGGGATTTCTAGTGACATTATCAGACCACTGAGGGCATAGCTGAGCAAAGTCAACTTCATGCCACAACTCTACTGCTTTGTCCTGTTTTTGCCCTCCCTCAACTTAATGCATAAGGCTGCTACTGCTGTGGAGGGCATGACACTGTGTGATCACCCATGATGTCCAGTGCTACTCTCAATCTAATCAAAGGAGCTTATTTAAAGGACATCTAAACAAGTTTTTTTAATAGTAACATTTCATAAATCCAACTTCATAGACAACAGGTAAAGAAAAGGCTACAGTTTGCATTGATGCTAAAACTGCATTTATATAATTAACATAAATGCAGTTTCATAGCATTTGAAAAATGTAAACAATAGCCTTGCATTTGAAAAACGTAAACAGTAGCCTTTCTTTTTCCAAAAACCTGCCTGCCCTGCTAGCTTCCTAAGATGGCTACCGAATGTGCTACGTGATTATGTAATATGAGTGAGAGGCAAAGAGCTACATTGCTCTGTGCAGTGCTGACTACTGCTAATTTGTTATGCTCTTAGTTTAGTATTTTCCCCCAAATGATCAAAATCATGTCTTAAAGTGCATTATTTTTCTAAATACATGTTTGGCAATGGTTTTGATCATTTAGTTAGTTTAAACTGCTAAACTTAAGCTATGCTGTAAGCGTCTCTCTCCCTTGCCAAACCACTTTACATGTAGAACAATACACAACTTGCAAAATATCCAGGGCTCAATTTTCAAAGAGCCCTTAGAGTGATGCAAATTGTGTCACTGTAAGGCTGCAGTGATCTCTGGGTGCATCAGGGACCCTACACCCAATTTTATAAAAGGGGGGGGGGGATTCCTGCACCAAAAATCCAGGAGTTGCCACTGCTGCAGGCTAGACTCAAATATAGGGCGCATCTGTGGGAATTGTCACATGGATCCGACCCCACCCAGTGCAACACTAGAGAGGCCAGGATGGTTGGGATGGGTGGTGAAGCTGCTGGACAGGAGGGGGCAGAAGGGGCACAGGAGGTGGCACAGGAGGAGTCAGGGAGACCGCTGGAAATGAAAGGAAGTGCTGTGGCACATGGCAGGGTGTGTTTGCTGTTGTATTAATTTCTTAATGTCTGACAGTTCATAGTAGATTACTGTACAGTACTGCACCTTTACATATACTGTACATACATAAACAGATGAAATCCAACACAGACAATGTGGGGGCAAGAGATATTTCTGAATACCATGGCATCATAGTGAAATGTAACATAGCAGGTCTCACAACTGTTAAGTTATACAGACCATAACAATCATACAGCACCCCCAATAATAGGTATATAGTGGATGATTGTTATGGTCTGTATAACTTAATAGTCATGAGGTCTGCTGTGTTATGCTTCACTATGATGCCATGTTATTCGGACATATCACTTGCCTCTCCTTGTCTGTGTTGGATTTCATCTGTTTATGTATGTACAGTATAAGTAAGAGATACAGTACTGTGTAGTAATCTATCATGAATTGCTAGACATCAACAAATTAATACAAAAGCAAATGCACCCTGTTGGGTGCCACATCACTCCTTTTCATTCCCAGCTGTCTCCCTGACTCCCCTCTACCACCTCCCATGCCCTGTCTGCCCCCTGACCCCACTTTCAGACCCCCTTATTTGCCACAATGTGTTGAACTGGCACAGATCGCTTAATTCACCTCCTCGCTGGTCTAAGTTGAGCCCCTTGATGTGTCCATGGTGGATTTTGCAAAATCTCACAAAAAGGGATATTGCAGCCCTACCATGGCATAAGCCCCCATGCGACCTAGTGCACCCTGCTTTATGGTGCAAAGCTGGAGCCGTGCCACTTTGGTGCAATGACTCCATTTGTTGATGCAGGCCATGTTAGAAAATTGGGAAAACCACATCTTTTGATGCAAGATGCCACTTTATTTATTTTATTTATTTATTTAGTTGTTGTTTACTGGGTAAGTGCACTAGCCATAAAATGACTATTTACAGGCACGACCTGGGATAGTACAACATGGAGAGAAACAGTGCAACAAAAAAAACAACAGGGGTACAGTAATTCAAATAGAGGAAACAGTACAGCAGTGCCACAAAAATGCAATGAGTATTACATCATTTATGTTTGACACAGGCACCTTGTACCTTCTCTAAGACACAGCACTGGTCCAGTGCAAAACTCAAAGTGAAGCAGTACTTTATTGTCCATATTTAGAAGAAAATGTCCTGTTTACCAGTCATTAGTGAGGCCTCATCTGGAGTACTGTGTACAATTCTGGAGGCCTCACCTTAGAAAGAACATTGATGGATTGGAAGTGGTCCAGAGTAGGGCAACAAAAATGATACATGGCCTTCAGAAGATCACCTATGAAAAGAGGCTTGGGGGCTCTGAAATTGTACTCACTAGAGACTAGGAGGGAGAGGGGGGATATGATTGAGACATTCAAGTTTCTTAAAGGCATGAACAAGGTGGCAGAAGTGTAGCTTTTTACCAGGAACGTCAATTCTACTACAAGAGGGCATGAGTGGAAATTAAAAGGTGGCGTGTTCAAGAGGGACATCAGAAAGTATTACTTCTCAGAGAGGGTGGTGAACCTTGGAATAGATTACCTCCCGAGGTGGCGGCTGCAAAGTAACTATCAAGCTGTAAGCACAGGTGGGACAAGGATTGGGAACAAACACATGGCACTGGCAAGGGCAAGATTGTGTGTCTAGGAGGACAGAACACCGGTGCATCATATATCCTGGGATAACTCTCTTGGGCAGACTCGATAGACAACAGGTCTCCTTCTGCTGTCATCTTCTATGTATGTTTCTATGTTTCTGATGTTAAACACTGCCACACTAAACATCACTCCCTGTTTGCCACTGCTGTACAATACACATTCCAACTTGTAAAATACCTGGTGGTCTAGTGGCTTTTTCCCTTTTCTGCAATGCACAGCACTGAAAAGTCAAAATCAAAATGTTGTGTATTCCTATTTTCAGATAATGATGACACTCCCCAGCCAGCCCGTCCATCTGTCCACCCATCATTATCAAAGTACACTCCTGGTTGGTCACATTCACATACTGCTTAACAAATTGCTTCCACTGTCCCTAACAAATTGCTGGTCCCATGAAGAAAGACATTCTTTTGATTATCTGCTCTCTTTGAGACAGCACACACCTTCCCCAACCTGCTTCCTTCCCAGCTGGATCTGGATGACGTGCATAATGACAAGTATACGCATCAGTTAATATTACCATCCAGAAAGGAAGCATGTCAGTAAAGCCATATAGAGAGCAGATAATCAAGACAATGTCTTGCTTTGTGGGACCAGCAATTTGTTAGATAAAGCAGACAGAATTTGCTAATAAGAACTAGTGTGCAAGTGCGACCGACCAGGACTGTACTTTGACAATGGTGGGCAGATGGATGGGTGGGTAGACTGGCTAGGGGGGTTGTTATCTGAAAGAAGGCACACAGTACATTTTCTTGTTTGGCTCTTACACCAGATCAGTGCTGTGCATTGCAGAAGGGGACAAAGCCACTAGACCACAAGGTATTTTACAAGCTGGAATGTGTATTATACAGTGGTGGGACATTTAGTGTGATGCTGTTTACCATCAGAAGGCATACAGGGCATTTTCATTTACGTATGGACAAAAACAGTACTGCTTTAATTTGGCTTTTGCACTGGACTAGTGCTGTGCCTTGGAGAAAGGGACAATGACACTAGACCACCAGGCATTTTATAAGTTGTGTATTGTACATGTAAAGTGGTCTGGCAAAGGAGAGAAACGCTTTAAGTATGGCATGATTTTGGTAGTTTATGCTAACTAAATGATCAAAACCATAGCCTAACATAAGTAGTTAGAAAAATAATACATGTTAATTCATTATTTTGATCATTTTGAGAAAAAAAATGATAAACTAAGGCCATAACAAATGAACACTAGTTAGCACTATACAGAGCAATGTAGCTCTCTGCCTCTCACTCCTCTTACATAATCACATAGCACATTCAGTGGCCATTTTAGGAAGCTGACAGGACATTTTTTTTTATAAAAGGAAAGGCTATTGTTTACATTTACCAAATGCTACAAAACTACTTTAATGTTAATGATATAAAGACAGTTTTGGCATCAATGTAAACAGTAAACTTTCCTTTACCACTCTATGAAGACAGATTTGTGAAGTCTACTGTAAAAATTGCTTGTTTAGGTGTCCTCTCAGTGGCAGTCTGCAGGGGCATTTGCCCTCCCTCCAGATTCTGAGTGCTCTGCAGTACATCATAGACTCCACCAGCATGATGGAGGAAGTCAGGTTTGCAATGTCAGTTTTAGTCTCGTGAATGTTAATCCTACAGCTTGCTCCCTTAGGCCAGCTAAGGTGGTAGACAAGTAAAAAAAAATATGAGACGGTTCAGGATAGCATAAGCACTTTGAGATACAGTTTGCATGAAATGTATTGCATAAGCCAGATTCTGCTCTAGTCCAGACCTATTGCGTTCTCTTCTAAGCAAACTTTCACAAACAATGGCAGCATGTGTAGAACTCTGAGACCCACATGACATTGTCCCAGGCTACATGTTGAAATATTTTAATTTTGCTACTGATTGCATTGTGTCCTATGGCAAGTATATTTCTCACTTTCTGGTAGAAAAAAACAGACATATCAATGGAAATGCATTTTTTGTCAACGATTCCATTTTCCCAAGGAATAAAGGCATTCCTGTAGATGTGGGAGCCTACATATGTTGAACTTCACATTACGCAGTATTCTTTGAGCTATGTGATTAGCGATATTTCCATCCTATTAACTGTCACTTCCTCGCTGTTTTCTGAGGCAGGCCAGAGGTGTAAACAGCTTTCATTTTCTGGGGGAGGGTCTGCAAATTCACTGGTTTATTGCATATGTCACTGCAAAATATATCCAAATCTGTGAGGGTTTTGTCCCCCCAACACCTGATTTCTTCCTGTGCTGCAGGTGGTACCGAACTAGAGTAGAGCCACAGTGCGAGCTATGGTACCGCTGTGTGTGAGGTAACTCATACTCATAACAGAGTACAAATGAAGCTCTAGGCTAAGTGTTACACCCAATAATCTTAAGTAGCATTTACTATTTATGTTGTTTTCTACATTCCTACTCATCTATTGCGTTGCCTAAATGATAACATGTTAATGCTATGATTAAATCCTTGATTTTGCCTGTCCCATAAATTCAGTCTGACATCCACACAATGTGCATTAATTAGCCATTCATGGGTAGGGAAAGATCTATAATATGCAAGATGGAAGGAAGTAGCCCATGAAACATGGGTGAGGATTACTTTAAAAGCTTTTAATTTTGTTCTAGGTTGTAAATACTTTCCAGCGCTCATAAAAGGCCCTGTGTCCCCTTGGTTTTCTAAAAGACCCTGCTGTGGTAATGTAGTCATCTCTCAGGCTCATAAAACCTTATACCTATATAAAAACATGGCAAGGCATTCATACAGTACTCTAAACTTAAGGAATGCTTCCGGTTTCCCAAGTTCGCCAGCTATCAGTATGACAGCAGATAATGGTTTGTGACAAACATTGTACAACAGAGAGATCTTGTGCATGCTCTTCAAATTGGCTGCCTTCATCCAGAGACCAATAATCATTTCATAGGCATCATAGTCAAAGCATTAAGGAAATTAATTTGAAGGTGCAAAGCTGAGGGATTATTTTGTTCATCAACAAGTCACAAGTGATCTCCATTGTGCAATTTCAGATGCTCAGCATTTTTGTAGTGATGTTTTCCATAATAAGCTGGTTAGGGATACAGAGCACTGCATGAATAATTTGATCAGCCATTGCCAGTGATTCCATGGCTCAAAGTTTCTTCAAGGAGATAAGAAGAAACATTACAGTGGATAAGCATCTTCTTTGTTTGTCTGCTCATTTCATGAAACATTCCAAATCTCTTTGAGATTTCTTCTAACTGCACTTGTGAAGACCAGATAGATTTGAAATAGAAGCATGGTGAATGTTGAAACCCTGCCAGATGTGTATAAATAATTTTTCATTGAATTAGTAAATTGAAGGTGACATATAGGTCATCACAGTTTACCTAGAACTTCATGTTTGATTTGCTGTTTGAGAACACTGCCACACCGAAGAAATGAGTCGAGCATTATTCTGTAGAACAGTGGAGTGCTTCTGACCAAACAAAAGACTTCTTTCATTTGTACGTGACACACTCTTATTCTGTTAAGAATAATTGCCCTGAAAATGGGCTCATTCAGGGGAGGGTTTTTAAATTTTTTACCTATATATCATTGGTTGACTATGATAAATAATGTATTAATACTTCTGCAAAGACCACCCTTAGAGTTGTAAGAGTGGTTTCATTTACATTTGTAGGGTATCAGAACCACCCACTTTCAGTTCTCAGTTCTAAAATACATTAATCAGAATATATGTTTTTATTTATTTAGACCATTTGCACACCATGATATCCTCATGTAGGCTAATATCTTAGTTTTCAAGTTTGTCCTGGGGGGGGGGAGGGGGTACAATTGCAGCAGCAGATATGATAAACAAATGCATAATGCACTAAGTATATACATGCTGAGATAATACAAAATGACAAACAGTGGCATTCAAATCATTGGTATATGTTCATAGAGTTTAGGTGTACATAGTATTTAATGAGCCATGAGAAACAATGGATAGTTAGGCAGATGATGTAACTTAAGAGAAGGGCCAGGACAGCTGCAGGTAGTGCTGAGATAGTAAAACATGCATTCTGAAAAACACCGATCATTGGAGCTTCTTTGGCACTTGTGGGCAAGGCATTCTGTGTATTTAGAATGGTTAAAGCAAAGGATTTTAAACCAATGAATTTGTAAGTTCTTGGCACTTACAGATGGGCCTTATTTAGAGATCTCAGCATATACAATGGCTTGGGTGTTTGTAAAAAACTGCTGAGGTAGTTGGTATATATTCCATGTAGGCATATATAAATCAGCATAACCCATCTCACCTCTCCCCTCTTATCCAGCATTAGGAGACCACGGTTACTGCAGAAAAGACAGCGATGCATGGTTTTGCTATAGGCCAGTGCAAATCTACAGTATAAACAATGTGTTTTTATAGGAGTGTCCCCTCAACCTATTTTTTTGCACACATGTGTAGTTTGTAGGCACGAATAATGATTCCCTCTCTTGCATTCTCCAGATTTCATCCTAATTTAGAAATAAATGAGCTTGCTTCACTCTACTTTGCCCTGGTTTGAAAACCTGTTTATCTCCATTGTGAAAGTCATACAAGGCTTCATGGGAGTTAATGATGCATACCTGCACAAGCCAGTAGAAGATTTTTTTTTTCAATTTGTTTAACCAGGAGTGGCACACTAAGCTGAAAGCTTGTTTACAGGTGCAACCCGGGAGCACAGGGAAGTTAAGTGACTTGCTCAGGGTCACACAGTATATACAAGTGGCAGCTGTGGGATTCAAACTCAGGTCTCTAGATATGCAGCTCAGAGCCTTAAACTACTACGCTATACTGCCTCCCGAAGTATATATATTATATACTCTCATTCAGTTCTTTTACATGTCTTGTGAAATCCCTGTATTCTCTAAAAGCATTTTTTTCTAATTCAGATACACTTTAGACTACAGAAATAGCAGGGCACTTACTATGCTTTGCAACATTTCATGACCAGCATAAGGCAAAATCATAGGGACTGCAGAGGACTGCAAAGCACTCACTAATACAACATAACTACTGCAGGCTTCAGCACTAAAACATCATAAAATTGTAGGATAACTTACATCAGTCAGGACAAGACCTTTGCAATGGAGTCAAGCAAGTTTTCACACCAGATTTGAAGTACCTAAATTTACATCTAAAATCTTGATGAAATTAGGAGAGTGCAACAGCATACCTATGCTGTTCACAGCACAGCACTAACCTGGCTAGTGCCATGCAAACCATTTGAATGTGTGGGCCTTAGCATCTAATATTCTAAATCAATTACAGGATGTGATATCAGCCAATAAGCTCTGACTACAATAAGATGGCTTATCTTGCATACGATTTGTGTCTTGTGTGGTGGCTTCAAGTGGAACAACCCATTTCAGCAGTGGGCGGGGGCAACAATATATATTTTTTTCTATTATGTTTTCATCCTGTGTTTTTCCCTGTTTTCATTTATTCATTTATTCATTACAAATCGAGTTTACAACTTTTGAGTATGAGACTCATTTACAAATGTAACAAAATTCATCCACCCCTTCCCCAGGCATGCATGTGCACATGTGGAGGCACACGCATGCCATGTTCTGATGTGCCCTCCAGACTTGCCACTCCTCCTGCCTGCACTGCCACTGGACCTCCACCCAGTGGCAGCAGAACTACAGGGGGGAGACAACCATGCCAGGAGAGGAGAGCTGCCATTAGGCTGCTCAATCCTGCTCCATCTCTCAGCCCGCTGTCAATGTATGAAAGTTAGTGGAACTCTCTCCAGCACCTGCCCTATCTGCTCTGGAGTCCCTCAGGGCTCTATCCTTGGACCCTTACTCTTCTCCCTCTTCCTCAACTCACTTTCTAGCAAATGTGGAGGTAAGATCTTACTCTACGATGACGATGCAGTACTCATTGCATCTGACAGTAACCCCTTTTCACTTCAGAATTCTCTCCAGGTAGCCTACGATTCCGCTGAAACCTGGTTCACTGAACACCGACTCATAATCAACCTAAAGAAAACAAAAACCATGCTCTTCTCCCACCCCCAAAATAAGTCCCACAATTTTCCTCTCACTGTCCACTCCTCCCTCAATATCCCCATCGAACAAGTGCAGTCCTATAAATATCTTGGAATAATCTTTGACTCTGCCCTCTCCTTCCATGGCCACATTTCCACCTTGAACTCTGCCGCCAACTCACGGTTGGGCATTCTTTACCCGCACATAAAATGCCTCCCTTCGCACGCCCTCCGCTTTGCTGTCGCTTCCTCTGTCATATCACTCATCAACTACGGCCTTCCGGTCTATGGGCTGCTGAACAGACGGCCCTAAACAAGGTTCGCCTTTACACTTAACAAAGCTCGCAGGCTTATAACTGAGCGCCTAGACTTACCCACACCTGTCTGCTCTACTCCTTGGCGTCCCTACCCAGCCTGGATGAGCGGCTCATGTACCAAACCTGCCAACTCACCTTTAAAGCCCTCCATGGCCTATCCCCCACTGGCATATCTGACTCAATCCACCAAGCTAATCCGACTATGAACACCCGCAGCTCAGACAAAACAACCCTGGTCATTCCAAGAGCTAGGACGTCGCACGGCCAAAGGGCATTCCCTTACAGAGCGGCCATCTGGTATAACTCCCTCCCTGACGTTATCTCTGACTCCCCCTCATTAGCATGCTTTAAAAGTAGCCTCAGAAATCACCTGCTCATCTCACGCAGATGCCGCTGCCGCTAAAGTAAAAAAAAAAAATGCCTGACAATGCTCACCGAGCTGCTCTCCACCCCTCCTCCTTACCTCCTTCCCTACCCTCTCTTCCTCCCTGGCTTTTCCCCCTCCTTCCCAATCTCTAACCCTATTTAGCTTGATTAGCCATGTATTCCTCATCTGTTTTGAACCAACTGTAAGCTTGAATGACATTTACTTTGTACCTGTATTATCTGTTGTCTCCTATGCCACTGTCCGTGTCCTCTATGTGACGAGGTACCTTTGTAAATGAGCCCCTGGCTCAAAGGTTGTAAACTGATGTTTAAATAAAAAAAAAAAAAAATTCCTCCTACCCTTGCCGGCACCCTGACAACCCAAGGTCATTCCTGAACCCAGGTCACCAGTGTGGTGCGAGATGTGGCATCCAGCACCTCAATGCTATGCACCACCAGGCCAGCTACCAATATATTTATTTTTAAAAAACAAATAACCCTAAAAGTATTACAAGTCACTCTGGGAAACTGAAGTGATTTGGAATATATGTACAGCGTATATTGTCTCTTATTAAAAATTAATGTTCTCTCATGCTGTTTGTACTGAAAGAACTGCTCAACTTTACTTCACAGTCCCAAACAGAACAAGAGAATGCTCTTTTTCATTTTCTAATATTCTTTTTATTAAATTCAGCAACAACAAAAAATATAAAATTATCCCTGTGCAAGAGGTACTAAAAAAATCAAACAAAGTGCAACTTAATACATATTACATTAAACTCAATAAAATATTACTTCATATCATTTGATAATTCAGTTGGGGGTTTCACATCTTGTGAGATAGAATGGTAAACAAAGTATGAAGTATTACACAGCCATCGGTGACCCAGATAGGATTGTAAAATTAAACTGATGGTAAAATCAGACACCTAAGGGGTCTTTAAGTACTGTAGGCCAATATTAGCTTCATAAATGTCAATTCTAGCCATCAAGCTAGAAGACATGTGGCTTAAATAACAGAGTTAAGATGTCACTAGAATTTAGATTAAGGCATACCAAATTATCAATGGTTGCAGCATTAATTGGACTGTAAAAAAGGATATACCCACAGCTACCACAGGACTCTTATAGAGCTTGTATTAAAGAATGCATTAACCAAATGTTTACTGCAAACGTCCAGGTAACGTTTCGTGGACATTGCTTAGTTCTTCCCTTCTTCTTCAGTGTCCTTTGTTTTTGGCATGACAACAACATATAAGCCACTATGATAAATAGATTGGGTGATTTTTTTCAATGCAGTACTACAAAAATTTTAGAATATAAGTGTTCCTACATTAAATCATGCCATAGTCCATTCTAGTGCTCTTAACTTCAGTGTGCAATTGAATTGCAAAAGACAGCATACATATCACTATCAAGTAGCAGCAAAAAACAGTGAAAAGTAACTTGAAACAAATCCTGTCGAAAGATTCTGTCCTATTCTTCAGCCTGGTCGGTTTGCATTTCTTCATGGTTCCAATCTATTCACAATTGAATGACTTAGTTAGCTGCCTCCTTGGTACTGATAAAAGGAATTCTTGCCTCCTGTGGTATATTGCATTCTCATGGGCATTAACAAGGCAAATGGTATTCCTAGGTTGAGAAGTTGGAGTTCCATCAAATTCCATTCCATCAGAATTATTCCTCCTTTGCTTAGTCACAAAGGTCAGCTCAGGGAATGCCTGAAAAATGAACTCTGCTACAGTAATTTTCCCACTTTGCCTAGCCAAAAGAAATGCTTGGTCATGGATCACTGGTGAGGAGAAAGTGACCGGAATTATATAGAAACATAGAAACAGACAAGGAAGGCAGAAAGAGACCACAGGTCCATCCAGTGTGCCCATAAACCCTAACAAACCTGGGTCCTATCGTCCATACAGGGTTCTAACCCACACTGTTGACCCCCATGATCCCTACCCTACTGCTATCACCCTGAGCAATCACCAAGTCCTTCATTGTGTCCCAGCCGTGTTATGTTTGAAATCATCAATAGTTTTGGTGACCACCACATCAGCTGGCAGATTGTTCCACAGCTCCACCACCATTTCCTTAAAATAAAACTTTCTCACTTCCCTCTTGAGTCTCCCCTCCATCAGTTTCCACTTGTGCTCCTGTGTTCTGGAGCCACTATTTATGCTAAATAGTTCCTTGCAGTTTACCTTGTTCATTCCTTTCTGGAACTTGAAGACACCTATCACATCTCCCCCCTCTCTTGTCTGGCCTCCAGCATGTACATGTTCAGTGCCTTGAGCCGATCCTTGTAAGATCTTCCCTGCTGGCCCAGAATCATTTTGGTCACCCTACATTGCACTGTCTACAGCCTGTCCTTATCTTTCCTTAGGTGAGGACTCCACAACTGGGCACAACACTCCAGATGAGGCCTCACCAGTGATCCACAGAGAGGTACTAATACCTCCTTCCTTCTGCTGTTAATACCACATCCTATACACCCAAGCGTCCTGTTTGCCTTACTGTAGGCTTTGTTACACTGGTTGGATTGTTTTAGGGATACACTGAAGATGACTCCTAGGTCTCTTTCCTCACTGGTCATGCACAGCTTTATACCTCCCCATCCAGTACTCTGTCTTTGGGTTCTTGTTCCCTATGTGCATCACTTTGCACTTTTAGCATTGAATTTCAACTGCCAAATCTTTGACCACCTCTCTAGGTTTTGCCAGTCTCTTTGCATCTTCCTAATCCTCATCTCACTGTCTACCCTGCCACAGAGTTTAGTATCATCTGCAAAGAGATATATATTATCCTGGCTTCATTCCCCCATGTTGCTAATGAACATATTTAAAAAGACTGAACTTAGGTCCAATCCTTGTGGCATCTCACTGGTGACTTTCCTTTCTTCTGATTTGACTCTGTTAACCCCAAAACCCTGCTGTCTCCTTTCCATCCAGTTTCTCATTCATCTAACTGTGTCATTTGCTGTTCCCATATCCTCTAGCTTCTTCTGCAGCCTTCTGTGAGGCACTGAGTCAAAAGCCTTGCTGAAATCAAAGTAGAGTAAACTCACAGCATTGCCCTTCTAAACATTTGCTCCACACAGCCTGTGATATTTCTTATGCTTCAGTCAGGGCTGCAGGTTCTCGCATCTGTCTCGGGAGGTATTCATGGCTAATGGTGGCCGGCTTTGCCACAGATTTACAACAAGCAATTCTTAATGCCCCATTTAGATGGCAGAAGTAGTTGGATCACAATGTATGGGAGACTCTCAAAGATCTCCAAGCCTTGGGCAGGATTTTAAAGTCTGTACACTCCCTCTAAAATACCTAGCCTAGGGGTAGGAGTTAGGGGTTCCTTTTGTTTGGTGGTGGTTAGGGGACAGTGCCCAGCCCTCTGACAGTAGGGCAGGGGCAAAGGAGCAGGGGCCTTGCAAGTTCCCGCCACTACCCCCGGTGCCCATTCAAAAGCTCCTACAGGTGGTGGAGCCACCCCCACAGGCTAAACCTGACTCCTTATACACCTCCCAGCCACCTTTACCTCCAGTTGTTGTCTTAGGGGGCAGACTCTCCCTTCATAAAGACCAGTGGAAGGAGATGACCACAGACACATATGTCCTGGAGATCATAGAAAAGGGGCATATTCTGGAACTTGTGGAAAACCCTCCAGATCATTCCCCCATCTGTGACAACATATCCCCCAAGTCACCTGCCCCGATGCTGAAGTAAGTGCAGTCTTTGCTGTAAAAGTGGGTAATATTAACTGTGCCTGTAGAGCAAAGGGACACAGGGTTTTCTTCCTAGTACCCCCTGGTCCCAAAGTGGATGGGAGACATGAGGCCTGTCTTGGATCTCAGATAGCTCAACTTCTTTATAGACTAGAAGAAGTTCAGAATGGTCACTTTACAGGGTCTACTTTCGTTAATGCAGACAGGGGATTGGATATTCTCCCTAGGCGTGAAGGATGCTTATGTCCATATCAGGATTCGGCAGCCTCACAGAAATTACTTGCGGTTCCTGCTCTAAGGGGAATATTACCAATTCAGAGTGTCGTGCTTTGGCTTGTCTTCTACACCATAGGTCTTCACCGAGTGCTTGACAGTGGTGCAGCAGCCCAGCGCAGGAAAACTTTATGTGTTTTCCCTTACCTGGATGATTGACTGTCGAAAGCCACTCTGGGGACCAAGCCCAGTCCAGGGGCCAGCTCTTGAAGACTTTTGCTCGAACCAGACAGTTGTTTGATTCACTGGGAGTATCAGCATACAAAAATCAATTTTGATGCCTTGCCATCAACTGCAGTATGTAGTGGCAGACCTGGACTCAGCCCAGGGCTCAGCTTTTCTGTCTGTGGACAGGGTCAACCACCTGATTGCCCAAGTACAGTTGGTGCACGACAGTTGTTATTGCCCAGCAGGGACATTTCTGTGTTTTCTGGGCCTTATGGCAGTGACCACTGTTACAGTTCTGCTGGCCAGGTTTCATGTGCGGATTTCCGAGTGGACCCTAAGTGTCTGGAAGGACCAGCTCTCAGGATGATCTAGAACAGATGGTTATAGTCACATCCCGTGTGTGCAGAGTGCCCAAGTGGTGGTTGGAACACAGCAACCTACTCAAGGGGGTGCCATTCCTGATCCCACTACCCTTTTCAGATCCTCACCATGGATGCCTTGGGACTGGGTTAGGGAGGCTGACTTGGGGCCTTATCAGACACAGGGCAAGTGGACCCCAGTGAAGCACACTTTGCACATCACTGTTCTAGAAATGAGGCCTGTCCTGCATGGACTGCAGGCCTTTCAGAACCACTTATCCCCAGGTCCTTTGGTAATGTAGACAGACAATGTCAGTGTGAAGCACTACATCAACAAGCAAAGGGGGATGGGGGTAGAGTAAAATACTTTCAGGGATTAGAAAGTCAATACAAAGAAGTGCAAGATAATGCATATGGGCACAAAAACCCTGGTACAATATATCAGTTGGGGGTGAGGATATAGCATGCACCAAGCAGGAAAGGGATCTTGGGGTTATCATCTCTGATGACCTCAAGGTAGGGAAATAGTGTGACAAGGCAGCAGGTAAAGCAAATAGGATGCTGGGATGCATAGGCAGGGGCATCACCAGCAGGAAAAGGAAGATCATAATTCCACTATACAAGACACTGGTGAGGCCCCACCTGGAGTACAGTGTACAGTTCTGGAGACCTTACCTACGTAAGGACATAAACAGGGTAGAGAAGGTTCAGAGGAGGGCAACAAAGATGGTGTATGGATTGCATCACAAGTCCTATGAGGACAGGTTGAAGGAACTGAACATGTACTCCCTGGAGGAGAGGAGGGAGAGAGGGGATATGATAGAGACATACAAGTATCTTACAGGGAGGAACAGGGTGCAGGAATATACTATTTTTAAGTGAAAAGATGTCCCAGGACTAGAGGCATGGGATGAAGTTGGAGGAGGACAATTCAGAGGAAACGTGAGGAAGAATTTCTTCACAGAACGGGTGGTGGACAAGTGGAACACCCTGCCAGAGGAAGTGGTGGAGGCTGAAACAATCACAGGATTTAAGAATGCATGGGATAGACATAAAGAAATTCTGGAGGTCAGGGCTAAGGGGCAACAGACTTCTAGGAAAACGTAAAGTGAACTTACAAGCTCAAATGGGCAGACTGGGTGGGCCATAGGCCCTTATCTGCTGACACTGTCTATGTATCTATGTATCTATGTACCCTTGTTACCCAGTCAAATAATACTCTCAGGTTCATCTGACAAGGCCTTCCTGCTATGAACTCATGCTGTGTATTATCCTGTTGTCCATTGCACTCCAGGTAGCTCACAAGGTCCTCTGGTGTCTCCATCAGTTTACCCACAATAGAGGTAAGACTGACTAGTCTGTAGTTACCTGGTTGCTCCTTGTCCTACCCTCGCCCATTATGAGTTGTACTATGTCTACTACCCTCCAGTTTTTTGGAACTAACCCTGCCTGAACTGAGCTTTTGACTAGCCCCATTTGTGTTTCAGTTTGTTCTGTTGCCAATTCCTTGAGCACCCTCAGATGTATCCCATCTGGCCCTAGGGTCTTATCTATCTTCAGGGCTGCTGGCCCTTCTGTAATGCTTTCACTGGCAAATACTGTCTGCCTCATCTCAATGATCCCCCTGAACTGAGCTATTGAATAGCCCTATAAGAGGCTTCATTAGTCACATCGCCAGTTCCTTGAACACCCTCAGATGCATCCTATCTGGCCCCAGGATCTTATCTCGCTTTAGGGCTGCTAGCCCTTCCCAAACCATTTCACTAGTAAATACGTTATGTCTCATAGAGGTCATATTCAGAGGCCCCCTATTGCACTATGCTTACCTGGCAGCATGACTGTGTAGAATGTACTGCAGCACTTACACAAATAAGGGATCTCTCTAGCCACTAGACTACCAGGGAGTATATCATGAGTATGAGAACAGGTGATGAGGGGGTAATAGGGTCCACTATACTACCAGGGAGTATATCACACCTATAAGAATGAGCGATTGAGGGGTGGATGGACCACTAGACACCAGAGAATCTCATATACTAGCCAGCACAGAGAATCAGGGGATGAAGGAACACTAGACACCAGGAATTAATGTACCTACTAGGCATGATGGGTGCTACAAGGGCTATGCAAGCATGCTGCCATAAAGGGTATACAAATGCACTCCCCCAATGCCGTGCATGCCCAGTGGGCTCAGTAGCATGCTATGGCTGAATATGGCCTACAGGAGCCCTGGCACTATCCCCTTTGGGCAGCACTATCTCCAGTGAGTTCCCTGATGGACCATATTTAGCCCTGGGCTGCATCAGTTCACTGCATAGTCACTATACGCTGCACTGGCACAGCTCCATATTCAGACCGCACACTCCAGTCAGAGCACATTAACTATGTGAATGAATATTGCACAGAGCCAGCACTGTGCTATTTGCTGTGAAGCACTACTGTCTGTGTGGTGCATATGGCTAGCCCTACAAATGGGGTCCAAATAGTGGTGGGACTGTGGTATGGCCAACTTTGGGAACCATTGCAGGCTCAAACAGTGCTCATGTTTAAGTTGGATAGCTACCTGGAAACTAGGGGAAAAATGGATAACTGTGGGAAACTATTAAAAAGAAGCAGAGAGTCACAATGGGCACATAGTCTGCTTCCATCTTGCACTCCCATGTCCCTGTGTTCCTATTCTCAGTGCTTGGGCATGGAGTGAAGTCACAAGTGTAGTTTTGTGACAGTAAGATTGTTACTATGGCAACAGGTTGTAATGTCAGAAATACATGACTGATTTCACTGCATGATAAAGTATAATGAGTAGCTGGTTAAGCAACAGTGATGAATTAGGAAATACAGGAACTATAGATATGTTTGGGTTTAAAACAATGTGTTGTTTAAGCATGTCCTAATACAAAAGTCCCCTATTAAAATATTTAAGAGAGCTAGTCTACAAGAAAATAATTGCTTTTAAAAGTTAGGTAGCTGAATTTGTGATACTACTGAATGTTGTACAGTACAATCTTCTGCACTGACTGAACACTGCTTCACTGAACAATTCCTGCTCTAGAGACTGGCTTCTCTCATCCTTTGAGCTAGCAATATTTTATGTTTCAAAGTACTTTAGAACACATATCTTACCTCCCTGCTTCAAGTGGGGGTCATTCTGAAGTGAGTGGATACCCTTTTTTACGAGTCTCTTTATTTTCTCTGCTATGCTTACCATCTGTTCTTGCTTCTCTTATCCTACATGCGCGAGGATTCCTCTTAGTTGTGCCAGCAATCCTCTGTCCCTGACTGATTCAGCTACTCTGGATGACCACAGTCTGTCACTTGCCTCTGAGATCTCACCGTCAACTTTCAGAACAGCCAGCTTGTAGTCAGATGGAGAGAAAGCAATTCTAAAAGTGCTACCATCAGGCAAGGGCCAGCATTTCGGAGCACAGTGAGCATGGGAAGGGACAAGATAACCCCATCACCTTGTGCCAGTCAGAGGGGATTTACCCCATTTTGTATCCCTCCTGCCAACCTAGATTGAGCGTGCATGCAAACTACTCTAGGGGAAGTGTCAGGCAACGTGTGGTCACCCATACTGCCATTGGCACCTCCACTGGGCCAACCCTAGGTGATGCTGGCTATACAGCTATGCTAACTCTCCCTCCTCAACAGGACAGTATCTACACAGATACTCTCGGACCTCCCTGCTGACCTGTGAACCCAGTTTACTAGCATGCCACAGCAATTCCCCCAACCCTTAGCATCACAGAGTTGTCATGTGTGGACATCTCTAATAGGAAACAAAACATACACTATGCATCTTGTTGTAGATTACAGAATCCAAATCCATAGAAAGATTATAGTGCTAGTAAAAGAAATGTTTAAAATTGGAATGGGACACATTCTCTGCATCCCTAATATATAGCTTTGAGTTAAAATATGTCTACCCTAATATCCTGAGGTCATGGATGTAGCGCATCCTCCAGATTCCTGACTTATAATCAGCACTTATTTGGCATAAAAGTCCAAGGTAATGACTTGAAGCACAGCATCACTCATACCCTCCTTATGAAATGTATCATAGATAATATTTCATTTATTTATTTCAAAAGTTTTACCTGGAAAGAGACATGCTGTGGTGGCAACAGCTTCTTTCCAGATGTGTCCTGGGGGAGAGGGAGGAGGTGGGGGAGAAGGGAGTCCAGTTCAAAACAGAAAATACAATAAGATGCATCTAAAACAACAATTTAAAAAGCATACAACAGTAAATATAGATAAAACTACACTTACGTCATGAGAAAGAACAGTTCTACAGGACCAACCTTAGTACTCAGTAATACATAGTAGCTAAGTTGCAGTCTGAGGGGCAGTAACAGGGCCGACTACAGAGCTGCATTTAGTGCAAAATGGGGCTGGGGATCAGGGACATTTGCACTTGTGAGAAGAGAAGTTATGAAAGAGGGATTTGAGAAAACAGAGGGAGGAGGTGGAATGATTAGCAGAAGGCAGACCAGAGCAGAGTTTAGGGAATGTGAATAAGAAAGCAGCTTGACCTGCAGAGGAATTTACAAGGGGGAAGGAGAGATAGTGAACATCACAGTTATGGAGGGAGTACACAGGGGCAAAGGAACCAGAGAGGAGGGAGCTAAGGTGTGGTAGAAGGGAGCCAAACCAGAATTTTGAAATAAAGGAGGCATATTATATGCCACCATGTTGAAAGACTTATGATTGGCTTATCTAAAATTAACTGTAACATGCCACATTCCCCACAAGCCCACAAAGTATGATAACATATAGCCACAGACACATGTTTTGTTGGGCTCAGAATCCCATCAGTGGGATTTAGCCATTGGCACTGCACAGCACAAGAGGGTCAGCAGGCCAATGGTGGTGGTTTTCTGGGATGTGGCAAGCCTGACATTTTTTTTAAAGGAAAGAACCTCAGTGGAAAGTACTGGAACAAGAGGTCCTTTAAAACATGTTTAGGCAGCAAAGCCACATTTCAAAGAAGTATAAAAATACACAAATCCCCCTTGAGGTTTTGGATATCATTTGTAGGAAAGGCACTGTGTAAAAAAATGTCTTCACTTTCCTAGTGCTGTGAATCATGAGTAATACATGCAAGGACCAGGAAGGAACTCCATCTGGCTTAGCTTTAAACAGGACTGCAAGGTGCTGTAGCTTTTTGTCACCCTCCTCTCATTCCTGACTATGCACTTAATATGGGTGTTCAGTTCTGGGACTGGTAGTGTAGCCTAGAGGTTAGAGTAACAAGCTATGAATGAGCTTGTTACATCCAGCAGTCTGGGTTTGATTCCCACAACCTCCACTTGTGTACTGTGTGGCTCTGAGCAAGTCACTTAATCAGCTCAGAGCTTCTGGATCACCCCTGAAAACAGGCAGTTATGCCTAGCAGTCTTACCTGGTTAACAAAGAATAAATAAATACATTCTCAGAAGGCTTTCTACCAATTTTAGAGCTGAGAGAAGGCTGCTTTAAACATGTTTTAAACATCTCTGTGAAGAGTTCCTTAGGATGTGAATTCCCTAGACTACATACCACTGACTTTCTTTCTGTTAGTTTTTGAATGTGCCTTTCCAGATGTGGACACAGTTCCTGCACCAACATGTCAGGAGCTGAACTGGCTTTAGTAAATCTGAATCAGCACTAATGGGTTTAGCACATCTCCTCACCATGCCATCCTTTCTCACACTGCTGAGTTACTATAGTATCAAGTGTCTCCCTGACCAAGGACTGGACAGGAGTCTCACATTAGCACTTCATAATGACACACTGGCCCACTTTGTTTCCATAAACCATTAATACATCACACTCTTAACTGCCTGGTAGTGACGTGCCCATTGTAGATGACCATTTAAAAAGTAACTGCAGCATATTTTTTCTTCTGAGATTTTTTTTAAGAAAAGAAAAACATTAGCAGAAAATTGTCAGTTCAGACTCCTTGACTCAAGAACCAAAAGAAATATTTTTTTAAAGATAAGGAGCAGCTCATCTAACAGTCAGAATATGGAAATACATATACATCTTGATGAAAATGTAATCTTTCTGCTCCAGTCTTTAGCTGTCATCATTGGAATGTTTTTATTAGAAAACTATTTTCATAGGCTCTGTAATCAAATACAATGTCAAAAAACCTTCAGGCACACCCTGGCCCAAATTTCACAGGACTGACATTGTATTTCGACCATAAATCACAGTATGGCTGTTCCAACTACTGTAGTTCCCGTTAATGTTTATATGCTATGGAAACAGAGGCTAAATCTCATGAAGCTGGAACCTGAAAAGTCTTCCCACTTATAATCTATCAGACAAGTTCCTTTATCTCCATAGTACCTGACTACTGTGTATCGACTACATATTTAAAAGATTCTAAAAATATTGTGTCCATTTGCATTTTTAATGCATTGCTTAAAACAGATGGGACATCACTGTCTGTATTATATCACACTTTATCAAGTCATGAAAATCTAAATAGTCTTTAAGTTCAGGCTATCTTAAAAAATTATGGGGCACTATTATTTATAATCTGCCACACTGGTTAGAAACCATTGTGATGGCTTAAAAACCCTGATTTTGAAATCAGCAACAAGAAATTAAATACACTGTTTGCCTGTTACTGTGTACAAGTGGATAAATCTAGAGTACATGGCTTGTCTTTGAAAGTTCAGATGCCATTGTTTCTATATCAGCTGGGCTCAGGCCAGGACTTGACAGGATTAGATTGAAATCAGTTTACCATATACTACTATACCTACAATCCTGTAATGTTTTGTCCTGTAGACAGTTATTTCATGTTATTGCATTGTGTACAATGTTAAAGTTGACCTGATGTGACTGAAGCTCAGATATCAGTGCCTAACCTTATGTAACATTCTACTTAATCAAAGTCCTTGGGTCTGTTCAAATGGGTGCGGAATCTGGGTGTTATATTTGACGATGAACTGACACTTCATTCACAGTTGTCAGCCATCATCAAGTCCTCTTTTACCATCTGTGGAATATCAACCAGATTAAGCACCTTGTTCCATCCAGCAATCTTCCAAACTGAGCCACGCCTTGGTGACCTTGCATCTTGACTACTGTAACTCCTTGTACCTCGGGCTTCTGGGGGTTGATATCTGCCACCTGCAGCTGGTGCAGAATGCAGCAGCCAGGTTGTTGACTGGGCTTTCTTGGTCAACTCATATTACTCCTGTGCTGCAAGAACTGCACTGGCTGTTTGTTCAGTGGTGGATCACCTTCAAGGTTGGTTTGCTGACCTATAATGCCCTACATGGACAGGGTCCTGGCTACCTGAGAGATGTGTCCCTACTGCCCCCTCTGACTGCTCTGCTTGGCTGACGAGGGATTGCTAGAGGTTCCCAGGGTTCAGTTGAAGACATTTGGGTCACAGGCACTTATGTTTGTGGTCCCTATCCTGTGGAACTCTCTACCTCATTGAATAAGAGAGTGCTGGACAGTGGAGAGCTTCAGAACTACCTTAAAAACATACCTATTTGAACTCACCTTTGGTGATGATTTTTGAATTATGTGATAGCACTGGTTTTATATGTGTTTTATTTATTTATTGTAATGGGAGCTATGATCTCTGGAATAGCACCTTTTTAAAAATAAAGATGATTCATTGATTGCTTGAAGATGATGAATTCCACGGTGAGAATCAAAGTGCAGGGACATAGTAGGGATGTTAGATCATGGTCTTACTGGAGATTTTCAATTTCAGACTCTACCCTTAGCTTACTTCTCAAATAAAATGTGAATTAGATTAAGTTTATTGTATTTATATAGCATACCTCTGGTACAGCACTCAATGTGCTAGGAACCGTACAAATGAAACCAAAAAGAAAAGAGTGCAAAGCCTCCTAGAGATGTTCCCAAATTACAAAGAGCAATCCTAATGTAAATATAAAAAGTTTGAGATTCTCTTACCTGAGGAACCAATTGACTTTCCATTGGAAAGGAGTTCAACTTAGTTAGGGGCAGAGAATAAGAAAGCTGTCCCTGCTGTACTGTAGAAATAAAATCCATGGGATAGCAGGCAGACCAGCCACTGCTAACCTAAGGGGATGAACTGGGCTATATGACTTCAGGTGGTCAGAGATGTTAACAGAGAAAGAAACATGAGAGAGGCACCAATGTCTAAAGAAAATGAAGACAACCCAAAGCACTGTAATCTGTCCATAATATACTGCACTATAGTAATTGTAAATCATAAAATAGGCAACATAAGTAACATTTTACTGCTCCGTTATAGCAAAATTATTAACATTTCTTTACAAATATTTTTTTAACAAATAGCAGATGAACACTATATAATACATGATGATCAATAACATTAAGAATATAGTGTGCACACTCATGGCAATGACTTGGCTGATGAAAGGATAAACAAAAATTTTCAAGTCAAGCCAGTGCATCAATGCAGCAGTAGTGCTACTGCTCCTTGTGACATTGGCGACCTGAGTTCAAAAGCAAGCTAATGTTGTCAGGGACCAGAGAGGGAGAGGAGGACTGATAAAGCCAGAGGACACCCTCCTCCTCCTCCTCCGGGGCCCGGGGGGGGGAGGTCTGTGAGCTCCAGTGCAACATTGCCATCTGGGTGACCACAGGTGGCAGTACAAGTGCAGCCATGATAGGTGGGTAGGTGCCTCCTGATGGAGGATGTCAGCATGCTTACATGTGACATCCACTTTGGCACTTGCCCATGAGGCACACAGGGTAGAGGGATAAAACAAGAAAGTGGAGCCCTTGACCACAAGATGACACTGCCTCTCTCATCACAGGTCCTGCACCACTCACTGGGATGATAAAACTTGAGTTAAACTCCTCCTGGGCCTGTGGGGCACTGTCAGATGAGAGGTATATCCCAGGGAAAGGGGGTGATGGGGCTGAGGAAGAGGGAGTCTGATGGGGGCTGGTCAAGTATGTGGCAGATAAAGTACAGTAAATAAAAAAACTTTCAAATGAAATACCGTTATGGTTCACATGTGCACAGAATTACACAATGGCTCAGCTGTCACAAATGCAATAGGCATCAAGTTTTCTAAGCAATTTGTCAAAGTCCAGCAGCAGTGGCTTAGGCCCACTGGTTGTCCAAGGTAAACAAAAAGGGCACAGTGTAACATTTTGAAAGGCCGTGGGAGGCCATCCATCACACACACCTGCCTTCAACAAACTGCTGCGCAGATTTACTGTTACTTAATTAGGCAGTGTCAGGGAACAGACGTCAGGACTGTGGAACATGCCTGCACTAAATGTTAATGCTCTGCCTCTGATCAAATAGAGGCAAGACTCAGTTCATGCTCCTGTGTCTTAACCTGTCACCATTCAAACATGAAAAAGTGCCCCCCAAGTTATGGGGACCAAAGGCAAAATGTGGGATGCACTATCACATCTTAGAGCTATAAATGAAGAAAACTGTCCAAGCTAGTGGTTTCTTTTTCTTAAAGCTTATGGCCATTGGCATCATAGCACACTGTGGATTTATGCTTTCAAATGTTAGTGTAGAATGTCAGACTGCAGCTTCTTGAAGTGTGACAGAAGGCTTCTAAGCAGTAAAATGAAGGACTTTCCCTGGTAGTGTGGCTCATTTGAGAAGTATGTTCATGAGCCTTCGGGGATTTTAGTTCTTCACAACTGGCAGCATGATGAACTAGACCTGGACTTTCCTCAACTAGTAACTGGAAAATGTGCAAACTTTAGCTAATTAAAGAGCAGCTCTGCATTTCGGCATCTGCTTTCACAAATAAGATATTTCAGCTGTCACAGTTTTGTACAGAATCTATTCTTTTTCATTTTCAATGTTCCTTTTCAAGATTTACAGCACATCTTGCTAGTCCATCTGAAAAGTCTGTATAGAAAACACTTGAAAACATTTTACTCTCCCATTTACCTCACAGTGCCTTTGTTTATGGAATCAGTGCTCACCATGACAACTGACTGTGATGTCACAAACAGCAACTGTGTGGTTAGCAGGGGAGAGTTAGATACAACATGATAGACTCAGTGAAATAATTGCTGCATAATCTGTAGTATTTATTAGACCAACCACAAGAGAAAGAAAACAAAAATAACAAAGGACTACAAAACAATAAAGTTAAAACATAATGTGCCCTATGCACGAAGATGCAGAATGGGTAAGCGTGCATATCTGGGGCGAGTAGCCACTCCGCACCCACTGTGCCCCCCCCCACATGGCATGCATGAAGGGGGGCATGCGAACCACCACACCCGATCCCCACATCCTCGGATAGATCCACATTGGGGGCATTCAATGCATGCCACCACGCGAGTATCACTAACCTATCGAGGTGCTGGTCGCGATGGGTGCAGAGAGAGTGGTGCAGGGCATGCCAGTGAGACCCTGCCATAACCCACTGCACACCCCCATGAATACAGGCATCCAATCACCGGGGGACCAGGATAGGGTACACTGTGCTGTCCCTGACCACTAGGCAGCAGGGGCAGCTGGATGGGTGACTGCCTGGTAGGATCATGTGCAGCAGCATTGGGACTGGGGGGTGCTGTGTGGGTCCAGGTGCATGCAATCGGCATGCACAGCCCCGGACCCATGCCACCCTGTGCATGGGATCCACTATGGGTCCCAGGGGGCATCCCTTTGGATGCCCACTGGTACAATGACTACTCCCCTGGCCACCCTGTGGAGTCCTGTGCACTGGGATGGAGTAGCTGTGGACAGGTGGCTGGCATTGGTAAATGCCAGTATTGGCACACCTGTCCACGGAGCATAGGGTCACGGGCGGGGTATGTGCATTTTGTGCGTACCTCCGCCTCTTTCGTGCATAGGGGCCAATTTGTGTAAATCTAGTGTCTTTAAGTACTTTAGTGTAATAGAGAGTTGCTCTTTAACAAAAGAGAAAGTCCAGTGCAAGGCAACACAGTTGAAAGTTTAAATCACCTGGACATTTTAGATCAGTTGTGTGAAGTTACTTTAGAATCAAGGAAGGAAAGTGATGTGTCAGAATTTGCAGAAAGAAAATGAGTTTTATTTTTCACATGAAGTGATTTGGAAAATTTGCTAAACACAGTTCTAGGGCTCCATTTTTAATCACTTGGACCAGTGCAAAGTGGTCATTGTGATCATGTAGCGCCAGCACTGAGACTGCAGCCCCATTGATCCCTGAAAAGGAGGATCACAACCCCTTTCTGAGCACCCAAAAAAGAAATTTTGAGTGACTGGGAAAGGGGCTAGGAGTACAAGACCACGTACAAAAGGCAGAATGAACTTTGCAGGCCTTGTCACAGGCACCTGTACTTCCATCTGGTTGTTGCCTGTTTGAAGCAGAAGACAATGGGAGGTACAGTGCTGTGGCTGTATGTAAAAGCCTGGTGTTTGGACTCTTTTTGGGTGGGGGCATCTAAACCATGGGAAAAAAGACAAAAAGCTGCTACTGAAGGAGGAACAACTGGACACCTGGTTACATATAGCAATGGGAATGTATGAGGGAAGGGGTTCCCTGGACTACCAAAACAACACTGAACTGTGAGGACCTCAGAAACATGGGGGCATTAGGGATAAGGCAAACTTCTATGCAGGATACCCATGTGGTAAGGTTGCAGCACGATGTCCTATGTGCCTGGCACAATGTCATGCAGTAATCTCGTTGCCCAGGGGCATGTCAGCGTGTAAGTGGGTCAAACCTCCATTTGCAACCACTAGCATCTGGAAGGCATATTTGCATGGTTCCAGTACTGCAGGGGGGATTCCTCCTTCTTGTGACACATTGCTCCTTTTGTGAACGGTGCTGTCTGGAGCCAGTGGAATGGTGTGTTCCAAAAAGCGCCCATTTTGTACTGCCCCAACAGTTACTGAGTACGGAATCCACAATATTTTGAAAGGTATAGCGTTCAGACATGTGCGGTTAGGTAATGTACAGTGTGTGCTGCATAAGATAAACTGCATATTGTATCGGACAACCACAAGTAAACACACACACACACACACACACCCTTAACTTTTGTTTAATTTTTCCATCCAAATCTATACCCCCTTTCAATTTTGAAGTGCTTAGTTGCAGTTGATATTTAATTTAAAATCCACCAATCCTGAAATAAAACCTTACTGCATGGACAAAGATATAACAGTGTGGCACCCCATTTTAAACTGATCTAGCCCGATCTCTTAACACTTCTGTCATGCCATTAACTAGGAGGGCAGGTGAACACAGCCTAGACTGCTCTGCCTGTACTGCTACTGTAGGCATCCCTTTTCCCTTTGATTTAGATGTTCCAAGGTTGTGGTGCCAACCATTTGATCATAAACAATGCCTGCGCTCAAAAGGAAATCTTTCCTGTTTACTGCAAGTTAAGATTGAAAATAATAGCACAGTGCTCTCCCAGACTTCTTAATGATTAGGGAAGGACAAAACAGGATGGAGGGCCAGGATGGAAAGAGCATGTCACAGGGATTCATCAGAGAGAGAGCAATCACAGCAGGAAGGAACCACATAGCTAGCAGCTCCGGCTAATTGAATGATTGAAATCTCTGCCAAAAACAAGAGTGAAAAATTTTGATTATCCATCAGTAGCCTTGCTTGTCAGTATTTCAACAGCTGGCATCCTTGCTCTAACCTTCTTGTTTTATTTCTTGCTATTTTTTTAATCACCCCTGTATTTTTTAGTTTTGACTTATATTTTTAATATTTGAGTGTTACATTCAGGAAACTAAAGGATGCTTGGTGTGTGTTGTCTTGGATAGCAAAATGCACAGACACAAAAAGAAACAAACCATTTTTGTTTGCTAAAGACTATTTTAAGTCAGATAATAAATAGTTTAGGTATACACACTTTCAAGACTTCTTACATCTCTGTATCATGCACACTTTCACAATCAAAGCTGAAAATTCTTTTACTGGGGTTTTCAAACATACAAAAATGCCAGCAGATTAGGCCATGAGATCTATCACATCTGCTCAAGATGTAGCTCACACCTTGATAACTGCTGTTGCACCCCCCCCCCATCCATCCCATGATTTCTATTCAGAGTCCCCCCTGGTCTCTATCCTCCCTACCTGTACCCTGCTCATGTATCTATCCCATCCCTTCTTAAAACCATCCGCTGATTCCCTTGATACCAACTCCTCAGGTAGCACATTCCAAGGCATCACCACCCTTTCCATAAAGTAATACTTTCTCGGGTCTCTTCTGTACTTCCCACCAACCAGTTTCAGGCTATGACCCCTCGTGGTCCCTTCTCCCTACAGTCTGAACACTTTCTCTGTGTTTACTCTATGATTACCCTTCAAGTATTTGAATGTCTCGATCCTGTCCCCTCTGTCCCTTCTGTTGAAGAAGTGCATTAATACAAAATGAAGAGCATGACACACTGACACTCCCCACCCTGACATAGATGAAGTATGGGTTGAAGGGATGGGGCATCTGTTGGCATTGTCTATTACCCTTGCACACAATGAAATTCCATTGCATTACTGTGCAGCAACTTTGAATATTTTTCAGACTGACCCATAAAGTACTTCCTACCTGTTTTGTCTACATTGTGAAGGTAATTGCATTTTTGTCTGGGGTTCAATTATCTTCATTAATGGAAGAAAGCCCTGAGATCATTTTGTCCAGTGATCAAAGAGTGGAAAGAAAGGCCCTTCCACACAGTGGCAGTAATGCTGCTCATTTGCCAGTGACTCAGGTTTAAGAATGATCCCAGGGCTTCAGAGGGCCAGCAAGGGAGGAGGATTGAGTGTCCCCGTGGATGCTTTCCTTCTCCTGGGTGGGAAGTCACCTAGATCCCATTGCTTTACTGCCACCTCTGGGCCTCACAGGTGGTAAAGAAGCTCAGAGTTGGCACTGAAGGAGGGATAAAAGGTGACTAGCTCTGTGTGGCAGCTACATTGAGTATGTATGTCTGGAGTCCCTAATGCCAGTGTGCAGTGAATTGGGAAAGAGAAATCCAGAGAAAAAACACCCTGCTGCAGATAGCATGATGCCTAGAGCCCCTGGGCCTGTGAAATCTCCTGTTGCCCTCAACTTTCTCATTGTTCCAGGGTTGGGGACACAGGGGGTGGCATCCTGTGGAGTTGGAATGGGGGCCACAGGTTGGGGCAACATGGCTAGTTTATCACTGAGGACAGATGAGAAACCAGTATGTGTAAGGGAGGAGGAAAAAGTATTGATTAAAAAAGAGAAAATACATTATCATCAGCAACAACAGACAAGAGCAGGGACATTACAGACTGATAAATATACATATATATGGGTAGTAACCCATGACAGGGTATACATTCTGTCAGAGCTGTAGGCATTTCTCAAGTGTGCTTTGAGGTGCAAGGCTGAAAGCAGAGTGCTCCTCTGCACACTGCTGAGCTGAGTATTGTCTTTACCTTCTAATTAATTCAGTACCCTGAAGTGTGTGATTTTATTTTTCTTATACAATGGCTTGAGGTTAAAAGTTTGGGCTTTGGAAATGCAGCACTGTGCATATGTGAGAATATATAGGCATGGCAGGTGACCAAGTTCGTCCAGTGAGAGAGCAGCATTTGCGACAACCATCTTGATTCATACATTTTTAATACAAGTTCAGCTTTGATCATGAAAAAAAGTGCCTGACAAAATAGATTTTTTATTCATTTAAACTTTGGTAACTGGGAAAGGTACACTGAGCTGAGGCTCATTTCCAGGCATTACTCAAAAGCTTATATATCTCAATTATTCATTAACCTAAGAAAAGTTATCACCACTGAAAGCTGAATCCTTTGGTTTAACTGTAGACCAGGTATTTATTCAGGTGCATGCAGTACCGGCCAGGGCATTGTAGTACTGATCTAGAATGAGGGCCTACCTTTCTGGAATAAGGCGATAATTTAATTTGCATGCTTCTTCACGTACATGCACTTGTTGCTCTCACTTTGTTATTGGCGGTTCACTCCATGCTGTGTCCACTCCCCAGGTCACACCTGGAAAAGAGTTCCAGCTCAGTGGGCCTAACTCAGTCAGCAACTTTTCAATAAATGCTCCATCTCTCATGGGCTTTCTGTACCAGGAGTTGTCAAGGTTGGCAAGTTGTCCCTGCCTGTTGTTGGTGCTATGTGATGCCGTGGCCAGCTGTTGGGTGTCATGGCACCTCTTGGGACTACCAGACTCATTTTAATTCATGACTTGGGCAAGTTCTCAAACCTAGGTCTCTACCAATGGAAGCCTATTGCTTTACATTCACAGCTGCCTAGTCGTCCTCCTGTCAGGTTCCTAGCATTAAAAACTGAAACATATTTAAAAACATTGTGAAAAAAAGGCATAACTATTTTGACAAATGTAATAGATTTGTGATTGCCCCAAGTTTCACTGTAGTTAGGAAACACATTTTCATACATTTAGCACCATGGATTATGTTAAAACGATTATGTTTTTAATTAGTTGTAGCACTCTGAGTGTGTCTTCATACCTATATAGAATTAATATTCCAGACTGAAGGTTTTAGCAAATATGTTTGTCTAAATGGGGAAGAAAATTAAATACATGTGTTACTTTTATTCCCATTGGTGTGATAAATAGGTACAATCCAACACCTAAGTCAATTCAGTTTTCTTACTTGGTTTTCATGCCATCATCTTAACATTTTAAGGGGGTTCTTGGTGTTATCATTCGGCCTAATCATGATCAGCCTGACTACCGATGGCATGGTGACTCACTCATCAGTCAGGAAATTACACTTTAACTTTTAACATGGCAATATGAGCTGAGGTCCCTCTTTCTTGTGTGGAAACCACTCTCTGGCTTCATCTTTTTACTTTAAATGTTACCATGCCAGTATGAGCTTATGCTCCACTGCTTTATACTGGGTCACACCTGGAGACTAGCCTTGGCTCAGCTTGCCTTTCCCAATTACCAAACATTTAAATAAAACAAAACAAAAAATAAATAAAATGTATCCCTATCTTATGTGGAAACCACTCTCTGGCTTCATTTTTTAACTCTAAATTTTACCACCCTAGTATAAGCTGATGTTCCCCTGCTTTGTCTCTGTCTTGAGTGGAAACCACTGTCTGGCTACATCTGTTATACAGTGTGCTCTGGCCCATAAGAGTCTCACAGGTGACCAGTGGATAACTCACCAATTAGGAGAAGGCCACACCTGACATAAAAAACTAAGCCCTGCTGCAAGTCAGAACAAATATGCATGCATGCTGTTATGGCCATCAACCCATATCAAGCTACCCTACCTCCAAAAAGGGCAATATCACAGCTATTGGCATAGATGGAGTAGTGAAGCCATATTTATCACTTTCAGATCAGTGTAAGACAAGGAATTGCAAAGGAATTTGAGAGTCTTAAAAACCATCAACAAATACAGTAAAATTGCTGCAAAGTAGCATTTAGTTGAGGTTTACTTTGGTGGTGTGCTGCTTTACTTCTTCTGAGATACTGGGTCAGCCTTCTGTAAACATAGCCCACCCACCTCATTTCACAGCCAAGAATGAGTCAAACAGTAGTCAGAACTTTGTTCTTTAACTGAGAGACGTGGATGTCTGAAGTTATGAATTACAATTAGGATCAGACAGACACTGCCATTATTTGAGTTGTTCACATCTAGAGCAGTTCTTGTGCTTGTCTCTTATACTGAGTCAGAGCTGACCCCCAAATGGTGCAATACTGCAATGCAAATATAAAATAACCTCTCAAACTGTTTCCCACAGGTTAAGACCAAATAGAAGGGAAGCCTAAGTGTTCCGTTTGATCTGGTCGTTCCACGTACGGTAGCAGTTTCCTTTTTCCTTCCAAAAAAGAAAAATCCCAGACTTTAGCATTAATGTAGTCAGCTTCTGCCCCATGGACACTTGAGATTTTTGTAATCTTGGGACACAGAATACTGGCAATTAAAACTACCACTCATTAACAAAATGGTACTAATTGCATGCTTATTGCCATCTCAATGTCAGAAGTATTACGATAATGTGTATTATAAGGTGTTAGTGCTATTACAATTAGTCAGTGGTGGCATAATTACAACTAATTAGAAGACATGTTTGAACAAGAATGGCATGGCACTTTGTGACAGTGCTGTGTGTTCAGTTTGTCTTAAATCTGCAGTTTATGGAGCTGCAAAAAACTTGTACCTATAAACAGCTGACTGCAGATCTGTGACTAACAAATGGAATGCTGTATTATGTATGGCAGGAAGATAAAGCAAGTTTCATACACAGGACAAGTAATCAGAGAGATGCAGCCAGACACTGGGTGCCCTCTAGTGGGATGGGATTGCATATGTGGAATTTAGGCTGATGTAGATCCTTCAGCCAACTGGCAATGCTCTCACCATTAGGAGTCAGAGACCCTGATTCAAATCCTTGGATGAGCTCCTTCTCTTTACATTGTGCAATATCATTTCCACTTGAGTCTACACACAGGCTGAGTTGGACTTTCCATTGCTGTCCAGAAAAGGGAGTCCTTTTCCCCCAAAAAAAGAGAAGTAAATGTAAGCCCTCTTCCTGCAGGCTTACCTGGCTCTCTGTCAACATCCAGGAGCGCCATCATACCTGCTTGCTCTTTGCAGCTGAAGCCACACACAATGTCTTGCTCTTCGGACCCTAGGGACTGGCAGAGGTGACCAGGATAAGCAGAGGGACACCAGTAGCCACTTCTCTTCAGTGCCTACCTGCTACACAGTTAGACTGTGGCTACCATGCTGCACACTGGGGACCAAGACAGGGCATTTACGCATGACTTTGGACCACTCTTCTTTAAAATTAACTTTGACTCCCTGCCAGTGAGTAGGAACAAGCCAAACAATAAGAGCAAAGTGCTTATGGATACACCATGGACCAATTACATATCCCCATGGATGGACACAGCAGGTTGGGCATCAAAGGACACATTTGTTTGTTTGATGCCATTGGAAACCAGCAGCGTCAGTGGCTCGGCAGGTTGCACACTCACCTCTGAGGCTGGAAGAGCGAAAGGCTGTGGGTTCTTGTCCCACACCAGGAACTTGGGGTAAACCCAATACTCACACTGTAGTGCAGCAAAAGGGGAATGCTGTACTCCTGAACTGCCATCTTTCAGATGACACATTAAACCAAGATCACGTCTGCCTGTTCAGGTGGAAGTCAAAAATCCCATGGCACTTCTTGAAAACAGTAGGGGAATTTTGGGAGGGCAAGAAAGAAATAAACAATAAACACAGTGAGATACAAATGAAAAATGCCAGCTATGCATCCTAATATTAGAGAAATTAGAAAACAAGATATCAGTAACACTCCAATAATGGCAATTGCAATGGATAATAACATAATACAGTCTCAGGAACACAAAGAACTTTGAGTGCATGAAGGCAAATAATGAGAAGCAGAGCATTAAGAAAACGAGCAGTGCTTAGTCATAGAACTTCTGAAAGTACATACCCCTACTTCCCCCCCCCCAAAGCAAAATAAGCTATTAACAGAAAAAAAACAATAAGCAGAACATGACAATAGCTGTATAACAAACATGGCCAAACAGACTAGATCCAAGGAATATGCTTCTATTTCTTTTGCAGTTTAGTGGGGGATACTCGGCAAGCTTCTAATAGAAAAATGGATCTCAATTCCTGTTCTACTCTTGTCAAAATATCTGGCATACTACAGTCTTTGTGTTGTAAAGAAGAATGGCATCTAGTTAGCCAACTGTGCTATTTAAAGCATGCAAAGAGCACAAGAAAGAGTACTCCTATTCCACTTGGACCGTGGGCCGAGGGCCACTCCATGTATCAAGCTATCACAGGTCATTGTATGAAATAAGGGTTCTCGACATTTAATTGCTACTGCTGACCAAATCCCAGAAATGAAAGAACAAGACAAAAAATAAGTGTTCCATAGTTTCCAGCTGTGCACTGCAAGCAGGCCTATAGTACGAGTGTGTTCAGAAGCACTTTTGTGCTTCTGATTACCTTTCACATTTAGCCAAGAGTGACAGCATAACCTTAGTAAATCCTACATTTTTTCAGAAATATGCTTCTCTGACAATTGAGCTAATAATACACTTTCCATAATTGGGGAACTACACTGAAACAAAGGAGATACTGAAAAAGAATCCTTCAAAATAGTTGTAAAATGTATTTTACAGGAAGAGGTGCAGAGTATCAGTTTGCACTTTCCACATGCAAAGTTTCAAAAATAAGTCCCTAAAATACTTGGGGATGAAATCATTTTTCTGAACCACTTTTAACCTGCCCTGAAGCCAAGTAGCCAACCGAGGGGCACGGGACATTTCCACCCATTTTGCCCTTTGCGAATTAATGGGTATAAGCAAAGGTTTAAGATTAAAAAATACAAAATTACTAAAGAAAAAAAACAATGGAGTGAATCATATTGAGGCCCCCTTTAGAAACAGGTAAATATGTCACATTCCATTATAGGACTTTTTCTTTTTTTGCAGTTAATCTTTTTATTGAGTATCGCAGGATTTGATATGTTTCATTTCTTTGACAAGGCTACAACTGCATACACATAAAATAATGAATTATGAAAAACTTAGAGGAGTACATAACATCATCACATCCTTTACTTTTCCTTACAGTGGTTTACAGTGATTTCTATTCATAGCTGCCTTGTAAATAATTTGACATTAGTTACTTCAGTTCCACAGTAGTTTTAGTATCCATCTAAACCATGCGTTCCTTATTCACATTTACTGTACTGGTCCTATCTTAGTAGGTGGGTGGCGGGGTATACAGTATTTGTTGCACTTCTCTGTTAGTTAGTGTCCAGTGGATCAGCAGAGTGGGGAGGTGGAATAGTTATTTCTGAACATTAGTGGTTGCTCATCCTACCCATCTTGTGGGTGGCACTGGATGTCCTTATCATATGGGTTTTAAAAGATCTTTCACCCAGTTGGGGGTGTTAGTGTTTCTCTGTGATTGGATATACTACAAATATGGGTCCCATACAGTTAAGTACTTATCTGCTGCTTGCACTGAGAAGTATAGCAACTTGGCATTAATGGTCAGTCTTTCCATTGCTTTATACCATTCCCCAAAGATGGGTGTTATAATAGATCTCCACCATAGGAGTCTAAGTCTCTTGGCTTCCACAGAGGCCTTTAATAGCCACTGCAACTGCGCCCCTTTCACTGAACCTCCCTCTGGTGGTATGCCCAACAACATCAAAGAGGGGGAGGGGTCAAAAGTCACTCCAAGAATTTCTGAGCATGACTTAGCAATCTGTGCCCAAAAGGGGCCAATAAAGGGACATTCCCATGCCAGATGTAACAAGTTTGCTCCCGGGGCATCACATCTCCAACAATTGTCATTCTGGTTTAATCCCATCTTGTGTAGGACCATAGGGGCACAGTACCATAGATGCAAACTCTTATCCTGTATCAGAAGGCTCTTCTGATCTTTGCAGGCCGTATTGACTAGTCTTTAGCATCCCCTCCATTCCTCATTGCTTATCGTAATTTTAAGCATTGCTTGCCATCTACATTTGGCAGGTTGTAATGGATCCGGGTCTTTTTGTTTAATCACCCTTTAAATTCTCCCTGCCAGGCCTTTAGGCTTCTGAAGCCATTGTGATATAGGGAATCTCTGGTTGGTGGCATCGGGCTACCTTTTACATGTGTTGCAGACACACTTCCTAATTTGCCATGCCCTGTAAAGACCCCTTAGCTGGAGGTACCTCCAGAACTCCTGCTTTGGGACAGAGTATTTTTGCTGCAGTAGCTGAAAGGAGATGAATGTGTGCCCACCTGGAGTTAGCACATCCTTGATCATATTCCCCTGTCCTGTCATCCCCCCATTGTATAGTTTGGATACTTGTTAGCAACTGTGGATTATTCCAAAGATGGATATGTACCCCTGTATGCAGACAGCCTTTGGATGCTGTTCCCACTTTTTACCAGGCCTGGAGAATTGCTTGGATTGTATATCAGGACTGGAACTATTTCAGGAGGGGGGAGGTAAGGTATACTGCCAGATGAGCATCTTCCAGCACCACCGTTTCTATGTCTACCCATGCGGGTGAGTCATTTTTTGATGCTCCAAATATTCGGCAAGACTGGACAGAGCCAGAGCTAAAAATATGATTCTAAACTGACAGTGAGGAAAAAAATTAATTTATAAAACTCTCCAGTAAGGCTATCTGGGCCAGGAGTAGAGAACGTATTCAGTAATTTCACAGCATGTTCAATCTCCACAATCTACAAAGCAGCCTATAAGGCATCCAAAGAGGCTTGGGGCAAAGACGAAGTTCTCAAAGTAGAGAAAAACTCCTGTCTGAGAGAGTTTTATGTCAAAACCAGGCCAAAAGTCTTAGAAACATATTCCATTACAGTAGTACTAATGTGTCACTGGTGTGCTTGAAAAAACCCTCTGACTTGGTTAAACCTGAAAAGACTTTCTTCTCCAGCCTTGCAGATCAACTGTCATAAGAACAGATCTGAGGGAGCTTCCCCTGCGTACCAAATTGTTGTTCTTTTTGTAATGGAAAGGATGCATAATAGTTTTAATATTTTGAATTTGAGAAACATAATTGGTTCTGATACTATTCATGACAGATATGTTTCTGTAACTGATGTCTTTGTGAGAGGTAGTTAAAGTAGTCAGATTTTTGTAAAAGTTTTCCTTTCTTCTGAAAAAAAATACCTGAAATCTTTATTTGAATCTTCCCACTACTCTGTATCACGTGTCATACAAAGATTTCCTGGCAGCTATTAATTCCTCAAGGTCAGAAAGAACTGATTCATTACTTAATAAGTTTGAATTTAATTTCCATGTGCCTGGGCCTAACTTAATATTGGGAAGCTCGCTAATATACACTGAGCATCAGTTGGTCCGAGAATTCAAGGGGTAACAAAGAAGCAGAAACTACAGGTAAATAAGAGGAAATAAACCAAAAATCTATGTGAGTACCCAAAGACCCCTAATAGAATGTTCTATCCCTCTTCTCAGTGCGAGATAAATAGGCATCTTCCAATTTAGCCAGGGTGATGAGATTGTAAAGAAATTACACGTCACAAAAATATTATTAGTCTGAGCTTGCAATCCTCTTATCTAGTTTCATTAAGCCACAGTTAAAATCCTCACCAAAAAATACAGGCTATCTTGAAAAGAGATACATTTTAAAATAATTTTATGGAGATCTATGCATACCACCTTAGTCTGCGGGGTATAAATATTAGTCAGTCAGACAACCATCCCTTTAATTTTGGCATCTAGAAGTAAAACCCATCTGGACTCAAATCAAAGAATTTTATTACTTCTGTATGTGGGGTTGTAAACAAGATTCTAATGCCAGAGCAGGGGTCCTGCCATAGTGACCAGAAGGAAGGACAACAATTCCAGTCCTTTTGAGCATGGGAAATGTCTGTGATAGTCAGGAATCCGGTGTCCTGTAAAACAAATATCTGCTGACATTCGTGCAATAAAAGAGAAAGCAGTTAAACATCTATTTAGATAAGCTGTGGTGGTGCAGAGGGCTGAGGCACTGGACACCTTACCTTGTGCTACGCCAGTGACCCAGGTTCAATAATGACCGTGGGTCATTGGGGGGGAGGGCAGAGCAGGATTGAGCATGCCAACAGGCAGCTCTCCTCTCCAGAGGGTGGTGGGAGTGGGTTGGCAGCCCCCTCATAGTTCTGCTCCCACCAGATGGAGGTCCAGTGAGTAGCGTAGGCAGTGAGGAGGTGGCAAAGGTATCGGAAGGTGAAAGGGTAGCTGTTCATGGGTGTGATGCATGCCTCCACATGCTCACACGGCTGCAGCCGGGGCCTCGGGGGACCAGGGAAGAAAATCTGCAAAAATACATATGTGTCCCCATTGCCAGTTGGTGAGAGGAGGCAAGGACCAAAAAGTTAAATTTACAAAAAAAACATCTGTTTAGATTCTTCATACTATTAACATTAGCTGAGGCTAAAGTAATATGTAAATTAAAAGCCATAACTTAAACAAAAAAGACAAAAGTATTACAACACCCCAGTCATTACTTAGTCACTTTTGCCTAGGCACATTTAGGTCTTATCTTCCTTTTATGCTTCCTTTTAGCATCCGGGGTCAGATCTTCCACATCTGAAAAAGGATCTGCCTGTATAGAGACCATGGAGGAGGCATCTGATTCCGTCCCCATATCTCCCCACTCAGGCGTATGTCTCTAAAGTATGGTGCCTGGTGGACAAGGGCAAACAGACAGTCCTTTACATTTTTGTTTGTAGGGGTACTCCACGTTTCCTCCACCTAGTGACCATTTGGAATGTATTTGTGTTTAAAGGATCTGGAGATGGCAAGGCATTGGCCAGTGAATCATGGTCTCCCTCTGTAATCCCCTCCTCTACTGGACCATTGGCAATACTGACCTCCATAGACTGAAGACCTAGCTCTGTTGAAACTGACATTGCTGTGGTTTGTGAGGAAACAGGCAACTCCTCTTTTGGGAGGGTATGAGCTCCAAAGGTAGACAGCAGATCCTCCAAATGTTCAGACAGGTGTAGGATCCACAGGGTCTGCTGGCACAACATTGGAGCACTGGGCAGATTTTTTCACTAAAAAGGTACCGGAAAGAGTCTGTTCCAGGCTGTCAGTCTCCTCTGGCTGGTTGTGAGCTGCCTAGGGGCAGCTGTGATAAGAATTGCCAAGTTCATCACAGAGATTCCACTTGTATTCGTTCGCATAATGAAAACTACTATGCCCCAATTCATCACAAAGGGAACATTTCAACTGCTCACAGGCCCCACTTAAGCGATCTTTTGATCCACACTTGTAGCATGTCTTGGGTTGTCCAGGGTAAAACAATACCCCTTGATCCTTCCTGAGAAAAAAACTGTTGGGGAGATGCTGTATCCCTACCTATGTTTGTTGAAGATTGACTTTCACCCTCCAACTCCAGTCCAAATTTGTTCAGAATCCAAGATGGGGACGGGATCCCCAAAAACGTGACATGACATCTTTGTTTCAACCAATACACCATATTAATCATACTAACCCCTTCATTACGAAACAGCACTGTGGTAGTCTTAAAGGAAGGTTTCATGAATGGTATCACCAAAAATGGGACCCACAGTGGAGTACCTTACAATTGTTAACATTTATACCAAAATGTATCCAAACCACCAGGGGTTTTAAAACTAACATTATAAGTAGATTCATTTGACACATGTATTAGAGCATATAATTTGCTAGCATGAATCCCCATGGAATCCTGCACTAAGGTTTTAGAAATGTAGAACCTGTCAGTGACATCTTCTACACCCCTTCTATAGCACACCTGGACTGCATTATGCCATTTTGCAGGGAGAAGTGGAGCATGGAATAGCACAGCATATGTCTTAGGAGCCCCTCTAGAAGAAGTCTGTGGAACATATCTGTCGTGAGAAAAAGAGTCAGTCTGGGGAGGTATCTGGGATGTAGAAGTCCCCAGTTGTACAGGTGGTCTGTCTTTCATGCTCCTAGAAGGATCTGAAGGAGGAGGAGGGCCCAAAGCACAGTCCTCTGTATTAATGTCAACTGTCTCTGGTTGCACTGCCGCTGCCGAAGACAAAATGGGAGTCACCCCAGGTGAGAAAGCTGAAACAACAGTGGTGGTGGGGGGTCTGATACAGTATCTGTCTCCATTGTAGGGGAAGGGATAGACTTTCGGGAAGGAAAAGGGCTGTGATGTATTAAAGCCCTTGAAACATTTACAGTAGATTGGGATTGGGAAAGAGATTCCCAAGGCTCCAGTGCAATGGGAGTAGCCACAGCAGTAACAGTAGCAGTCTGCAGGAAGAGGGAAGCTGGCCCAATGTCTGTCATGGGTGAATCTCATACTGCAGGATTGGAAGGCAATTTCGTTACCTGGGTTTTGGACCATGGACTAGCCTGTCCAATGATGTCTTTGGCTTGTTGGACAGCCCCTTGTTCCCAGGTCAATCTGTCCAGTGATTTTTTTTCCAGATGGGCATATGAACAGGGCATGTCTGTGCTCACCCAGAACAGCCATCACATTTCTGCTGCAAGTGTACTGGGTGTGCTCTTGAATGGTGGTCCATGTGCACCTGTTGCAGTGCAGGGGGCTATTAGACCAGCTCTGGTTGGTCTAACTCCTGCACACCATGCAGCATTTGGGAGGGGGGCTTAGAAAATCCTAAATGTGGGAATGCTGTAGCCCTGCCATGGTACAAGACCCTTCCATCATGGCGCACCACCACCTTGGGTGCAGGACGAACACAGGGCCAGTTTGGTGCATGGGCACTTCTTTTCGATGCACCCTGCATTTAAAAATCAGGAATGCTGCAAGTTTTGATGAAAGGTGCCCCTTGAGTCAGCTATGTTGGATGCAGGCATCTTGCATCAGTTTTGAGGCTTTGAAAATCTAGTCCTCTGATTCTGTGAAAGAGAAGCCAGGCCTCATTTTCTCATCTCCTGCTGTAGGGATTCATCCCCCTTAGGGGCCCAGCAATCAAGGCCCTGAGTGACTGTCAGCATTTGGGTGAGTGGAGACAATAGCCCCCACCATGGGGTGATGAGGACCAAAAAAGATAATTGGGAGTTTCTTCACAGCCCTCACCTTTCTGGAGTGGGTTGCATGGACCTGTTTTATTAATGGGGGAATGCTGGCCATGACCTCGGATGATGGCTTTATCTCTCCTTTTCTCTTTTAATCTTTTTTGCATTATTCTTTTCTGAGTATCATACTTAAGTAACCAAGATAACATATTTTTGTGAAATGATCTTTGCTGATCCTTTTGTGTATATTTTGTTGTATTGATGTTTTTCATTTCAACCCCCCCCAACTCTTGTGCATGGGATATTTAGCTTCTTCATGGACAGTGACCAGAGATGGGTGGAAGGGACCTTTGTTTAATGTCTCGTCAAAAGGAGGCACCTCAGAAATGTTGCACATCCTTCATATTGCACTACAGGGTCAGTTATGGATACTACCCCAAGTACTTGGTATGGGGCTAGAACCCACAACCTTCTGACCTTCCAACCCCAGAGGTGAGTATGCTACCTACTGAGCCACTAACAACCACATTAGGGCTACTGTACTTTGACAAAGTCTGTCAAAAGAAGTGGAAGAGATTGCTGTACATCTGCATCCTCTGAGTTTGTGAATACTGACCGGGACCTGGCCCTGCTATTCCTATAGATAGTTAGAGATTAGGAAGATAGATTTGGAAAGAACTACATGACGATAGAAGTGTTTAAGGATAGTGATGCTGCATCCCATTAAAAGACTGTTGATTAAAACACAATTGCTTGAGTTTGGGACTGTTATGTGGGGCCCACATCCACCTGTGGTTTTCCTCATCAATACCGCACCATTCTCAGCTAACAGGCCTGCAACTTTGCTGATGCTCAGTCAGTGTGCTTTACAGGGACAGTTTGATCTCCCATAGGAACTTTGGGTAATCTGGTACCCTAAAGGTAGAGGGTTGTCTTGGACTGTGTTGCAGATTATATTTGGGGATTGTTGACTTGGAGGGTGGTGGGATTCAAACCTCATGTTTTATTCAAGTTATTTTTTGCATTACCTACCTTATTGGTTAACTAGAATCTTCAGCTTATCCAATAGGTAGGGAAATGGGCAGACTGGGTGGGCCAAGTGGTCCTTATCTGCCGTCAAAGTCTATGTTTCTATGTTTCTATGTTTCTTAGCCATTTCCCTTTCAGTTCCCTGATTCTGTATTCTTGTTTTCCCCAACTACACCTATTCCATTTTGTATATTTTACGTAAATGTCATGTTGCATCCTTGTGTTTTCGAGTGTATAGTATATTATTGTTTGGGGGATCTCGCATACTGCTACTGTTTATCTGCCAAAGGTTGTGGTGGGATGTAATATTATTATTTTCCTGGTGAGTTGCACCCTGATGCTTTGTGGGTCAGAAGTACCCTATGCATGGTGGCACCACACTGTTGGATTCAACATTTCAAAATCCTACAGACCTGCCATGATCCCAGAGCCATCTGACTCAAGGTGCAATTTAAGTACCAGTCATACACTTACCTCTACCAGTCTGTGCCTGTCCTCGAGGGCAGCTGTTACATAGACATTGTGGATGATGAGCAGTCAGAGTGATGAGCCAAACAGTTGATGCCCTCTACTGAAGAAAAGCTGCAGTAGATGGAAGGCGATGTAGAGGTAGTTTACTGAACAACTGATAGAGGTATCTGAATTAAATCAGTGTTTCTCAAATGAATCCGAGGCAAGAAAGGCTCGCACTCAAAACCACAGCAACAATATTACACCACACTACAACAAAAGATTCATTCCAAAAACTTTTGTTTACATACAAAAAAGATAAAAAGCTTGGCACATAGCTAACATACTCCCACAGCTTGTACAAGACACCCAACAGTGTTTTGTGCCCGAACAGCACTTTATCAAGACCCTTTTTGATTTCATCTTTTGTTTTAGTGTAATACTGTTGCTGTGGTTTTGAGTACAAGCCTTTCTTGCCTCCGATATGACTGATTTTTAGCTTAGGCATCTCAGCCCTGAAGTCGACCCCCCCCTTCACTCCATTGTTTCTCAGACGAGGCTACCATGACACATGTAGCCACCATCATAATGTTCTGTCCCAACAGAGCTCTTTAGAGCTTTAAGTACAAAGGTAATAGAATGGACAATTTCTTACCTTTGAAAAACAATGAACAATACACTCCAAGTGAAAATACATCAGATACTTGTTTATCATATACTCTGTAAAAAGAGCTTTGTAATAGCAGATGATTTGGGATATACAAGGGAGGTTCAGGTAAACAAAATAAGGACTGAAGCCACCAGTAACATCTAGTGGCCGCATGTTGAGGTCCTTTTAGGCAATGAGGATTTGGGATTTGAGAACCACCTCATTAAATGGTGGAGTTTCCACTTCCAGTACTCAGGGTTCCCAGATTAACATCCCAGAATGGTTCTTTCTCTTTTATATCCTGAAGTACAGCTCACTAATGAGTCTGTGTAGATATCTCATTACTCACAGGGACTGAGGCATGGATAGCACTAGATAACAATGCCAGTCAAGCAGGGAAGAGAGTTGCTGTACCTTACAAAAATGGGTTGGGAAATCCAGTCATCTGATTGCCCGGGACTCATTTAAATACCAGACGGTATTCACAAGGGTTGCTTGTTCACTGCTGTTTCACAATGCAAGGGCACATGGCTGAGTTGATAGTATTTTTTTATTGTAATTTGTATAGTTAAAGAATGAAAAAGCATTTCATAATCATAATAGGATGACTCCTAGGGGTGGGATTAACTAACAGTAACCTGTTCACTGTTTTGCCGTATCACTTTATTTTCTAGTACAAAACTAGAGAATCCTCTGCAAGTGTAGAAACTAGTTCTAGTCTCTTATTTGTAAGTTATTTAACACCTTATTCCAAGATATGAACCGGATAATATTTGTTTAGGAATGTGCATGAAAGACAGGCAAACTTGAACTTTAAAATCATGCACTGCATGCCTTAAAACACTAGTTAGTAAGCACCACTTGATGTGCTGCTGCATTCATGACAACATTAGAGTCTGGCACTCTTGAACAATATCTAAGAAGGAACCTTGTAGCCAACAAAGGGGGGAGGGGGCCATGAATGTGGAACATCACAATCATTATGCTTATTTTCTTTAACATAAAACAATGAACCCTTTCATAAACTTAAAACTTAGAAGATATTTTGTTCTGTGTAAGTCATTCGCTTATATTCCAGTTGTAATATTGGGAGGGGGATATGAAGTAGGTTTTGTTTGGCGTCTGCTGCACAGTAACACTGCATTTATTGTTATGTACTGAGTTTGCAACTTATTTATTTATTACTGAGAAAGACATACTAAGCTGATAACAGCTCATTTCCAGATGCATTTGGGGGAGGCATGGGATATGAGAGATACTACAAGATGAGAGAAACAAATAATTAAATAGTAATTGACAGTATTGCAAAAGTAATAGCCGTATACAATACTAGTCATATACATGCAGTGCAGGTATCAAAAGTGGCATAATCATAAACATTGCAAGACATAACAGCATGACAAGGTACATGCAGTTAATACAATTGAGTTTGGATACGCAAGAGAAACTACCCTTGCAAACAGAGTAGCAATATGGGTAAGGAGATCTAAAAGGCAGGTAGGGGGTCATGGACAGTTGCAGGTGGTAATAGAAAAATCACAAAGAAGAGTCTTAATGGAGAAGAGACAGAGTGGATTGACTGGGGAAGGGTGGACCAGAGTGTAGGAAAGCAATAAGAGAAGGCAGCTTGACCAGCAGTAGATTTCCTAGATGGAACATAAACCGTTAAAGAGTTAGCAGCATACGAAAAAACAAGAAACAAAATGCTATTGATTTTTAAATGGAGTCAGTTGTTAATTTTTATTTCTGAAGTGTTTTTGTTTTACATTTTGCATATTAGAATGTTTTCGGCCTGATGGATGATATCACATGGAGGACTGGTGGCATAAAGTATAGTATATTTTTTGATAAAACATTTGTGGCCCATATGTGGACATAGCAGCCATTGAAGGACAAATATTTCCCACAGTTCCCTGCTCTGTGAGAAGCAGGGGGTCTGCTCTGATGCTAACCTGGGTACCCAATTGGATGGCCAGTGCCTGTCCCTAGTCTGTCCCCTGGAAACCCCCCAGCATCTCAATTCTTCTCTGCACTCATGTAGCAGAGTAGTGAGGAGCTGGGAGGAATTCACTCAAGTGCAGCTTGGTCCAGGGGTGCAGAGCTCTGTGGCCCAGATAAGTGCACTTCACACATGTCCAGGGCTTTCTTGTGGTCCAGGCCCTTAGGACTGTGCATGTTCCTAGTAATTCAGGAGAAAATCATGCTGTTGTTATGGTTAAAATGGCAGAAGTCATTGAAATCATAGTAAAACTCATGAAAAGTCATGGATCCACTTTACAAAAACCACAATACCTGTATCTGACATGTTCATACAAGCACAGTAGTCAAGATTGAAATGGTATAAAAAAAAATGTCATTTATGGGTAGCCTTCCTGGAGGCGGCTGTTCATGAACAAACCCCAGTAGCTAACTATGCCTTTTTTCATGGAAAGTGCTATAAATCATGGTGTTGCTCTGGAACATGCCAAAAGTCAGGGAGTTTTCATTGAAAAATAGGAAAAATCAGAGTATCCATGACTTATTGACTTCCATGGCAAAGGTGCCGCCTTAGGCAGTCATATTCAAAGCCTTTGTGGACCTGATTTCTGTAATAGAAACTCACCTAGTCATTAGTATATGAGGCCTTTTTAGGCTAGTCTTCTACAACCCAAGTTAGTGGTGTGCACCAAACATTTTTTTTTCCAAATACCACAAATAATTGCAGTTTAGAACTGAATAAAGAACAGTACCCACTATTTGTGTCTTAATATTCGAGGGGGGGGGGACGTTTTAAAAAACATTAGAAAGCCTTTCCCTGTTACTCAGGTGGCCAGGGCTAGACCCATAGATACCAACCACCCCCCTCAGTAGCCCTTCACCCTCCACCCCAGCCACCCCCACACTCCCATCCACTTAAAAATAAATGTTTATTTTCTGTCTTAGAGAACTGACATCATATTAGCTCACAATAGCATCTTTTTAGAACTACCACCCACCCGAACCCAACCTTTTCCAAGCCCCAAATGGGCATATACTGTATGCCACTACCCCCACCGCCACCACTAATCCATGACTTATTGGAGGTAGCAGTAGTCCAAATCCCAGCTAGTCATCTCCCCCTCCCAAATCCAAATACTCTGTCTAAAAACAATCTGCTGTTATCTGACAGACTAATACAAGCATGCCCTGAACTGAAAGGGGCAGAGTGATCAAACATCAATTGCGGATGCTAAGAAGACTGACCAAACAAACCATTGAGGGAGTGGTCAGTAGCCAAAGGGACTAATCCTGGCCACTGGAGGTGGGGGGAATATTTTCTATACACTGTTTTTCTACTACTCCCAACAAATAAATACCCAAAGATTTGAACCCCGAATATGAATACTCAGCCAAATATTTAAAGGGGAATTTTGATTTATTTACTGTTTACTGTAGTATAGTAGGCTATATGAGACTCATTTTGCTTAGCTGTAGGCTGACATCTTCTTTTACTACAAATCCCAGAACTCCCTGCAGCTGACATCGGAGCAGTAGGCAGCAGTTGGGGATTCAGTAGCCTGCAATGCATTTAGAGCTTTTATAATGTCTGATCAGATGTTTTTCAGGACTGCTTTTCTCCAGGGGCTAAGTACTCTTTGACCGTACATAACCCATGGAGGACAGTGGGACCACCAAACAAAAGATTAGAGCTAATATAATCCCTAACATTTACTGCAGGTTAATGAACCTTTTCAATGCTGCCTACTGCTCTGATGTCATCTGCAGAAGAGTCAGGGATTTGTAATAACAGAAGATGCCAGCCAACAAATAAAATTAATTTGATATAATCTACTATTCTACGGTAAACAGTAAGTAAATCAAAATGTTTTTGAACACAAAGTGCACACTGGGACCAACCCCATACTTAAGTGTGGGGGAACTTGGTAGAAACTGTACCCCTTTAACACAAACCTACTGTATACATGAGGCCTTTTTTACATAGCTTTCTACATAAAACAAACCCAGTTAGATATTAGCACATGAGATCTTTATATAGAAGGTCCAATTTCTGTAACACAAACTTACTTAGGCATTAGTACAGTACCGCAGACCTCTATACTGTAGGTCCACTTCTATAACATAATCTTATTTAGGTGTTAGTACATGAGACCTTGATAGGGCTGCATTCTATAACTCAGACTTGCAGTACACAGGCATTAGTATGTGATGTCATTATGTGTCTGCTTTGTATAACATAAGCTCATTTTTCCATTCGTAGATGAGGTATTTATAGGTCCACTTTCTATAGCACAAACTCACTTAGGGCCTGCCCCACAACAGGCACACAGATGTTATGCCCTAGAAAGCCATGGAGTGCCCCCATGCATCAGTTGTGCACCACTGGGGCAGCTGGTGGCATCTGCAGCTAAGGCTGCATGTCCACTCCACACATGATCACCCACTATGTGATCATCTCTGTGCCAGGCTGGATCAGGGGCAGGCAGGAGAACATGGACAGATACCAGATCCTAAATGCTGTAAGGGCAGCAAATGCAGCTGCTGGAGAGGGTAGATGCTATGTAACCCTAGCAGCAGGCATAGCACCTATACACCCTTCACTGCCCAGCCATTTTGGAACAACTGGGGCCTGAGAGGGCATCACTGCACCAGCCACCAGCCCAAGGGGCATTGTTATGGGGCCAGAGGGTTACCGGCACTGGTTGAAGCCAAACAAAACACTTTGCCACTTGTTGGTAGGGGATATTGCAGCCATGGAGGACCAACATGGGCTTTCATATCCCATGGACTTAAGCACCACTGCAGGGGCCACAAAGGCATCCAGCTGGATTCCCATGGATCTGGTCTGGAGAACACCCAGTGCTACCCACAGTTCCTGTGCAGGGGCTCCATGCATGCAGGGTGAGGGGATGGGGCTGTGGATCACACCCGTCCCTGTGCAGTGGCAGAGTTGCAACAGCGTGGTGGAAATATGATCATTTCAAGCATATCCTGCCTTTTTTGAGGATCAGGTCCTTATGTATCAGTGCTTCACATTTTTGTAGGTCTACTTTCCATAGCACAAACTCATGAGCTCTTTGTACAGTTGGTCTGTGTTCTATAACTCAAACTCAACTAGGAGTTAGTACGTAAGGGTCAGGATATTGAAAGCTCATAAATAGTGCCCACTAAAACCCTGACTCCTGGAGCAAATTAGTGCATGGAGAAAACTACAGGTACATTGCAGCATGCTTGAAGCACATTGTGAGTGCTAAAAGGTGCTTTTACATGGTGGCTACCTGAAACGCTACAGTTAGTTAAAGTTTCACGCTGCTCCCCATGAAGTGCTCTCTACTGGCTTTATACGTAGACCCCTGCATCGGGTCTCTTGGCCCTTCTGCTGTATTAGCTGTGTTTCTGGCCAGCCAATCGAGCCCAGTTTGCTGAAATTTATGTTTTCCACCCAAGTTCAGCAAACTATATCATATCACTAGAAAGAACGCCGGACTCAGGCAACTAGTTCATTTTCTGTAACAGGGCCAAAAAAGTACTTAAAAAGCACTCTGAATGTGGAGCCACAATACTAGGCATGTGTTGATGCATATTCATAGCCCAAGGGTTATGAATATGCATCAACGCATGCCCAGTATCGTGGCTCCACTTTTGGAGTGCTTTTACGGTACTTTGTAGTCCTCAATCCATGAAAGTACATAGTTTCCCCGAGTTCAGCTTTCTTTATAGCATCAGAAGATTTGTTTAGCTGAAGTCAGGTACAGTACACTGACAACAAGTATGGGGAAGTATTACAAAGGAAATCACCATGGGATCCCAGAGGGTCTCACAAGATTTTCTCAAGGGGAGATGTGAGCGCTCCTGTTTGATTACACGGCAGCCTGATCTGTTGCACAATGGTGCATGGAAATGACGAACCCAGAAAAACAGGGAATGCCATTTCAGTGAGCACTCATTTTGAATGCAGTTCCGGTTGCCTGTACACACAAAAAAGGTAACACTGTAGTTGATTTGCACCTGTTATTATAGTGCAGAGCCCTGCATGTGAAAGGGCCTAAAAGCATGTTCAAATGTGCCCTCTGGTAACTGTAGGCACTAACTTATTTGCTCCTCAAAAACCACAGCCACCCAACTGGCCACATGAGGTACCAAATGTGTAAATTTGGAGCAGGAGTGATCTGAGGAGCAACACAGCAGTTAAAGCTGTGAAAGTCATATCTGTGCATCCCCATGCAAATGACCTCACAGCACAGACACGATGCTACGGATCACTTGTATCTCATTATTAGTTAATTTAAAGGTACAAAGCAAACACTTGCTACATAGATAGCACCCTCGCCCACTGACAGTGCCATGATGTAAACCACACACATGCAGACCCTCCTCCAGCCCCATGTCCAGATTTTTATGCTGGTAGTATGTTAAATTTCAGAGTCACTGAACATTATAGATTACCGAGATACCCTGGTAGTCTAGTGCCACTGATCCCTATGGCTGGTATTGTAGGTTGTCCATTTTCTGGTCTTGTATTGTTGCTGTAAACACATATAGTCTGAAGATCTAGTGCACCTCTGATCTCCACTCCTGGTACTGTATTTTTTGTCCATTTTCTGGTCTTGCGTAGTTGCCCTGAACATGTATACCCTGGTGATATATTGGCCCTATCATGTGCTAAAAGCATATTCAAATATACCGTCTGATGGTTGAAGGCACTAACCCATTTGTTCCTCACAAACCACAACCCCCTCTACTGGCCACATGAGGTATGTGTCAGATCGGGAGCAATAATGATCCTCTGCCTGTAATTATATGTTTTACCCTGGCAGTTTAGTGTCCCCCCAATCACCTATCCATAGTAAGAACAACATTTCCTAGTAGTCTAGTGGTCCCTGCACCCCCTGGTGGCCCATCTGTACCGATATCAACAGTGCATCAACTCCACACCACAGGAAGAATTGGGAGTCACAGTGCAGAGTAACAGATGTCTCTACTCTGGGAGAGGACAGCAGTCCCCTGGACTCTCCATCCTCTTCCCCCACCCAACATCCAGTAATTCATGTCCTCTCCCCTATAATGCAAGCTCACTTGGGCATCAGTACATCAGATCATAAAGGGTTCACTTTCTATAAAACCAATTCACTTAGGCATTAGTATATCAGACCTTTATAGATCCACTTTCTATGACACCAACTTTATTAGGCATCAGTACATCAGACCTTAATAGGTCCACTTTCTAAAATACAAACTCAGTTAGGCAGTAAGCCATCAGATCTTTCTAGGTCTGCTTTCTATAACATAAAGTCACTTAGGCATTAGTACATGAGGTCTTTATAGGTCGGCATTCTATAACACAAACTCATTCAGACATTACTTGGAGCAGCTGGAGGTCAATAAAATGACAAGCTGCATGTCTGAAAACTGCTGTGAACTGTCTTGTGACAATCTCTTGCCTAAATGCTTTCTGCATCGCTAGTCTGGTCTGGGTCAGCAATTCTGCACAAATCGATGGCTTTGGAGAGCAGGATGGTGTGTTGTAGTGGTGCAAGTAAAAGATCATTTTAATGTGATAAATTACAGACCTGAAAGCTATGGGATTACAAACTACAAGAGAGGGAAGCAAACATATTTTTCTTGGCTAAGAGGATACCTTTTTGAGGTTAACTGGTATATTAGATACTCCAGCATCTTAGCATTCCTTTGTCAGAGCTGTCAGGAAAAGACATTGAAAACAGAAAGATCAGAAAACGAGCAACATGGCTCTTTGTCAAAGAACAGACCCATCAGCACCTGAAAGCTGAATTCATCCTAATTCTCATTATGGCAAAGAGCTGTTGAGACAAGTTCCCACTTCCTTTCTCGGTGTGGAATTGATGTGCTGCTGGGAAGGATCCTTATTTGGTCCCACTCAAGAGTAACTCCAGCAGCTTGCTATTATTTTCAGTGGACTCAATCTATACCATTGACACTGAGGTCTTGACACTCACTCTGCCTTCATTATAGCAAAACCTGGTGGTGCCAGACACCTCTTGTTAGTTATTGCGAGCAGTGATATATAAAAAAAATGGTTGTGTTCTGCAGCCGGATTAATTAGCTAGACAGCTTTGTAGGAAGCCTAAAGGAAGCAGACTTCTTCTGGCTTTCCCTTGGGATCCTGGGAGCTGTAACCAAGGTGGCAGGGTCAAAGGTTTGTGGAAGTGTTAAACAACTTTAAAGATGCAATATCAGCTTTCTTGAGTTTAATAAAGTCCTGCATTGAATTATATTGGCATTAATCCTTGTTTAATGAGGATTATACCTAGAATATAAGAGCCACCGCTGGCATATTCATTACACATTTAAAGAATACCACTACATCTACAGATGATTAGCTTAGCAATGCAGTATAAGAATAACACCCCCTCATAACAGTAGCAGAAACAGTTCCATTAAAGGTTCATCATAATTATGATAAACGTTCCACCAGGTCCAATGTTGAATTTCTAAAGATAATAAATAGGCACTAAATGCCAGAAAATGATTAACGTAATTCTTCACTGTCAACTAAAAATAGGCATAACTGAATTCTCGTTAAAAATATATTCCACCTACACCAAAAGCTTGGATTCTTGGGATTTCCTTGAACTGTTTTTCACCTGCAAATTGAACTGAACCATGGTAAATGATTACAGACCAGCGCAGCAACTGCCATTTGTAAACTGAATTCTGATGAATTGAACTGTACTGCTGCGGGCACAAAATTAACATGCAAACAGATATATTTGGGTAGTTATTATGGCCTAAAGCACTGAACAGTGTAACAGGAAATAACAGAACTGGGTCCTACTATAGCCAATGGTTCATTGTAGAGCCATGAATATATCAGTTGGACTTCCAGTGCTTCTGCTGCTAGCTTTTCCACAGGTAAGTTAGGACCACACTGAAAATAAGATGTTGCAGCTTTGCTAGGCTAGCTGGGATAAAGAAATTGTAAAAGTAGTAATAAAAAAAACTATTAAAACTCTCTGGTGATTAAAGGTTTTCTTATTTTTTGAACTTATATTTGAATCCTTTTTTTTATGTTATCATAGCACATTCATACTCCAGGAGGTATGATTCACAAATTACAGCATATTAGCATAGAAGTTAAATATTCTTCAACAAAGTCCTGCATGAGGGAGTCTTATAAAATTGAAATTTCATACAGTCCAAAGAGCATGTTGCAACCAAAGCAATCAGACTAGTCCATGAATCAAACAAGCTAACTTCAGCCATTGGAACTTGGCTATAAGTCCCAAACTTCAGTATAAAACTAAATGTAGACCAGCAGGACACTCCACAGAAAAAAAATGTTCACATATGCAAACAATAGCTGATGTCCAAAAACAATAACATAAATCTTGCAAGTATTTCTAATATACATTGAGAGAGCACTTCTGACCAATTTGGGCATACCAAACCTTAATCAATAATATGTTAATACTCTCTTACCTCAATTCCTGGGTGTACATGTTAAGATCCCTCAGTCTTCCCTCATACGATGTTTGATGCCCACCCTGCATCATTTCAGTTGCCCTCCTCTGTCTAGATCATCTCTGAGGTGCAGCTTCCAGAACTGGACACAATACTCCAAGTGGAGTCTCACATGCAAGTGAGACAATAGCAACCACACCTTCCTCCTCTTGCTGGAGATACCTTCCCCTATGTATCCCAGAATCCCACTGACTCTACCCACGGCTTTGTCACACTGCCCTGACTCTTTGAGGTCATCAGAAATTATAATCCCACAGATCTTTCCTGCTTAGTGACTGTCAGTACTTCCCCACATCCTATTCTCAGCTCCTGGGTTCCTATGTCCTATGTGCATGACTTTGCACTTTTTGGCACTGAGTCCCAACAGCCATGCTCTTGACCACTTCTCAAGTTTCCAAAGCTCCCTATGCATTCTCTCCACCCCCTCATGAGTGTCCACCCTGTTGAAGATTTTGGTGTCCTCTGAAAAAAGGTGTACCTTCTCTTCCAGTTCTTCTGCAAATGTCACTTATGAAGACACTGAAGAGGCTTGGTCCCAGTACTGAGCCCTACGGCACCCTGCTGGTACCACTCTCACCTCACTAGAGTGAGTGCTGCTAACCATCACTCTCTGTCACCTATACATTAACCAGTTCCTTATGACTATAAAAATAGTCTCACTTTTGTTCTTAGAGTATCAGAGTAATTCTCGTGTCCTACGAATGTGCATAGGACCACTCATTCTTACAATTGTAACAGTTCTCAAATTGGGCCTAGGTTACATGACCAAAACGTTCTCAGTAGACCTAGAAGCTACTTTGGCTTCATTTTTCATTTTTCATTTGGTCTACACTGGTATCTGGCAGGACCACCCTGATATTGAATGATTCTGTTTTTTACTACAGTGCCTAGATTGCTCTTATAATAAACCCAATCATGGGATCACCACCATCCTTCCCTGACGGCATCTGTCTCCTGCTCCTTGTAGCCTGTCCCTTCTCGCTCACCTCTTGTGATATTTGATTTCATGCTATGCCCATCTTCTTTTTTTTTTCTTAAACTTCAAGCTTCTTAACTGCACTGTACTGGCAGAAATATTTCCTGTTGTTTTGAAGGGCATTAGGTAAGTTAAACTTTGACATGCTATTGTTCTGCATTCTGTCATAGATGAGTGCTACCAATACACATATTGCTAGTATAGTTGCTGGCTTACATGCCTGCCAGTTACCTTATTTTTTTCTGGGCATACAGTACTGAAAGGGTAATGTTCATAGCAGTTATACAGCAGGATAGGCTATAAAACGTCAGTGCAAATTTGGACATGTCTCTTTTTATACATTTTTAAAACTGAGTCAACCTGAAGTGCAAAATGTCAGCTAGGGTTGGATGGCTGAAGCTTGCATCATGTTGTTAGCTGTCAAAAATGTCAGATTTGACTAACAAGGTGCATAGAAGTTATAGTCTTGATAATAGCTGGAAAATTGAACTTGGCAGTTTTATGGATTGGTCAGTTTCTGAAAAGCCGAGAGCTTTTAAACACTGTTCATAAAGGTCGCTTCCTGCAGGCACCTGTGGAGCTTTTATTCATAAAACACCCAATAATATATTTTTTTCTTGGAAGCATTATTGGCAGAATATGGTTGGTATTTAATGCATATCCCACTGCACATTGCACCCCGTGGTGGGAAACAACAGAGCCTGCTGGAAGAAAGAGATCAAATAGGCATTGAAAATGTCATGAGACAGGGCCATGTTTAAATTATTAGGTGAGAAGCTCTTTTGCTTTCACCAATAACAAGGCACACCATGTAACTTAACTTCCTTCGTACCTGTTGTATTTATTCATGCACTATGCATTTCCTCCAGCTTGAAGCCACTTTGGTTTTCACATAAAAGATGAAAAATCTACTACCAGTTTATGTACTTTTTTTAATAGTGTCAGTGGAGCTCAGTTGGTAGCACTGCTGCATCTGTATCAAAAGGTCATTGGTTGAAGTGCTACCCCAGGGACTTATTTCTCAGAATTGTGTGTGGGGGGTGGGGGAGAGGGATTGAGAACTCTGGGCTTGGTGATGTCGGACCCATTTGCTAAAGTGGGTGGGAGCGTCTAAACTCCTTTTACTAGCCCAAGCGTAAAGCCACCTATTGATCAGGGCTAGGAAAAGCCTAATACAAGCTTATAAGACCACAGACATGGACTTCAGATCTCCCATTATAATGAATTAACTAGCACAGGTGTGTGACAGAATACACCACTTGTGCTTCTGCAAAAATGGGTGGTTTTGTGGGAGTACAGCTGCATACACCAATTTGCATTCTTATGCAGGGGATGTGGGGACTCCTCCCTGTCTCATGTGACAGCACAGCTAATTAGAGAGCTCTGGTGGCCCAAAACAGATCTGACTGGACATTCACTAAAAATCAGATCTGTAGTCAGATTTGATCAATCAGACTTCTTTTCCAGCAGGTAATATCTCATGATAAATGGCCAGAGTAATAATACATGAGCTGTTGATGCAATCAGCAACCTTAGAAAAACAATGTTTATATGTTTTCTAGTTGTTTACTAATAGCAATAGTCCCCTTACATAGTGAAGTAATTAGTTATAATGAATCTTGACTGCCAGTAGGCATGGGCTGTCAGACTTCACCACAGTGGTGACTATAGAATAGAGCAGAACAGCACAGAACAGAACAGAATAGAACAGAATAGAATAGAATATGAACATACGACATTTGCCAGCAGAAAAAGGCCATTTGGTCTATCAAGTCTGCTCAATTATGCAGCTAGCAGCCCTATTCCACAGCTGCCCCTCCCTCCTCACCCCCCCTTTATCCTCCCTCTTGCCCTGTCCCAGCCCCTTTTGAGAAGCGCACTGTTTACAGGCTACTGCCTCTGCTGATAATGTGTTCCACCCTGCCACCACCCTCGCCGTAAAAAAGTGTCTCCTCATTTCCCTCCTGAACCTTACCCCCTCCAATCTTATGTCATGTCCGTGAGTGTCCCTCCCCACCCTTGCCCTGAATAGCCCCTCCATACCAGTCTTGTTCATCCCTCTCATGTACTTTAATGTCTCGATCATAACCCCTCTGTCCTTCCTCTCCTCCAGCGAGTACATGTCCAACTCCTTTAGCCTACTGTCATATGGCAAGTCCCCAGCCCTTGGATCATCTTAGTTGCTCTGTGCTGCACCCTTTCCAGTAATTTAATGTCCCTTTTTAAGTACGGACGCCAGAACTGCATGCAGTATTCAAGATGAGGTCTAACCAGTGATCTTATACAGTGGCAGAATCACCTCCCCCCCTCCACGACATTATTCCCCTTGCTATGCAACCCAGTATTTTGTTGATCATTGCTGCTGCCTTCCTACATTGTTCTGAGTTGTTCATTGATCTGGTGATGACCACCCCCAGAGCCTTCTCCTCCTCAGTCTCCACCAGCTGCACCCCCCGATGTTGGTATCTTCTTCTTCTTGGATTTTGTGCTCCAAAATGGAGTACCTTACATTTTTTGGCATTGAACCCCAGCTGCCAAGTGTCCGACCAAGTCTCCAGCTTATTCAGATCTTCCTGCAGACTCTGCCACCCCTGTATGTCATCCACCACCACCCCCATCTTGGTGTCGTCAGCAAACAGAATGATCCTGCTCTTGATGCCCATGGAAATGCCTACAATAAAACCCCAAATAACACCAGTCCCAGCACCAATCCCCGTGGAATCACACTTGTTACTGCTCTTGGGGATGAGAGTTCCCCTTCCACCACCACCCTCTGCTGCCTTCCCTGCAGTCAGTTTGTTACCCATCCCACCATTTTAGGTCCCGCCCTTGTGCCTTCAAGTTTTATTCCCATTCTCCCATGTGGCACTAAATTAAATGCCTTGCTGAAGTCCAGGTACAGGACATCCACTGCATGGCCCTTGTCCATCTGCCTAGTTACTCAGTCATAGTAATCTACTAGGTGGGTTTGGCAGGATCTGCCTGCAACAAAGCCATGCTGTCTACTGTCCTGCAGCCCATTGAACTCCAGCAGGGTCACCAGCCTTTCCTTCAGGATCATTTCCATTAGCTTTCCCACAATGGACTTGAGGCTCACCAGTCTATAGTTTCCTGGTTCGTCTTTGGGGCTGCACTTATGTAGGGGAACCATGTGAGCCAACCTCCAATCCTTGGGTACACATCCTGAATTCAGTGAGGCATTGAATAGGCCTGCCAAGGGCCCCACCAGGATCTCTGCTAGCTCCTTCAGTACCCTGGGGTGAATAGAATAGGACCACCGAGGATAGAATAGAGTAGAACAGAATAGAATAGAACAGAGTACAACAGAATAGAATAGAATAGAATAGAATAGAGCAGAACACAATAGACTAGAGTGGAGTACAACAGAATAGAATAGAATAGAATAGAATAGAATAGAATAGAATATGAATTTCCAGAATACGTTTTAAATAAAGTATCTCAGAGTTTTTCAAGCCATGCATTAGGCATTAGAAATGGGTTAAAACACTGTTCTGAACTATGGTCCTGATACTTAAATGTTTGTCTCATAGCATTCTATTTGGCTTATAACCTGAATGATTACCTGAAAGTGTGTGCCAGCAGGAGGCAGGAGGCGTTTGTCTGGCTGTTAAATGCATGTTGTTCATTTCTTCTGCTAGGAAAAAGCTGAGTGGAGAGGAGGAAGTACAATACATTACAAGAGACTGCTTGAAAGGCCCTGTTGTTTAAATCTTTTAATATAACTATATATTTGGACATGTGTGAAATATTTTTAATAAACTCACTGTAATGCTTTGTGTGTTTGATTTGAAATAGTTCTGTTTTTTCCCTTATTCAGTGTCCCTTATTAATGAAGATTTTCTCCTGCCCAATAATAATTTTTGAATCATGTAACAGTTCTGGAGCCCTGCATGAAATGCTTTATTGTAATCAGAAGCACAGCTGATGCCATTGGGTTCCAGAACTCATAAGTAATTAAAAAATGAATATTTGGTGGGGAAAAAATGCAGAATTAATAAGAGACTCTTAGTAAGGAGATAATAGCACTATCTTTATCAAAAAACATTAAAGCTGTTTTCACTCTGACCTGAAGAAGAGCATTTTATTTCTCAAAAGCTAGTCTCAGAAATAATTTTGTTAGTCCAATAAAAGGTATCACCTGCAACATAGAGAATAATCACCAATCACCTATTGGTAACAAGCTGGTTAGTGCATTGAGAGGTTGCCTTGGTGACCGCAGTAACCTCGAGAATGAAGCTCGAGAGGTTTGGTTGCCAATGGCAACCTCATTTACTAACCAAACTTATTACCGAAAAATGTGATGTTTTATAGTGCATGGCCTTTTCTGTTGTTTTTTTTTAAGGGAATGCCAGCAGAGCAGGAGTGGATGTCAGTTAGGGTTCTTGTTGCTCCGCCCCGACACTTTGATGCTAGTCACTGCTGCAGTCCCGCTTGCCAGCAGTGCTGCCACTTGTCTTTTTTTTTTTTACTTATGGGTATGTTATGTTTAAATAAAATGGGGCTAAACAGAGAGAACCCTCAGAGCATCTGCAGGATCCCTCCTAACAACCATCTACACTGGGGACTGCTGTTTACCTGACCACTGCCACACCGTGGAACCTGCTGAAAGATTCATTTAAGTAAAGTTTTATTTTTCTTTTTAAACTGTAGAGCATGAGAGGGAACACATTCCATGTTGTTATGATATAGTAGCTACATAGCTAGTGCAGCATAACAACATTTAGAAAGTGATGGATTTTCATTAATAACAACGTTTCATCATACACTATTTATTTGTTGTTTTTTTCTCTGCATTGTTGACTGGACTAACATGGCTACCACATTTCATTTTCAAAAACATGAAACAATACATTGTAGTTTTTAGACAGATTTGCTTAAATTAACAATTATATTTAAAAAAATTTAAACAATAAGGTTGGTAGTATGTTCCTTTCGAAAGTCAAAGAGCCCAGCTTAATATGTTTTATTTGTTGTGTTATGACTCTAGTTGTCCCAGTGAAATGGTTGTCCTAAAGCTACTGTGTATACTAGGGACAGGCTTTTCAAAATCCTTGATGCGGGCACAGTTCCCAATTTTGAACTGCTGCTGCTGCTGCATTAAAAGAAATGTACCAAAATGTCTGCGTGCTATTTTCAAATGTTTTGACCCAGTTGTGGTGGTTCACCTGCTTTATGTTAAAAAAAAAAAGAAAAGATGCGTGTGTCATTTATTTGATGCATGCATACTTTTGTATGCATAATTTGGGCACTGGGTCCAAACAGTGCTGACAAGAATAGTGTCGGCTACCAGTGCAAGGTAAAAACAGTGCCTTTTTTTTCTGGGGAATGCTGCCCCCCCATTAGGATTCTCACTCCAAGGGGGCGTGGATTCTGGGGAAATTCAAAATTCATGGAGCCATTACAGCCCCATGTAAAAAAAAAAAAATACTAAGTCCCAAGGTAGCTAAAAGGTTGGAGACCAGGATTAGAACCCTGATCTCCACTGCTGCTGCTAGTTGAGCCGCTCAATGCCCCAGCCCTCCACACCTCGGGAGCAGCTCAACCAGCCTCCTGTTCCATGCAGCTTGTGTCCTGATTACAGAATCACAGACAGTGACCAGGGGATTGCTTACAGCAAGCATTGTAAATCCCCCATTGCTGTCCATGTGAGCGCTTACCAGACTAGAGCCATATAGCGCAGTGCTATTCTGGTAGCGCTCAATTGATGAGGTACCCACAATTTGTGTCATGTGTGACAATGTTGCACCATGTTTTAGATTGTCTAACACTTTGTGGCATAACTGTAGTAAAATCGTGAGGAAAGTTGGTGTTTGTGTCTAGGTACCCTTTGCCAATCCTGCGCTAGGTATTAAAAACACTTAAATATGCAATTTGGCTACTCCAGCAAAGTGTAAAAGATTTTAAATGACAGAAAATGCCTGCCCAGAATTGCTATGGATACCAGCAGAATGTATAATAGTTAGCAACGAAATTTCACGTACAAATGTTTTGAATATTTAGCCTGCAGGTCTTAGGTTGTGAACCAAAAATATATGACAGGATAATGTCTACTGTTCGTCTGCTCTATAAGCGTGCTCAGAAATAATTATGCTAGCATTTCTTCCAAATGAATGAACTTTACCAGAGCACATGAAAAGTGCATCCTATCAAGCTTTCAAAATTTTAGCCAGATCTCCATTTTCTCTTAATTAGTACTTAGTATTTAATTAAACTAGTATTTAATTTAATTCTGTAAATGAGAAGTAAGGGAGGGTGTTCAAAAGATGGAAGTGTGCCATCCAGCATCAAGGAATCAAATGTTGTGAGTAAAAAGTGGGGTTTAATTGATAAAAATTCTAAATGGAGTACAGTAATGGGTGGGTAGCTGGTAGCACACCTGTAACTTAAACAGAGATTAAAAGTTAAATATTAAATTAGGGATGTAAGTTTGTCATGGCAGTCATACACGTCATTGATTCCATGATGTTTGATCTTTATTCAGGACTTCCATAACTTTCACTAGTGTCATCAGAATGTAGCAATGATGACAGTGCCACAACATTTACTACTGTTTACTAATGATTTCAAGAACAAACAATGCGTAATTAAAACCTCATCCATGACAAACTTACATCCCTAAATATTATTACTGTATCTTCTTTTTTAAAATAATGAATACTGCTATAGGTTTTGCACTGTGAACCTTTATAAGCATTGATGGTGTGGTGCATTAATTAAATGGAAAGGCAGGAGTTTTTATTTTAGCTGTTGTATGTTATATACTGTAAACTGATTGACATTGATGTTATTAAATGTAATGTACTAAGGCTTAGCAAGGAGTACTACTTAGTAAGTAACTGAAAAGTGTGCTTAGTGAGTATGAGGTTTGAGAGTTACTGGTTGACATACATGCCCAAACCAGGAAGGCCTGTGGAGGCAGGGTGGGATAGCATTTGGGAATACTCAGTATCTGGGGTAGGTCTGCAAATGCAGATGGAAGTACTGCTTTGAACTACTCCCCATTTAGAGAAGGCCTGCTTAAACAGAGAGGTGCACTTTCTGGAACTACCACTCTAGGGGAGTCTTATAGAGGCAGATGAAAGGTACTGCTTTGAACTATTCCCTGTCAGGGGTAGTTCTGTGAAAGCAAGGGTGTATACTGTCTGTAACTACCTAGCTGGTGTAAGCCTACAGTGGTAGGTAGCGGTACTGCTTTGAACTACTCCTTATCTGGAGTAGGCCTGTAAAGGCAGTAGGTGTATTGTATGGAACTCTGGAACTACCTATCTGAGGTAAGCCTGCAGAGGCAGGTGGAAGTACTACTCTGTACTACTCTCTGTCTGCAGCAAGACTGAGAAGGCAGGAGGCTGTACTGTCTATAACTACCAATCTGGGGTGGGTCTGCAGAGGCAGGTGGGGGTAGCGATTGTAATGAATGCAGAGGCAGGAAGGAGGAAGTGGGAGGGGTGTGTGCTGTAGGGGGTGTGGGTCTGAAATGTTCCTGGAAACAATGTCAAAGCAAGTGGGTTTCCAGGTTTGTAGAAGGCTAGATTTATTAATGGCTGAGGTGCATCTGTTAAGGAGGGAGTTGGGAATATCAGCAGGGAGACGGGGAGCTGGGCTGGACCAGGGGAAGAACAAGGAGTGGAGGTGGGAAAGAGGAATTGGGGGTCCAGTTGAAATGGAACCCACTACTCCTGAGGGAGAGGAAGCTTAGCTAGGATGGATGGAGGACTGTAGGGAGGAGAGGATGGGCTCAGTGGGGGGGGGAAGGGGATGCAGGTGCAACTATAGTGTACCAGTAAGGAACTGCTTCCAACCAGAGTACTGCAGTGGAGTGGGGTGACCTATGTGTGACACAGATGGCAGAGAGACAGCTAGTCTGTAGCAGGGGTTCTGGAGAGATGCAGTGAGACAGGAGAGGAATGGAGGCAGAGTAAGGACAACAGGAGGAGAAGGGGGCAAATTGGGGAATACAGAGGAGGTGGGGTGGAGAGACAGACAGGTAAGGGTTCATCTGGAGCTAGGGAGGCAGTGGAAATAGATGAGAGGGGGGATGAAAGGCAAACAGATTTTGAATATAAGGAGGGAGAAGAGAAGAGAAGGTAGCAGGAATGGGGGCACAGGACATCTGGCATGGGAAGGGAGGAGGGGTGGGCAGTGCTAGATTCATAGTAATGGGATTATGTAGTGAAAGAGATTAGGTGTACTATGGGTAGACAGCAAGGTAGGAGAGTGATGTGAATTCTGGGAAGGAGAGCAGAGTGCATAGGCCAAATGATATCCCCACTCTGACAGTGGATAGGGGAAAGCCTCATGTGGCCATCCACCTAGGTACCAATGAGCTAGCTGAATGTAAGGTAGTGGCACTGCAGGAGAGTTTAGAATGGTGGAGCGAGTTTGTGGAGGAGAGGCTAGGTCGGTAGTCTTCTCGGAAGTGCTGCTGGTCTCTAGAGCCAGCACAGCTGGAATCTGTAGGATAGAAGAGTTTAATGCTGGCTGATGGATTGATGCAGGGTGAAAGGAACTGGGTACTACGTAGAGAACTGGGAGGGATCCTGGGATGACAAAAATCTCTATACACCTAATGGATTGCACCTAAGTCAGAGGGGATCCATGCCTCCCAGGGAAAGGACAGGGATTATATCAGCAGTTACTTGAATTTTAAACTGAATGAGGGCGGGGGTGAAAGGTTGAAGCAACCAGGTTTTCCTGAAGAGGTGCAGCCAGGTCCACTACTAGATTGCAAACCTTTGGGGGTTAGGACAACCTAGTTCTAGGAAATTTGAAGAAGCACAGTTATGTGCGCAAATGGGTAGACTAGGTGTGCCGTAGGCCCCTATTTGCCATCAACATCTACGCATCTATGTAACACAGAGGGGTTAGAAAGGGGAGGAAATGTGAGTGAAAGAGGTAACAGGGCTGAGATAACAGAGGGAGAGTATAGTCAAGTAGAAAGCATAGGAGGGTCAGGAAGGGAGGTGAGTGGGAGGAATAGAAGAGGGAAGGCAAAAGAAGGCCTAAGGATAAACCTGGGAACTACAGACTGGTCAGTCTGACCTCCATTGTCTGTAGGCTGATGGAGGCCATTCTGAAGGAAAGAATGGCTGGGTTTCTTGAGACAAACAAGCTTCAGGGCAAGAAAAGCCCTGGTTCATATCAGGGAGATCCTGTCATGCAAATCTGATCAGCTTCTTTGACTGGGTAAGGAAGGTGGCAGACAAGTGAAAGGTGGTTGATATTCTATACTTATATTTCAGCAAGGCCGTCGACTGGTTACCCCACAAGAGCTTAGAAACATAGAAACACAGAATTTGATGGCAGATAAGGACCTCTTGGCCCACCTAATCTGCCCATTTCTCTATCTAATGGATAAGCTACAGATCCTAGTTAACCAACAGCCTACTTCCTCCTTGCAAGAACAAGGGGGCACAATTTGAAGATAGAAGGGGGGCGGCTCAGAGGTAATTTAAGGAAGTATTTTTTCACAGAGAGGGTTGTGGATGCATGGAACAGCCTTCCAGAGGAGGTTGTGGAGTCAAAAATAGTGGTGAAATTCAAGCATGCATGGGACAGTCATAAGGCAATTCTAGGGGGTGGGGGTAGGAAGAAGTAGGCTGCTGGTTAACTAGGATCTGCAGCTTATCCATCAGGTAGGGAAATAGGCAGACTGGGTGGGCCAAGCGGTCCTTATCTGCCGTAAAATTCTATGTTTCTATGTTAACCCCCACTAGAATTGCCTTATGTCTGTCCCATGCATTCTTGAATTCCCCCACAGGTTTTGACTCCACGACCTCCTAAGCAAGGCTGTTCTATGCATCCACAACCCTCTCTGTGAAAAAATACTTCCTCACATTACCTCTGAGCCTTCCTCCCTCTATCTCCAAATTGTGCACCCCTTGTTCTTGCACATCTCTTTTTGTGAAAGATGATACCATCTTGGACGTTGTTGATTCCCTTGAGGTATTTAGCTTCTATCACATCCCCCCTCTCCCTTCTTTCCTCGAGGGTATACATATTAAGATCCCTTAGTATGTCTTCATATGTCTTCTGGTGCAGACCCTGCACCATTTTGGTTACCCTCCTCTGGACAGTCTCCACTCTGTCTATGTCTTTGCAGAGATGGGGTCTCCAGAACTGCACACAGTACTCCAGATGGGGTCTCACCAACTGTCTGTACAGAGGGATAACAACTTCCTGTTTTCTACTGGTGATGCTTCTCCCTATGCATCCCAGTATCCCTCCAACCCTCCTTACTACCTTCTCACTTTGCTTGCCCAGCTTTAGGTCATCTTATATAACTACCCCCAGGTCCCTTTCCATTTTTGTTGTTGTCAGTATCTCACCCCGCATTGTGTACTCTTGCCTGGGTTTTCATTTCCCAGGTCACAGGTGCATTACTTTGCACTTCTTTGTGTTGAATCTAAGCTGCCATACCTTTGACAATTCATCCACCCTTGCCAAGTCCCTTCTTTTCCTTTCCACCCCACCTTGTGTATCAACCCTGCTGCAGATCTTTGTCTCATCTACAAAGAGACACACTTTTTCTTCCAGCCCCTCTGCAATGTCACTTATAAAGACATTAAAAAGGACCGAACCCAGTACTGAACCCTGCAGTACCCCACTAGTAACCCCCCCTTTCTTCACTGTGGACTCCGTTTACTATTGCCCTCTGCGTCCTGTTGTCCAACCAGTGTTTTACCCAGGCTACCACCCTAGGACCCACTCCCAGGCAGGATAATTTGTTTATTAATCTTTTGTGTGGGACTGTGTCAAATGCCTTGCTAAGGTCTAGGTAGGCCATGTCCACAGACCCTCCTTGGTCTACTACTTTGGTCACCCAGTCAAAGAAATTGATTAGATTCATCTGACATGACCTTCCTGCTGAGAATCCATGCTGCCATGGGTCTGTGCCCCACTGGCCTCTAGGTACTCAACAATTCTTTCCTTCAGAAGTGATTCTGTCATGTTTCCTACCACTGATGTCAAACTGACAGGTCTGTAGTTTCCTGCCTCTGTCTTGCTCCCACTTTTGAGAAGGGGAATCACATTTCCCTCCTCCAGTCCTCAGGTACCACACCATCCACCCATGATGTGTTAAAAGGGGTAGTCAGTGGTGTTACTAGTTCTCCCCTTAGTTCTTTTTGAATTCTAGGGTGAATCCTATCAGATCCCATTGCTTTGTCTACCTTCAGTTTTAGGAGTTCTTTCAGAACTCTTTCTTCTGTGAAAGGACTGATATTGACCCCCCTATCCAGAGTGCTTCTATTGACTGGATTAGGTACCTCCTCCTCCTCTTCTTTTGTGAATACTGAGCAGAAGTATTCGTTCAGTATCCTTGCTTTTCACTGTGCCTCTTTGCCCACCCACCTCCCTCTCTTTATTTAACCTCAGTATCCCTCCCTTGTCCTTCTTAAGCTCCTAATGTACCTATACAAGGTTTTATCCCCTTCTTAACTGAGTTGGCTCTATTTTCCTTGGTTTGGGTCTTTGCTGTTCTGACTGCCTTCCCCGCTTCCTTCTGCTTTAACTGGTACAGTTCTATGTCCTGCTCCTTCTGTGTTTCCTTATACTTCCTGAATGCTATTGTTTTCTCCCTAACCTACCCCCACCACCTCTTTTGAGAACCATAGTGTTTTTTTCTTTCATTTTGATTTGTTTATTTGCTTCACACAAAGGCTTGTTGCCTCTGTGATGGCAGTTTTGATGTTTCCCCATTGTTGCTTCACCCCTCCTTCTTGCCTGTTTGCTAGTGCTATTCTGAGGCACTCTCCCATTTTGACAAAATCAGCCATCCTGAAGTCCAGTACCTTCACTTTTGTATGGCTTGACTTTACAGCTGAGTTTATCATGAACCACACTGTTTGGTGGTCACTTGTTCCCAGATGGCTACCCACTTCTAGATCTGAGATCCTTTCTCTGTCCCCATTTGAGAGTACCAGGTCTACGATTGCTCCCTCCCGAGTGGGTTCCAAAACTAGCTGTCTGAGGCATGCCCCCTGTAGGGCATAGAGAATGGCACTGCTCTTGCATGTGGCTGCAGCAGAGGTGCTCCAATTAACATCTGGCATATTCAGGTCCCCCATCAGCAATATCTCCCTTTCTCTGCCATCCTAAGGATGCCTTCTATTATTTCCTTGTCCATTTCCTCCCCCTGAGACTGGGGTCTGTATACAACCCCTGTGCAGATTGTGGTGCCATTTTTAGTCTCCAGGGTGACCCAGAGTGCCTCCTCTCCTCCCTGTTTACCATTTAGTTCCATTCCTTTGATCCCTTCCCTTACATAGAAAGCTACAACTCCTCCTGTTCTGTCCTCCCTGTCCCTCCTGTAGATTGTGTACCCTGGTATGTTGACATCCCAATCATGGTTCTCTGTGTAACATGTTTCTGTGATTGCCATGATATCCAGGCATCCCTCTTCCATCAAGGCCACCAGTTCAGGGAGCTTGTTACCTAGACTATGGGCATTGGTACTCATTACCCTCCATTTTATGATGGCCTTACCCCTTTTAGCCCCATCCCTGTCCTTACTGCCTTTGTCTTTTTCTCCACTTACCCCTGCCCTTCTCCTTATTAACTTAATTATCTTGGTGTTTACCTCACTAACTACCCTGATTTTTTTTTGGGTGGGGGCTAGGATTTCCCATCTCCTTTTCAGTGCCTCCCCCCTTGGCTAGTTTAAATGCTTGCCAGCTTGATCAGGAAATTGGAGGCTATATGGGTGGAAAAGAAAATAACAAGGTGGTTGGCAAATGTGCTCAGTAGTAGGACACTAAGGGTGGTGGTGGGGGGGAGAGTCATCAGATATTATGAAGTCACCAGTGGGGAACCACAGGGGTCAGTACTAGGCCTGGTGTTAATTAATATATTCATAAATGAAAATTGGTGAAGGCATTAAGAGCAAAATCTGCATTTTTTCAGATGACACCAAACTCTGTTGGAGGGTGGACACAGAAGAAGGGATGCAGGACCTAAAGGAAAATCTTGCAAAGCTGGAAGGATGGTCTGGAATATGGCAATTCAAGTTTAATGCAATGAAATGCAAGATTATGCACATACTGTAGGAAGAAAGAACCCGAGGACTGAAGACAGTTTAGGGGAGTTATGGTCACTGAATCAGAGGCTGAAAATGACTTGAGGATAGCCATCACCAGTGACCTTAAAGAGGCTATGCAGTATAGGAAAGCAGCAGACAAAGCAAATAGCATGCTGGGATATAGTCCTAGAGTATTCACAAGCAGAAGGGAGGAGGTCATACTGCCGCTGTCCAGATCTTTGGTATGACCTCACTTGAAGTATGGCATTCAGAATTGGAGCCTACACCTGAAAAAGGATAGCAACCAGCTTAAGGTAGTTCAAAGGAGGGCAACAAATATGGTTCAAGGTCAGCAGGGCACAGCATATGAGGACAGACTGAGAGAACCTAACGTATATTCACTGGAGGAGAGAAGGAAGAAAGCGGACATGACTGAGACCTTCAAGTACCTTAGAGGTATAAACAAGCTGGATATCAGGGACCTTTTGGGTCTCTGTGAAAACAAAACCACTAGAGGCAATATTATAAGCTGGTTGGGGGATTGGTTCAAGAAAGAGGTCAGGAGGCATTTCTTTATAGAAAAAGTGGTGTCAGGATAGCATAAACTTCCAGCTGAGGTCGTCAGTCACAAAACAGTGGGAGGATTCAAGAGATTCAAGAGATGATGGGACAGTGCAAAGGCAATGGGAAGGACTGGAGGGGAAGTGTTGGGGGACCACTGTAATCTCAGAATTAGGGGATCTGCAACTGAACAAACGTGATAGACTGTAAGTCCTTCATCTGCTGGCTATTTCATATGTCTGTATAATTCCCCAGAGAATGTGATTTAGATACCCTTCATTTTCAGTACTTAAATGTAGAAAATGAAGTGTATAATAAGGCGTGTCCTCTTTAAAAACACAATTTTCCAGACTCTGGTGATGAAAAGTGACCATTTTGCTTGATTGTAACCCCAGGCTTGGATCACAGTACTTTACAGTAATTATTATATGAGCTTTTTGACAGCCAAGTGCTGCAGATCTGATGTGTGAGTAAGAGCATTTGTCATTTTCCCCACGGGGCTAAATTAAGGCTGAAATTAAGGAGATTGCATATTGTTTATTAGGTCTAGTGAAAAGGTCACTAGTCCTACTTAGTGCTGCAGCACTGTGTTTGGAAGGTAATTGCTATGAAATTTGAAGAGCTGTAAACAGAAGGTTTTATGGTTACATATAATTTTATATAAATCCATATTGAAACTTTCTGATTTCTTTTGCTGTATTAGAAATTAGGTTTCTAAAGAAATAATAACACTTAATTGATGCATTTTATACTTTATCTTTTTGAATCAGAAAATAAGCTCATTCAAGTTTGAAAGAAATACTGTAGTAGAACTTGGCATAAAGATGAGGAATTAGCTGTTTTCTTATTAATTATACTTTAATATAAACAGACATCAATGTGAAAACTTTGGATAAATATGGATTTCCCACACATTTCAGTTTATAATTCATAAATGTTCTCTATATAGCTTCTCCTACATAGTACTATAGCTACGCACATTAACATGAAAATAGGATTATTGTCCCCCGACTTGATTTGCCTGGGTTGCTTGTCTGCACCTAACATCATTATATCGCACTTAAAATATTGAGAATATTGATGAAAACCTGAAAGGCAACCATATTGTTCCCAGCCTAGTTAATGCTGTGGCTGAATTAATTCTTGTCAAGCACTCATGGCATTTACATCTATATTCTGTATCTACACCATAGTGGTGTGGTTATGCCACTATAGTTAGGGTTGAGCAGGGGGTTATGTGTTAAACCTCATAATGTGCACTTTAATATTTCACAACCATTCAACAGATTTGTCCTAAATTTTGCATGTGCAGTTTCGTTTGGTAGGTCTCTTGATGTGCCAAGTTCCATTCTGGTTGGATGTGCAGATTCTGAGATGTAGATACAAAAAAACCCCATAAAAAATCATTGTTTTTTGCTGGTTTTTTTTGTCATCAACTTGTGCCCAAATGGTTTGGAATTTTGGCCTGAAATTTTCAGTGTAGAAAGGGCTTGACCGACAGTGTGCCTTTTGCTGGTTGGGTGAAAAAATATGAATCTGTTTCAAAGTTATTAAATTGAAAAATTTCATTTCTGAGCATGCTTAGTAGTCATTTGGATAGTTGTTTCATGCAACATATAGCATAGTGGATGGGTGACCATCCACAGCAAGGCTGTGTTTCCATCGAGGGAGTTGATGACATCATACAGACCTCAAAAGTAAGACTCAAGAGGTCTGTATGATGTCATCAACTGCCAAAATGGAAACATTGCCTTCATTGTGGATGGTCACCCATCTACTATTTTATATAGTATATGGTTGCCCTTTCAAAGATAGAGAAAACCCATTCTTTTTTTTACCTTCAGCATTTTTCTGTTGACGCTCTCGCTTATGCTCACTCCCACTCCAGCCTCTCCAATGTATCACTCTTGGTATGGCTTGCAGAGACTCCGACCATGTCAGGGAGAAGAACTGTTGTGTGGCAGTTGTGAATGCCTGTGGCTACTCTCTTCATATTTTCTTTATGACAAAAAAAAGGGTTTACTTTATTTTTATAAATGCGAGGGTTCCCGACCATGTCTGAACTACAGCAGTGCGCAGCTCAGCACTTGCTAAGTAGCATCGCCATGTTTTTTTCATTTTTTTCTGTGACAGCGTAGATTGCACCAATCAAATTGCAGGACATGTCTTAAAAGTTGTTGTACTATCGATGTGATGTCAGAATGATAGTACAACAACTTTTTTGACCTTTGAACTGTCCTACAACAGGATTTGGAAAACCATCGTTTTCCATCCACAACAAACCCTAACCATATACTATAGTAGAATTTGGCCATACAAAACAGAGGTAATCCTGTTTTGTGAGAAAAAAATTCTTGTTTTGTGTGGCAGCCATCTTGTTTCCTTTTTTTTTTTGGAAACCCATAAAAGTCATGTCCTGCAGTGACACCAACAAATGTATCTTGCTAAAACGGAAACCCATTAGTTGAATTCTGCAGCTAGTTTTCAGAAAAAGGACCCAGAAATGTGTTTTTGAAACATTTTAAAATTCTTGTTTCGTGAGATGATTCTTTTGTTCTGTATGGCCTCAGGAAACAGGAATAGGGCCATACAAAACAAGAGTAGGTTTGTACAAAACACGGATTTGGACATAGTTTTTTCACATTCTTATTTCATATGAACCAATACTGTTTCATGAGAACAACACAATTTCTTGAAACAGGATTCTTTCATATGAAATAAGAAATTTGGAATTTTTTTTTTCACATTCATGTTTCATGTGAACCAATCTTGTTTTGTGAGAATGACAATCTCACAAAACAGAATTTGATCATATGAAACAAGAATTTGTACTTACTTTTTTCCACATTTCAACTTAAACAAGCCATAACACTGTCAATATTTGCAGTTAGTAGATCTCAGTGAGTATTATGACACTAACACATAATAACCCCCAAAAGAATTCAAGGACAATATAAACAAAATAACAATTAAATTAAAATTCCCATAGGATAACATTGCAACTTTAACAAGCTGTAACTCTGTCAGTCTTTGGAGTTCAGGGTGAATCTATATGTCAATAGAAAGGTCTCAGTGAGTAATATAAGACTAAACACCTACAAAATACCAACTCAAAATAGACATATGAAAAATATTAAAATGAACACATGAAAATTCCCATAGCATAACACTGCAACTTTAAGAATCCTAACTCTGTCCCCACAAAAAAAAATACAACCAAGCAGATAAATTGCTTTTCTGGAGGAAAGGAAGTGCAGGGGCCACACTCACATTTACATGTACATGAATGGATTTCCCTTCCATAATCACTTGGATGTGTCAGGACCTGTGTGAATGACCTTACAGTTCTACTGTCTCAAAAGGTAAGGAAATTCTTTGAAAAAAAACTGTATTAATGCACCAGTTATGGGTTCAGATTAAAGTGACAAATGTAGGGATATGTGGCATCAGGATTTTCAAACTATAACCCCCCCCCTACACACCCAAGCACCAAAAGGAAAAAACATTATGGTTTTCACTGTCATCACTCTTGGCAAATCTGGGGTGGGATATTCCTTTGGTTCTAAACCCTAATGCTCACTGCATCGTGATATAGTCTTCAAACATACAGAACTATATCCCTCTACATGTTGCCAACAACCTGTAGACCATGCATGAAGAAACCAGATCACACCTGACCTTATTTGTGCATGGAATGGGGTGCGCATTAATGCTAGGGTTGAGAACCCCAAGGAACACCACACCCCTCATTCACCAAAGGTCACGACAGTGAAAACCGTAATTTTTTTTTCCTTTTGATGCTTGGGGGTGGGAGTGGAGAGTTAGGATTGGAAACCCAAATGCCACATTTTCTTACTTCTTTGTTACTTTAATCTGAACCCTAATCATGTCATTAACACAGTTTATTTGCAAAGAATATGTGTGTGTATATATATATATATATATATATATATATATATATGTATATGTATATGTATATCTATATGTGTGTGTGTATATATATATATATATATATAAAATACCTGCCCAGTAGGGCAGGTGTAGTCAGGGCTGCATGGTCACTTCTATGTTAAACCCTAAATTCTGCACTTTAATAACTTTGCAACCGTTCATCCGATTTGACTGAAATTTTGCATGTGTGGTCAATGTCACAGGTACATGGGTATAAAGATAACACTGGATGCAGTTATAAGGTACAACACACCCACTGTGTGTTTTATTTTATACAAAAATAGAAAAAAATAAATAAATAGAACTAAAACAGTTCAAAGAGAACAAGAAAATAAACAATAGCTCAAGGTTATTACACCTTTCATCCGGTATCTCAAGCCAATTCATCAGCTTTACTTCTGTTAGAGATAAATTCCTGTTCTGGCACTGATCCTTTTGCTTATCTTACTTCATGTAAGTGAGACTGGCTATGCAGCTAATCTGACTCTTGGTGTTTGAAGGAGGGCTCATATAGCCCTCCTACTTATGAGAAGTCCCTCCCACAAAATGTAATTAACTCTGGAACATTCCCTAAAGGCTCATAACCTGACCTATACAGAAAGAAAGAGGGTTATTTCTAAGCTTTTGGTTAAGCTAAGTTCCCAGTGAGTCAATCTGCCAAAACATGCCTTTTTTCTGAGTTTTATTCAGGGATGAACATTAATTGTCCTCAACAAAGGAACTCTTCCTCTTTTGTTATGAGGAAAGTTTAACCAATTCTGCATAAATACAGTCCTCTAGGGGCCACTGTTCCCTATAGGATTAACTCAGACCTGAGGAACTTGACAGCAGGTCAGTCATACATTATGCTATATTGTGAGGCATCTTAGAGACCTGCGGTGTCTCTTTCTTTAGTTCCTTTGCAAATAGGGATGCTCCTGTTCCTTTAAATTATGGGTATGGCATTATGTAGCAAAGCGGCAGGCTGAAGAGAAAAAGTAGACAATTCTCAGCTGCACTGCTATTTAATTTCATCTCTGTAAGCCCCTTTTAATTTATTTCATTTCAAGGCTGTAGCTACTTATGCCTAGGGACAGCATAATCCCTTTAATTCCAAAGTGCTCACTTTACAGAGTGCACAGTTTAATTTTTGTAGCACGGCATTAAAAAAGTGAAAGTTGGAGCAGCCCTGTTTTGGAACTGTGGCATAGCAGTTCACTAAGGGAGAGAGAGAGAGTGAGGAGTGAACGCACTCCTCCTCTCAGCAATTCTATGGCTGTCTTTCAACCCCCGGGGTCTTTATTTTATTCTTCCACTGGGGCTTAGAAAAAAAACATGGAGAGGCGGAAAAGTAAAAAGTAAAAGTTTGCTACTCCGTGGTAATCCTGTAATGATTCAGGATATTTCTACTGCTCCTACAGCAGCCTGGTCTGGCTGCACACATGCCACAGCTGCCTGGCACAATTCCTTCTATATTTACATAAAGCCAGCAGCCGGGGGTCCTAACAACATAGATGCATAAGGAGATTTAAACACACATATCGAGCGGTGGCAAAAGGAAAAGTAAATGTTGCTCGGTTTAAACAGTTCCTGCTTAGGTGCAGGATTTCATTGGCACATATATAGCTATGGAGCAGTGGCAAAATAATAAAAATAGAAACATAAAGCTGCTCTGTTTGTACCCATAGTCAACCTATCTATTTATTTATTTAACTGGCACTTTAAACATTTATTTATTTATTCATTTATTTCATTGGCACCTTAAACATTCAATGCTTCTGCACCACATATTCATAAATGGTATAAGCACTTTATCTTATATACTTAGATAAGTACTTTATTCATTCCTCAAATGCACTTTAATTCATTCTATGCACAAAATGCACTTTATATGAATATCATAGGCATTGCTAATGCCTAAACATGCACCTTATTCCGTTTCTGCCAGATAGCATGCTGGCCTTTAAAATGGTGCCTTTGTTTTTGGAGCGTTCTTGCTGAGGAATGGATATAGTGAAATAGAAATAAAAAGATAGGAAAAAGGTTTAGTGAGAGACAGATAAGAGTGACATAGGTGATCATCCTACACCAAAACAAAGTATAAGATAGGGAGATACTGATGTGCAACAGATTTAAGCAATGAAAAGATAGGAAGATAGGAAAGATATTCCTCCACTGGGCTTTTGAACTGGCAGAATGCATTTCTGCCACAGTCTGGTACCATAGATCTCTGGATCTGGAAATTTTCGTTATAATCAGATTTCAGTTGCAGACCTGTGGAATGTTAAAAAGCATGAAAAATCCTCAATTTTGGCAAATTCTTTGCTCATCTCTGCAGCCTGAACAGTTTGTCAGTCTGGTCCAACATTTTCAGGGTATATGGGGACTGGATCAGGAAAGTGTCTTTTGAAGATTTGGTGAAAAAATATTAATCCATTCCAAAGTTATTAAAGTTTAAAGTTTCCTATTATACCCTATGGGAAAAATTATATGTTCCCCTCGAAAGCACTTTTTGCTTTCACAAAAGTACTTTTTACTGCCGCAAATGGGTTTGGTACTTTTGGGCTGCCGCCATCTTGTTTTCAGTTAGTGAGCGGAAAGAACATTGTAGTTTAAAAAATACTGCCCCTTGGTAAACACCAACAGTTGGGTTTACCTAATTGGGGCCCTAGCAACATGTTCCTGGCATTAGTTTTTCACCAGGATGCCCAGAAATATGTTTTTTAATTTTTCCACCATCTTAGCCTTGGAACTTTCGCAAAAGTACGGCAGTACTTTCGTGAAAGCTCTCCCATGTAAACCAATGGTACTTTCATGAAAGTCTGTGGACTTTTGCAGAAGCACCACAGGTAAACAGCCCCCAAAAAACAGTTTCTTTGCCACTTCATAGCAAAAAACTGTTGGGGTGTTTGGGCTGAAATTTGCAGGGTGCCAAACCATTGCCCACAGATGTGCCTTTTGTTGGTTTGGTGAAAAAAAATGACACTAGTTCCATGGTTACAGCACTCAGAAGTTATGATTTCATATAATGCAATACTGTGGTTGCTGTAGCACCTTCGGTGGCATAACGAGTGATTTAAGGCTCTGAGCTGCAAACCTGGAGACCTGGGTTTGAATCCCACAGCCCCCACTTGTATATTGTGTGACCCTGAGCAAGTCACTTAACTTCCTTGTGCTCCCAGGTTGCACCTGTAAGCAAGCTTTCAGCTTCATGTGTCTCTCCTGGTTAAAAAATATATATATCTCAAAAATTGTTCCAGATATGGATTTTTCGCTAAGCACAGCTTAGGTGTATTAAGCACATGTGGAGGTGGCCAGGTCATGAATACAACCATGGTGGAATTTTTCCCGCAGTTTCTACAGTTAGTGAGATATTGCCAAATAACTGTTACAAGGGCTACTTGGAATGTCTCTAGGCCTGCACTATGTGTCTATACTTATGGGTAGGTGGGATCACAGGGCCCAGAGGGCCCACACTGCCACATATGCATATCATTTATGCTAAATTGGAAGTACAGGGCCCTCCTGTGCTATGCCTCCACACTTATGGGTGGGTTGGCATGCAGGGCCCAGAGGGCCCATGCTCCCACATATGAACACCATTTTGCAAAACTTGGAACAGACTTATGGGTGAGTGGGATGGGCCCTGCACTCCCACCTATGGATACCATTTTGCAAACCTGGGAGTACTGGGTCCTCCTGCAATATGTCTCTATACTTATCCATGCGTGGGAGTGCAGGACCCAGAGGGCCTACATTCCTGCCTATGGATCACATTATGCAAAAGTGGGAGCACAGGGCCCTGCTACTCTATGTCTCTACATTTATGGGTGGGTGTGAGCATAGGGCCCAGAGGGCCCTTGCTTCTACCTATGGATAACATTTTGAAAACCTGGGAGCACAGGGCCCTCATGCACTATGCCTTTATACTTATGGGTGGGTAGGAGTGCAGGGCCCGTGGGGCCTGTGCTCCCACCTGTAGATACCATTTTGAAAATCTTGCAGCACAGGTCCCTCCTGCACTATGTCTTTATGCTTATGGGAAGGTGGGAGTGCAGGGCCAAGAGGGCCCATGCTCCTATATACAGTATGAATATGACTAACATTACGCTTTCTCAAAAAGAAAGGAAATTCATTGCAAAAAGCTCAGTTTTAATGCAGCAGTTAGGGTTGGTTTCACACTGACAAAAGTCTAGAAATTCGATTTTAGGGTTATCAACCCTACCACCATCTCCCACCCTCCACATACCAACAGGCATCAAGGTGTGTATTGGGGTTGTCAGGCCTAACTCTCACCCCATTCTCCTATACTGTATCACCTCAGCTTGTTTACACATGGAATGGGGTGAGAGTTAAGCTGATGTCCCCAAACCACACCCTGACACCTGTTGGTGTGTGTGGGGTTGGGGTGTGGGGTGGTAGGGTTTGTAACCCTAACATCAATTTACAGACATTTTTGTGTGGGAAATTAACCCTAACTGCTGCATTAAAACAGAGTTTGTTTGTACATATATATATATATATATATATATATATATATATATATATATATATATGTAATGGGATATGCAATAGGCTCAGTGACAGTGCTAACATGCACCAAAAGGGCAAAAGTTGCATCCTTTCCAAAACTGACCTCTCTTTCCTTTGCCAGTGTGTCCAAATTTATGCACCTACTCTATAACAATATCTAAAGGAAAGGAACATGAACTCTTCAAAATCTACCACTGATTATGTTTTGACCTAGTAGGTTCCTCTTTAGACCCACATTTTTTACACCAGTGGGTTCAATTCAACCCATGTTTTAAACTCCCCAGTACTGTCACTGAATAGGCTAACACAAAATAATGCAATTTATCTTTGTTTGCGAAGGGGCAGGATCATAACTCATCAGTGACAGAGCCACAAGTGAGATATGAAAGTCTTTCCCCTTCACAAGTGGTGATAAACTGCATATTTCTGAGTCAGACTATTAGTTATAGCTTTTAAATGTGCCATTTGTATAAAAACGTTACTGTATTTCTTTGATTTCAACTGCTGAGTTTAGTGCTACACATGAATATTGTGATGTCATCAGCATTGTGAATGCTGTCTGATTGGTTCAGTATGCTTTGTGACATACCCTTCCTTGCAAGTTGTTATTATTTTACTACAATTACTGGCCAGCAATTTTTTATATTGAGAGAGCTGGTTGATATTTGCCATAATAACCCATAGGTTATTACGGCATTCACGCGCTATGCCGATCAAAACTTCTGGCTTCCTCATTGGCTCTCATTTTCTAGCTGGGTGGTCTGAACACTTCAAAAAACATGGAGGATCCATCTTTCCACTACCGAGGAGCTGCCACAGATGGAGCCGCAACAAACACATTCATCTCTCGTCTGACGGTAATTGTCTGCCACATATGACTCTATCTTATTGATCCTACCTAACATTGTAAAGATAAAAGGAAATTATCTGGTTGATCCTGCAGTTCTTCTGCTTCCGACACAGGCTGGTGAGAGCGAGGAGTAGTAACGGTCCCCAAGATGACTGGCATGATACCCAGTGGAGACTAAGTAAAAAAAAAATAGCAAAAACAAAATGCCCGTTCTAGAAAGAGAGGGACAGGAAGAGACAGACTTTGTGTGTGTGTGTGATACAGAAGTCAGGCTGCAGTGCATGTGTGTGTGTGTCTGTGTGTGTGTGTGTATGATAGAACTCCGGCTGTAAAAAAATTGCTGCCCAGCAATTATATAAAATAAAAGATGGGGAATTGTGTGAAAAACTTGAATTTAATGTTGACCCTCAGTGTGGGATGCTTTAAAAAAAACCTCGGGCTTCGCCCTTGGGGTTTATGTAGCATCCCACACCTCGGGTGTACATTAAATTCTTGTATCACACACTTCCCCATCCTTTATTCTCTATATGTTGGGTCAAGATAACACTTTTTTTCTTGCTATTTATCAGTACATACCTGTTGCATAAATGTGGTATGTAACTATCTGAAAAATGTATATAATGTACCTTAGCGATATACTGTCTAACTTGTACTTCCTAACTGCAACCAAATCCTGCCTAGTCTTGAACTACCGTTGAAACCAATGGTGTATCCATTTTTCATGAAGAAAATTATTATTATGTTTAAAGGAGTTCTCCATGAGCTACTGTATTTCAAATCTAATAAGATATTAGCAATGTGGAAATCTAAATGGGCTAACAGGTAGAGGTACAACATTGTCTCTGTAGTATGAGCTACTGCTACAGAAAGCAGTGCTACAATGAGTACTTCCTCCTGTCTGTAAACTGCTGCAATGCAGGGACGCCATTGGGGGGGGTGGAGGGGGCAGTCGTCACCCCCCTGCATTGCAGGCCATTTTTTTGTTTTTGTTTTTCAGCACCTGGATCCACCCCCACAGCCCCTCTGACCAGTTGTTGCCCCAACCCCTGCTGAAAGCCAAAATGGCCCCCCTACTGTAATGTTACCAAATTCAGAATTATTTCAAAGATATAAATTACCTTTATTTTTGGTTCATAGTAGTGATACAACCATGCATTTGAAATATGCTATGTTTAGGTCTACACAGTACTAAAGTTAAGTGTTTATGCTTCTTACAGCAGCAGTCCAGCAAAATGGGTTCAATCCATTTCTAATGAGACTGGATCCATTTCATTATCCAGTTGTGTTTTGATGGATTTTTTGTAGGAAAAGAAAATTCAAAGTACATTTAAAAATACAATGTGTTTACCTGATTTGCACAAACATATGATGCTTAACCCTTCATACCATACCACTTACTAACACTGAGCAGGTCACTTAACTTCCTTGTGCTCCCAGGTTGTACCTGTAAACAAGCTTTCAGCTTAGTGTGTCTCTCCTGGTAAAAACAAATGTAAAAAAAAACACAAAAAAAACAAACACTTGTGTCCTCTTCTATTGGAAGCCATGGAAGAGGCACAAGCATTAGTGAAAGTCTGAGGTTAAAGATCAGGGACACTTCTGTGAACTACAAAAAGTATCGAGTTCTACAAATCCAGCAGTCTTTCTTATAATTGGAGGAGTTTTCTCATTAAGAATTTTGCCTTCTGTTCAAACCTTTATTTTAGGTCACACACTGTTGCAATAAAATTGTAATTTCACGCTCAGTAGAGGCTTTCTCTTTAGTCTAGGATATTGAAAGAAGAACTGTACACAATTATCTGAGCAAACTTCACAAAAGTTTGAACAATAATTTTTAAAGTATATTTATGTCGGAGTGTGAAGCAGTAGTTCAAGCTATCTGACAAAATTGGACATCAGCCATTTGCAGATTTTTTCAGTCAAACCCACCCCCTTGTTTAATCATCGGCCTCAAAACAGATTAAATTGTTGGCAACTGTTTTTTTATAAAACTGAAATTTAATTGGAGGGAGTACTGATAAAAACATTTCCTTCGATTTTCTTAGTATGCCGAAGTGCCTGCAAACCCATCATATTTTATGTATAGACTAGTTGTCAAGCATGGTGGATCTAACTGTATTTGGATGTGGTACAAAAACAGAGAAAAGCATTTTTACAATAGTGCTCCTGATTAATTTCAAATTTTGAATACAATATGAGAACAGCTCATCCTACTACGAAGTTAAAAAGTGCAGGAGGGACTAGCCTGTTACCAAAAACAGCTGCAAATAGTATTTTCACAAGTAGAGTATTTCCACAACATGGACGAATTCCTTCCGCGGTAATGGTGAAGACCTCCTTACTGACTAAAGATGTTTTTTGTCATTGTTTTCACTGTCAATTGTTCGCTTCCAACTACTTAGAGATGATTATTCCTTTAAAAGGGAGATGGCTCAAATGGAATTGCATCTATAATGATGCCCAGTGTCATGTTCCATCTTGTCTGGTCATGTTGTGATACTGTTGTCAAAATACCCTGAGTGATTATTAGTCATAATGATTGTCCATGTTTGCCAGTCCATGTTTAAAGGTGCAGATTGACATGACTAACCAAGAAGGAAAACGACACTGAGTACCACAGTACCACGTATGTTTAATGCAATTACAAGTGTTTGGCGATGCTTGGCTAAAGCAATACATCATAGTCTCATTTTTTCAGAGGGTACAGTAGGGGGTTTGAATTGTACTCCTCCAATTTCCCCATGTCATGGACAGTACTTTAATGATTACTGTGCTGCAGCTGCAACTGCTTCATGATGGCACTATTGAAACGGCACTTAAAGGCTGGACTAGTTGTTCGTTGACAGTAGAAAAATATTGCTGCCACCTGGGAGACCAGGGGTTGCATACAGTCTCTCAAATTCCACACTGGGCTGACTGGGGGACAAAGATCATTTCAGAGGGGAGGAACTCCACTCTTAGGAAGGAAGGTTATGAGCCACTTGGCATTCATGCATCTCCTGCCTAGATATCTAGTCAAGGAACAGCATTGTCATCAGCTGTGCAGACAGAATGTAGTATCAGTATAGGGCAGACGTAATCATCAATATCTCTAGATTGCTGCCAACTATAGTTTTGCCCAATACCTCTTTTAAAAAGGTTGTTATTGTCTTTCAAACTATGAGTGTTGCAGCTCACTGATGTTTCCCTTTAAAGAATATTAAGCAATTGTCGGATCTGTGATAGAAATTAAAGCTAAGCCCACTGATAGCATGCTTCTCTGACTGCCTTCCTATTGAAATGAATGGTGACTGGGTTGGAGTGGGAAAACAGGAAAATTGTTCAAATAGCACTTCATGAGCAGTCACCACTCTTCTTCATTGTATATCTAACCTGCCCCCACCAAGATTACTTCATTCTGTTTGTTTGTGTAGTCGTTTCAAAAAAAGTCATTGTAGAAGTACAGTATTTGGATTTACTATGGTCCATTTAAGAAAGGTTAAAATATGTTTAGCTTTACAGTTAAACAAATAAGCCAAGGCATGGTAAATCTAACTTTGAAATTGTATGCATGGAGGCAGGGGGATGCATGAGTAATGGGTGTGGGATTAACATCCGGACCTCTGTTGTGTGTATGGGACTACATGTATTGGGGTTGCCTTGCTGAAGAAGAAAGTACTTATCTGGAGGGGAAGAATAAAATTAGTTTTGTCTATCTATTGCATGCAAGCTTTCTCTTGATGTACATTAAGTTTGTAATAAACCTTTCCACTGGCTAGAGGAAGAAGGGACAATACTCAATTAAGAAGTTAATCACTTCTGCATGTGTTTACACATGCCACAATGAAGACCACTGTGTGCTGAGGTAGCCAAGAAAAAGATAATCACAATGAGGGAAATGGAAATACTGTATGTTATTAGTTCAATGGTAGCCTACTGATCTTATCACAAAGCTTGACCCTAGTTGTAAAAACATTGTGTCATTAACCAGGTACCAGACCTATGCCCCTTGTCAAAAGGATCCAGAATCGACATTAAGTTTTAACTAAAACTCCCTCTCCTTTCACCAGATAAATGGCATTGTTGTTTCCTTATATCTTCAGAACCACTTCAAAGGCACATTTGTAGCCCATATTTGAAAACTGCATGGTGAATACAGTTGGTGTTTTGCATAGTTTATCTATGAGGCTAGAGGGACAACTCTACAAATGATAAATACATAATGCATCTTTAATAGACACTCTCTGCACTGTATGGAAATGGCAAATACCTGGAGAAATGTTAACAGCCCCCAGTACAAACACTATAGTACTAGAAGTAATCCAGAGTGGGACGCAAAGCTTGTACAAAACTTGTGCAGAAGATTTTAATGGTTTTTACCTTCTTAAATCCTTTGCATTGTTGGCTATAGAAGATTAACCCATCTGAGATCATTAAAATGGATTAGAATGCTTATTTGTGAAGTGAAGAACAGTGGAAAGTTGGCAAGAGCAAAGGTCTCATTGTTAGATATGGAGGTGAACAAGCTGTAAATGATTTTATAATACCTTTCAGATGACTTGCATTTACTTAGGAAGTGAATTTAGAGAGTAATTACAGGCATGTGAATTTCCCTTAATCTGCTTTGCTGGTTTGGTATTAGCATTAAAAAAATTGATCTCTCTTTCCCAAATGTATATCTAGATGCTTAAGGTTGTCAGCTGTCCTCTGCTCAAACTGTTTCCACATCATTTAAACATAATCAACTGTTTTGTCTACAAAAAGTATGCTTTATAGACACTTTTCTCATATGTCATGTAGACAAATATTCTGAAGAACAAGATTGCATTAAAAGAACATTTGTCCTCAGTAGAAATTTCACTATAAAAATCTTGCAATAATTTTATCTGATGCTTTTTGTTAGTCTGGCTTTCTAATATAAAGATATATTTAAGAGATTTTGTACTAGAAGATGGTTTAAGGGAAAACTGAACTACAACAAACTTCATGGATTCATTCAGGTCAAAATGTCATAAACCAATTTTGTGGCTTCCCAGATCATGAAAGTGGGTTCTCAGCACATTTTTAAACATACGAACACACAAACATATGAAATTTGCCAGCAGATAAAGGCCTAGAGGTCTATCAAGTCTGCTCGAATGTGCAGCTAGTACCCCTTATTCTGCAGCTGCCCCTCCCTTCCACCCTTCCCCTTCATTAACCCTCCCCCTTGTCCTGTCCCATCCCCTTTTGAAGCAGTCCACTGTTCTACTGCATACCACTTCTGCAGGTAACGCATTCCACCCAGCCACCACCCTCTCTGTAAAAAAGTGTCTCCTCATCTCCCTCCTGAACCTTCCTCCCTCCAGTCTCATATCATGGCCCCTGGTGGCCCTCCCCTCCCTTACTTTGAACAGCCCCTCTGTACACATCTTGTTTATTCCTTTCATGTATTTAAAGGTTTCAATCATGTCACCCCTGTCCCTCCTCTCCTTCAGTGAGTACATGTTCAACTCCTTCAACCTCCTCTCATATGATAAGTCCCCCAGCCCCTTGATCATCTTTGTCACCCTGCGCTGCCCCCTCCAGTAACTTAATGTCCCTCTTCAGATAGAGGCGCCAGTACTGCAGTACTCAGGTGTGGTCTAACTAATGACCTATACAGTGGCAGAATCACCTCCTCCCTCCTCGAGGATATACCTCTTCAACACAGCCCAGCATTTTGTTGGCCTTGCAGCTGCCTTCCTACATTGTGCTGAGTTATTCATTGACCCTGTAATGAGCACCCCCAGATCCTTCTCCTCCTCTGTCTGGGCTAGCTGCACTCCCCCAGCTGGTAACTCCTCCTTGGGTTCTTCATCCCAAAATGCAGCACCTTGCACTTTTTGGCATTAAACCCCAGTTGCCAGGTGTCTGACCAGGTTTCAAGCTTTGCCAGATCATCCTGCAACCCCTGCCATCCCCCTAGGTCATCCACCACCGCCTACCTTGGTATCATCAGCAAACAGACTGATCTTGCTCTTGATGTCCCATGATATGTCTGCAATGAATATCCCAAACAACACTGGTCCCAACACCAAGCCCTGTGGAACACCGCTCGTCACTGCCCTTGGGTGTGAGAGCTCCCCACCCACCACCACCCTCTGTTGCCTTCCCTGAAGCCAGTTCCCTACCCAGCTCACCAGCTTTGCACCCGGCCCTGTGCCTACTAACTTCCTTCCCAGCCTTCCATGCAGCACCAAGTCAAATGCCTTACTGAAGTCCAGATACAGGACATCCACTGCATGGCCCCTGTCCAGTTGCATAGTTATCCAGTCATAGGAGCTTCGACCAGGTTAGTTTGGCAGGATCTGCCATGTGTAAGCCATGCTGTCTGCTGTCCTGTAGTCCTTTGGCCTCTGGGAGGGGGCCTGGCCTCATCTTCAGGATAGTCTCCATTAACACCCACGATGGATGTAAGGCTCACTGGTCTGTAGTTTCCCGGTTCATCCTTGGGGGCCACTCTTGTGGAGGGGCACCACGCAGACCATCCTCCAGTCCCTGAAATTACACACCCAGATGTAGTGAGGGCATTAAATAGGTCTGCCAGGTCCTGCAGGGACCTCTGCCAGCTCCTTCAGTACCCTGGGTGGATGCCATCTGGGCCTGGCACCTTGTCCACCCTCAGTGCCTTCAAACCCTCTCGAACTCTGCCCTCCATGATATCCCATCTGCCACCACTTCCCCCTGCTTCTGCCTTTTCTCCCACCTTGGGTGTCACCCCCTCTTCTCTTTAGTAAATACTGAGCAAGTACTCATTTAGTGCTTCATACACTTTCCTGTTTCCACCACCCCCTCCTTCCTTATCCTTACTATATGGTCCTTGCAGCTCCTTTTCTCCCTGATGTACCAAAAGTCCCTTCTCCCCCTTCTTAATGCCTTGTGCCAGCCTGAGTTCCATAGATGCTTTGGCTCCCCTTACTGCCCTTGTCACCTCCTTCGATTCTGTCAAGTAGTCCTCCCTGTCCTCCCCCCTCCCTGTTTTCTTGTACTTCCTAAAGGCAGCTCTTTTCCTCCTTACCTTTTCCATGACCTCCTTGCTCAACCAGCTTTGTTTCTTAGCCCTAGCCTTCTTGCTCTGGGCTTTGCAACAGGTTTTGGTTGCCTCCACTATCCCCAGCTTTATGAGCTCCCACCTCTGGTTAGTGTCCATACTAGATTGAATTCTGGCCAGGTACCCTTTTACCACTTCCCCCATCCTCCCAAAGTTGGCCCTCCTGAAGTCCAGCACTCTTGTACCAGATTCCACTCCTTCCTTGCCCATATCCAATGTGAGCCATACTGAGTGGTGGTCACTCCCTGACAGCGGTTCCTCCACTGTAAGTTCTCTCACAAATTCCCCATTTGCTAGCACAAGGTCAAGGGTATTCCCTATCCTGGTTGGTTCACTGACAATTTGCAGCAGGAAGCTGTCCTGGAAGGCATCCAGCAGTACCTGCTCCCTTCTGTTCCTGGTTGTTGTTGTGCTCCAGTCCACTCCTGGCATGTTGAAGTCTCCCACAATCACCACATTACCCTTCTTGCAGGTCCTCCTGATCTGTCCCGCTAGTTCCCTGTCTAACTCCTCCGTCTGAGATGGTGGCCTGTACACCACTCCCATTCTAAGAATCCTATTCTTGGAATCCTGGATTTGCACCCAAAGTGACTCTGTACTACCCTCCTCCCCTTCCTCCCTTACACACTTCAGTCCTTCCTTCACATATAGTGCCACTCCCCCCTCCTTTTCCAATCACCCTGTCCCAATGAAATAACCTGTACCCTGGCACAGACAGGTCCCAGTCATTGTATTGGGTGGCCCATGTTTCTGTGATGGCTGCAATGTCCACCTCTCCCTCCGCCATGAGAACCTGTAACTCTGCAGTTTTCCTCCCAAGGCTCCTAGCATTAAGGGTAACCACCTTCCACCCTTTTCCCCTCCTCCCATCCTGCCCTCCTTTCCTAGCATCACCAATAGTACTTGCCATTTGTCCTTTGTCACTGTTATGGGGGTAGCTCATATGGTTTCCCAACCTGTGGTCTCTGCATATCTCTTCCCAACTGCCACCCCCACTCCTAGTTTAAATTCCCAACTTCCTCTATGTACTCTCCATCCTCTGTTTCAACACTTTCTTTCCTCCTCACTCAAGTGTAGTCTGTCCTGGCACAGAGACTACTGTCCTCCCAGGTCCCTCCCCACCCCCCAACAGCCCATACCCTTTGCCACACCAGGTTCTTAGCCATCCGTTAAATTCCTCTATTCTCAGCTTTCTTGTTGTGCTTGCTTTTGGCACGGAAGTATCTCTGAAAAAGTTACTGATCTTCCTGCCCTCACATAATTGTGCTAATTCCTCAAACCTCCTCTGGACTGTATCTACTGTCTTGTCAGCCAGGTCGCTTTGTCCCAAGATGTATAATTAAATGAGGCTTGTCCCTACCCCTTCTAGCATATTTCAGAACAGATTGTCCCACCCTTTCCGCTGTCATTCCTGGCATGGCCTCCACCCAAATGTGACTATGCTTCTCCCCCTTGCTACCCCACCTGACTCCTCTTAGTATTGAGTCCCCCAGAACTAAGATTCCACCCCTCTTACTCCCTGCTTGCTTCCATTCATCTCCCTCTCTCATTTCCAGCTCCTCTTCTTCCTCCTGCACATTATTTCCCCCTTTTACCCCGTTGTAATTCTCCCAGCAGAACTCCCCCCCACTCCAGTTTGGTCCAGGCATTTATCAATTACTCCTCTAATTTCATCATTTCCCTCCTCCACCATTTTCCTCTCTAGTAGTGCAAAACTATTTTCTGAAGACTCTTCACAAATGCCCGCTCCCTCTCTCTTCATAGTAACCTGTTCTGTCCTTTCCACTCCATGACTTTTGCCACTTCTTCGCCTCCCCTCACAAGTCCCTATCTCCTTCTTCCATTTGTCTTTTGTCTCCTGACCTGGTTTCCCCGGCAATCGTTCTTCCTGGCCTGGGCCCCTTTGTATCTGCTTCCCTTCTTCTGACCCTCTCCTCACCACTGTTGGCTTAAATCACCCTCCCTCATCTCCCCTTCTTCCTCCCTCCAGTAATGGGCTAAACCCACCCCCAATCTGCCTTGCCTGTCTTAGTTCCTCCTGCAGACCCTCAATCTCCTTTCTAAGTTTTTCTATGTGGTTGCACACTAAACATCCTCCACCTCCAGGCAATTTTTAGAAAGATTGGTGCACCGCAATTGTTGCAGCCCTACCACCTCCCACATTGTCATTGCCCACAACGACCCCCACCTTCCAGATGCAGGATGTCAAACACTCCCCCAAGTCTCCCCTCTCCCCCCTCTATCAGTGCAAAACATTTTGTTTATTTCCCTTACCTCCTTTGTTGCACAGGTTTAGATATATTGAGCAACTGATTTTTATATTCCTATCTTTCCTATCCACACTCAAAAAGAGACTTTAAGTAGCCATTGCACAACTTTCTTCAAACTCCTACTCCTCCTTTCTCCACTGCAATATCAATGCGAATAAGTAATAATGAAAGCTCCTAGATTTGCATTTACTTCCCTTCCACTGAGATAGCAGTCACCTCTTCACTTGCTGCTGTTCCTTTCCTGGATGTCTGGTTCTGCTATGACAGGTGCATATCCTTTGCCTGTTTGAGGAAGTGATGTCAGAACCCCTGGTATAAAGGAAATAATGGACCAAGGGTGGGACCAGCCCAAGTCTTCCAGAAACCATCAGGTAGCTGAGACCTCTAGTCAGACCATTAGCACCCTTCCCCCACTCTGCACTAAAACGTTGCAGCTAGTGAAGCCAGCAACAATGAATCACAATGCTACTCAAAGCCCTCAAAATAGGTTTGCTACCCAAAGAAACAGGACTCCAATTCAAACAGCTTCACCAACAACACATCAAAATAGGCTTGGAATTAGAAGTTATAGGTCTCCAATTCAAAGAAACAGACCCAGTTAAATCACAATTATGTTTTAAAACAGAAGAAATATGCCTCTACAAATGCAGCCTGCCACACAGTGAATCAAACAAATAAGCCCACTTATAGCTACCAAAACAGGTTTCAAAATTCCAACAGCCCCAAACAATACCCTGCTAGCCCCTTAGTAGTAAGAAATAAAAGAAATAACCTTCTACCAAGTAGAATCCACAAAAAACAATGTAAAAAACAACAAGAAGCTACTGTACTGTAGGTCTGATCCTGTCCCCCTTCTAGTTCCTTCTGAGAAGCCAAAGCACTGACTCCACACCTGATTCAGCTCTGCCTCCCTAACTGAGTGAGACCTGGCCAGACCATTAACACCCTTCCTCCACTCTGCACTAAAACTTTGCAGCTAGTGAAGCCAGCAACAATGAATCACAATGCTACTCAAAGCCCCCAAAATACGTTTGCTACCCAAAGAAACAGGACTCCAATTCAAACAGCTTCACCAACAACACATCAAAATAGGGTTGGAATTAGAAGATATAGGTCTCCAATTCAAAGAAACAGACCCAGTTAAATCACAATTATGTTTTAAAACAGAAGAAATAGGCCTCTACAAATGCAGCCTGCCACACAGTGAATCAAACAAATAAGCACACTTATAGCTACCAAAACAGGTTTCAAAATTCCAACAGCCCCAAACAATACCCTGCTAGCCCCTTAGTAGTAAGAAATAAAAGAAATAACCTTCTACCAAGTAGAATCCACCAAAAACAATGTAAAAAAACAACAAGAAGCTACTGTACTGTAGGTCTGATCCTGTCCCCCTTCTAGTTCCTTCTAAAGAGAAGTTTGGAGTCACCCAATAAACCAGTGAAACTCTAGTTTTATGAGTGTTAGCATAATTAAAGAAAAATATTTTCTACTTTTATAGCAGGTAAAGGATAACTATTAAGGGAACTCAAACTCTGATTTTTTATGCATTTTATTCCCCAGCAGAGGTACATTTAATGTTCCATGGGTTCCAGCTTCAGTGAAATTCTACAGCTGTGTAGGAAGACTGAAGTGCATGGAGCTCAAGCATCTTACTCAAGGTCAGTTGCCTTGAGGAGATTTGCCCTGGGGATCTCCTAGTTCGCAGTTCAGTGATTTAACCACTAGGCCACATTGCCTTCCAAATTGACCAGCTGGTGCAGCCTCAAAAATCAAACAGTGAATTTATTAATTGAATCTTATGTTGCTATTAGCAATTTCCTATTAGTCATCCATGACTGTGGGTTCAGTGAACATGCATCAGTTTTGTGTTGCACCCTCTTCTAATTGTACAACTTACTTAACCAAACTGTACTCATAATGTCAATGAGGATGTCAGTTAACCTTCCTGTGCTTCAGTCCACCCAGTTACGGAAATTGAAGAAGCAGGACACCAACGAAAGCAAGATGTAGCATCTCAAGATATCCTGGGTAATTTGATTACAAAAGTGTATAATGCAATAAGCAGGTCACTCACCAATGCAATTCATAGTACATTTATTGTCTTTGTACTGTTATTAATCCAGCTGAAAAATTGGCAACATTTTGCCATACACTGATGTTTTTTCAAAGCTGGGTCTGCAAAATCATACATCTAACCCTTGGGCTGCTGACAGAATTAGAATGTTTAGGTATTCTGGACTGATATATCAGTCCATGGCACAACAAGGGTTAATATCAGTAGAAAGTAATTTAATTTCATTCTTATGACGTTCTTGTACTTTTTATTTACAACATTTTTTTATTTAAGTTAAACATGCCCTTAAATAATCATGTTCATTGCAGGATCCTTGCTGTTCAGAATGGACAGGGTGGGAAGTCAATGTGAAGGTGTGGTGCTTTATGTAAAGGAAAGCACAAAAGCAAAGGAGATACAGGGAATTCCGGGTGGAGAGGGCAGAGGTACTATGGGTTACCCTCAAATCAGGGAATGGCACCACTATTCACACAGGTATGATCTAGAGGCCTCCAGCACAGGGAGAGGAATTAGCTAAGGAAATGTTAGAAGCAATTGGTAAAATGGCTGAAAAGGAGGCGGTGCTGCAGGTGGGGGACTTCAATCTACCAGATTTAGGCTACAACCTCCTAATTGCAGTGTTAGCTAGAAGCAGAGACATCCTAGACTCCCTACAGGGCATGTTCCTTAGCAACTAGTCAATAAACCCACTCATGATAGGACAATACTGGACCTGGTTCTCCCAAACTGGAAGTGTTGCAGATGTCATGGTGGGAAATCACCTGGGGACCAGTGATCATCATACAGTATGTTTTTACATAAGGACAGCTGCGGGAACAATCCATACAGTGGTGATTGTCCTGGTCTTCAGAAAGGCAGATTTTATAAAGATGGGGGAATACCTCACCAATGACCTGGCAGGGGGGAATAACCTGGGGGGGGGGTAGAGGTACAGTGGGCCACATTAAAAGAGGGCACAGCAAATACAACAAACCTCTGCATCAAGCAGGTGAGCAAAAGCAAAAGGAGGAGCAGACTGCTATGCTTCTCAAAAGAGGTGGCCAAAAAGGTAAAGGTTAAAAGGGTTGCATTCAGAAGGTATAAGAAGATGAAAAGGGGGGAGGATAGGGAGGTGTGTCAGGAGAAACAGAAGGAAGCAGGGAAAGCAGTAAGGAGCACAAAGGTGTAAACTCAAGAAAGAATAGCTCAGGCAGTAACAAAAGGGGACAAGACATTCTTTAGGTACTGCATGCAAGGAAAAAAGGAAGACAAAAGGAGGGATTGTAAGGTTAAAGAAGAAGGGGGACTCTACAGAGGGGCACCAAGAAAAGGTAGATATCTTGAATTAATACTTCTGCTCAGTGATTACAGTGGAAGGGGGAAGGGAAGGACCGCAAAAAAGCATCAGGAGCTTTGATGGGAGGGAAGTGGACATTAGTCCTTTTTTCTGATGAGAGAGTCCTGAATGCACTTGGTAACCTGAAGGTGAACAAAGCTATGGGGCTAGATGGGTGCATCCAAGGGTGTTGAGGGAGCTCAGGGAGGCACTAGTTGCACCTCTGACACTCCTGTTTAACAGCCCACTGGAGACCGGAGAGGTCCCAGTGGACAGGAGAAAAGCAGATGTAGTCCCACTTCACAAAAGTGGTATGGAAGAGGTGGACAATTAAAAGCCTGTCAGCCTGACATCAGTGGTAGATAAGTTAATGGAGACACTGCTAAAGGAAAGGATTGTGCAATATCTTGAATCCAGCAGGTTACAGGATCTAAGGCAGCATGGATTCACTAGGAGGAGGTCATGTCAAACAAATCTTGATAGATTTTTTTGACTGGGTGACCAAGGAATTAGATCAGGGAGGAGTGGTGGATGTTGACTACCTGGCTTTCAGTAAGGCCTTCCAAAACCATTCCACTTAGGAGACTGTTACTCAAGGGTTCCATGTGATAACAGCGACTGCAATACAGCCCTGACCATAACAGCGATGCAAGAATAGTGAACGGCATTAAGGTGAGCAGCACTATAGCGAGCTGCAAATACACCTATTATGAGATATTCTGTAAAAAAAAAATCTAAAACTTTTGTTTCTGCTGGGGACTATGCCCCCCGCACACACTGTTGTTGGGGGCTTTTCTCCCCACAGCCCCCAAACTTTAAATAACAAACTCCATGGGGGGATGAAACATTAGGACAAGGGAAAACTTAGGAGAGAAGGACAAATAGGGGAAGGAGAGAATGTTGGAGGGTGCAGTGGTGAAGGGGGCAAAGTCAAGAGAGTGGGTAGAACAGTGGGAATGAAACATTCCTAACTTAAAACACATAAAAAAATTTCCCCAGAATGAAACAAAAAAGAAAATCAAACACTCTACAGACCCTGTTTAGAACTCGGGCCTACCAGGCTTGTAGGTGGTGACCCTCTCCTCTACACTAACCAGTCAGCTCAAAAACAGCCTATCATACAAATCCCTACATAATTTCCAAACCACAATCCTCACTACCAACTTGTTTATACTGACACTGGCTGTACATTCACAGGAGCCATTTTCACAGTTGCTCTAAAATCACATTAGACCTGTTACCTTTCACTCTTTTACCTTCACCCAAATTGACTTGCTCAGATTGACTCACTCAAATCATGGGATACCTTAAGCAAGCTGGGTAGTTTGGGGGTGGGCAACAAAGTGGTAACCTGAGCAAGAAACTGGTTAGGGGATAGGAGACAGAGGGTAGTGGTAAACAGTGTTGACTCAGAAGAAGGGAGGTTGACCAGTGGGGTACCTCAGAGTTCAGTACTGGGATCAGTCCTCTTTAATGTCTTTATAAATGACATAGAACAGGACCTGGAAGGGAAGGTCTGCCTCTTTGTGGATGACACCAAGATCTGCAACAGAGGAGACACTCGGGGTGGGGGGTGTGGAACAGATGGGAAGAGATCAGAAAAAAACTGGAGGAGTGGTCAAGGGTATGGCAGATGGCTTTTAATGCAACAAAGTGCAAAATAATGCACTTGGGACACAGGAACCCTGAGGCAGAGTACAAAATGGGTGGAGTGATACTGACAATGACCAATCAGAAAAGAGATCTGGGGGTGATCATATCAGATGACCTAAAGGTGACCAGGCAGTGTAACAAGGTACTCGGGAGGGCTTGTGGGATACTGAGGTGCATAGAAAGGCACAGCACCAGCAGAAAATGGGAGGTGGTGTTGCCCCTATATAGATCACTAGTAAGACCCCACCTTGAGTGCTATGTCCAGTTCTGGAGGCCACATCTCAGGAAGGACATAGACAGAGTGGAGGGGGTCCAGAGGAGGGCAACCAAAATGATATGGGGTTTTCATCAAGAGCCCTACAAGGTGACATGAAAGTGCAATATGTACACCCTGGAAGGGAGGAGGGAGGGAAGATTAGATAGAGACCTTTAATAACTCACGGTGATAAATAAGGTACCGGGGGGAGTATTTTTCAGATTAAAAAGTGCTCCAGAACAAGGGGACATGCTATGAAGCTGGAGAAGGGCCAATTCAGGAGATATGTGAAGAAGTACTACTCCACAGAAAGAGTGGTGGATTCCTGGAATAGCCTTCCAGCAAAGGTAGTGGGGGCCAAAACAGTGGTGGGATTCAAAAATGCCTGACATAAGCACAAGGGAATAGCACCAGGTCCAAAACATGAACACATAAACAGTGCTGCTGAGAACAGAGCAGCAACAACAGCACCTACAAAAACAGCGCCCAGTAAAACCACACACATAAACATGGTAGCGGTCCAAACACACAATGGGGACCACTACCACAGATATCAAACAAAATATTCAGTATATGTTTTTGCTGGGGGCTCTGCCCCTGCACCCCCCAATGTGGGGGCACTGACCCCCACACCTCCCATTTCTAATATAATCAGCTCTGAGGGGGAGTTGGATTATGGGGGAATTTAGAAACTGGGGGGGGGGATCTGTGAGATGGGACTTACTAAAATTATGTACACCCATCTCACAGACAAAAACAGAACCCTGGTCTCCAGATGCACATTGGTCGAGCTGCTCTGTGTCTTAACCCTCTCCACCACAGGAGCAGCTTGGCCAGTCACCACTTTCTTTCATCACTTCTTCCCTTCCTTCAGTCCCTCCCACTGAGGTAACAGCTACAGGAGTCATGGTAATTGCTGTTGGCTATTCTACCCCTGTAGCTGCCCTGATATCGCTCTTCCTACAGTGCTCTTCTTGCATGCACTGTTCAGGAAGCTCTGTTCTGACCAGGTAGGCAAGGGAATCAAAGGGGCAGTGTTGGGTAAGTTACTTTTTCTATTACGTTCTATTACTTTTGGAAACTTGTTTTAGAAAGCTCTGTGCAGTCACTAGCAAGGATGGAGAAGTACTGGAAAAAGTAATACACCTCAAAGTTACAATTACTAATGACGTTTTATACAAAAGTAATACATAACTGTAACTGATAACATTTATTTGAAACTAACTAGTAACTGACCTATTACTTTCAAATAAATGTCATCTGTTATAGTTTTTTTATTATTTTTGTATTGTTTTTGTATAAAAAGAAATAAGTAACTCTATCTGTCAGGTGTATTACTTTTTCTAGTACTTTTCCATCCTTGCTAGTGACTGGGCTGAGCTTCCTGGATCAAGTTTCTAAAAGAAATAGAGAGTAATAGAAAAGTAACTTACCCAACACTGCAAAGGGGTAAGGGGGGGGGGAAGAGAAAGTGCCATTGATCAGTAGAGTCCGCAGTAAAAATGAAGGTTAAAAAAATGGGCAGACTGGGTGGGCCAAGCATCTCTTATCTGCCGTCAGATTCTGTTATTCTGTGTTTCATCATAGGCAGTTACAGTCTGCTAGAGCCCCAGCTATATGTCCCAGATAGTTGCAATTTTCATAGCTACTGTGAATAACAAATGGTACATAGTATTTTGTCTAATTAATAAATGCATTAATTTTATATCTGTTGATATATATATCTTGTATATCTATTATATCTGTTATATCTATTAAATATATTTATACATATTTATGAAGACAGGTTGAAGGAACTGAACATGTACTCCCTGGAGGAGAGGAGGGAGAGAGGGGATATGATAGAGACATACAAGTATCTCACAGGGAGGAACAGGGTGCAGGAATACACTATTTTTAAGCGAAAAAGATGTTCCAGGACTAGAGGGCATGGGATGAAGTTGGAGGAGGACGATTCAGAGGAAACATGAGGAAGAATTTCTTCACAGAACGGTGGTGGACAAGTGGAACACTCTGCCAGAGGAAGTGGTGGGGGCTGAAACAATCACGGGATTTAAGAATGCAAGGGACAGACATAAAGGAATTCTGTCAGGGGTAAGGGGCAACAGACTTCTAGGAAAACATAAACTGAACTTACAAGCTCAAATGGGCAGACTGGGTGGGCCATAGGCCCTTATCTGCCGACACTGTCTATGTATCTATGTATATCCTTCCCTATTAATAAAAAAAATTAATTACCTGAATTTTAAGGTAATTCTTTATGTTACTTTTGCTTTCCCAGTATAGTAATAATAATAATAACTTTATTTTTAATTGCAGTTCTGCAATGATCAAAATGCTTTACAAAATCCATAAAATATCAACAATAATTTTTTTTAAATCAGACTTTAAGAAATGGTTAAAAATAACTGATGACAAAAACTACGTATTACTTAAATCAGGAAAATGCTAAACAGAACAAGTGGGTTTTAAAAGCAGCTGTAAAGCTCTCAACAGTCAGGCAATCTTTAATCTGACGAGGCAGAGAATTCTACAGCGTAGGGGGCCACAAAAGCAAAAGAGCGAGCCTTGGAGATTTTTTATCAAATCCTGGGAATCTACAGCAATCCCTCATCAAAGGAACGGAGTGAGCAGAGGGGGCGATAGGGGCAGAGAAGGCCTTGCAAATAGCACAGTCCCTGACTGTGTAGGGCTTTATAGGTCAGTAACCCGACCTTGAAGATGGTCTGCCAATGAACAGGCAGCCAGTTCAGATCACAGAGCACAGGAGTGACATGGCAAGATCTTAATAAGCCAGTCAGCAACCTGGCTGCCACATTCTGCACTAGGTGCAAACAGTGGCTATCAACCCCTGGTAGCCCTAGGTATAGGGCATTGCAGTAACCAAGGTGTGAGGTTACAAAAGGCATTGACCAATGTAGGGAGATTGCCAGATGGGACCAAGCGCTTAATCTGGGCGATGTTCCTCAGATGGTAAAAAGAGGTCTTAATGACAGCAGACATCTAAGAATTTTAATGTCAGGCCACTTTCCAACACAATGCCCAGATTTTGTGCTCAGTCTGAGGTAAGCAGCTGATCTCACCCCGCAAGCCAGAGTCCGGATGATTGACCAGTCGACAACCCCATGCCTGAATGACCTGGTCCACCACCAACACTTCAGTCTTGTCCAACTTCAACTTTAGCCAGTTGGCACTCATCCAACCCTGGATCTCAGAGAGGCAGCTGTTAAAAATGAGACTACCCCACCCTGTTCAGGTACAAAGGACATGTAGAGCTGAGTATCATCTGCATAGCAGTGAAAACTCAGCCCATACCACCTTAAATTTTTTCCCAATGGCAGCATATACACTGCAAATAGCATGGGGGACAGTACAGAGCCCTGCGGAGCCCCACATGACTGGGGGAAAGGAGCAGAGGAATAAATCCCAGACACCAATCTCTGAGACCTGCCAATGAGGAATGATCAAAACCACCAGAGAACTGTACCAGACAGTCCACAGAAAATCCACAGATGCTGCAAAAGCACCCCATGATCCAAAGTGTTGAACGCTGTAGAGAGATCAAGAAGAACTAAGACGGACCTGCTCCCCTAATCCCTTGTTATGAGGAGATCATTAAGTACCCGAACAAGGGCAGTCTTGGTACTGTGCCTCTTCCTAAACTCAGATTGGAGAGGTTCATAGACATCATGAGATGTTAGTGGTCATCCAGTCGTGCCACCACCACCTTCTCAATAACGTTAACCATGAATGTTTAAATGCTTCATAAGCAAGCATTTAAACTAGCCAAGGGGGGAAGCACTGAAGAGAAACAGGGAAATTCCACCCCCCCCGCACAAAACAGGGTAGTTAGTGAAGAAGACACAAAGGTAGAGAAATCGATAGGGAGCAGGACGGGGATAAATTCAGAAAAAGGCAAAGGAAGTAAGGACAGGGATGGGCCTAAAAGGGGTAGGGTCATCTAAAAAATGGAGAGTGATGAGTACCAATGCCCATAGTCTGGGTAACAACTAGCTCCATGAACTAGTGGCCTTGATGAAAGAGGGATGCCTGGGTATCGTGGCAGTCACAGAAACATGGTACACAAAGAACCATGACTGGGATGTCAACATACCAGGGTACACAATCTACAGGAGGGACAGGGAGGGTTAAAGAAGAGGAGGAGTAGCTCTCTACATATGGGAAGGAATCAAAGCAACAGAACTAAAGGGTAAACAGGGATGGGAAGAGGCACTGTGGGTCACCCTGGAGACAGGAAATGGCACCACAATCAACACAGGGGTTGTTTACAGACCCCCGTCTCAGGGGGAGGCAATGAACAAGGAAATGATAGAAGGAATCCATAGAATGGCAGAAAAAGGAGAGATATTGTTGATGGGGGACCTGAATATGCCAGATGTTAACTGGAACACCTTTTCTGCAGCCACATCCAAGAGTAGGGTCATTCTCGATGCCCTACAGGGGGCATCTCTCAGACTGCTAGTGTTGGAACCCACTCAGGAGGGAGCAATCTTAGACCTGGTACTCTCAAATGAGGATAGAGAGAGGATTCCAGATTTCGAAGTGGGTAGCCATCTGGGAACAAGCGACTACCAAACAGTGTGGTTCACTGCCATTCCCAAAGGCCCTACTATGGAGGTTAAGCTACGGGGGAGGAAGAGGACCCCCTGTAGTGCAGGGTTGGGCAATAGGGTCAAGCAGTGGCCAGGAAGCAGAAGGGGACCATTGCTTGCGAGTAAAGGCACGAATAGTAAATAATGAAATGTATGGTATACTGTTTGTATAATTTCACTGAGAATCCGCTAACAATAGGATGTCTGAGGCCGGGAGATCAGAGGGCTGTGGGTTCAGTTCAGTTCCCACATCTGGCACTTGGGTTAATATCCCAGTACTGACACTGTAATGCAGCATGAGAGGGGTGCTGCATATCTGAGGTGCCGTCTTTCGGATGAGACGTTAAACCGAGGTCCCATGTGCCTGGATTGGTGGTAGTTCAGGTGGATGTTAAAGATCCCATGGCACTTATCGAAAAGAGTAGGGGAATTTCCCTGGTGTCCTGGCCAAATTTCCCTCATTCACTAAAAATACCACCAACAGCTTAATCTGGTTCAAGGTCAGTTGGCATTCATCTGTATCCCCCTTCCCCAGGTCGTGCCTGAAAATAGGCAGGATTTGTCTAGTGCACTTACCCGGTCAACAAAAGCTAAATAAATAAATAAATAAAATAAACACAGCTGTAGAGTCAAGCCACACAGAAGCAAGGGTATTGGTCTTTAGGAGGGCTGACTTCAGCAAAATGGGAAAGCGCCTCAGAAAAGCACTAGCAAACAGACAAGAAGTAGGGGTAGAAGAACAATGGGAAAAAATCAAAACTGCCATCACAGAGGCAACAAGCCTTTGCGTAAAGCAAATCAACAAAACAAAAAGAAATAAAAAGCCACTATGGTTCTCAAAAGAGTTGGCAGGGAAGGTTAAGGAGAAAAGGATAGCATTCAGGAAATATAAGGAAACACAAAAGGAGCAGGACAGAGAACTATATCAGTTAAAGCAGAAGGAGACAGGGACAGCAGTTAGAATAGCAAAGGCCCAAACTGAGGAAAAGATAGCCAACTCTGTTAAGAAGGGGGATAAAACCTTTTATAGGTACATTAGGGAGCAAAAAAAGACCAAGGTAGGGATACTGAGGCTTAATAAAGGGGAGAGAATGTGGGCTGAGTGTGACAGTGAACCAGGGATACTGAATGAATACTTCTGCTCAGTATTCACAAAAGAAGAGGAGGTAGAGGTACCTAAATCAAACAATAGAAACACTCTGGATAGGGGGGTCAATACCTGTCCATTCACTGAAGAAAGGGCGCTGAAAGAACTCTTAAAAACTGAAGGTGGACAAAGTAATGGGGCCTGATGTGATTCATCCCAGAATTCTAAAAGAACTAAGGGTAGAACTAGTGACACCACTGACTACCCTTTTTAACAAATCATGGGAGGATGGAGTGGTACCTGAGGACTGGAGAAGGGCGGATGTGATTCCACTTCACAAAAGTGGGAACAAGGCAGAGGCCGGAAACTACAGACCTGTTAGTTTAACCTCAGTGATAGGGAAAATGATGGAATCACTTCGGAAGGAAAGAATTGTTAAGTACCTAGAGGCCAGCAGGGCACAGGACCCAAGGCAGCATGGATTCACAGCGGGAAGGTCGTGTCAGACAAATCTAATTGATTTCTTTGACTGGGTGACCAAAGTAGTAGATCAGGGAGGGGCTGTGGACATGGCCTACCTAGACTTTAGCAAGGCATTTGACACAGTCCCACACAAAAGATTAATATACAAGTTAGCCAGCCTTGGAGTGGGTCCCAAGTTGGTAACCCAGGTAAAAAACTGTCTGGATAACAGGATGCAGTAGATAATAATAAACAGAGTCCACTCTGAGGAAAGGGGGGTTACTATCGGGGTACTGCAGGGTTTCATTACTGGGACTGGTTCTTTTTAATGTGTTTATAAGTTACATTGCAGAGGGACTGACAGGAAAAGTATGCCTTTTTGCAGATGACACAAAGATCTGCAACAGGATTGATGCACAAGTTGGGGTGGAAAGGATGAGAAGAGACTTGGCAAGGTTGGAGGAATGGTCAAATGTATGGCAGCTTAGATTCAATGCAAAGAAGTGCCAAGTAATGCACCTGGGAAACAAAAACCCAGGGAAGAGTGTACAATGGGGGGTGAGATACTAACAACAAAAATGGAAAGGGACCTGGGGGTATTCATATCAGATGACCTAAAAGTGGGAAAGCAATGTGAGAAGGCAGTAAGGAGGGCTGGGGAGATACTGGGATGCATAGGGAGAGGCATCACCAATGGAAAACAGGAAGTTGTTATCCTTCTGTACCGACAGTTGGTGAGACCCCATCTGGAGTACTGTGTGAAGTTCTGGAGACCCCATCTCTGTAAGGACATAGACAGGATGGAGGCTGCCCAGAGAAGGCCAACTAAAATGGCACAGGGTCTGCACCAGAAGAAATATGAAGACAGACTAAAGGAGCTTAATAGGTATACCCTCCAGGAAATGAGGGAAAGGGGGGACATGATAGAAACTTTTAAGTACCTCAAGGAAATCAGAGAAGTCCAAGAGGGTAGCATCTTTCAGAAAAAGAGATGTGCAAGAACAAGGGGACATAATTTGAAGATAGAGGGGGGACAGCTCAGCGGTAACGTGATGAAGTATTTTTTCATGGAGAGGGTTGTGGATACATGGAGCGGTCTTCCTGAGGAGGTCGTGGAGTCAAAAACAGTGGGGGAATTCAAGAATGCATGGAACAGACTTAAGGTAATTCTAGTGGGGGGATCCTGCAACCTACACCTGCTGCCGCGATATAGTCAAAGGATCTGATCACTCCCACTGGGGTGTTTACAAGGCCCAGATCTGACTTAAAACAAGTGGCAACTCCCCCACCTCTGCAATCCTCTCTTGGGTGGTGTATCCCCAAGTACCCAGCTGGAATTGTTGATCCCAAGATAGGGCCAGCATTCTCATCCAGCCAGGTCTCGGTGATGCAAGCCAGGTCAGTTGTAGCAACAAGATCAGCAATTATTGCTGTCTTGTTTTTTTTATAGACCTGGCATTGCACAACCCCACCTGAGTAGGATAGGTGGTGGAGGTAGACCAAGCACCTTGCCCACGTAATGTGAAGCTCTTGGGTATGGGAACCAGACAGGGAGGACCCCTTACCTGGACCCATTTCGCCCCAGGGTATGTTCTTGTCCCTACTACCCCAATCCTCCCACTCCATTCCATTTCCCTAGCAGGTCCAGTTTCCCATTGTTTTCTCCTCCTTCTAATTATCCCCAGTGCCCAACAATGCCTATACACCTCTACTGGCAGTGGGGGACAGTCAAAAGTATGGAGGTCTCTGAGTCTGGTGATAAAGTAGTGCCTGACTGCCTGTATCTTCTGCCAGCACATCCTTAGCAAAATACTAGGCTGGACAGCATGCAACCACATATGCCCTCCAGTCTTCCCACTCACAACCCACACTCTGCTCCACAAACACTCTCAAAGAAACCACTAACCCAAAGCAATACCCAACAAATAACCAAAATAATATCCTGCCCAATTAAAACACTGAACCCCAAAATTTCTAAATAGAATGTCCTTTGTGGGTGCAGAAATACAGTTCAGCTGAGCATAAAAGATCAAACTTTCTTGAATTAATATAAAGAGTCTTGCAAAACTCCCAAATAGTAAATGACAGCTGCAGGAACTCTCGCTTCCTCTTAACAATGTCCAGGTTCCACTTGAATCATGACACTCTCACAGTCTTGAAATTTGTGGTAATGCGTATTTAATTTTAAAACTGAACAAAATGAGTTCAGGCACTCTCACTGCCTATCCAGCACAATAAACAGATAAGTGTTGGCCAACCTGCCCTTCGATTATCACAGAGGTTTCTTGCCCAAATAATGAAAACTCTACTCCATTCCTCCACATAGTCACAGCAGAATGAAGGACAAATATACCAGTGAGTAGTTTACTTCAATACCAAGCCACAAATCCCTAGGCTCAGCGCCACTATGTCAGGCCCTGGGAGTGACCACTCCCCAGCAGTCAACTCCCAATACAGCCCACAGCAGCAGAGGAGACTAGCCTCCGGCAGCCCCCCCCCCCCAGTAGCCAGATTGAGTGGTAGTCAAATCCAGCAGATTTCCTCCAGAACTCCTCTGGATGCATTTATGTCTTCAGCTGTTGACTGCAAGCCTCTGTATCTTCTGAAATCAAATCTTCCTCACAAGTGGAATGGGGTCCACTGAGACTAGGTACAACCCTCTAGGGGCCAACCATGCTGCAAGCCACCCTTCGGCATCCAGCCCACTGTCCTGGCTGCACCACTAACCACCCTATGGCAGTTCATCTGCAAGCCTCCCCCAGAGTATTCTCCCGACCCAGAAGGACCTCCCCCCAGTCCGATGGTCTGCAGGCTCTGGTCAGCTCAGGGAGCTACAGCCACAGATGGTCTGCTTTCTCCATGCTTGCTCCTCAGCACAGTCCCAAGTTTTAAGAGAGTCTCAGGGCACTCAAGTCTCCAGTAAAGTGGCAGATGGTGAATAAAAAAATGTTTCAGCGGGTGGGTAAAAATTAATGAAAACAGAAATTAATGGTGGAATTTCTGTTCTAAATGGATTAAGTGCGAGTTCCAAAGTTCCAGATTTCACAGTAAGGGAAATAATGTTCTGAGTTCTGAAGTTTGGAGATTAAGTAATCCAGCAGCAGTGTAAAATAACCCAAACCCAGTACCATCTGCGCAAATGCTATGGCACTGAACTTAAAAAACAAATAAAGCAAACATTAAATATACATTTCTATCACTCCAACACAATCCCTTAAATATTATAAGAATGATATGATCTATGGCATATATGATTCTGCATATACTAGTTTCTGAGTCAAATACATAACAGTGTGTACTCAAAATAACTAAATTATTTGCATCAGTTATATACCTATATACTAGCTCTTTAATAACCTCCCATACATGCTTTTAAATGAGGTCTCTAATTTATTTCTAATTAAGAAAAGAAATATTTCTTTGAGAGCCCTTTTATATTTAATCCACTCAAAGCCGAGTTGTGCTTTCAGTAATCCAACAGTGTTAGAGTGTACTATTTTAAATACTTACCATAGTATAGAATGTGATTTGCAGGCCTAATAAATAGTCTATTAATTAGGCCTGCAAATCACATTCCATATTATTGTAAGTTTAAAGCAAAGCTATCCAGACTGCCCTGATGGCCCAGAAGCAGTGGGTCATGCTGCTGTGTATGTGACCCACATTTGGGAGTGAGCTCAGGAAACAGTATCAGGAAGCAGGCCAGACTGCTGGCAATGAACAGCTAATCCCACAGTGACCCCTGCAGAGAGCCAAGGGAGGTTGCTAACTCTGTAGTATGTCACGGTGTGCAGCCAAGGCCTCACAGAGCTCCTCCCATGCCAAGGGGAGCAGGGAGGAAGGAGGAAAACAGGGGGAAAACCCCATATGCCATCAGAGTATATTCCTGCAACAAAGTGTGGCAGGGATAAACACCTCTATAAAACAAAGTTACCTTGTAAATCACTGTTGGACTCCTAGTGATTCCATTTAGTGCTTGACAAACCTCAGACCACCCAAAGCATCAGTTTTGTGGTTTTCTAAAGAAAACGGACTGTTTATCATAAAGTCAATCACTGATTGTCACATTACAATCTTTCTTTGTAACTGCAATGCAAACCAAGTTCAAAAGAGCATTTTACTTTAAGAAATGTACAAAAACTGCTTGGTCTCACATTTGGACTGGGATACAAGAGGCTGTCTAGCTGCAGTGCCCTGCTCAAACAGATGCCAGATCAGCATTTGCTGTATAAGGGATTCAGAGCTGTAGTTAATGCTAACAGTGGCATCAATTCCTGATTGACTTTAATCATAAAGGGAGCTGAAAACATCGTAAGAGTAATTATATCAATCAGTATTGGTAGTAATATATTATGTACTGCTAGTGACCAAAAACTGAGTGTCTGAGATTGCACTAAATGCAACTACTTATTTTTAAATTGTCTTCATTTTCACAAAATATATCTTTGCAATATTGGGCACAATACAGCCTAACAAGGAACATAAAGATCCTAATATCTTAAGACAAGGGAAGGCTATTTTGTTTTCAGGCTTCATTTTCCTGGGGCTCAGGAAGCCCTACAAAAAAAACATACAACAGCAAATACAGAATATAGCACTAAGGTGCCATATAAACGTAACTCAGAAAACCAAATGTGATTCTTACAACCAGATGTAACTCATAGCCGTGGTATCAGGCCAACAACTACCAGACTAAGACCCATGAGATGGGCCCCATACATGGCATGTACCTCTCAACCTTCTGTCACTGAGATAAGGGACACAAACACTCAAACTGAGAGACAGTGAGGGATATTGACCCTCATAATGAAGAACACATCCTTAAACATTGAATTACAAGCTCAGAACTCTATGAAAATCACTGGGTTTACTTGTACAAAGTTTATTTTTGATTTAGCATCTTAGGATAATATGAATTTCTGCTTTAAAATCTGAATTTAAATTACATTCTTTGTGTGTGTGCAGCAACTTTTCCACGAGGGATAGATGAGGCATAGAGTTAATATGTGGGGTAAAATGAGGGATGTTCCTCGCAATCGTGGACAGTTGAGAGGTATGTGGCATGCATGTGCCATGCAGCCACGGCCACAAAAAACACTCCTGTTATCAGACAATTCCAGTAATCATAAAAAGGGTCTGTGAAATGAAGCCTTAGATTGCCTCTATCTACTTTCCACAACCCTTATTGTAATCTTTAATGTACTAGGAGATCCTAGTCATATGAGCATTGATTTTTATTTAAAACAAGTTCCTACCATACTAACATTCTGTGTTAAGAACTTTGATCCACCATTAGTGCTACCACTAGTACAGTGCACCACTTCACAGAGTCATACGATGTCAGACACAAAAATAATGTGTTACTTCCCACCAGAATTCCTCCTTCTTACCTCCCTGACCCTCCAGTCCTCGGCACTCTACCATGTCCTATAGCAGCCCAAACAAATAATCGCAAGTTTGATCGGTTGCAGTGGTTGCAGCTGTTTATTGAGATGGTCAGGACAGTGGAGGTGGGTTGAGAGGGACCACATGACACCGGAGATAAGAATCACTAGATCACGTGGGAGCCACAAGGAAGATGAGGAGGAGTGGGAGGGGGCATACAACAATTTTAATTGTTTGGAATCCGGGATCAAATGACACAAGAAATGAGACTGTCAGCAGCTGAGAACCATGCTATTGTCAGTTTCAGCTGTGCTTACTAGGGAGTTGAGTCACAGTTTTTTTTTTAGTTTAGAATTTTGTTGTGCAACTGAGGTCATTACACTTTCTCAAAAATGACTGTGTACATTTGTGCACTCTTGTTTATTCACTTAATCTCAATAAAAATATTAACATTAAAATAATGTTTTAAATATACAAATAATTGTCATGCCATATTGCACATACACAGGGTATTCTTATACATCAAAGACATGCCATTTTTCATACATACATATTAAATTGCAGCCATTTTTTTCCAATGGCTACTGGCTGCATTTATACATTTTACTAGACATATTGCATCCTCCACATTTGATGTATTTCAGTAGAATTTCCACACGCATGAGGGAGAAACTATACATACTGATAATATTGATAAGACATTTCAAGCACCATTTTTCATACAGTGGACAATCAAGAAGTATGTGAAACAAATTTTCATCAATACCTGTTTTAAAGCAACATTCATAAATATGAGTGTTTTGTTTCCCAAATCTGGCTTCTATCTTTTCTAAAGGTAACAATTTGAATCTACAGTACATTGAGTAGTAAATCTCATTTTTTTTGTCTAATAGCAAAGCTAGATAGAACTCTCAACCATGCCAAATTTTATGGGCACATTTTTAAATGCTTTATTGCTAAAATATCCTTCTACTGGTATATCCTATTTTTGAAGAGTTGTATATTTTTGGAAGAAATTACAATTTCTTTTCTTGAGCTTATTTCTTCACATCACCTTAGTTTCTTTAACCCTCTCCTACCCTCCACCATGCTATTGCGCCTTCTACTACTGCTTTGCCTCTCACCTTCCCTGGATCAAAAAGAGATAACTGTTGGAACATACACCGTGGTGTTTAGGGCGATCACTCAACACTGTCCCCTTCTACTGTCCCCATTGGATGCCCCTAAACTCTACATACATATATTACCGCTTCTGAATAACAATCCTTGGGGAATCCCACAAAAAGGCTCACAACCAGTTCGGCCTTCCTCAATCCCCCTGCTACCTTTCTGGTACTACAATTACTCCCTATGCCTGTCCATTAAACTGGTACTCTATGATAAAATCTACAACCATGCAGCAGGATCAGCGCCCACTTTACATTGGATCCCAAGGAAGAAGAAAAAACCACACTCTCATTACTCCTATCACTTGGTGCCCTCATCAAACTAATCTTCTTTCTACTTATTTGTATTGGCACTGTTGAAATCAACCCGGCCCCACTGAAGCTCTATCTCTCCATCTGACCTTGCCTCCATAAGCGGCCTGAGTTTTCTTCACATCAACGCCTGCAGCCTTCTCAAAAATTCTCATTAATACAGGCCTGGGTTGCACACACCTACCTGACTTTCTGGTTATTTCTGAAACATGGCTCAAATCAGCAACAAAGACAGTGAAATACATCTCTCCAACTACCAGCTCTTCAGATCTGACCGTCCATCCAGGGTGGTGGGGTAGCCATCTATGTAAAAGCAAATATCTCTGCATCCTGCCTCAATTCTACATCACAACCAAGGAATTGAATGCTTGTCAATTAAAATATCTCTTCCAACACATCATTCTTTCAACTGATTGGTTGCTACAGGCCCCCCTCTGCAGGCCTCAAACTCCTATCCCACCTAGGATCTATACTTAATCTAGGCCCTGAGGATACCATCATCTTAGGAGACTTGAACTTAAATTGGCTAACAAATGCATCTGCACCCCTAGTAACCTTCTGTGATACTTATGGATTCACTCAATTAATCAAAGAACCAACAAGGATTAACCCAAAGAACAATCTCAACAACACACTCCTGGATGTTATGCTGGTAAATAAGCCTCATCATTAACCCCATGCTGGAGTACTACTCAGTGACATAAGTGATCACTGTCCCATAGCTGCCATTAGATCAACAATCAAGCCACCCAATCCTGCAAAATTCCTCACACGAAGGTCAAAAAATAACTTTAATATTTCAGGGTATCTCCATGATCTGTGCTACACCACATGATGGCAAGAATTCTATCTCACAGCTTCAATAGAGCCAGCTCTTCAAATCTTAAATGATATAATCATAAGTGCCTCAACGTACATGCACCCCTCACCAGGGTCAGAACCAAACTCAAATCTGGCTGGTTCTCTGCTGACCTTAAATCAAGACTGCTTGCCAGAGACAAACTCTGGAAAAGGGCAAGAAAGACAAAGGATCCAAATGACTGGCTTCAATTCAGAAAAGCCAGAAACTCCTGCACAAAACAAGTAAGAAATGCCAAGGCTGCCTTCTACACAGCTGAATTGGAAGCCTCCTATCATAATCCTTCTAAGTTCTGGGGTACTTTAAAGGGGATCCTAGGTCAAACTTCTACCCCTGTCCTACCACCTAAAATTCACCGGATTAATATTGAAATCACTGATAAGCAAAATATCTTGAATGCCTTTAACGATCATTTCACTACAGCTGGCCTGGCTTTCGACTCCTCACCTGCAAACCTATTAAGATCTTCACTAAACTTACAATCTGCTGAGGTTCAAAAAGTTGCTTCTACATTCTCTTTCAAATCAATACTCTTAAAAGAAGTAGAAGACCTTCTATTACAGCTAGACACAACTAAAAGTGCAGGTGCAGACTCCTGGATCCTTACTTTCTAAAGTAGCACTGCATGCCATAGCCGCCCCTCACCCACCTCTTCAATCTGTCACTTGCCACTGGTTCTATCCCTCATTATGGAAGACAGCTCAAGTATTTCCATTACTTAAGGAGGTGATCCCATGGACCTCAACAATTATAGGCCCATTTCCATCTTACCAGTACTATCAAAGATGCTTGAGAAGCTAGTAAACTCTCAGTTAACTGCCTACCTTGATACCAACAATCTCCTTAATCCAGCTCAATCTGGGTTTAGATCAAAGCACAGCACCTTCTCTGCATTAGCAAAGTCACAAATGATTGGCAGACTGCTTTAGACAAAAGAATAATACCTGTGCTGTGTTTCTGGATCTAAGTAAGGCCTTTGACACTGTGGATCATGAACTTCAATCTCCTCCCTGAATTCCATTGGCCTTGACCCACTTTCCTTAAATGGTTCAGATGCTATCTATCAGGAAGATTGCAATTGGTAAAATGAAGGTGACCTATCTACCTCTAAACCACTCCTAAGAGTGTACCTAAGAGAGCTCCATCCTGGGTCCCATCCTCTTTGCCATTTATATCAACAATATTGACTCCAATCTCTCACAATCTAATATTCACCTTTTTGCAGATGACACTGTACTTTATGTCAGCAATCCCTCACCATCAAAAGCCTGTGAGCTTCTACAGTCTGAATTCTCCCTCCTTCAGCACAATCTATTAGAAAAGAAATTACTACTAAATGCCAAGAAAACCAAAGCTATGTTCTTTGCCACCAAGAATTGCTCTTCCACTGTCCCATCATTCACCCTCCCACAACTCTCTACCATCCTAGGCGAAAATCTGGAATATGTAGACAATTTCAAATATCTTGGAGTATGGATAGACAATAAACTCGACTATACTACCCACATTGAGGAGCTCCTGAAAAAGTTAAGGCAAAGACTTGGTCTATTCTACAGGATCAAACACTACCTGACCAGGGATTCCAAACAAAGATTAATCCTAGCATCATTCCTGTCCCTCATTGATTACGCTGACTTCCTCTATGGCCATTGCTCCCTCTCCCACTTAAACAAATTAGACACTTTGTATCATAGAGCAATTAGATTCATTACAGACCTTCCCTCCAGCACCCATCATTGCTCTCTCTACAATGCAGTCAGTTGGACATCATTGCAACAAAGAAGAAATAAAAATGCTGCTATATGGATCTACAAAGCTCTGACAAACAAACTCCCTTCCTACATCTCAGACTGTTTCAACCGGATCACATCCAGGCCTTACACCCTGAGGATCAATAAACTTATCATGCTGAAGACTCCTATCACCTGCACCCGATATGGCAGAGCTGCAATCAACTATTCCCTGGCACTTATCTGGAATTCTCTTCAAAAGACATTGAAACTGGATACCCTGATTCCTTTAACCTCCTTCAAAAAGCTGTACACCAGTCTATTGCCCAATTCATGCAACTGCTTCCATAAGGCCTAGTCCTCCCATACCCCCTCTCCTCCCACACCCCCTCTCTCCTTCATCTCCCTTTTTATAAAGGTCACCCCTTTTCTTTTCTATTCTTCATCTAGCCCGTTCCCCACCAAACTTCTTACAGATATGCACAAACAACTCCATTACCCAAGCCTTTCCCAACTGAACTGTTTGTTTCTCTCCTTTAGCAGGTTTTAGGTACATTGTCTTTTGCCTTGTATATATGTAAATATTTGTATATCTATCTGTCTCACAAATGATTGTATTTGTGCTTATTCAGTTTCATGTTCTTGTGTATAATTTGTAACCTTGTTTTGTTATGACCACTCAGGTCCATCTTGTAAATGAGCTACGCTCAATGATGTTCGCCTGAATAAATAAAGATTTGATTGATTGATTGATTGATTGATTGATTGATTCTTGCCACAGATTCCATAAGCCCATTCATTTTTTAAACATTTTATGTGTTTGTTTTTTGCACAGACACCATTACAATAAAGCTGAGCAGCAAATGTAAGTACCATGCCATAAAATAAGACATAACAGTATTTGCACATTAATGTTCAAGTTCAAGTTCAAGTTTATTGCAGGAAAACTCCATTGAGCAAGCTCATTCACAAGGAGGTCCTGTGACATAAGCACTTAAAGTACAAACACAGATAGGTAATAACAGTATATACATGAAATGCACGTTACATGATACAGGCTGGAAATACATACAAGGTTACCACATAGATGAGCCATGGTGGTAAACATTGATATGAGACAGAGGCGACTTACAGGTTGCATACTGATAAATGAAACATGATGACTGGTGTGTACAATACGTATATTTTGGCAGCTACAACAAACAACAGTCTACAACTGATATGGGGGAGGAGTGATTTGATAGAGTAGCAGTGGAGTGTAAGCATAGATAAAGCCAGGAGTAGAAGGGAAGGAAAGCAGTTAATATGACAAATCAATTATACCTACCAGTGGATAAATATGGCACACATGGGAAGAAAGAGACTTAATGACAGTTACAGGTGTCTTTTATTTTGGCTGAACTTAGCGATTTGTAGAAGTTTATTGAAACTGTGCTATTTAGTTTCAGTGACGGTTTATAATTGGTTCCAAATGGAGGAAGGGCATATACAATATACGTTTACAAAGGAAGTCCGCGTCCTTGGTATGTCAAGCATAATAAAGTCAGATTTTCTTAGCAGTATGCACTATGTGAGATACTAATAAGGGAAGAGAGATAGCTTGCAATTTCTGCAGGAGCAGTTTAAGTCCATAGCCCAGCATGGAGCAGGCGTCTAGTAGTAAGGGATGTCCAACCAACAGCTGCATATAAGTCACAGTGGTGCGATCGGTAAGGAGTTGGTAATGAACCGTAACGATGGTGATAAAGGATGTCCAGTTTACTTAGATTTGCAAGAGTGGTGGAGGAATAGATTACACGCCATAGTCGAGTAGGGGAGAAAAGTGGCCTGTACAAGCTTGTTTCGAGTTTCAAGGGGAAAAGGGGCCTATTTCTGTAGAAGAAACCTAACCTTGCTTTTAACCTTCTAGAGACATCTTCAAGCGTGGTCATTGAAAGATAATTTATTGTCAATCCAGATACCTAGATATTTAAATTTGGTTACAACTTCCAGAGGCTCGTTTAGCGTGGTGACAATGAAGTCTTGGGCAAGGGTATTGGGGGGCCTGTGACAGCACTTCGGAGAATATCATCGCTTTAGTCTTCTTAGCATTGAGCAGAAGCTTTGCCTTTATTAGATTATGCTCAAGTTATGCAGTCGCATAAGCACTCCCTTGACTTCAGATAACGATGAGCCGAAGTATACAACACAGTATGATCTGCAAAAGTGCAGATTGGACGTAGATATGTTAGCATCTAAGTCATTAATGTACAGAGAAAACAAGATAGGGCCTAAGATGGATCCTTGGGGACTCCTCTTGCAACTGGCAAGGCAGCAGAAAAAAGCCTTCCTCCTTTACTTTTGGAATCTTCCAGTTAGGTAGCTAGAGAACCACTGGGTGGTATGGTATGTGGCACCAACTTTGCAAGGCAATTGACTAATAGTTTGTGATCAACAGTATCAAAAGCTTTGCTGAGGTCCAAAAGACTGCACCAGTTACCTTCTTAGCATCTATAGCAGAGATCCAATCATTGGTTACTTTTGCTAGTGCAGTGATTGTGCTATGATTAGCCCGGAAGCCAGATTGAGCTGGGTTAATGAAGAGAAGGTTTCAAGTGAGATTTTAACTGAATATGGATCAGTTTTTCGAGAACTTTAGAAAGGATAGGCAATATGGAGATAGGCCTATAGTTGTTTACATCGCATGGGTCACCAGATTTAAATAGAGGGAGGATATGTGCTGATTTCCAGCAGGACAGCACAGTAGCAGATGTAATGGAAAGATTGAAGATGTGGAGAATTGGGGCAGTGAGATGGGTGTAGCCTGGCCATAGGAAAAAGGGTTCCAAGCCATCGTCCCCTGTGCTTTTTTTGGTGTCTAAGTTAAGAAGAGAATCTTCTACTTCTTTATAAGTTATCTCGCGCAGTTGGAAGGGGCTGGGTGCAGGACTAGATATAGGGGGAGGGGTATGCTGGCTCACCGCAGCACCAGCATAAGGTGACGAGTCAAAAGCTAATCCAGCTGTGGTAAAGTGGGAGTTAAGTTCCTCCAGGATTAGGGACTTGTTTTCCACAATCTTGCCACTTGCAGCTATCTTTGTTGGGACAGAGGGGGCCATGGGCCGTCCTTCTATAGCTTTGATAGTCTTCCATATTTTATGAGGTTACCTTTAGCTTGTTAGAGTAGAAATATAATAGTTAGCTTTAGCAGGCGAGTTTTTCACACAGTTATTCCTGGCTGTTCTAAAGGCCTGCCATCTGAAGATTCTTTGAAATGTCTAGCTTTAGCCCAGAGCTTATCTCGAGCTATAAGGACTGCCTTGAGATCCGAGGTGAACCAGGGTTGGAATTGTTCCTGCCCTTACTTTGATGAAGGGCATGCTTATTATTATTGTAGTGAGTTTGTCATTAAGGATGTAAGCTGCCTTGTTGACATCTTTGGCTAGGTAGAGATCTTGCCATCTGATCATGCTCAGGTCAGATAGGAAGTTTACTGCACTGAATTTGCGAAAAGGATCTTTTTGTTATAAAGATGGGTTGCAGCAGACATTAAATTTGAGATCTTATGCAAGCAACAATTCCATGATCGCTCATGTCGTTGTGAAACACTGCGAATGAGATATTTTGTGTGGATGGGTGGTTAGTACCACATCTAGAATGGAACTGTTGGCAGTATTTAGTGTTGTTCCTAGTAGGTTCACTGACTACTTGCCCAAGACCTAGCTCGTCACAAAGGGACTTGAGGCCGTGTGATTTAGGTGACAGCCAGTCCATATTTAGATCTCCTAGAAATATTGTTTCAGTTTTTGCATCTACGAACATGGATTTCAAAAGATTAAGGACTTCATCACCACCAGATGGGGGTCTATAGCCACCTAGGATAGTGATACATTCCGAGGAGGGGAGATGAAGGCTCAGCGAAACTAACTCAAATTCCTTGGCTAGAGATTTGCAACTAATATTGGTGACCAAGTACTTAGATTTGGCGTAGAGAAGCACACCCCCACCTCTAGACTCTCTATCTGCTCTAAATAAATTGTAGCCCTGCAGTGATGTTTGTTGATCAGTGTTCGTCTTTTTTAACCATGACTCAGTAATTATGATAAGGTCAGGGTTAATGTGTGCAGCCCAGGCTTGCAGTTGTACAAGTTTTTTAGGCAGGCTTAAAATGTTGACCATCATCATTTTGAGACCTGTGGCCTCAACAAAATTGATAGGAGAGGTAAGTTGTGGGGGCCAAGATTGAGCTCCATTTCCTGAACAGAAGAAGCAGAAGTATAACTTTCTTTAAGGAGCTTATAAGAATGGAGACTGCTTTTTTATTTCTTCACGGCAACCCATATCGTGCTGTGCAAGAGGCGGCACCACTGTAATGACAGTTGATCGTGATCAATGTAAGTGCTTGGGTAGACATAGGTGAGGACAGTAGCAAGGGGGTGTAGGCTAACCGGGGGGAATAGGCTAAAATGGGAGAGGAGAATGACATAGTGTCTGCACGGTAGACTGTTATAACATTAGGTATTGATAAGGTACATTGGAGAACTGAATTGCATTGAGGTACTTCGAATTGCACTGTATTGCTGAACACTCTGCACCTTAGGAGCAATAAAAACACAATAAGGAGAGCCATGGTCCCAGATTGAGTGGTCTCGAGATTTGTATTAGTGAAATATTTTCTAGGCAAGTAATTTGCCCACCTAGGTACTCACTTAAAACCTAGATGAGAAAATACAGCAGAAAGGGGCACAAGGAGAGCAGGAGCAGCTTAGTTAGTGGCGGGGCTCAAGAGATATTCACACAGGGCAGTCTTACTGGCCACACTCAGATACCAATCATAGGTTGGCAGCAGTCGAAACTAGGCCAATGAAGCAGTAATATGATATAGGAGGCGGATCATGAGTGTATTTAAAGGAGGCCTGGGAGAGGGGGGTGGTGGGGGTAGGAGAAAATTTCAGGTCAGAGCGAGAGCTGAGAAGTCAGAATTAAGAAGGAAACACTGTAACAGGCTATAGAGAAGGTGCCCCAATCAGAGCAAAGCAGGCAATCGGGCATACCAATCACAATCCCCCATGGCAGTGCAGCACCAATCAAGGGTGCCCAGGTGTGCTGGCTCTCTGCAGAGGATTCTATTGGTGTCTATTGGTATGACAGCACAGCGTAGGTAATAATAGGGTGCTCAGCGTCTATCTGACTTGAGTCTGAAGGGTGGATGGCAGACACTGAGGGCTTCCTGTTTTCAGCTGCAGAGCTGTCGCACAGGCAGTTTTAAGGAAGTTGTCAGCCTGTTGAGTGAAGCTTAGGGGGAACCTCAACTACAACCACCCCTTATAGCAGCACCGGGAAAGAAGTAGAATGATAATGCAGGCCATATTGCCCAGGAATGAGTACAGTGATTTATGTAGAAGACCAAGAATCCCTCTAGTGGCAGGTCTGTATAACCTGCTAATGGAAAAAAAAAAGGTAGTTAGACTTATCGGCACCAAGGCAGAGTGCTTGGATGGGGGCGCTGCAGGAAGAGCAGTCAGACAGAAGAGGTGTAAGCACTTTAAAACAGTAATAGAAATTACAATCCAGCTAATACAGTTGAAAAACTTCTAATAACACAGTTGAAATGTGCTTAGTTCTATTGAAAATCTAACAAAGTGCCAGGTGTCTATAGCAGGGGAAAACTCCTGGCCAATCAGAGTGGGTTTGCTGGAAGCACCCATGTTCGGATTGGCTGCGCTGTCCCATACCTTCCAAGGAGCTGCAGGCGGGTGTCCTGGTCTTGGTCGGTGGCTGGCTGGGTGCCGGCCAACCGTGGGTGAGCTGAAGCAGCCCTGTTCAGGGGCAGGCAGCTTCCAAGGAGCTGCAGGCGGCTGTCCTGGTCTTGGTCGGTGGCTGGCTGGGTGCTGGCCGACCGTGGGTGAGCTGAAGCAGCCCTGTTCAGGGGCAGGCAGCTTCCAAGGAGCTGCAGGCGGGTGTCCTGGTCTTGGTCGGTGGCTGGCTGGGTGCCGGCCGACCGTGGGTGAGCTGAAGCAGCCCTGTTCAGGGGCAGACAGCTTCCAAGTAGCTGCAGGCAGGTGTCCTGGTCTTGGTCGGTGGCTGGCTGGGTGCCGGCTGACCATGGGTGAGCTGAAGCAGCCCTGTTCAGGGGCAGGCAGCTTCCAAGGAGCTGCAGGCGGGTGTCCTGGTCTTGGTCGGTGGCTGGCTGGGTGCCGGCCGACCGTGGGTGAGCTGAAGCAGCCCTGTTCAGGGGCAGGCAGCTAATTAACGATAACACTTAACACTAAGACAATACTAACTATCACAAAATAATACAAACACCATCACAGACACATGGAGATATAAACATGACTGCTCCAGGTATTAAGCAGAATTAAAATATAAAATATCTCTTATACCTGTAATGTCATACCTCAATTTCTGTATGTCAGAGTCATTATGCAGGGGAAGTACTGTTGGCCAAATTTAGGCTTTGCAGTCAAAAATTGATGGAACAGTACCAAATTCTTGAATGGGGTGAGTCATTAAATATTGTTCAGGTTCCCCAGTTCCTGTCAAAAAGATGCAGTTTGTCTTTAGTGCTGCATACTAATTTTTCCAAGTGCATATTTTCTGACATCATCATCAGACAATAATTACATGTAAGAGGGGATGCTATCTTCCATTTGGTTAGAATGCCAAGTTTAGCCATATAGATTGCTACAATAACCAATCTTTGATGCTCAGTGGTAATTGTTTCCGAGTCCACCAAATCCCCCAGTAGGGCTACTCTGGGTATAATTATAACTTGAATGGCTAGCATTTCAAAAAGAGCTAAGTATATCATGTGCCAATAAGAGGTCAAATGAGGGCATCCATACATCATATGTGCAAGAACTGCATCATTGTGAGCTCATCTTGGGCAATGACCCTCGTAAAGGGGCACAATTTTAGCCAGAACTGCTGGTGTGCAGTATGCCCTATTAACAGTCATAAAGTGGATGACTTTGAATTTGGCCTGTATGGTAGAGCAGCATGCCAGTTCCAAGCCCATTTGTTTCAGGTCATCGTGTAATTTTAAGTCAAGCAGAAGGATATGTTTCATGAAGCCAATTTGATTTCTCAGTTAAACACAACTTTGACCACATATTGTCTATATTACTCATTACATCTAGCCAATAATTGACCAATCTTAAATTTGCTAGGGCTTCAACTGAAGTCTTTCTCAACTCTGCCCTCACCATCTTTTCTGGACATGGTTTACTTATGTGTAGTAGTATTCTGTAAAATAGTGACAGTGGTATCTCTAGAGAGACTGTGGTATGTTGTAACCTCATACTAAAGATCCATATAATATCATAGGATTTATTTTTACCTCACATGTCCATAAAGCTGGGATGATATTTCTCCCTCTGTACATGACATTAAATCTCAATATTGACTGTGTATTTAGTCTGGCTCTGCTTTCTACTGTTCTATGATGTTTTGTCCATTTTCCATTATATAAAATATTTTCCCCAAATATGTAATTTTTTTCACAATTTAAAGCTTTTTTGTTACATATGTGAAAATTGTTGGACTTTCTACTGCCAAATATCATTAGTTTTGTTTTATCAAAATTTGACAGTAATTTGTGTCTCAAACAATTTTCATGAAAACAATTTAACTTATACTGTAGAGCAATTGGGGTTAAAGATAGCAAAATTATTACCATCAGCTAATGCTGGACAGGTCTTCCCTGATATATTTGATGTGTGGAAGTTTACAGAGTCAATCCCTTCAATAATTTCATTCATGTAGTTGTTAAATGGGGGAGGGGGGGAGAAAAAGAGCTGTGATGTTACCTTTAACCTCATATCTCATGAATGTTTTGTTAACAGAATACAGTTGCATAATTGGATAAAGATTGTTATGTTTCCTCTTTTCCCTTAATTTCTGCCTTAGAGTGCCTTTATCTATAGTGTAAAAAGCTGCTCTGAAATTAATGTATGTAGTATATATCTTTAACTTTTATCTAATGATGTATTTTTTGATCTGATGAGCTAAAGTGAAAATGTGGTCTATAGCTGAAAATCCATTTCTAAAACCTGCCTCTAATGATTATCTAACTTCAATTTTATCAACCCAAGCCTGTAATTTATTAAGCAAGATTTGTGTGAAGATTTCTGTGAATATTTTGGATATAGCATCCAAAAACCTAATTAGTCAAAAAAATGTTTGATCCTTGGGGCTTCCCTTTTTTTGTTTTTTTTCCATACATACTTTACGCCTCCTTTGGCACTGGCAGGTGGCTCCAGCCTCTCCCTCAGAGGGGACTCATCTCTCCAGCAAGGCTTTCCCTACACCCACCCCATCCGGCAATGCCCCATGGATTGCTCCCCATGACAAGGCCGGCGTCGAGGGGTGCCAGCCTCCCCCCCACCTCTGGAGGCTAACATCTAGATTGCTAGGGGGAGGTGCAGGTTCAGCCCACCATCATTGAGCCTGCCAGCTCCAAACCCTTTTTCTGCTTTCTCCCCGGACCCACACACATGCAATGGGCAGGGCAACTGTCTCCACCTCTGCAGAGGCAGTTTTACGCCCTGTGCATGGGTCCACCCATTTCTAGCATCACCTCTGTGCTGACTCCCAGCCTCTGCTGGGTGTCAGTCTACAGCACAATGCTGAGTCCCCCCATCCCTGAGGAAGGAGAGCTGTCAGTAGATGCTCAATCTTTCCTCTCCCCGGCCGACCCCCTAGCAACCCAAGTCCATTCCCGAACCCGGGTCACCGGCATAGTGTGAACTAAGGCATCCAGTGCCTTAGCCATCTGTGCCACTGGGCCAGCTGGGGCTTCCCTTTTTAAAAAGGGGGATGATTATGTTCACTTTTCAGCCATCTGATATATAGTTGTTACTTACACATTTATTATGTAAATTTATAAATATAGGGACCATAATGTCTAGATTAATTTATGTACATCTGAAGGCAGTCAATCAATACCTGGAACCTTATTTGATTTACATGATGTGATAGCTTCTTCCACATGAATGAAGGTAGACTGCAACATTTAATTAGTTTGTGGAAGAATGTTTTGCAGTATCTGATTGTTAGAAATATCTGGATCACAAAAAATACTACTGAAATACTCTAGTCATATATTGGCTAGTATTAGGGTGGCAAGGTTGCTCTCATAACTATTAGTACCCATGGCAACCATCTGCCAAAATGCTTGTGAATCATTATTCAGTATTGCATTATTCATTCATTTGATTTCATAAATCCTGATGATATTTATGTTTTTCTTTGTCCAAAGTTTTTTTTTTTTCCAGCTTGATTAGGAGATGACATATTCTTTCTGGTGGGTGTCAGCTTTGTGAGTTTTACAATTTTTTTTTTTTTGTAAATTGTTTTTAGCTAACTTACATACCTTGTTAAACCAAGATTTGCTTACACAATTGCATTTTCTCTCTTTGCATAGCGCAGAAGTTAATACGTTTCAGGAATAATTGTGCTGCTTGTTTTGGGGAATCTTCTTTTATTTTATCCAAACGTGTCATAATTTCTGAGAGTTCAGTCATAGGAAAATATTCACTAGATTACTAGGGAGATGTATTCATCAGTGCATACTGCTTTGGTAAGTCAGTTTTTTAAAAAAAAAAATTCTAAGTTTGGAAGCTGCCACTGAAATGTAGTTTGCAACACAGCAATGCATGTAGTATCAAAAAGTTTCAAGCAAAATTCTCTCATGGACCTTCTTTTCCTTCATTCAAAAAAGCAGCTTGGATACCAGACCATTATACCATGTCCCATTAGATCCCAATGTTCTAGTAAGTGAAAACACTGTATGAAGTATTTTAGATTTTTAAAGCATTTTGTTATAGCAAAAAGATTCTCCCAGGAGTTATGTTAACTATTCCTTATGCCACGTTATACCTCTAAGGGGTAACTAACTAGTACATTTACATAACCCCACTGTTTTTTTCTTTTTTCTTCAATTTCAGAACATAGTAGCAAATAGCAATGACTCTCCCAAGTAATTAACCAAAATGCCAAGATTAAACAATTATTTCATGTAGACTAGATGTGGGGCTGTGTTAGCATGCTATTGCTCAACAAAGATATACAAAATGGCTCCCGATGTTGCACAACAGTGCTGCCTTATCAGGATGCAACATAACAATGGCTGGTATGATGTGATTTCAACTGTAAACAAGACATGGCAGTTAATGAGTTGGAATCTTCAAATATATGTCCCCATCCATTTCTCTGTTTGTAGGATGCTGTTATAAGCTTCAGATATATCCCAGAAGGTCAAATCCATATATATGTAACCCTTATAAAATGCTGCTGTGTTGAACATTCAAAATCTTATACAAATATGCTCTAGTTACAGTCTTCATTTCCCCACTTCATTCTGTGAGTTTGAAAACCAGTATACCCATAGGGTCTGTTAATATATATAAAGTGTGACAGCTTTAATGACCATGATATTTCAAGAGAAGCAGAGACACAGACAGAGAGATTCAAAAAGAAGATACTATATAAGCCTCGAATATTCTAAACATTTTGAATACTTGTTGGGCACTAGGCCAATACCATGGCCCCACATCACATCTGGATAAAATAACTGTTTAATGTGAAAATTATAGTTAATTACTTGGACAGTCATTTTATTTACAGCTATGTTCTATTATTTAATGAAATTATGTGATACCAGGAATGTTATGTCATGACAATTGTACTGTGGCACTTATGTGCCACATTTGGGGCCCATCTCATGGGTCCTAGTGGGGTAGATGTTGACCAGTTCCAAGTGTACTAGTACACACAGCAAAAGCAATACATGAAAATCCAAAGTACATGGCAAATACCTTTCAAAGTTTATTCAGCTCAGAACAGGAGCCAGTTACCCCAGCGCTTTGGCACTCAGCCTTCATCAGGAGTGTCACCTGCCAGAACTGCCTGTTCTGCTGGTTGTTCAGGTGGACATTAAAGATCCCATGGCACTGTTCAAAAAGAGTAAGGGAATTTCCCTGGTGTCTCAGCAAAATTTCCCCCATTCATAAAAAAATACCACGAACAGCTTAATCTGTCTCAGTCTCAGTTGGTTTTTCATCTGTATCCCAGGGTGAGGCTGAAAATAGGCAGAATTGCCTTGTCCTCCTTCCCTGGTCAAAGAAAAATAACCAACTAAATAAAAAAATGAGGAAATAAATACACATACTGTTTTTCATCCATTGTAGCTATGGAAATCGCAACTAACACATACATTCCTAACTGGGGCTCTATCAGGCTGTAATGACCTTTGATGATTTTATGCGAATAAAAAGTACATGAAAAGCATAATAATGTAAATAAATTGCTCTATACTGATCATGTGGTGGGGCAAAAACAGTGGCAGGTGTCAAGCATGCATTGGCTAGGTATAAGGGAATCTTAATGGGAGGGGGGGGGCTGGAGATCAAGTAGGATTTGCGGTGATAGTATAGGCAAGGAAAAATGAATGGGTAGAGTGGGTAAGCCAAGCAGTCCTTATCTCCAGAAACTGTAATGACAATAATCTGCTGGGGATCCAGGTTTACTCACCAAAAGCATCCTTCCTACTGTTACCAATAGCTCAACTCATAGCCTGTCTTATTTTTTTAGTGTGGAAAACCTGTTGACTGGTCTGCTAACATATTTCATCCACAGATTATCATATCTACTGTACATCGCCTTATTGTTTTTTTTTCATGGGGGCTAAGTATGTGTCTTTCTCAGTTTGTCTGTGATGCAGACAGGCAGACATACTGTACTCACACAGAACTGCATACAGAAGCATAAACTCTTGTGTATACATACACACCATCAAGCATACCCTGTAGCACACACATAGACCCCTAAACATACACATAACACATTTAGTGTTTCTCAAAATAGAAAGTGTTGCAAGTGCACAAAACCTAATAAGACCAAGCAGTAGCACTATATAAGTTTAGATAGACTGAACAGATTGGAATGCAAGAGAGAAGGGGGGGGGGGAGAGACAGAAAGGCAAAGATACTAGATTCATGGATCTTTCTGCACAGCTTCTGTAAATCATATGGCTTTAGTGCAGTCTTATGAACAAACTATCAGTCCTCAGTGCTCTATAGAAGAAAACTAGGGTGCATTTCAAACTGGTTGCCACTTTTTGTGAACATTTTTCATATCAGTTTTACAGGACAAAATGGCAACAACTGTACATGAGTTCAAGCAAACTAATTAAAAATAGAAATTATACAATGGACATAAAAAGCCCTGTAATTTGATTGGTCAGCTAGGATCTTTACCCATGGGTCAGTCCCGCAATAACCCATAACTAAGGAAGGGCACTTAAAAAATTGTGTAAAGCATTTTAAATTAATTTTAAACATGGGTTCTTTGTATAACCACAATGGACTCTTGTGTAACATATGGGTTCAGTTAAGCAATATACCCTCAAGGGTGTGGGTATACTGCTGGATTTACCATGGCTGGTGTGGTTTGGTCACGAGGTGCAGCTGAGTGACTTAACCACACCAAAAGTGGTAAATTCACCAGTATACCCACTTCCTGGAGGGGCATATTACTTATTATACAGTGGCAAGAAAATTTCCTGGACTCTGATTGGTCAGTGTGTGCCTGAGACAGTGATGTTATTACACAGTAACATCACAGTATGGATATGGCAGATGAGCATGATGCCCACTCAAAGATATATTGTCACACTAAAAATCTACTAAAACGTTTTTAAAATATTTTTTTATTTTGTATAACATTGAGCCATTGTATAATTGCAATAAGGCACTCCAAGGTGTGTATCGTGTAATAACATCACTCCTGGGGTGGTGGAAGCACTCAGCTTTGCCTCGTGCTTCAACCCACCCCAGGAGTGACGTTAATACACGATAACACACACCTTGTCGTGACTTATTGCTTAATTATACAATCGGTCATTTTTTGGGGGGGGTAAGAAAAAAATATAGAAATAGTTTGTTTTTGTTTTAATAATTTTTTCCCATTTTATTGCTCCGCTAAAAGAAAAAGTTCTTTGTTGCTAGGCAGAGTGACTTTCTCCACCAGCGCAGTCCTCTCTCTCAACTTTTTTAATCCTTCTGTCAGGATGTGAGGGGGGAATAATGGTATTTTTATGAATGAGGGTTGTGTGTGTCTTTTGCTTGAGTGTATACACAGGGGGAAAAAATAAACTAGTGCTCATTTTACTCCTGTGCTAGTCATTTTATAAACGTGTTGTGCTACTCACATCGGTGTTTCTCACACTGGTTGTGCTGCTGGTGCTTCCAGTAGTAATGTGAGCCACTCAAAGGTTTTTTTCTTGCCCGTCATTCCTGGGAGGCCCTCGGAGAGTCATCTGTGTTTGTTAGGATCCCTCTACTCATTTTATTTGTTCCCTCTTTCGGTGTTGTGTGTCCTAATTCGCCTCTGTCTAGTGATGCCTCAGTGGTTCAATGGTGCAGCAGAAGCATAAAGGCACGAGCATTTTGAATGAAGGTAAGTAGCAGTGAAAAACGCAGAGGTTAGTTTGGAACTAGTAGTTGCTGGGGAAGAGTTGGGGAACATTGTTTTGTATAATGAATTGTTTCGAGTTGTGCAGGGGGTGTGCAGTAGTACGTTTACCGCTGATGTGAGTGGCTTTTTTTTTTTGCCGTGTTTTCAGGGTCATGTTAGCTGCAGATTGAGCTGATCTTGCCCTCCTGTGTTCGTGGTGTTTTGGGGTTGTTGGAGTGATTTTGGAGGAGATTCATGCTGCGGCTGACTGGCACCTTTTCCAGTGGGTATACTGGAGGATTTACAATGCTGAAAAGGTGCCAGCCAGCCAATCAAAATGCAGGATTCTGTCTTTTTTTTTGTGTCCATTGTATAATAAGTATTATACAATGGCAATAAAAAATCCTGTTCTCTGATTGGTCAGTGTGTGCCTCGGACAGTGATGATATTAAGCTATAACATCACTGTATTAAGTCCAGGCACACACGCATGACCGCATAACAGAAATCATGCTACCACTCCTACAGGTACTGGTGCTGTGAACCCTCAGTAAAGCCGTGACAGCTTTAGCGCCTGCTCCCCCCCATTTTCTTTGCTTCTGACATTCACACCGAGTACCACAATTGAGTCCCAGAATTCAATTCTTAAAATGAATAGATTTTCTGCCAGCATTTTCTACCCGAACCGAGTAGCTTGAGTAAACCGCGCTGACCGTTCTAGTAGTGAAGGCGTCACAGCTTCACACATTCCCGCTGTGCCCTCACTCTTCATCGCAACTGCAAAACAACAGAACTCATATTTAAACCACCATCCTGCATTTACATAGGCAACTGTTACTTTCCTTACCGTGCTCCACAGCTAGTTGTCCTTTCTCCATAGTAAAATAAAACAAAGTACTGAAATAAAACCGTGACGTCAAACGACTTTTCAACGTCCCTCACGTCACATAAAATAACCTCGATGAGAAGCGCTTCAAGACTGTGCACAGAGCATCAGTCAAGCAACAGCGCTATCCACTGGTGCAAAAAAATAGGGATTTCTTTTTTGAAATGTATACTTACCCACAGAAAAATGTAATAAAAATACATAAAAAACATACTTTTTTCTTTTTTTCCTTTTTTGTTACCAGACAAGCCATTGTATAATAGCAATAAGGCACTCTAGGGATGTGTGTTATTGTGTAATAACATCACTCCTGGGGTGGTGGAAGCACTCGGCTTCGCCTCGTGCGTCGACCCACCCCAGGAGTGATGTTATTGCACAATAACACACACCCTGTTGTGCCTTATTGCTTAAATAACCCACAACAGGGTATGGGGTTCTTGGGGATTAATCAACACCCTGGGTGTGTTGTGAGGCATGAGGCTGCAGGCTGAGTGCCCTTACAGCACCCGGGGTGTTGATTAATCCCCAATAACCCTATACCCTGAAGTGAGTTTTTGCGCTTCAAAGGTAAGAAGAATTTTCACAAAATGAAGACAAATGCAATTCTTACCTGGTGTAAACTGGAAACTTTATTATGTGTCTTTCCACAACATGAAGTAGTTCCACTGTGAAACTGCAGTGCACATACAGACTAACAGTGCGGAGATGTTAGGAACACAAAAGCAGACACATATACTGTGCACGTAACTTGAAAGGAATGTGCCTCTCTCCCTGAAATGGTAACATTATTACACAGCTCACACAGGAATGTGCCTCTCTCCCCTGACACTCATGACTTCAGCTGCAAAACTATAACATTGTAACGGGCATTCAGAAATGCTCACATTCTTACACAGCTCACAAAGGAATGTGCCTCTCTCCCCCTGACACTCGTGACTTCAATTGCTCAACTTTAACACTCTACTAGATGTTTAGAAGTATTAACCTTATTACACAGCTCACAGTTACCATTTGCAGAAACTCGATACACTTAACAGCGGTGCAAACAAAAGATACATGTCTGCTGTAACCTCAAAGAACTATGCTGTTCTCAGATGACACTTGTCAGGTCACAATAAAAGGTAAACTGTTTTGTAACTTCAAAGAACTATGCTGCTATGAGATGACTCATATGTGTGTAGATCGCCGGACACATTCACACCGCTTATCTACTATGACCAGCGCCAGCAGGGAGTGGTTCCATGCTGTCACCACAGTCACTTGCTGTGGTAGTGGAAATTCACTGGCCCATAGATAATGAATTTCTTCCTGTTAAACCTTGGCAGCATCATCTGCGTCTCAGAAGCATGCATGGTGCAATATGCTGTGGGTGCTTCTGCATCGGTCTGTCTTTCAGCTGCCAGCTGTGACTGTGGGTCGGGGAGCTCCAGTGACCACTAGATGGAGACTGACTTTTATAGGCTACAGAGTTGCCCACAGAATCTACATGCTGGCTGTTTGCTTTGGTGTCAGCTGTCTGCTCCCCCGCTGTCCTACAGATTAGGATGCTGATGTCACTCACTGATGTGCCAACTGAACTGAGGAGTGTGCTCCATTTTTGCCTGTCAGTATTGGAGGCATTCCAGTAGTTCCTGAGGCTAGTCTCCAACTGGTGTCCTGTAATATTCATGATTTCTCAGGATGCTCAGTCAATCAATCAGTCAATCAAACTTTATTTAACCAGGCAGTTACATTATTGAGCAAGCTCATTTTCAAGGTGGTCCTGGACACAGAGGACATATTTGTTTACAGTAGACAACGCTTCATACAAAAGTAGACATGGGTACCGACAGTTACAATATACAAACTGAGTATTTGGATGAATCAGACATGTAAAGCAAGTACAAATATAGGCATTTAAAGTGCAGTGTATACAGGTTGTAGCTTCTAGTGTACAAGTGAGGAGAGGAAGGAGGGACATAGAGAAGGGCAGTGGGAAGAAAGGGTATCAGACACATAGTAGAGAGGGAAAATAGGGCAGCCTAGTAGAATGAGGCCCCCTGCGAAGCTAATTGATGAGAGGGGGGGAGTTGGGGGGGATGGTTGCCCTAAAGGGATGCTGGCTGACATAGGAAACAGGTGGCCTGGGATTACAGAGGTTAAGGGACTCAGTTGAGCAGGGTAAGGCTTTATCTGAAACAACAACACGTTGTTTTCAGGCCTCTATAGAGCAGCCCCCTAAATGTAAAATGGCTGGGCAGTCAGGAGATTTTAAGTAATTTGTGCATGTTATTTCAAAGCACTGGTAAAAAGGAGCTAATGGCAGTTGAGCCAAGACATGTCCTTGTTTGTGGTGGTTTAAGGAGGACAAAGAAGGAGTTCCTTAGTCCATAGGCACCCTTTGAACTTTCAAACAGGTCACAGATATAGGGTGGTAGTTTGTTGGACAAAGCCCGGAATAGCCACAAGAGGGCATTTATTTGCCTCCTTGTGGAGAAGATGGCCAATCTAATGATTGGTACAATGAGCAGTAATGAGTCTGCAAGAGCAAGTCAAGAACAAATCTCAATGCACAATGATAGAGTGTTTCCAGCTTTTGGAGCGCATACTGGGGGCAATGGCTGTATAGAAAGTCGGTGTAGTCGATCAGGGGAAGAAAGGCTGTTTGAACCAGCCAGTTTCTAGCTTCCAGGATGAGTAGGCATCTTATGCAGTACAAAATACCGAGGCACTGCCTTAGCTAACTCCGCATCCAACAGTATTTGCACAGCGGTACTATGAATGCAATGGTTAGTGTACCACTGGACAAGTCCATTTCCTCAGATATTTTGGCCATCATATTGCACAAGAAATTTACACCCATTGGTTGCTGTATGCATCAGTACTCGTCCCACAGGTGGAATACCCTTTTAGGGTGCAGGTACAGGGCTGGCACATTTGATGGGCACTCTCATATACTTCTTAAACATATGTACTGGGCAATTGGCATTTATACGGTCAGAAAATAGGAAGCTGTGCTGGCTTTTTCTGTTTGGTTCATGAATGTTGTTATGATTCTTCATGTGCGGATTAAATGTTAGGGTCAAGTACTCTGTCCCATCAGTGTCTTTCTTCACACTAAAAGAGTCCTGATTTAGCTCACGGACTCCTTCTCAACCACAACAAGCGAGTCCACACTGAATCTCAAACCATAGTCATCTGACCAGTCTGGCTGCGGTATTAAGGGACAGTGCTTCAGATGACCTTAGTTTGCATAAATCCAAGTGGCTAATTGGGGATGGTAAGCAGCACGATCTTGCACTTCCTTGTGAATTTGTTTTAGTACTGCAATAAAGACGTTGTTGGCAGATTGGAAGGCTGAGTCATTTGTAATGTTTATTTGCCTGTTGTTGTTAGGGTTATTTAAGAAATGGTTTATTCCTGCTCTGAGGCACACCGGTATGCTTATTACATACACTTTCCCTTGGACACCTCGCACACTGGCATAAAACTTCCATAACAGGGCACTTAGGATCTGCACAGAGACATCTTTGTAATTGATGGAAGTATTTTTACTAGTCAGCCAGTCGTTTATGATGATGACAGCCCATGCTGTGCTTTTCTGGGTGTTGGGCTTGCCTTTCACCATCTCCAAAACATTCAAATATCTGACACATATAGTAGTGTGCCTATTGTTCTCTCACTGTCACTCTCACTGTTGTGGCTTGTTTTACCTTTCTTTTTGTGAGGCTGACCATCACAGAAATGGACATTCATCCACTGATTCACTTTGAGATGGCCAAAAACAGAGAAAGTGACGTCCATTGTAACAAGTTCCTTTGCTGTGCTGCTGTCTGCTATAGCACAATGGCTGCTTGCTACTTCTGCTGTTTTGGGCTCTGAGGAGGAATCCTACATGTGGGCAATTCACAGCAATTGTGTGTGTACCACCAGTTAATGCATAGTCAGCTGATGCTGTTTCACCAAATAAATTACTGCTTTTCAGTACCTCATGTTAGAAGTGCGTTAATCCCCAATAACAGAACACTCTGGAGTGGATTATTGAGTTTATAACATGGGGTATGTTTAAACAACAAAAAATATTGAGAAGGATGTTTTTCTGCTGTTTAAATACCTAAAAAGGTACCATATCCATCCACCTTGCAAAATAGTCCCTAACAAATAATGCATACTGCATTGCTCTCACGCACATAGAAATGTCACAGATATAGTGCAGACATACTCTGTGACATTCTTTGTGCATAATATGCAATATTGCCTCATGTAGAATATTTCTTTGCCCCCCCCTCCCCCGAGATCCACATGCAGTTCTGACAACACAGGGAGCTGGAACACTGGCTGTCACTAGATTACTGTCTGCTTCTGTGTCACTGTCTGACATTCATTACTAAACAGTCCAGAGGACACAGTGAAGTTCCCCAGTGCTTGCACTGAACAATTATGATAGCCACACCCACACCACTGCAGAACACAGAAGCTCACATCGGGACATCAACACATTATATCTGTCCCAAGCTCTGTCTGCCATTGCTTGAATGGGGGGGCCAGGAATTACAGCACAACATAGCACAGTGCAAAACACAGACAGACAGAGAGACAATCATGACAAAGTTCAGTGAACAGTACACTGTCTCCCTCTGTCTCTCTCTCTCACTCATGCTCTGTGATATGCACTTTACTAGCAGCTGTTCTATAGGATCTCTTGTGATTCCTTCTGTTGCCCGATGTGTCGGGCAACTGGCACGGCACAAATCTGACATGAACCATTCCCAGTTGCCACTCTTTCCCCCAAGTACCTCCTTGTCCCAATCTCCCTCTCCACTGATACAGCCCTGGGATACAGCACAAGGTTGGTAATGGAGACATACCACAAAAGCTTTCTCTCCCTAGATCAGACAGCGTCACCCATTCTCTCACAACTCACAGGTGCAGAAGACCTGATCACACTCACACAACCCCCTTATGGACTGCAGGACACTGACCTGAAAGCTGACAGCCACAGAAACAGACAGCACAGATGTAAGTCTGCATAATCTATGGCCCTGCACAGCAGAGACAAAATGAACACAAACGGATAGCTGGGAGCCCTATGTTGCCACAAAACTCACCTGTCACTCTGGAACCCCTTGGTCTCTTTCTCTCAGAAACTTGAGGATGGTGATTGGAAACACAAATGGGTAGGTGGGTGACGTATGTTGCCAGGAAAGTCACCTGTCACTCTGGCCCCCCTTGGTCTATCTCTCTGAGAAAGTTGCCTTTCACTTTGGCCAGCATATATCTCTCTCTCTCTCTCTCTCTCTCTCTCTCTCTCTCTCTCTCTCTCTCTCTCTCTCTCTCTGCTGTGTGTCTCTGTCAAAGACAGACACAGTGAGAGAATAAATTGCAGACACTTTGCTTACCATGGGAGGGGAGCCAGACATGGGGGATTACTGTCAAATACAGACGAACACTGCTTCGGGGGTCAGAAACAGAACACAGGAGATGCATGGCTCTCAACACTTGGTGAGCAGGCAGCAGGGTGACCGTGGCTGGGGGGTCACCCTGATAAGCTCTCTGCTACAGCAAGTGCTCACTGTATGTCCTCTGCTGCCTTCAGTGGACAACTGCTTTGGGGGTCACAACAGCAGGAGAGTGGGTAGCTGGTGGTTCTTAATGTGTGTGTGTGGGGGGGGGGAGAAGACCTTTGAGGGGAACAGTAGGAAATCCATAGGATGAGTGTGTGAGTAGTCAGGTAGCACTGCCGGCCACAGAAACTTTGACTACTCACTGCTGTTGCGGTCTCTGTGACCAGGGGAAATCATTGACACTACAGGGAAAAGTAGGCGATCCGCGGGGCAAGTGGGTGCGAAACCATGTAGCGGTGTGGGGACAGTAACTTCTATGACAACATGGGGTAGCATACTCTCCCTCTCACTACTCAGCGTTTGTGGAGGAGTTAAATGGCTGCCGCTGACTGTTGCTCTGCCTAGACAGTAAACAAGTTTGAGCTGTGAGCAGGGATCGTGCTGCCAGGACTGCTCACATTAACTGTGTCTATATACTGTGGCTTAATGCATGGCCACACATACCAAGTGGACCCATGGGGTTCCACATTTTCAGCAACCCACATTATAATTGCAATTATACAATGGACCCATGTGTAAAATAAATGAGTCCATTGTATAACTACAATAAGGTACTAAAGGACATGGGAAATTTGGGGAATTCACCATTTCTCTTGCAGTTTAGTCACTCGGCTGTGCTTCATGGTACACCACACAAGGCATGGGTAAATCCCAGATAACCCATGCCCTGTCATGTCTTATTGCTCAATCATGCAAACATTCTAACCTTTTCATGGTTTACTTTCTTCTTTTTTGGGCCATTTACAGTATGCTTTGGGGAAAAAAAACAACTGTTAAGCTGTAGTTATATGCTAAGCTCCGTATCCGCCAACTGACCTAATTATTTACAGGTTGTTTCACCATCCATGTTAATGCTTAGTGCTTAGCTCTTTTGTCATTTTTGTTCTTTGTTTGCAATATGGAACCCATCCCATTTTGTTTATGAGGTAGTCGATATCTTGTTATGAGAGGGAAATTTTAATAAGGCATCTAAAATAGAATAGTACATGTTTCATTTTTTGTATCAGTTTGCTATATGTCAGGGAAGCTAATCAGCATGCAGAGAAATAGCCAGTCAAAATAACATGAGTTGTATGAGACGTAACATTGTTATTGAATGATTCACATATTCCCATCGCTTATAGCTTCAGAAATGCCAGCTTCATTTTCTGTTCAGCAAAGAGGAAATGTATCAAGATTTTAAATGATGGGCTAACGTCATTTTCAATTAAGACAGTCTTTACATGAATTCCTTAGTGATATCATCTGTGCAGTGTTCTCTTGAGAATTTATGTAAACTTAAAAAAACAGGTCCTTGCAACATAAGTGCTGCATCAAATATAGATGTTATTACCAGTGACAGCAATCCAGAGAGCTGAATTTCATTTTCTCCGGGTACTGGCCAATTTGATCGTTTGAAATGTTTATAATGTCAGGGTAATTTTCAAGATAATAAAACACATGACTCTGACTGCATGGAAGGCCAAAAATGAGAATCTAAAGAGACTGAATTTTGCTGTTGATTCATAGTTTTGAGGTCGGTAATGAAATTTGATCCATTCACCTGGGTCCACATACAGTATGCCTGGCAAACACAAAGGCATATTTAGTCTAGCTGGACAACAGCTTTGATTTGCTTTGTGAAAGGGAAAATACTATTATTCTGATTAATAACAATACAGCATAAAACAGAATGTTTTACACTCATTCCATCATAAATAATATTCTTATCCCTGACTCCCTGATAAGGCCACATGTAGTTCCCTGGCAAGCAACCATTTTATTAATACCATTGGCCTCATTCTTAGTCACAAAGGATGGCTGTACGAAATGGGAAGCAAACCATTGCCTTGTACTGCCACCACACTGTGCTATACATACACAAAAGAAGTACATAGTTACATGGGGGAGAAGTCCCCCTCCACAGACACACACACACACACACACACACACACACATATGACTATGTCACAGGGGAAATGATGTAGCTAAATGTAGATAGTAATCTGTTGTGTAAATCCCACATAATTGCAACATGCCATGGAGTCATGGTTAGTAAGAAAATATGAATAAAAAATATTTATCAGTAATGTACTTTTTTATTACTTTAAGTTTAGTTGTCTTAACCAGGACATTATCGCAAATGAGCATTGTTCAATGGAGCTTCTTCCCGACAAAAACTACAATTCCAAGAAAAATGAATATTTCTATAACCAGTTCATAGTATTTGGGAGACCCAGGTTTGGGGGTTATTTTCTGCACATGTTGATGAGTATTTCTTTTTCACTTAATGAAAATATTTAAACAAAGGGAGCTGCACTTCATTTACAATGTTTCTAGCATTTTTGTGTTGTAAAGACCAATTTCTGCAATGGAATGCTAAAGTTCACATTGGGGCCTATGCATTACCAGGTGGGAATTACACGCTGGAGGTGTGTATCCCACCAGTGTAGCTCCACACCTGCGAACAGGTGCGCACCGGCCATATTCATCAACTGCCGCCACCTATCCACTGCTCTGGCCCCCTCACAGCATGCAGCACTCTGCAGGCCAGCCAAGGGAGGGTGAAGTTGTGGACCCAGCCGGGCATCCAATCGGATGCTTGTGCTGGGTTCCACGGTGGATTACATGTGTGCTGAGGCATGGGTTTGTGTGCATGAATAGCACTGCAGGCAGCGGGACCCATGCAGCTATGCCTCGTTGGCTGCATGGCCCCCTGGTCATGCTCCTGGTGCACCGTGGCCACCTGCTGCCCCAGAACACATCTCCCCAACACACGGCTGCCCCATCACTTGTCCAGCACAGTGCCCCCCCTCCCCACACATACCCACCCCTGGCTGGCAGCAGCAGGCATCCTGTACACACATGACAGCCCCCATCCCAAGTAGTCACAGGCATGTCCCCCCTTCTGCCACATGGGAGCCCAGGCAGTACCCTACCCTTACCCTTTACCTGGCACTCTGCCACTCCCCATGATGGCCATTGGTCCTCGACCCACCTTGGTCCCCCCCACCAGCATACCTTGCTGCCATTGCCATGACCTGGGATGGCCAGTGGTGCAGCCCTCCTCACACTTCCTCAGCTGCCATCCATCCAAGTGATACTGGGAGTGCAATGCCTATATATAGGCATTGTGCTCCCAGCATCACTTGGATGGCCGGTGGCCGAGGAGGTGTGAGGAGGGCTGTGCCGCTGGTCATCCCGGGCCATGGCACTGGTGGCAAGGTACAGGGATGGGGGGTTGACGGTGCCATGGGGGTGGGGGAGACCACACTGCACACCATCGGGGGTGGATGTGCCAGGATCAGGGGCCAGTATGCTATTCAGGGTTTTTTTTTCACGGTCATGTGATGGACCCCAACAAAGTGCATGTATGAATGTCTGTGCAACTTTAGTAGGAAGGTGGGAACATGAATATGTGTGATTACACATCATACATTTAACCATTCCTACTCTCTGTCCCCAGACAGGGACTATCACCCTTTGAGGGTACCACAGTAATTGGTTGTGTGACCAATGGCCCACCTTGAGGAGGGTTACATTGCGAGAAGTGTCACAGGGATAAGGCCCCTTTTGACTAAAGATAAAGGAGACAGTGACTAGAGGACTAGCAGTAGAAGAGTTACTAGTGATACATAATGACAACATCCAACACTACTCATTGTGGGATTTTATGATATCTGGCATTAAGCTGAGTAAAATACCTGTGAAGGAAACTTGTAAGGATCCAACGCCTTAGGTCATCTTAGGTCATCATACCTTCAGTCTTATTATTATACATTATGCATTATTAACGTGTAGTGAACCACTGGAATTTCATCATTAGTTGCTGGGGTGCATTATGAACATACAAAATTGCCAGCAGAAACATGCCTCATGGTCTATCGAGTCTGCTTGAGTGTGCAGCTAGCCCGTCATCATACAGCTGCCCCATCTGCTCCCCTTCCCAGTATCCCTTACCCTTACCCTGTCCCAACCCCTCTTGAAACTGCCCACTTTGTTACAGGACACTATCTCATTCTGGTAAGGTGTTCCATTTGTCCACCACTCTTTCCATGAAAAAATGTCTCCTCATCTCCCTCTTGAATCTTCTCCCCTTCAATCTCAGTCCATGCCTTCTAGTGTCCACTCCCCTTCTCATCTGAAAAATCCCTTCTGTTTTGGACTTGTTTATCCCCTTCAGATACTTAAAGGTCTTGATCATATCCACCCCATCCCTCCTCTCCTCCAGTAAATACATATTCAGCTCTCCCAGCCTGTCTTCGTAGGGCTTGCTCTCCAATCCCTGGATCATCTTTGTGGCTCTTTGCTGCACCCCTCCAACAATCTGATGTTCTTATTCAGGAAAGGGCACCAGCACCCCCTCCAACAATCTGATGCCCTTCTTCTAGAATTGGCACCAGTACTGCATGCAGTACTCCAGGTGGGGCCTGACCAATGACCTATACAGGGTCAGGATAATCTCCCTCCTTCTGGAAGAGATCCCTCTTGCCACCTTCCTGCACTGAGCAGAGTCATTCATGTTCCACGTAATGATCATTCCTAGGTCCTTCTCTTCTGTGGAGCTCCCCAACTGTACCCCTCTCAAGTGATAATCCCTCCCCGGTTCCTGGCTCCAAAGTGCATAACCATGCACTTCTTGGTGTTGATCCCCCAACTGCCATGTTTCCACCCACTTCTGCAGCTTAGTCAGGTCCTCCTATAACCTCTTCCACCCCTCCGCATCATCAACCACACCTCCCATCTTGGTATCATCTGAGAACAGACTGATCTTGCTCCGGATCCCATGTGAGATATCTGCAATAAAAATCCCAAACAGTACCGGTCCCAGTACTGATCCCTGTGGTACCCCGCTTATCACAGCTCTCAGTGATGAGAGGTCCCCCCTCAACACCACTCTTTACTGCTTTCCTCTTAGCCAGTTTATGATCCATTTCACCATTTTTGGTCCTGCCCTCACATATTCCAGTGCCCCCCCAGAGTCCCATGTGGCACTGAATTAAAGGCCTTGCTGAAGTCCAAATACAGGACATACACTGCATAGCCCTTTTCCAATTCCCATGTCACCTAGTCATAGTACTCTACAAGGTTTGTTTGGCAGGATATGCCTGCTATAAACCCATGCTGTTGACCATCCCGGAGACCATTTTCCTCTAAGAAGCTCACTAGCCTCTCTTTTAGTATGGTCTCCATGAGCTTTCCCATGATTGATGTGAGGCTTCAGTGGCCTATAGTTTCCTGGTTCATCCTTTGGGCCATTTTTGTGGATGGGCACCACATGGGCCATTCTCCAGTCCTGTGGTACACATCCCATGTCCAAGAAGGTATTGAACAGGTCAGCTAGTGGCTCCGCCAGGACCTCTGCCAACTCCCTTATATCCCTAGGGTGAATGCCATCAGGTCCAAGTGCTTTGTCCAGCCTTAATGCCCTCAACCCATTTAGCACCCTGCTCTCTGTAATCCCACATCTGTCATCCCTCCTCCCACCCCCTGCTTGGGGTATCTGTCCCCTTCTCCTGTGTGAATACAGAGCAGAAGTATTCATTCTGTACCTCTGCCTGCTCTGCCCCTTTCTCCACCCACCCACCCACCCCCATCCTTCTTACTCCTCACCAGCTGACCCTTGCTCTTTCTTCTCTTTCCAATGTAGCGGAAGAAGTCTTTTTCTCCACTTTTGATTCCCTGCACCAGCCTCAACTCCCTGGATATCTTGGCCACCCTGACCTGTCTGGTAACCTCCCTGGACTTCTCCATGTACGTATGCTTATCTTCACCCCTTCCCGATTTCCTGAACTTTCGAAATGCTGCCATCTTGGCCCTCACCCCTTCCATAACCTCCTGTGTCAGCCAACTTGGTTTCTTTGCCCTTCCCTTCTTGCTTTTCTTCCTAGTGCGAGACTCTGTTGCCTCCACATCCCTTCCTTTATGATGTCCCATTTCTGATCTGCATCCATGTGTGGTTGCATTCCTGCCAGGTGCCTGCCCAAAATTTCCCCCATCTTCTTAAAGTCCACCCCCCCCAAACTCAATCACCCTTGTAACCGTGCCCCCTGTTTCCCTCCACATGTTGAGCATGAACCACACGAAACAGTGGTCATTCCCAGCCAGTGGTTTCTCCACTTCCAGATTCCTTACAGCTTCCCCATTATCCAGTACAAGGTTCAGAGTCCTTTCTAACCAAGTCAGCCCCTGGACCAGCTGTGTCAGAAAGCTGTCTTGAAATGCTTCTAGCAGGACCCACTCCCTTGCACTCGTGGTGGATGGGGTGCCCCACTCCACCCCTGGTAGGTTGAAGTCCCCCACCACCACTGTGTTCCCCTTCCTGCAGCTCCTCCAAATTTGTTCAGCTAATTCCCTATCCAGGTCAGTCCCTTGAGCTGGTGGCCTATGCACCACCCCATCTTCAGTGTCCTATTCTTTGTATCTTGGAACTGCATCCATAGTGCTTCTGTCCTCCCCTCCTCCTTTATGCACTTTATCCCGTTCCTCACATAGATCACCACTCCCCCCATTCCCCTTAGCCCTATCCTTTCTGAATAACCTGAACCCAGGATCATCATATCCCTGTCCTGGTACTGGGTGACCCACGTTTCTGTGATGGCCACCATGTCCACCCCCTCCACTGCCAAGGGAGCCTGTAACTCCGATGTTCTATTCCTTAGACTTCTTGCATTCAGTGAGACAACACTCCAGCTTGTTTCCTTCCCTTCCCAACCCCTATTCTTCCCCCCTTATCCCTCCCTGTGCTGCTTCCCCACTGCCTTCACCCATAACTAGGGGGGGTGAGCTCACTAGGCTGCCCTTTCTGGAGCCCTTTCCTATCAGCTGTCCCCTCACCGCCCCGCCTCCTAGTTTAAATCCACATTTGTTGATACATGCCCCTCTATTCCCCATTTTAGTACTCCCTTCCCCTCTCTGCTCAAATGTACTGTAACCTATCCCCTGCATATAGGTCACTATTACCCCAGTTCCTGCCCCAGTCTGACACTAATCCATACTCCCTGGTATGGCACCAATCCCTCAGCCACTCGCTGAACTCCTCTATCCTTTTATTCCTCATTGTACTTGCACATGGTACCGCGAGTACCTCAGAGAATGCCACCTATCCCCCCGTCTCCTTTCACTGCCTATCCAACTCCTGAAACCTCTCCTTTATCACTTCTATCATCTCCCCCACTAAGTCATTTGTACCCACGTGCATCATTATGTGAGGTTTCTCCCTTCCCTTCTGTGTGCACTTGAGAAGTGCCTGTCCTGCCCTGCCCCTGGTCAACCCTGGAATAGCCTCGACCCAGATATGACTGTGCCTTTCTCCCCATCCACCCCATCTGACCCCTTTCAGTATAGAATTCCTCAGCACTAGTACCCCATCTTCTTGCCCCATAACTCCCCTCCTCCTGCTTTCGCTGTCCACATATCCAGAGTCCACACTGCCCTGCTTCTTATTACCTCTATCTGCACCATTTGTGACTCCTACATCTTCCCCCATTTCAGTCCCTCCCTCTCCATCTACCATGCTCTTTCCCTCTCCCCTTCTTCCTTTCCCAGTCTGACTCCTGGACCTTCACTACCCTTCTACTCCCATCCCCCCACAATCTCCAACATCTCCACTACTACCTCCAATGCCAACACTGCAAACCTGTTACTTGCTACCCTTGCAGTGGTGCCCATCTTCTCCTTCCCCATGCCCTGAGCCTTCACTCCACTTCCTGCCCCTCTACTCTCCTCAGCCCCACCCCCCCCACATCCTCATGGGATTTAGCCCTGCTGTTCCTCCCCTGCTTCTCACAGCTACTCTTTCTGGGGCCCTCCTGTCCCAGCCCTCCTCACCCTCTTCAGCTCCCTCCAGAGCCCCTGTACCTCCTCTCCCAGTCCCTTCAGCCTGTAACAAATTGGACAATCTCACAGTTTCCATAGTATATTCATCCAAACAGCCACCCCATAACCATTGCACCCCACTATCCTCCCCATGACTGCCACCCTCACTCCATGGCACCCCCCATTTCAACTGCTATTCTGATGTCTCCTGACATCCTTATTCATTCCCCTCCACCCCTCAGTGTGATCCCCCATAATGCCCCATTTTCCTTCCATAGTTCACACTTAACTTAAACATAACCTAAATTCCTTATCACACAGTCTGTACAGCAATAGCTGGATACCATATGCGACCCTCCTAGCTTGCTTCTGAGTCCTTCTTTACCCCAATGTCCCAGGCTTGCTGGCTCAGAAACTCTAGTTAACACATTTATACATGACCTTGTCAGTCTGAACTTTAGACTTTCAACTTTAAAATTTGCAATTACCCTTCCTTAACCCAAGCTTGTCAGTTTGACTTTCAAAGTTGCAACTTTAAAACATTTAAGCCCTACAATCCAACTTAAAAGCTTGAGTGTCTGAACTTTTCACAATCTGACTATTAGCTTTAGCAGTTAGTTCATATAGGCAGTTTGCAGCCCCCCGTCTCCCCAAGCTCCTCCCTCACAGCCTTCAAGCCCAATCCCCAGTGGCTTTCCAGCATTTAAGAAAGGCTGGTGGTGGGGTGGGGCTTTTACTTCAGCCAGCAACAGTCCTGAAAATCAGTTATCTAGTGAAAGAAAGCTTTAAGCTTCTCCCAAACCAACAGCAAACTCACAAAACATCAGTTACAGACTTAAAGAAAGCTTTAAGCTGCTCCCAAACCAACAGCAAACTCACAAAAAAGTCAGTTACACAGTTAAATAAAGATTTAAGCCAATCCCAAACCAACAGCAAACCAGCCAGCAACAGTCCTCCTGAAAATCAGTTACAGAGTTAAAGAAAGCTTTAAGCTATCCCCAAACCAACAGCAAACTCAAAAAAATCTGTTGCAGGCTTAAAGAAAGCTGTAAGTTACTCCCAAACCAGCAGCAAACTCGCAAAAAAAATCAGTTACAAAATTAAAGATTTAAGATAAACCCAAACCAACAGCAAACTCAACAACAGTCTTCCAGAAAATCAGAGTTAGAGAAAGCTTTAAGCTACTCCCAAATCAACAGCAAACTCACAAAATTAGTTGCAGAGTTAAAGAAAACTTTGAGCTACTCCCAAACCAACAGCAAACTTACAAAAACAGTCAGTTACAGAGTTAAATAAAGATGTAAGATAATCCCAAATCAGCAGCAAAACTCACCCTCCTACCTCTCCCCACAACAAGCAGAATGAGCAGACAAAATGGCTCTGTGAACATTTAAACAGAGATTCAAACTGAATTCCAAACAAACTTGATTGGTTGCTCTGTCTCTGGGCAAAGAATTCCCTCCCCCCAACTAGCCAGCAACAGTCCTCCAGAAAATCAGTTACAGACTTAAAGAAAGCAACAGTCCTCCTGGAAATCAGTTGTAGAGTTAGAGAAAGCTTTAAGCTACTCCCAAACCAACGACAAACTCACAAAAAATCAGTTACATACTAGAACGCTTTAAGCTACTCCCAAACCAACAGCAAACTCACACAAAAAAATCAGTTACAGAGTTAAAGATTTAAGCTATTCCCAAACCAACAGTAAACTCACAAAAAAACAGTTACAGAGTTAAAGAAAACTTTAAGCTACTCCCAAACCAATAGCAAACTCGAAAAAAAGAAATCAGTTACAGAGTTAAAGATTAAATTAATCCCAAATCAACAGCAACACTCAATTTGTCAGTTATCTGGCCATATCTTCAGGTGCTAGAGTGCACTGATAGCCCTAACCTTTTTTTTCTAAATAGAACTGAGGGAATTGTTAGCACACTTGACTTACTCAGCAGAAGATAAGAGTACTGCACCCTACACTTCATGGAAGATCTAGGATGGAGTTCTGACTTTGGATACAATTGACTTGACAATAAATCCAGGTTCAGCATCCAAACTTTCATACATGTATAGTTTGTATACATATATACATACTGTACACACATACACACAAAAACATGCATGCATACATACGTACATACAGTGGTGATCACACAAAAGTTGACCGTTACCGCACATTGTGCATTATTGCAAGGTAGCGGTGTACATACATATTGCGAGGTAGCGGTGTACATACATATATACTTTAGAAGAAAAGAAGGTCAGGGGTCTATCAAGTTCCTTCCTCCCTCCCACTAGGTCAGTGGGGATACCATCACACCATTTTTTTCAAAGTACAGTACTTGTCTAGTCTGAGTTTGAAGCATATTATAGTATCAGCTGATACCACTTGCTTTGGCAGTTTTTTCCAAGTGTTCACCACTCAATCTGTAAAGTCATTCTTTCTGATGTTTCCCATGATTATTCCTACCTTAAGTGGTATTGAGGGTCTACTTGTCCTTTATTCCTTGTTCATCTTGAGGAGCTTCACTTTGTCTGATGGTGTTATCCCTGTTAGATACTTGAATACTATAATCACGTCTCCCCAAAGTCTTCGCTTTTTTATAACTAATAGTTTCAGCTTTAACATATACATCATAGCATCATATGCATAAGATATTTCATATGGCTAGACCATAAATAACTGAATTGTTAAATACAGTGGTTTCCAAGTGAAATGCTCTGATATTAAAAAGATTATACATGCTATTAAATTTATCAACTATTAAGTTGTACAAAAAAAAAATCTAAGCACTCTGTTGTGCATTGTTCCAGTTTGCATTTTATTTGTTTTTACAAAATTGTGAGTTCAGGAATGGGTCTCATAACACATAACATTTGTCAACTCTATTATGACTTATGTGTGCCAGTCCCTCATACCTTGCTTTTGTAATCATCTCTTGCAACCAGTCATTAAAAGAAGACTGTTGTTTCCAACATCTTAATATTATTTTTTGCCATTATTAAAGCTATGTGCAGCCATAATCATTTGTTCATATGTAGATTCATTATGTCTGTAAATATACCCAGCATTACCAATTTAGAGAAACATTTGCTATTACATGATAAAATCATGTTACATGCCAAGTACACTTTGTCCCCAGAATCTGGTTAGTACATGTCCGTAGTATATATGTTATAGTGCCCTGCCTGGTAAGACAAACATCTCCAGCATTTACCATTTGTATTAATGCTCAGTTTAACACATTAATGAGGACAGTAAAGTCATTTGTGACTGATCTTAAATTGAATTCATCTGCCATTTGTTTCTTTGCAGGCCCTTAGAATATTTTCTCAACTTTTGCCCCATTCTCATAAGGACATAGGTAACTTCAGTTCTATTCCCCATTTCTCTTTAAGCTTCTCCAATGTGTTAGGTGTAGCATGAATATGGGTTGCTAAGAGTTATCATCAAATCATCAACGAAGGCCATTATTATATGGCTTCTGCCTAGCCTGATGCCCTGTATACCTGCTGATTATTTTATTTTAGTTAATAGTGGTTCCAAAGCAAGTCTAAAAGTAAAGGTGAAAGGGCACATCTCTCTCTGATATCTTTGTGCAATGAACACTTCTTTGATGACACTCTAGTTCTCCTTCACTTTAGCAGTAACATCTGAGTAGAGAATTTGAATCCATCTACAGAAACAGTGACCAAAATTATACTTCTTTGAAAGAGCTGCAAGGTAACTCCAGTCTATCTGATCAAATGCCTTGTTGCCATAACAAGATAGTAATACTGATTTATCTATTAATTACCCAGAGGCGCAAATAAGATGCAATAGCTTTTTAAGATGGTTCATGCTGTATTGGCCAGGTATGAATCCCTCTTGATCTGGGTGTAGTAATGATATATAATTACTTTGTTAACCCTATTAGCTAGCATCTTGGTGAGAATTTTACAATCTACATTTATGAGCGAGATTGGCCTGTAGTTTTCACACTTAGTATGGCCTCTGTTCTTCTTTGGTGCCACTGATATTGAAGCTTCTCTCATGGATTTCAGAAGTTTGCTAGTTTCATAAGTGAAAGAAAATATTTTTGTAGCCTTAGCAAAAGATCATTCATAGTTTCTTATAAATTTTTCCTTTTCAATGGAAAACAATCCTGGTTCTGCTAGCCGGTCCTAATAGCCCATGTTCTCCAAGCCATCAGCCAACTTGGTCACTCTCCTCTGTACCCTCTCTATTATGTTAGTATCCTTCTTTAGCAATAAATGATGCAAACTCTTTTTTTTATAATAAAAGTTTTTGTTAGGCATGAGGATCCTTTACATATGCTCACAAAACTTATACAGAGTTAAGTTATTCAGCACATATAATGATACGATGCAGCCTATCAATACACATCTCCAGGCAAGTCCACTGCAGGCAAAGTTCAGGTAACAGTGTGTTGCACCTCAATAGCAACCCCAACAGCCAAGAGGTGATGGTCAGATGGTTAAAGTATAATTAAATACATACATATTTTACGTATTATTGGTCTGTCTCTTTTTAACAAAATATATCTGTTTAGCTTCATGGTACAAAGTCAGAATTGGAAGTCAACTGATACAGGATCTACTTTCGCCATTTGCTATCAAAAGCTTCAACCCTATCCCTAAGGCTGGCAGCCATCCTTTCCAACCCATATATTTCTCTTACCAGATTATTCCAAGTCCCCGTGGTGGGTGGTCTGTCCATGCCCCAGAGTCTGGTCTTCACCTTTTTTGCTGCCAGCAGTAGCAGAGTGGTTTGTAGATATATAAGTTTATTATCTTGTAGACCATAAGGTGGTGTGGTAGTCAGTATATAACCAGGTGTAAAAAGGTCTGGGGTGCCATAGATCACTACTAGTTCTTGTATAATCTCTTGCCAGTAAGAGCTTAACAAACTGCACTCCCATAGTGTATGGGCCTGATCTGCTTGAATGGCCCCACCTTTTCTCCAACAAGCTCCCTCAGAGTCTCCCATGTACCTAGCTACTACTGCAGGAGTGCGGAGGAACCTGTATCGTAGCTTCCACGCATACTCCTTTCAGTAGGGGGTTCCTGAAACCTTCATCATTATTGAGAAAGCTGCCTTCCAGTTTGTTTCCCTGATATCAGTCCCTAAGTCTGTATTCCACCTAACTCATAGGGCTTTTGTTGAGTCTCTAGGTTTCTCACCCAGTGCCTCATAAACACTACTGATGAGGTGTTCCATACCAGAACCCTGCAGATGGGATTGTATTCATTTTATGATTAACGGGGGGTTCTCAGCTAATGCCACCAGGTTCTCCCCTGAAGGCTGTAAATATGATTTTAACTGCAGATATTTATGGAAGAATCTATGTGGCAGTTTATATTGGGACTGAAGTTGTGCAAATGAACATATGCCCCTAGGTCCTATTAATTGAAAGACATGTTTAATGCTGTATTTATACCACTAAGACATGGAACTATCTATTTTGTATGGAGGGAAGGAGCTGTTGGCAGCCAAAAAATCTAGTAAACAGTGCCTCCATAGGAGAGAATTTTTTTATTTATCACATAAAGCCACTGTTTGAAGAGCTAGGCAGTACACTGCGGGAATTTTGAGAGGGGGAGGCATCCAGGGGGATATCCAAACGAACAATCTGTTAAATCCAACATATCACTCCAGGTTGTCTAGAATTGTTTCCAGGTCATATCATAATTAGGGTTTAGCCAAGAAAGGAGCATTTTCAATTGGGATTCCTGGGCATAGTCCTGGAGATTAGGTAGGTTTAAACCCCCTCGGTCTCTGGGTAGTTGTAACAGAGTGTACCGAGTCCTGGGTGGTTCCCCTTGCCATATAAAATGGGAAAATAGTCTGTTCCAGGTTTGGAAGTAAATATGGGGTGGCATTATAGGCAAAGTCTGTAAGAAAAATAAAATGCGTATGAATATATTTTGTTTGATGTTTTCTATTCGAGCCAGAAAACTTAATGGGATATGTGTCCATTTGGCTAGATCCTCCATTATTTGTTAAGTTAAGGGATCAAAATTGACAATATCAGCATGAATCGGGTTTTTAGTTAAGCAAATCCCTAGGTAGTGCATGGACTGTTTATACCATTTAAAGGGGTATGCCAATTTTAATGATTGCGGGGGGAGGGGGTATAATCACATAGCGAAACTTTTGTTTTTTGTTGATTAATTTTGTACCCTGAGACCTCTCCAAAATTCTCTAGTTGTTTCCACACCTTCAGAATTGATGTGTTGGGTGAAACAGGGCGAGGAGAATGTCATCTGCAAATAATGATATTTTGTATGTCCTGCCTCCCATAGGTATTCCCTCAATTTCTGGGTGCAGTCTAATTGCCTGAGCAAGGAACTCAAGGTACAATGCAAATAACAAGGGGGAGAGGGGGATGGATCATTTGGCCGCAAATTCCTTGAGGAGATATGTTCATCTGACTATGTCATGGGGTTGTCTACTTTTAATAAAATCCACCTGGTCGGGATTAATCACAAAGGGCAATATATTTTCTAATCTGTGGGCTAGAATTGACATATGCATTTTGTAATCAAAATGTAACATTGAAATTAGCCTATAAGAGGAGGGATGTTTAGGGTCTTTATCTGGCTTAAGAATAGCAGCTATTACTGCATACTGCCACGAGGTGAGTAGAGGGTCTCCACTCTGTATCTCATGTGAGGCCCCCAATAACGAAGGTAGCAATTCCTCTGGAAACACTTTATAAAACTTCAGAGGGTAACCATCCGGCCCCGGGGCTTTCTGGGTTTTGACTGTCTTTAGAACTCCTTCCATTTCAGCTCTAGTTATGGGGGCTTTTAAAAGTTCTATGTGAGAGGCAGTCATTTTTGGGATTTGTAGTTTGCTTAAATAGTTCTCTATCTGTTGGCTAGTAATAGCAGGTTCAGCCTGATATAAGGCTTGATAATAATCAGCCATAATTTGCCTGATTGCTGTGGGATGGTTCTCCAATTTCCCTTTTGTAGGGTCTTGCATGGTTATGACACAGGTTCTAGCCTTATGCATTCTAAGTTTACGAGCAAGATTCCTTGCTCCCTTAGGACCTCCTTTATGAGTAGAGAGCCGAAAATAAAAGAGCCGCTGCTCGATTTTTTTGATCCATGAGTTTTTATAAATTCTGTTTTGTGAGTAACATCTGCTCTCTTACAGTTCAGTTCCCCTGAGTATAAGAGGACTGCAGTTCTTTTAATTCCTCCTGGAGCCAAGATACCTGGGCCTCCCTCTCCCTACGTTTCTTCGAGGAAAAGGCAATAATTTCTCCATGAAGTACCATTTTGAGAGTGTCCCACAGAATCATTGCAGGGACATCCGAACTGGTATTTTTCCCAAAGGATATGTGGTATCCCATCCTGAATTAGTTGACAAAATTCTGGGTCTCAGAGATGCATAATCTCCATCCCACCTTATCTCCCAAGATTCTCTTCACAAGTGTTTGAAACTATAAAAAGGCATGCTAGTGCAAAATAGAGTCTTGAAACATGAAAACCCTACAGCCTCCCCTAGGCAGTACCCATCTTATAGTACAGTTAATATCCCTGGGTTAAGATTAGGCCAAGACTCTCCTCGCAGGCAAAGATTACCAACAATACCCTCAGCCAGGGAAGTCAGTCCGGGGCAGTCCTCTGGAACTTCAGTAGCAGCTTTTTTACATCCTGCAGTGTTGAATATCCCTGTCTCTTTCTTGATTGTGCTGTTTGTGCCTTTTCTCATGTGTTTCCCTTCAGCTGCATCTCTTGTTCTTGAAGGTCTGGTGAGGGTGATGGTATCACTACTATGTCTTTAGCTTGTAGGATTTTGGCTGCTTCGTCTGGGGTATCAAATGTTTGTAGTCCATCTGGGAACATTATAGTGAGCTTCACTGGTTATGGTGTAAAAAATTTCAACTGTTGTTGTTTTAGGACCCAAAGTATTGGTGCATAAGCCCTTCTTTTTGCCACTGTCTGCGGTGAGTAGTTGTTGTCAAAACATAATCGACGACCTTTGTATTGTACATCTCTCATTCTCCATGCTCACAACAAGAGCTGCTGTTTTACTGCATAGTTCAGCAATCTGATCACTATAGAGCATGGTCTCTGGTTGGCCTGCTGTGGTTTCGGGGTGGGTTCCCTATGTGCTCTTTCAATTTCTATTTTGGTGGCAGGATCCAGCTATAAAACATCTCTCAATAATGTGTCTACAAATTTAAGCATATCTCTCCATTCCTCATCTTCAGGCACCCCATGTATACGCAAGTTATTGCATCGCGACCGATTTTCAAGAACCTCACATTTCTTACCCAGTATTTTTTGTTTGTTTAATAAATGAACAACCACTCTCTCCAAATTGTCCATTCTGGAATCAATCTCCATATGCACTGTCTCCAGCTCTTATATTTTTTGATTTATTTTGTTAAGTTCTGAGTTCAGCTCTGTGTGAAAAGTTCTGACTTCATCACAGAATCCCTTCAATTCTGCCAGAATTGCTGCATTGCTGGGCTGCCCACTTGGAGCAGGCAGAGGTTCTGCCATGTCCTCTATGCCTGATTTGCCAGTCGGAGAATCAGATGCTGGTTTTACTTGCTGCACGACAGCCATGGACTTTTTTCTTTTTTTAGTCTCCCATTCAATTCTGTGGCTCCCTGGTATTGTTTGTATTCGAGTTTGGTTAGATAAACGTTGATTTTGAGAGTCTGTTTGTAGGGCCCCGGGAGAGTCGTCACTTCAGCGGTGCATTCCTCTAGGCGGTTCCACTGGAAGTTTCAACTATGCAAACTCTTAAAGTAGTTGCTGCATGTTAAGAAAATAGATAAGTGAGTAATAGGGTTGAGTGGAGAACTGTTGTAGGAAGAGAAAACTAATGGAATAAAAGAATGCTGAGTAGCATTATAGTATATGAGCTGTAGTCCCAGTGCCTCTGACAAGCTACTTGTAGCATCCATGAACAATGAAAAGCTTCCAATATATGTTATTCTGTATATGGAGATGGATCATTAAGTCTTTGAGTCAAGCTGAAAAATTTTTACAGGCACAAAAATTGAGTGGATAAATAAACAGAGTGCTGAAAACACCATAGTAGCACAGCAGAGATTTTGTGGTTGGACTGCCTCTGATGAGCTGTTTTGTTGTGTTAATGAGCAAAGAATAGCCTCCAGGTTGTAATGAAACACTAGATAGAGTTATGCTGTAGGTATCAAGACCAGGGCTAAGAGTTATTGCAAAAGGTGATGGTTAAGTGAATGACTGGGGGGCTGAAAGCACTATGCATTGCAGATGTAACAGAATGATTAGACAGCCCTGACGGCTATAATAAAGAGACTTTGGACAATGAAGAAACCTCTGGGAGCCAGTGCCTTGGAGGATTTTACCTGTGTTACTCTAGAACATTGAGCCCATGTTAATTGAAAGCATTGAGCCTGTGCTGTTGAGCCCATGTTGATTATGGAGTTTATAGCCTATGCTGTTCAGGAGGATGCTGTTTGTACAGCATTGCACCCAAGTTGTTCATGGGGCATTCAACCTGTATAGTTCATGAGGCATTGAGCCTGCACTCTTCACTGGGCATTGAGCCTGTGTTGTTCAGAGAGAACTGAGCCCATGCCATTTGGGTGGCATTGAGTCTGAGCTGTTTGTGGGGCATTGAGCCCATATAGTCCACAAAACATTGAGCCCATGCTGTTTATGGAGCATTGAGATCAGGCAGTTATTGGGTCATGGAACCTATGTGGATAATGAGGTGTTGATTAAGACAGGGCCATGCAGCACCATTAAAATATCCAGAGAGATTTGGAATTCCAAACATTCCAAAGAGACAGTATGAGGGTATAAACTGAATGTCAGATAAGGCAAGCAGTACTCACTAGATGGACTCAAATATCACAGTGATGTCCACCGCTCCCCTGAGTTAGCCTTGATGGATGAAATGTTGGGCTTGCTGATAGTATATACTAAAATATAAATTTAATATTTTCAGAATTACTGGAGGGTGAGTGGCTGATTATCTCCTGTGAAAGTATCTCATGGGACATTGAGACCATGCTGTTTGTGGAGTATTGAGCTCAAGCTGTTTGTAGGGTACTGGGTCAATGCAGTTCATGGACCACTGAGCCCATGCTGGTCATGGGGCATGAAGCCTGCATCATTTGTGATTCATTAAGTCTGTACTTTTCATGGAACATTGAGCCCACACTGTTAAGAGCAATTGACCCATGCTGTGCAGAGGTCATGGAGCCCATGTCATTTGGGGTGCTGAGCCCATACTGGTCATGGGGCACTGAACCTGTGTAGTTCACTGGATGTTGAGCCCATGTTGTTTGGACAATGATGAAGCCTTGCAAATTGAGGGCTGTAAGCATGAAATTTTTGTAGGGTGTCAAACCAATTCAATTCATGGGCATCAAGCCCATGTAGTTCATGGGGTGTTGAGCCCATGTTGTTTGGATAATTATGAGCCCTTGCAATTCAGGGCACTAAGCCTTTACTATTTGTAGGGTGTCAAGTCAACTCAATCCTTGGGGCATCAGTCCCATGCAGTTTATGGGGGATTGAGCTCATGCTCTTCATGGAGCATTGAGCCCATGTTCTGAAAACATTTAGCCCATGACATTCAGGGCATTGAGACCATGCAGTTTGAAGGGCACTGACCATGTGCAGGTAATGGGATATTGATGAAGACAGGGCTATGCAGCGCTATTAAAATATCAAGAGAGATCTGGATTCCAAAACAATCTGATTGGACAGTACAAGGGTATAATCAGAATATCAGATTAATTAATTTATTTATTTGAGTTTTGGTGACTGGGTAAGTCCACTGAGACAATTACAGTCCCTTTCTCAGGGTCGACCCAGGGTCGACAAACAAGCAGACCATTGGCAAAGCAGTATGAATAGAACAGCAATACAATATGGTAAAAAAAAATTGATAAGCAGCATAACAATGTATACAAGAAGTAAGAGCACAAAACAAACAGCATGTAAATATAAAAAATATGCACAAACATGTGAGAAGTCATCAAAGCATGATAGTATATACAAGCACACTACCGAGCAATGAACCTATGACGGAGGCATACTCGCTTGACACATAGGATAGAGGAAAAGAGGGAAGGGGGTGAGATGTCAGCAGAAATATGCACAGGTGCAGAGACTGAGAGCGAGGCAAGCAGATTTGATTGAAATAAAGGGAGGGAGGAACAAGACAGCACCGTGGGAGGAAGGGAGTTCCAGGCAGATACAACTGCGAAAGAGAAATACCTTTGGGTGGTGGCCAGATGCAGATTAGGTAAGACTAACAGAGGTAGCAAGGCAAAGTGGAGGGCTTGTGGTGCTTGTCTTAGCAAGCAATATTCACTACATGGAACTGAATATCACATTGACATATAGTTAATGAGGTGTTAAGACCATGCCATTTATGGGGCATTGAGTCCATGTTGTTCAGAAAATATTTAGCCCATGCCATTCATGGTATTGAACCCATGCAGTTTGTGGGGCATTCAGCCCATGCTGTTCATGGGGCATTGAGCCTCTGCAAGTTATGAGATATTAATCCCATGCAGGTTGATGTAATTGAACCAAGGCTGTTTGGGGGAAGAGAGCCAGTGCAATTCAAGGGGACTGCAGACTATGCTGTTGTGCGGCATGGAGCCCACACTGTTTATGGGTATTGGGGTCCATGCATTTTGCGGGGCACTGAACCCATGCCTTTTGTGAGGCATTCAGACCATGCTATTTGTGGGACACTATGCCCATAAGTTCATGAAGCAATGAACCAAATCTGTTTGTGGGATATTGAACCCTGAATGTTAAGGGAAATTGCACTGTGCTGTCTGGAGCCCATGCCATTTGGGGATTGCTCAGCCATGCTGTTCATGAGATGTTGAGCCTGTGCTGTTCATGGACAGTGATGAGTCTGCTCTGTTCATGGGGCACAGAGCTGATGTTGTTCAGAGTATGTGGAGCCAAAACCATTCATGGCACTGAGCTTGTGCTCTTTTTAGGGTGTTAAGCCCATGCAGCTCAGGGAATGTTAAGCCCATCCTTTCTGTGGGGCATTGAGCCCATGCAGGTTATGGGGCACTGAGCCCATGCAGTTTATGGGGCATTGAGCCTGTGTACTTTGTGGGGTGCTGAAGGCATACAATTTGCAGGGCATTAATACCAAGTGATTTGAGGGGTATAGAACCTATGCAGTTTGTGAGGGTTCAAGTCTGTGCAATTTGTTTGGCAGTGGAGCCCATGCTGTTTGTGGGGCACAGAGCCCATTCAGTTCATGAGTCATTGAGCAAGTACTGTTCATGAGGTGCTGATCCCATGCAGTTTGTGGGGTATTAAGCACAAGTTGTTCAAATGAATTTTAGCCCATACTGTTAGTTGGGAATAATGCCTTTGCTGTTCATGAGATGTGGAGCCTGCACTGTTTGTGAGTTATGGAGTCATGCTGTTTTTGTGGTGTTGAGCCCATACTATTTGTGGAAGTGTTATCTACAATATATCACAAGATGTACAGACTGTTAAACTTTGGTGGTAACCAACCAGACTGTAGGTATAGTACAGAATGATGAGATCTAAAAAGGCATCTTAAGTGGGACTTATACAAATCCCATGAAATGTAGTAGTTAACAATGATAAGTCAGCAGTAGCTAAGTTTGAAAAAATGTAAGAGTTAAAATTTAGAGCAGGTAAACATATACTGTTTGCAATAGTATGTCTGGCCTCAAAAGTTAAACAATTCTGTAGCTTAAACACAGTGCCCAATTTTTAATTAGTTTGTCTGCTTGTTGCCATTATGTGTAATGAAAAGGTTAAAGTTGGATCCAAAAGTAACTTAAGATATTTGAATTCAAGATCTGCATTTAACTCTACATTGATAACCCCCCTCCCCCATACACATAAAAAGAAAACAGCAAGAAACCAGAACAAAGGGCAGCTGACAAGTTGCAGCTGCACCATATAGAAGCAAGGAAAATGAGCAGCTAAGGATAGTGGAGCATGCTCTTTTAATATTCACAAACACAAAAACCACTGAATGGGTGCTGTCAGAAACAAACTAGAATATGAAAAACCACAAACCCAGTGCACTCAAAGGCAATAGTGAGCAATTTGCTGAAAAAGATTCATTGACAATTCATCCCCCTGAGGATGCATCACTGTGATGACATGAAGCAACAGGGTTTGTGCAGTACTTTTCATTCTGATGTTTATGTTATTGTCTGTAAATCTGTCTCAGCATGGTTTTTCATCTTTCTCTTTTACTCATAATAATGCTTTCTGGGGGCAGAGTGAGAGTCACCCTCAGCCTTTGCCCCACTGAACCACACAAGCTTTGACTTTCAATTGTCAGAGTGGGAGGAGGAGTAACTGAGTCCCTGCAGGGTCCTGTACACTTTAATGGTTGTACAGATAACTTTTCTAAAGGGTGATGAAGTATCAGTTGCTCAGTAGCTTATATGCTTTTCTCTGAGCTGAAGATCAGAAGGACATCAATCCTAGTCCCACATAACAAACTTGTGCAAATACCACCTACTGACAATGTAGTGAAGAACTTGGGAGGGTGCTGCACTGTTGAAGTGCTGTCCTACAGATGAGATGGCAAACCAAGGTCCCTTCTGCCCATATCTGGTGGTTGAAGTTAAAAGATTCCTATTTCACATATTGTAGTAAGGAGTAGGTGATTTTTTCCCAGTGTCCTGACCCACATTCCCCTTATCAACAAAAACAGGTCCATGTAGCACCCCCGCACACACACACACACACCTGGAAATGAGCTGTCACGGTTCCGTGTCAAAAACTGTAAACAATGAAGGAAGTGAAAATTGAACTGTGATGATCTTACTTTAACATACAACAGAAACAGTTGTACTTCAGTTTATCCAAACATTTAAAGTCAGTGAATATTTCTCAGCCACTTTCTCGGACTGAGTAGGCCGAAGAGGTAGAAGTTTATAGCAAGGTTCTTTAGTAAAACATTAGCAAAGCATGAAGAAAAAATGTAAATGTAAATATACATGGACACATATAACAAATACACAGACAGTAAATCAGTAGCAAACTCCTCAATGATTAACTCTCTACTTCCCTTTACTTACAAAGAATGTGTTATATAGGTTCTAACAGTAAGCAGAAGAACATTGCCACTAATTTATCTGTCTGATTGTAAGGCATTAATTATATATAACCTTGTCTTCATGCACAGCTGATGATTAATTGATTAAAAGCCATTAGGTAATAATGCTTTATTTAAGAGCTTTTGTATAAAGTGTTAAGGAGAAAATACGATATACTATATAAAGAATTTCCTTTTTGTCAAAGAATGTTTTCCTTTCCTTTGCAGATCCATCTCTCTTATCTCCTCACCCACAACCACTGCTGGCTAGTATACCGTGCTTATCTAACAATCTTATCATGGAATTCCTTTGAAGTCTAAGCAAGCACTTTAAATGCTTAGCTGTTTGTTTACATCTAGATACAGTGGTGTAGCTACAAGCAAAGAAGTTAGCGCAAAATTAGTCAAAACAGTAGGGAAAAGAACACTTCCAAGCATTCCAGCATGGGGTTTAAAATATTTGTTTAAAAAATCCCAGTGCCAAAAAACTATGTTAAGGCATCAGTTAAGGTTGACCCTTAGTGGTACAAAAATAAAGAAATATGACTTTAGGGTAAAAAGAAAAATCCCCGAGCCTTGGTGGATCTCTTTGGCATGGTGTTTCTCAGGCTTTGAACAGAAACATGATGCAGTTTTGGCACTGCCCTAACTTCAGCTCTGTCTTCACAGGCTCCAAAAAATATTCACACACCAGTGCTTGGAGTAAGGGTACTGAAGTCAGGGCAAAACCAAAACTGCTTTGCACAATTATTCCAACACTCAGAAATGCCCTACCACAGATTTGCCAAGGCTCAGGGAAATTTTTATTTTTAGCTAACCTATTTCCCTACATTTGTGGCATTATAGGACAGCTGATACCTTTGGGAAAACTTTAGAAAAACATAATTTTTAGACACAATTCATCATGTATTTCATATATCTTCTATAGATTTCTCCTCTCCGTTATTTACTACAGAATAAATTTCCATTAAAAAGATCCTTATCCCTTAGAGTTCATCTGCCTCTATAGCATATTCCCTACATGAAGAGATAATGCTCTATTGTGACAGCACAGCCTGCTGCCATGGGAATAACTGTGATGTCATATGTAGAGTATTATGACATCAAGTTGGGAACAAGCAATAGAAGCTGATGAACCCTCAAGGAACAACTATCATGTTTTCATGTTTATGACCTCAGTAATAAATAATAGAGAGCTAATGAGAAATAAAATACGCTTAGTGTTCACATATTAAAGTTCTTCTTGAGGCACTGGTGGCTCTTTCAGGTTCAATCTTAACTAATGCTGAAATGTAGTTTTCTTGTGAAGAGTTTCCTTACTTTAAAAAAGAATTGTAACAGATAGACACTACTTTGGATTGACAATAATTTTAATGCCCTCCAAGTGACAGTGCTACTCCCCACTGTTACCCCGTGTCCCAAACAATCATGGCATTACAGTGCCATGCCTACCTTCACCCTACCCCAATACTAAGCAGTTCCCTCATATCCTCTGGTAAGCCCCTCCTTTACCCTGCCCCATTCTAAACATGCATAGCACCCAATGGCACCGACCCTGCCCTACCTCATTTCAAGTATCCTTGGTTTCCATTGATCACTCCACTCCACATCTATCGCATTCCAAGCATCACTGATGCTCAGTGGTAATCCCCCAGACCCTACCCATTCCAGATATATGTAGCACCCAGTTTTTACCTTCCCATCTGTTCCATTTCCAGGTATCCTTGGCACCCAGTGTCACCTCCCAAACCCTACCCCATGTTAAAGTTTCCCTGGTATCCAGTGGAACCCTCTCCATACAACTTCCGCATTCCTGATATTTCTGAGATCCAGTATCCACTCTCATACACTGTTCTATGTCAGAATATCCCTGGCATCCAATGGCATTTCCTTGCACACCAAGGCCTAAGTCCAAGTGCCCATGGTATATATTCGTACCACCGTCCCACACCCTCCCATACTCCAGTACAAAACTTTGTTTCCTTAACTATACTGAGACTGCACTGCAATTGCAGTGCAGTTACATGTATCAAATGTACAACTACAGTGCAATTACCCCTATTACATGCAGTTAATGATTACGTACCCTGAGTTATGTTGAAACTGACTCTTAAAGTGTGACCCACTGCAGGTATCCTTGGCATCTGGTGGCATCCCTTCCCACACTTTGCCCCATGTTCAAGTATCCCTCATATCTAATGGTACCCTTCACCCTTGCCAATGCCCTCCTGGTGGCTGCCCCCTATTTTAACATTTAATCCCTGGTGTCTAATGGACTCTTCACCCCTCTGATCACCAGCCCCAATAATAATAAAAAAAAACTCCAAATTCCTGGCATCTAGTGGACCTCCCACCCTGCCAATCAATGGCCCCAGTAATTAAAAAAAAAACTACTCAAAATCCCTGGTGTCTAGTGGACCCCCACCCCACCAATCACTGGCCCCAATAATTAAAAAAAAGACTCCAAATCATTGGTGTCTAGTAGATCCCCCACTCCGCTGATTGCTGGACCCAATAAAACAAATTTCTTGTGTCTGGTGGAACCCCCCAACCCCACCCCATCAGGTAGTGCCTCCCCAGCCACCAGTCTGCTCCCCAGACCCCAAGCAAGCCACCAGCACAGCTCTCTGCTCACCTAAGGGGTCCACAATGCCATTCCCCCCATCCTGCCCCCCACCAAAGACTGGAACAGTCCACCCTCCCTTTAGCACCCTGAAAAACATCCCCTACAAGGAGCTGGCTGACTGAATGAATGTGCCCATACTTGTACAAGCATGCACTCATTCATTCAGAGCAGGTCAGTTGGGCTGCCAGCTGTGGAGGTGAGTGGAGGGCTGTGCCAGTGGCCTGCTCAGGGTCAGGGGGAGTGGAGTGGTGGCCAAGGGAGGACTACCAGATGGGGTGAGGACAGGGGGTTCCAGTAGACATCAGGGATTTTTTTTTATTGGGGTTGGTGATCGGTGAGGTGGGGGGGTTCACTAGACTCCAGGGATCTGGAGTCTTTTTTTATTATTATTGGGGCTGGCGATCAGTGGGGTAGGGGAGTCTACTAGACTCCAGGGATTTGGAGTTTTTTTTTATTATTGGGGCCGGCGATCGATGGGGTAGTGGGTCCACTAGACACCAGGTATTTGGAGTCTTTTTTTTATTACTGGGGCCAGCGATCACTGGGGCGGGGGTCCACTAGACACCAGAGATTTATAGTATTTTTATTTATTATTGGAGTCAGCAATCAGCCTGGTGGAGGTCCATTAGACACCAAGGATTTCAAGTATATGTATTTTTTTATTATTATTTGGCTGGCGATTGCTGGGGTGGGGGCTCACATTCACAATTTGTAACTTCTCCTTGCTTTGGGTGTTTTTTAAGTGCAATTTGTGCCTAAAAACCCACAAAGCAAGGTGAAGTTACAAATGGTGAATTTCCAGGTTACAGTCGCGACTTCGTAAACTGATCAGCAGAGGCGAATTTGTCAACTTCACTGTAAACTTGCAAGAAGAGTAAAACTTTGCTGCATCTCTATCCCCTACTATGCATCACAATAACCCTCTTTTCCAGCTCACAAGCACCCCATTTCCAACCCTCCTCACCATATCCCAACCATGATTAAAATCCAAAGTGGTGCTGGCCCATCAGTGCAGTGTTACCACTACCGTTCATGATGCCAGTGACAGAGATCCAGAAGTGAGCAATCAGAGACCAATCAGGGGAGGAAGATCAAGCATCCCAGAGGACTCTCTGTGTCCCAGAGAACTTCCTCCATCCTTGCATGTGACATACTTTAAGGGCTGAAAGTAACTGTGAAAATGGCCCATATACCAGAGACAATGGAACCAGTACATCCAGGCCTCACTTCACTAATGTGGCACCTCTTGAAAAGTCATACAGGTTTATGGGTGAATCCCCTCCACCCTTCCCTGCCTGATGGGAAGCCAAGGCTAGTGGGAGGTAGGTGGCTATAGTTAGGGTGAGACAGGGAGTCAGGGTGTGCCTTTTGAGCAGTTGAGGGAGATGGATGCTGGTGACACAGGAAGGGGGCATAAACAGAAAGTAAAAAAAAAAATCTTAAGTCTAGAGGGTGATAAGCACAACCCTCCTCTCACCACATCAGCCATCTGCTATTTAAATGAATGAAGATGAACATATTCAGAAGAGACAGAGCAGGCAGAAAGGGAGGAGGAGTGGCACTGTATGTGAAAAATGACATAAGGGCCACACAGATCCAGGAGGAACAAAATGGGAGAGAGATACTGTGGGTTAAGCTGGAAAGGAAAATGGGGCCAGCCATCCGCACAGGTGTGGTCTATAGACCACCAGCCCAGGAGGAAGAAACAGATAGGGAGCTGATGCTAGCCATCCAAAGGATGGCAGACAAGGGTGAGGTAGTACTGGTTGGAGACTTCAATATACCAGGCGTGGACTGGAGCATCCCAGCAGCAGCATCAACTAGGAGCAGATTTATCCTGGACTCCTTCAGGGTGCCTTCCTCAAGCAACTGGTCATGGAACCAACTCGGCAGAAGGCAATACTGGACCTTGTGCTCACAAACAGGGACAGTGTGATGGGGGTAACAGTGGGGAGCACCTGGGTAACAGTGACCACCAGTCATTGTGGTTTGAAATCACAGAAAGAGCAGAACCAAACCACACAAAAACACGTATCCTGGATTTTAGGGGCAGACTTTGGGAAAATGGGAGATGCTTGAAAGAGGCATTAAGGGATGGGACAGGAATCAGGGATTGAGGAACAGTGGGCAGTATTTAAAATGGGATTATAAGAACAACAGAATTATGCATTAAGCAGGTTAGCAAGAGGAAAAGAAAGAGAGACCATTATGGTTTTCAAAGAGGTAGCAAAGAAAGTGAAAGCCAAAAGATTGCATTCAGGCAATACAAAAAGACACAGGCAGAAGAGGATAGGGAGAAGTACCAGGAGAAACAAAGGGAGGCAGGGAGTCAGTAAGGAAGCCAAAGCTCAGACAGAAGAACACATTGCAAAATCAGGTTAAAGGGGACAAAACCTTTACAGGTACATAAGTGAAAAAAGAAGGACAAAGGAGGGATAGTGAGACTGAAGGGGAGGATGGGAGCCGTGGAGGATGACAACAGTAAAGCTGACATATTGAACAGGTATTTCTGCTCAGTCTTTACTAAGGAAGAGGGGGTAATGGGTCGAAGGGAGTACAAGGGGTGAGAATGGTGCAGAAATGGACACAAGTCCCTACACGAAAGGGTCCTAAAGGAACTGGAAGTAATAAGAGCTGATAAAGCAATGGGCCAGATGGGGTGCACCCTAGGGTCCTTAAGAACTAAGAGAGGTGGTGGCTGAACCTCTGGCTATCCTGTTCAGTCAATCACTGGAAACAGGGAGGTACCCAAAGACTGGAGGACAGCAGATGTAGTCCCTTATACAAAAGTGGGAACAAAGAGGAAGCAGGGAACTACAGACCAGTCAGCCTCACCTCGGTAGTGGGAAAGATCATGGAAGCACTACTGAAGGAGAGATTGGTGGAACATCTGGTTGTCAATGGACTACAGGACCCAAGCAGCATGGTTTCACCAGGGGAGGTCATGTCAGACCAACCTCATTGAATTTTTGACTGGGTGACTAGGAGGTGGATCAGGGAGGGCAGTGGACATGGCCTATCTGGACTTCAGCAAGGCCTTTGACACTGTGCCACATAGAAGACTATTACACAAACTGGGGAATATGGGTGTGGGCAGGACAGTAGTGTGGTGGGTAGGTAACTGGCTGGGTGGCAGGACACAGAGGGTGGTGGTAATGGCTGTCACTCCACAGAGGGAAGAGTGACCAGTGGGGTACCACAGGGATCAGTGCTGGGACCGGTCCTATTCAACATCTTCATCAGTGACATTGCACAGGATCTAGAAGGCAGAATTTCACTGTTCGCTGATGACACAAAGCTCTGTAACAGAGTAGACACACCAGAGGGTGTAGACAGAATGAGAAGGGACCTGCAGAAACTTGAAGAATGGTCAAGGGTTTGGCAGTTGAAATTCAATGCAAAGAAGTGCAAGATAATGCATATGGGGCACAAAAACCCTGGCACAATATATCAGTTGGGGGGTGAGGATATAGCATACACCAAGCAGGAAAGGGATCTTGGGGTTGTCATCTCTGATGACCTCAAGGTAGGGAAACAGTGTGACAAGGCATCAGGTAAAGCAAATAGGATGCTGGGATGTATAGGCAGGGGCATCACCAGCAGGAAAAGGGAGGTCATAATTCCGCTATACAAGACACTAGTGAGGCCCCACCTGGAGTACAGTGTACAGTTCTGGAGACCATACCTACGTAAGGACATAGACAGGGTAGAGAAGGTTCAGAGGAGGGCAACAAAGATTGTGCATGGGTTGCATCACAAGTCCTATGTGAAGACAGGTTGAAGGAACTGAACATGTACTCCCTGGAGGAGAGGAGGGAGAGGATATGATAGAGACATACAAGTATCTTACAGGGAGGAACAGGGTGCAGGAAAACACTATTTTAAGCGAAAAGATGTTTCAGGACTAGAGGGCATGGGATGAAGTTGGAGGGAGGATGATTCAGAGGAAACATGAGAAAGAATTTCTTCACAGAGCGGGTGGTGGACAAGTGGAACACCCTGCCGGAGGAAGTGGTGGGAGCTGAAACAATCACGGGATTTAAGAATGCATGGGATAGACATAAAGGAATTCTAGAGGTCAGGGGTAAGGGGAAATAGACTTCTAGGAAAACAAACTGAACTTACAAGCTCAAATGGGCAGACTAGGTGGGCCATAGGCCCTTATCTGCCAACACTGTCTATGTATCTATGTAAATCAGCTGATTAGGATTATGCTTTTGACGTCATGTGAAGTGTTGAGAGGAGGGTAGCGCCAATCATTGCCTCACTTTCTTTTTGTCATGGTTCATGGTTGACAAAGAGGAAGGGTTAGTAATGGAGGGCTAGTGGGCTCAGTAAAGGGGATTAATATAGTCAGGTATAGTGGAGAGGGAAGAGTGTGGGATGTATGCTGATAGGTAGGCAGATGGAAATCACTGTTATTTTTCATCTTTATACTGCTATTTCTGATACCTGGGTTGGGCATACAGTGTCGGAATGGGAGAGCTCTCAGTGGCTGCAAATATTTTTTTCAGTTATTGACATGTCTGATACCAGGGTTCTGAACCCCGTGTCAGAATGGGGAGGTGTTTAACAGCTCCAGGATTTGGTTCTCAGTGTCAACAGTATATATTTTTTTTTTGTTAAACAAAGATAAACTATCCATCACTAGGGTTGGGAATCCATTATCAGAGGAGTCAATTTAGAACACTCGTAGTAGTAGTAGTAGTAGATTTTAGGTCTCTGTGGTGCCCCTCCTCAGAGGCTTAGAGCATCATTACAAAAAAATAGAGGCAGTAGCATATACAGTAACATAAAACATTTCAAGTGAGTGAGTGTACTAGAAAGGCAGTTTGCATTAATGCAGAGTATGGGATCCATTATCAGCCTAAGCTAGACCAGACATACAAGCCTGTTGGAAAGGCAGTGCCTGTTCTGGTGAAGCCTTGTCAATCTGATTTACACAATGATTTGCATACCTATGATATCTTGCTCTGGGAATAAGGATTGAGAGTATGTGTATAGTTTGGAGAGATGCACAGCAAACAAACAAGTCAGAATTAAGGGGAAAAGAGACAAGCCTGTTACTGGGGATGAGCTGCCAGTGGCTGCAAAATGCTCTTTTTTTTTACATCTGTTCCAACTTTCCCAGACTAGGAAGTAACGATGTGCTTGTAGGTGTGAAGATATCCTTACTGGTGTTGCTGCATGCCCCTCTCAAGCTTCCAGCAATGGAGAACAGAGTGTCATGTGAATTGGCCTTATCTTATTTTAGGCTTTTTGTTTTAACTGCACCTGCAGATTACTTGTATTGTATTCAGTTTAAAGCTTCTTTGTTTTATTTATTTATTTTTTTATTTCTATTTCTGAAACATCGAAGCACCATCCTTGGGGCAGTATCTACCAAACATGGTGATTTAACATTGACATGCCTTCCAGTCCTAGCTATAGTGGCACTACCATTCCTCTATTATAAAATCAAACATTGCAACCACTTAAGTATCACAAACATTGACAAATAGAGGTGATGGCAGTAGTTTGTTAAGACAACTTTAAATTATGTTTAGAAAATTGTTTTCAATTTACAATTTTGTATGAGTCCATTAAAGAGCACCCACGTAAGTATGTAATTTCCCTTGTCTTTCACGGGCTTTGCAATATGGTTTTGCCAGTTTTACATCTGTATGAAAAGGTTTCATCAGGATTTTCTGACTTCATAGTGTCTTTGTTGTGATATCACAGTGTTGACCATGACAACCAACTTTGAAGTCACAGACACAGAAATTATGAAGTTAGTTGGGCACTGCCCAAAACCTAGAAAACATGCACAACAGATTTTCTAAAGGAGCTGTCCGAAATCTGCCCACCCCTATTTTCTATTAGATGATCTCTTAACATCTGAAGATTGAGTAAGAAAAGACACAATTGCATCTAGATAATCATGCAAATGGAATTTGCATTTTTTTCTACTGCAAATCATGACCTTGTGTTGCAAATGACGGCACCCTTTGAAAGCATTCAGGGCTGCTCAGATGCATTTGGATGGAAGGAGATGCAAGATGCATTTGTGTCCATGTCCAACAATTTTGAAAATTCTGCTCTCAGTCTGTAGAGACTCTGTGCTGTTGTCATAAACATAATAGTTTTATGTATTGCTGGCACTGGGGACTCTGCAATACGAGCAGACTCAAAAGACCTAAGGACTTTTTCTGCTGGCTTTGTCATATATTCATATATTCATATTTGTTTTTAGAAGACACTCTCGAAAAATGTTTTACAAGCCTATACGAAGTGATTTTGAAATAGTAAGGCCATGGTTAGGAATAATGATGTGCAAAGTGAGCAAATCAGGTTTTGAGAATCTTGAATAAGGTTCCTGAATACTGCCCAAATGCTTTGGGGATGAATTTGGAAAAAAACAGAAGGTAATTAAAAAAATTGCTATTATGGGAAACTGTTGAAAACAGTAGCTGATTTGGAGATGCACAATTATTTGATATCCTGTGATTTTTAGTTTTATTTTTAAACCTGCTTGGTCTATGAGCAGAGATTTGCCTGTTTTCATGGATGGCCAGGGTGATGGACCTTGTGGTCCTTATCTGCCATCAACTTCTGTGTTTCTATAAAACACAACTATATACAATAAAACCCAATACAAGGCAATCATAACATTTTACAATAAAACCATGATACAAGTCAGTTATAACATTTTACAATAAAACCCAATATAAGTCAATCAACATTTTACAATAAAACTATGATATAAATCAGTCATAACATTTTACAATAAACCACGATAAAACTCATTTATAACATTTTACAGTAAAACCATGATGGAAGTCAAGCATAACATTTTATTAGCAAAAAGATGTGTTTTGAGGCTGAGCTTAACAGCATTGTAAGTTTGACAAGTCCTGTAATAACCTTGATCAGTAGAGAAGTAAATACAAATGTTGTTCTGAAATAATGGGCATGCTGTCCTTGACAAGTGCTCATAAATGGGACCTCAAACAAATTTTTGAAAAATTCTCTACTTGCAATGCCATGGGATACTAGCCAAAAGGGGCACCTCACTGTATCAAACAGACACTCCATGACAGTATGTTTCAAAATGCAGACTGCCTGATAGTTGTTACACTGACCACGAGACCAACATTCTGCAGAATTTAACAATACACAATGATGTGTAGATCTTGGAAGTTGTGTAATAAAATGTAAGCTTTTCTTATAAAGTGCATATATTCTAGCTAAGGTGGTTTTAGAAGCTGAGCCATAACATAACGAAGCATAATTTCAAAAATATCATAAAACTTTGAGTCATAAATTTTCTTTCCCATAACAATGATGAATTAATCCTATATAAAAGTCTTCAATGATGATGCATTGATCTGGTTATAAATTTAATATGGCTGTGCCAGCCCAGTGGCATGGTGGGTTGAGGCACTCTCATCTTACTGCCTGCCACACTGATGACCAGAGATCAGGAAAGGACAAGGGTCACTCAGGGTCTGCCCTGGAGGAGGGTGAATTGAGCATCTCAAGGACATCTCTCCTCCCTCAACAGGGGATTTACTGAGTCCCGCCACTTGCTTGCCACCTGGCAGAGTGCCAAGAGGCAGCACCAGTGGGATCTACAGACATGGGGGGTGTCCGAAATTGCAACACACCACTGCACCAGCATACACTTGTGTGCTTACTTTATGCAGACATCCTGGGCCAGAAATGGAGGAAAATTCCCTGGCTTGCTTGACATCCCCCCGCATGCATCGCATGACCCTATGTGGCAAGCCAACCACCAAACATGGCTCTTTGCATGTGGTGGTCAACCAGTAAGTCCATGAGATGGGTCATAATGGGGCTGGGGGATATCACTGGGAATAGTGATGAAAGGAGAGAAAAATCAAGTGAAAAAAGAATAAAAATTCAATATGGCTCTTATAAGAGAGGGAAGCATATGAGATCACTCTCTAGTACAAGAACTCATCCTCTAGCTCAATCAAATTATGATCACATGTTTCTGTAACAACATTTGCACCCCTGTTCAAGCTTAATTTGTCAAAGAGTTTGGGAAGTACCATATTTCTGGAGCTTAGCTTGATCATATCCTGAAAAGAGTAGCAGTGAGCAAGTTGCCATATCCAGTACATTGTTGGTTTGTTTTTTTTTTTTAGTGTTTATAAATGTCTTTTTTTTACTGTTTTTAATTATTTATTTTCAGATTAGTCATGTGAGTCAAAGTCTTCCTGCTGCTTTTCTAACTGAGCACTGCTTTTGATTACACAGAGTATTGTAAAAGTCAAAGTTCATCCCTGGACTGTGCCTCAGGTGGTCAAAAATGTGTACATTTTAGATTGTCCTAATTTAGTTTTCTGGGATGAAGTTGCTTTCTGTTTGAAACTTTAGAACTGGGCCGCATAAAGCACTAATGATGTGTTTAATTGCCATGAATTGTTTTGGCCATCTCTAGTTTTTGACATGCTTGAGGAGACCCAAGTGGAAATAATGTGCAGGTAAAACATTTCACTAATTGAAGTTTCTTTTTTATTTTCTCCAGATACGACTATGTTGAAGTGTATGATGGGAAGGATGAAAAGGCCCCCTTATTGGGGAAGTACTGTGGAAAGATTGCCCCATCTCCAGTGAATTCTAAAGGCCCCGCAATATACATAAAGTTTGTGTCAGATTACGAAACACATGGAGCAGGATTCTCCATCCGCTACGAGATACTCAGAACAAGTAGGTTTAACATTGTTACCGTTCATTTTCCTAATGTTATGTGCCTTAACGCATTATATTAAAGGAGCCCTAGAGTCAAAAAATTCAAAAAGATATGTTTTCCAGTATGTCCAATTGTGCCTAACTATGCTCTCTGTGACAGTAGTAGTGTTTTACTTATTGACTTTTTTTTAAGAATGCATATCTGCATTTTCAGTGTGGGGATCTCCATTTTCTGATTGTTTCTGCTGCTGCTCTCTGATCCTGCTTCCCAGGATGCAACAAGTCTTGCAAGACTGTGACATAGGCTTGCTCTTGCTTAAACAGCTGTGTGGTGTAACATTACAATAAGCTAAGTAGTAAATTCTGTCCTTTTTCACCTACTTCTGTGCATTACCAGTTTGCTCACTTATAGCATGTGGATTTTTTGCCATTCCCTTGAATGTTATTTGATTATTGATGTTTAGGGTACATTTGCCTCTTATGCTTGCTTGCATAGCTGAGTCTGTCCTGTTGAAGTGTATGTGGGGCTACTTTTGTCACAATCTTGGGAAAATACATTGAAAACATTTACAAGAACATATTTTGCTCTACTGCTATTAATGTTTCTAAGCTAACTGAAGGTAACAAGGGTATTTCACACCTTTGCTGCTGTCAGCTTTGTTATTCCAAAATGAGCAAACATGCTATAAAAAATAATGGGCATGTTAACATTATCTTCTCATATGCTACTGTGACCCTCAAAAACAAAGGTGATTTTACCTATCAGAAAATGGAGGCATCCAGGATAGTTGCAGAGGGTCATTGTTGTCAGTAAAAACTAATTAATCCAACTTTTCAGATCCCCAAAAAGCTGCATAAATGGAGCTGAGTGGAAACAAATAACCATAAACAATTTACAATAGCTGTGGGTTTGTTCTCCTTTTAAGGAGAGGTTTTTGCTTCTGGTGTTTGGATGAGATCGTATACACCACCAGATAGAAGACAAAGACTTCCCTTGAACATTCTTGTCATTTGTGACATCATTTTATGCTTTGGTCATTACAGCCACTACAACGGGTTAATATTTTGCATTATACAGATAGCAACTGAAGCTTTACTACCTGCTCTTTATACTCTTCCAGCAAAATGTTGCTACACTGTGAGCCTGGTGTGGCAATCATAAAGCCTAAGCAACTGACCTCACAAACAAAACTTTGCTGCTAATGTAGAGAGGATCTAGTGGAACATAACACTTGACTCCTACTAGCAAGTCAAGTCAATTTTATTTATATGTCACTCAATTCCAGGGGGCTCTGTGCACCTCACAATAAGTACGGTAAAATAAATGGCATTTTAAAAGCAATAAATACAAGATTAAAACATTATGTTACAAAGCCAGGCCCAAAGCTTTACTTAAACAGATTAGTTTTTAAGAATTTTTTAAAGGGAAGCACTCATAATCATAGAAATTCCACCCCACATCCTTATCCCCAATTAGGCTTTTCAAGCATAAATTACATTTTTTATGGATTGAGGACTTACTTTTTTTTAGCCTTGTACTCCTGTCAATTTCCCAATATGGTGCAACCAGGGCATCGGCATTTGCTAGTGTGGTACAGCGCTACACTCATCACGCGCATGTTTTTTAATGCAAGTGAGCGGTGTGGTGCTGCACCACAATAGCAAATGCTGGCACCCGGGTTGTGCCATATTGGGAGCCCAGCAGGAGTACAAGGTTAAAAAAAGTGCAAAGAAGTTTTCTTGAAGAGGAGTCTCACAACTGCCCTTTCAAGGGCAAATGGGAACCCCCCCCCCAAGGGAACACCTGACAGTCTCCACCACAGTCAGACCAAGTGAGTCCAAGCACTCTAAAAGAAGCCATGTCAGTCCAGGGTCCAGTGCACAGAAGGTGGGATGCAGACTAGAAGCCAGCCAGAGAACATCATCCATCAATGCCAACTCAAACTCTTCCCATAAATACAGAGTGCCTTTGTACATCAAAGTTGTCATTGTCAACCAATGACAGACTGATTGAAGATAGCCCAGCCCAAATGGATGAAAACCTTGTTGAGAAAGAGATGGTTGAACTGCTTGCATTTATCAAGAGAAAAGGCTCTGCAGGACTGGAGACCAACTGGATTTAATAGTCTGTCCACAGTGTTGAAGAGCAGAGCAGGCCAGTTCCTTCCAGCAGCAATCATTTATGACAGGAACATTTGACTTTTTCAGAGTGATTGCCCGCTGATACTCTGATACTCACCATAGAGAGTCCTCAGTGCCAATTTATCCTCCTCTGAGTAGGACCTCCATTAACAGCGCTCCAACCTCTGTCCCTTAGTTTTCAACCTCCTCAAGTCAACATCATACCAAGGTGAACTGAGCAAGGCAGGGCCATGGTCTGCAGTTTACCACATGACCTCTGCATATACTTCTAGCCTTTCAACCCAAACGTCCCTGACACAGAAAACATGTTGATAATCACATTACAATTACTGGTTTGGGACGACTACAACCTAAAGCTAGTAAATGTAAATTTAAATTACACCCCCCCACCCCGTTATACATGGTTAACAGAGATTATCTTGTGCTGCACCTCAGCTTTTTCAGACATGCACAGGAATCTATTCACACATCATTACATGTGGAAACAGAAAACCAGTAATTATATAAAATAAAATATAGGCAACAGTCAGACTCATGTTTTTTTTTTCTTTTTTTGCACACCGTTAGTGTGTGAGACCTAAATAAACCACTTGACCTTTGTTCTCAGGATTTATGTAGTATCACACATCTCAAGTGGGTAAAAAACATATTACTTAGTTGCCTATACACTGTTCCCTAGGTAGTCACTGTTTAACTCTGTGTGGCCAATAGACACCAATACATAGGCAAAAATATATATAGAAGCCTTTTCTTGCATAAGAGTATGAGAATAGTTGCTAATACAAGTCTTTACAAACATTACACTGGCTAACAAAATTAAAGCCTTTAGAAGTTTCTTTGAAAATAGAAATGTTATGTGCTTATTTGCTATCAAAAGATAATCATTTCCACCCTCATAAAGTGTATAAAATTATTCAGTCAACCTATGCTTGTAAAGTTTTCAGCATTTGCCATCATTGTGAATTATTAGCCAACAACATTTGCTGCAATGCTTTGGGAAATATTAGTGGTATGTAACAGCTAAACGAAATAAGGTTGCCTCGTTTATGCACATTTCAGGAAAATCTTTGAACTGCCAAGTACAAGCTCAAGGTACACATTTCAAAGTCATTGCAGCAGTCTTTGGTACTACTGATTTAAAGTGAATCAAATGTTTATGATCAGCAGCATGTCAGGCAACTCTAGCAGCTGAGTGGGCTACATAACTGAAACCAAGTGTTCAACTGAGTTTTAGACCTCCTCAAACTTTGGTGACTGGTTCTTTTTGACAGAAGTGGACTGAGGGGAAAATCAAACTGCATCAGTTCAGTTCCATTAAAAAATCAAATTACTTCAAACATTGTTGGTTAATCCATTACCGTTGTCTGCTCTCCTACACCTCAGACAGGGAATGCTATTGTACATGCCATTCCTCATTTGTAGGTACAGGAAGGGCTGTATTATCCATGTCCCTCTGCAGTTTTAGCTGCTGAGTCACCCACTGCCTTTGCATGCTGTCTTCAGCCTGCTACAGAGTTGCCAATACCCTCCCATCAGTCTCCCTCTACATACCTCTCGACCTCCTGCCTTGCAGATCAGGAATGGGGCTTAATCTAAAGTCAAAATTTACAAAAATAAAATGTTGTGCAGAACCTTTTGATGTGTGGATGTACTCCTATTAAGTCATTTCCTTTCTTTGCTGAAAAGGTTTTTTTCTAAATTTGTTTGCAGGTCCCTGGGGATCTTCATATTAGCATTTATCATGGCTCTTCTTGTTCCCACAATGCTTCCTGTCCCATGTGACTGTGATGCGTCCAGGATCATTGATTCAGTCAGTAATAACTGCTGCAGGAAGAATCTACCATTATGAGCAGATAGTCTAGCTTCAAATAAATAACTCTGTCTAACCCAGACTTTCTGTTTTCTATGTATGTGTCCAGGCAAACTTGAGAAAAAACAGCTCTTGTTGAAATTAATGGTCCTAAATGCATCACTGTCACATGAGGCAGGAAGCTTTGCATGAACAGGAAGAGCCATTAAAAATGCTAATAGAGAGATCCACAGGGGCCATAAAACCAGCAAGAAAATTTCTGAAAAAAAAACTTTCAGCAAATAAAGGGAAGGACTTACTAGAAGTAAACCTACAAATCAAAACACTCTGCCAAGCCTACCTTTTTGTAAATTTTTACTTTAGTTTTTCTTTTAATAAATTGGGGACAAATGGCCAGAATCAGAGAAACATCTTGCAAATTTGAAGTATCAGCTTAAGATACCTGCTATATTGTGTGGCTTGATGCTAAAAGCATTTTCTGAAGGAGCACTTAACTGCAGCACTGACGTCTGGCAATATTTTGTGCTTTAGACCCAGACTGTCTAGTGACAGAAACTCTAAATTTAGCAGGGACTGAGGAACTGATTGATACAAAATTGGGGACATCCCTTTGTAAGGAAGGACAGTTGAGATGTATATCCCTCTAAACTATAATTTGCTGCTAATTCTTCAGTCCGCTCTGCTACAGACACTTCATTGTTGCTTGGCCTACTTCCAGGTACAGCATTCAGCATGAAAGTGAGTTATGAGGTCATCATCACTTACTTACTGTAAGATTAAGAGTCCCACAAGATTTATTTTTATGGGCATTCAAATGTTTTGTTGTTGGACCTGTAGTGTCCACTTCTTCAACTTTTAAAGGTTCGCACAAGTGTAATCTTCAAGATTATGCCCCACATATTCACACATTAAGTAACCCTCTAAATAATGTATTTGTTCTCTTCTAACATACTTTTTCCTGCAGTTTTCTCCCTCTCCTTGTGCTCTACCTGTGGCCAAAACTTCTACCATGCTGCTCCATCATTTTTGAAGTATCTCACTGATGAGTGCAGACCCAAAGGCTCCCATACTCTTTCTTTAAATTTAGACTGAACACATACCTATTCTTCGTAGCATTTAACTGCTGATTCCACAGCCTTAGACCATTCCCTCTCCTTCCTGTGTCTGTCCTCATACTCATTTTCCAGTTTTTATTTATGTGCTTAGAATTATATTTTACCAGGTATATAAACAGAGTCTAGGAATGCTCATATCTAGTTGTGAGCCGGGAGGAGGGGACAGGTGACAGCACTGCAGAGGAATAACACAGAGAAACATAAAGTTGTGTGTGTGTGTATGTGTGTGTAGACAGACAGACAGAGAGAGAGAGATAGATAGATTGATTTCCTAGCGTCACCAGTGTACTCAAATAATTCCCCAATTCCCCATCTGTACTTCAACCACAGGATTGCTAAAGTATTTTTCAATGCTTTCTGTAAATGCTTTATAAATAAAAATAAAGAATAACATTGTGTATGAAGGTATTCTTGCTTACCAGATAGACATAGATACAGTAGATACCAGATACTGTAGCTGGAATAAGGAAACTTGCTGAAAAAAATATTAGCTACAGTACTGCATATTTAGAGCTATACTTTTGTCAGAGTCATAGATTCAATCATTAGTTTCCATTTTTATGAAACCCCCATGATTTTTGCCATTTTTTCATGACAGCCAAATTATTTTTAGCATTTTTCATTAAACCACCATAGTTTCTGATGTTTGCAGATGACAGATCTATAATGTTTGTGCCAGAACTGTACCAGAACTGATCTGAAACTGTAATGCATTCAGAACCAGAATGAATTGAATGTTTTTTTTCTTCAGGATCCCACTGCCAAAATGTCTCCTAGAACCCACTGCACCTGTCAGAATACCCTACACCTGTTGATATAACACCCACCTTCTGACACTCCTATTCCCCCATCCCCTCTCCTCTCCCTCCCCTGTGTACCTCCTCCCTGTTTTCTTCCCTTTGTCCCCCTTCCCACCCCTCTCTACCCATGGCGTTCCCCATGCTCTCCCATCCTCCCACTTCCACCTCATTTCTGCCCATGATCATCCTTTTGCCCTCCTCCACCCTCTCTGCCCCTTTTTCTCCCCTCCCCCATTTTCTCATTTCCCCAGCCCCTCCCCATCTCCCTCATTTTTCTTTTGTTTACCATTTCCTTAATTTTACTTTTGTTCACCTACCCCTCCCACCCTGGTAAGTCACCACTCCCATAGACTTCAGGGTCTCTGCCTTGTCACTTCTCACCCTGGTAACAAGGGCCTCCCTGATGTCTATTCTTATTAGCACTTCAGACAATAGAACTGATGCTTTAACATGTTCTGGCAACCTAGATTAGAGTTTTCATAGCTTACCTAATTTTAGTTCTGACCCTCACCCCAAAGCAACTGTCTATATCTGCAAAAGTGCATAACTTTACCAACTGAACCTGTTCTAGCATTTTCTGCTCAGTATTTTGTACTCCTCATTTGATACTTTTACTGTTTGTAACATTGCCCTACTGTAAACTGAACATTTGATGATTGTGTATTATGTAACCTCTGTATTTTGAATTTGTACATATGTGATTGCTATGACGTGGAACCTCTGTAAAAGAACCTTTGGCTCACAGTACTTTCCTATGAAAAGAAAGAAAGAGAGAAAGAGAGAGAAAGAAAGAGAGAGAGAGAGAGAGAGAGAGAGAAAGAGAGAGCGAGAGAGAGAAAGAAAACACCCCAACTGCTTGACTACCCTCTACATTCTGAAATATCATCCCACCTGCCAGAATGACCCCTTAACCTGTCAGAATAGCATCTTCCCATCTGACAGTATACCCCCTTGCCAGAATAACTCCCACCACCTGCTTGGATAACCCTCCCCATGCCATCTATCCCAATGTCTAGTGGTCCTCCAGCACACTTTCAGAAAGTCGCACCCCACCACAGATTGTGGCCAACACAGCCCACCTGTTACCACCTTGGCCTGCCACCATCTGAAGTACTTAATGTAACCTGTGGCAGAGCCAGCCTTAGCATGGTGCAAACTGTGCATTCATACAGGGCCCCAAGAACAGAGCCCCCCCCCCCAAAAGCCTCAGCTGTCCAGTTGTCCTTCTTTCTTCCTGGTCCTCTGCATCTCTGTCTGAGTTTCTCCAGAATTTATCTCTGATGTGTGCATTCTCATCATTGCTTAGATATTACATTCTAGTTCAAGGAAAAGTGCAAAAAATAACACAAAACCAGCAGAAAATGAATATATAGGGAGGCCATGATAGGGATGAGGATGCTTCTTGGGGGGCACCCTGATTTCTGACATGGGGCCCCAGTAAGGAGGTTTGCAGAGAGCAGTATAGCCTAAAGGTTAGAGGAATGAGGTGTGAATGAGCTTGATACATCCAGCAGGCAAGACCTGAGTTTGATTCTCACAACCTCCACTTGCATACTGTGTGACTCTAAGAAAGTCACTTAACCACCCAGTGCCCCCAGGTCACCCCTGAAAACAGGCACTTGTGCCTAGTGGGCCTTACCTGGTTACTAAAGACTAAAATAAAAAAAAAAAATTGCTAGGGCCAGCCCTGGCCTGTGGTATGAAAGGAACATATAGCTGTTTGCATGAATTAGTTAAGATAGTGGCTGACCAAGAAGGTGAGATGTAGGCTGTACCTGCCTCCATCTGGGTGAGTGTGAGAAATTGTAAAATCACTAGACACCAGGGAGAGGTGATATAGAGACCGTCCTGAAAGTTAGTGGAGCATTATTGTAGCAGGTGGGAGTGTTATTCTGGCAGGTGAAGTTATCCTGGCAGGTCAGGGGTGTTATGCAAGAACATGTGGGATATTCTGGCAGGTGGAAAAATGTTATTCTTTTAGGCCAGGGGGTGTTATTCTAGCAGCTTGGAGAGAAGTGTGTTTTTCTGACATCACAAAGTTATTCTAGCAGTTGGTGGGGTATTCTGGCAGGTGAGGGATATTTTAAAAGGTGAGGGTATTTTGGTGAGTGCAGTGGGCATTCTGGCAGCAGGTGCTGAAGAAAAGGAAATCAGATTTGATCTGTTTTGGTTGCATTCTGGTTCTGGGTGCATTTTGTTTTTCATCCATTCCCACCAAATGGCTTAGTGGGTTAGTGATTGATTATACAGATTATACAGAAGATAATTCCTGAGTACTTCTGAAGAACATGGTGATAATTTCATCTTGTGAAGCTGGGGTAGAGCCAGCCATGAAACTGAATGTCAAGAAACATATTCTTCCCCCTACTTCGCAAGATGAAATTACAGATATCCATGTCTAATACAATAAATTGTAGTACTTGATTAGGAGGACTTCATCTAGAAAACTCACTGTATAAGATTAGCAAAGTGCAGCAGATAGGAGAATCCAATCACAGTCACACCAAGGGCAGTGGTTCTCAAACCCCAGATCCTTGTGGCCTCAAAAGGCCATGAAGTGTGGCCACCAGAACTAACACGTGGTCTTGCTCCTTGTTTTCCTCATCTCAAAGCCCCTGAAATACACCACACACCCTGCCATAACACATTTCTTAACCAACAGTACATGGTAAATTAAGTCTGTAACGAATTTTCACTTGAAAGAAATCTATATAGTTTTTTTAAAAGTAGGAAAAGATTCATTCCATTGCCTTTGTAAATGGGACCCTAAAGGGCTCCATGACCAAATAAAATTGTGCTGTGGGCCATATACGGCCATGGTGGCCAGTGGCCTCATTTGAAAAATTCTGAACCAGAGCACTACATATGTGAATTGGCGGATCACCTTCAAGGTCAGGTTACTGAGCTACAAAGCCCTACATGGACAGGGTTTGTGTTATTTGCAGGATCTCCTCTGTCTTTACTGCCCCGTCCACTCTCTCTGCTCCACCAATGAAGGATTGCTAGAGGTTCCCAGGTTTCGATTAAAGACCTCTGGTGCCTGCTCTTTTGCTTTTGCAGCCCCCACCCTGTGAAATTCTCTACCTTGCTGGATTAAAGAGTCCCCGTCCAACAACAGTTATAAAACTGCCCTGAAAATCCATTTATTTCAGTTAGCCTTTCCCAACCTTAGTAACAGTTAGTGTCTGTGAATCTGAATTTGATTATTTTAATTGTGTAATAGTTAGGTCTATTACTATGACTATTTTTTATTGCCTGATTCTATTTTATGTATTATTGTATTTGGAGTTTATTGGTTTTGTTGTACAGCGCTGTGATCTCTGAAACAACGCTTAAAAAATAAAGTTGAAAGTCGAAGTGAATCCAATGTGGATTGTTAGTTCTAGGCCAGGTTTTCTCTGTAATGCTGGATCCAGGTGCTCTTGAAAACAGTCTGTGATTTCGTCTTCAAACATTTAAGTTCTCTTCTTTTCCTAAGTAAATGTACAGTAGCTGTTTATTTGAAAACTGCCAGTGTGGGGTCCTCTTAGAGCAACTACTTCTGCCTGTGTGGGTCTTCTTAAAGAACCTGCTTAAAGTGATTTTTCAGTTTCTGGCAAAACACTTAACTGCTGGCATTAGCAGGACTCAAATATAATATGCTAACTAACTCTGAATTTCAGAATGTTCCTGTCTCTATCACTGTAGACATTTGCAGGAAATCAGGGTATTGGCCCCCTTAGACCTCATCTGTGCCCAGTGCTATTCCTGCTTGGAAGTCATTATTCTCTGCTGACATAACAACCTGTTGCCACAGAAAAGATTCTCGTGTCACTAGCAGACTAATGTGACTTTAAGGCAGGAAAAGAACAAGAGCAAATACATTTGAAAAGTCTTACAGTCAATTTGTATGCAATAATTGGAATGCCCAAGAATTCAAATTGTGAGGGAATTATGTTTGATTGAGTTCTGCTATACCAACTGTGAATATTTGGTGGATATCAGAAAATCATTTTAAAGAGCCCCTGACACATTTGGTAAAGCATTAAAAATGTAAAATGAAGACACAGTTCTGTTTATAATTTATATATAATGTATAGTTAGGGCTTATTGTGTATGGAAATCAATGATGACCAAAAAGTTGTTATGGATGGTTTGAAGGTTGGTATGGATGGGTAAAAAGTGGTTATGTATTGTGCTAAAGTTGTTATGCATGTTCTGTCATTAGTGATTCAGCTGTACTTTGCCTCGTGCTGTCTCCCACCACTAGTTTCATACAGGGTTTTCATCTGTCATTGCTGCAGATGAGTTTGGCAATTTTGGGTCACATAAAAAAAAAAACGTAGCTACGTCCCATTAAGTGAGTTGATTTGGGCAATACTTTTCTTTTTAGAAAAATGAGAATTATTTCAATGTAAAATCAGAGTTTGAAAACTGAAACTGGACACAGTGCATGCACATCCCTGATGCACATGAGCCAAGTCTGGTTACTTTTTAAACTGTGATTTCGCACTGAAATAACCCTCATTTCTAAAAAGGAACAGTACCGGCAAAATCATCTAATTTAACGGAATACAGCCATCTATTTTTTTTATATGACCCAAGATCGCTGAACTCATCCATACACTAAAAATAGGTCTAAAAGCTGACAGTGTCCCTGTACTGGCACTCATCACTGCTTGCAGCCCCTGCTCCACGCTTCTCTTGAAAAAATCATATCCTATAAAAAAATAAAATATGGGGGACCATACACAACTTGACTTAAGTTTCCATCTTGGGGTTGAGATAACAGCATGGACCTCTCAAGCTTCACTCTGGAGATCAATATGCTGTCATCTCTACCCATCAATGGAAACACAGCCTTGTTGTGTATGGACACCCATACATTATTTCTTATATTGCCTACAATTGTGTCCCCCTTTTTTCTTATTACTGAGGAAAGTGGCATGAAAACAAGATCACTACCTCCTTGGTGTTATCTGCTCTAGTAGCTTGTCTAAATCTGATATTGTAATCCTCTGTTTATGACAGCATAACTATCTCCACAGTAACAGACTGTGATGATATAAACAGAATTGTTATGTCAGGGTGTAGACAAGAAGTCAAGGCTAAAATTCTGTTTTCATGCTAACGTCTTTAGCAATAACAAACAAAGGGTGAGAACTACAGAAAAAAAATATGAACTATATATAGATAGTGTATGGTTGCCCATACACAACAACGCTAATCTTATATCAAGTGGTTATTATGACATCGCGGACCTCGAGAACAAAGCTCAAGAGGTTTTTCTGATGTCATAATAACCATGAGGTTTAAGAATAGTGATGTTGTGTGTTTGGGTTACCATACACTATTCTATATACTGTATGGTACCAAAAACACAATCGCTTACTTTTTTCTTCTTAAGGCAGCCAGTCTCTGTTGTCCAGGGCCCACATTTCTCAGCAATCCATCCACTGGACAACTCGTGCACACAATGCTTCAGCTGCCCCCTGTCCTATGAACAGCGCTGATGGGGACGGTTACATTGTGATGTAGCTACTAATGCAGAACAAAAACTTGTTCTGTGTTAGTAGCTCTGTCACTACTACAGCAGAATGACTTTTTTACAGTGTATGGATGTCCATACACAATGACATTCCACCATACACTACATGCTGAATTATTTCTAATTATTACATTTATCCAAAGTTGGGGTCAATGGCTCTTTAAGATCTGGTATGCTGCATACAATTAGGCATTTTTTTATTACAGGGTTAATGCTTAAATGGAAACAGTTACAACAAAGGGCTCTGCACTCAAGTTTCGGGCTGGTCCCAATGTGCACTTTGTGTGCAAACACATTTTGGTTTACTTACTGTTCACTGTAGTACAATAGATTGTGGCAGATTAATTTTGCTTACTTTTAGGTTGACATCTTCTGTTACTACAAATCCCAGAATCCCCTGCAGTTGACAGAGTAGTAGGAAGTAGTGGGAGATTCAATAGCCTGCAGTACATGTTAGAGCTTTCGTAATCTACTCCGATCAGATGTTCACCAGTTCTGATTTTCTCTAGGGGCAAAGTACAGTCCTCTGTGATTGCATTTAGCTCTGGGAGGACAGTGAGACCTAAAAGAAAGGATCAGAGCTTATATAAACTCTAACATGCACACTGCAGGGTATTGAATCTCCCACTGCTGCCTACTACTTTGATGCCAACTGAAAAGAATTCTGGGATTTGTAGTAACAGAAAATGTCAGCCTAGAAGTAAACAAAATTAGTCTGATTCAATCTACTACACTACAGTAAACAGTAAATAGACCAAAATGTTCTTGCAGAAAAAGTGCACATTGGGATCAGCCGCACTCTTGAGTGTGGGGCCCTTTGCACTGACTGTTCCCCTTTAACATGTTAGAGTTCCTTGACAAATGTTTACTGATCACTTAAACATTGAATGCATTCAAGATTTTCTAGGATATTTCTAGTTCCTTTTAGTTCATGTAAAGGTTTGTTAAACGTCCATGTCAGTATGTCTTTTAGGTATACTTTTGTGCTTCTGTTCTTCAGAACTATCTTTTCCATTTAGTTTTGCTGGGTTAAGTTGTGGGGCAGTGTTACTCTGGTTGCGTTGCAGACAAACAGCTTTTACTAAGGTTTTGCAGACAGATACAGTAGCTTTTATTAAGGTCGTGTGGATACTGTATGAAACTGAGTGTGTGGCTTCTTATTAGTGAATAACAGCATGAATTCATGTGTCAATTATCCATTATTCTCAGAAGTGACATCACTTTAGTAAATATCATGAATAACAGAGTGTGAAATGAGCTGTCAATCATCAGTTATTTGGAAACGTGGCATAACTGAGGTGGAAAACAAGGTTTCTCATTTCACTGAAATCAGTGGATAATAACGGTCAATCATGTAATATAGAACCTTTCACCTCTAGGTTGCTGGTTAAAAGCCAGCCCAGGTGAACAGTGAATTAAAGATGTGTCTGTTGTATAAATGTAGTTCACAGTGATAACTGGCACTCTTGCTGGCAGTCTCACATGAATGATCAGTGGGTGAATGGACATGGACTCTATCCTTTCACCTTCTAAATGTAGATCCTCCAGGGGTGGGTTGTTGCACACTGGAAGACAGTATGCAGAATCTTGCACTGTGACTGCATGTGCCATACCTTTCCTTTTCTTATACTTTATTTTTTATTCAGAGAGAACAGATACAATTTCAAATACAATTCTTTAGAAAGAAACATCTCGCTATCTAATCATTTAAAGAGATCAAACAAAAGCATATTTTTTTACTTTTGGGGGGTGTGAGAATTTATAGAAATTGAGGTCTTATCCTTAGGTATAGACATGTTTTCCTTTATTGTGTGTTTCATGCTCCATGCTTTAACATTAGACAAACAACTATACACCAGAATCCATTTAGCCAAAGTGACTGATGATCAATAAGCAAAAAGAAAAAGCTTAATCATAAACCATGACTGCCATAACTGCCCAAAGAATTAGATTTAAAATGTCATTATTCACAGATATCAGGAAAATACAAGTTAATTTCATTGGTACATATTGAGAAGTGTCACCATCTTCCTCTTCATCTAGGTCAGATCCCAAATCCACTGGTATTGCTACATTTTTTCTGTAAAATTCACAAGCTGCATCGACATCCAGGAAAAAGTATTTTTTTCCCTGGAAACTAACTTTTAGCTTTGAAGTAACTTGTAAAATGGCATTGACTCCAGCTTGAGTAAACTCTGCTCTAATAGCCAAGAAGCATTTCCTTCTGCGTTGTGTGACCAAACAAAAATCAGGGTACAAATGAAGAATCTGACCCTCATATCAAAAGCCTTTTCTTTGTTGGGCAAGCTGAAGAAGTTGGCTATGCTGTGAGATAGCTGTAAAAGTACAAATTATATATCTGGCTCCTGTGTTCCCCTTGGTAATCCAAGACTGTGGATGAAAGATAGCTTGTAATATCAGGAGAAAACTGTGGTGATATTATGTTCCACCTGTGACTTAAGTTCAGCCCCAGGTATGTCCGCTGATAAACCTATCAGCTGAAGATTTTTCAGTAGCAAGGTATTTTCGATGTTTTTCCATTTGTCAATATTCAAAAGCCATTCGTGTAATGATGCATTTATGGCACCTTCTAGAGTCATCACCCTTGCAGTTCATTTCTCAGAGTTTTTCTCCATTGTTGATGCTCATCGTAGTTTTGTAACCTCTTTTCAAGCTGGGAACATCTGAATGAAATATCAGACAAAGTTCCCTGAACTTTCTCAAAGGATGAATGGGATTCTTCCTGGAACCCCAACAGAAGAGCTTGTATGGATTGCAGTGTAGGCTTCACTGTCGCTTTTGGCTTAGCGCCTGGTTAAGGGCGTGTTATTACAGGGGAAGCCATTACCTCATCCGGCACGAATGTCTCAGCATTCCCTCTTAGCTGAGTTGCTTTCCCTGTTTTTGGTGAGAGAAAATTCTCTATATTGTCCAGCCTAGCCTCTGCTAGGTCCTTAACTCTCCTTGACTGCGCCATTAAATCAGCAAACTTTCAGGACCATAGCAGTTTTGTAGCTGTCTGTAGTGGAGCCCTGAAGCTTGCATATTGCCCATTTAACCACTATAAAGCACCTCCCATGTGCCGTACCTTTCAATATCTTTACTCAGGGTAGCCCAAACAACATACATCATCACATTTATTGTGGGGTCCTGCTTCTACCTAATTTCACAGGAATGTCAAGTAACTCTCTCAGGGTTAGAAGTATGTATGTGACTCTGGAGAGATTTGAACTTGGGGCTCCTACTTACCAGAAATATGCTCTAATTACTTGGCCACACTACCTTTTATATAGCATAAAACCACATACTCTGCAAGGATGTTTCCTGCAGTTAATAAATTATATCTACAAAACAAACCATATTTTGTCTTTTATTTATATCCTTTTAAAAATATGAATTGCTCTTATTCCTTTTTCTGCAATTGTGGTGAATGTTTGGGAGTGCATTTAAAGTGTTATTAGTGCCATAACAGAAGTGTTATTAATTTTTAGAAATAGACAGTTGTCAATTTTTATTTCTGAAATAACTTTTATTTTTCCTTTTACTTATTAGAGGGTTTCCATCTGATAGCATTAAGTGTGCTGTAAAGAGCAATGCTTTACCCAGAGACTGAGATATCCAGTTCTGCCCTTCACACCTCATCAGTACTGTGACTTCATTTATTGTAACATTTGCAAGTTACTGATCTGGCAGCAGATGGTTGGAACTGCTTATTCAGTTGTGCTGTCAGAGCCGGTGAGACTACAATACTGATGAGTTGTGAAGGGAAATATAACTAGATATATCTGTCTCTGGATCAAGTGCTGCTCCTCACAATATACCTACTGTAGTGGTGTTAGGTAGATAATATTCTTATATGCAAAAGGGAAAAGAAAAACTGCTTCAGATATAAAAAGTAACATCAGGCTTCTTTATAAAAAATAATATTAATGTCATGCAGTGTGCTAGATCTTGAATGCTAAAAAGGATGAGAAACATGGCTTCACCACATCTGCCATGATCTAAACAGGCAGCTTGTGTTTTGTGGAAAAGAAGGTGAGTTTGTTCTCCTGAAGTATTCAAATTGACATCCAAAACATGATCTAGAAGAAAAGTATTCACATTAGTAACTTGTGTTGTTTTCTGTCTGTTACCACACCTCCCAAAAGAGATGCTTACCTTACTGCTCCCTGCAGGGAATGCAGTGTCTCTACTGCCCTCGCCATAAACTACTCTACATGAACTTCATGCTCATGGTTCCCTGAGGGCTATAGCCATGGGAACCAGGCAGCACACTTACAGGCTTCCTCTCCTCTCTTTGTACCTAAGATGCCGCAGCATCCTCTCAGCCAGAGCTGAACCAAAAGGAGCTACTCTACTGCTGCAAACATGAAGGACAAGATCAGAGAGGGACGTATAAATTAGCTTGAGTCTGCATTGACAGACTAGACTTTTTACAAGTAGTGAAGACTTGGCTCCCTGCCATGGAGGCAGCAGAGAGCACAGGGAAACAGCCACACTCAGTGAGCAGAGTTCATGGACGCGCTCAAGGACACCCCTATACATGCCCAAACTTTAACAGATGGCAGACAGGTTGGGCACCTACAAAGAGTGAACTGCAGTATTTGTGGAAGCATCCAGAGACACTGCAAAGTGGCGGGATCCATACAGTATACAGGAAACATATATTTGCAAATAAAGTTTGTACTGCAGCCATGGAGAGCATCACATTGTTTACCTCTGACCCCATGGGACTGTGGGAAGGGACTAGAGGACGATGTTTAACCAGTGCTGTGGGGAGGCAGTCAGGAGTCCCTTAAGGCTTCAAGACATGCATCCTTGCAGCCCAGCCAATCGGAAGGTGCAGCAGCATTGGAGACAGTGTATGTACCATGCATGTTGCATACATGAGAATGTGCTCTTGAAAATGGGCCAATCAACACTAAAGCTTGAGAAGTATGATGGCAGCAATATGCTTAATATCTCAGTCTGAGTTATCAGATCTGTTTGATACATGGAAGAGCACAGGTGTTTTTTTTTGTTTGTTTGTTTTTTGTTACTGATCAACCAGTTAGTTAAATCTGAGCGTCAAATCCTTGCCTGTGTTTTATTTTCAGGCAGATTCTAAGCATGAAACTAAAGCACCATCACAGGAGTTTAAGTTTTTGGAGCATAGATTGCTTTGCTAAAGCTCTGATTCTGTGTGTGAGGCCAGCCACCTCTCTCTGCAGATTCTGCTACCAGGATTCATCAAGTCACCGCTGCCACTTGTGTCTGCGTATCTTCAGTGCAAGTGAAGAAATTTCCCCATGGGGTGAAAAGGTTTGTTGAGGGACTTTCTAATTAGAAGGATTTCTGCATGGCTTGTACTGCTGAAAATAGAGATGGAGAGAGAGAAACCACAGAGAGACAGACAGACAGACATAGATAACATGGTCAGTAGCCAGTTTTCTTCAGCACTTACCTGGGCTTTCCAGACTGAATTATCCACTGGTACTGCATATTTTGGACATCCAAAAGCCCTGCAACTTCAGTTACTAATGTATACATTAAGGGCTGTGGGAGTTCCCAGTAGGGACTTTGGGACTGCTTGTGTACAACTTTACAAGTAGGGGTAGAACAGAGTTAAATAGGCAAATTCTGCCTGTTGGACAGTGCTGGAATAATGCTGTTTGGTACTGAATAGTAGCAATTATTGATTATTGATTTGAATCTAACCCTGCCTGCATTTCTTCCTACAGAAACATGTTTCCATCTAAAAAAAAGAAGAGCATCTTTATAATTTAACTTCTGGCTCTGTCACTGTTATTGAGTTGTGTTATTGATGTGTTAACTATTGCATACATAAAGTATTAAGCAGGGTGGGTGAACATATTTGGGTTGCCTCTCACTGTGGGAGTGAGCTTTCATTTTCTGTGGGAAAGTAAGACCCCTGGCAGCTGCTGTTAGAAGGAGGCAGAACATCATTTATTAGTCCACAATACCACCTGAACTCGGGCACCAATCACCTGAAGAATTAGACTCATCCAGTTCTTCCAATACCCAGTCTTAAAGCCGTGTTTACATTACCACAGCAGAGTAGAATCTCTGCCACTTCTTTCTGTCTGCACTGTCTCAGGAGCCTGCAGTCAACCATTTACAAAGGCCCCCCCTTGCTGCACTACAAGCTGTGCTGCCATTTCTTTGGTGGGGCATGTTCACTGTTGTTGAGAAAATGGTGCAGGACAAGAATAATTTGACTCCACAGCTGGACATCCCATCTCCTGTGTCGGATCCCAGACCAGATTTGGATGCCATCTAAAGCACTTCGGCAAGTGTTCACATGGTGGAATTTGCAATGCATCAATCCCTGTGCATGGGTTGATGTGCTGCAATAGTGGCGGTGTAAACAAGGCTTTAGTCAAACACCTCATGGCTGAGGGTGGTTACATGTCTTTCTCACTCAACATTTTTTACACCATGCCCAATGTGGTATTAGTATAACCCAGATTCTGCTACCATGTTGATCTGCCCATTAAGACTCCACTTCCAAATCTAGTTTGACAATGTTTCCCTTGCAGTGATGAGTCTGACCTGCAAAGCCAAATACTACACACGCATATACCACAAATACAATTCAGTGACATGAATTCACCCACTGCCCTTTCAATTACAGACAATACGATTAAATACTAAAGATCTTTGGAACCACAATTCCAGATGCTCTCAAATCAATAACACTTTTTAAGACACCTAATTATATCTCTAAGCTGCAGCCCTTGCCTCTACTTGAAGAAAAGGTTAGCAATTCTACATCAGGGCTAGGTGAAGGTCGACAAGTCATGCCTGCAATTCTACAGTTTATCATTCCTTGGCTAATAGTAACACTTTACTGTTGCACCTGAGTCAACAGCACTCAAAGTCAGTCACTAACCCTGGGCACGTGTAAGAATTACCTTTCACATTTAGTTTGTCAGGACTGCATAGGTCACATCTGGCAGGGTAACAGAGTCATTCCCCCTTAGAAACTGACCCCCCCAAACCACATTCACATTTTACCAGCCTGTTTGAAATTGTTCCGCTTCACCAATAAAGGTCTGTCAAGCTCCAGACTGAAACTTGAAGGGGCTATAATTATTTCTCTAGGGCTCTGTTGAGGTTTTGTGTACAGTATATACTTTCATTGATCCCATGTGACTTCCTTTTGTTATATACTGTATGTTATTCAGCAGTCAAACATATAACACGTTGTGGAAGTGGGGGACAGAGGAGGGATGCCATTTCACAAAAACTGAAAGTTCAAGTGTTTCTGTTACTTACATATTTGAATACAAGTTTTCATCTTAGATGTGCCTTCAGATATATCACTGTATATACGGTAGTTAAAGATACAATGTCAACCCCCCACACCAAACCAACCTTGTCCCTCTTTGACTACAGGAAAAGAGAGGGTTGACAGTATCTCAAACACAGAAATACTGTTCATTCTGCACCCACAAACTCTAACCAAGATTCATTTTTTAAGATAAAGTTAAACTTGTGCTGGCATTGTTTATGTAAGCAATATCTCACAGCAGTGCATGCGTTTCTTGGGAATAAATGTATGCCCTACGTGCACTGTGAGCCACCTGGGAAGTGCATTAACTCAGAAAACAATGTATGCCCTGAAGTGGATTACTACACTTATAAAATGGGCAAACTGTAATTCATTTAGAAAATAGAGAACAATATTGAAATGTGAGTGAAAGTAATGTGAACATGCTGTTACTAAGCAAAACACTTCATATAGTTTGCCAGCTGTGCATTTCTGTGGAACTGATGCACAGTCAAACAATGTGTTTTAATCAATGAAGTTTCTAGAATCCCTAGGTGTTTTGAAACCAATTTTATAAATGTCTGCAGTGCATTCAATACACTTGAGTGGAGCACTGCATTTTGACATGATCACACCAATATGAGGATCATCTCTTTTTTTAAAACTTTTCCATATTAATAAGTTTTAATAGCAGCATTTATGTCTGTTTTTGACACACGGTCAGTCCCATTTTTAGTTCAACTGGAGCCCAAGTTGTCCTGTCACTGTTGGGCGCTGGCAGTGTACATTTATTGAACTGGGTCTGTTGTCAACTGCCTCACAGACTAACTAGGCCAATCTGTTTGATGATATCCCTTGCACTCTGCTGCTACAAACATTAGACAACTTTTTTCATTAACGTATCTTATCACTGCTGAAAAGATATGCTGTGGCTCTGTAATCATGTTTGGCTAAGACAGAAATGAGGAAACTGAAATGTTAACATTTATCTCAGCACAATTAAAATCTTCAAGAAGCTTTTACTTTTACTTCTGATTGCCTCGTCTTATTTCCTACACAGAGATCTGAGAGTCTTGTTTGCCAAATTCTACCAGTTTAGTGAGATTAGTTAACAAACAAACATTTTTTTCTGTTTTTAATCTAGGTCCTGAGTGTTCCAAAAATTTTACTACATCTAGTGGAGTGATAAAGTCACCTGGATTTCCAGAAAAGTATGGCAACAACATGGAATGCACCTACATTATCTTTGCACCAAGGCTGTCTGAGATTATATTGGAGTTTGACAGCTTTGAGTTAGAACCTGACAGTTCTGCTCCTGTGGGAGTGCAGTGCCGCTATGATCGACTGGATATCTGGGATGGATTTCCTGGAGGTAAGGGGTAAAATTATAATGTAATTTAAACTCGACCTTATTTTATTTAACCAGGTATAGCACACTAAGCTGAAAGCTTTTTTACAGGAGCGACCTGGGAGCACAAGGAGGTTAAGTGACTTGCTCAGAGTCACACGGGTATGCAAGTGGAAGCTGTGGGATTCAAACCCAGGTCTGGTCTGCTGGATGTCACCAGATTTGCAGTTCAGAGCCTTGGACCACTGCGCTATACTGCCTCATGCACTGTTAAGTCAGAAGAATGCACAGTATTCTGACTTTGGCAACTGGGTTTGTGGATAAGTAAGACTGCGAAACACTTACTGCTATTAACACTGCAATTTCCATTCCATACCTCAAGAAATTCATAGATATTTTTTTATGTATGCACACCTGTTGTGCTGCACAGTTATACCAAACTAAATATGTAGAAAATTATAGAAGCCTGCTCATAAAATGGGTGCAGTCTTCTCCAGTTCTGAAGTTATCAGTGGAGTGTGAACTCAGTTCAATTTGGAAAAAAAAAGATTGACAATTGCTGTACATGACTGATGCTACTTTTAAAGCATTTATGAGAAACCTTTAAAACCCACCTTCTTGGATTTTTGGAAGATCACCCATGAGGAGAACACCACAGCTAAGCTGTGTAGTCAAAATCCAAAAGAATACAATGATAAAAATCGACATACCACTTCTCTCAGAGAATATGTTCCAAAGTTCTTTATATGTTAATACAGCTATAAAGAACAATGCTAAGGTTGCAAGAGTGGTCCCACATGCATTCTTAGGGTATGAGAACTGCTAAAGGAGGATGAGCAGTTTTGATATACCCTAAGAATTTAAGTGAGACTACTCTTACAATTGTTAGAGTGGTCTCTGAGGCAGTATTTATGTATTATTGATCAAGTTTGATTATTATGATACTAAAATTTAATTATTTTATTTATTTATTTAGTTTTTATTGACCAGGTAAGTGCACTAGACAAATCCTGCCTATTTTCAGGCACGACCCGAGGGAGGGGGATACAGATGAATGCTAACTGACCTTGAACCAGATTAAGCTGTTGTATGAAAATGAAAGAAAACTCCTCCAAGCAAACCTGTTTCCAGGGTACCTGCATGTGAGACACTCTTTACAGAACAAGAGTGTCTTCCATAGAGGAAAGGAGTGTGCAGATTGGTGGAACTATAATGCACTATAATGTAATTGAAAGCAACAGATGATTTTAGGTGAAAATTATATCTTACGTGGTCTTTACAGACAGTCATTCTCCCCTTCCCAGTCCCGTGTCTTTTACTTTTTAAGTCTTTACTTAATTTAACATTAAAAATCTTTGGGTCAAGTATTAGTAATAATAAACACAGAACATGCAGTGCTCATTCCAGATGCCCTGCCTTAGTCCCAACCCCCTCGTCAATTAGACAGCATGTTCTGGAGAGTATTTAACATGATTGCTCTAACTGGAGTGGGGGCTGGCAGAGAGATAGGGCACTGTGGCAAAGTGATGTACGTACAGTATGTGCATGAACCATCACTTTCAAGATTTTTAAGTGACGTGAAGAATAAAAAGTTAAAAAAAATGTAGGGAAGGGAAGAGATTGGTATCTTCCTAATAAAATGTATCTTCTGAGCCAATTGCTTATGATGACTGGAAACTGAAACTATTTGTAAAACATACTGTAGTATTCTGGAATAACTTGTTAGTGTTGTCTGCAGTTCCAACTATTGTGAACAAAGTGGTTTTCAATAACTCCAGTGACCCGGACCTATTTCTTTTCCTATAGTTCATTCCATTTTCTCGACAAACACACAAGTCAATGTACTTGGCTCCTTCATAGACTAAATGTTCAGCTACAGTAATATAAACTGCTGCTTCGCACTCAGACATTTTGTGACGTCTAATTAGGGAGAGCATGAGGGTGCACCTGGGCTATTTCTATTGCCTTAAAGATATATTAACTCCACCACTTAACTAGCAAGGCCCTTTTTAGTTGATTTGGGTGTGCCAATGTGCTCTCCCTAGTTAGATGTCACAAAATGTCTGAGTGTGGGGCAGTGCCAGCAGACCAGGAAGTGGAAGGAATTAGCTGGCCTCTTGTTTAGGGCAATTTATGATCCTTTCCCTCCTGAAGGGGACTAAAATAAAATGTTTGATTTGGTCATAAATTGACTCATGCCAGATTAAGGTAAGCCAGCATGGATTTCAAACCCCACAGTTTTTTGCAACTAAATATCTTACAATATTCTTTGAAAACCCACAATAAAGTGATGAGTTATCACTGCAAGAAGCAATGCTGAAAAAGGCAAGGCACTTTAGTAGGTTAATGCTATCTCATTGTGTGTAACTGTTGTTGTAGTCCTTGTCTCCTGATACCCCTCCCCCTGCCCCATGTAGGGAGTGCCATTAATCAATGTAAGATGTTCTTTCCCCTTGGCCAAGCAGCACCTAGTGCAGCTAGCTGCATCAGAAATTACCAGATTGTTCTAAAACAACATAATTTGAATGTCAAGCAAGTGATTGCAATAGGAAAGCCTTGTCCACTACCTTCATCATTTACATGTCAGTATTCAACCACAAGAGACTCCTTAATCTGTACCCTCCAGGGTGCTCTTAAATTGCAGTATTCAGGATCAAGAACATGACTTGAGTCCAAACAACATCAACTATTAGGAAAAGGATTAGGTAACCTTTCAGCTCACTCAGACTGCCTTTGAATTGCTGGCTTTCTTTTGAAGCACAGTTGTGATGTCTGATAGAAATGTATTTGTCTGACTAGTGATGTTTAGCTGATCCTGTCTTGATGACAGCAGTATATTGTAAATGTGTTTTCAGAATACCTGCCAAAAAATGTGAAACAAGAACTTGTTTATTTTATTGGAGCTCAGCTGTGTTCATATTTGTAACACAATTTAAGCAAATACTGTTACCAAGGAAGTGAAGTTTTGAAGTGGATTCTTTCTTTGATATTATTTCCAAGGCATGGATAAGTGGATAAAGCCATAACCTATTAATTTTGATGAAAGAGCTACTGCTCTGTCCTGGAACACCTTGAAAAAAACTGATGTTTAAAAGTAAAAGTAAAGGATAGACTGTAGACACAACGTAGCCTATATTTCACATATTTTTTGTCTTCTCACATCCCCTCTTCCTCTGCCATTTGTTTATTAAGGCACCAGGGCCCAGATATTCAAAGCTTTGCACGGTGCAAAAACTGTTTGCATGGGTTTAGTGCAGGGTTAACGTGGGTCTGCTATATTCAAAAGGCCAAATAGCGCACACAAATCGCATTACCACTAGGCAAACAATAATTATATGCAAGGGGCACACTGAACATGAACACAGGTGCTATGGGACATTCATCAGCTAGCACCGTGCTAAGGTGTTTAGCATGACTTAGAGCGACCCTTAGAGTGGTACAAATTACCGCCCAGGAAAAGCTGGTCTTAACCCTGGGAAAACAGCTTTGCACAACATTGGTGATTTGCACAGCTTGTGTGAGTCTAACATATGAGTATGGCACTTAGAAAATGCCAGACATGGAGGACACATGCTGCTCACTGATGGCACCACCATGATGCCAACAGCTGCCACCAGTCCCAGCCATGCCAGGCAGTAAGGTATGATCTGACCCACAGGGGACATCATGGTAGTGTGGCCGTACAGCACACACCTGCAGACCATACGTCTGTTGTGACCAACAGATGCCAGCACACACATGCAGCACTGTGGGCATGGTGGCCATTGAGGGAAGGGTGTATGGGTGGCCAGACCTCACCACAGCCCAGGTGTGGCCACAAGGCTGGGACACATCATACAGTGCAAATTGGCCAGTAGTGAGAATACCCTACCTCCCGTGTGCCTGTCAGATCATACGTGCCCTCCCAGCCACATACCGCACAACTGTACAGCTGCCACAGCACACACCCAGCTGGCCATCTATATGTCACTGTGAGCATCCCATGCCACAGGTGCAGCATCTGTGGTTCACACAACAATGTAACAGTACTGTCCACTGTCAGTAATCACCTGCAAGCTGGGCCTGTCACTGTGTACAGTGCAGTGGTCATCACTGCCCTACATACCACAGGCTTTGCCGTGTCCCTCACACTACCAGCCTCCTTGCTACTATAGTGTCTGCTGTGCACTGTAGCATGACCTACAGTGTGACGGTTGCATGCAGCACCACCACCGCCTGTGCCTCTGCTGTGTTGTCCCCTGGGGTATGATATGCTATGCTATGCTGCACCAGGCAAACAGATTAACTCCAAGCTAATCCCGCGCAAATTCGTTAGCTCCGCACAAATGGTTTGGGGAATATTATACTGTTTTGCACATGGTACTGTCCCATAGGCTGTTCCCTGCAGCTGTACTGGGTCCATGCATTTGCTGGAACACACGTTGACCACATAAGTTGCCTCTACCTACCTTCACATCACTGTGCACAGTGTTGCTGTTGTGGTCTGCACTTCCTGGTTGCTATATTCAGAGCTGCCATATTACAGGGCTACATTTGCCCTGCACTCCCAGCCCAGTTTGTCTAGCATCATTCCCATGCTATATTCCGAGGCTGTTTGCCCTGGGCTATTCCTTTTGAATATAGCTTGTTTTGTGCTCTGGGATAACTTTGCCCACCAGGCAGTGCTAATTTAGCCCCGGAGCAAAGTTTTGAATATCTGGCCCCACATGAGGTTGGGTTACCATACAGAGGTCATAAGGGTGTGAGGCAATGCCTAACACCTTATGCACCTAGGATTTCATTAAGTATAGTAACCCAAATCCTGGAGTGCTTAAATTCTATAATACTGTCTTCAATGGTTTTACTATTTGAAATTTAGTGTCTTTATACTATAAATTCAAATTGTTATATTGTACAGGATGGGGTATATCAGTACCTTCAGGTGAATACTTGATGAGTATATGCAGGTCCTCTAAAAAAAAAAATATATATATATATATATATATATATATATATATATATAAATATATATATATATATATTACATTTCTTAGTGTTCAACCAAAATTCCACCTCCCCCAGGGGTGTAGAACTAGTTCCATTACCACCCCCGCCCACTTCAGTCATCTCCCACTCCACACTCTGCCTGGTCCTCCTGTATATGATTATACATTTATGGCATTCTGCTAGCCCTCCTTCCACCCAACACAGTCATTAAGACCCCACCACCCCCACATGCCTAACCTGACTTCTGGGTGGTCACCATAGAGAACACAGAAAATAACAAGAGTGCTACCACTAGCAATTCTGTATAACTGTGACCATATTAAATAAAGAGCAATAAAAAGGAATTCCATAGGCACATTTTAGTGTGGGGGTGACAAAATATGTCTGTGGGCAGTCCCATTCATTGCCTTAATTAAAGATGGCCACCAGTTCCGTTTTCAGAGCCAATTAAAAAATGTGTTTATTTATTTAGTTTTTGTTGACCAGGTAGGTGTGCTAAACAGCAGAGCTACCTATTTTCAGGCATGACCTGGGAAGTTACATATATTGGGGTGTAATATACAGACATATATCTGGTGACAACAAGCAGCACGACTTTGACAAAAAACTAGTCAGGTGACCCAAACATAAGCAATACATCAGGCATGAAATTTAAACAAACATTAACACATTATGGCAGCATAGGTAAAAATAATATGGATACAGTGCCCCTGAACCATGACAGACAAGCAGTTGTACTAATAGAAGGTAAGAGCTAGGGAGAGTCATTGATAGTAGTAAGACTCCAAGAGAGCAGGTCCTGGAGCAAAGGAACAGGTGCCAGGGCAAGAGCTAAGAGGGTTTGACAGGTGAGTGATTGCCATCACCACAGGAGCAGAGTTTCAAGCTAGCAAGGACCTTATGGAGATTCTGCTTAAAACTCAGAGGGGTTTGGGGGTTCCTGAGAGCCAGTGGGAGGGAATTCCACATTTTCAGAGCACTAATAGAAAAAGCGTTTTCCTCCATTTTTGTGTTACACTTGTGTTGGGTTAGGAAGGACATTTCAGCATATTTCAGGGTATGGGCAGAGTGAACAGGTTTTAGCAGTAGGGCCAGCTTTTCAGGTTTCTGGGAGACAATGATTCTATTGATGAAACAGGTGGTAGTGTACTGCCAGAAAGTTGTTAGGGCTAGCCAGCCCAGGCCAGAGTAGAGAGAACAGTGGGGAGTGAGTTTGTATACTGACAGAGCAAAGTGGCAGATGTTATTGTAACAGACATCACACTTTTGGAGTAGCCCTCTTGAGGAGTCAGGAAGGGCAATCATCCCATAGGCCAGCTTGGGTCTCAAAACCCCCTGAGCGATGGCTAGTTACCTGGTTAGCAGTTTAGTGTTTAATAGAATCTATATGGAACTACCTTTACCACCTCATGGAGGGAGAAAAGCTTTTTGTGGTATTGTTTACTTTTTTTTTATGGGTTCAGACAAAGAACAAAAAATTCCAATAGTGCCAGATATCTATTATTCATGTCCAAGTTACAAATAGCCTATTACTCACGGTATTCAGGAATTAATATATGTTACGCAGTCCTAGTACTGGAGAGTTCCAGAGTGATAACATTTTAGAATGCAATTAGAATGATCCATTTTCAGCCATTGTTTTGTAACCCTTGTTTTATAGGAAACTTTTTTCTCTGCTCTTGCTGTTTATAATCTGATGACACAATTATCTGCATGTAACATCATTCTCTGTTGGAGTGGGATGGAGTATGATGTCACAGGAAGAGGATCATGACTTAGGATGTAAATAACCAGCAGAAGCAGACCCATGCTAAGGGATAAGAACTTGCTCTCATTCAAGAACTTTACTAATAAGAAATGTGGGAATGAGAGAGGCAGAAAATATATGAAATCTAAACCATATTGCATTTAAATGTCTTGTTTGTCAAGGTTTTTTTTTTCTGCAATGTCAGTAGTCCTCTAAGTGGTTGTCATACTTGTCTACAGTACACTAGCCAGTCTCCAGAATTAGTCAAGGTACATGGATATTGTACACATATCAGTGTTTCTAATCTGGAAATCAGCCATAGGAGGTGCTAATAAAGGAGTTGTTTAATTAAGCAATAAGGCATGACAGGGTGTGTGTTGTGCTGGGATAACGTCACGCCTGGGGTGAATAGACATGAGGCCGCAGGCCGAGTACATAATCACCCCAGAAGTGACGTTATCCCAACACACACCCCTGGAGTGCTTTATCTATTATACATGGGTCATTTTATTTTAAGTGAAAAAGATAGGAAAACCTGTTTAAAATATAAATTTATTTCATTTTTTTGTTTGGGCAGGTATACTTATTGAAAAAAAAGTGCACAGTTCCTGTCTTGTGCAGGAGGTGGCGCTGCCCCCTACATGGTTTCTCTGTATTTGTTTTAATGTTTGTCTTTGTGGCTCCCCACTACCCTCCTCGCTGACAGGACGATCAGTCTTACTACCTGGTCTGCCCCTACACTGACAGCACTGTGTTTACTGAACACCGAGTTCAAATCTGCTCCTAAGTTACCTGATAAAAAAAACTATGTCAGGAACTCTGTAATTTCAGGCAGCGGTGAGCCTGCATTTTAAACAGTGACCACGTGGCTCTCTCATAACACTCATGAGGTCCTCTCTTGCTTCTCTTTTCGCTGGCTCTCAGAATACATTTCTTGTGCGTCTAGAAAGACGCTTGCGATGCATTTCATCGCTCAATGTGGTGATTCACTTCACTCGCTCAGTGTGAGGAGTCAGCGAGCGTTATGGCAAGTGAGGACTCAGTGAGCGTTATGAGTAGAGCCGCGCGGTCACTGTTTAAAATGCAGGCTCACTCGCGTCTGAAATTACAGGGTTCCTGATGTAGTTTTCTTTTTATCGGGTATCTTAGGAGCAGATTTGACTGATCGTCCTGTCAGCGAGGAGGGTAGTGGGGCAGGCAATCGCGTCGTGGAGTCATTTTTTTTTAACATTTGATGCGGACTTTTCTGTGCTGGGACTAGATCTGTGATGTTGTACTGGGATAACATCACAGGTCCAGTCCCAGACTGACGAATCAGAGCCCAAGATTTTTTTTTGCCATTGTATAATGTAAATTTTGAATGTTAGAGTAATGTAGATAGCCTTGGGTCTGTTTGTATGATTGCTCCAAATACCAACTCCTATTAATTATGTTAGTATGCATTACTAATGTTTTTGAAAGTTGCCTTCAGTTGTTTATAATTCAGTTTATAACTGGGTTTGGAAAACTATTTGGTTGATGTTTAACATTAACAACACTACAGCACAAAATGTGAAGGCCACTTCATTCAGTTCATGTAAACAGTATTTTCAGGACAGCTTGAAAAAGATGCTTCACAACCCAAAGTGGAAATAATCAGAAAAGTGGCAACAAATGGAGATGAGCTGTACAGAACATACAAATACATTGGAGTTACTGATACTTCAGGGCAAAAACATCAGAAAGCAAGTTGCCACAGAATCTCATTTTAGTGGCACTAATGCTCGTGGACTAATTTTCAGCATTATGAGCTGTTTTTGCTCAAGTCCCAGTAGTGCACAAGCATGACTGCAGAAATCAAAATGGTATCTGACCTGACAACCAGTGAGCTAGACAAGGTAATGTGCAGGAGTATGTTAGTCTTGCCACCACCACATCCACCAGATGGTGTCAGTGTATATCAGTGGCTGAGTGAAATGCATGGGGGTGCTGAAAAATGCAGAAAAATGTAATCATCTAAACAGCAGGCCTTAAGAATGCTATGCATGCCACTTATACAACTAGGAAATATATTTTCAAATCTTCAATTTTTATCAGAAACCTGTCTGCAATTTATCAATTGTACACAAATATTACTAGACTAAATGCATGATCGAAAGGACAAAGGACACAGAAATGTATATAGCAGAGTACAAAATAGTTTGAATCCCAGTGACACACACACATACACACACACACACACACGGAATAACACATGTCAAGGTTTCCAGTTGTACGGAGATATATGGATATTCATGGTATGTTGAAAAGCACAAGGCACTGTTGAGCCCTTTCAGTCAATGGACGTGCCCATACGTAGCACAGTTGGAAACCCTGACATATGTTATTCTTCTTATAAAATAGTCAAAATTATAAAAAAATACATAAGCTAATGAACAACCAGCCATGATATCTGAGGTGTCCAGTTGTGTTGTGATATCAAACAATCACATTGTGCACTTTACCAATCAGATTACAAGGATTTCTTCACAAGCATATACTGTATATTTCATGACACAAAAATTTGGTGTACCTAAGCAATAACCCATGACAGGGTGTGCATTTCTAGAGAATTAATGTATGCTCCCAGTGAGCTGGAAGGCACAAGGCCAACAGTCAACTGGGAAGTACATTCATTCTCAAGAAATGCATGTCCTGAAGTGGGTTATTGCACTCATAAAATGGAATACATTGTTCTTTTAATAGAAAAAAGGTTTTATTTTTGAGTAGTTAGGTTGTTGCTAGGTAGAGTACATTAATCTGGTGACAAACCGTACATTTACTCGAATTAATAAATGGTCAGGTGATGTATTTGACCAATGAAGTTGCTAGGATTCTGGAGAATACTGAAGTCCATTTTATAAAAGAAAATAATTATTACATCATTAGCTCCCCTAGAAGGCATTATTTAATGAGTGCAGCTCACTTTCCTACCATTTGCTTTATATAAAACATTAGGATGGCTTAGATTAGGTGGTGTTCTAAATTGTACGTGTGAGCACACTGTGCCACGAGCAGCTGGAATTCCAATGTTGCCACGTGCATTGCTAGCTAGGGATGTTGTAGCACTGAACTTGGAGAATAATGTTGTTGAACATGCTGCCATGAACTGTTGTTTAGGACTGTTCTTTCGGATTGGTCACCACACAGTTTGAATGTGCTGTGCACTACTAAAGAGGAGGAGGAGGAGGAAGAGGTTTCCCTAGGTAGTGTTGGGTTTCCAGATTTTCTCAGAGAACAATGAGGTGAGTAACAGTGTGAAGAGCAACAGCACTTTATTTTTTTAGGGCAGAAAGTCTGTCTTAAGCCCCTCTTACATGAGATGTTCTGCACCACATTTATCGATGCAGATCAACTGCAGCGTTACCTCTTTTGCTGTGTACAGGTAACCCACAGTGCTCCCAAAATGAGCGCTTGCTGATTGGGTATTCCCTGTTTTTGTGAGTTCATCATTGCATTGTGTTTTGGTGTTGTATGCTGCCACATACTTGGTTGGCAGCACTTACATCGACCCCAGAGAGAGTCTTTTATTACCCTGCGGGATCACCATTGCTTGTCAATGCTTCAGTGCCTTATGGTGGATCCCAATGCTCATTCGAGCAGTATTGTGCCTGAGTTCAGCTAAATATAGTTTCTTTGTTTTTTTTTTGTCCAGATCCCCCTCTCCTTCCTGAAGGGAGTTCAGTCCATGCCTGCACACCGTCCTTCCGTGGTCAGGCTTACCCCCAGGTGGGGCCACTGGGGCGAGTGCCCCTCCCGTCACTGGTAGCTTGGGTTCTGGCTTACTGCACCATGGTGGGCCATGAGGCCGGGCCCCAGAAGACACTCGTGGCAGCTGGGACAGCAGCAGAACAGGGCATCACACCCTGGGGACTGGTAATTTTTTAATTTTGTGGCAATCTGGGGGTGGAGATGTGCAATGACAACTAGCATCCACCCCACTCCCCTGACATTATGGCGCTGGAACAGCGATATCCCCAGCCTCCACCAGAGGTCTGCAAAGCACCGGACAATCTTCCCCCCTCCCTCCCTCCCTGGAGAAGGAGAGCATCCCCTAGAATGCTCAATCCTTCTTCCACAGTTAGCCCTCTGACTTCCTGGGTCTCTTCCCGGGTTGTCGGCATGGCAAGTGGAAATCCAACTACTACAACAGTGGGCCAGCAGCTGCATATGTTTTCTAATAGTAGAAAGCTGAACTCAGGCAAGTAGGCAGTTTTTAGAAATGGAGGCTAAAAAATGCTTTAAAATCACTTGGAAAGTGGGGATGTGATGTGGGGCATTTGCTTATGCATATTCATACATGAATATGCATTGGCGCATGCCCAGTATTAGTTACAATCATTTGTACAGAGAAAACCAACTTAGTTACAGTGGCACATTCTTGCACGAGGGAACATGCAGAAACAGCATGGTGATAACAGTTCAATGGGCAATGGGCAGGTTGAGAGAAGTGAGGTGAGGTGCCGCTCAAGCAAGCTTTGTCAGTGCATGGTGAACTATATCTCATTTAGAAACCGGTGCAGCCCAAGTTCTGCTCTCTTTCTACGATTAGAAAATATATGTAGCTGAACTCAGGCACAATATTGCTGCACGAGCATGGGGACTCACCATAAGGCAGTGCAGCATTGACAGGAAATGGGAATCCAGGAGGGTCACGTGAGGCTCTCTCCAGGATCAATGTCAACTGTGATGTGTAGAAGTACACCATTTGTAGGAGCAAGAATGTGGGGGAAGCGCAACAAAACCATTGTGGTGCAGCGGGGCACTGTGTAAAAGTTCTTTTAGTTTATTATTTCTGTAATTTGCACACAAGTGCTGCAGTGTTTTGTGAAGTGACTGCATGGTCCCAAAGGGTGTCCCAAGTTATGGTTTCTGCTGTTCTTTTTGGGGGGTTTATATTTCTTGTGAGCGGTTTTAGTGCTGTGATTTAATTTTTGTTCCTGTTTCAGTATGAGTATTTTTTTATTTTCCCTCAATATTTTATATGCAGTATATTTATTTTTTCAGAAGGTGTCTTCTTTATCTTGAAGCTTTTTGAATGTGTATGCACCAGGGTGTTGTAGATATCCAGTGCCCTGCTCCTGCATTACTGTCCAAATAAGGATCAGGTCCTGGGACGGTAATTCCTGTTGGGATTCATTACCCAAAGATATTATAATTCAATAGCCTATGCAACCAGTATAGTGTTATGCTTGTGCAACTGTATTACTTTACTTTGGCCATTCGCACTCTCTATTCCATGAGGAATTACCACCCTGTAGGGGTACCAAAGGCAAAGTACCCTGGAAGAGGGGTCCATGCTTAAAGACGTCGCAGGAAGGTTCCCTTGGCTAAAGATACCTTAGGAAGAATCCCAGGAGGAGAGAGGTGATGCCACAGGAGGAGGAGGGGAGGATGGGAGGGCAAAGAAAAAATGCTTCAGAAAGAGGCTGTGAGGGATTGCTTATATAGCGCAGGAGGGGGGAGTGGCTGGTTGCTTGTCCATTGAACTACAGGCATAGTCTTTCAATTCAATGGCCTATGCAACCAGTATAGTGTTATGCTTGTGCAACTGTGTTACTTTACTTTGCTTTGACCATTCGCACTCTCTATGCCATGAGGAATTACCACCCTGTAGTGGTACCAAAGGCAAAGAACCCTGGAAGAGGGTTCCACCTCTAGAGGTGCCATGGGAAAGTTCCCTTGGCTAAAGGTACCTTAGGAAGAATCCCCAAAAAGAAACTGTAGTAGCACTAAAGAACATTAGCAATCAGAGGCCATGAGGCATGGAAGTAGAATGACAGCAACAACAGCTTGATAAAACATGAGGTGCACAGATTAGCAAGATAGCATGGGTGCTATGGAATACATTGGTGATTGAGGGGGGGCCTCCTAAGGAGAGAGGGAATGGCAAGTGGGAACACCATCCACCTCTATCCAACAGTGGAAACTACCTAAGGGAACTAGAGAATACTTACTAAGACTAATTATGTTTTATGACCTTTGACATGGTGGAGAGAAAAACAAAACTTTAAGGAGGAAATCTCGGGGGATCCAAGGCCTAGGTTGCCTTCCCTCCAGGTGTGGGATACTTCCATTAGTGATGGCACTGCTATTGCAATTTGGAAAGCCCAGTGAAAGGGGGGTGGAAAATATTTCAATTTGAAGGGAAGCTCTCACTCTATCCTTCTAACAGAAACACCATGGAGGGTTGAAAACCAGTTTGTTCTGCAACAAGCCACCTCCAAGGTGGGAGGAGGAGAGTAACAACCATCAAGGTGCTCACCCAGCCTACCAATCTAAGAACAAACTAGGTGAACCAGAGGTAGTTGTAAAGAGATAGCTTGGAAGGGTGCCTCCAAACCCACTCGGGCAGCTAAAGGGGTCCTTGTGAGATCCCCACCCCTTCATCACTGAAGTCTTAAATTCTACAACTTGAGGTGCCATCAGTACAGTTGACAACTGAAGGTCCACCCAGAGTGAGGACATTTCCAACTATGGGCCAGGTGGCAAGGACCCCACCCCAAGCCTCATATGCTCAAGATGCAGACTTCGGGGTGCAGAGCAAGACTGTCGGCACAGGGGGAGCTCTGCTCCAAGGAACTCTAGGATAAGGCTGGCATGCTTGTTTAGTCATGTAGGTATTTCTTATGTATGCATTCATTCATTTATTCATTTATTTAGTATACTGAAGTTATTTATTTACTTTGCTGAAGTTATTCAGTTTGCAGAAGCATTATTGCAGCAAATATGGGATCAGCAGGGGCAAGCCAACCAAGTCCCATTGAGGCAATAGGCTACACAGGGCCATGGCTCTTCAACAACACCCCCCAGTCCTCCACCATAGGAAAAACAAGGAAGCAATGGGAAAGTGCCGTGACCCACATGCAACATTTAAAACTAGTTTACAGCAATGGCAGTAGCCAAGCTGACCTCCAGAGTATAATAAAGCAGTATGCAAAGTAAACAAGCATTGTCCAGTAAATGAGAAGCACCTTGCAAAAATTAAGTATAGCTTGAGGGGGTATCAATCTCAATGAACATAGAAACTATAGAGAGAGAGAGGAAACCTGCTGAAACAACACCAGTGATTGTCTTGGTATTACATAGTAACATTGAAACATAGAAGTTGTCGGTAGATGGAGACCATACGATCCATCAAGTCTGTCCTTGGCTTCCTACCCCCCTACTTAGCTGCTTGATTGTTTATCCCACAGTGTCTGTCCCATGTCCGTTTGAATTCCCCCACTGTGTTGGCCCCACCACCCCCTCTGGCAGGCTATTCCATGGTTCCGCAATGTGCTCTGTGAAGAAGAATTTCCTCATATTGCATCTGAACTTTCCTCCTTTAAGTCAAAGTTTGTGCCTTCTAGTTCTGCTGTAGTCCTTTACCTGAAATAGGTTCTGCATGTGCACCCTGTTGCTGCCTTTAAGGTATTTGAGTGTTTCTATCATGTCCCCATGATTCCTGCATTGTTCTATGGAGTATAATTTGAGGTCATCCAGGCTTGCCTCACATGGTTTCTGATGCAAGCCCTGCATCATATTCTCTGTATTGTTTCCAGTCTATCTATGTCCTTCCAGAGGTGTGACCTCCAAAATTGGACACAGTACTCCAGGTGAGGCCTGGCCAGGGACCGATACAGGGGCATGATTACTTCATGCCTTCTGCTTGTGATGCCCCTCCCTATGCATCCCAGGATACCACTAGCCTTTAGTGCTGCTTTTTTCATTGTCTACTGACCTTGAGGTCATCTGATATGATCATCCCTAGGTATCTCGCTCCTGCCTGGTATCCACCAGATGCTCCCCTCCCATTGAGTACAGTTTCCCTGGGTTACTCTTTCCCAAGTGCATGACCTTGAATTTTTTGGCATTGAATTTCAATTGCCAGGTCTTGGACCAGTCCTCCAATTTTTGGAGATCAGCTTCCATGCTTTGCTATCCCTCTGTTGTGTCTACCCTGTTGCCGATTTTGGTGTCATCTGCAAACAGGTACACCTTTCCCTCTAGTTCATCCGCAGTGTCACTGATGAATATGTTGAAGAGGACTGGCCCCAGAACTGAACCCTGTGGGACCCTGCTAGTCACCCTCCCCTCTACAGACAGAGTGCCATTTATTAATATTCTCTGAGTCCTCCCATGTAACCAGTTTCTGACCCAGCTTGTAACCTCTGGCCCAATTCCCATGTTCGCCAGTTTTTTGACTAGTCTCCTGTGTGGAACAGAGTCAAAAGCTTTGCTGAAGTTCAGGTAAACCACATCCACTGCCCCACCCTAATCCACTGTTTTGGTGACCCAATTGAAAAATTCAACCAGTTTGTCTGGCAAGACCGCCCTGCCTTGAAACTGTGTTGATTTTTGTCAGGCTGACAAAATTGCTCTGAAAAAGCTATGATTCTTTCCTGCAGCAGGGACTCCATCAGTTTTCCCATGACTGATGTTGCATTAACCAGATGGTAGCTCCCTGGCTGTTCCTTGCTTCCACTCTTGTGGAGTGGTACTACTGTTGCACTCTTCCAATCCTCAGGCACCTCCCCGCTCCTTAATGATTTCTTGAAGAGGACTGCTAAGGGGGCTGCCAGCTATTAATTTAGGAAGTACAATTTAGTTCCATGAACAATGCACAGAAAGCAACAGCAATATTTGCAACAATATATTCTTGGTATAAGTGCAGGAGGAGGATTGAGTTCCATGGGCTAGGTTACAGAGTGAGCCTGAATCAGGTGCAGACAATTAAGTTGTATGACATGGAAGAGCAGTAGCAGGGAAGCAGCATTTGAGCAAAAACACACAGATAACAAGTGCACTTGCACTTGTGAGTAAATGGGATCAGAATAGCACAAGCCTTGGATTAGCAAAACATGAGCAAGACAAAGGAATCTAGAAAAAGAAGCCCCCCAAAGAAATAGTGCAAAACAGAAATACACAAATACAGAGGATTAGGAAACTAGCAACACATAGAAACATACAGCCAGAGGCAGTAATACAAACCAAACACAGCAGGATAGGAAATAGAAGGCCAACAGAAAACACAGGAAGCCGGGGGTGGGGGGGGGGCAAGCTCCAACAGACTGAAAAGAAGATGGCAGACTCACAGAGCCAATAGCTGCAAAGAAAAAGTGCTTTAGAAAGAGGCTGGAAGGAACTGCATATATAGTTCAGGAAGGGGGAGTGGCTGGCTGCTTGTCCATTGAACTACAGGCATAGCCTTTCAATTGAAATACATTGCACACTGATTCTGCCCAGGGAAAAATTAACTGGCCAAGAGTACAACCTACTACCCCCTGGAAACAATACCAGCCCACTGTAAACCCCACTGGCACTCACCACTCAGCTTTCTAAAAGTGTTTAAACAGGTCACTCAAAATGTAGTATTTTGTCACATTACAAATAATATGCTCATACTCAAAATATGTGACAATATTCTACTGTTGTATTTGATGTACTTGTAGTATCCTGGTCATGCCTGAAAAAGGTGCATGGCACCAGTGCACCTATCCAGTTATCAAAGTATAAATTAAAAAATACTAAATAAATACATAAATTTGCTCATGACACAGATATGCAGACAAATAACAAGGGGTGTATTGGGGTAAGCAGGTTCAAGGTTTTGGGGAATAAAAATTTTAAGGCATCAAATATCTCTATACACATGCATAGCAGTTGTCATGTGTTTGGCTATCTGCTGAGCCCTTTTAGACACAGCCTACCACCAAGATTCTTCTCTACCTAATTGTACTTGTTTTGGACACTATGCTTGCCCCCTAGTACCAGTTCTACTACTGGTACTAGTAGCAGACTGCTGGTCTGTAGTCCTAGGGAGCCCCTGGGGCATCCTAGATACCCAGGTATTGGAACATTGTGTGCCCAATGGTAGTTGCACATGGTTGACTGGCATTGGCACACTAAAACAAATAACAGTTAATGGCTCAACCCCGATTTTTATTTCTGGCCAGATAGTCTAGTCCATAATTTTAGCACAATTGTCACCCTATCTAAGTTATTCTAAAAAATGTGTCTGGTACAGGACCTGAATGCTCTGATGGGTTATTCATTGTGTACTTCTGGTGGCAGCAGCCTCCAACTAGCTTCTTTAGTCCTGGCTGGATTCTTGACTTTCATCTACAGATTCAGTCATTTCCTCTGATGTTTATCTCAGATCTCCCTTTGCTGCCTTGTAGGTCTTCTGAGCTCTCTCCATTGTTTGCTCTTTCTGTCAGGGTGACTGGATGAACACTGGGTTGGCAAGCTCATCTTTTGGACTCCCCAGGGCAACTCCTACTGCAGACTGTCACCTGGCTGTGGTGGTTAGCATGGAAGCTACCAGGCTTCAGTGGCTATTTTGTAGTTTGGATTATTGAGGTCTGTCTCTGAAAATGTCACTGTAGGGACACTGCCCAGCTGCAGGGCAACTTAACTGCAGACTGTTAAAATCTGCTGGATATAGGGTCTTTCTCACTCTTTCTTTCTACATAAAGCAACCTCCTTTCCTTGTGGATATTGAAACCCAGCAAATACCTTCTGGCTCTGGGCAGTGAAAGCTTCAGACAGGCCTTCAAGTTGTGGCTTACTCAGGTACCAGTTTGCCTCCAAGTTGTCTCTGATTCATAAATTAAACATTCTGAGACAGCTCCTGTTGTTCACTGGTGAATCCAGCTCTCTAACTGGTTGAGCCCTTCTGTCAGTCACAGTGCAGGGTCTGTTTGCCTGATCCTTGATGTCACCTCACTCCTGGTTAAACTAGTAGTGTCTTCCTGTGCTCCATGAGCCCTCTGTGACTCAGCCACCTGCAAGGGACAGCTTCTTTCATTGAAAGGCAGACTTGCCTCTGAGGCAGAACTTTACTGCTGCACTTATTCTTTCTAATGTTTAAGTCCCTTTTCCAAATTATTTACTATTCTGACTCTACACTGCCATAGAGTACCATCACCACTCTAGTGAAATTCTGTCAAAAGGAACTGAGGGGCTCTTGTCTGGATTCAGAAGCACAGCCTCTTATTTATCAGGCTGTAGACCTTTCATCTACACCACCAGGATGGCACAGCAGTGAAGCCCAGCTCTTTAGCTGTAAAAGTTAAAGTCCTATCTGGGAGACAGCCCTATCCATAATGTCTGCCTCCAAGGCAGTGCTGTCTCGGAGGCAGGGCTGCCCTGGAGGCAACTGATTTCTTTTTCCCATGCCCTGTATCATGCTTTTTTCTTTTCCAGCATGCGCAGATTTCAGCTGATTACTGTATTTCGTTATATCACTGCCTATTCAAGTATTCATGATGTCTATTAATTGTAGCCCTCTGATGACGCTGATCTAAATTTTATTTGCTGTATATCCTTTTCCTGCTGTTATTCTGTAATTTTCCTAGGTCATGCCTGAAAATAGGCACATGTATGCCTAGTGTATCTTACCTGGAATCAAAAACAAATGAACAAATAAACTCTTGTTGAAAAAATCTGTCTCTTGCTTGCCACCCTTTGACACTGATGCCATATCTCCTGGGAGTCAGAAGTGTTTCCAGATGGCACTTCCCATGTACTGTATGGGTCTTTATTTACAAAGGATTCCTGCCCTTAAAATATATTTGTGTGCCCTCACTGTGGGCACATGGCCATGTTCCAGTGTCCAGTTGGTTGGGCAAACATCAGCATATTTCCCAAGTTTTGTCAGGAGTACTGATGCACTCTGCATTGATGGCAGGGAAAGGCTGTGATGTGTGGTGAAGAGCCAAAGAGATGAGTGACATGGACAGTGCTGAAGAAGGTAGCCTATCCTCTTGACACCAAGTCCCCATAAGCAATGGCCACAATAGACTGGGCACCATGGAGCCAGGTAAGCCCCCACATAGTGGTGGGTATCACACTATCCTGAGCTACATGCTTGACATCTCCAGCAAGGCTAAAGACAGAGTCCATAATGCAAAGAAGATGATTACTGAAGAGCCTTAATTTTCACAGAATTTGTCAAACTTCTGACTTTGGCGAAATCTGAATCCTCCAAATGTGTTTCACAAATGTTCACCCCATTCTGCAGAATATTCTGGCTGAAGTGTAAAGTGATACAGTTATTCCATTCCTCATTTAATATATCGATCTGCAATATATGCAATCATTCTGCAGTTCAGAGTGATCAATTCTGTGTTGATAAGATACCAAGTAAGGTAAGGGATATTTCATTATGTAAAAGCCTAGAGTGCTGTCAGGCACATGGACAGAGAACTAGTACATATGACAGATAAGATGTAAAAGCAGACAGGCAGTCTGAATGAGGGAGGGAGAACAGTTTGTTCCTCTGTATGCAAGACTAGTTAAACTGAAATAAAGAGTTAAGGAATATAAAATAACCAACTGTTTGATTATTACAAAACAAGACATGGTACCAGGAGCGGTTTGGAGACTTTTGGAGCTATAATACAATAGATGGATAATGCTTGTGGAGGAAGCACAGCTTTCACCTCAGCAGTGGCTGTAGATCAAGAGATTACAGATTTTGTCTACTGGTATCGTCCATATCAGAGTGATTTGCTATGCAGCAACTTTGATCACCACTAGCGATAAGGTTTGTGGGCAATTTAAAAGAAACTTGGAAACATTTAAAGCAATCTTTTTTCAATATTTAAAAGCAAGTGGGACAGACCAGAAGCAGAGCACCCATAAAGTAGAATTACTACTGACTGTAGGAGGCTCGGAAGCTCTAGATGTCTACAATACTTTTCAACTGTCTGCAGCTGCTAGTGAGGATAATTACACGGTAATGGCACAATTTGAAGCTTACTGTGCACCTATTTATTTATTTATTTATTTATTTATTTTGAAATTCTCTTTTTATTAATTTTCAACTGTACATAAATCAATTTAAACAGTGATGTCTAAACATCATACATACTCTTAATAAATTCCATATTTGAATATATTATGAACTGGACAAAGGAAGAATATAGAGTAAGGGTACCAAAAGGAATCAGAGAAGACTGTAACTGGATAACAAAACAACTGTCCCCCCCCCAACCCCAGTGAGGCGTCACCACTAAGGGAAGAAATATATTAAGCTATCTCTAGTGGCTAGGTGTCCTTAAGATACTTAATCTAAAACAACACTCGGGAGTCTAGTAGCATCAGAGTCCTGGGGTGAGAGGTTGTGAGATTCCTACAGAGGAAGAGCTAGGAGTACTGGAGAGGTCCAGATCTTGGGGACTGCAATCCCTCATTTAGGTTCCCCAATTATCTAGGAGTTTCGGTCAGTGAAGATACAGAGCATATAGTTTGCCCCATTTCTTCTGAAAGGCCATTGGGGAGATCTGAAGTTAGCAATCAGTTTCTCCACTTTGAAACACTGGGACATTTCTTCCACCCAGTCTAGATATGAGATCTCGAGACTGTCTGTCCAGTGTCGGAGGACCAGTCTCTTGACTGCCATGGCGATAAGTGTTATATGGTACTTCCTTTCTTTGATCTTGATACCCGTGTAGTCACCTATGATACAGGTCTCTACTGTGAGAAGGTTTCCTAGACCTAACATGGGATCCAATTTGTCCATAATAGCCTTCCAGAGAGGAGCCACTTTAGGACAGTGCCAGAAGATGTGAGAAGATCTCCCTGTTCTTCCCGCATCTGAAACATTTCACAGGGAGAAGAAGGGCCAAATTTTGATTTCAACTGGTGTGAAATACATGTTATTGATTATAAAGTACTGAGTCATCCTATTCCTATCAAGAGTATTGTAGATATACAGGTCTTTCCAGATCTGTCCCCATGGATATGGGGAGCCTGAGGAGGATAGTGCCCAGGCCTTAGAACCAGTTAAAGAGGTAGGGTGAGCAAGTTTCAGGAGATAGGTATACAGCCTAGACACCCCGTGGGTTTAGCACGCTATCCTTAACCTCCTTAGTAGTGGTTTGATAACTGAGGGGATATTGTTATCTCGAACTCTTTGTCTACAAGGTGTTTTAGTTGATATGTTTTAAACCTGTCCTTAGTGGGTATATTTAGGGCAAGTAGTAGGTCCGTTAATGGGCCCTGTTTACCTTGAACATAAAGGTCTTCCACTGAGAGCTCCTGAATTGAGTGTAGCCATTTGGGGACTAGCATTTTGTCCCCGATCTTGATATTAGGGTTACCCATCAGTGGTTGGCCAGGGTCCTTAGTATAGCAGATTCTGGTGGAGGAGAAAAATTGGTTAAGCACCTTGACTGTAACTCCTACTGGGGAGTCTTGGATCGCTCGGGGGAGAGACGCAAAACCACTATAGAAAAGTCTGGAGGGGTTTATATTATGGTGAGTGATGAGATCCAGATCCAGGTCTAGCCATATGGGAGGTAAATATCTTTCATATCTCCCAGCCGTTTCACTGCTTTGGTAAGGTGACTAGTCCAGTAGTAGAGCTCTGATTCGGCAATCTGAGGCCCCATTTCTTTGGGAGACACAGTTTGGCTTAAGGCCCGCTTGGAGGTTTATGGTTCCAAATAAATTCGTTAAGGTCGAATTAATTTTCTTGAAAAAGGACCTTGGTAGCCAGATGTCTAGGAGGTTCAGGGATAAAGAGTCGGGAAGAATGTTCATTTTGATAATGCTGATCCGGCCCCACAGGTAATGGCAGTTTCCCCATCTTTGCAAGTCGCAATTCTTACTAATAAGTCTTCTAGGTTTAGCTCCTGATTAGGGAAGGGTCTCAGCAAGTAAATAACCGGGTATTTCATGAGATGGGGTCCACTTCATGCCCAGATGGGAAACGGAAATCGGGGTGAGGTGTACATTAAGCGGGAAAATCTCAGACTTTGCTAGATTAAGTTTATAATTGGATAGTTCTCCAAATTGCGAAATTATTCTCATTACAACTCGTAGGGATTCCACTGGGTTAGCTAATTGTAGCAGAATATCATCTTCATATACTGAAATCTTGGTAGTTTGTTTGAGGACAGGGCATCCCTGAATCCCTGGGGCTGTTTTGAGGCTGACCAGTAATGGTTCCAGATAGAGGTTAAATAAAAACGGGGATAGGGGGCAGCCCTGTCGGGTTCCAGAGTGAAGCAGTATGGGGGATGAAAGGATCCCATTGCAATAGATTTTTGCCGTGGGAGCCCTATATAAAGCTCTGATCCACCTTATGAACTCACTCGGAAAGCCGAACCTAGACATAGTATACCATAGGAATTCCCAATTAACACGGTCAAACACTTTCTCCGTGTCCAGTGCCACCAATGCCATAGGAACCTGAGAAGTTTGAGCAGCCCTGAGCACGTGAGAGAGCAACCTAATGTGATCCATCACTGATCTCCCTTGCACAAATCCTACCTGCTCAGTACTCAGTAATGAGGTCCATACTTGTTTGATGCGAGAGCAAGAATCTTGGACAGGATTTTAACATCGCACTAAGTAGCTTAGATTGGCCTGTAATTAGCGGGTTTCGGAGGGGTTCAGCCATTTTAGGAATCAATACAATAATGGCCTCCAGCAGGGAAGGATCCAGGGTGTCTGCTGACAACAGGTAGTTGTATAGGTCTAGGAGCAGGGGAGCCAAATCCTGACGGAAGACCTTGTAGAAATTGGCTGGAAACCCATCCGGGCCAGGAGCTTTATCTGACGGTAAACTTTGGATAGCCTGTTCTACTTCCTCTTGGGAAAGAGGTGAGGAGAGAAAGGCCACCTGATCCTCCAAGAGACGAGGGAGTGTCAGTGACTGAAAAAAGGCTTCTAGTCCTGATTGAAGGGGGGAGGGTGCATTCGGGTTATATAGATTTTGGTAGAAGTCTTTGAAGATTGTTGCTATATCTCTGGGCTCTGTTTTAATGATTCCCTGTGGTCTTCTAGAGCGGGATCAGCCTGGAGTTCTCACTTCTTTCAGTTTCAGTGTAGAAGTCTGCTCGGCTTTTCTCCTGATCCAGATATCTAGCCTTAGTTTTCAATAAAAGCAAACTCCGTTTTCTCTCGGATCAAGCCTTCATATTCATTTTTAAGTTTGTGGAGGTATTCTAAGCTATCCAGCGAACTAGAAGTGGCCAATAAATGCTCTGCTGCCTTAATTTGATTTGAGAGCGAACAAGATTCTGAGATCTGGTTCTCTTTCTCCTGGAGGAAATCTTGATCAGTTCCCTCTCAAAAAGCATTTCAAGGAACACCAGAGGATATCCATTCTGGTCACTGAGCCACGGTTAATTTCTAGATAATTTTTAATAAGGGTTTTAATCTGAATGAGAAAGTGTTCTTCTTTTAGTAGCTGGGTATTGAGTTTCCAGACCGTATCAGGGGGAAGTCATAGATTGAGGAGAGAATTTAAACCAGCCAAGTGCATGGTCTGAAATTACTATAGGTTCAATACCTGCCATGAGGACCTTATTCATAAGGGAGGTGGACATTAGAAAATAATCTAGGCGCGACCAGGAATTGTGGAGAGGAGAGAAAAAGGTATAACTCTTTTGGAGAGGGTAGAGGGTTCTCCAAGGGTCTACCAGACCTAGCATGTTACCCATTTCCTTCATCGCCAATCTGTGGAAGCAATGCCCAGTGGTCTAAAAGTTTTATCCAGCTCCTGAGTTGGAGCTACGTCCAATCCTCCTAGAATCAAAGAGGGTAGAAGGAGCTAATTTTGTCAACTAGCTGCATAATAAAAGCCACATTCTCACCAACAGGGCCATAGACCGAGCCTAAGACAACAAGGGAATTATAGAGGGATCCAGACACCAATATATATCTACCCTCTGAGTCTCTGACAACCTTCATCGGATTGAAGGGTATATTATTCTGTATCATAACAGCCACTCCTCTGGCTTCCGACGAGTCACCAGCTACGAAAATTTGGGAGAAGCCTCTGGTTCGCAACATATTACTTTCAGCTACTGTAATATGGGTTTCCTGTAGACACAATATGTCGGCTCCCAGTATCAAGCAATTAGTTAAGATACAAGCCCTTTTCTTGATATCTCTCATCCCTCTCACATTCCAGCTGATCATTTTGACAGTGCTACCCGCCATATTTTAAGACTAAGTGCAATACGCCATTCATTGATCCTAGCAACCTCTTTTCGCGCCCTATAGTGGTGACACCCTCAAGCCCCCCCTAATGTACCCCGACTTTCCTTTGCTGATAAAAAATAAGAACTCGGAACTAGTAACTTTGATAGGCTGCCCAGCTCTAATATTAAACATCAAATCAGGACAATCCACAAATCTAGGTGGCAGCACTTCCAAACAATTATTATCAATCTTACAGTCGTTATCCCCTTCCCCCTGCCTCCCTAACCCTGCCCAATTAACAGTATAAACGTAATTCCAAATATAAACTCTCCAAACATCAACAGTATCATGAACATTATCCCTTCCCCCCGCTCCTGTCCCCTTACAAAACATACATTATTTACATAGTCCCACAGATCTGTTGTTTCAACGACAGGCACAGTACTAGTTGCTTCATGCCCCTTCCTCCCAGGGTACCCCATTTAACCTTTACAGTAAACAGAGCCCCCACAGTCACAAGGCCAGAGACAGTAATTTCCACAACAGTAATCCGAACAGTGAAAAGGCATAGCCACAACAGTGAGGCAACACTGGTACCCAATAACTCCCTATTTGGTCACAAGGCATGGCACAGCTACAGCCCACCTTTAAGTCCCCCCCCCTCCCCGTTATAAAAGGCACTGCCTCTATGGCCAAGTACATGAGATTGCCTCATCACCAGGGGAAAAATAAGGCAGTAAACAGCCTTACCTGGGAGCAGTTTCAAGTTCTGGTCCCTCTGTCTAAACCAAATAAACACCAGGAAGCGAAGGGAAATCGCGAGACCGGTGCTGGCGGACCAAAACGGTCTGACCGCAAATAGGTCCTCCGGAAACCGCGTCTCCCTACTCAGTTCCTTCTATACACCGAGAGGCCAGGACACGAGGAGAGCAAGAGGCAGGCCAATTAGGCCTCGCGGCCTACTACCACCTACTCCAGCACCACGCAGTCCTCGGAGAAGTCCCCTGTAAACAGAGGCGATCGACCCAGGACCTGCCAGCGCATCCAGCAGAGCATAGCGACTCCACTGTAAGAACTTAAAATGGAAATCTAGACCAAAGCTTGCAAAAGAGACAGAAGGATATCTGTAAAAGTCACATTTTCAGTTGGTGGGTTATTTGTTGTATTCCATTCCTGGTTGGGTCAGTCATTTGGTTGTGAGTCCTTTGAACAGATCAGGTAATAACTTGGATAGGTCAGCTAGGGCTTCTTCAGGTGTCTCATAGGAATGCCAGGTATTTTCAATTTGTACAGATAACTTTGCAGGGTAGATCATGCGAAAAGGCTTCCCAGCAGCTATCAGTTTGGTTACTACTGGATGGAAGGCAGCACATTTCAGACGGACCTCTCTGGGCAGATCCTGGGTAATCCTTAACTTGGCTCCATTCCATAGAACTGCTTCCAACTGTTTGACCTTATCTAGAATGTGTTGTCTGTCCAGGTAGCTTAGAGTTTGATAATCAGGGGCCTGGGGGCGTTTGGGGGAGGTCTGGTCGAGAGATCTGTGAGCACGCTCCACATGATATTGTTGATGGACTGGGAAGAACCCACAACCTTATTTAAGAAATGCTGGACAAACTTAATGGTGTCTCCCCCTTCTTCCAGCTCTGGAAGACCCAAAATCAGGACGTTGTTTCTTCTGCTGCGCCCCTTCAGGTCTTCGGTTTTTAATTGTAATTTTTGTATTTGCTGGCGAAGCTTGACTATCTCAGGATCTGTTTTCTGTTGCCATCTTTCCACTGACCCTATTCTGGATTCTGAGTCTCCCATCCTTCTTGAAAGGTCGGTGTAATCTTGCCTCATCGATTTGATTTCATTGGAGATCTCTTGCAGGGTATCTTTAAGCGGTGATAACTCCTCCAAAGCGCTCTTTGTTAGGGTAGTGCCTCCTGCAACATTAAGACCTCCGGTGAGATGAAATTTTGTTAGTTAAAGAAGGGTTGCAGCCAGAGTTTTTATTTTTGAGGCTTTTTCTGGCGTTGTAGGTGGGGTGTGCCTGACTCCTGAGCCTTCATTTCTTCATCTAGCATAGCGGTGTTCCAGCAGGCAATATACACCTCCACTTTGTGCCAATATCGATTCCAGAAGTAGCTGTGATGTTTTAGATGATGTTTGGTGGTGGTTTGGTGGTTTTGGCTTGTCAAAAAATAAGGTTTCAAGAGGGGAGAAACGGGAGCTCCAAAGCAGGCAGCCACTCAGCACCACTGCATCACATGACCCCTACTGTGCACCTAGAATAAATGAGACCTATGAAAGATATATATATTTAGCTCTTGAATGCAGTAGGAGCAAAAACAATTGAGGAGATTGTTACAAATTTAAAAGTAAAAGATGTCTTGTAATTGTGGTGCTCTGCAATTCTTTGATATGAGACCAAATTGTTATGGGCTGTTAAGATGAAAATGTAAAGAAGCGTTTACTGAGATACTGTGTTTTCATGATGGAAAAAGCTGGACAGGTATATGCCAGGCTGCTGAGCAGACAAGGATGCAAATGTAAGTGATTACTGGTAATAAAGTAAAAAGAGATAACATAGATGTAACAGCAATGCAAACATCATAGAATCAGGTACAAGAGACACATGCAAGTTTGATGAGGTAGAAAGTGAAACCAAAAGCAAAAGGAAGAACTGCTACCCCGCAAAGAAAGTTAGCAAACAAAGCATGGTGTAAATGTGGGAAGCAGCACGTGTATGCAAATTGCCAGATTTTTGGTAAGCACTGCAGATCCTGTGGAAAGTTTAATAATTTTGTGAGATGATGTAAGCAGAAAAAAAGGTGTGCGTGCTGTTGCAGAGGTGGAAGCACAGAAGATGACTTGTTTATAGGTGCATTATAAAAGGCAGACTCAGATAAAAAGGAATGGGCTAGCCAATGCAAGCTACAAATGGCCTAAAGATTTCCTACATGATTAACACTGGCACAAAAATAAATGTACTGCCATGCCACCCGTCTGTGTAGCACACTATCTAAGAGACCACAGACCTTTTTAAGGCCATGCAATGAACTAAGTATACCTACTCTAGGATACCGTATGCTATACCTGAAGCACAAAGATGATGTGAGGCATTAAGTGGGATCAAAGCATGTGCAGGGGTCCCAGGATCGGTGGTGATATAGTTCTTTTTTGAAGATTGGGTGGGAGTTAGCTTGCCTCAGGGTAGGAGGGAGGGAGGGAGTCCCAGGTGGCTGGGAAGGTGCAGTGAAATGCTCCAGAGCTTTTTGAAGTAAGACACCTGGGTATGGTGAGTAGAAATTTGTTTGCCGGGCGTAGTCCATAGGCAGGTGTCTGTGGTACAAGTACGGCTGCAAGGGAGGAGGGGGTTTGGTTATGGATTGCAGAGTCTATGAGGGTCCCTAGGGAGCATAGTCAGTAGGCAATTGGGGAGAGCCAGCCTAGGTCGCTATACAGTGTGCAGCGGTGCTTGAGGTGATGGAAAGAGGAGGCATACTGACATATGTTGTTATACGCGACATCCCATTTATGGAGAGCAGTCTTATGGGCATTAGCAAAAGTGGAGACACCATATGTCAGTGCTGGAAGCAGAATACCCTTGGCAATTGCCAACTTGGTGGATGGTGTTAGCAGGTGACAAGTCTTATAGGCAATTCCAAGTTTGGCATTTGTTGCTTTACAGGTTGACTGGATGGGCAGACTGAAATTGAAGGATTTATCAAGGAAGACTCCCAGGTATTTGAAGGATGTGACACAATCGATGAGAGACCCCCCCCCAGAGTCATGGACTAGGAGGGGTTCCTTATAGGCCCTGAGTTTGGGGACAGTGCCAAATAGCATGGCTTGGATCTTTTTTGTGTTGAGGATGAGCTTATTAGCATTTAGCCATGTTTGCACACTCCTGAAATCTGAGGAGAGGTTTTTGTTAATGATGTTAACTTTGTCAGTGCTGGAGTAGAGGACGAGATCATCAGCATATAAGATAGCTGAGCAGGAGAGTATGGCATAATCTATGTTGTTGATGTATAGCGAGAAAAGAAGGGGTCCCAGAATGGTGCCCTGGGGTACTCTGATGTCAGTGCTGGTCACATCCAAGAGAGCAGAGTTGAATTTAACAAGTTGTAATCTGTTTGATAGGTAGTTGTTAAACCAGGCAACTACTGAGGATGAAAAGTTAAATCTATGCAGGGTTGAGAGAAGCAGGGGATGATCAACAAGATCGAAAGCTTTGGTAAGATCCATAAATACTGCACCAGTGAGTAGGCCTTTGTCCATGTTGCAGAGTACATCGGTGGAGAATTTGAGAAGAGTGGTTGAGGTACTGTGCCCTTTTCTGAAACCATGCTGAGTGTCTGAGAGAAGGTTGTTCTTTGTGAGATAGTCAATGGTTTGGGTTGCAACAAGCTTCTCCAGTAGCTTACTTAGCACAGAGAGGATGGCTATGCGCCTGTAGTTGTTGATATCTTTTGGGTCTCCTTTTTTTAAGGATAGGCATAACTCGGGCAATCTTCCAGAGATCTGGGACAATGCCGAGAGTGAGACAGAGTGAAAATCTTGGCCAGTGGTGAGGCAATCAATGGTGCTGCTAGCTTCAGGAGTCATGGCTCAAGTGAATCTGAGGCAGGGCTAGTGTTGTCAGATATGTTTTGCAATAGCCTTTGGGCCTCAGATCTAGATATAGCTTTAAAGTGGAAAGGGGGGGTAGTAGTTAGTTGGCAGTGGTCAGCACTAGATGCAGATCTCTGGGGTGTGCAGTAAGTCTGAGATGCTGTGGGAGGTGAAGAGAAGGATGAGGTGTACTAAGACAGGTCCATGAATAATCTGTTAAAGGCATTCACTATAGTGTTTGAGTCATTGCAATGTAGGCCATTTAGGATCATATCCCCTGAGGTCAATGACTGGGTAGCCCCAAGAAAGGTCTTGATGTGTGTCCAGAATTTTCTACGGTCACCAGCAGAGTTTGTGAGCAGTTCCTGGCAGTAGATGCTCTTTGCTGTTCTGATTTGTTTTTTACAGGTGCTTCGAGAGGCCCTGTAGGTATTGTAATCCTCCGGTAGTCTGGACACTTTATACTTCTTCCAGAGTTTGTCCCGTGTGCGCAGGTTAGCCAGCAGGTCCTTGTGTAGCCATCTTGTTTATTTACCCCTGACCCTTCTGGTGACCTTCGGGGTATGTTTATCCTGAAGTGCTGTGAAATTATCAGTGAAGATATCAAGGGCTATTTGAACATCATGGGAGTGATAGATGTCAGACCAGTTGATACAGGATACATCATAGAGGAAAGCTTCCACGTCCAGTTTGGCACAGTTGGTAACTGTGATGTATCATGGAGGGGGTGGGGGAGCAGTCTCTGGGCTCCATATACATAAAGTGGAATGTTAAAAAGTAAATCAAAACCGAACTGAGATCGTTTTTTAATTTACTATTTTGTTGATAAGATACCAAGTGAAGTTATGAATATTCATTATGAAAAAAAAGCCTAGAATGCTTTCAGGTACATGGACAGAGAACTAATACATGTGACAGGATGTAAATACAAGAAATCTGAGTGAGTGAGAACAGTTCACTCCTCTGTATGCAAGACAAGCTGAAATAGTTGTTAAAGAATATAAAATAACTCTGAGTATTACAAAACAAGACAAGTTCCACAGAATTCCATTCTGCAATTCATACATTCTTTCCACTATTCCAAGTTGAGATTTCATTAAAGTTATCCAAAGTCCATTCTGAAATTTCACAGAGTTACTTCTGTGGTAGTTTCACCAGCAGAATGTTATTTCCACACAATACAAGTGCCACTATGTATCTAAGACAAACAGAAAGGGGTTCAGTGGTTTTTCCCATATGGAAAATAAATATATTTTAGATATGCAGTATTTATAAAAGTGTATTTCAAATATATGTTTTATCATATGTCTGAACTTAAGTATATGCAAAATATCTCAAACTGACTGGTGTTGAAATATTTGATTTATTTGATTTATTTGCAGAATATATGTGACAGACATATTTAAGATATATCATAAATATATTTCCATGATATATTTATTATAGGTACATGATATGTATTTTAGATAGCTGCTTATATATTTTGAATATTTAATAAATATACTTTTTTATGTATTTCACACATATCTAAAACAGTTTTTAAATATATGCATTGTTAAAATATCTTAAAATACCCAAACAACAGGGTAATCTTGATGTAACATATCTTTATCTGTATATTTGGAATTCCTCTTATTAGCAACCATTTAAATATCTATAGTAGAATTATCATTTAATAATACACCATTATCACAGACTTAGAGATTCATTTATGTTTATACATAAGACTTGCCTCTTGATCTTATAATTTATGAAGGCTGAAATTGGTATTTACACCCCCCCCCCCCAGTTTGGTTCCTTTTTATGTCAGAGAGAGTTCCTACATATACTTGTGTTTTACTCTTTATCTTTCCCTCTGGTCTGTAAGCTAATGCTGTCAATTCACAACTACTTTAAAAATAGAAATTAGCATGATTCTGGTTGATAAAGTGTACTTTTGAAATATGCAAATTAGCTATGCAAATATGTACACAGTACCACAACAGACATTTGCAAAAACATATTTGACATATATACAAATATGTATTCTACATATATTCTACACATACTGTATCTTGCAATCAAACAAGATACTTGTTTTACTCACAGCAGAAGTTAGACACACACACACACACACACACACTCTTGGATCTTCCATCACAAAATATATTTGTACAGTAAAGAAACAATTGTAAAACTAAAGCAAAAATAGCATTAGTTAAAAACAGACCTCCCAAATAAAGCAACATTTAGCACTCTTCTTGAAAAAGCATGAGAACGGCACGAAATGTCAATCCTGTGGGGAGGTCTGATTTTTACTACTGTATTGCTACTTTTAGCTTTGGTTTTACAACATTTTAATTTTCATACAAATAAACTTTATGGTGGAAAATCTAAGAATTGTCTTCTGGAGTTCCTGATCCAGTGCGTGTGTGTGTGCATAACTTTTACTGTGAGTGCTGTTTACATTTACATTGTGAGCACCACTACCTTTTGGAGCTGCCTTCTTTACTTGTATACATATTTTGCTATAAGAAGATGTGTAGAAATAGTGCATTCAATATATATTTACAGAAAATAGTCAATATATTATAAAGGCATATGCAATATATAATCCAGTCATATTTATAAACTATAAAACATATTTATTTGCTATGTAAAATATATATTTAAAATGTATTATCAGTATTAATACATGTATTACAGATACTTTCCAGATGTATATCAGGCCAAACCCATTTTAACATATATGAAATGTATCTCAGAAAATACATCTCTAAAATATTGAAAATATATGTTTGTTACCATACACTTATTGTAGAAATTACAGAGTAAATTTATGCTTGCATAAAAATATAATACTTTTTCATTAGTGTCCATTAAAACATTAAAATGTAAAACAAAATATTGACAGTACAACAAAACATATACATTTAGTATATCAATGTCAAATATAAGACATACTGCATTGAATTCTGCAAATATCTAAAGTATAACTGGAAAAATGTACAGATATTGGAAATATGCGACATATTTAGGCATATTCAGACATAGTACACATATTAACAAAATACAGTATAGTTCTTTTCCATATGGGTATAATTTAAAACTATGGTATGGATATATTTTTGTGTTTTTTATATATTTAGCATCTTACAAGGGACACCAGAAGTCAAAAGTTATAAGTAGATTCAAAGTATGTATTTATGTAAAATGCAAAATATATAGAAACTACAAAAATATGTATGCACAAATAAGTATTTTTGATTTCATTCAAGGACACAAAACATTGAAAGAACAAAAACTTTAATTTTGAAATAGTATTGCAAAAAATATATTTCAAATATATACAGAGGCTGGGATATTCAGACTGTACCAGGCAGTGGCACAAGCCAGGGCACAGTGCAACTGTGAGTGTAACTGGAGTGCAGTTGCAGCAGCCACTTCTAAGAGTGGGGTTATTCTAGATGCCCTACAGGGGGCATGCCTTAGACAACTAGTATTGGAACCCTCTCGAGAGGGAGCAATCTTAAACCTGGTTCTCTCAAATGGAGATGGAGACAGGATCACAGATGTAGAAGTGGGTAGCCATCTGGAAACTAGCGACCATCGAACAGTATGGTTCACAATAAACACAGCAATAGAGTCAAGCCATACAAAGGCAAAAGTACTGGACTTCAGGAGGGCTGACTTTGCCAAAATGAGTAGTGCCTAAGGAATGCACTAGCAAATGGGCAGGAAGGAGGGTGGAAGAACAATGGGGAATAATAAAACTGCCATCACAGAGGTAACAAGCCTTGTGTGAAGCAAATAAAACAAAACGATGTAAGAAACCACTGTGGTTCTCAAGGAGGTGGCAGTGAAGGTTTAAGAGAAAAGAAAGCATTAGAAAGTACAAGGAATCACAGAAAGAGCAGGACAGAGAATTGTATCAGTTAAAGCAAAAGGAAGCTGGGAAGGCAGTCAGAACAGCAAAGGTCCGAACCGAGGAAAATATAGCCAACTCAGTTAAGAAGGGATAAACCTTTTTAGTATATCAGGGTGAAGGAAGACTAGGAGGGATAGTGAGGCTAATAAAGGAGGGGTGGGCAGAGGGTGACGGTGAAAAGGCAGAGATACTAAACAAATATTTTTGCTCAGTATTTACAAATGAAGAGGGGGAGGTACCTAAAACAAACAATAGAAACACTCTGGATACAGAAGTTGATACCAGCCCATTTACAGAAGAAAGGGTTCTGAAAGAACTCTTAAAACTGAAGGTGGACAAAGCAATGGGGCCTGATGGGATTCATCCCAGAATTCTAAAAGAACTAAGGGTAGAACTAGTGATGCCACTGACTACACTCTTTAACAAATCATGGGAGGATGGGGTGGTACCTGAGGACTGGAGGAGGGCAGATGTGATTCTCCTTCACAAACGTGGGCGCAGGGCAGAAGCAGGAAACTACAGACCTGTTAGTTTAACCTCAGTGATAGGGAAAATGATGGAATCACTTCTGAAGGAAATAATTGTCGAGTACCTAGAGGCCAGAGGGGCACAGGACCCAAGACAGTATAGATTCACAGTGGGAAGGTCAGGCCAGATGAATCTAATAGATTTCTTTGACTGGGTGACCAAAGTAGTAGATCAGGGAGGGGCTGTGGACATGGCCTACCTAGACTTTAGCAAGGCATTTGACTCAGTCCCACACAAAAGATTAATATACAAGTTAGCCATCCTGGAAGTGGGTCCCAAGATGATAGCCTGGATAAAGAATTGGCTGGAGAATAGGACACAGAGGGTAACAGTAAATGGAGTCCACTCTGAAGAAAGGGGGGTTAGTAGTGGGGTACTGCATGGTTCAGTATTAGGACTGGTTCTCTTCAATGTCTTTATAAGCGACATTGCAGAGGGACTGGAAGGAAAAGTATGTATCTTTGCAGATGACACAAAGATATGCAACAGAGGTGATGCACAAGGTGGGGTAGAAAGGATGAGAAAGGACTTGACAAGGTTAGAGGAATGGTCAAATGTATGGCAGCTTAGATTCAATGCTAAGAAGTGCAAGGTAATGCACCTGGGAAACAAAAACCCAGGGGAAGAGTACACAATGGGGGGTGAGATACTAACAACAACAAAAATGGAAAAGGACCTGGGGGAAGTCATATCAGATGACTTAAAGGTGGGCAAGCAATGTGAGGGGGCAGTAAGGAGGGCTGGGAGGATACTGGGATGCATAGGGAGAGGAATCACCAGTAGAAAACTGGAAGTTGTTATCCCTCTTTACAGACAGCTGGTGAGACCCCATCTGGAGTACTGTGTGCAGTTCTGGAGACCCAGTCTCCGCAAGGACATAGACAAGATGGAAGCTGTCCAGAGGAGGGCAACTAAAATGGTGCAGGGTCTGCACCAGAAGACAAATGAAGAGAGACTAAAGGAGCTTAATATGTATAGCCTCGAGGAAAGGAGGGAGAGGGGACATGATAGAAACTTTCAAGTACCTCAAGGAATCCACAAAGTCCAAGAGGGTAGCATCTTTCAAAAAAGTGTGCAAGAACAAGGGGCACAATTTGAAGATGGGAAGCAGCTCAGAGGTAATGTAAGGAAGTATTTTTTCACAGAGAGGGTTGTGGATGCATGGAGCGGCCTTCTAGAGGAGGTTGTGGGGTCAAAAACAGTGGCTGAATTCAAGCATGCATGGGACAGTCATAAGGCAATTCTAGGGGGTGGGAGTAGAAAGAAGTAGGCTGCTGGTTAACTAGGATCTGCAGCTTATTCATTAGGTAGGGAAATGGGTAAACTTCGTGGGCCAAGTGGTCCTTATCTGCTGTCAAATTCTGTTTCTATGTAACTGTGATGCGCCAGGGCCAGGTCCAGGTGATATTCAATGGTGCTGCACCATGGCTCTGCACCATTGAATATGGCATGGGCAGCACACAAACTGCACATGGTGCAGTAGCATTGCACTGGCACAAGCCACAGATAGGGAGCACGGGGATTCACTAGCACAAGTGCAGTTGCGCTAGGTGCATCACCCATGATATTCAGCAGGGGGCATGCAAATGAGGCCATAATATATGCAAGGCACAAATTGGGTCATTTGCATGTCATTATCGCCCCATTTGCATGCCATGTGCAGGGAAGGCCATCGACTTGCAACTGGTGCCCTGCACAGCATGACGTGTGCTGTGGGGATCCTGGGGCATCCCCCGCTCCATAGCCATGATCGCGCGGTATATGTTAATAAAGTAAGCCCTGGTAGTCTAGTGGTCCCCCAGTCCCGATTCCCTGATGAGTATTTAACATGACCATCCCTGGTGGTCTAGTGGTTCCCCCCTCCCACCAGAGCCCCTGAGTCCCTAATAAATGGCAATCTGACATCCCTTGTTGGGTAGTGGAATCCCCCACTGCCTGTTTCCATGATCATGGTAAAATCACATATTATAATGCCGTGGTGATCCAGTGGCACCCCTCACCCCACCCACCCACACAGAACCCCTTGCCCACCCTGCTCCCCCTGTCATCGGCAGGCAACTGCATCCTGCCCACACACCACCCAGCCACCCGCCAAATGACAGGTACAGTATGGACTGTAAGCCCATTGGTCCCCAGTGTGGACTGATGGGCTTGCAGGACATATTGTACTAGACAGTCCCAAATATGTGAATGGAGTCAATGGATTGAATGGAGTGAATGGCTTCCTCCCCGACCTCTGAAATTCTAGAGGCTGGGATGAGAGCAGAATCCACATCGAAGGAAAAGTTGCATTGGCAGCTGAGATCCTGAAGCAGAATGATGCTGCTTTATCAAGTGATGCAGAAACGTTTGTGGCCCAGGATGGGGCTGAAGATACATGGCAGTCAGTGGAGGAAATTCAGCTGATGTTGCATGAAAAATAACATAGATTTACTGAAAGAAGGCGAGTATTGGAAGAGGCCTTGCAGAAGAATATAGCTGCAATGGAATATGATACAATGGATCTGGGTCAGGAGAGAACACTAGAGGATCGTGGCCTCGACACAGCACAGCAGCAAATGGCTGCTGGAAATCCTGGAAATACCTTGCCTCATGTCAATGATGACTCTCTGGCACTGCAGGTAAATATAGTTACAGTGGCAGTTACCATGGATGGGAGCAACACAGGGGTTATTCTGGGACAGAGGTCGGGCCTATGACGGTCCCCAGTGGAACAGATACAGCACAGGCTGGTGTTTCTGCAGTGTCTGGGATGACTGAAGATACTTTCTTTTTTGGGGGGAAAGAAGTGTCCTTTAAAATAGGGCATACACACGGGGAGTCAGGAAAAAAGTTGCAATCTAAAGATGTGGGGAACAGGAGATTGAAGGAGTCTGTAAAACCGGTAGAAATTCCACCCCTCCCTCCCTCTTGCTGATATAGTATTACCTACTTCTGGTCCCTCAGTTGTCTCTGAGGGATGGGTAGCAACTGCACTACAGGCAGCAGGTTGGAAAAAAACATTTAGATGGGGTTGGCTAGGATGCTAATCTTCCTCTATCCTTTGGAGATGACCCAGGTAATTTATGTATGCCCATCCATGGGGCGAACCTAGATGCTCAGAATGGTATTACACCAGAGTCCCAGATTACGCCTGGGCAGTGACAAGGGCATTGCTCAGAGTCTGAAAATGTCTTAGAAGGGAACCCTGTTTTAGATAATATTATTTTGCTAGAATGGAGACATTCCAAAAGTTGTTGCAGTTACTGTCCTCCCCAACCCGTGCAGAGTATGGAAAGCAGTGACACTAGTGCTAAAGCTGTCATTGAGGACAATCCTGCAGAGATGGTGGGATCCATGGACACAGTAGTGCAGCCCCAACATCCTGCCACTTCAGTGTGGAAAGAGGACGTTAGAGAGTGGTTGTTCCCCGCTAATGTGAGGAAGTCCTCTGAACCTGCCACACTTCGAAATGTGGTATGGCTTAAATTTCAGGGAAATTTGGTAGATTTGCCTGATGGGCTTTATGTGGGAAGAATGTTGCTTAAAAATAGCATGAAATACTATGCATATGAAATATATGCATTAATACACATGCCTGGAGACCCTCTCTTTGACATTAGTTTTAAACATACTGCTGGACTGGATAGGTTTTGGAAGTTGTACCAAGACTTGAAAAACACTTCTTTATGGAAAACATTTCTAGCAATACCTTTGACCAAACCTATGTTTAAAAGCATAACAGTACATTTTAGGAACGAAGGAGTTAATGTTGCTGACATTATGTACTGGTTGAAACAACACTGTACATGGTTGTCCACCAATATTGGATGAGGAACACCTATGGACAGGAGGATGGAAGTATAAAATCACCCTCCGTTTAGAGGAGGGAGTGACTAAACATTTACCAAATTGTTTTTTTTTTTTTGGGCAGAGACAGGGGAGTACTATTTTACCCTGGTCAACCTAGAGCGTATTATAAATATGGTGAAGTTGCTCATTTAAGCAATGCATGTGAAAAGCAAAAATGTGGTTTGTGTAATATACTAGGACATATTGCTTCTCAATGTCAGCAGCCATTAAGGTGTAATTTATGTGAAGAACAGAGTCGTACTTTTAGGAATTGTTCATGGGTGGCCCATAACAGTGTGCAGACAGCTTTACTGGCAGATCAGGATGGTTATGTGACAACTGCACAGAAGGAAAGAATGAAAATGCAGGAATTGTTGACTCATAGTAAGGAAGAACTGTTACGGCATTAGGGGGAGTCTTTTTCAAATAAAGCTAGCCATGGGGTAGAGGGTGAAATGCATCGCACTTTGTCCACATCCCCTCCTCGAGAAAAAAACAGGAGGGGAGGGTAACTGTAATCCTACTTTCCAGGGAACAGTACCTGAGACTATGCTACTTCAGGAACAAGCAGAACCTGAGCCCCCACTCCAGATTTTGTTTACTACGAATAAAGGATCAGAGCCAGGAATGGAGGTATCTGCACTGGTGGAGGAGGTGCATGTAGAAGATCAAATGTTACACCCAAGTCAGATAGGGGTGTCTAATTTTCAGAGTTACCAGCTCAAAGGCTGCAAAAAAACAAGTTCATTCTCCTTTGGGAGATAAAGAGGGGAATGTTGTTGTTGTGATTTCCTATGAGGTATTAATGGATTTGAATAATGAGGCTGTGGAAGGGGAATCTGATGTCTCTTCAGTTGCCTCTGTTCATCTGGAAGTAGTGGAGCCTATACCAGGTGAAAATCTGAAAAGAAAGAAACTGGAAAAACAAAAATGATATGGGTCATAGTTTTCCCTATTTGATGTACATTGTGCTTTCTTTAAAACGCTTATGGATGGGGGAATTATCATAGCAACAGCAAATGTAAATAGTATTAAATCCCAGATAAAAAGTAATGTTACATTTGCTAGTTTGCAAGGTGGAGGGGGACAAGTTTTCTTTGTATTAGACACAAAGCTTCATACTATACCAGAGGTGCTGGTAGCACAGAGAGATTGGAGATGGGGCTCCTCATTGTGGTCTATTGGAGAGGAGCAGTGTACAGGGGTAGGGATATTGTTTACCGGAATAAATGTTTCTATATTAAAAGTGTTTGAGATATCTCCAGGTAGAGCCTTATTGGTAGGTGTACTTTTAAATAAGATTGCTTATCATTTGTTAAATATTTTTGCTCCCTAGACAAAAGCTGAAAGAAGTGCTTTGTTTAAAGCACTGTCCCCTTTTTTGACAACTTCAAAGTTAGTTGTGTGGGGTTGGGATTTTAATTGTGGGTTGCACTATCGAGACTGGGGGAGGAAGACAACTAAGATTTTCCATGACACCAAAACATTGAGTACAGTCTTGACACAAAATCATTTAAGGGACATTTATGACTCTTTCCAGCTTACCCCACAGCATACATTCTATAAAGGTACACTATCCACATGGATAGATTTCTTATTTTTATCAGATAGGGTGGAAGGTATAGTGGTAAAAGTACATCCTCTGGTAACATTGGATCACCTGGTAGATCAGGTAGTCATAAATCAGCAACCTATAACATCTGCGGGATGAAGATATTGGAAGATGAATATGGAACTGTTGGAGGATGAAACTTGTCATAAGGAAATTCTGGAACTTTTAGAAATCCGGAAAGATATTGTTTTTTTATATGAGCATCCTCTTGACTGGTGGAAGGACACCAAGAAGGATTTAAAATATCTGTTGATTAAGAATTCCTGTAAAAGGGCTAGAAATAACTATGTGCAGTATTTAGGACATAGGGCTAGATATCTTAAACTTCTCACACAGATGAGATTGACAGGGCAAGATTTAATGGTTCAATTACAGGATGTGAAAGGGAAGACATATGAATATTTAGCAACAAAAGGACAGACTGAAGCAAAACGACAGCAATTCTTTACAAAATGGACTAAAGAAAAGGTGAATCCATTTGGGTTAACCTCACAAAACTCGCATCATGTCAGCATGACAGCTTTAAGAACAGTTTCAGGGACAATAGTTAGAGATAAACATGGGTTGCAGCAGGTGGTTCAGGACCACGTTAAGACTATTTTTCAGAACAAAAGGGGAGCACAGGAGTCCTTCCCTTTTCAAACTCTGAGTGTCCCTCACTTAACTGATCAAGAAAAGAAGGACTTGACAGTTCCGATTTCTTTGTATGAGCAGCTGTCGGTTCTTTGTCCTTACATACCACTCTGGGGAAAGATGGTATTCCCAATGATTTTTATAAAGTGTATATTGATGTTCTTGCTCCTATTTTACAGTTAGTTTTTTTTTGCATATTCAGCAGGAACATAGGGTAGTTCCGAGTATGGCTGATGGGGTAATGATTTTCCTTTATAAAAAAGGGGACCCACATGACATCAAGAATTGGAGGCCTTTGAGTCTGCTATCCACAGACTATAACATTTTAACAGAAGTCTTGACAGTTCAGCTGGCAAAAGTGGCACAAACTCTGATTTTGCATGCACAGACTTGTGCAATCCCAGGTAGAAACATTTCATATAATTTACAGTATGTTTGGGAGGTGATAGAGCAGGGGTTGGACATGAAGCTGGAGAAGTATATTATGTTTCTGGACCAGGAGACAGCATTTGATGCTATTAAGCAGGAACATATTTGGGATACTCTCTCACATTATGGTATACCAGCAGTAATGATAGAGTTATTACAAACTATTTATGATGAGGCACAGGTTACGCCTCTTGTTGATGGTCATTTGGGAATTCCAATTTATTTACAGAATGGGGTGAGACAGGGATGCCCACTGAGTCCCCTGTTACACATTTTTGGATTGGATCTCATTTTGAGATTGATTGCTCAAACAGAAGAGATTAAGCCTATCAAGAATTTTCTGGGGGTTACTTTTGATAAAATGATGGTGTATGCAGATGATTGCACGGTAGCAGTAGTACATTTAGATTCTGGAAGATGTGGGATTGAGTTATTGGATAGTTTGACATCCTTTACTGGAATTAAGTTGAATAGAGAGAAAAATCAAATGACAGGGGTGGGCAAAGTCCCCAGAATAGTGGATTTTCTGATCCCAGTATTAACAGGGAATATTAAAATCTTGGGATTATTCTTTAGAATGAAAGAGGCAGAAGTCTTGAATTGGAGAATGGCATATGAAGCAGCCCATGTGAAAGTTCAGGCTTGGAAGTCTTGGAAGATGACACAGGAAAAAAAAAAGTTTATTTGATAAGAGCATACTTATCCCCTCTTTTCCTGTATGTGTCCCAGGTGTATCCACTACCACATAGTATGCATACACAAGTTATGTTTTTTTGGTTTTTGTTTACTGTTATGGGGTAGTAGACTTAACCCAGTTAAAAGGGCTCACACGTATAGACCCTGGAAAGATGGTGGTTTAAATATGTTGCATCCTCTAGTATTTTTCTTTAGTATCTTTTTCTATTCGACTATAAGGCCGTTAGTTTTAGAATCAGATGAAGTGGGTAAGCTGTGTATGGACCTTTGGAGCAAGCAATTCCTCATGGCTTGGGGCAGAAGAAGGTGGCATGTTTCAGATAAATTATTGCTTACATATGTACAGACTACACTAAAACACATTAGACAGTGGGAAATAGAACTGAGTCGGTTTATCTCTAATGATAGGAAAACGTTTTATGCTAAAATTCTGGAAAAATGTTATGGGGAGCAATCTGTGTTTCAGGTTCCAGTTACAAGTGATTGTCAAGCATTGCTCAGAAGTATAAGTAGAGAAGAGAATACCTTTAAAAATGCAGTATACTATTTAGTTATGTGAACATCAAAAGCTTAATGTGAAAAGTAATCAACAGCATAAGCAGATGGGGGAACGTATGTGTGGGGACTCTTGGTGTATTGGACAGTTAGAAACTATGGCACATTTATTGTTTGAGTGTGACTATGTGAAGTCTTTTTGGGATGATTTGGCTGATTTATGGAATGAGGATTGTTTTAAATATATGATGTATGACATATTAGTGGTAGGACAACTTCATACATTCTAGGGGAAATAGCAACAAAGTACTGTTTAAATCATTCTGGTCTGTATTAAATGGTCCTTATGGCAAGGTAGATGTCAATGATTTTTACAGAATGAGGTTGTGTTAATACAAGATGTTCTTTTTAAAATCCAGGCTAAATTGACTAGGATTTATCAATATGAAAGGGCTACTTTGGGGATGGTGGTATGTGATTCTTTGTGGAATGGGATTACATGGAAGGGTTAATTAACAACAGTAAAATGCATTGTGGGTCTTTCAACAAAGGGGTTTGTGGATTTGTTTCAATTTTTCGATTGTATGACATTAACATCTGTGCTTGGGTTTTTGGACAAGTAGGGAACGGGAGGAATATGGCTATAGATTATGGAGGAATGAGTATGTTTTGTATGTGTTTTTTTTTCCTCATTTCCTTTTTTCATTAAGCTTTTCAGTTATTTTCTCCCAGAATATGCTTATTTCATATTTAGTTCTTTTGGATTAAGTGTTTTTTTTCTATTACTTTTTGTTTTGCTGACTGTGTTTACTGACTACTGTGACCTGTATTTTCTTGCTGAATTATGTTTTTGAATTTAAATAAATTATTCCCCTACTCTTTTCGAGAAGTGCCATGGGATCTTTAACATCCACCTGAACTACCACCAGAACAGGTAGATGGGACCTCAGTTTAATGTCTCATCCAAAAGACAGCACCTCAGGAGTGCAGCACCCCCTCATGCTGCACTACAGTGTCAGTATTGGGATTTAACCCAAGTGCCTGGTGTGTGGATTGAACCCATAGCCTTCTGATCTTCCAGCCTCAGAGTTGAGTATGCTACCTGCTGAGCCACTGACATCTGCAATACTTCCCTGATAATGAGTACCAGGTCCAGTATTGCCTGATCATTAGTGGGTTCACTGAGTACATGCCTATGAAATGCCCCCTGCAGAAAGTCCAGGATGTCCCTGCTTCTAGCTGAAGCTGCTGTTGGGAGGCTCCAGCCTACACCTGGCAGGTTAAAGTCCCCCACCAGCAGCACCTCTCCATTTTCTGTCATCTTGCCAATAGAGTCCACCAACACCTTATCTAATTCCTCCCACAGTGTTGGAAGTCTGCAGATCACTCCAGTATGAATAGTGGCTCCATTCCCCATCTTCTGGGTGACACACAGTACCTCTGCCTATTACCCTTGTATTCCCTGCATCTCTGTTACTTTTATGCTTTCCCTCAAAGAAAGCACCACATCCCCTCCATTCCTTCCCCCCTCGATCCTTCCTGAACAGAGTATAGCTTGGCATGGCCATGTCCCAGTCATGGTTTTCAGTGCACTGTGACTTGGTAGTGGGCCACAATATCCAGATCGGCCTCTGCTATGATAGCCTCTAGGTCCACAATCTTATTTCCTAGACTTGCAGCAGTCACACACATTGCCTTCCAGATTTTGTTTCCACTCTGCTTGTTGCACCCCTTTTTTTCTTTTTGCTCCCCCCTTGCCCTTTCTCTTTTTAATGATCCCATTCCCTTCCCCCTTTGCCTCTACTACCCTGCTTCCTTTATTAATTTGCACCCTGGGGAATTCCTCTCCCCTCATTTTCTCCTTACTTTCTACTTCAGCCCGTGGAAAGACAATTTCTGCCTCCCCAATTCCTTCTGCTACTACCTCAGGTAATTTAAATGTTCATCAAGTAACAGTTAACCCATTCACTGAGCACTGCAATTCCCCTCCTGCATGGATGCAGGCCATCCCCTCTGTATAGGTCATTATCCTCCCAATTGTGACTCCAGTCCCTAATGCAGCTGAACCCCTCCTCTCTACACCATTCCTTGAATCATGAGTTGAAGTTCCTGGTGTGGAGATTCCTCTCCTCTCCTCCCCCTGTAGTAGACAGGCAGCAGCTCAACAAAAGTCACTGAGTGAGCTGACTGTGTGAGACCCCTCACCTGAAAACTGACTAATAGACGACTGTCTTGAAGTTCTCTCAATTGTTATATGAAGTGCTATAGTGTGCCCTGTTAGTTTGCAGGGCTTAAGTTTATGCCTATATTTCTTAATAACGATGTGTTTTGCTGTTCATTCCTGCTGTACCAGAAGACGTTTGTGGTTGAGGTTTAGAGGTGTGTGGAGGTACCAATGTTTAGGAAAAGTATCCCTTCTTTTCCATTTGTACAACTGGTTAATAGCAAGCTACTATTTGCATTTGAATTATGCCTTGTTTTTCTCCTTAATGGACTGATACCTAGCTTTTGAAGTAGCTATATTTTCTTTCACCTTTACAGGAACACAAATATTGGGGTCCTCCCATTTCTATTGTAAAAGATGACAAAGTCAGAGATTATTGTATATCAACACCAATGGTTAATAGCCCATTCAATGTAGCAGCTATTACCGTTTAGCAGCTTTGTTTGAGGCTATGAATTGTTCTCTCAGTTTACTGGAAAACAATATGCATAAATAAAATAAAAAAAAAAAAAAGAAAGCCAGATGTAAAATGTAGCCCCTTCTTATATAACCAAATATGTCATTGACCAACTGCCGAGATCATATATATTTTCATTAATGGGTTTTTAGCCCTTTAGGTTAAATGGGTCAAAACTCACTGTTCAAGAAAAATATATTTGATATGAGTAAATATATCTGGCATCCCTTGAGGACAGAGACAAACTTGAGGAGAACCTGAGCAAGTTTGGTGATGGGTCAGACTACAGGAATTTCAGATTCACTGTAGCCAAATGCAAGATGCTACATTTGATTGGGCTCCTATTGATGCAGTGGAAGAAGAAAAGGACTTGGAGGTTGTAATAGATAAGAGGTTAATGCAGGACAGTCAGTGTTCAGCTACTGTCAAGAAGACTTGAAAAATACTGGGGTGCATCAAAAAGAAGTGAACAACAGAGAAGGAGAGGTAGTCCTACCACTTTACCACTTTACAAGTCCCTGGTGAGACCCCACTGGGAGTACAGTGTGCAGCTCTGGGATCCTCAATGCAGAAAGGACATTGAAGTAGTCAAGAAGGTGAAATGCAAAGCCACCAAAATGATCAGGGATAGAGAGGAGAAAAGCTATTAGCATAGACTGGAAGGAGGTCCATATTGTGTTCCCCCTGGAGGAAAGGAGGTTAAGGAGGTGCATGATCTCAGTTTTCTACATACTGAAGGGTACTGGCATGGTTAAACAAAGATGTTTGCTCTGTAGTTCTTGAGCAGGATGTGGGGACATACTCTGAAGCTAAAAGGTGGTAACATTAGGGAAAACACTAGAGGCTGTTCTTCTCCTCCCAGATGACAGTGAACCTATGGAACAGCCTACCAGTGGAAATAGTGGAAATGAAGATGGTACATACTTTCAAGGTAAAATTGGAAACATCCCTGCTTAATATAGAAATACAGATATTGTCACCAAATAAAGCCCTTGTACCTTAGCCATTCCACTGAGAAAGGCTTACAAGGGAAATTACAGCAGGATGGTGGGGACTTCCCTATGTATTAGTTCATGTTTGAATAGCCTACCTGTTGGATGCTGAATGTGAAACAATGTTGGCATGGACTCTATAGACCTACTGTCAACATCAACCCAAAATGACTGTGTTGCTGTACAAATGTATATATGAACCGTTGGTCCATGACTTGCAGTACAAAATGGGAAGGTGAAGTCAGCAACTATGACTGACATAATTCAGTCATATCAACCATTCAGTTATTATGGCATGACCAGTATTTGTATTTATAAGCAAATTTATAAGCACCGCAAAACACTTCAGGGTGTGCACCGAGGCAATCCCACCTGACATGTGCAGTAATTGCAGCCGCTTAACCACAAACTCTGTCATGTATTATTGTTTAGATAAACAGACATACATACAGACAGAAAGACAGCTTGAGTGAGTTAAAAAGGCTACATACATGTGGGTTATACTACAAAAGAGTAATTAGCAAGACTTGACAGTGCTAAGACATTTTGTTTGTTTTTTTAGTCAGGTGTTTATACTCCAGGTACTTAATCATCCTCCATGGCATGACCCCCACAGTAGGGTAATCATGGTTGCCCTCAGCCCTCCAAAGAGCTGCATCTGGTGGAGACAGGTACCTTAGCTGGTGGTGCTGGGCCTGTGGGGGGTTAACTGAAATTTTTTCTTGGTTCTCCTCCCCAGGTGTCACACTAGTGAGTGTGGAGGGTGTACCTAAAATGCATTCAACATGCTCCTAATGAAAGTGCACACTGCTCTGGCATCAGAGCGTACTTTAGACAGCCTGGCCATCTGAGCATAGGCACTCAAGTTTGCTCCCAACCCTAACTCACCAGCCAGGAAGTGTGAGACACTTCTTTTGGGCCATTGGCAGCCCTAAAGCATTTTGTTTTTGACTTTAATAATTACTGTAGTTCCCATCTTAATAAAACAGGTTATAATGCAAAGCTCCATGTTTGTGCTGGAAAGCTGTTATGCATTCTTGTGTCTGCCTGCAAGCTGTAACTGTACTACTGTTAGGTATCCCATGGAAAGGGTGACCGCTATTGAGCACTTACAAAAAGGGTGACTCAATAGCAGCACCTGTTCTCAGGGCTACTAGATGGGGGGGTTGACTGCAGGTATAGTGACATCCTATTGCTATATGTACACACACGGGGGGGAGCGAGAGAGAGCAGGCTGTGCAACAGGCAGAAGGGGAAGGAGGATTTGTGTGGTGTGGAGCGGTGGTGGGCTGCCGAGCTGGCCCTGTAGCATGGTGGGTGGGTGGCAGGCTACATCTGCAAGGGTTCCGGGTTCTGGTCCAGGCGCACGTATATTTTGTTACACCCAGCCTGAAATTTTTTTTTCTGACTTTGCACCCCCTCAACATGCACCCCAGGAGTTGAGAATCCTTTAGTAGAGGGGGGGTGGGGGGTGTAACCCCCTACATAAACAAAAAAAGCAAGTCCCTGGTGCCCTTTTACCATGCACCAGGGTATACATCAGTGAAACTGATTTTCACTGATGTACATTCACCCTAGCAGTGATCTCCTTTGTGCAATCGGCGTTATCACATAAATCCCTACTGTTATCACATTTACTCCTTTGAAAACAGTTTGAGATACAAAATAGATGAAAGATGTTTCACAAGACCAGGTTTATTTTAACATGTTTTGTAGCTTTCTATATGAGCTTGGTGTTTTGGAGCTTGGAAAAGAAAAATGATTATATCTTTTAAAGGTTACTAAAGTATTGCTTTACTTAGGAAAATGTTTGAAGTCCAGATGAGCTCATTTTTTTCATGAACAGCTGTATTCAACCAAGATATTCAATAATCTAAGCAATTATGCCCCAGAGAACTATTAGGATACCTTCAGTTTTCTTTCCATTTTATTTCATTCATAAGGTGAGCTGCATGTATTTGAAGTGGTTAAAAGTGGCTGCACCCTTGTCAGGCTTCCTTTGACCAGTCTAAGCAGAACCAAGTGATGTTATGCTCCTGGTCATCAGAAAGATGTGCTAATACCACTGTTACAGTAACCCCATGTAGAGACAGTGTGCACAACTGAAGAGTGTTGTCAGGGCTAAGGATTGTTAAAACCACCTAGCCATTGCCAGTGTTCTTCACATGAAGCCTTTTTTTACTAAAGTAATAACAACATGCTTTAATTACTGGCTGAACTGACAAGAATGCTTCAAATAATATACCCAGGAAGTCATGAATGTACTGCTATAAAAAACAGATACTGCTGCTTTTCTCAGAATTGTATTTATCCCTGTACAGCATATATAGACTGTGTAGTTTGTATTTTGTTACAAAACCTCATTCTGGACAAATACATGTAAATTAAGTGACAAATTAGATCTGTTAGAAAATTACGATGCTTAAAAAGGTAGTCAGACATACCCAAACCTGAAATGTAACTCTATAGCAGAACTGTTGGTGACTGTACCAAACAACTACGATTTCATTTACAGCTACTTATTTCAATTTAATGTTTTGTATAGTGCCATTTCTTGTGTATGTCAGTCAGTCATTGCTTGTTGTAGTTGACAAACTTCACAAAATTGCAAGAGAAAAGATGAAATGTAGCTGTACTGCAGGAATAATGATAATAATTCTTTCGGCATCCTGCCCCCCCTCAGATCAATATTGCATTAGCTCAGCAGGCTGAAGCTCACATGTCATATAAAAAACTCAATACCCCTTTGTATCATATTCTACAAAGCCCCTGGCTGCTGAGTGTGTTCTGCTAGCATAGAGAATAGCTCTGTGGTGTACAGGGGCAATCTTCAACTAAAAGAAGAACAAAACAGAGAATTCACAAAGACATTCTAAAAGTTTTATAAAGCTATGAGTCGTGCCAGTATGCCTAATTCTGTTGCTTTATACAAGCGGCTTGTATCTGCAATCTCAGTGGATATGTATTTGCTTCCATCTGTTGATTGTTAGAGCTACAGTAATGTGGAGTTTGATATTTCTGTTTCCATAGGAGATCACAAGCCCCTTCCCCCAAATCTCCAAATTGGATGTAATGATCTAGAAAAAGAAAATATGAATAAAATGAAAAATAAATAAATAAATAGATAACATGTCCTTGGTACAACTACAGGTTTAATCATTCTTATGGCATAGATTTAAAAATAGATACCTAATATTGTGTTGCAATCTCTGGTCCACCTTTGTTAAATGGTTTATCTTTTGATTTTTGCTGTACTACCAGCTTTAATTTTTTTTAAACTAAGTGACATTGGAACTTCAGAAAGAGTTTAAATATCATTGTTCACTGGTGCAGCCCTTGAGGATGTATGGATGCTTGTGTAATGTGACATTTAGTGGTTTCATATATACTTCTACCCTGACAAAGGTACCTAAGCATATAGACTTAGGTGAAAAGAAACAAGACCCCTCCCCAGAAGGCTAATGAAGAGGAGGAGATGGGGAAGCCTAGGCACAATAATAACATGACCAGTACAGAGGGCTGGTGTCAATCATTTAAATAGTGGTATCGGTAGGAGGATCTCATCATGGGCTGCCCCACTGAACCACAGGGCAATGGCCTTATCATTCACTGGGGCAGCCAATGAGGATGCATGAATGCTTGTGACATGTGAGATGTGGAGTTATGATGTATGCTCCCATCCTGTAGAAGGTGCTCTGCCATATTGACCTCGGCTAAACAAAGCAGACCTGTTTGGTAAAATCAGATTAGGAAATATGGTCTAGCTCTTAGATGTCTTAAGTTCAGCATGGAGGACAGTAAAAACTCCCTTCTGAAAGGAAAATCTCTGGCGATCCTTGGCCTTCAATAGCCTTCTATCCTGATTGCTTTTCAGAAAGTGAGCGGTCATTGTGCAGTCCTATCTTCAGATAAGGGATTGCAGATGTAGGACTTGTAGCAGGAAGGTTACCATCTTTCTAGGCATTTTATGGTGTGCCATGGGATGTTTATTCTGGAGACAGATGCTGCAGCTCATAAACAAAGGAGAGGAAGGGGTATTCCACTGGATTACAACCTAGAAAAGAAAGAGGAATACCAATGTGACATATGAACCATATGGTATTCACCATAACATTATAATCCATGCTGAATAATATCTGGAGATCCATTGGTTGTCTTTGGCTTGAGAGGTATTCATTGAATGTTGATATTGGAATGGAAAATACCCCTTATTAGGAAAGATTGCAGAAACTGTGTTTGCATGCTTTAAATCAAAGAAGGGTACAAGGGGACCTATTACCATTATATAACATGAATGATGATTATGAACTAATGCATGCACTAAACTTGGTGGGAGAGCAGGAAAAATATGCTTTAAGAAAACATAGCAAACATTTAAAACATCACAGTTTAAAACAAATACTAGAAAACTGTACTATACACAAAGGATAATAAATATTTGGAGCATTTCAACCAATGGAATAGTAAACAGCTGTAATGGAAATATTTTTAAAAATAAATTGATATCTGGCAGCAGGGATTTGTGTGGACAACCTTGTCTATTTCTATCTATCCAGCCATAGTACATTAACTGTGGTAGTATAGTATATAAGGTGTTTCATGACATATAATAAAATATGTAAGTTCCTATAGCTGTCCATCTTAGGGAAAAAGTCAGCATTCAAACATAATTATCTGGATCAACATTTTGATGGTCTGAGAATTTGTGATGTTTCCTGAGATCACATATATGTTGGGTGGCTGTGAATTCTGAAGGCTGCAGCAATCTGAAGAACGCTAAGGTGAGATCTATATGCAGGAGAAGATCAGTTCTAGGCATAAAGAATGTATTTTGGAATACAACTACTGACTATTTGATCAAAGTGGCAGTTATATGTTTCCTTTTATGTTTTACAATGGGGCTTTTCATCTTAAGCTTTGGAAGAAGGATTTAATGGCAGACTGTGACACAAAGGATGGGCTCTCTGGTAAATGAAGATGAATAATAAACTGAATACCAGACAGATATTGTTTTATTGTAGTATAACTCAGCTTCTTATAAAAAAGGAATAGGCAGCAAAAGTAAGCAGTAGCATCATGAAAGAAGGTATTGCAGGACTAGCGTTTAAAGCACAGAAAGTGGAAAATGTTTTCCAAGTAATGGTATATAGGAGTTTCGTGAAAGGCACTAAGGAAGATCAAATGCTATCAATTTGTAAAATACAGACCACTACCTCATTGTTCACATGCAGATTTAAGTTGGCAGAAGGAAGTAGGTGTCAAAAAGTCTGAAATTTAAAATGAGGTAGTTGACCAGCTGCTAAATTAGCATCCCCTGGAATTTATACTGCCCATACCTGGAAATGAAAAATAAGGAAAGTCTAGATTACATCTCCCAGAAAAGACTGGGCAAGATGATCTGACTTTTATTAATGATATGAAAATAGCTTGATTGTTGGAGTACAATGTAACTATCAATAACTGACAGTGGTAGCCCTCGGTAACTGCAGTGCTGGTAATAGGATAAAGCTCAAAAAAGCTAAAGTGGAAGAGATGAATGCCCAAGTGAGAGGAACTCTGGAGGCCACAATGCTATAATTCATTTGTTTCTGAATATGGCTGCAAAGTCATGTATCATTAAAGGAGTCACTGAAGGGTTAAGATGACCCAGTTGGTGGACTATCATGTTTGAACATGGAAATGCCATTCCATTGCTCAAGGTAGGATAAACATGTGGCTAAATTGGATTTTGCTGATAGGGACATGAGTATCTGTTGTTCTAGGCCAACAGTAGGCATGATGCATTGAAGAAGATCAGGTACATCATGAATGATATGCCTTTAGGTATGCTTCACATGGTGTAGTTGAAGTAACCTAAGGATGGTTCTATGTCATAACAGCGAATGCAGAACAGTGATCACTATTATGGTAAGTGTATATTGTTGAAAAGCAAATCAGCGATATACACTTACTGGTGAACTGACACCCAGCAACCTAAAGTGTTTTTGCTGCCCCCCTCATGGGAGGCTTTGCCCCCTGCATCCCCCTGAATTAGGATTCTTAACACCAGGGGGCTGCATGTCAGGGAGGGGGCACAAATTGGGCTGCAAAAAAAATATTAAGTCCAGGAGCCGCAGGCAGCAGCAAAATTCAGACCTTCATGTCCCCAGCCCCAAACCCAGTACCTACTGTGCCAGAGCCAGCCTCCCTGACCACCACACCACACAGCTGGCTCAGTGGCAGGAGGCACAGTTCTTCCAGATAACCCCTGCCCTATCCCTCCTTCACCTCACCATTCCCTCTTTCTAGTAGCCTTCCTCTACCCTTGTGGTAGCTTATCCCAATAGTGCTGAATACAGAGTCGACATTTTGATGGTCACCCATATTCAGTTGCTGTTATATCTGGATGCCTCTAAGGGTGAAAGAAGCATTTTTTTCATGTATACCTTTTGGATCTGAAGAATGAGACAACAGAGGAAATGTAGAGCAGCTCGTTCTGGGGTAGTATGGCTTACATCTGAATGGAATCAAGAGGATATATAGAAATTTGATTTTGCATGTTGGTCTGATTATCTTTTTAGGAGAAAGAAGCATACCCCAAAATGTAAATAGATCAGATAGGATGGAAAGATTTGATGTTAATGGAGTAGATGGATAGTCATTAAATGGGAAATTGTCAAGAACGTAAATAACAAATGGACAATGATGAATGCTCAGTAATATCCAATGTACCATTTCTGACAGCAGGTCAAAGAGCTTGGGGCTACTCCTACAGTTGAAAGCTAGCCATACTGCAAAATAATAAAATCCTCTCCAGGAGACACTATAAAAATGTCGTAGAGCAAAATAGAATAGGAGTAGTTTGAAGTCATTGTCAATGTCAGCTTTAGTAAGGCAGGCATCGTTGCCAGCCTTTTTGATTACAAATATGACATTATGTATACAAGCATAACTAAGGAAAATGTCTTCAGATGGAATAAGAGCATTGATGCTGGGAGTCATGGAGTCCCACAGAGCTGATAAATTGCTTGGAATAATTTTCTTATAGCTAATTTGCATGAGATCATGCTGAGCAGGCTTATGTGATAAATGGGAAATGGTGACCATGTAAATGGGCTAGTCTTTGGTAAACTCTTTCTGAAGCAATTGTGTGAGAACATCTGGCTCTTGGATGCATGTTAGCAATTTGGGCAGAGATACAGTTCCTGAGGAAGGGTTTAGATGCCTCTGTCGAAACTATCAGTGAGAACTTGGATTAGGTGTTGCATGGAGTGTTGCAATTAGGATGCATCATAAGGAGGTTTTGCAGGCAGTTAATGACAAGTGGTGTGGATGGATAAATTAGGTGTCAAGATGAAGGGTGCTGAATGCTCTTCACGTAGGACACAGTCTTGGCATGGTACTTCTGCAATTACCATATATGAGTAGTAAGCAACAAGCTGAGTAGAGGCAGCTGAAGTTGTTGAAATTATTGCAGCTCTTTTGGTCATATGAGAATTTCCTGCTTGTCTTTCTTAACAGTACCTAACATTTTAGGGGGCAATGAGAGACATACATGCTGTTGGCTGCATAGCAGTAACAGCAAAAGTATCAGCCTCTTTGTGGACAGAGACAGCACTGAGGGGTTAAGAAACTGCATAAGCACAGAAAAGGTGTGTTGACTGGCAAAATATCAGAACAGTTTGTTGTCAAGAGCTGCCCTGTTCAGTCTTGTGTTGAACTGAAGTGTAGACAGCTGCTTTGGCTGAGAATGCCTGGTAATATTCAGAAAAAAAAGAGGCACCTCCATAGTGGATGGTGAGGTGGACTGTGAGGTACAGATAGGCATCTAATTCAATGCATCTTGCCATGAAGGTATCACAGATAAAGGTTGCTATGAATTCAAGAATAGATAACTTCTTGAGGAGTTGAAGATCCTTTGGTTTGAGGAGGACTGGCACATCTGCAGAGAAGATCACATTGTTTTCCGTTGTGTCATGAGAAGATACCAGCAAGGGGATCATAGTCATATATATACCATCAGTAATATCCCATCAGAAATTGGCTGGAATAAGATGACCTGAGCTAAATGAAGTAGGAGCTGAAGAAGGTACGGAAGACAAACAATCACCTAGTGGTTGCTGTAGGATGACAGAGGAATGGGATGGAGTCAGCTGTACTGGTACAAGTGTATCCTGAGGTGTGAGTAGAACTAGTGGCAAGAATATTCTGAGGTACTACTGTACTAGTTTGCCAGAAGGTTGAGGGGCCAGATTCAGGAATATAACTAGAGGGCACCAGGAACCCAGTTTCTATTGCAGAGACCTTTGTTTTCAAATGTGAGACCAATGATTTTGTCTGGTGTATTGTTTCTTTGAGCTTGGATACTGAATTAGGAATTGGAGAAACCTCAAGGTGGTATGTTCACTTATTTGGTAGCTTGACACAAGTGAAAAAAATGTATTTTTCTTGTCAGGTGATGCAAAAGAAATTCCCACAGAATGAAGGATCAATCAAAGGTTAGAGGAGGCCCATTCATTTTATCCAGGAGAGGCTGCTTTACATTTTCTTGTTGCAGACCTAATGGAAGTATTCAGGAGACTGGGATGAATATAAAAGATCAGGGACCCAATTTTCAAACCTAATTAGAGCACCATAAGGGACTGCCACAATCCCCCTGCCACAAGTCCCTTGAGGTGATGCAGCAATGTTAGACTGCCTCCCTCTTGGTCTAACTTTGTGTCCATGGGGGAACCAGTTTATGGGGCTTGTGCCACAGCTTTGGCACAAGCTGCCATAAATTGAGGGTACTGTTGCAACCTGTGTCCAGGGTTCTAAAGGGCCTTCGCAAAAGAGTCTATGACTCAAAGGGTGTAATTCTGATTTCTCAATAAATAAACAAAATTGGGTGCAGGTTTCATCAGACCCTTGGATGCAGGTGCAGCTAACTTTGCAGGAACACAGGGCATGGTTGCAAGCCATACATCCCCGTTTGAAAATTGGGCCTCAGGTATCAAATCGATAGCAATAGGATTACACATGGCAAAGATGGATAGTGACAGCTGGAAGGAGTTCAGTCGCTGCATAACACTATATAAGGGGATTGAAGCTGCTGCAAGTGTGGGCATTAGAACCACAGTTTTGCAGTATTGCAGGCATTAGAACTACTTTGGAGCAGCTTTGTACATTAGAAACACAGCAGAGAATTAATGAGTAGGCATTAGAACCACTGAACTGTGGGCATTAGAGTCACCACTTTAGTGTATATAAGGATATATGAACCACTTGGCTCTGGGTGTCAGAACCATTGCTGTTACCTGATGGGGTGTTAGAACTGCTGCAGCTGTGGGCATTAGAACCACAGATATGAATTAACAAGTGGGCATTAAAACCAATGAACTGTGGGCAGTAGAACAACAGCTTTTGAAGTAAGTAGTGAGCATTAAAACACTAAGCAGTGGGCATTAGAACAAGGGCCTTGGAAAATGAGCTGGCTTTAGAACCACTACAGTTGTGGGCATTGTAGCCATGGCTATAACTTAATTGACAGGAACTAGAACTACTGAGCTGTGGGCATTAGAACCATGTCTTAGAGTAAGTAACAGGCAGTAGATTCCCTATCCTGTGATTGTTAATACTATAGAAACATGAAAGCATAGAAGTTGACAGCAGATAAGGACCATATAGCCCACCCAGTCTGCCCATTTCACCTACCTATTACAAACCAAAGATCCTAGTTGATCTGCAGCTCACCCTTTCTTTCCTATTTCTAGGCTACCCTTATGTCTATCCCACGCATTCTTGAATTCTCTATTTCTCCCCCTACCACCTCCTTTGGGAGGCCATTCCAAGCATCCACCACTCTTTCAGCGTAAAAGTACTTACTCATGTCACCCTTGAACCCTCCACAACTATATTTTATGCCTCCTTGTTCTTGCACATCTTCTTTTTTGAAAGATGCTAGCCTCTTGTACCTTGTCTATATCCCTGAGGTACTTGAACGTTTCTATCATGTCCCACCTCTCCCTCCTCTCCTCCAGGGAATACATATTGAGTTCCCCTAGCTTCTCCTCATTGGGGTTTTCATGCAGAACCTGCACCATCTTTGAGCCCTCCTCTGGACTACCTCCAGTCTGTCAATGTCCTTCTGGAGATGGGATCTCCAGAACTGGACACAGTACTCCAGCTGAGGTCTCACCAGTGATCTGTACAGTGGCAAATCCACCTCCTTTGTTCTGCTGGTCATACCTCTCCCTATGCACCCCAGCATCCCACTCACTTTCCCCAAAGCCTTCTTACATTGTTTGGTTGCCATTAGGTTGTCCGATATGAGTACCCTCAGGTCCTGTTCCTGTTCCTGCTTGGTGGCTGCCAGTACATCCCCCCATCTTGTACACCTCCCTTTGATTTCTGCTCCCCAAGTGCATGACTTAGCATTTTTGGGGATTGAATCTTGGCTGTCACACTTCTGACCACTCCACCAATCTACTTAGGTCTTTTCTCATTTTTTCTGTCCTGTCTGGAATGTCAACCCTGTTGCAGATCTTAGTGTCATCTGCAAAAAGACATACTTTCTCCTCCTGCCCCTCTGCAATGTCACTTATGAAGACATTGAAGAGAACAGGTCCCAGGACTGATCCTTTGGAAATGAATGAGCACTAGAGCCACTGCAGCTGTGGGTGATAGGTCTATGGCTTTGACTTAGTCAGTGGGTTTTAGCTCTGCTGAGCTGTGGGCATTTGAACCATGGCTTTAAAGTAAGTAGCAAGCATTAAGAATCACTGTAGCCATGAGCTTTAGAACCTTGACTGTGGCTTAACTCACAGGTATTTAAAAAGTTGAGCTATGGGTATTAGAAACACAGCTTATTAATAAATAATGGGCATTAGAACCACTAGGTGTTCAAGTTAGAATCAATACCATAGAAAATGAACAATTGTTAGAACCACTGCACTGTGGGCATTAGAGTCACCTCTTTAATGTATACGTGGGTATATGAGCTACTTGGTTGTAGGCATTAGAACCATGGCCTTAACATGAGTGGACATTAGGACTGTTACAGCTATGGGTGCTAGAACGACAACTATGCAGTTTAGTGGGTATTAGCACTGCAGCAGCTGTGGGTGTTAAAACTAGAGCCATGAATTACTGAGCGGCCATAAGGACCACTGAGCTGTGACCATTAGAACCATGACTTTGGAGCACAAAGTGGGCATTAAAACTGCTAGATTCTGAGCATCTGAACCATGGCCTTGGGAAATTAACAGGTGTTAGAATAGCTGCAGCTATGGGCAGTAGAACAATGGCTATATTGTAATTTGCAGGCATTAGAACCAATGAGCTATGGGCATTAAACCACAACTTTAGAGTACATAGTGGATGGTTAACGTGATATGCTGTGGTTGTTAGAAACATGGGCTTTGGAAATGAATGGGAATAGAATTGCTGCAGTTGTGGGAATTAGAGCTCAGGGGTCAACCTTTTACCTTTTTTTGCACTAGCCAGCAGGACAAGTTGATTCAAAATTGTACTAGCCCTCAGATGGTTGCACTAGCCCACAATTATAGTGGTAAATTTTGATCACATATACAGAAATAAATGCAAGCCAAGAAATACTTTGATTATTGCACATTTATCCTGGTCTCACATTGCTTTCTGCCCCAGCAAAAACAAAAAACCTGAAGTGCCATTACAACAGTGCCCCCCATTGTTTTGTACCATGGCCCCCTCTCTTCCTCTTTCTCTCCCCTACCCCATGGAACCAGAGATACCACAGTAGCAGATGTTCAGTCAAGCAGTCCTAGCTCTGCACACACAATCGCTGGTTTTAATAATGTGGGACAAATCAGACAGACACACATTCAGAAAACTGGAAGCTAGTGATTTGGCAGTACTCTACCCTTAATCACAGCCTGGACATGAGCTGAAAGTCCTAACAGTGGAGTGGTAATGACTCACACTAAGCTTTTTGTGGGATCCTCCTCTTGAACTGCCAGATAACTGCAGCTCTTAATGAACTGTTAATCACACGTGGCCATCTGGAACACTGAAAGAAATTAGCATGAAGACTAGACTAGAGCCTGCTAAAGCAGGGACTATTTTAACTTCATTAATAGCCATGACAAACTTGCACTAGTCAAGACAGACAAGTAGAGAGTTAGCTGCAGTAGCCCTGGTCAATTTGCACTAGGTTTTGGGCTAATAAAACAATGTTAAAATCGACCCCTGAGATCTATGGTTGTGACTAAATCAGTGAGCATTAGAAATGCTGAGCTGTGGGAGTTAGAAAAATTACTTTAGAGTAAGTAGTGGATGTTAGAATTACTGCAGCTGTGGACTTTAGAACTAGGGCTGTGATTTACTGTAATTTGAGGATGTTTAAACTGCAGAACCATTGCTTTAGCATAAACAATGGCCATTAAACCACTAGGCATTGGTTTTAGAACAACTACCTCAGGAAATAAGTAAACATTGGAACCACTGACCTGTGGGCATTAGAATCACAGCTTTAGAGGGAGTATCAGGTTTTAGAACCACAGCCTTCGGAAATGAGTGTGCATTAGAACTGCACTGACTGTGGGCATTAAGAACCATGGCAGTGAATTCATTAGTGGCCATTAGAACTGCAGCAGCTGGCCCTGGAGAGCATTAGTGGGTGATTATACCTACTGGCCTTTAGTGTGGTTGCTCGTATCATGAATAAACTGAGTTTAAGGAGGGGGCAGCTACAGTGCTGCTCTGAAGAGGAGAAATGCTCATAACATCAGTATGTTACCTTAAAGGGCCTTGCTGCATGACAACTTTAAAGAACTAGGAAGTATGATTCCTTGGAACAATAGTAAAAATTGGCACAGCTGGACAAAGTGAGGAGTTGGTACATGGAATGGACAACTGCACTATCAGAAACAAGTGCAGATGACCACTTGGATGGGTGTGGGGACCCTGGGTAAATATTGGCATACCCGATGGTGAGTAACACACAGAGAAGCCACTGGACATGGCACCAGGAGTGCACAAGGTACAGCAACAATTAGTAAAACAGGACAGAGTAGAACAATGAGACAAAGAAGAGGGATCCCCCTGAAATGCAGCTGTGGGTGCACTTTGGTCATCATAATCCCAGGATGATTTATTGCTCGAGAGAGACTGTTGTAAGAAAATCAAATAGCAATAGAGATTTGGGCAGTAATGTAACACACTATCTTAACCATTCTAACCAGTGCAATCAGATTACGAAATGCAACAAAATGTTGGATTGTAGAAGGAGAAATATTGATAGTAGTGACAGCGGAGTTATCCTACCAGTCTATTGAGCCATGGTTAGACCACTTCCATAATACAGTGGACAGTTTTGGTCACTCCATTATAAGGTAGACATACAGAGTCTAGAAGGAGTACAGGTAAGCAATAATACCCAACAAGGTGGGCATTATTGTGAAATACCGGACATCCCAGGGGTGTAATGAGGCCCGATGCCAGAGGCCTCATGAGATCGTGGTCAGGAAACGGTTGTCCATGTACTGTGGCAGTGCAGTCAGGAGAGTGGTTGTGTCACACTTCCAACCACAAGAAAACTGAAGTGTGTGTTTGTTTGTTTTTTAATTTGTTTTTAAAACAGTGAGTCGCTGTAAATACAACATTCAGGGAGTAAGTCAAGACTAAAGGAAGTAGTGTTGGGGGCAGCTGTAGTTCTCGTTAAGCGAGAGAGAAAACATGGCAGGCTTTTCAAATTTTCTAGGGTGCTTTCAGCCAATTAGAAAGCAGGCTGGGCACCTCTAGAAAATGCTACACTGTGAAGTGGCACTTGGACCGGCTCTTATTTTTAGCTGGGCATCTACTGAAAAATAAATGCCCAGCTTGGAGTCTGTTTCAGCCAATCAAGTTTGAGAATTGATTCTTGCCATTATCTAAAGAAGAATAACATATATATTAAAAGGGCTAAAAAATAAGATCTATCAGGAGAGACTGACAAGTGTGGGCCTTTATAAATAAGAAATAAGGAGAATGAGTGATGACCTCATAGCAGTTAGTTTAAACAAGGAGACAAGACATTGTATGCACTTTGAATTCAAAAAATCTAGTTTTTTAACTAGAGGGCATGGGTACCAATTTATAGGAAAGCTCTTTAGAACAGAAAAATGAAAAGTGTGGTTCTTGTAATGTGTGGTAATTGTATGGAACAGTGAAGTAGTGGATAGTGAAACTTTGTCTAGTTTCAAAGGAAACTTGGATGGATATCTTTAAGAGGGTGGGATTAATGGTTACTACTATTCAGTAATGGTGGACAAGCTTGATGGGCTATAGCCTCCTCTTGTTTGAAACTCTGTCTCTAAAACAAACACGAAGCAACCAGCCAGGCATACAATAATGACATGAGCATTCTGGAGGACTGGTGTTGAGTGTTAAACTAGTTGTCTCGGTGGGAGAAGCTCATCATTGGATGCCCAACAAATCACAGGCAAATGTCCTTATTATTACAATTGATTTGCTAATGAATGTATATTATTGTTCTACATTAATGAGTGATACATAACTGTAGTTTTAATGTTTGCATTTTATACCATGGTTGAAAATGGGGACTTATTGTAACCCCTCACCCCAGCCTTTTTGCAAATGACAGGTGGCATGCTGTTGAAGCTGACAGCAGTACCTGGTGGGGACTGGGTTCGGGGAGGATGAGGTTACTCGGCACAAGGGACCTAGGTTTGGCTACTCTGCACAGGGGCACCCAAGTAAATCCGAACACAGGAAGCAATAACTGTAATGTCCAGAACCAGGAATGGGATTCTTCAGTGTGGCTTTTATTCACATCCTAGCTGAACAAACAAAGCATAGACGGACCCCCATGGGGCTACATTTCCTGGTAATGCAGATTAGAGACTACAGAACACTTTATCGCTATTTCCAGCCCTCAGGCTCTAAACCCACCAGGCACACAGCCTGGACTTGCACACAGCTTTGGGTACACAGCCCGACTTGTACACTCTTGGATTTTCCCCACTGGCCCGGCTCCCCCACCGGCCACTTGATCCGCGGTCCATTTGAGGAATGAACCAATTATCCTGTTGTGGTTCCCCAAACCACACTAGAGTCTGCGACTCTTAGAGAGAATTTTCCTTACAATCCCACGTCTGGGTACTTCCCCCATCACTGGCCAAGTGCCTGAGGCAAAGTAGAAATCCGCAGAAGAAATCCGTAGAGGTGGACCTGGTCACTAAAGATGGGGGGCCACCCACCTCCAGCTCCCACAGCCCATACCCGGCCATTTTTCTGGACACTGAACAATTCCTGTACTGAACTCTTAAATGTAGATTAAGGGTAGACGTCTGTCACATCACCTTTACATATTATTTGCATCCCAACACACTCTGGACTTGAAACTGCTTTTACTTTGCTTAGCTCATTTCTCTAGGCTTCCCAATATTTAGTAGTTCAATCCCCAGATTGTCACACAAGTCCCAGGGTGAAAACATAGGCCCTTTTAGCCAGAGCAGACACTCACCCTCACGTTGTAGGTGCCCCACAGGCAACTCACAAATCTTCTTTTCTCCCAAATAAATACTGGAACGAACAGGCAGCCTTTCCTCCACAAGCAGAACTAGAGGATTGCCCCAGAAATCTGCAGGGAAACTTTCTCGCCCCCCCCCCAGAGGGAAGGGGCACTGAGACCCGAAAACAGCTGTCTCCACCACTTCAGTACTCTTCTGTGTCTCTCTTTAAGGTGGAGACACACACCCTATTACTTAAAAGTAGCCCTCTGTCAGGCTGAGGCTCCTAGAGCCTTTACTGAGCTGCTTTAACAGCAAGCTCCCTACTTCTCACTCACTGAAAACCAACTGCAGACTGACTTGAAAACTCCCAACGTTCTATCTATCTCCCTTTGCTGCAGATTCCAATGTGGCTCATGCAGCTGCGAAAGTTCTATTGGTGATGTCAGTCCCTCAGTCTCAGCTGAGACTGAGAACAGAGTGAGACAGTGTGAAACCCATTTAACTGGAGTTTCACAAGCTGCCTTCCCTGCCTACCACTAGGTCTGACTGGGATTCTAGTAACCCCGGGTAACAACGGGGTTACACTAATGACCCAGCCCACCTCCCTGGTTTATCAATAAAATCAATTAATCTATCAGATACATTGTCTAGATACTGCTGTGCATAGGAATTACTTTAAGCCTTCTGATTCATCTGATGATATTTTCAACACACTGAAAAAAAATCTTTGTTTTATTTTGCTTGTAGTTGGCCCTCACATAGGACGATATTGTGGGCAGAATACACCAGGCCGTATCCGGGCTATCACAGGCATTCTTTCCATGACCTTTCAAACTGACAATGCAATAGCAAAAGAAGGATTTCTGGCTAACTTCACCACCACCCAGAGTAAACCACCAGGTCAGTATTTTCAGTTTTGCTGCACTCTGCAAAAAACTCTCTATATTGCTTTTAAAAAGATGTTCTTAATCACAGAGTAAGCAGTGTCCCCAATTTGATTTTTTTAAATTCAGAATTATAGAATTTAAATGTCTGTTTACAGTACACTTACAGTATGAATAGTGGGCTTTTAATTATGCAACCCCAAGACAGGAATTATGAATTCTGTACTAGTGAAACTTGCTGATCAAATGAAGAAGCACCTTCTGAGTAAATGTTTCTTCCTTTGTGGAAGGTAGATTGGACCAATGACCAGAGCATAGAACTGTGAACCAGGAGATGCTATATTTAAATTCTGTTGCAATCACCTGCCCACTGTGTGACTGTTAAGAATGACACTCAAGTTCCATTGGCTTCCGTACTCCAGGCTGCAAAATTGGGTAAAAGCAGGACCCTGTGAAAATACTACAGTATATCTCAGTTGAGCTGTTTTGGGAAAATAGATTTTAAAGATGTTTCTTATACACTATTAACAAAAAAGCCCATTACAAGACAAAATGTAGCAGTAGAGTCTAAAAGATGCCTGACTAGCGTTTGTTTTAATGTTGTGTTTTTATGGAAATGGAGGTCATCGGTAATTGTTTTGAAGATAATATAATGAAAAAAATAAGCTTCTAATGTTAATTTAATTAAAATAATTGCAACATTATTCCAGACTTTGAGTGCATGGAACCTCTTGGCATGGAATCTGGAGATATACATTCAGATCAAATCATTGCTTCAACCGAGTATAATACTTTGTGGTCTTCAGTGAGGGCTCGATTGAATTACCCTGAAAATGGGTGGACTCCAGCGGAGGATTCAGCCAAGGAGTGGATTCAGGTAAGGTATTTGTCAGTGCATTTATGGTGTTTGCCACAAAAATGGAACTTGACTGATAAAGGGCTTTTTTTCCCCCAGGAAAGTTTATTTTTTTATTTCATGTACATGTCAATCAATATTTAGGAATTAGACTGATGAATTTGCTAATCTGACAAAAGTGTAGCCATGCTTAAAAATAAATACTGCTGCAAGAAGATTTCTGAAGTACAATAGACTGCCATCTTAAGGCATTCATATTACAAAAGGCTTCTTCTGATGCAAGGCAACTTTACTTTGGCTCCCGGTTACATTAAACAGAGAATAATGGATGGGCAACTATGCACAACTGGTGTGTTCTGCCACAGAGGGATTCTGATTCCGTCTGACCTCCAGAGCGAAGCTCAAGAGGTACATGGGAATCAGAACCCTGAGGTGGCAGAACACACCGGTTGTGTATAAAGTTGTTCATCCTGTAGTTTTTATAGTTTATAATATTATGTGAAATGTGCATGCTGCAGTTCTTTCGCTTTCAGAACAAAACTGACTTGTGCAGTCTCTAGAGGTTCCAGAAAGCTATTGTACCACAGATTGGCACAATCACATTCCGTGAGCTTTGAACTATGGTACAACAGTATTTTGAAAGGGATGGAATTCTATATAAAACAATGTGCAGCTATACACTATAGTACAGCATGATCACCTGCACAGTAAGACTCAGAACACCAAGCCCTCAATAATGGCCCTATTAAAAATCAAAGCTAGTCTAATAATTACATTGAGCTGTTCTGGTGGTCTACCAGACCCACAAGATTGGTACAGGTAGAGTTGTATTTGGTTTTCCATTGGTTCTTATACATAATATGCAGATCCAAGTCTAATGTATAATTTTTAAATAGGTGTTTAGAGGATGAGACATAGAAATTTTTTGCGATGTATGCATCTATTGACACCCTCGTTCTCCCAGTCAATACACCGCCAACCTAATATGAACAAATCACACACCCAAATCCCAATCATTGGTCTCCCTCTCTCTCCCTCTCTCTCTAGGCACATTACTCCTGCTGCCATTCATCTTCTCTGTCCGCTATCCATTCCAATTCTGTCTCTAGAACCATTGAAGTATGTTTGCTGGAGGCGCTGCTATAGTTGTAAAGCAGAGAGCTGACTGGGAAGATGAATGGCAGCAGCAGGTAGTAGTAAAAATTGCAGATAGGGTTTGTGATTTTTTTCACAGTAGGTTGGTTGTACACTGACTGGAGTAGGGTGTTTACAGATGGTTGAAGGAATTGTAATATTTCTATTTGATGCTGTGGCCTCATTAAGCTCTCTGTGGATGATATGGGCTTATAATGTCATCTCTGAGTATTTGACATACTATCAATGTGACTTAACATTGATATATAGTATAACAGGATACTGACATCACATTGCTAGTATAATGACATTATAACGACATGTAGAGGTCACTGCTTCCCTATAGGGAAAAGTGACCATCTGTATATTTATTTAATTATTTGGTTTTTGTTTACTGGGTAAGTGCACTAGACAAATTCTGCCTATTTTCAGGCATGACCTGGGGGAGGGGGATACAGATGAATGCCAACTATCCTTACTAACATACTAAAATGCCAGCAGAATAGGCCTAATGGTCTTTCGTGTCTGCTCGTTTGGTCAGTCCCCAACCTGGGTGCTGACCTTGCTGTCCCCCTCGCCTTCTCTGGCTTCTCCCTTCCCAGTTCCGGATATTCTTGCTGCATTGGATTTTGCTTCCAGAACCCTTCCCCTGTACCTGTCCCACCCTCTTGGAACCCTCCACTGTCTCTGCCCACCAGCCCCTAGGCAGTGCATTCCATGGCTCCACCACCTCTCAGTGAAGTAGCACCTCCTCCTTTCTCCCCTGAATCTTCCCCCCTCCAGCTTCCACCCATGCCCTCTAGTGGCCCCTTCCTCCTTCCTTCGAAGCACCCCAACTGTTCCTCCCCTATTTACCCTCTTCATGTACCTAAAGACCTCTATTATGTCCCCCCAGTCCCTTCTCTCTTCCAATGTGTACATATTTAGCTCTTCGAGCCTCTCCTCATAGGTCCTGTCCCCCAAGCCCCAAATCATTTTGGTTGCCCTCCTCTGGACCCTCTCCAGGAGGTTAATGTCCCACTTTAAGTGTGGCCTCCAAAACTGCATGCAGTACTCAAAGTGCGGCCTCACCAAGCAGTTATACAGAGGGAGTATCACTTCCCTCCTTCTGGAGGTGATCCCCCTAGCGATGCATCCCAGCATCCTGTTGGCCTTAGCTGCTGCCCTCCTACAAGTCTCAGAGTTGTTCATCCTGACATCCACCACCACCCCCAGGTCCCTCTCAGCCGCCAGGACTTGTGCATTCCCCAGGTTGTACACTTGGCCTGGGTTTCTGGCCCCAGGTGGAGTACCTTGCATTTCCCTGCATTGAACCTCAGCTTCCACTTTCTAGACCATCTTTCCAGAGCCTCAGGTCCCCTGTGGAGCCACCCTCCCCTCCTCCCATCCACCACTGCCCCCAGTTTGAGTCATCTGCAAAGAGACTCATCTCACTCCTGATTCCTGTCCTTATGTCAGATCGTGAGGCGTTGAACAGAAGGGCCCAGGACTGACCCTGTGGGACCCACTAGTGACCCTCCTTGGGGATGAGACTATCCCACCAGCTCGACCCTCTGGGTCCGGTCCTGGAGCAATTGCCTATCCATCTGATCATCTGGTTCCCCACCCCATTTCTCCCAGCTTATCCAACAGGCCCGTGAGGAACAGAGTCAAATGCCTTGCTGAAGTCTAGAAGAGGACATCCACTGGTCTACCCAGGTCCAAGGCACTTGTCACCCAGTCATAGAACTCCACTAGGTTTGTCTGACATGATTTCCCGGGATGAAACCATGCTGTCTATCGTCCAGGCACCCTGACTTATCCAGGTCCCCCCCTAGCCTCTCCTTGACAATGCCCTCCATCACCTTGCCCACCACCGAGGTCAGGCTGACAGGCCTGTAGTTCCCTGCCACATCCCTTGATCCCCCCTTGTGGATAGGCACTATATGCACCACCTTCCAGTCTTGGGGCACCCACCCTGTCCTCAGAGAGATGGTGAAATCTCTGCCAGGGGTTTTGCCAGGACATCTGCAAGTTCCTTCAGCACTCTGGGATGTAATTTATCCGGCCCCGGTGCTTTCTCCATCTTAAGGGAGCTGAGGGCTTCCCTCATTCTCTCTGCTGTAATTTCCACTTCGGTGCCCCTTCTCCCTGCTTAGCCCTCCCCACCTGCCAGTGATGCCTCCCCTCTCCCCAGACCTGCCCGATCGGTGGGGTCCCCCCTCCCTCAGTATCTCTGTCTCCTCCATGTATGATGCAGCACCCATTTTCCCTGGTGAAAATCTGGAGGTGAAGTACTCATTTAGTACCTCAGCCTGCTCCCGGGTCTTGTGCCCATCTCTCCCTGATTTAATCCTGCTAATCTGCCCCTTCACCCTTTGTTTTTCCCCAATGTATCTAAAGAACCCCTTGTTCCCTCTCCTAATTTCCCTGGCCAGGTTCTGCTCCTTCCTTGCCTTAGCCGCCCTCACCACTCTAGTGGCCCTTCTAGCCATCAGCTCATACTCCCCTCGATCCCTTTCACTCCTTGAGCACTTGAATTGCTTATAGGCTGCTTTCTTTCCCCGCACCACCTCCTGGACCTCCCTGGTCCACCAACAGGGTTTTTGGGCCCTACCGCATTTTCATCTTACTCTTGCACAGGTGCTGGTAGCATCCTGCACCCCTCTCCTGATGATTTCCCACCTACTATCAGCGTCCATGTCTGACCCAATCCCATCCAAATGCTCCTTAAGGATCCTTCCCATTTCCTTAAAATCCGCCCCCTTGAACCAGATTAAGTTGTTGGTGGTATTTTTAGTGAATGGGGGGAAATTTGGCCTGGGCACCATATTATAAAATGGTATGCAGAACAGCAAGGTATATAGCAAAAATGTTTCAAACATTGTGATTTATGCATTAGTGGGTAAGAGCCAGATGCAAAGAAAAACAATACATGAGTAACCTACATGGTGAAGCTGTGGAATCTAGCACTGCTCAGGATTTCAAACCAAGACCAGACAGTTCCTAGGAGAGAATGGTATTGAGGGTTACACCACATACAGTAAGTAGGTTAATGATCCTACTGCTAAGCTTGGGTGTGTATCTGTACTCAAATGTGTTCTAGTCACTGCTGTGCAGTAGTCTGGGCAGACAAGATGGACCCTTAGTCCTTTCTGTCTTACAACACTATGTCACATTTGTTATATGCAATTGATTTTTTATTTTTGCAGTTCTCATTCAAGCAAACTCCTGTGACTTATGTTTACAGCAAACATCAGTTATAGCACATTATACCAGTAACTGCCAAAGATGTGCTGATAAGTATATCAGTCTAGTCCAGCTGACTAACTATAGTGGGGCTTCCCAGATATTGATCCATATCACTCTGGAAGTCATTCTCCAGTCAAGAAAAGTTTTTTTTGTTTGTTTTTGTTTTTTTATTATTATTATTTTTTAGCTGTTTTAAATTGTTTTGGACATGTTGCCATCAATTCTGTAGGAGGCAGTTTGGCTATTATTGCAGTTATGCTGTTTATCCTTAAAAATGTAATTCCATAGAAGTACTCAAAGGCATATTGGTACACTTCATAGGCATTTATTTCAGCTGAGACATAAGGTATTTGTAAACTGGACAACATAAATAGTCAATATATGAAATTGTAGACTGTGGACTAAACACTCTTGACTCTGTTAAAATTTAGATTAGCAATGTCTAACTACAAATATCACTATTGGGAAGGTTTTTTTTTTATGCCTGGCTGGCACTCCACAGATGTCTTCTAAAGTTCAAGTTAAAAAAAAAAGAAAACACATAATTCATTTCTGGGGTTAAGCTCCCTCAACCAAGGATGAAAATGTGTGCTGATATCTTTGGAAGGAAGCTGCAGATTCTAAATGTTTCATTAGAATATACATACTTTACCTGCTGCTTCATCAAAGTCTGTGTTTATACCTGTGACCGTAGCTCAGGTATGCTTCAGATGCTGAACATAGTTCTAGTTAATTTACTGTATGGGAAGCAGAGGTCTCTTGATTTCACATGGACTCTGTGGAACTTATCATAGAAACTGAGCTTGGAAACTGTACTGTATTTGGACATGTTTCCTTGGGGTTCCATGAAAATCAGATTTAAATTTGCAGTTTTCCATGGATCTCCTGATGTACTGTATACCCAGTATTTTATGTTCATAATAGCATTGAAAGATGTACCTTTCCATGGAATTCCATGCTATTATCAGTTGTTCTGTGCTTTATGTGCCCTGTTCATGAGAATACTGATGGAAACCATGGAAAGCATTTTAAGCTCCCATAATCATTTACATGGAAATCATGAAAATGTGTGTCAAAATACACCATGATTTACACAATCTTCTACGATACTCACACACAAAACCACCATAGTGGACAGGTCAGCAGTTCCCCAAAACAGCTTAACATAATATTTCCAAATACTCAGCTTTAATTTTTAGTTTCCATTATAGCAGCTGAAACTTCATATCTTTGGGCTAAGTTCAGGTTCACAAAATCGTCTTGCTAACACAGTCTCTATGCGGTTTTATTAAATTGTAACTTTCTTATACCCCCATCGACTGTTGTGCTTCCTGGAGCCTGTTACCCAAATGGCTGACATTTTGACATCACTGTCACAACTATCAGCTCTTAAAATGGTGTTTTTAAAAGTTGGCTTTCTGTATAACCTTGTTTATAAATGCTCCCCCTCTTTATACAATCTTTTTCCATGCTATATTCCCTGGAAACCATGGAAGATTTAGAGACACCTTAGACAATCTAGGATTGAACCTGTTCTGTGAACATAAAGAGCAATGATAAGTCATAAATTAATATTACTTTTAAAAGAAGTCAACTATTAACTTTTGTATTAAAGCCCCCCTTTTCTATTGCTAATTAGAATATTTTCTACCTGGCAGGAAATGTAGGAAAGGTTTGTACCTGGGGGCTGATATATCTAGTTCTATTCCCCTTCATACCTTATCAACATTGTGACCTCACTGGTTATGGCATTGTTACTGCCAATTAATTAATTAATAATTCATTCATTTATTTATATTATGTATGTATGTATGTATATATGTGTAGAATTTTCTGCCACCAGGAAAGGTATGCTGATCCAAATTTCATTTACTGGTGTGACCTGGGAGACAATTAAACACAGGGAGGTTACATGATTTAGGTAGGGTAACAGCATTCAAGTGGTCATTTTAGGACTCAGACCTAGGTGTGCTGAGTCTTCAGGTTTAAAACTCAGTGCTCTAACCTCTAGGATATACCACTACCCAATCCCAAGAAGAGACAATTGCTTTCTTACCAAACTGATCACTAAAGATATCACAATTGTTGTTACTATGAATATTTTTTATTACTTGATCTTACTTTATTGTATTTTTTATTTTATTGTTTTTGCTGTACAGTGTTGTGATATTTTGGAACAGTGTCTAAAAATAAACTTGATTTGACAACAGTTGAGGTCACAATGCCGATGAAGTATGAAGTATAATAAAGCTAGTTATAAAATGGGTAGGGAATTTCCTGCATCTTGATCAGCTGTGAGGGTTCAGAACCCAGTGCCTGTTGGCAACCAGGATGCAGCACACCCAGATATTCATGTCTCCTAGAATTTTCAGAAAAAAAATTCTGTCAACTCTGTTTGTAGACTATGAAAACCACCCACCCCCACATACCATACTTCAAAACATGACATAGAAACATATTTCTCTAACCCCAGAGTCTGCCACCCGCACAACACAAGTATGTAAGTTTAGAATAAATGTTCAAAGTCCTCTTCTGACATTTTTATCACCTTTCCAATTCAGGATCCTCCACTTCTGTCACTGAGCTCACAGCAGCCTCCACTCAATAGATCACCCACATACCGACCCTCTTGCTCACTGACTCTTCACTTTCTACAGCATTTCAAAGAGCCGCACCAAGAGCTGTGGCAACAGGAGGCAGGAGGTCCTTCATGTTTGAGCCACACCATGACCTGTGGCAACACCAACTAGAAAAATCCTCCTGGAAACTATCGCAATTTCTTGGTCTAGCTGCAGCAACAATGTACAGAATGCCCTTTACTTTCCCAAGTACTTCAAAGAACCACCCTGAGAGTTATGGTCTCTCTGTTGCTCTTATTCAGTTGCATCAGTCTCTCACTCTCTCACTATCTGTAACAACAGCAGCATCACGCTTGTGTCTCTCTGTCTCTCTCTCTCTCTCTGTCTGTCTGTCTGTCTGTCTGTCTCTCTCTCTTTCTCTGTAAAATAAAGCCATATTAAAAGAAAACAGTTTCTTAATGAACTTACCCCCAAAGCCTTACCCACTTTTCAGAACAGAAAAGCATTTTCCTAAGGACTGAAACTTACTTAATTTTATTTTGGTAAGCTCGGCTATCACAGAAAGCACGTGAGCAGTGCAGAGCTCCACTGTAAGATGAGGTGGCACTACACAGCACCTGACATGTTCCCTAATTGCGCAGCTTACACAAATAAAGTTTCATTGCTTCAAGACATTTTTTTTTAATTTTTTTTAAATCTTAATTGGGGCTAAGGCATTGGAGGCTGAGGAGTTTCATTAAAAGACAATTTTCCTTTAAACAAATAAAGCCAAAGAATAAGTGTTTCTATACAGACACAGAATAGTTTGCTGACAACTGCTGTATAGTGGCACAATGCTGGCACAGAGCTTTTACTTAAAAACACTTTTAAATGTAATTTTTTTCATGTCTTTATGTGTAATTTGGGGGGGGGGTTGTTTGTATTCAAATTTGTTTTTTACAGGGGACTGATTTTATAAGCACAACAAGGAACTCCAGATCATTGGTTGTCTGAGTTAATTTTACTTCCAGGTTCTAAAGGCACTCAGCCCTAGCACTCCATGCCTTATTACACACCTGGACTTGCATGAACTCCAGACAACTAACATCTTGTTGTCTCTTGTCACTGACATATGTCAGCTTTCAGAGAGAGACCTGTTCTATGTAACATACCTTAAAGTAATATCTGACTCTTTGGTATGCTAACACTGAGTGTAACACATTTCTGATTTCCTGTGGGGCTGACCTGGAGCTTGGCTGAGACAATGACTGTACTGCACTGAGGAGTCTCAACATGACAACCCCCCCATCCACTTTGGGTACCAATGTCTACTTATGTCTGAAAGCCTGATCCTCATAGTGACCCCATATGTGCAACTTGCACATATCTGGGGTGCATTGACTTGCAGTTGCAGTAGCAGGCACACCTGCTGGCCTCCACAAACCCCATTCCCTGTGGTCTGCTGGTGCGGAACCACGCATTGGGGCAGAGGGGCCATATGGGTGGGTGGAGTGGGTCCAGACCACATATATCCAGTTGGATGCCCATGCCATTTGATAGGTGGATCCCTGCCTATGCATGGTGAAGGGACAGATGGGAAGTGGCAGTCTTCCAGAAATGCTGTATCCCATTTGTGAAAATTAACTCTGCAGATTTATACCAGCTAATGCTGGTATGGGCCCCAGCCTTCCCTAGGAGTTCAGAGGGCTAGGTGTCGACAGTCTGTCCACTGATCAGGCTCTGTAGGGGCTCCAGAGGCCAGGTGGGGGGGCATATTAGCAATGCTACACCCCTATTGCGGCATAGCCTATGCTTTTTCCATCCACCATCCATATCACAGTAATCCCTTTGTGGATGAGGCGAATGCCTGCCCTTACTCCTTATCTACCCTATCCTTGTTGCCCACATAGCCAGGCATGTTGCTTCTAACTGGGTGTGGTGGCTGCCAAACATATATATTTGTGGATCCCATAGACTACCCCTGTAGTCTTCATCCTATGTACAGGCCAGGGGCACTCTGCAAATTTTCCTGCTCCTCCACACATGCAGACCATTTGTGGGAAGCTTCTTAGGATTGAACCCTAAATAGCCTGATGTCTAGGACCTATTATTGCAGTTGGATCTGCATTGGAAAAAATCATACGCACTGCAGGTGATAGATTCAGCATGGTGAGGCTGAGGCAGAGCCATATTGAGGTGCACCTAAATTCAGTGCTTTGAAAATCCAGCCCCAGCAGTTTTATTTTAGGCTTTGGTATCTGGGTATGGTCCACTAGGCACAAGTGCTTGTTTTCAGGGATGACCTGGGAGCACTGGGGAGGTTAAGTGACTTGCTTAGAGTCACACAGTATCTAAGTAGAGGTTATGGGAATCAAATCCAGGTCTGCTGGATGTACCAAGCTCATTTACAGATCATTACTCTAACCTCTAGGCTATATTGCCAGCCCAATTTGTTGTAGAGCTCATATCATTGATAGCGCCTAGCCCCTCAAGGATAAACCAGATACCATACATGACATATTCAAGAGCTTGTGAGCTTCTTAGATGTTTCTATTAGTCGTGTTTTGTTTCTCCAGTGTACTGTCAAAGAATATGGGCTACAAAAGCTCTCAGAATATTTCAGTGCCCATTTAAAAACAAGAAAATACGGACACAAACGCAAAGTTTAGTTGAAAACTACAGACCTTTACTTTCCTATCATTTTATTTGTTTACTTAATCTCAGGACTGTGCGTGTGTTTCTATGGTAACAAAAGACATGCTAGAACAGTTTTCTTTATTTTTGTATTTCTGGTAAATGCTTTTAGCATTTTAAAAACAGGTCAGGTAATGGGGCATGTAGTTCCAATAGTTTTCCATAGGAAACCGCTGACTGACTTATTAAAACAATATATTTTTTGGTCAAAGGCAAAAACTGTCTAATTCAGCACATCCTGTGGGACTTTCTGTCTGCAAGGAATCCGAAAAACAAACTAAGAGAGGGTGAGAAATAGCTAAGGAGCTCCAATACTTGGCAGCATTGCTGGCATTTTAAAGCTGCTAACAGAATTTAGCTGTCATCTGCTTAGGTCAAGGGAATCACAGTGAATTCATCAAGTTCTTGAATACTTCAAGTATAACTGATGAGTTTTAATTTACTTTTGAAACAAGAGACAGAGTGAGTTTGCTGTGAGTTTGCTGTCTCTTCCCCCAAAGTCTTGGATTTACTAAATGTTACCATAAACATATATTTTCCTTTTTTATTACTGACCAAGCCATATTGCTGCCAGATAATATTTACTGGGCAAAATGAGTCTGGATGTGTCACTTTCCCTGTTTCTACCTTCAGTGTTTTCTCTTACTTATGTTTTTAGTCAAATAAAGTGTGTGTGTGTGTGTGTGTGTGTAAGTCTGTCTGTCTCTCTGTGTGAATTATGGAAACACAGTTTTACAAAATGTTAATTGTTGTTGTTTTGGACAAGTATGTTTTTATTGATTACCTAGCAGTACTGTTGCCAAGAATCACAAAAGTATACATGCTCCCCAAATGAAAGGCATCATGGGTAATCATTGCAGAGAACCATGAAGGAATTTAGGCTGGCAATACTTTAAGCAGGACTTTTAAGGTACTAAAGGGTCTCATAAACAAACCTTTAAAGAGCACCAGGTTCAGTGCTTTCACCAACCCCCGGTGTCTGACCTGACAAGAACTCAAACAGTCTTTGTCTTGAAATTTTCCAAATTGTAGTTTTTAAAGGGGAAGGCATCATATTTCCAGGCTGGGAGAAGCCAGCTGCCTGATCCCTTCCCCCCTTCCTGGTCCCTAAAACTGAAAACTCTACACCCATGCCACCCTTGCTCTTCAATACTTTGTGACATAATAAGTTGTAGAATGCAGGGACATGCTACTTTGATATGAATGGGACAGATTTTAAATGTTCTTCTATATTTTAAAGGTCCACTGGGGGTCAAATCAAAGCCACTGCCTAACTAACATGGCTGTTGTTAGTTGAGCAGTGGCTTTGATTTGATGCCAGTGAATCTCTAAAATATAATAAAACAACATTTAAAATCCACCTCATTCATATCAATATTGTGCACCCCTGCAATCTACAAACTATTACATTACAAAAGGTTGGAGAGCGACCAGGAAGGGAAAGGGATTTGGTAGCTGGCGTTTCCAAGCCAGGAAATACGATCTCTACCCCATTGGATCAGACAGTGTGCGACAGTGGGGGGTTTTAAACAAGCATTAAAATCCTTTCTGTGGATTAAGGCTTTTGGGGAAGATGTTGATCTGGTTTGATTTTATTGTTTCATCATGTTGTTTGATGTGATTTATTTTATCGGTTTTTTATTGTAATGTATTATCTTGATGTGATTTTACAATTTGTTCTGCGCCTTGATTTTTGAAAGGTGCAATAAAAATAAAGATTATTATTATTATTATTGTTCAAAAAGGTTCTATGTGATAACAGTGATCATGGAACAGCGATCACCATTTGGTCAAGTGTACATCACTGAAAATGAATTTCAGCGATGAACACTCGTGGCGAACTGCAAGAGGGCACCCGAGATCGATAGGTCTCTTTTTTATGAGGGGGGGCTGCACACCTCCCTACTAAAGGATTCTCAGCTCCAGGGGGGTGCTTGTTGGGGGGAGTGCAAAACTTAAAACAAAATAAAAACAACCTGGCACGAAAACACGATCATGCCCAGAACCAAATCCGGCACCCTCCCAACCCCAGCCTGCCACCACCCACCATGCCACATGGCCTGCTCGGCAGGCCACCACCGGACTACACCCCACAAACCCTCCCTCCCCTTCTTCCCATTGTACAGCATGGTCCCACCCCTCCATGGGCATGTATACATAGCGACATCCTGTAGCTATATTCACCTACCCCCCATATCCAGTCACTACCCTGCCAGGTAGCCCTGTGCACAGGCACCATGATTGAGTCACCCTTTTTGAAAGCACTCAATCACGGTCACCCTGTACACGGGATACCATTCAAAAACTACAACATGAAAAATTACATGAGGACTAAGGCACCACTGGGGGGCTTGGAATCATGCTGGACACAACAGGGCTGTTTCAGTCCTACTGAATACACATCCAGCCTAAATTCCTTCATGGTGACTTACATGTATCACCCAACAAGGAAGAATGGGTAATTTTGTTTCTTTAAAACTTGGCTTTATACCCATTCCACTTTTTGTGTAATCTTTATTTGCTTTTATATTGAGGTTCTTGTATTTAAAAATTTTTTCTAACATTCTCAACTTCTTTCTCCTTATTCTTTTTTTATGTTGTCTTGCACAGCAACATCTTGCAGTAGTATTAGCAGAGTCAGAGGTGTGTCAGTGTTGGCAAATGCTTTAGTAGGTGTGTCCCTCATTCCCCAAATAGTCAGCATGCTTGTGCTGACACAAGAATTATGTAAAGTGCCACCAACTTGAAAGATATGTGCCGCTGCAATCAGATACAAGCTCGTCATGCAGCAGCACAGATGACACGCCTCCCACATGTGCCTTTCCTGGTGAAACATTTCAACAAACATGGCGGTGGCAGCTACCACCACACAATCCCAAAACACAGCCAACACTGGGGGAGAAATCCCCATGTTGGCATGTCCTCCCACCTCCCCACATTGTGTGACACACTGGGAGCCCACCCCAGTGTGCCGCCACTCACAGAAAGGCGACCGTGTCGGCATGTTCCTCCGCCCACCTCCATTGTGTGGCACACTGGGAGCCCACCCCAGTGTGACCTTCTCTGAGGTCTGTCATTGTTTCAAGTCAAGGTCTTAACATCATGATTTGTTACTGCTTTAAATTCTGGACTTAAACCTCAACCATTGCCTGAGGCATCATTTGAGTCCTCCCTTCTGTCATTGTCCAAATCAAGGTCCCAACATCACAATCTGTCTTTGCTTCAAATATTGGACTTAAACCCCAACCATTGCCTGTGGCATCTGTCGTGTTCTCCCTTTGAACAGTCCTTCCTACCTAGGCCACCATGTCCAACCCTCTCTTATCTCGGCTGACCTTCCTTCCCCACTCCCTATACCCCCTCCCCTTCCTACCCCACTTGCCAGGCCATGCCTACAGTACTTATCATAGGACTCTTACATCTCAATCTTCTTCGCACTTTGATGCTAGAGGAACTGACTCTCCTGCTCACTATGACTCCTCCAATGATATTTACTGTATAAACTTTAGCTCATTACCTTACATCCACATATCTGTATCCATGCAATTGTATTTAAATGGCACTACCTCCTGTTGCAAGAATCTTGTCACATGCGATGGTTATATCTTATTATGTTGTTATTATTACTATGTAATTATTATGTACATTCACTCAACCTGTGATGTCTTAACCCTGTTGGTAATTGTTTTGCCCCAGGTCCATCTTGTAAATGAGCTTGTCTCAATGATGTTCCACCTGGCAAAATAAAGATTTTGATTGATTGATTTGTTTCATTTCACCTGTAAAGAAAGAAAATGGTCCTGTGATGTCTGTTTTATTTTTTGTACCTGAAAAATAGAAAAGGGTCCCTCGTTGTGTGCAGTGCCCCCTCCCCATCCCACACCCACCCTCTGTGCACCCCACCTACTCTTACCCCCCTCACCCCATACTTACCTCCTTTTCATATTCACTCCAGATCTTCAACATTGCCATTTTTTACACCTCCTCATGAACAGTACAGCTGTCATTTTTCACATCCTGCCCAAAATATGTTTTCGCACCTGTGGCACCAAATGGCGCAGTCACTTGCAAAATCACCTTCGGCTAACGAACTGATAGTGCCACTGTTCATGAGGTGGGGTCACAAAAAGCCCATGTTGAAAATTAGGAGTGAAAATACCCAGGGTGCAAGGGTTTACAACCATAACGCCCCTCCCTGTAGAGACTGACAGGCATCAGGGGTGTGACTTGGGATTGTCGGCTGTAATACTCACTCCATTCCACCCCCACCCTGCAGCCAGTGACGAGCATCGAGGTGTGCCTTGGACTCTTTGGCCACAAAGTTCACCCCATTCTCCTATACTGCACCCGTCTCAGCATATTTCCTTATGGAATGGGGTGAGCGTAAGACCCCAAGGCACACCACGACACTCATCTGTGTCTGCAGGGTAGGGTGAGGTGAAATGGCTTGAGAGTTATGGCCGATGACCTAAAGGCACACTCCAATGCCTGTCAGTCTCTGCAGGGTGGGGTGGGATGGCTTCAGTTCAGTACTTCACTGCCATTCCTATTATGTATCTCTTTAACTCCTGCTCTACCAATGCCAATGCCAGCAAGACAACATTTGGCATTGTCAAATGCTTGTTGTTCATTGTGAATGATTACAACATTTATTTGTAGGCTGCTAGTCATAGTATGGAACATGTTACAACTGTTAATGTATGTGTAATTTCATATTGTTTTTATGAGAGTTTGTGTAATGCATATAATGTGCTCCTTAGTTCTGGCATATTACTTGGTATTGCTTGGTTTAAGGGACAAAAGAAGACAAAGGCCCATCGAAGATGTCCCCCACATTATGTGGGTCTTTATAGAACTTAATGTAAGTTCTCACTTATCCAGATGTCCAAATTATTTTTAAAAGAGTTTAGGTTACATGCATCCACCAGTTCCTGTTTCAGGATGTTCCATAGCCTTGGTGCTCTTAAGGAGAAAACATTTCCCCTTTTGTTGGTTTTAAAGGATTGGACCTCTAACTGCTTATTATGCAGTCTAGGGACTATCCATCTGGTTGAATAAGCAAGTCCACATTGACTCATAAGGGTTGGTGACTGAAGTAACTTGTATGTCATTAGCAAGTCACCTCTTTTCCTCCTAGTTTCTAGTGAATGTAATCCAATGAGTTTTAGTCTTGTTGGGTAATCTAAATGTGCAAGTCTTGGTACTATTTTGGTAGCTCTTCTCTGTATTTGTTCTAGGCAGAGTATGTCACCTTTAAGGTAGGGGTTCCAAAATGGGGAGCCATAGTCAATATATGGTCTTATGAAGGTCCTATACAGAGGGATGATACACTGTTCCGTACGAGTAATGAAGGTGCGTTTGATTTGTTTTAGGAGACCATTGGTCATTTTGGTTGTTTTTATGCAGTGTTCCCTAGATGTGAGCTTGTTAGATATGAGTATCTCCAGGTCTTTTTCGCAAGTAGATGTTTTAAGTTTTATATTGTTCAAATAGTAGTCGTGCTTTGGGTTGTTTCTCCCAAAGTGGAGAACAACACATTTATCATGATTGAAGAACATCTTGTTTTGGGTAGCCCAATGTTCTACTTTTCCTAGATCAGTAACTAGTGATGCCAAATTGGTAGGATCATTAACTCTACCCCCCAGTTTTGTGCCATCAGCAAATTTTGATAAATAGTTATTTGGTCATGCTTGCATGTCACTAATGAATATGTTGAACAGTGTGAGCCCCAGCACTGATCTCTGGGGAGCCCCACTCGTGACCAAGCCCCAGTCAGAAAGGATGTTATTAATTTTAACTTTTTGAGTCCTGCATGTAAGCCAATCAGTTATCCACTCTACAAGGTAAGTTGGAATGCCCAATGTCTTTAATTTCTGTAGGAGTTTAGTATGAGAGACCTTATCAAATGCCCGACTAAAGTCTAGTTGTATTACATCTGTTGGAACCCCATTATCAAGGTGTGTGCTGATGATATTATAGAAAGCTATAAGGTTTATAGTGCATGAATGACCTGGCGTAAAGCCATGTTGTGTTAAATCTGCAATATTTCGGATTTTAACCTCTTCCTCTAATTTTGTTTTAATAATCCTTTACATGAGTTTCCTGACAACAGACGTTAAACTAATGGGGTGATAATTTTCAACATTTCCCCGGTTACCCTTCTTAAATACATTTATTATGGCTAAAAAGGAACTTAAGATTGTTTTGCTTAATTCTGGACACTGTAGTTTTCCTTCTGACATCCTGTAGTCTAAATCCAAAACCAACAACATCTGTGAAGTCCATCTTCCAGAGTAACTGGGTATATTAACATTCTGCAATCTATGCTGTGATTTGTGCATAGCTCTAAGAACTGTAGTTTTCCTCCTATATTTTATGTTCCAAGCAAGGGGGTATCTTGGGAACTGTTCTTCCAGAATGCACTTTCTTTTTGTTTAGGGTTGAACCAGTGCTCCCACTTATACCAACATGTATGAGTTTCACTGTATCCCTGCTGAAATTTAGAAGGTACAAAATGGATTATTGGGGTACTCTTTGCCAACCCAATCCTCTCTCCAATCTGCCAATTCCTAAGTCCCTGCCCATGTATCTTAATGTAAAGTCTCAATTCATTAAATCTTTAGGCTTTTTTATGGATCCTCTTTGTCACTGATGCTATCCACATCTGCTGTGAAGCGCATCAGTAAATGGAAAGCATTTTCACTTGCCACTACTTATTTTGCAAAAGATGTGGTGGCAAACAAAGCACTTTCTGTAAGCAAAATCACTTTATAACAGCTGGAGGCAGCATCAGCGAGGAGTTGTAATAAGGCCAAAAGATTTCTAGAATTAATATATTACATTAAAGGAGCACCACAGTCAAAATTTGCAAAAAATATATGTTGTACAGAGTGTTTTGAGCTGGGTGTTTATTCTTGGTGTGTCCTTCCCTTTGTTTGCTATTAGAAGTTTTTTCTAAATTTTCCTTCTAGTTTTACGGACTCTGAGGATCTCCATGTTAGCATGTTGTTGTTGTTTTGTTTTTTTTTGCTTTTCTTTGTCCTACAATGCTTTCTGTCTCATGTGATGGTGATGCATGCTGGACCACTGATTCAGTGAGGGAAAGTACTGCAGCAGTAATCTGAAGATAGGAGCCTGATGTGGCCTCAACTAAATAACTCTAATTCAATATTTTTTGTTTTCTGTATGTTTGTCTAGGTCTAGCCAGCAGGAACATATGTTTTGCTTTTAAAGGTTTTAATTTCATTAAACTACACCCAGCCATAAAAAAGCACACAAATCACCTTAGTGCTATAATAAGTAAATATTCAAGCTGTTTTCTTACAGACTATCCCCTCAATTAGACTATAAGTGATTGCTAAGCTGTAACAGTAGCCTTTAGTGTCCACTGGATAAGGAAATACTTAAAATTACAACTCTACTGCTGTAAAATTGACAGTAAAGAAGTTCTTGCTCCCAGAATGCATCACTGTCATATGGGACAGGAAGCACTGTAGAAAAAGAAGAACAATAAACCATGGCAATATGGAGAGCCCTAGAGACCATAAAACTAGTAGGACAGGCCATGAAACCAGTAAGCAAACTGAGAAAAAAAACTCCTAATAGCAAACAAAGGGAAAGATATACCAGGATTAAACACACTGTGCAACATATGTTTTTGCAAATTTTGACTGTAGTACTCCTTTAAGGTACCTGGGCAGGGACTGAGGGATTAGCAGATATAAAGGGGGAAAATCTGTATGTTTCCTGTATCCCCTCACTGTAGAAATGTACATGAATCACTGTATTTCTGTGTGATTCACGTACATGTCTATGTGAATAGAAACACTGGGTTCAAATACTGTATAAAGTAAGTGTCATGTGACCAGCATCAGAAATCTGCAAATGTGGAAATCTACATTGTTCATGGAGTCAGACATGTTTAAACTGTTTCCGATGATCTAGGGAATTCATGCTTTCATGTTTTTTTTTTAATTAAGTTTCTAACTCAAATGCAAATCAATATATCTTATCATGTTAGCCTGTCATTCACAAAGTTTGCTTAAAGAGCTAGTGGACTGAATACAATGTGTCTTCTAGTTCGAATATGTAAATCTTCATAAATAGCATAATTTTCAATGCTGTAACCCATTTCAGCGTTAGAGGAATTAATTTTATTTTTTTCTTTTAAATGATGTCTCCAGAAATGTTCAGTGCCATCCCTTGGTATCTAGCCTGGCAGTGACATAGTCAAGGGAAGTGTGGTCATTTTGAAGCATTCAGCTCCAATACAGATAGCACTGTAGTAATATCTCAGCAAACAAACAAAAATACAGTGGCTTTGTAATAAACTCGCTAGTGGCCCCAGACCTTGTTATCGCAAGAACTGTTGTGTGTTATCTAAAGTAAGGGGGGTGCAAAACCCCCCGAAACATGAAAAACATAAACAAAAAACTCTGTCCCGGGCAATTACTAAGTGTCAGGATAACGAGTTTTGGGCAATCAGTTTCAGTCTCCTGAAACTTAGGATTCTGCATTTCGGTCTTGCATAATATATTCATTTCCACAGCACTAGGGCACTTGATCTTCATGAGAACTATTGCAGTACTTTGCAGTCCCGCTTTTTGTCTTGCTGACTTCTTAAGCTCAATTTCTCAATTTCTACCCTCATGTTTTCTTTACCTAGCATTTCTTTTCTCAAGTGCTCACTCCACAGAAACAATGCAGTGCTCAATCACTGCTTAGTGGTCCCACTTTTGCTACCCTCCCTACACACACAGCCCGTGTTTTCCACCTCCTGAACTCAGACTGAGAACTGGAGCAGCATTCTCCCTCACCTCTCGCCCCTTTCAGCTTGTGAGGTTAGGCACCAGAAATAACTGCTACTACAGAGAGGGGAGGGAAGGAGCAGAGCACTCAGGATTTGGGGGAGATTTCTGTGTGTTTGTTTGGCCATGTACTGTGAAACAGATCGTCAGTTCTTGTGAGAACAAGGACTGGGACCACTGGTTAGTTTATTACAATGCCATTGTATTTTTGTTTCTTTACTGAGATGGGGCTGCAGTGCTATCTGTATGAGAGCTGAACACTTTAAAATGGCGGTGCTTCCCCGCACTATATCAGTTCTGGTTGGCACAGATGTGTCTAGCTGCAGTCCATTTGCTGAATTTTGGAGCCATGAGGTGCAGCTTCAAAATGAATTTTACAGTCGCCTCTGTGTACCTGTAATAAACATTTTGATTGTATCATTATCAAACATCCATGTCATAAGTGTTCTCCAGTAATAAACAAACAGAAAAACAGTGGGATCCACTAGCTTAAGTTAACACTCAGGTTTTTTTTTCTGTGACATTAGCTATTGCTGCAGTATGTTGGAAGCTACCATACACAAAGGCAGTTATTATCCTCCAGTTACCTTAACAGATTATTACTTTCAAAGCTTTCTTGTGGTTTTTAGAGCAGTTTTGTTCATGCACTCATCTTTGTTAGTTTCAAGAAGTGTTCGTTATGCTCTGTGTGCCACACATTTATTTAAGCTGTTCCTTATACTGATCCTAAACACATTTTAACTAACCCATGCATAAGAAATGTATAATATAATATAAATAGACATAGCTTTCACTAAAGCAGTGTTGTGTGCACTGTTTAACATGTCACAACATTTTGAAGTTGTTTTGACAAGAAAATCCCTTCACAAAATGCTTATAGGCATACTTGTTACACTCTTTTTCTCATTACTGTGTGGTTCATTTCTGTTTTCCCTTTCTGACTCCTTTCCCCCCATATTCTTCCCGCTCCTTCCCTCTACTTGTGGATCCCCTCCATACCTCTTCTGCTGTGCAGTTAGTTTTTGGTCCATTTCCTCTGCATTGCCATTTCTACTCCACAGTTGACCTTTTCCAAGGCAGTCCTTGCAGAGTACAGCCAGGAAGCTCAAGTAACATGGAGGTAATAGATGTCAGAACAATTGTGCCTGACACTAGTTAGTACATGTGTTTGCACACCAGTGCCCCAGTTTATACTGGGAGACACATAAGGACAAGTTTTCTGATATGATCACCCCTGAATCACCAGCAAGTGGTCTTGTGCACCAGATGCATCCAACCCTTCTCCAGAGGTATCAAGCCTCCTGTAAAACTATGATGAGTCTCCTTCGAGCCTGACTGGGCTCACAGGCCTAGTATATTAATCCAAATCCATATGTGATAAAATGTGTTCACCACTAGGCTATCAGCAGCCTATTTATGTATAACTCTTATGCTCTTAACATACTTGCTGTATATATTATACTTGTTCCACATTCCATTATTTTTACCTTTCTGTTTCAGTTCTTCAATGACTTCAGCACACATGTTAGATAGATGATATAATGCTTCTTCATGCTTGCCATTACCTTAAATCATTGAAGCTAATTATGCCTTGCTGGAAATTACATTAGATTATACAGTAGTTCAGGCTAATGATACTTTAAATCTAATTGCTGTGCGTATGACCCCAAGGAATTTAAAGTCTCTGTTGAATATACTCTTGATACTATTCTTGTTTATTGACTTGGGCTAAATGCCGAAATTGAGGGGTGTGCAATTACCTTTTTTGGAATACTTGATGAGTAACTGGTACTTGGCACCCCAGATACTTGGAAAGGGGTGCTTATCATTCAGACCTAAAATTAATGAAAAATTTCAAATTAATAGAAACCTCTATTCCTCTCAATGGGACCAGGGCTAGTCCAACAGCCTCTGCCTCCTCCCTACCCAACTTTCTCCCACCTTGTACCCTCTCTTTACACACACTGATTACTTAAAATAAAAGTTTAGGATCATGGCAGTGTGCCAAGAGTCAACAGTGTCTTTTGTTAAACTCCCCCACTGACCCTAAAGGTCCGTTCATTACAAATTAGGCCCCCCTCCTCCTAGTCCTAAATCCATGACTGGGGGGCCAATAGTAATTAAATCAAGCTAGCCCCGTCTCTCCCCCATCCCCCACCGAGCCTGTGGTATGCCTTTTCTTTACAAATCAGTTTTATCAGTTGACTATAGTAGTGTGCAGTACATGCACCCACAAGGGAGTGAGGAGAAGCAGTCCATGTCCTTGATGATGTGAGACTGAGTGGCCAAGAATCATCAATGATGTGGGCTGCCCCCTCCCCCCAGTCTGGTTATGAATCCAATGTACTGGTTTGTAAAAGAGGGGAACACTGCAGGTTAAGAAGAGGGGGACTCCCTGAACTAGCTACATTTAACTACTATTACCCCCACCCAAAAACATATCATAGATTGAGGTCAGGATGGGGACCCAGCTTATATTAAATATCCCTTTAGTGTCTGGAGGGGTCCAGGCTAGGGAGGGGTGAGTTTAACAAAAGACACTGATGACTGGCAATTATTTAAAAGAAATTAACAATTTGTGTGGGAAGAGGGTGAGGGATGACTAGATGTGGCAGAGGGGTGGTCTTGGCACCAGCCATGGCCACCTGGGAAGGGCTAGAAAATTTTGTTTGTGGGGGTAACATTTTTTTAAAACCAATTTATGCATAAATAATTCCAGCTAGTGACAAATACTCAGTATGTGTGTCTAATTACTAGGTACCCTATTGTCCAGAGTATTCAGGAATTATTAGTCATTATTTGCACACTCCTAGTCAGACTTTCCATACAAAATAACTACAACCTTATTTTTTATGACCTTAATATGACTTATTTTCTTTACTTCAGTTTAACTCTCTCGGAACATTAACTCTCCTGGTAACTTTTAAGTTCCAGTATGCTCTACTGTACCTTACACTCTCCACCACTCTCTCAACGTAGACTTTCCCTTAAGATATGTTAATACTAGCAATGCTAGTATATTTGCTATGACCATTGTTTGTTTGTAATTTGCATTTTATTTCCCTTAACCTCTGGCACCCCGCCTCTTCTTTATTGGGCAACCTCCCAGCCCCATCCACAGCTTCCCCAACATTTATCATTTGCCTCATGGCTTACTGCCTGTTGTGGTGCCTTTGGGTCTACATCCCCTTCACAAGTCCCATTGGTGGGAGGTTGGTCACTGTGACTGTACACATGTCCAACTTTCCAGTTGTGTTAAACATAGAAACATAGACTTTGACAGCAGATAAGGATCACTTGGCCCACCTAGTCTGCCCAATTCCATATCAATTGGACAAGCTGCAGATCCTAGTTAACCAACAGCCTACTTCCTACTCCTCCCCCACCACTATAATTGTTTTATGTCTATCCCATGCATTCTTGAATTCCCCCATTGTTTTTGACCCCACAGCCTCCTCAGAAAGTCTGTTCCATACATCCACCACCCTCTCCATGAAAAAATACTTCCTCACATTGCCCCTGAGCCATGCCCCCCCCCCATTCTTCAAATAGTGCTCCCTTGTTCTTGCACATCTCTTTTTCTGAAACATGCTACCCTCTTGGAATTTGTTGATTCCTTTGAGGTACTTGAACATTTCCTTAAGGGTGTACATATTAAGCTATTTTAGTCTCTCTTCGTATGGCTTCTGGTGTTAAAAAGGGAAGACTGTCTATAGAAATATCCCAAGGTGGACAAGACAGCAGTATAGAGAGACAGAATTAAAGGGAACATAGGCCCAGTTATTTACATTTGTTTTTCAACAGAGTTGTTTGGCACTTGAGCCACCACCTGCTCCTATCTTTCAGGCACCTATCTGCCATCCTGACCCCCATCATGTGCTTCTTCCATCATCATGTCTGTGGAGATCCATTTGGAGATGGACCAAGGGAGCCAATGACCATCATTTAGATAATAATAATCATAATAATAATAAACTTTATTTATCTAGCGCCCCATCCCAGAGGCTCTAAGTGCTGTACAGGCAGGCAGTAGTTTAAATGACATAAAATACATAAATATAGGCACATATGTCAATAATAACAACAAACAAACAATGATACATAAATACAAGCATCTGTTTCAATCAAGGATTCAGCAGTCTGCTCTTTCAGGAATGCAGAGGCAGTTCCAAAGGCTTCTCTAAAAAGATGTGCCATCAGACCCCACTTAAACACCTCCACTGATGGGGACACCCCTTAAAGATGGTTAGAGGCACATACTTTCTCAGTTTTATTTTCCCCTCCTTGTCCCTCACATCTCCCCTGACTCTGGGCCATGCCTCCAATGGCCTCAGACATAGCATCATGCTATGCACTGGCACTAACCATTCATGTGGGAACAGGCTTCTGGGATCACCACTAGTGGCAGCTGCAATGTCAGAACCTACACTTCTCCTTCCCTGTGCTGACTCATGATGTGCTTTGCAACATGCCCCTACCTTGGCTGCAAGTCACTCACATCTCCCCTGACACTGTGCCATGCCTCTGATGGCCTCAGACACAGCATCATGCCATGGGCTTGGACTACCCATTCATGTGGGAACAGACTCCCAGGCTCACCACTAGGTGCCGCTGCAATGTCAGAACTTGCATCTCCCTCCCTGGGCTGGCTATTGCTGCACTCGGCAGAACTTCCCCACCCTGGTTGCACCAGTCCTGGTTTGCTGAGTCAGGTCCTGAACCCCAGTCTCAAGCACAGAGCAGAAAGCCTGACATGCCTCATCTGAGCAATGGGGTAGCCCCCATTATTTATATTTTTAATATAACTGGAAATCTGGGTTTGTGTAATGTCCGTTTAATATCCTTAGTGTATTGTTTCACATGCATTGCTGCCTTTCCCTGATCAATATTAATTTTTTAATTACTTATCAGTTTCAAAGTCCAGTGACATCATGTGGGTAGCTGCTGTTCATGGAAAATATTACTCTAGACTTCCGTTTATGGAGTTTCCAGACTTACAAGTAATTAAAAAATTAACACTGGGCTGGCCCATCAGCACAGTGAAAGAACTGATGCTGGCAGCTTGGGCTTGGGAATGAGTCAGGGTTGTCAGCGAACTGCCCGGGGGAGGATGGTTGAGCTTCCCAGCAGATGCTCACATCCTCAGAGAAGAGAAGGCTTCTGGTCTCCACTGCAGTATCACCACCTGGGTGACCACAGGTGGCAGTGCAGGCTGGAGCAAACATTAACAGAGGCAGACATCAGTGCCCTGATGCTCCTGCCTCAGATCAGGGCTTAAATTGAGCTGGAACTCAGTTCTGCCTCCTCTGACACCTTTCTCCATTGAATACTATGGAGAGCTCCACTTCTTAGGGTTGACAGTTCGACCTTCTAAATATTTCCAATTTAACCACTACCTCAGATGTAACCTCCCATGATGTCTATGGGATTGGAAAATGAAAGTAAGCAAAAACCAACCCTGCAGAATGCTGTCCACCACCCACCACAGGTCCCACACTGCCAACCAGGCTCTTGCTCCCTCACTGACCCTCAACTTCTGGCTGGAGGTAAAAGGTGGCCTCTGGTAGCCCTTCCCAATGGGGGGTTATCCATGGAGGAACATGAGTGGATCAAGTAAGTTTCTCAGATGGAGCTGGGACTGGGCAGGGCAGTGGAACAAAGTAGGCCAATTGGGAGATGAGGTGGTATAAAGTAGAATACATTTTAAGAAAATTAACACAGGGTAGGATAAACAGTTGCACTACCAAGAGATCAGAAATTACCCAGGGATAAAAAAAAAAAATAAGACCATGTCAAAACAAACTCATAAAATCCTTTACTGGGGATATTATGCAGACTTCACAACTGCCAACATTTTTAATGATAATAAAAATGCAGAAAAACCAAGTTTATGTTTCCCTTAAAAAGCAATTCTCTATTATAACAAAATGTTTAAGAACACTAGATTTATACCAATTACGTTTTAACTTTATTGTTTTTCAGTTATTTATTGTTTCTTTTTACTTTCCCCTACTGTTAGTCTAATATATTTTGTAGATAATGTGGCACTTTTTTCACTGAGTCTTTCAAACTGTATTTGACTCTCCCCTGCTAACCACACAATTGCTGTTTGTGACATCACCGTCTGTTGTCATGGTGAGCAGTATAATGTCATAAACAAAATCACTGTGAGGTTAACAGGGGAGAGGCAAATGTTTTCAAATGTTCTCTATATAGACTTTTTAGATGGACTACCAATATGGGTTGTAAATCTTGGAAAGGAACATAGAACACGAAAAAAATGTATTCTTTAGTAAATTTGTAACAGCTGAAACATCATATTTATGAAAGCACATGCTAATGTGTAGAGTTGCTCTTCAAAATAAGAACTAATGATGAAGGTTTGGGGGTCATGGGAATTTTTTTTTAATTGGCATGTGAAACTTAGAACCAGAGAGTATGAGTGCAAGTGTCTGATGATGCATGCCAATAAATATTCAGGAAAAACAAAAGGTGTGTACTCCCTAAAACCAAATTAGTAAGCACAAGACATACTTCAGCAGCGTGGGGATTATAGGGGTTCCAAAAATAGCTTAACCCCATAGCTCTTAAATGAGTCCCAGAAGTTCATACAACACTGCCATTTACTTATGATGGGAGAGAGCTAAGCTTAAAGCAGCAGCAATGCATGCTAACACTTAAATGTTTGGCCAATGATGTTTTATGTTATTTTAGATAGTCCCTTCTCTCTTGTCTTCTAACCTTATCTTTTGTCTTCTAGCTGCCCTTTTATCCCCATTGCAAATCTGGTTTAACACTATTTTTTTTTACATTTGAAATAATAAAAGGAACACTCCTTTTAATATGGTATCTCCTAGGTTTTCATCAGTATAATAATAATAATAATAAGTTTATTTATATAGCGCCTTTCAGCATACCAAGGCGCTGAACATATTGAACCACAACATCAAACACAAGCCAACACATATAAATAAATTCATATCACATTAACAACCATTATTAAAATCAATTAATAAATACAAATAAAAATTCACAGAATAAAATTACTTAAACATCCAAAACGGTCAAGCATCCAAAAATGCCATTTGCCACAAATAAGTTTTCAGATTTTTCTTGAATTCCTCCACAGAGGTGCACTCCCATAACCAGGGTGGTAGAGAATTCCAGAGAGTGGGAGCAGCATATGAAAAAGCTCTACTGCCAGAGGATTTCAAACTCACTCTCAGAACGTCTTGCAACCCCTCGTCGGCTCAGTGGAGTGATCAGCCAGGGTAATAAAGGGACCAGAAGTTCTTTCAAATAGGCCAGACCCTGATCATGAAGGGCTTTAACAGTCAATAAAATGACTTTAAAGGTGATCCGCCACCGTATAGGCAGCCAGTGCAGTTCACGCAGCACCGGGATAATATGGAAGGACCTACTTGTTCCCGTCAAAACCCAGGCTGCAGCGTTCTGCACCAGCTGAAGGCGGCGGATTTATCATCAGCTGTTTTTGTAAACCCATTGTTTAACATCACTTTTCTTGTGCCTACATGAACTAGCATGACAAAAGCACTGCTGGGCATCCAAAAGCAGCTGTGACTAATGATTGAAATCTGGGGATAGCCATATTAAAATTAAATGGAGTACTGTTTTTCATTATTTCAAATGTAATTATAGATCAAGGGAGTGCTCCTGAGCAGTCAGAGCACTCCTTTCCCCGCTGTGTAAGACACTGTTATTCTGTGAAGAGTGTCTCTCTTGCAGCTGCCCAGGCATGTTCCAGTTAGTTTAAAAAAAATAATATATTATTGCTTGAGCTTGATCAGTAATATATTGATACAGCCACTGAGACCACTCCCTACAGTTGTAAGAATGGGCTCACATTCTTAGGGTATCCAAGCTGTTCACCTGTGGTTCGCAGTTCTCTTACCCTCAGAATGCATATCAGACCACTCTTACAACTGCAAGAGTGGTCTCTCAGCAGTGCTATTAAAATACAATAAAAGTGCTAAAGCAGACTCAAGAGAGGGAAACAAGGCATCTTACAAGACAAGGAGTTAAAAGGCAATCTAAAAAAACCATAAAATTACAAGTCAAAATGTTCACCTCTAAAATGCACTGCTGATTTAAAAACAAGGCATGTACAGGTAGCTTGTAAAGCTCATAAAATCTAATGCCAATTTTGCCCTTAAAACTGGAGCACAGCTCTCTGTTCCCACTGATCTTTATGGATAGAGCTTCTAAAAATTTATTTATTTATTTTTTATTTATTATTATTTCTGAAGTCACCTTTGAGCCAAGGCTCTTTTACAAAGTTTCCATGTCAGGGAAACAATACAGAACATAGTGAGGACATTAACAAGTACAGTAGTTTCAAGTAGCCATAGGCTTTGTCAGGTACATTAAAGCTTTCATATGGAATTACTGTAATATGTACAATGATTCACAGTTTATATGTTAAGTTACAGTAATTTGTGTATATTATTCAAGAACATATGTACAATAAGAAAACACAGTTGTAATATGGTTCACTAGAATAAATTAGAAACTTCTAGGAGAGATGGTAGATATATGTAGAGGAAGCTATGGGGAGAGAATGTAGATAATAGTGGGGAAATAAAAAGGGAGGAGATAGGAGATATTATGGGGGTAAAGGTGGGAGGGACTTGGGAGAATTAGAGGAAAGGAGAGTAAGTTTAGTTAGGAGAACCATTCAGAGGAGGCAATTGTGACAAGGTGCTGACACAGGTTGCACTTGAAAGTGCCCAGGGTAGTGTCGTTGGTAACAGCAGGTGGAAGCGAGTTGTACCACAATGAGGCTCTGTATGTAAAGGAGCGTTGTCCTTGGGTAGTACGGCAGCATGGAACAGAAAAAGTAAGATATTCTGAGCTTCTGGTTAGGTGGGGGTCACAGTGGGGGGGCCAGTAGGGACTGAACCCTTGAAGGTAGGAGATTTAAGGTAATCTTTTTTGATAGCATACAGGTCTGGTACTTGAGTCTGCTGGGGAGTTGGAGCTGGTTTGCTTGCTTGTAGATGTCACAGATATGTGAGAGGCATGGAGCAGAGGTCAGTAAATGATATGCCTTGTTAAGGGCAATGGCTGTTCATCAAAGTGTGGTGTCAGTGGCAGAGCCATAGATCACAAGTCCACAGTCGATTATTGATATAACAGAGCTCTGAATGGCAATGCTTAGGGCTTCATTGGTGAGGCAGCTTCTATGTCTAAACAGAAGTCCTATGTGAGTGCTCACAATCTTGGCAATGCTCTTAATGTGTTCAGAGTAAGACAAGGTGCTGTCGAGGTTAACCCCCAGGTATTTAAACAGTCAAACATGTTCAAGCAATGTCCCTTCACTGTTTGTGATAGATATTTGTTTTCATGTTTGTTATGGATGCCATGAAACATCAGTTTTAGTTTTTTTGTGATTTAGTTTGAGTTTTTGAGATTTAAACCATGTCTCCACTTGCGTAAAGCTTGTTTGCAGTTGCAATTGTAGGAGGGAAGGTGAAAATAACTGCATCGTCTGCATAAAATAGTCTATTAGGGCATGATGCAGGGAGATTGTTCAGAAAAATGTTGAAAAGCAAGGGACCCAAGATGGACCCTTGGGGAACTCCAGAGCGAATCAGACGGGAGGGTATGAGGGACACACCAACTCTGACCTGTTGAGTTCGGTCGCTAAGGTAGCTTTGGAACCAATGTGCGACATCATCTGAGACACCATGGCGTGATAATTGTTCAAATAGCAGGGAGTGGTTGACAGTGTCAAACGCCTTTGTCAAATCGATGAAGGTGACTCCAACAAGATGTCCCTGATCCAGAGCATTATGGATGCAAGTGGTGAATTCAAGGAGAGCTGTGGTGGTACTATGTCCTTTTCGAAAACCATGCTGCTCCTGACATTGCAAGTTGTGGTTAGCAAGGCATTCTGTAAGTTGATCAGCAACTATTCTGTCCAGTGCTTTCAAGACGGGGGGAGAATGGAAATGGGTCTGTAGTTAGAGGTTAGGATCTTATCCCCACTCTTGTGAATTGGCGTTACAATAGCGTCACAATAGCAGATTTCCATATTTGGGGGAACTGAAAAAGCATTAGGGATCGGTTGAGGATTTTGGTGAGCAGGGTCAGGACTTCACCAATGTTGAGGGCAAGGAGTTTCAGGTTTAGAATGGCCACTGAATCTGGACCTCCCAAGCACTTTGAGCAGTTGTTTTTTGGCTAGGGCCTCCGAGATAGTTTTAAAGTAGAAAGGTGGATGGCCATGTGTTATTCTTGCTTTGTCCAAGCCTGGAGAGTCCGGTGGGGGGGGGGGTCATAGAAGGTTGGAGGAAGCACATGACTAAGATCGGTGAATGCCGCATTAAAAGTATTAGCCACAGTGACCCAGTCCAGAGTGAGGCTGCCATTTACATTAAGCATTGAGGATGGTACTTTGGGGATATGTCCTGTAACTTCAGAAAGATTCACCCAAAACTTCTTCCCGTTTTTCCGTGAGTTAGTGAGTGTGCTCCTGTAGTATCTTGTCTTTTCATTTTGAATTGTTCTAGTACAGGCACTTCTTTCTGCTTTGTAAGCCTGGGTATCAGCCTAGGTGCCAGTCAAGTTGGCCAGATGCCAAAGATGATCCCGGGACCTCAATTGTTCCAGAAGTTCAGAGTTAATCCAAGGATTTTTTACGCCTTTAATCTTGCGGTTTTTGAACTGGGCATGGACAACACAGGTGCTGTTAAAGCTGTGGATAAATATTCAAGAATAGTGTCAATGTTGGAGGCTGTGTCTATCAGAGACCAATCATGGTCCTGTAGGAGGGTTTTCAGAGACCAAAGATGACCAGGAATAAGTCTCCTGCTGTTAATAGTTTTGGGAGGAGGCTTAGTTCGACCAGGAGCAAAGGATTGGGGAGTGGTCTCTTAAACTGTTGTACAGAACTACTGTTTTCGTGATGTAATCTGGGCGGTTCATGAGAACCCTGTCCAGAATGGTGGTAGTACCTGTTCTGTAGTTCACCCTTCTGGGTGACTGGACCATTTGCGAGAAGTTAGCAGCAGTCAGTGCATCCTTATATTTGTTCACACTGGAGGAGGACCAGTTCACACTGAAGTCACCAGGCAGGATTGTTTCTGTGTTTTGATAAAATGAGTGAATGAAGTCTAGTATGGAGTTTAGCCCTTGGTTGGTCAGCTTGGGGGGGGGGGTTATAGATTGATGCCACTGTCAGGTTCTTGTTTTGTGCTCCAAGCAGTATCTTCATGGCAAGGACCTGGATGTCATTCTCAGGGAGAGGCACACTGAAAACATGGCCCTTCAGAGATTCTTTCAGGTAAAGGGCAGAGCCTCCGCGTCTCTTGGACGGCCTGTCTTGCCTGAAGACTGTATACCCTGGGATCGATATTGCTGAGTCTGGGATCTTTGGGGAAAGCTATGTCTCAATTACAGACTGAATATCAGGGTTGTGATGTGCTGTCCAGGCTGTGAGGGAGTCGAGTTTATTGAGGAGGCTACAGCTTTTGATACTTCCCAAGGAGAGTGTCCGAGCCTTGACTTGCTCTTTTGGCACTAACTCGCTGGGGGGCAGGGTTAGGGTGTACATTTACTGACATAAGTAGTAGCAGCAGTATTAGATGTTTTATGAAGGTCAGCTTTGGTTGTTGGATAGATATCCCTTAGAGACAAGTACATTAAACGTTGATTTCAATTGAAAATGCTGATACCTGGTGGTTAAGTCAAAAGCCAAAAGAAACGATGAACTGCTGCGGTCCAGAGTCACAGAGTGTGTTAAAATTGCTGAAGGTGATGAACTGTGCCTGCTCATGTACAGGACGTGAAATCCTTTTGTTTGTGTGCTTCCTTTGTCATTCAAAGAGGTTGTTGAAAAGCCCACACTCAGAAAAATGTGTGCAAAGTGTTTCATAGACAGTGATGCCATTCTGTTAAACAGTTACTCTACTTCTGTTTCTTGACAGAATTCAGTGTGGCAAGATGTAATGAGTTAGGATGAGGTGAAAAGTCCAAATAGCAGGAACAGCTATCAGAGGACATCCTTTGCTTAACAGCAGGGTGTTTGTCTTTAGCATGATCCAGAACTGAGAGGCCTGGGTTCAGGCTCTGTTCTTGTTCATTCTCCTAAGTGGTTAATTAATTGTGTGTGTTCTGTATTCAGAGCCTGAGGGCAGAGGAGAGAGACAGCCTCCCACCACATGTGACTGTGCCAGGCATGGCCTTGTACTTTTACAAAGGTTACACAGTCAGCATTTAGTTAATGATAAATAAAGGCTTTTTTTAGTTAGAGTTAATGTGTAAGACAGCTCAATATTGCAATACAGTACTTTGAAAGCTGAGATAATACGGAATGCAGTTTGGCCCTGTGGTTAAAAGGCAGAACTGTGAATCAGGCGATCCAGATTGAAATCCCACTAGGATCACTTACTCACTGAGTGACCTTAAAGCAGCAGTGCAACAAAACTGGACAAAAAATGTAACCCTACATTTTTTCACTAAAAAAAAAAGGATTCCAGGCATCTTCCACATTTATTTGGTGGTAAAATTGTCTAATTCCACCAAAATTTGAGTATTTTACAAATGTTTTAATGTATTCTTTTTTCTCTAGAAAAAAAGATGGCCACTACATTTGACTTAGAAATAGCATTGTAGATCTGCAAGGGTTAGGATAAAAAAAAAAAAAATAAAAGTTGTGGTGCACAATATAGGAGGTACCTAGAAAATAGAGTTAATAGGCATGCTGATATTTTAATTGCAGCTGAAACTAGCTTTCTGGAAAAATATTTTTTTGTTGCACTGCATCTTTAAGAAAATTGATAGGTTGTGAGACATTTTTCAGCCATCAATGTGTATGTTTCTATACAGTATGTCTATGTCTTGGCTATCATTCAGTCACTCAATAAGACATTTTATGTGATTGCTACTCACTCACTGTGGGATGTTGTCAAGGGTTTTATGCCTTCTGCATTTGCTAAAATAGTCTCTGCACTACAGGTATTTTACTCATTGCATTGCAAAATGCATTTAAATTCAGTGTGCATGAAAGGTACTCTAAAGTCAGATTTTATTCCATTCAGTTGTATTCTTTTCTGTACTATATCAAACATAACTATAGAGACCATTTGCCATGAAGAAATATTTGTCATTTTTCGCTCTTACAAATAAAAATTGTTAAGGAAAAGAACTTGCATATCTCCTAATGTAAAATAAAAATAAAACCAAGAGGGTGAAGATGTATTGATTTGCAGTTAATTTACTTTTCCATGCAGAGCCCTACGAGAGAAAATTGTGTCATACAGGGCCAGCTTGCTCTTCACAATTAATTGAAATCGACTTATGAATCAGGACTACCTGGAGAGCAGCAGGCTCCTGGATAGTAAATGGTATGGGTTCAAGTCAAAGAGGTCCTGTCAGACCAGCCTAATAGTTTTATTTGATTGGGTAATGAGAGTATTGGATAGGGGCAACACCATGGATTTGCATTATTTCAACTTCAGCAAAGCTTTTGACTTGGTGCCTTGCATAAGACTGCTGAAGAAGATGCAGGATCTTGGTCTGGCAAGTGACACGGTAAGATGGGTAGAAAATTGGTTGAAGAGAGGCAGCAGAGGGTTGTGATTAATGTCAAATCATAAGAGCGGGAGGTCACAAGTGGGATGACAAAAGGATCCATCCTGGGTCCTGTCCTCTTCAATATGTTCATCAGCAACATTGGAGAAGGAATCTGAGACAGGCTGCATCTCTTTACCGATGACACTAAGCTCTGTAGATGGGTAAGTAGTGATGAGGGAACTAGGGAGATGCAGAGTAACCTGAAAATTCTGGAGAGGCAGTCTAAAGTTTGGCAGTTTAAATTCAATGCCAAAAAGTGCAAGGTGATGTGCCTACGGAGCAAGAAACCCAGAACAAAGTACTGGATGGGAGGGGTGAAGCTAAGTACTATGGCTGAGGAAAGGGACCTAGGCATAATCATTATTGACCCCCTTAAACAATTAAACTAGTGCAACAAGGCATATACTAAGGCAAATGAGATGTGGCGATGTTGCAGGAGTAGTGACAGTAGAAGGAAAGAAATATTACTGCCTCTTTGTAGATAGTTGGTGAGGCCGCACCTGAAGTACTGTGCACAGTTCTGGTGTCTTCACCTCAAGAAATATAAAGCTAGGCTAGTGATGGTGCAATGAAGGGTGACCAGAATGATTCAGTGCCAGCAATGCAGATCTTACAAGGATCAGGACAAGGCACTGAACATACTGTATACTTGCCGGAGACCAGATACAAGAGGCGTGATATGATAGAGACCTTCAAGTTTCAAAAAGGAATAAACAAGATAAACTATGAGGAACTATTTAGCATTGAGTACCAGTTCAAGGACATAGGGTATGAGTGGGAATTTACAGGAGGGAGGTTCAAGAGAGATATGGGCAAGTTTTATTTTACAGAAAAAGTGGTAGAACTGTGGAAGCCTAGGTGGTGGGCACAAAAAAAAACTATTTTCAAGCACAGCTGGAACAGAGTGAAAGATATAGTAGTTACTCAGAGTGGAGCAATAGGGAAGGAAACGGGGGGGGGGGGGATAATGAGGGCTAGTACCATGTATAGGCAGTAGTTCCCCAAGTTTGATAGGGAACTACAGCCAGACTGGATGGACCGTTGCAAAAATAAAATTAAGTATTTTCAGTCATTGTACAAGGAGTTTTATCGGATGACATCATACCCATGAGTGTCTTAATGCAGTTTTAAAAATGGCCTCCTCCTACTGCTGGCTCACCAGCGAATGGTAGCACCACCACTTGCAATGCTGATGACTAGGGTTTGGGAACAAGCCTGGAACATTGGAGAGCTGACTGTGGGAGGAGGATCAAGTGTCTGAGGAATGGCTGTCCTCCTTCAGGGAGGGAGGGAGGGAGTGAGGAAGGGATGTGCATAGTTGGTGTCTGCTAGACCCCTAGCGGTGGCTGAGGCTGAGGGAACATCAGGCCACCAGATTGGGTTGGAGAAGCAGCAGACATTCATTTTGTTTTGTGTGTTAGCCCACACAGCAATGTCTATGATTCTGTTGTATGCCAGTGCTTCCTGAGGAGACAGAAGCACGGGAAAAAGCTATAGACAGGGCAGATGTTGCTGTCCCATGTCCATTGCTGGGCTTCTCCTACCTGGGAATGAACTTCCCCTGACCTTCCCCTTTGCCATTGGGTCAACTGGATGAAGAGGGGAGTTACCAAGGTTCTCCCTGTAACTACAAGCCAAGGAGGAATAACCCAATGGTGAGTTTTGGGTTGAACAGGGTCTTAGTGCTCTGGGCATGGGGGCCTCAGGAGGATGAGAGCAGTCACTGGCGCAAAAGCTGAGGAAGGTCCTAATCTGTGGGGAGAGGCAATATAAAAACAGTTTGATAAGAAAAAGACCTGCATATTGAAACAAGATGTTCACAAGCGTGTCTTATTTTATTCATGGCATCATAGGTGCCGTGCCTTCATGAGATAGCACTATAATTGGAAATGCTGATCTGTCAGTAAGTTCGTAAAGTTCCAACATGCCATTTGCTGCTTTAGCTCTGCAGCTCAACATTTTTGGGGCATACTTTAAGAGTACATAGCTACTGAAATAAAAGACTTAAAATTATTATATCAACAACAATTATAGCTCATGTTAGTGTTTTGTTTGTTTACATTCTCATATTACTGGACTACTAAATATTTTGAGAAATGAGTTATTTGTTTCACTGTACCATTTAAAAAGGCTGTGACTGTCCCAAGCTGATCTCACAATTGATGTTTGCAACATCACAGCCTGTTGTTACGGTAAGCCCTACAATGTTAGAAACAAAGGCCCTGTGTGGTCAGTCACAGAGAGTTAAATGGATTCTTTTTATACACACTTTTTAGACTGGCTACAAAGATGTGGTAAGAACTCTAGGAACATTGAAAATTAAACAAATGTATTTTTAATGAACTATAATAGCTGAAACAGTATGTTTATGACAGTACATGCAGGGAACAGTGCTGGGTTGTTCTTTAAAGGGGACAGGAAATTTGCAGTACCCGGCAGCAGTTAGTAATGTTCCTATTTACAGAAATGAAATTCATACTTCCAAATTATCCATATTTAACTGTACCTGAATAAATGTCACTGTGAAAAATTGTTGTTTTCCATTGTTTTCTGTTTAAATGCAACACACACCGCTGAACTAGGACCACACTTAATGTACTTTCTATGATTGTTCTAAGAGAATTAGCCCTTGCCTGTTGTAACTCATTCAAGGTGTCTTAACTATGATATAGTAAATAAAAAGTAAGTAACATTTATTTAGTTAGGCAGCCAATCCCAGTAGCTCTGGGCGCTGTACAGTAGTAGACAGTCAACAGGATAGACAGGATAATAAAAATCACAATTTAAATAATCAGCAGAATAATCATATAAAATATTAAATATGTCAGGCACTGTTTAAAATACATCTGCAGGATAAGCAAGATTAAAAAGGTGGGTCTTTAGGCCCCTCCTGAACACTTCCACCATAGAAGCCTCCCTCAAAGATCTTGGAAGCAAGTTCCAGAGGACCAGGCCAGTCACCCTGAATGAACGATTACCTGAGGTTTTGAGCCCAGTCCTCAGAACGACCAGGAGGCCCTGGGTTAAGAAGCAGAGGGAGGGAGCGAGCCGTGATGGCAGGAGTAAGGAGGTCTGACAGGTAGCCAGGGCCTGATCCATATAGGGCCTTATAAGTGAGCAAGCCCACCTTGAACAGAACCCGCCATCAGACTGGCAGGCAGTGCAGACCCCGCAGGACTGTGTTCACATGACAGGACCTTGATTTATTTATTTATTTAGTTTTTGATGGCTGGATATGTGCACTAGACAAATTCTGTGTATTTTCAGGCATGCCCCAGGGGAGGGGGATACAGATGAGTGCCAACTGACCTTGAACCAGATTAAGTTGTTGGTGATATTTTTAATGATAGTGACAGTCCTGTCAGCAGCCTGTCCACTGCATTTTGTACTAGTGGTAGCCAGCAGAGGTTCCCTCCACTGAACCTGAGGTATAGAGCATTATAGTAGTTGAGACTTGATGTCACAAATGCGTGCACCAGTGATGGCAGATCCTCATGTGGAATCCAGAAGATGTTCCACAGATGGCAAAAGCTGCTTTTGATGACCACTGACACCTGAGTCTCAAATGTTAGCCTGCCATTGAAGACCTGCCCAGATTTCTCACCGTAGAGGACATCATCAATGGTGTTGACCCCAGGACTAAACCTGTTGTCGTCCCGGAGGCATTCCCATCACTCCCACAGCCAGGCTCAATCACTAGAACCTCTGTCTTGTTCGGGTTAAGTCTCAGCCAGTAAGATTTCATTCAGTCCTGGATCTTGGCAAGGCATTTATTCAGCACTTCAATAGCACCACTTGTCCCTGGTGCAAAAAAAACATGTACAGCTGAGTATCATCTGCATAGCAATGAAAACTCAGACTGTATTGTCTAATGATCCTCCCCAGGGGCAGCATGTACATCAAGAACAGTATTGGTGATAGGATCGAGCCCTGAGGAACTCCACAGGTCAAAGGCAGAGGGGAGGAGGAGAAATTCCCCATCACTGCCCGTTGCCTCTTAACTGACAGAAAGGACTCAAACCAATTGATGGCAACACCGGTGAGTCCACAATACTTCTCTAAGGCAATCCAACAACACAGTGTGGTCCATGGTATTAAATACTAATGATAGCTCGAGGAGAACGAGAATTTACCATTCTCCTCAGTCTCTTGCCATGAGGAGATCATTTTGCACCCTGTTTATTGCCATCTCTGTGCTATGCCATGCTCTAAACCCAAACTAGAATGTCTTGTAGACAGGTCTCTAGGTGTTCCTCGAGCTGCAGAGCCACTATTTTCTTGACAACCTTCCCTAAGAGTGGTAGGTTGGAGACTGGTCTATAATTCACTAGGATGTCAGGGTCAAGAGGTGTTTTTATCAGAAGGGGCTTCACCAGTGCCTCCTTCAAGGTGTTGGGGAAGACCCCCTCTGAAAGTGAACACCCGACTATCCCAGCGAACACTGGACCAATGATCTCAAAGCATCCCAGTAGAAGACTTGTCAGGCCAGGGTCCAGTTCACAGTAAGTGAGCCACAGCTTCAAAATCACCTTGGAGACCTCAGCCACCCCCACTATATTATAAAGTAATTTCTCTGGAATGCACTACGTAGTGTATATTCCAAACTCTTGTAAATGATTATATTCATTGCACTTGTGATTCCTGTATATTTGCCTGTAATTAATCCTGGGTCACCTCTAAAAAAAGGACCACTGGTCTCAGTGGGCCTACCCGATTAACAAAATCTAATCAATCAATCAGTTTTGCACAGTTCTCTCCATAGAACCGGTAATTTGGAGTTCTTACTATCTTATGACTTTTTTACAGAAGACTAAGCATGAGCTGTTGACCTATCAGAGCCATGCTAAGAGTTCTATAAATGAACTGTGACATAGGTGACATAGTTAGTACTTCAGATCACTGGTTCTATAAACAGAACTTTAACAGAATGCTGCTCCTAAAAAAAAAAGGCAATATAAACTGCTGATTTTCACATCACCTTTTATTCAGGTACTGCTAAATATGGATTATTTTAGGGGCACAAATATAATTTCTAAAAATAGGGACATTATAAACAGCTGCACGTTAGAAATAATTTCCTTTCCTCATTAACTGCTTCTCCTCACTGTCCATTACTACTTTCAGTTTCTTATAAAAGCCCCCCCCCCCCATAAAGTTACACAATGAATCATACTGGAAATCATTCCTCTGTCCATCATGTGTCTTGACCCACTAAGCATATCATTTTTTTCCAAAACTTGGCTACCAGTTCTGTGTTGCTTCTTGCCCATTTTCAATCAATCAATCAATCAAAATCTTTATTTATTCAGGCGAACATCATTGAGCATAGCTCATTTACAAGATGGACCTGAGTGGTCATAACAAAAAAGGTTACAGAGTGTATACAAAAACATGATATTGAAATAGCACAAATACAAACATTTATGAGTGAGATAGATGTACAATTATTTACATATATACAAGGCAAAGGACAGTAAACCAAAAACCTATTAAAGGTGAGAAACAAACAGTCTGGTAGGGATAAGGCTTGGATAATGGTACATGGTAGGCATATATGTTTGAGGTTTGATGTGGAAAGGACCAGAGGAATGATAGAAGAATAGGGAGGAGCTTTAGAAGGGGTGGGGGAGAGAGGTGTGGGGTGTGGGGGTGTGGGAGGACTAGGCCTTGTGGAAGCAATTGCATGAATCTGGGATTAGGCCGGTGTACAGCTTTTGAAGGATATAAGGGGATCAGTGTTTCCATTTTCAATGTCTTTTGGATAGAATTCCAGATAAGTGCCAGGAATAACTGATTGCAGCTCTTCCATACCGGGTGCAGGTGATAGGAATCTTCAGCAGGATCAGTTTGTTGATCCTCAAGGTGTAGGGCCTGGATGTGATCTGGTTGAAGCAGTCTGAGATGTAGGAAGGGAGTTTGTTTGTCAGAGCTTTGTAGATCCAGGTAGCAGCATTTTTTCTTCTTCTATGTTGCAGGGATGTCCAGCTGACTGCATTGTAGAGAGAGCAATGATGGGTGCTAGAGGGAAGGTCAGTAATGAATCTAATAGCTCTATGATACAGGGTGTCTAGTTTGTTTAGATGGAGAGGGAGCAATGACCATAGAGGAAGTCTGCATAATCAATGAGGGACATGAATGATGCAAGGATTAATCTTTGTTTGGAATCTTTGGTCAGGTAGTGTTTGATTCTATAGAATAGACCAAGTCTTTGTCTTAGCTTTTTCAGGAGCTCTTCAACGTGGGTAGTATAGTCTAGTTTATTGTCTATCCATACTCCTAGGTATTTGAATTTGTCAACATATTCAGATTTTCACCAAGGATGGTAGAGAGTTGTGGGAGGGTGAATGATGGATAGTGGAAGAACAGTTCTGTGGGCAAAGAACATAGCTTTGGTTTTCTTAGCATTTAGTAATAATTTCTTTTTAATAGGTTATGCTGGAGGAGGGAGAATTGAGACTGTAGGAGCTCACAGGCTTTTGATGGTGAGGGATCACTCACATAAAGTACAGTGTCATCTGCAAAAGGTGGATATTAGAAGAGAGATTGAGTCAATATTGTTGATGTAAATGGCAAAAGGATGGGACCCAGGATGGAGCCTTGCGGTACACCTCTTAGGAGTGGCTTAGAGTGAGATAGATCACCATCATTCTTTACCAGTTGCAGCCTTCCAGAGAGATAGCATCTGAACCATTTAATAGAGAGTGAGTCAAGGCCTATGGAGTTTAGTGAGGTGATTAGAAGATCATGATCCACAGTGTCAAAGGCTTTGCTTAGATCCAGAAACACAGCACAGGTATTATTCTTTTGTCTAGGGCAGTCTGCCAGTCATTTGTGACTTTTGCTAGTGCAGAGATGGTGCTATGCATAGATCTAAACCCAGATTGAGCTGGATTTAGGAGATTGTTGGTATCGAGGTAGGCAGTTAACTGAGAGTTTACCAGCTTCTCAAGCATCTTGGATAGTATTGGTAAGATGGAGATGGGCCTATAATTATTGAGGTCCATGGGATCACCTGCCTTAAGTAATGGAAACACTTGAGCTGTTTTCCATATTGAGGATAGTACCAGTGACAAGTGATAGATTGAAGAGGTGGGTGAGGGGGGCGGTTAAGGCATACAGTGCTACTTTTAGAAAGTAGGGATCCAGGGAGTCTGCACCTGCACTTTTGGTGGTATCTAGTTGGAGTAGGAGATCTTCTACTTCTTTGAACAATATTGGTTTGAATGAGAATGTGGAAGCAACCTTTTGACTCTCAGTAGATTGTAGATTTAGAGATGATCTTAATAGGTTTGCAGGAGAGGAGTCGAAAGCCAGGCCAGCTGTAGTGAAATGGTCATTGAAGGCATTCAAGATATTTTGCTTGTCGGTGATTTCAATATTATTTAATTGAATTTTGGATGGTAAGACAGGGGTAGAGGTTTGACCTAGGATTTTCAACGTGCTGTGGGAATGCTGTAGAGCTGTGAGGACTCCAGACTCCATCCTTGATTAACTTGACTAGACTGTGACCTGGCGGTTACCCCCGGTCAGTGGCAGGTGGGGAGTTGCCACCCACCGCTGACCGGGAGGGAGCGGGGTGGTGGGGCTCTGTGGGATGGAGGGGAAGGGGGTACTGCTGCACCAACAGGGATGGGATCTATTATTTCTTTAGACCTCTGCCCATGATCGGGCTATGAGCGGTCCACTGGACCACCAGGGATATAGGAGTTTGTTTTATTTATACTTATGCCCGCGATCGGGCTGGGAGCAGTCCAGTGGACCACCAAGGATATAGGAGTTTCTCATTATTATACATCTGCTCATGATCAGGCCGCGAGCAGTCCACTGGACCACTAGGGATATAGGAGATTATTATTTGTATACTTCTTCCCGCGATCAGGCTGTGGGGCACTTTACCGCTTGTGCAGGGGGGCATCGGTCCCCAAGGGCTACAGCCTGGCAGGGTGCCAGGGACAAGTCGCTGGGGATGGGCACACCTGAATGCAATGAAGCTATAATGACATGCAAATGACCCCATTTGTGCCTTGTATGCATTATGGCCCCATTTGCATGTGCACCTTTGAATATCACGGTTGATGCACCTAGCGCAACGGCACACCGCTAGTGTATCCCTCTGCCCCTCTCTGGCCACTTGCGCTGGCGCAGTGCCACTGCGCCATGCACAATGTGGGTGGCCACAGAGCTATATTCAACGGTGCTGAACCATGGTGCAGCACCATTGAATATCATCCTGTCAGCACCCTGGCACATCCCAATTGCGCTGCGCCCAGGCTTGCGCCACAGCCTGGCGCAGTCTGAATATCCCACCCTGTGTGATTATATATACAACAGAAGTGAGGTAAAAACGATGATATAAACGACATCTAAGCTAGTGACATCAGTAACAGCAGCATATCAAAACTATGTTGTTATTGTTACTGTAGTCACAATGGATATTTTTAAGGTTACTGTTTTCACAGTGAAATACTAAACCAGTCAGAGAGCAACTTTCACAATACTGATGACATCGCGGTGCCTAGTGCAGTTCTGAAATCAGCTGTTAAAGCTGAAGAAAAACAACAAAGCCTTTAGGCAAACTGCAGATTTAAAAGCTATAACAAGCTTCTCTGCTACTGTTGTATAGATCAAATAAACAATAGTCTGACACAAAATAGGCAATTTATCATCACTTCTGATTGGGTAGGACTTTCATAACTCACTCTTGGCTCTGTCGCTCATGAGTTATGGTCCTGCCCTCTCACACTTGAAGATAAATTGCATATTTTGATTCAGCCCATTGCATATCCCATATATAACCAATGTTTTGACTGATATGCATTATCTCGCATTTCTCAATGTTAGATTTAATTTTCTATATTTCTGCTCAGTCATAAATCAGGGGCTGGTAGTGTATAACCTAGAGGTTAGAATAACTAGCTGTAAATAAGCTTGGTACATCCAGCAGTCCTGGGTTTGATTCCCACAACTTCCACTTGCGTACTCTAGGATCCTGAACAAGTCACTGCCCCCTCCCCCCAATCTCCGGGGTCACACCTGAAAACAGGCCTTGTGTTTAGTTGGCCTTACCTGATTACCAAAGAATAATTTAAAAAAAAGTTCAAGGTCATTTGATTTTTGCATATCTATTGCAGCTATTACTACAACCCACCAAGAAGAAACTAAAAACAACAAAATGTGAAACTCACCTTTACAGAAGGAGTATTTCAAATGATGATCTGAATTACAATGACACATATACATCAAATATATTTCTAATAATAAACCAAAAGGGTTACATAATTGAACACAGTTCTAGATGCAGAAAGATATCTACCTGACTATTAAATTCATGAGGCCCATATTGTTTGTAATGATATGCCCAGAATTTTAGGAACATCATCAGGATTTGCATTAGTTTTAAATTATGGTATTCTCCCTGGAAATTCCTTGCAGGCATTTTTCTGCCCAAAAATTGTTTTAAAATGTAAATGATCAACCACATTTTATGTGCAGATGTTTTAATATATGGCCCTTGGGCATTATACATGGAGCCCATATTTAATTAAATTGTTAGAAATCAAAGTCATTTCTTCAGGTTTTGATTTGTCATTTAAGAAATGTCCTTTACATAGACTTTAGTATAGGACAATATGTGATGGAAAGTTCTGGTACACAGAAATGAAACAAAATCAAATGCTGTTGAAACACGCTCGTAAAGGTTTCTGCCATCATAGCATTCGGAGGGGGGAGCTAAAAGAAGTGTAGTATTTCATTTTCTGAAATCTAAACAACAGAATCATGAAAGTCATGAACTAATAGCCTGTTCTAATCCTCCAAACCAACAAGAAGTGAAGTTTGAACATTCCACATCTGTTTTCTGTGGAAATACATTCTATTTTTGCCTGCAGTATTTGATGTATAATTTAAGGAAACATTGTTATTTTACAATTAGGAACCCTGGGGAGTATCATTTTAATGAAGCTTTTATCATGCACATACTTAGATTAATACTACACCGAACTGAGCTTTTAAAAAGTAATGCCTGTTATTCCACTGTAGTTAGAGCATGTGTTACCACAATGCACTCATCAGAAAGCTGTCTTTTAGTTTGCTCTACAGCTTTCCTTTTTAATGAAAACAGAATAGAAAAAAGGTATCATATGGCTTGAAATGTATGAAGTCCTTAGAAATGTATGAAGTCCTGTTTCCTTCCCATTATTCCCCTTGGGGATAAAAAAGTCACTACATAAATCAAGTTATCCTTTCGTTTTACACTCTGTTTGATACCGCATACCCTGCACTCATCACTTTTGTGCCTCCCCATAAAACTGCATCCTCACTGCAGTGCCCAGAAAATTCTAGCCATGACTCCGTTAATTTAGTCGCTTTACCAGGACAGAGCCATTTTTTCTTTCAACTGCTCTTTTCTGTGGAAGGCAACCATTTTGCTGACAGGTAAGAAAGCACAATTGTTATGTTATAAAAAAAAAGTCTTACATTAAATACATACTTAAAATATAAAAAGAAGTCAGAACCAATGTTTTAACCATCAAGTCTGGTTCAGGAAGGATCCATACTGAGAACATGTAAAGACAGGAATTATTCTACGTACTTTTCACTCACTGAGCATGCCTGAAGAAGAATGGTGGTTGAAAAATGTTGATTTTATAATGTATTTTCTTTTTTCAGCATATATTTAGTTTAAACATTGTTTGATAGGCAGCTGAAACACTGATATAGTACCCTGTTTTTTTTCTTTAATTTTGTAATTATTATTTATCAGGACAATAGTCTGAAATGAGCTCCTGTTTTCAGCTACATCTCGGGCAAGATAGACAGCAGCAGCAGAGATAAAACTTTACACCACACATTACAGCAAATGGTTATTATAATGTGATATACATTTTAACACTAAATTACAGGGAAACAAGGAACTGAAGTCTCTTTTTAATTATGTAAAAAGCAACAAGGAACTGCCTCTGCACTCACTGTTACTGGTAGCATGCATAATTAGGATTGTGCAGATACTATCCATTTGGTTTCCAATGGTTCGGATAGTGTGATCTATGCATGGATTGGGGGTGGATAGTGTACTAACCAGATCCAGTACCTGGGCTAAATGGATTAAATACATATAGAATAAGGCATGGGTCTAATAAAAATATATACCAACAAAAACAGGTGCTAACAATAGGGAGTATTGTGTGTGACTCAGCAAATAACCAATCAAATTTCATAAACAAATTGGAAATTAGTTATCTTTTAGTGTTTTTGCTATTGTTTTTAGTGTTCTGCTTATGGCTTTTTTAACTTAAGATATTTATGTGGGATTGATTCACTTAATGAATTTAAATGAGGAACCAGGACATATTCACGTGTTTATGGTGAAGAATGTTAGCTAATTAACATACTAACATACTAAAAAGCCAGCAGAATAGGTCTAATGGTCTGTCGTGTCCGCTCAGTAGCCAGCCACCTAGTGGTTGCTTGCTTTCCTGCCCCCTAGCCCCCAAGAGGGGTGTTCATTGGATTTAGATTCCCCTTGTACATGTCCCACCCCTTCTTCAAAGCCCTCCACTGTGCCCTTCTCCGCCAGCCTCTTGAGCAGCGCATTCCATGGCTCCAACACCCTCTCAGTGAAATAATGCCTCCTACTTTCCCCCTATAGTTCCCCCCTCCAGTTTCTACTCATGCCCCCTCGTTATTCCCCTTTCTTTAGCCTAAACAGCTCCTTGGTTCTGCTCTCAGTTATTCCTTTTACATACTGGAAGACTCCTATCATGTCTCCCCTGTCCCTCCTCTCCTCCAGTGTGTATATCCCAAGGTCCTTCAATCTCTCCTCATAGGTCCTCCCATCCGGTCCCTGAATCATCCTGGGCACGCTCCTCTGGACTCTCTCCAACAGTGCTATGTCCTTTTTCAGATGAGGTCTCCAGAACTGAACACAGTACTCAAGTTGCGGCCTGACCAAGGCATTGTATAGAGGGAGGATCACCTCCCTCTTCCTGGATGTAATTCCCCCCTGGCTATGCAACCTGGTATCCTGTTTGCTTTGGCTGTAGTTCTTCTACTATTTTCAGAGTTATTCATTTTGATGTCTACCACCACCCCTAAATCACGCTCACCCATTGTGGCTTGCAGTGTGACTCCCCAGATGTAAACATGGCCCGGATTTCTGACCCTCAAATGCAGTACCTTACATTTCCCTGCATTAAATTTCAATACCCACCTCCTTGACCACCCCTTCAGGGTATTCAGATCCCCTTGGACTACCTCTCTCGCTTCTTCCCAGTTCACCAGTGCTCCCAGTTTGGAATAATCTGCAAAGAGACTTAGCCTACTCCTAACCCCCCTCCCTATGTCCGAGACATAGGCATTAAACAGGAGTGGCCCCAACACTGAACCTTGAGGTACCCCACTGATTACCTTCCTAGGGGTGAAAACTATTCCACCAACCATTACCCTCTGAATTCTCCCCCAAAGCCAATTTTCAACCTACTGCAGCTCCTGTCCTCTCACTCCCATCTCCCCCAGCTTTGCTATCAGCCCTTTATGGGGTACTGAATCAAATGCCTTGCTAAAATCCAGGGACAGGACATCCACTAGCCTATGTCTATCCAAGGCCCTCATCACCCAGTCATAAAACTCTACGAGGTTGAACTGACATGATCTCCCCGGAACAAAGCCATACTGTTTATCATCCTGGTGCCCTAACCTTTCCAGCTGCTTCCCAAGTCTTTCCTTGATAAAGCCCTCCATTACTTTGCCCACCACAGACGTTAGACTGACAGGCCTATAATTCCCCATCTCCTCCCTAAACCCCACTTTATGGATAGGCACAACATATGCCACCCTCCAGTCCTGAGGCACCCACTCTGTCTGCAGAGAGATGTTAAAGAGTGCAGCCAGTGGAGCTGCCAGTTCCTCCGCCAGTTCCTTAATTACCCTCGGGTGTAGCCCATCCGGCCCTGGCGCCTGACAAGTTTTTAGATTCCGAAGGATCTCCTTCACCCTTTCCACTGTGATTTCTCCCCCCCCCAGTCCTCCCCCTCATGCAACTTCTTCACCCCTTCTGGGTCAGTCCCTGCCTGTACCCTAGCCTCTCTCCATCCTCTGGTCTCAGACTGACCTCTCGCTTTTGCTGGCTCCTATTCCCTCCCATCAATCTGTGGGGATCCCATTTCCCCATCTGCAAAGATTGAGGCAAAGTACTCATTTAGCACTTCTGCCTGATCCCCCACTTCCTGAGCCCATCCCCCCATAATTTTAATCCTGTTGATCTGTGTCCTCTCTTTTCTCTTCTCTCTTATGTATCTATAGAATCCCTCCCCCCCCCGATATCCCTAGCCAGGCTTTGCTCCATCCCTGCTTTGGTTCCCCTCACCACTCTGGTGACCCTCCTGGCCAATAGCTCATACTCTCCTCGATCCTTATTCCCCCTTGAGTGTTTAAAACATGCATAGGCAGCCTTTTTATCTCTCACCGCCTCCTGCACCTCTCTGGTCCACCAACATGGCTTGCTAGTTCTGCCATGCTTTCGCCTAAATTTTGTACAGGACCTAGTAGCCTCTTGCACCCCTTTTTTAATGGTCTTCCATAAACTTCCAGCATCCATGTCCGGCCTAATCTTTTCCATCCTCTCCTGTAGAATCCTACCCATACCCGTACCCTAAAATCTACCACTACTGTATTAGTGCAGTTTTCCTCCCCTCCTAGATACAGCAGAAACCAGACCATGGCATGGTCCCCACCTGCTAGTGGACTGCACACCTCCGGGCTACTTATCTGGTCACTGTCCGCTAGGACAACATCCAATATCCTCCCCTCTATTGTAGGTTTCTCCACCTGTTGCACCAGGAAGGCATCCTGAAAGACATCCATCAGTCACTGCTCCCTGGTTACAGAGGATGTAATGGTGTCCCAATCCACCCCGGCACATTAAGGTCACCCATGACCACCATCCTACCCTTACCAAGGTCACAATGACCCTTTATGTCCTCAACCAGTTTATCCTCCAGAGCCTCCTCCATTGCGGGGGGCCTGTATTCCACCCCTATTATCAATTTTTTTCCTCCCCTCATTTGCAGGGTTACCCATATCGCCTCCACACCCCCTCCAGCCTCCTCCACTCCACTAACCACTGTGTTATTTCTGACGATCAGCGTGACCCCTCTCACTCTTCCCACTACCCTATCTTTCCTGGATATCCTGTAACCCTCCAAATTTAGATCCCAATCATATCTCTGGGTGGCCCATGTCTCTGTAGTTGCCGCCACATCTGCTGTTCCCTCAGCCAGCATAGCCTGAAGCTCAGGCATTTAATTGCTCATGCTCCTGGCATTGATCAGGACTGTCCTCCACACCGACTTCTCCCCTTCTCCAGTCCCCCCAGCTCTGTACAGTCCCTTTTCTGCCCAATTTTCCTTGGATTTGCAATGCAGCACTCTGCACTCTTCCTATGCCCTAAACCTGTATCCTCAAACAGCCCCCTGAGGCCTTTCTTTTATTTGACCCTCCCCCTTTATAAATTTAAACCCCACCTCTCACTTAAAAATCCAGCAAGTTTTAGTTTCAAGATCTCTCTCCCCTCCAGGTTGAGATGTAACCTATCCCTGGCATGTAACCCCTTATCCACCCAAGTATTCCCCCAGTCACCTACCAGCCCCTACCCCTCTGCCCTGCACCAGTCCCTGAGCCACTGGTTCACCCCTCTAAGTTTTAGCTTGGTCTCACCAGTTGCCTTTGGTACTGGCAGAATCTCAGAGAAGGAAATTTTGCTTCCTATAGAGTGACAAACCCTTGCCAGCTCCCGGAATCTTGCCTGTATTTCTAGCTCACTATTCCCATCCAAGCCATTTGTCCCCAAATGTACTAGGAAGTCTCGGGATCCCCCACAATCTAGTGCTAACAAGTATAGGTGGAATTTGGCCTTGTGTACAGATAGTCCTGGTATACATTTAGCCTTGACAGGGCTGCTTTTATTCTCCCCCACCCCCTCCCAATGGATAACCCTGGTCATGGAATCCCCCAGCAGTATCACCTTCACCCCACCTTCCATTTTATTAGCCCATTTAGTACCTTCCAGGCTCCTCCTTCTGTCAATGACCCCCTGCTTGCTTACCCCCCATCATCCGGGGAGCCACCCTCATATGTGAGCCCAACCAAACTCCTTCTACCTGCAACTGCCAGTTTACTTCTTGCCACCCCCAATCTCCTGGGTGGCCAGAGTTCACCCCCCCAGTTCCACCCCCTTCTCCCTTCTTGAGCTATAATCCTCCAATCCCTCAACCGAGTAACCTCCCACTGCTTTGCCCCCCCTTTGGACCTGCACCTCCCACCCCATCTGCTGTATTTCTCTCTACCTTATTCTCCACCTCACCCAGTGATTTATGTCTCAAAGCTAACCTGTCTAGAGAACTCTCTAGTGCCCCCTCCTCATTGATTGATTTCCCCAGTCTGGACACCGGCCTGTCCCCAGTCCTTCCTCCTTCCACCCATCCCTCACTCAGTGCCCCCCCATCTATCACATTTCCCCTCCAACCTAGGCTCATGTCCCTCCCTCCTCTGTCCTTTCCTTTGGTTCAGGCTCCCTCCTCTGCCTCCCTCCCCCCCAACCTACTGACCAAACCCTCTCTGTCCACTTGCTCCCCCCTCCCACCTATGTCCTCCACTTCATCTCCCAGGTATAGTAGGGTGAAAGGGTTTTTAAGCTTGATGCTCACCCCATTTTGCTCTCTCCTACCTTGCCCTCCCTCGTCTGCTCCCTCTGAGCAGCCCCCCTCCCTATGGCATGCTTCCCGTATGTTGCTTGTTCTGCCCCCCACACCTCCAGAGTAACCATATGATCCACCTATCCTCTGGGATATGCCCTTTTTGCCATGTCCTTGTCCCCTGGGGTATGCCATTTTGACACTGTCCACATCTACTCACACTTGGTCCATACCCCACCTTGCCTCCCCAAACCTCACCCGTCCCCTCCCCTTCCAGCTGCCTTCTGATCCTCCTGCTCTCCTCCCTAAAACTCTCCAATTGAAAACACACTGGGCACCCTCCAAACCTCCATGCCCAGTTTAATGTTATGGCCGCCCCACACCCAGTATACCCAATCACACTTCGGAAGATGCCCGATCTGGTTGCCCCCAAGCCCACCCTCATTTTGGGTGTGAACGATATGACCCACTACCAGCAACAATACACGGTCAGTCTTACACAGCCCCCCACCAACTATTAATTTACCTCACACACAATACCCAGCAGTAGACAAACCTCATCAGTGTGCCCCCTTATTACACAGCAAGCCCAAGACATTACCCATCAATACCCACCAACAATTTACACACTCACAAAACCCAGCAATAGTCAAATAACCTCAAAGTGCCCTCTTATTACCCAACAAAAGCCCAACAGTAGTCAGATCACAGCAATTTGCCCTCAAGCCTCAGTAATCCCCTAAATAGTAATCCCAGTGACCCCAAAATTTGATTGCAACCTCCAGCAATAACCCCAGAATTTGATTCAAACCTCCAGCAATAACCACCATGCCCAAGGCAACACAATATGTGAATCATATACCCTTCCCCCTAAAGCCTACAACAAATTCGAGCTTCTTATTGCTCAGTCTCAGCCAGTCTCACTGTGCCCTCCCCGAAGGATCTGCCCCCACAGACCATTTAATAGAGGTCAGGGCTGGGGTGAGTGGTGTGGGACACAATTACAGCTCCTTCCCGAGTCATGAGGTGGCTGGGCCAGACTTATGTAGCCCAGCCGCAGTTCGAATTTGGTGCCCTCACTCCCGATTGGTCCTCCAGAAGAACAGCTCCCTCAAACTGTGGCCTGCTGCTGACTGCAGCCACCAGGAAGTCCTCTCCGGTGCCCTCTTCTCTCAGTTCCTCACCCTCAAACCCTGGCCCACTGCCGACTGTAGCCAACGGAAAGTCCGGTCCGGTGTCCCCAGTGCTCACTTCAGCTGCCGATGCAGCCCCCAATGCCACCCTCCTCAATGTGGCTGCCAATACAGCTCCGGCTCCTCCTGCAGCGGCCCCGGTAAAATTCTCCACCACCAATGTGGCCAGCAACCTCAGCTCCTCATGGGAACCACAGCTCCTTCCCCTTAATTCTATGGCTTCATTCTATAGCCATAATTCTATGGCTTTGTATATTTAAATGTGCTGGTTTGACCATGTATTAATGGTCTTCCTGACAAAATGCAAGCCGTGAAACTGTTGAGATTTTTTTTGTCATCTGTATGTACTAACAGTACAAACAAACAAAAAAAATGGCATGGCATTTTGAGCTTTTGGGATTATATTTGCAAGCAGATCAATTTAGTGTGGTGTCTGGATTTTTTTTTTACTGAACCTTAATGAAAATATATCTGATGTTTTAACACTGGTCTGTGCCCCCTGGTATCATGAGTGGCAAAGTAAAAATACCAGGCATATTTGTATTAGGCCCTTGCCTTATTTAATGTATAGAATGGCATAGATTTATGTGTTAAAATAGTCATATTGTAATGAAATTACAATTAAAGTTCTATAAGAAGAACCTTCAGAATACAATGATGTTTCAGAATGAAATGTCATTAGTCTTCTATTCTGAGGGACCAACAGTAAAAATAGCAGCCTTTGTCATCCACATAGAGTAAGAATATAGAGAATAATGCTTATGTAGGGGGTTGATATGCAGTTTTTTTACACACCCACACACTAAGATCACACACCGAGGGTGTGTTTAAAAAACTGCCTATCAACCCCCCCACAAATGTTTTATTTTTTATAATAACTGGTGCAAAAATAATAAATATGGTACCTTATGATCATGGGTTCAAGTCGGGTAAAGCGGATCACTTTTGTAGCAATGGGAAAAATGAAAACCACTTCAGAAAAAAACATTCTTTTAATTTATTTAAATAAACACATTAGAACAAATCCTCCAGCTTTAGTGTCTGTTGTTGTGTCATCTCGATGGGTCGGGGTCATTTCAGTCTGAAGTGAAAGTTCATGCTGTTTAGGGAACCAGTAAGGGGTAGTGGGGAAAGTGCGTTTTTAGTACAGCATTTTTCGAGCTAGTAAGTACTTCATTTTTCCCTGTCACTGCTGCAGGCAGCAACAAAACAGTTCTCCATTGTGTGACTTTTCAATGTTCACTTTTAATTTAGGATTACGCGTTGAGCTCTGTTTGTTAATTTCTTTCAAAATGGGGTTAATGCTGTGAGTGTGAGTTTACGGTTGGAGAACCGTCTCGTGCTGCCTCACTGTGTTTGATTGGTCTGGACTGCTGCAGGCTTCTCGGTGTGAGAATGTAAAAGTCGTATCAACCCGCAGGTTGATATGACTTTTTACAGTACTCAAAAACGGGTTGATAACGGGGGTCACCAGTTATTTTATCATGATATTTTCATTATGCGTCCTTGACCAGTAAAAAGAACCCCAGTACGGTATGTCTGACTTTTTATTTACACTGCCATTATAATAAATTCTGGTAGTGTACTAGCTGAGCTTTTGGAGATACTGGTGGATTGAATAGTGAACTATCTGCACAACACTACACATGATGAGTGCTGGCCTTCTGGCATGCATGGAATCTACAAATACATTAGTGTAACCCCGCCCCCTCCCAATTCTCAAAGCATATTGTGCTACACTGCTTTTATCTGAAAAGAAGTGGCATTACCTTTTGGTCATGGGATGAATGACCCTGGGTCTTGTGCTGGTTAACCTGGAGTATCTTGATGTAGTGCCTCAGTTCACACTAGATATAGGGGTGCTGCCCTGGGAAACTAACAGTTATACAGACACGGGGACTTAAAAGAGAAATTGGGGTCCATGCACTAGTTATGATACAATGTCAATGTATTTCATTGTGCTGGACACTCCTTTTAGGCAGCAAATCACAGCACAGATGTATTTGGATTGGGGAAGGGAGTGGGAAGGAAACAAAGAACACATTACACACTATTTCATGGACTGCAGACTCATACAAGACATTAATTACCTTGGGCACCCTCCTTTGAGATTTCCTCTGTGCCTGAACCCTCATACAGAGAGTCAGTACTTAAACAGTTTAAGCAGCAAACCATTTTTCCCTTCTCTCTCTGGAGTCCCTGCAAGATATACCCTCAGCCCTTGCCTAAACAAGGACTTTCTTATGATTCTTAAAAAGCCCAGCTGTGACCCATCTTATAGGCAAACTAATTTTCTCTGTTTCAATGCTAGTGGTTACATCCTCAGCCAGGGCTAACAGTGAGACTTTCTGAAGACCTGGAGCTCTGTAAATCACAGCCCTTACCAACACCTCATAGGTGAATCTAGGTCAGATGCACAACAGGACCTGTCCTCCTTTTTTTTGTACACAGATCTGTTTCTTGTGCCTCTGATCTGGCAGGTCCTGTTTCAGCTTCCAGTAGATAACACAGATCTTATTTTTGGGGCCCATAACCTCTCAGGACTGGAAGAATGACGGCTTCTACCTATTCACCAGTTGGTCCCAGCACTGTCTCATTTCTAAGACTGATCAGGGTCCAAAAGCCCTCCACATAGCCCACTTGAGAGGAACCCTCTCAGGGCCCTGCACCTTCTCTCTCTTCTATTCCTTGACAATATAATTCTCAGAATGTTTCCTCCCTATCTGATAGCCAGGCCTCTTATCACATTACCAGGGATTTCTCACAGTGCTTTCTTAACCCCATGTATTGTAGGCAGGAGCGAAAGCTCTCTAACACCCCAATGACTCGGGGAGGGCTACATTAGATAAAAATAAGTAATAATCAGTTTTTATTCATGAAAAATGGCTACACCATTGAGTCAGAGATTTATTTACAATGGTTTCAAAAAGATCATTTCCAGCTGTTTTTCTGGGAGCCCTGGGCAGTTAAGTGACTTGCTCAGTGTCACACACAGTATGTAAGTGGAGGTTGTGAGAATCAAATCCAGGTTTGCTGGATGCACTAAACTAATTTGCAGCTTGTTAATCTAGCCCCTAGGCTATACTGAATGTAGCCTGGCCCCCACTCCTTGTAAAGATGCATCAGACTGTCTTCATTTCAACAGCATTGTACACTATTGATAATAAAATGTTGCTCTGAGACTGAATTATAATTAGAAACTTTTCAATCCAGCAGATATCATCAGTCTAAATGTCATGGGGCTGAAATGTTTGTAACCATAATATAACACCATGTGTCATTTCTCTCACCATAGTTGATGAATGCAGTAGGCACTGTAACATAACCTTCGGTTTCTCCAGAGGTGTATTTACTGTGCATTAACCTTTCTGCATTCTGAGCAGTGCAAAAGGGTGCCACAGTGCTGCTTTTCTGGTGTAGAGTTCACCTGTTTCCATCATGCTGTGTCACTGCCATAGAGGGGAGCCAAAATGTTGTAGATATTTCTGGTCCCCATTTTGATAATCCCCTACTGCCTACAGCATTTCCAGTAACAAATTTCCCATCTACTTTTTTACACTGTGTGTTCCCCCATCTGCCTACCTATAACTATGCAGAGAACATGTGTGTGGGTATGTCTGAAATGGCTGCCATACCACAGACCACACATGAGAGCCAAATTGCTGTCAAAATGTAGCATCAGTGTAAATGTGGCTTGAGAGTAACGCATACTTTATATAACTAAACAATGTTGTTTCTATGTTTATGAATTGTCTGCATAATTTGTTATGTGTTGGCTATGATACAAAGCTAGAATGCCATATACAAACTAAACTGGCTTAAAAATGTGCAAGCATGTAGATGCCCGGAGCAGTGCTGTCAACGTTTTTCTTGGCATTGTGCAAAACTGTAAAATTCTGCTTTCATGGATATTGGGTGTGGAAACTGGAACTTCAGCCAGCTTCTGATGATTTTGCAGACATAGTGGAAAGGAAACCTTTATTTCCAAAGTCCACAAACTGCAGGGAACATTTCTATAAAACTGCACAAATTCTAAAAATGACTTAAAATTCTTCACCCCTCCCAATCAATTTGTGGAGTCTAGATTTTCAGTAACATTTTTCCACTGCAGAAGTGCAATTCTACATAGTTCTGCAACCAGAATAAAACATTTGCACATTGTTAATTTTGGTTTCCAACTTACTAGTAGAAGTAGCACCAAAATTCAAACATGCATATACTGAGTAAAGTATGTGTAGTACAATGGAGCACTACAAGATGTCAGCCTCATTTTCTGTATCATACATCAGCTGGAGGTACACATTCAAGGTACTGAAAATAGGTACAGTACATGAAAATATATTTCAGGTTTGTATATCTCCGACAACAGCAAATCATTCTGCAAATTTGTTTCCTCATGCAGGATTAATAAGTAAATACCCACTAGTTTTCTGTAAAAATTGTAATGGCTTATGTTTTCTAAAAAAAAAAAAGTCTATTATGTGAGGAATGTAGTTGGGGTGCGTCTGCAAAAATGAAGCTTTTTAGCCCACATGTTGGAAGTAGCAATTTGTGATTGTAAAAGGTTAAGGAATGATATCAGGAAGTTTGCTTCTCGAGATTATTACAGTGTATAAAATCTGACATAGTTCAGTACAGTCCAAAACCAGGGTTAATCAGCTCATGAGGAAGTGCTCATGTCTTGATTTATTGTGACATGAAGATAAATGGAATGTTTTACTTGAGGAAAATACTGAAGATGCAGAGGGTTGAGTTTCCCATGGCTGATATTCCCATATGGTTTCAACATGCAGATGCTATTACATTAGTTCTGTATATTGACATGTTTGAGGGGGGGTTCATACACTCAAGTCACTTTTCAAATTAAATTAGAAGCAGGACGTCTCATAACAGAAGTTGGTAATTATTACTTAATTTAATCTTGAACAATACAAGCAATCAGTTTTTGCCCTTTCTGACCCCAGTTCCCATCATAATGGCAACTTTAAAATGAAAAAAAAAAGCCTCTCTGTTTATGAAGAAAAAGGGATCCTTAAAACAGATGATAATGGGTAGGTTTTGCTGCCCATTTGGAGATCAGCTGATCCTGGATATAGGAAAAATGTTGCTGGGGTCACTGGTAATAACAGCCACAGAAACAGATACCTAAAATATATTATTATAAGCTAAATGTTAATGTGATGATTTGAATTTTGATTTATGTGCTCACATAAGAGTTTGCTCAGACTTAGCTATTTCAGCAGAGAGTCATTCAATGCACTGAATTACACATATCCCCCTAATGCAATGCGTCAAGAGTAATATATGGAACTACCATGAAAGAATCAATGCTGGCTTAGCATATTGCCTCGCAAGGCTCATTATGAGGATACTAATATTTTTAGGTTGCCGCCGGAACCGGAGTTGACAGTTCTGCCAGTTTCATGTACTTAGAGAAAGTGAAAGTTGCTGAACACAGAGAAAACTCATTTTAGACTGTAAATAAAGAGATGATTATGCAGAGATCAATTCCCCCTCTGGATTTATTGTAGGATTTATCTATTTGCATATCTGCAATTTTTGTGTACTTCCTACTCTTATCAGTGTATTACTTTACTAACAACTGCTTCCTGTTTACATTATCTTTTTATATAACTGTATTTTTTCTGTTCTCTCAAGACATTTTTATTTGTATTTTTGACCTGTTTCTGTAGCAGTTGTACTTTGTTGCCAGTTACTTCCCATTTTCATAATCTTGTTATTTCTTATTTATTTTAAATAACTTTTTATTCAGTATTTCACATGTTGTTTCAATATTATTTGAAGCAACAATAGTTCATATCTATAATGAAAAAAAAGTCCACTGAATAAACATACAACCATACCTGCAAATTTCTAGAATTTTCCACAGTGTTTATTACTGTTAAAAGCTACATATATCAACTTAAAGGGAAAATGACTCAGGGAAGAAAGGCAGAATACTCCAAAACAATATTCCCATGTAACTATACAGTGCTGTGCAGTTTAAAAGAAGAATTTTGGGCCATAATGCATTGAATCCATGATGTCCAATCAGGAGTGTAGCCAGAAATTTCAGGTTTGTACACACTCTCCAAATGCTACCCTCCCCCGCATCTGCACAATCGCACGCCCACCCACACAGAATTCTCTATGGTCATGTATAAAGTACTATAAGCTTTAAACAAATCAGATTGGCAGCAGAAGATGATTTTCTCATTTCTCTGAACTATACAAATGAAAGAACAGTGTCTTATATAATATCAAAGCAAGTTATATATGTATATTTAGGTGATGGCCTAAATAATAAAGTGTCACAGACACAAGTCAGTGCACACTTTTAAATACAGAAATGGTCTATTCTCTTTCTCTCCAAACTAGAATAATAATGGTTAGATGGCCATTTGATATGGGAAAGGTACTTAAAAAAACATACACAAATGTTTACAATGAGTATGCCTGTGTAGGACCTTGTGTCCAATACAACTGGGATCACAGGGATCTGGTTAACTATTGTTAGGCTCTGAAAATATAGAAACATAGAATTTGATGGCAGATAAGGACCGCTTGGCCCACCTAGTCTGCCGATTTCCCTGCCTAATGGATAAGCTGCAGATCCTAGTTAACCAACAGCCTACTTCCTCCTTACCCCCCACTAGAATTGCCTTATGTCTGTCCCATGCATTCTTGAATTCCCACACTGTTTTTGACTCTACGACCTCCTCAGGAAGGCTGTTCCATGTATTCACAACCCTCTCTGTGAAGAAATACTTCCTCACATTACCTCTGAGCCATCCCCCCATTATCTTCAAATTATGCCCCCTTGTTTTTGCACATCTTTTTTTCTGAAAGATGCTATCCTCTTGGACTTTGTTGATTCCCTTGAAGTATTTGAAAGTTTCTATCATGTCCCCCTCCTCCTCCTTTCCTCGAGGCTATACATCTTTAGTTTCTTTAGTCTTTCTTCATATGTCTTCTGATGCAGACCCTGCATCATTTTGGTTGCCCTCCTCTGGACAGCCTCCACCCTGTCTATGTCTTTGTGGAGATGGGCTCTCCAGAACTGACACAGTACTCTAGATGTGGTCTTACCAACTATCTGTACAGAGGGCCAACAACTTCCTGTTTTCTACTGGTGATGCCTCTCCCTGTGAGTCCCAGTATCCCCCCAGTCCTTCTTACTGCCTTCTCACATTGCTGGCCCACCTTTAGGTCATCTGATATGACTACCCCCAGGTCCCTTTCCATTTTTGGTATTGTCAGTATCTCACCCCCATTGTGTACTCTTCCCCTGGGTTTTTGTTTCCCAGGTGCATTACTTTGCACTTCTTTGCATTGAATATAAGCTGCCATACATTTGACCATTCCACCAGCCTTGCCAAGTCTCTTTTCATCCTTTCCACCCCACCTTGTGTATCAACCCTGTTGCAGATCTTTGTGTCATCTGCAAAGAGACATACTTTCCCTTCCAGTCCTTCTGCAATGTCACTTATAAAGACATTAAAAAGGACCAGCCCCAGTACTGAACCCTGCAGTACCCCACAAGTAACCCTCCTTTCTTCACTGTGGACTCCATTTACTATTACCCACTGTGTCCTGTTGTCCAACCAGTGTTTTACCCAGGCTACCACCCTAGGACCCACTCCCAGGCTGGCTAAGTTGTTTATTAATCTTTTGTGTGGGACTGTGTCAAATGCCTTGCTAAAATCTAGGTAGGCCATGTCCACAGCCTTCACTGGTCTACTGCTTTGGTCACCCAGTCAAAGAAATCAATTAGATTTGTCTGACATGACCTTCCCGCTGTGAATCCATGCTGCCTTGGGTCCTGTGCCCCACTAGCCTCTAGGTACTCAACAATTCTTTCCTTCAGAAGTGACTCCATCATTTTCCCTACCACTGAGGACAAACTGACAGGTCTGTAGTTTCCTGCCTCTGTCTTGCTCTCACTTTTGTGAAGGGGAATCACATCTGCCCTCCTCCAGTCCTCAGGTACCACCCCATCCTCCCATGATTTATTAAAAAGGGTAGCCAGTGGTGTTACTAGTTCTTCCCTTAGTTCTTTTAAAATTCTGGGGTGAATCCCATCAGGCCCCATTGCTTTATCCACCTTCTGTTTTAAGAGTTCTTTCAGAATGCTTTCTTCTGTGAAAGGACTAATGTCAACCCCCTATCCAGAGTGCTACTATTGACCGGATTAGGTATTTCCCCCAGCTTTTCCATTGTGAATACTGAGCAGAAGTATTTGTTCAGTATCCCTGCTTTTTCACTGCCACTCTCTGCCCTACCACCTTCCTCTTTCTTCAGCCTCAGTATCCCTGTTAGTCTTTCTTTGCTCCCTAATGTACCTATAAAAGGTTTTATCCCCCTTCTTAACCGAGTTGGCTATCTTTTCCTCAGTTTGGGCCTTTGCTATTCTGACTGCCTTAACCGCTTCCTTCTTCTTTAACTGGTACAGTTCTCTGTCCTGCTCCTTCTGTGTTTCCTTATGTTTCCTGAATGCTATCTTTTTTTCCTTTCCTTCCCTGCCACTTCTGTTGAGAACCATAGTGTTTTTTTCTTTCATTTTGATTTATTTGCTTCACACAAAGACTTGTTGCCTCTGTGATGGCGGTTTTGATGTTTCCCCATTGTTGCTCCACCCCACCTTCTTGCCTGTTTGCTAGTGCTTTTCTGAGGCACTCTCCCATTTTGTCAAAATCAGCCCTTCTGAAGTCCAGTACCTTCACTTTTGTGTGGCTTGACTCTACAGCTACGTTTATCATGAACCACACTGTTTGGTGGTCGCTTGTTCCCAGATGGCTACTCATTTCAAGATCAGAAATCCTCTCTCCATCCCCCATTTGAGAGTACCAGGTCTAAGATTGCTCTCTCCCGAGTTGGTTCCAAAACTAGCTGTCTGAGGCATGCCCCCTGTAGGGCATCGAGAATGGCCCTGCTCTTGGATGTGGCTGCCACAAAGGTGCTCCAGTCAACATCTGACATATTCAGGACCCCCAGCAGCAATATCTCCCCTTTCTCTGCCATCCCAAGGATGCCTTCTATCATTTCCTTGTCCATTTCCTCCCCCTGAGACAGGGTCTATATACAACCCCTGTGCAGACTGTGGAGCCATTTCCAGTCTCCAGGGTGACCCACGGCACCTCCTCTTCTCCCTGTTTACCCTTTAGTTCTGTTGCTTTTATCCCTTCCCTTACATAGAGAGCTCCTCCTCCTTCTCTTCTTCCTTCCCTGTCCCTCCTGTATATTGTGTACCCTGGTATGTTGACAACCCAGTCATGGTTCTCTGTATACCATGTTTCTGTGACTGCCACAATATCCAGGCATCCCTCTTCCATCAAGGCCACCATTTCAGGGAGCTTTTTACCTAGATTACAAGCATTGGTACTCATTTCCCTCTGACTTTGGTTCAGTGGATGGGTACCCCTCACTGAGCACTATACTGTATATAATGTGCATGCACAAGAGCCCTTCAGATGCTTGTTCTTTGCTGCAGCCATGTCGCTGTTGATAGCTAGAGATAGATAGATAGACAGATAGATGGATAGACAGATAGATAGATATGAACAAAGAAACACATCTTTGTAATAGGAATTAATTTTTAAGACTCAAACAGCCTTATTTCACAAAGTTGGACTGTTGTCCTAGTGCACCTGACTGACCCCCCCTTCTACCATCTACTTGGTTTATGCCACATGCCTGCTGCCCTGAGCATCCACGCTTCATTCTGTCCTGGTCTTGGCTGCTCCCCAGTCATTCCTCCTTTCCTGTTGTGCCTTTGTTTGTCTGTTCTTGCATGGAGGCCTGTCATAGCTGGTGTCCACTGCTGTTCTCACTCTTTCCTGCACCAGCTGGCACTCTTCCCTGCTGTTCTTCTACAACTTTGCTGCAGCTCATTCTGGGTTTCCCTGCTGTGCCCTACTGTGGTTTCTGTTGCCTGCTACATCTGTCCTGCTTAGCAGCTGTTGTGGCCATTATCCTGCTGTGGGTCTCTCCTGTCCATTGGGGGGGATTCTTTTCTTGGCTTCCCTTAAGTAGACCTACCTGCTAGCTCTTCCACCTCTTCATGCCACATTGGTATGGATGCTGCCTCCTGTTGCCCTCTACCTGCCCACCCTTGCTCTCCCAGTTGGTCACTTTACTTGCCTATGTGCCCTTTCTGCTGAGTTGCACCTTCCTGCCTTGTGGCTATACCCCATCCTTGTTTCTTGTGTTTTGGGCCTTTGAGCCACTATTTACCTTCCCACTTGCCTGCTCAGGTAGTTATCTGGTCATCTCCCCAGGGCTCCACTGTACTCCTGCCCTCTCTGTCATACTTTCCTATCAAACATGGCTTACCTACCTACTATTCCTACTCTCTTCAACTCTAACTAATGACTTCTCAATCGGGCACACACTCCAGTGAGAATCAGTCACATGCTCCATTGACAACCACGCACATATCTCATCATCAATCAGGCATATGCCCCAGCAACATTCAGGCTCACACCCTAATGACAATCAGGCACATGGTGGCCCATTATCAATCAGACACATATCCCAATGAAAATCAGGCATATGCCCCAATGACAATCAGGTACATGCCATCATGATGGCCGCTCATGAGCTCAGTATGCCTTCGCCATCTCTAGCATCATAGTGCATTGAACCAATCACCTCAAGTGCTTGACTTCTTCATATATCCATAAGTCTTGTTCAGAGGAGAGTATTAAGACTACTGTGCCAGAAGCAGTATTTAGTTTTTTTTTCTTTTCCCTTGGCGGATTTCCATGACTCAGTCAGTCCCTTGGGACACTGATTCATCCAAGTGAACCTCAGAATTTAAGCTTACAGTACCTTCATCGAGGTGGAAGTCTCACAAGATAGATGGAGAAGCACAAATATTACTTAGCTGCAGCATGTACTGTAAGTTCAGCTTCATGCTCAAGGTTGAAATAGTAGTACATGTAGCCACTTGCATATCCAGCTCTGTAATGAAGTAGCATCTGCTATCAATTAGGCCCGAAAACATTAATTGGTTTAGCCTAATCTGGGCTTTATCACATTTTAGGGTGGAAAGTGCTGTCCCCTTTAGAATTTCTAGATCTTCCCTTGTGTATAATTTGGAGGAATGGGGACCTAAAGCCTTGAATCTCCAGATGTTTCTTCCACAAGGGTTTTTTCCTGTTTGCCATACTACAGGTCATACACATAGGTAGTTGTCATCTACAAGATGGGTTGGGACTCAGATGGTGCTTCATTTTTACTATTGATGTGGCCTTCCCTCTCTAATTAGTGTAAGACAATGTTCAATAGTTTCACCATGCCTTCTGCTCTGACATTTGGGCATCTTCTGTAAGGTATCTTTAGCCAAGGGACCCCACTTCTGTGGCACCACTAAGGATGGTATAGGTGCAACTCTTCTCAAGAGGGTTGTGTGCCATCAGTATGATGTTAGTTCCTCTGGAATAGATAGCATGAAAGGTCATACATAGCTATCATTTTACCTCCTACCAACCACAGTACTGAGCTACTGACTGTACTTAGTAACCTCATTTAATCCAGTAGCACAAGCTCTATGTTACTATATCTTGCAAAAGTATCCATTCTTACATACTTAGTCACTCTTGGAACAAGTGAATTGTCAGACTCTGCTTGAAAAAGCATGCAGGCGTTAAACTGGTAGGGGGTCTGTGAACCGTTGCCTCTTGCTGTGGGCAACTGCTATGGAAATGTGAGCTAAATCACTTTTGCATGCACTTGATAGCCTGTGGATGCTGCCAATTTTCTTTTGGACTGTGCAATTAGGTATTGCCTGGAGGTGTGTGCAAACAATGACACTTACTATGCCCCGACCGAGTGCTATGGTAAATATAGCATACATGCCCCAAGCATCCTTGGCATATTTCTTAACTCCAGCCTCCCCTTTTTGGTGAAGGTTGTTGAGAAGGTAGTTGAGGCCCACCTTGTTATTCACCTTAAGAAAAATGACCTTTTTGAGCCATTTCAATCTGGTTTCCAGAGCGAACACAGCACATAGATAGCCCAGATCAGGGTATGCAATGATCTCTTCCTGGTGAGGGACCACGGGGAACTCTCTATCATGATTCTTTTAAATCTTTGTCTGGCATTTGCTACTGTAGATCACGTAAATCTTTTGGCCAGACTTGGGGAGCTAGGAGGGCTGCCTGGGACTGTTTTGCAATGGTTCTGGTTTTTCTTCAGTAGAAGAGAGAAATCAGTAGTGCTTGGTTCTTGCCGATTGCAGCCCATGACCCTAGCCTGCAGAATTACCCAGGGTTCTGTGCTTTTGCCTATGTTATTCTCAGTGCACATGCTGCTGCTGGGAAGCATCATAAGGTGCTACAGCATGGAATTTCACTGTTGTGTAGATGATGCCCAGCTGAATGTGTACTTTGCTCCTGACAAGAGATCTTTGATGTTGAGATCAGAAAAGTGTTTGCAGGAAATCAAGATTTGGATAGCCTCCAACTGACTGGCCCTAAACCCCACCAAGACCGAGATGTTAGTAATGGAAACTGAAAAGCAGATATTGTCTATTCATGGTGGCCTGAGTCTCACCTTTTTGGGAGGGATTTGACGTTAGGCAGCAGAGGAAGTTTGTAGCCTGGGGGTAGTTCTTGATCACTAGTTGACAGTTTCACAGGTGTCTTCTGTAGTCAGGAACTCATTTTACTATTTTAAGAATATTGCCAGGCTGAGACCTCTGCTTGATTCTGCTGATCTGGTCACCTTAGTCAATGCCCTCAATATCTTTCATCTTGATTACTGTTGTTCAAAGTACCAAGGCTTGCATGGGGGTCAATTACATTGTCTGCAGCTGGTTCAGAATACAGCAGTGAGGTTGCTCACCTCCACTTGAGGTCAGATCACATTACTCCCTCAATATGGATTTTGGCACATTGATTTCTGGGTATTCTTAGTTACATGCAAAGCCTTAAATGGGCTGAGCCCATGACACTGTAGAGATCTCCTGTCTCTTCATGTACAATCCAGGGATCTAAGATCCAGGGGGATGGGTTTGTTGAGGGTGTCACCATCTCATCTGAAGTCCACTGGTGATCCGGTTTCTTCGGTGGTTGCCCTGTTACTATGGAATTTGTTATCTGAGGACATCCACACCACTGGTTCGGTACAGTCTTTTAAAATCAAACTTAAATGCTACCTATTCCAGTAAACCTTTGAGTAATTACTTTATTTATTTATAAGTTCTCAGATTACAATATCTTTGAGCACAAACAGCTCTTTTACAAAGGTTCCATGTCAGTGGGAAGGGTGACAGACATCCAAAGGTAGGTATTACATAATGTTTTAACAAGTAGTAAAATTAAGATGACTTAAGCAATGCAGTAAAATATAACAGCTAGGTAAGCAGTTACAATAAGCCTAATGAAAGGAAGCAGCCCAAGGGCTTTGTCATAGGATATAGATATTTGACAGTAAGCAAAGTAAGTGAGAGTAAGGATAGAGGGGAAGGTGGAGGGTGGAGGGGGTTGGGTGGAAAAAAGGGAGTGGAAGGGGGCAGGAAAAGGGGCGGTACGGGTGACATTGGTCAAACAGGTGGAGGAAGTGGAGATGGCAGCCCAAGGTAGGGTCAATACTGCTGCGGTTTTGCCTTGTCAGGAGAAACAGTCACAGGAACTGATTGTTGTAAGATGCTGATGAAGAGTGCCTTTAAAAGGTCCCAATTTTGGTAAGGCAGTGATATCGCTGGGTAATGCATTAAACCAGAGTGGTGCCCTATAAGAAAATGAGCGTTGTCCTTGAGTGTTCTGGCATCTTGGGACAGAGAGAAGTTGGTTGATTGAGCTACACGTGTGCTGAGAGCTGCAAAATTGGTTGAGTGAGTTTGTAGTTCCAGGAGGTAGAAGCCTGAGGAGTGTTTTTTGTTGTTAGCTGGCAGGTTTGATATTGGATCCTCTCCGTTAGCTGAAGCCAACCTTTTTGCTTATAAAAATCACACGTGTGGGTGAGGCGAGTGAGTGGTTACTCATTATTTTTTCTGTGAAGTATGTATACTGTGTCTAAAGTTGGAAATGAGGTTCATTCACCCCACAACTTTTTATATTCTAAAAGTTTTTTGTCAGTCAGAATGATATTTATCCATTTCATGCTCAATGCACTTCAACAGGGAAATGCTGTGCTCTCAATAGAAAATATACATATATACATGCATTGAGGGGTTCCTCATTATTACTTCTGTGAAGTATGCATACTGTAAACTATGTAACTGTAGGATGGCTGTATTTATTTATAAAACTGTGTGTTGCTGTTTTATTAATGTTTTATTTATGGAGATGCTCTGATGTCTTGTAATCTGATCCATCAACCAGATTTTGAATTTTCCTAGTCCAAAATCTGAAAACCAGCTATCAACTGATAAAGATGCTTATCCTACCCTCAGCACTGCACTTCTATGAAGGCTCCACACAATCACCCTGCAATTAATTACTCACCCCAAACCATCCTATAGCCCCCTCCCCCCCCACAAGCTTCTTGAGTTTGAAATTAGTGAGGGTCTGACCATTCTTATAAAGAAACCGGCTCTTATAATAATAGTTTTTCAGTGCTCCTGCTTCCACTGTAACCCCTTCCCTCTTGGTCACACCAGGAAATGAAATTAGTCCTATTGTGTCTTTCCCAGTCACCAAATGGTAAAAAAAAACCAAAAAAAAAAACATAATACATAGATAGATAATGGACTCTAATGCAAGCTGAGCCCATGCTGGCTCAGGCTCAGTTCTTCCGAGGAGCTGGGTAGCTCATCAGGGCACTAGCGAACAGTACGACAGGAAGCATTGATGTGATGTTGCAGGTAATTTAAAGAGACCGCAGTCCTGTGTCAGTAATGTCTAAAATGTTAAAGTAACAGTCAATTGCTGTTGGCATAACTGCTAACACTTAAAAGGTATATGCCCTGTTGGTTTATAACTACTGTGTTCCTTCAGGGAAGTCTTATTTAATCATATTTTAAAACCTTGTCTATCAATTCTTCTGTGCTAACCTTCAATCTTCAGGAGCTCATCAGCTCAGCAATGGTGTATTCTGCAGCTGTTGTGTATTTTCATGCCTCTTTATGTTGTACAGTAGTCCCTATTCAAATGTGTAAAAAAAGGATTTGACTAAGTATTTCCTGACCTGGCCCAGAACCAAAGACTCACACGAAAATTCTCAGCATATACTTTTCATTTGCTCCTTTATATAGCTTATTATAAATTCCACAGTACTGTATAGCTAATCAGTGTTGTTACTGTACCTGTTCTCAGGAGAGTTGTTACAGCTTATCCCTGACTAGTCGCATTAGTTCCTAGCACAGCTGTATCTGCAGATCTTGCACAAATATCTTTCCAAATATTTATTGGCACAAAAAAATAGTCCTACCTAAAAAAAATCTGATTCTTTGGAAAATCTTCAGCCTGAGACTTTTATGTAGTCACGGTGTTTAAACTGAGTCAAAGTTCCACATGTAAATATTCCATAGAAAAGCATTTTTGACTGGGAAAGATGGCAGCTGTGTGTGAGCATAGCATCAGTTGAAGTGTTTACCATTGTTTGTTTTTCAAAGTGTATCCAAAAAATAATCAGCCTGTCATCCCAACTTGGTTGTGGCCTAGCTATGCCAACATGCTTTGTAAATTTGCAACTAAAGAAGGAAGAATATAACATTTTTTTAATTTTTACTTGTGTTTAAAAACTTTTCAACTGAATTCAAAGATAACAAAAGATAGAGTCAAATGTCTTACTTCATATTGGAGCCACCCTTATCCAAAAAGAGGGCTCAACACCCAAAGGGGCAGAAGCCTTTTGTCAGACAGTGTTCTCCAGGGAATAGAACACAGTACTGTGAACCCAGTGATCCCAGGTTCGAATCTAATTTTAGAACAAATGCCTTAATAAATTTTAAAAATCCTGTGAAACATGTATTATGTTAGATAATCCATCAAGTGACAGTTTACATATTTTTTTCTTACTGCACAGCTGATGCAGTTTGCTTTAGCAATGATAAGTTCCTCTAAAGTGCAGTAGAGTCAGCAGTTTTATGCTGTTTATATCACTTCACTTAGCTTAGCAGGTCACCTTTTATTTTTGTGAGTTGTTTCCTGTTTAGTATACTAACTCCATAACTGAAAGGTGGCCAGCTAAGTTGTAATGTTACTATAAACAGAACACCCCCGCCCCCACTGATTCTAATGCAGTTCACTTTACATTGAATATGCTATAGCCTCTCTCTCGGTTATCATCGGCAACTTACTGTTTTGGGGTGCAGCAGTCTGAGAGACTCTAAAGCCTACTGAATACATGCTGACACTATAAAGGATCTGAGTAATACTTCCATGACAATTTTTTTAACTGTTTTTTTAGACCTGTGAGGCAGCAGTGACCTGTCTCAATTATCTTAACTGCTCTCACTTGTAATATTTGTATTTGTTGATTAAGCAAGAGAAACTCCATTGATCAAAGCTAATTTTCTAGGAGGTCCTGGAATGGGATAGCAAAGAATGCAGTCGTAAACAACATTACATAATAAAACAGCAATGCAGTGAATAGTATTTTAGGAATAAGCCATGATTTTGACAATTTGATGATTAGAAACATAAATGCCACTCCTACCCCCCATGAACTTCCCATCTAAATTAATCCCTGTACAAACCCATAAAATGTTATTTATAGAATTTTTAGATAACCTATTCCACCCCCATAAAAATGCTTTCTCTCATCGACAAACTGCTATTCTCAATTTGCACTGTAATTAATTCCGTCAGTTGTGTGTACTAGCTGATTAGTTCAGTACTATAGGATTAAATTGGTTGTGTTCTCTTTGAAGCTCATCAGCTGTATGTAACATTCTATAAATCTGGCAATGATCCATATTAACCTTAAACATTAAAAGACATTGGGCAGGATTCACAAAACATTGAAGGTGAAAAAATGGGCAAGTAAGCAGTTGCAGAAAAAAGGAGTAATTGCGCTGCATCATATACACAAAATGTCCACAGCTACAGAAAAATACACTGTGGGCTGTGGAAAAAATGCAGCTTTGGAAAATGCCTGCATTAAAAAATGCCATTGAAAAGTATGGCACATCCCCTTAAAGGCTATTCTCAGTCACTGTTTTGCCACAGTTACGTAAAATATGTTGCGCACATGCTGCATCACAGAGAGTGAGGCATAACTCACCCTGAGCAAAAAGCAAAGAACTAGCAATTAGGATACACTTATTGTGGGGGTTCAAGCACCAAGCAGCATCAAACCTGTCAGCTGTATAGCAGTGTCAGTTGTTATAACAAAAATAGCACACATTTCCATTGAAAGGCAACAAAACACAACCACATGACCCAGTGCACCCCATAAAGGAGCCACACAGGAAGCAGAGTCAGAGGTGGCAACAGCTGGAAGTGTATGCTACAGACACAGGAGAAAGAAACCCCTCAGAGAGAGACACAACCAGCAGAGTCATATTGCCACTGGGTGCAAGGTCCTCTGGTACAGGTGGTGCTACCATGGTCCCAGTTGTGGGACTGACTGCTTGCCTAGCTGGGAGTGCTGGTTCTGCTGCAACCTTTGCAAGACTGTCAAAGCCTCCTACTCCACATAATAGGGATCACCTGCTGTTGTTCTGTCTGCTGGGCCTTTTATATTATTTCTGTAGCTGCAAAAAAAATGTTGCACATTTTCCTCACTTGTAGAATTTCGTAACTCTCCTGGTTTGAGGTTCTCTGCACCTGTGGAAATTTTGACTGTGAATGTGCCACACTTGTGTTTCTGCAGTTTTGCCAGCCTTTTCTCTGCACATATGGATTTTTTTGCTTTCCTTGTGAATCTAATTCATTGCCCCAGACTTCATTGGGGGGCATAAATATCCCAAGACAGCAGGGTACAAGTTAAGGACTAAGGGCAGGATTCACAAAGCGTTTTGGGACTAAGTCCCACTCCACAACCCCAGTTGTGCTTTGAAATTGCTGCAGCTGCAGAACATCCGATCCACAGCCACAGCTGTTGCAGAGGGTGTTACGGTGGGTCCCACTGCCCGTAGCAGCCTCCCGCAACTGCGGTGCTGTCCCTGGCAACAGCACCCACAAGCTGCTGTAATCCATGGAGCCGGTCATACTCCGGCTCCATCTTAGCGAATACCCGCAGCTGCTGGTGACTTGCGGATTCGCAAGTGGCAACCCACTAGCACCGAGGTTTTCCCACAGCTGCGGAACCTTCCCCGATGTTCATGAATCCTGCCCTAAGAATCCTCCTATAACTGCAGATGAGTAAAGGGTTACATTATGTGAATAGCACTGATGGAGTAATGGCATGTTTGGCTCTTGCTCTTTGAACAATAGCTACGTTTTTTATTTGTTTATACCTCCATTTTTTTTAAATGGGAAGAAGCCCCCCCCAACATAAACAAATTAAAAATGCTTTAAAGTACAAAAATATCAATGTTATTCTAACCCACTGCTTATTGATCATCACATGATCAGCTGGTTTTACTATGCATGCAAGCATGGAAGTGTTTTCATTTAGTAGAAGGTGACCAGCCAGAGAGGAGAGAAAGACTGTGTTGGTCGCCCTGGTTCACACTTTGCTTGTTTAAAGAAAAATTGGGTGCCGGGGCCAGGCAGGTGGGAGGAAGTTGCTGCCAGGGGGTGAGGGAATACTGATTTAAAAGAAAAACTGTGCTAATGATGGCAGATGACCATGGAGATGGGGTGGGGGAGAGTTGTGCCAGTCACCATTGTGAGAAATTTTTTTTAATATTAAACAAAAATATGAAAGTGTAGGTGCTGAGTGGGAGAGTGAGACTGGGATTATAGCAGAGGTTGGGATGACAGGGGTATGTATTTTAAAGGATCGGGCTGGGGAGGAGGGTGGGGGCTGTTTTTTTCTTTATTTTTTTAGATAGTATTTTTCTAATAGAATAAGTATGAATTAAAAAAAAATAGTATCTCACGAATAGAAATAGGCATGATTGTTTTTAAATAGTATTTCCTGACTAGGAATCTGCATGATTAATGCCACTATTTGTTATTTGGATCTAAATAATGAATAGTGCATTATTCATGGTATTTGGTAAATACTTTTGTTACTCGCATGTCCAAAAGTAATAGATAGATGGATGGATAGATAGATAGATGGATAGATAGATAGATAGATAGAGAGCTAGATAGATAGATACATAGATAGATATGCAGATTCTGCATTTATAAAAAAAACCTTTTACAGTTTAACTGCAGTACAGAAGAAAAAATTAATAAGAGAATAAAATCAATAAATAGAATCATATGAAAGCTATACAGATTTAAATAATAACAAAGCCATTAACAACAATCCACCCTATGATAATTATAAATAACCAGAATATACACACATGAAGAGGATCAGGTAAAGAATAAAAAGATCATGGTACAAGAGCCAGTACTAATGGAAACATTATCCGCTGTTTCTTAAAGCCCTTCACAGAAAGTGCTGCATGGCTGGATAAATAATGTCAATTTCACAGAGCTGGAGCAGTGACTGGTTGTGTCCACCATCCATAGATTTCAATCTGAAATGAGTATAACCAGCAGTAAGTGAGAACCCACACAGTTAATGGCTTAATATGTTAGTAGTAGCACCCTGAAATCAGTCAGCCACCTAATTTGCATCTGATTTCCACTTACAATAATTGGCAGCAAGTGGGACACTTGCAGTTATGGTATAATTTGATCTAAAGCTCTGACAGTCAACAAAAACTGTGCCCTGCATGAGCTACAGATGGGCATGTTGAGTTGTTGGTAAGACCACATGAAGTTCTTTAAAGCAGTCAAAGCATGTAGTCCAAAAAGTGTGGATTTGGAGCTATATATATATATATATATATATATATATATATATTTGTTTATTTGGTTCTAGGATTACAATTACCTTTGAGCCAAGGCTCTTTTACAAAGGTTCCACATCAGTTTAAAGTTGTTACAGAATATACAGTTGAGGAAAACAACAAATCAAAAGAAGATACAACAATGTGGTGATTACAGACAGTTTGGGTACTGAAACATTGGAAAAAGCAATTGGGGTGGGTACAGTTAGAGAGCAGGAGACCAAGTTAAAACTTATGGCCTAGGTTTATAACACAGGAGAAAGCACAGAGAGAGGGGGGAGAGGGGGGTAGGGGGAAAACGAAGCAGCAGGAGGCATTTGTCAGACGATGATAGGGGAGAAGTGCTGGTAGTGGGGGAAGCATATATTGAATGCTTTAAAATAACATTTTAAATAAAAATGATTATAAGGTAAATTGAACATGAATAATTAATATATAGGTAGAAAATGAACACTAATATGTTACCAGGCATCTTAGTTATGTAATTAAAAATCAAAAAAGAATATATTAAATATTTATGAAAATGATCAAGCACCCTTGCAATACCTGTTGAAGATATTCATGCTTATGTGTTGCATGTCACATATTTTATGTTATAAAAATATATTGTCTATAAATTTAACACTTCAAATGTTCATATGTGAGCATACAAGGTGTGCATAATAGTACACAGTATATATATGTGTGTGTGTGTGTATATAAATATATATATATATATATATATATATATATATATATATATATATATATTATAGTATACAGTAGTGCTACCATAGTTAGGATTGAGGAGCCATTTCTATGTTAAACCCCAACATTTTACACCATAATAACTTTACAACCGTTTGATGGATTTGCCTGAAATTTGGAATACATGATCATGAACCATAGGCCTTGGGATCTGCCAAGTTTCATACCAGTCAGATATACGGCTGCAGAGTTATTAAGCGTGATCTGCGCACGCGTTTACGCTTTTTCTGGAATTCTACGGTCGCCTCCCTACAGGTCGTGACGGTTTATGCTGACTTACCCAAAATCTTCAGGAAACATGCGGCCAGGGTCCCCGATGTGCCTTTCAAGATTTCATGAAAAAATATTAAACAGTTCAAAAGTTATTCAAAAAACTATTTCCCGTTATAAGTCAATGGGAAAAGTTAACAAAAAGTTCGACAGTGTCACAAATGCACTTTTTACTGTCGCAAATAGCCCTGTTACTGTCGCAAATCCACCATCTTGTTTTCAGTTAGTGATCAGAAAAATGCTTGGCATTTAAAATTGAGACCCTCTAGCAACCTAATTCTTTTTGTATTCACCTAGTCGGGCCCTGAGGATGCTAGCCACGTCTTTATTTTGGGGTAAAACACCCCAGAAATATGTTTTTCAGATTTCTGGAAAAAGTACTTTCACAAAGTTGTGTCGCACTCACGAAAGTGTCGCAAATTTTTGCCAAAGCTTTCGCAAATTGCGACACTACTTTGCAACACTATGCCCAAAATAACAGTAATTCTTTGGCACTCAGCTGCAAAAGAACGGTTGGGAGTTTTAGGCTGACATTTGGAGAGAACACAGCTGACATCTCACAGATGTGCCTTTCAGTATTGTATTGAAAAAATATTACACGACGGCAAAGTTACGGCACTCCAAAGTTGATGTTTTTTCCCATAGGATAACATTACGGCGACCGACGCATTACAGGAATCATTTGGCACCCTGCTGCAAAATAACGGTTTGGTCTTTTTTCCTGAAATTTGAAGGGAAGACAGCCAACAGCCCAGAGATGTGCCTTTCAGTGGTTTGGTGAAAAAATATTACAGGAGGCAAAGTTATGGCACTCCAAACTTCTCTTTTTTCCCATTGGATAACATTACGGTATTGCGCACCTTTCAGGGCCTGTATCTCGAAGCGGTCGGAGTGCGGACTTTCGTCAGAAAATGGTTAGCCCCCTAATGGGGACTAAGTACAAAACTAACCAGGACAGTCATAAATCATATGACTTTTAAATTTTTTTTCTATGTCATATGGTTCCTGAGATATAACCTATTTAGTATTCCAAGTCCTCATTTTCTGCTCCGATACCCATCATTATGCATACATTCTTTGTACTCACTGTCTTTCTCTATACAGCTTTTGGGGAAAACCAGCCTGTGCCCTTACATTACTGTTATCGTTGCCCTTTACGCTTGCGGTTCCGTACCCGTTTCACTTACCTTTGACGTCTACGCCACCATGTGCGTTATCCTTTGCATTTTCATTTGCGCATCTGTTTCTGTTATTTGTTGCCATTTGTGTCTACAGTACTGTTTCTCTTTCTGTAATCTGCTTGATTTCAGTGGGTGATAAGGGCTACTCATACATTATATAGGAGAGTTCCACCACTTAGTAATGACAGTTCTGCCACCTAGAAATCTAGATGCGAGAGTTGCCTCACCTGAACATTTCCAGTTTTTTCCAGTTTAACCACTGGCAGCAGGTGTGTAGTTGAATACAGGTGACTCCTTCTATGGAATTTTAGCATTCCTTCCTATAAACCACAACAATTGTTGTTGGGATATCTCAGTCAACTCTATTTAGATTTCCCCTGAATGGAAACTGCTATCCTACACACCACTAGTGTTGGGGGGAAACATTTATTGAAATAGGGAATAGGAAAACTTCCTGCTGGCCATTTCTGCATTTGTGTAATAACTCATTTAACAAAATTCAATGGGGCTCTGAACGTTGCCCCTGCAATGTCTAAAAACCAAGGGGGTTTCTAAGTTTTAACCTGTAAGGAAAATGCTGTGGTGGCCCTCCTACCATGCATGCTGGGCTGAGATATCCCCTCAAAAAAAGATGGGGAGATGGAAGAAATACCGCGCAAAAACAGGGGGTGGCATGCCCTTTAAATGTACGGCAATATAATAAATGTGCATTCCATGAAAACATAAGTGAACAGCCAATGGAATCATCAGACAGGTAGTTTACCACCGGTGTAAATCCTCTGATAATCACTGGTTGACGAAGGTGTGTGAATGTTAAATATATATAGTACACTGAAGCAAATGCACAACGGGACCGTTGTTAGAATTACATTTTTAAATGGCTGTGTGCCTAACCGACTTTGGAGTTGTCTCCCGCGATCTAGTTGTCCATAAATACCGGGAACACTTAAATGAGAACAGAGACAGTGCCCACCTCCCATCCCAATACTGCTTGGACCTGGAAATCGGGGTTTGGGACACATTGTATTCTACTATTACAAATTACTGTATTAAGATTAAATGTCCATGTGCAAAGTGAGACTGTGCTGTACAGCACATGGCAAGGGCCTACGGTGGGTCAGTAGTAAACTGAGAGACTGGATGTGGTGTTCCACAATGTGAGGCTGACAAGAGGTACACAATTATTGCACAAGGACACTCAGTTCTGAATCCCTGAAATGCACTGTCTCTGTAACTCTCATACAATCAATCATATAACCAACAGCTGTACTTACAGCAGTTCTTCCAAGATCAGTGGTGCTTACAAAAGTAGGACGATGCACAGTAACCCCCAAAAAAAACAGTTGTAATTCTAGATTGCTTTATGAAAGCAAATGTAACCAAAATATGTTCAGTCCCTTTTCCACATGTATGATCTAGCAAACGTATTATAAGTGACTGATTTCCCGAATATCCGATATTTATTTCTGGAAGACAGGGATAGACTGTGGTAAGACAGCATGCCCGAGGCTCCATCATTGCTTGAAAATATGGCATAGGGATTATTGTGCTCCTATGAAGACACACATTTAATGAAATTTCTTAAATACATGTGCGGTCTTTTGGCGTTCTTATGATTTATAATTAAGGATTTCGTCCCCCCCCCAACTTTTGGCATCTCCATTAACATCTTTCCAGCCCTTAATCAAATAACATCAGTATGCTGGGCCTGTCTATGTGTCTTTTCTGTCAGTTATACTACTTCTCTTGGTGCTCTGTTTTGAACATGGCAGCTGTTTCCCCCGCATAACGCAAGAATCGGTACTATATCACTAGAATCTTCAGTGAGTGCTCATATACTGTATCTCCCAACTGTCCCACATGATCGTCCCTAATTTTAACCCCTCAAAACTGATGAAACTGGAGACCAGCAGACCTAGGTTGCAAACCCACAACTTCTTTTTGCACATACTGTGTGGTCGCGAGCAAATCCCTTCACTTCCCTGAGCTACCTAGTCACACCCTGAAATGGGCATCGGCTCAGTGGGCCCTTCCCTGTGAAACATTTTAAAAAACATGGAGAAGTGCTGCTCACACAGATAATGTGCTGAAAATTTTAGTTTTTAAAACATAAATTCGTAATATTCTAAGAAGCCAAACAACAACTAAACTGCACGGAAAAAAATATGCTGGCATCTGCTTGCACCACGGTGGTTGATGATGTCCCACATTGTGAGCAGCAGTGTCCTACATTTTGGTGACACAGGTAAGTTCTGCAGAATGGACAGATACTGACTAAGGGGTGGCTGACCCAATTACAGCACGGGCCCAGGGCAGCGGTTCCATTTCAAGATACAGTATTGTAAGACGGGAAACGGTACAGAGGAGGGCTACTGTGATGGTAGTAGGAATGTCTGAATTAGGTAGGAAGTAAGATTAAAAATGATATTACAAAAAAGGCATACATCATAGGTGGGGATATAGATATATGCTTCTCCTGTATGACAATATTAATGACAACCAACATATGGCAGAACTAAATACGGAATTTAAACCAAGCACTGCAGGTACTGGAAGTCACTGCCTCCAAATCAAAAGAAGCAACTTCAGAACTGACGAGAGGAAGTCTTTCTTTGTGCAAACAGCGATGAGTTTTTGGAATAAGGTACCTCTCTATGCAGTGTTAAGTAAATGCAAGGAAATCTTCAAAGGTAATTTACGAGGTACCTTTTGAACAGACTAAATCACCAATGGATAGTAGGAAGGGGCAGTTATTCTGCTCTATGAAACCACAATAACCAACAGAACCAAGAAGCAGCGTGCATAGTATAGTAATTAGGATGCCAGGGCTTGATTTGGGGTTATGAATGCAGTAAATATCCCCTGTGATTTCTTTGTAACTCCTGTGATGTCCATTGCAACCTCCGGGAATCCATATTAACAATATCTCCCCTGGGCTGATTAATATAAGGTTTGGTTGGTACAGAAGCTTTGCAACCTATGTATAATTATGGTAAATTGTCGCCACTATATGATTGCAAATCATTAGCTCCGTGATTTGTTAACCTCATATTTCACTGGTGGTGGTTCAAAATTGGGCGGGGCATGACATCACTGATTCCACGCCCGGATGGGGGCCGGAGACCATTGAGCATGCGTCATCGGTGGAAATAAGAAGCAGGTGTCAGCAGTACCTCTCCAGCTCAGAAGCAGCAGGAGTCCTACAGTTGGAACAGTCTTGAGAAATAATTGAGAGAGCAGAATTCCACCGACTCTGCCATCCCACCTGGGAATAACCCTTCTGGTTTATGATCAGCAACTCGAAAGGGACCAGTGAGTTCAGGGACTTCGTCCACTGAGGTGAGTTCAATCACAGCCCCATGCAGCAGCAAATTCTAAAGTCAACAGTCCTGTGCCAGGAGGGAGCACATAAACCGAGATCGGGACTTTGTACTTCGAGTGGTCTGCTGACCGGAGTCCCAAAGATCCTGGAGTACTAGAGCAAGAGTTTGCTTGAATGCGGTGGATTGGTTATAATTTTTATTTTGTGGTGGCAGGCGGCAGGGAAAAAAAACAACAAAAAAACTAGCGGAGAGACTTAGTAGTAAAACAGTCAAACTGTTTTGAAGTTTAAACTGCAGCCTAGACAAAGTAAAAACAAAATCCTGCTAGTTGTCACTTTTGTTTTTGTAGTCCACGCTAGATAAACAAGATTTGGGGCGCTGGGTGGCTTGTTTAGTGCTTTCAGTTTAGAAATATGTAGTTGTTTGATTTTGAAACAGTTTATTGGAAGTACCTGTTTAGCCCCCATTGCGTATTCAGGTATTTGCTCCACCCTGCCCCGTTCCAAACTCTGTAACCGATCAGGTGGGAGAAGGCCAGGCTTAAAGGCCTGTGTTACCATGTGCACCACTGTTAGCACTTCTGTTTGCGTTGCTGTTCCTGTTACTATGCCACAAGACATGATGTGGTAGGCACTCCCGCTGCTGCATTACATTCACTATTTCTCATTATCATTCTCAAAAAGATAGGAATTTAGAGGCAAAAAACTCAGTTTAATGCATTAGTTAGGGTTGTTCCACAGCGACAAAAGTGAGGAAATTCGCTGTTAGGGTTGAAAACCCTAACTCCGAATTCACCCCCCCCCCCAGCACCACACACACACACATGCAAGTATGGGGGAGGAGCAAGTCAACACAACCAATGACAGACATCCAGTAGCAGGTGACAGAAATAACCAACAATTGTCTAAATGTACTACGAGACATCCCCCTCCACCTGACCAGGTACTGCATGCTCAGTGGAGATCAACAGCAAAACTGAGGCCATGTACACCAAACGTACACATCCCTGATTGCAGCTGCACACAACGTACCACACTTAGTAGTTGCATGGCCTTACCTAACGATGCCCCACTCCACACCACAACTGGTACTGTGCCGTTAGTCAATATAAATGCTAAAGGTGCATGATCACAGTTGTAGAAAGGTTTAACACTAGTGAGTATACATTAATTAAGAGAAGTACATAAATTAACTACAAGACACTAGCATGCTCAAGATAAAAGTAGTGTTACATTTAGTATGTGATTTTCATAGTAGTACATTTACTGCAACTGTGTACTGAAGATAGAGAGGCTGATGTAAGCGTATGGAAAAGCATTGCCTGTTCAATGCTGTGAAATTGTATTGCCAGTATCAGATGCATTCTTACTGATGAAGCTGTACTGCTAATGTACATACATAGACCTTCAGTGTGTTTCAATACTAAAGATGCAGTACGTATTCTTTGTAAGAAACAGTGTAATTGCATGGATCAGGCCAAGCAACTTCTAAATACCATAGGACTACTGAGCCAACAATGACGTACCTGTATCGGAGATGTCTATAGGATAGATTTTCCTGTAGGCACTTACTCAGTATGTTGTACCTGATAAAGACAATCTCATTGCATCTGTGATGACTAACTTATTCAAATAGTGATACATTTACTATTGTTGCAATGAGTGATCTATGCTACTTATGGACACAGCGTAATTTTTTTAACAGTTGTTTCATACTCAGGCTGTATACATAGTGTTTGGGTTTGCCACACTTCTGTCACTGATGCTATCAAAGTGATAACTGTCAATTGTGGTACAACAGCAATCAAGTAGGTATAGTGTAGATATAAACAGAATGTCTTTTAGTATTGATTTAACTCACAATGGGATAAGTGTACTAGGAAGGCAAGGGTTATCCTCTATCACTGACTCTGTCAGTTATAATCACACTAAGGTTTCGATGACTGTAATGATCAAGTTACACTGTTCATCTTCATGAGTTCATATTCACAGCCATTCTCCAGTAAGTAGACAGAGTATGGTGTAACTGGGTGTGACACTGTGTTGCAAAACTCCTGCAGTGCCTAGCAGAGGGAGAGTATCTAGTCATAAAGACAATTAAGCAATAAGGCACGACCAACGGTTATGTTAAATGGTCTGTTAATCACCATGTAGGGGTTTAATGTTGAATGAGGCATAGCCAAGTGCCACATGTCGCTAGACAGTGATAAACTGACCATTAACATAATACCTGGGAGTGGCTTATTGCTATCATAATAAAACTGTTTTTTTAAACAACATTAAAGCATGTTCATCATATGGTTAGACTCCACATGTATGTTAATAAAAACTAAACATAAGGCTGTTACAATGTTTACAGTCAATTAGAAAGCTGCATTTCTCAAACCCTTGTTATAATCAGAGATATTATACCTGTACAATTCCTTGGTTTTGCTCAACTCTATTGCTCAGGTGGCCCATCACATGTGGTGTCGTCTGGTGTGGGGCATCAGTAGGTAAGGCCATGCAACTACTAAGTGTGGTACGTTGTGTGCAGCTGCAATCAGGGATGTTGTCGTTTGGTGTACATGGCCTCAGTTTTGCTGTTGATCTCCACTGAGCATGCAGTACCTGGTCAGGTGGGTGGGGATGTCTTGTAGTACATTTAGACAATTGTTGGTTATTTCTGTCACCTGCTGCTGGATGTCTGTCATTAGTTGTGTTGACTTGGTCCTCCCCCATACTTGCATGTGTGTGTGTGTGTGTGTCTGTGTGTGTGTGGTGCTGGGGGGTGGGGGTGAAATCGGAGTTGGGTTTCAACCCTAACAGCTAATTTCCTCACTTTTGTTGCTGTGGAACAACCCTAACTAATGCATTAAACAGAGTTTTTTGCCTCTATTATATATATATATACATCTAACCTTACATTTCAGCGATTCTTTTTATAGAATTTAGAGCTGCCTTTAGCACTACCATTAAATCTGCAATCAAGAAAATTTTAAACCTTGAAAAAATATTGAACTAATGGCTTATGCTTCAGAACAGAATAGAATAGAAAATAATAGAATAGAATGGAATAGAATGGAATAGATTTTTATATTGTATGATATTAGATATAGAGGATAATGTATGGTCATCAATCATTAACCAGTTTGTTAACCATTGAGAGGTTGCCAGGGTGACAGTGTAAACCTCGAGAGTGAAGATCAAGAGGTTTACATTGCCATGACAACCTTGAGATGGCTTAAAAAACTGGTTGATGATTGATGTACCATACATTATATTTTATAGTGTATGGTACCAATAACATTATAAAAAAACAACAAAACAGGTCCTAACAGAAATTCTTTCAGTCAATGCCGCTCTGCCCCGGGTCATGCTGTCACCGCTGTGGCCATTTCAAGGCCATTGGAGCAAGTTATGCGCATGCATAGACTGCTCCCGGTTGTTAACCCATCAATGTGATGTACCATCAATAGGTTAACAACATTGTGGTAAAACATTGCTATAAAAAGGTACATTTCTACATATAACAGCGATCTACCATACATTATATTGGATTTACTACTGTGGTTCACGATGGTTCTCTGATCACTCTATGGCCACTGTCTCTGTCTCCTCATATACTGGTTTGAGAACATGATCGTTGGTAAAAAAAAAAAACTGAGCATGTGCTAATGATCCCTGTTTTAGGAAGGGCTTCCCAGTACTAATAGTAATTAATTGTTTTTTGTTTGTTTGTTGGTTTCAATGGCATTGTTAAGTGCAGCACAGCAATGCCAAATATGTGGGTTATGCAGAGTCCTGGAGTACACCGAAGCTACAAATGGATGATTAAATCAACATATAGCAGCACGTATGCACCCAAATTAACTTAGAGATACTATAGCTATATCCATGGTCTCTGCTATTCAGGTGTCCTGTAGCCCTTCACCTTGCCACTCAAGTATTGTACAAGATAAAGAGGGTGAGGCCTGAATAGACCCTGTTGTACACCACTGGTAACCTTAGGGCTGGCAGTATAGCCTAGAGGTTAGAGTAACAAACTGTGAACAAGATTAGTACATCCAGCAGCCCATACCTGGGTTTGATTCTCACAACCTCCACTTGCATACTGTGTGACTCTGAGCAAGTCACTTAACTGCCCAGTGCTCCCAGGTCGCCCCTGAAAACAGGCACTTGTGCCTAGTGGGCCTTATCTGGTTACCAAAAACTAAAATAAAAAAATAAAAACCTCCTTTAGCCTGGAGAACTTATGACTATGTGGCTTAGTTTCCTAAATACTGTGATTTGATCTGGTGTCCTGTAGCTTTGGCCTTAACATCCTCTAAGGCCTGCTGTCTTCTGGGGCTTTATTGTTCCTCTCATTTGGTCTTCCTCCCCTTCTATAGTGTGCACTCTATGGAGGGAGATGTCCTTGGAGAAGATAGTTGCTTGTTTACAAGTAGCCCTTTGAAAGAATCTTCACTATAGAGCCACAGCCCACACTACCAACTGCACCTGTCCCGTTATGGCAGGAAAAGTCCTCGAAGAAAATGGCTTACTTGCTTACCAGTAGACATTTGAGAGAATCTTCTCTACAGAACCACACCCAACAATACCAACTGCACCCTTCTGCATTTTTAGGTGGTATACTTGGAAGATATGCCCATTACTGCATGCTTGGTCTTCCCTCTTTTGCACACTACTTGTGGGCTTTTCCTTCTGTAACCTTTACTTCTCCTGTAAGTCTGGTAATGAGTCTAGTATCCCATTTCCTGTTCGTATGGTACAATTCTGATCTTGTCTACAGCAAGATAACTGGGGAGGTATAGAGCTGCCCACATTATATTGGTGGCACCCACATCAACGTGGGCAGCCCTACCAAAGCAAAAGCAAACGTTTCTTGATTGGTCCTAACGCTAATGGTTTACAGTTCAAAAAGTGTTTGTTTTATTGAGGGGAATGTTGGCCATGACATCAGGGAAAATTCCCTGACTATTCAATAACTGCCATGGAATCTTTAACTTCCACATGGAACGTGATCAGAGACAGGCAGAATGGACCTTGGTTTATATTTCATCTGAAGGATGGCACATCAGCAGTGCAGCACTCTTCTAGAACTGTACTACTGTGTCAGTTGTGGGTGTTATCCAGGTATCTAGTGTGCCCTTCTGATCTTCCAGCCCCAGAGGCAATCATGCGGCCTACTGTGCCACTGACACTGATTAGTGTAAATTTCATTTGCACATGGGATACCAATATTGTCTCACTCTCTTTCTCTCATGGTGTAATTTTAGGAAAGTAACACAATCTTACTATTTCAAGCCTATAAACTGTAGAAGTCAATAAAAAGCAAAACCCCTTTCCAACCCCCAACTGTAATCAAGATGTTACATCCGAGTCTAAGTATCCTAACTAAATAAATGTTAAAACAGTGTAACTTGAATATTGCAGACAAATTGTTTGTTGAATGTCAGGGCAGATTCTTGAAACCTCTGGCAAGTTTTCCCTGAGCAACTCTTGTAAGTTAGCTCTCCATTTGAGAGCTAACTTTTCAAAAAAGGCTCTAGATTTCAAGTCAGGGAACTAAACAGGAGACAGGCAAAAGTTAAAAGAGCCATTCAAATGAAACCTTAAACAGACTCTTGGATAACAGATCACTTTTCATTATACTATATGTGTCGTGACCCCAAAGATAAAGGAAAGCAAACTTCTGAACTGCAGCATGCAGTGCAACATGTGTTATAAAATAAAGTCAATTTCTCCTTTGCTCTCAAATATGTAAACTTTTACAGAAAGTTGTAATCTGATGGATGAAGAAATAAAGGAAAATTAGACCAAACAGTGAGAAAAACCTCAAGGGAAAAATGTTCTGTTGAGAAGTATTCTCATCACCAATCTTGGAAATTGTATATTCTGAAAAAGATGTTATATCTAGTTTCAAAAGGAAATGGAGCCATTTTCCAAACATTGACATCTACCAGACAATAAGATTTAACCTGGCCTGCTAAAAGTCCTTAGAGACTTCTGCATTGATTATTATTTAAATGTAGGATCTTGGCTAATGTTTATATTTGGAACTGGATACTTGTCTTTTGGAAGACAAAAACATTCAACAAAATACTCCAGTTAATTAGATTTCTTCAACTTCATGGAGCTTTCATGTACATTTTGAAGTACCATAACTGTACTTCACATGGAAACTTGAAAAAATAAAGACATGATTCCAAAATACTTGCATTTAGACCAGCTCAATGGATTAGGAACAGGCTTTATATTTATAGTACAAAAATGTCTTTACAAAGTACTCACATTTTTTGCAAAAAAAAAAAAAAAATCTTTCCCCACATAATCTGCCTCTACTTGCATGTCTGCCCCTATACACCCACAGTTTGTACTAGCATTGTCATAGTACAACATTACAATACACTAGCCACAAAGAGTGCTGGTGAGTAATCTCCCCCAAGACTGGAACAACATCCTGCTTACTTGTGAATCAACAAGGGTTTAATGTAGGAATATGAGCTGCAGTAGACATAGACAACTACATTGCTTCCTTGAAACCTTCTCTCATTCTCTTATGGCTGACAAAGTGAGACATATGAGTTCAGTGTGGCAGCTTGCAACATGTAGAAGTTACGTGAAGTAGTGCATATATGGTGACTTTGACCTTGGCCTCTTTAGGTATTTTCACATTCCATAGAGGTGCCAAGAAATAGTATCTCAAGTCTAAATGAAATGACTGCACATGAATAAATGCCAATATATCAAGTTAAGGAAACAACAATGAACCATCTCCTTGAAGTCATGGAGTGACGACCCAATGCACTCCGAGAGGAAAATCCCCTGTGGTGGAAACCTCTGGGGAATCATGGTTTCAGGTCTACTTCACTCTGGGATTACTAGAAGAAAATGTGCGTATATGCTTGGCACAATTCTGGACTGGATTGCTAATGCAGGATTCATAGCAGGAGGATGACCAACATCCTTGAATCTTAATCATGTGATCAGAAATGCTCCATCCTGACGTAGTATCAGCTACACTACAAAAAGAATGATCAGAGTATGTGAGAGGTTTTAGGCCTAGACAGACTAGATGGATGCTTAATTGCAATATAAACCAGGTTGCAGTCATGATGTTCTACATTTGTGTCAGAAGAAGAAGGATAGGCATGGTTTCTGGGTTATGGAAGGCTACCAGTTGATCATAACTGGTGATGGGGCCCTCACTGTTTATAGGTAGTAGGTAATATGGACCCCTTGTGAAAGTCTATCAGTTTCTAAAGTCCATAGCAGTAAAACATATGTATCCGAGGACTTGTTGAGAAGACTAACCATTAATACATGAATATTCAGGTAGAAAGTTGAGGCTACTGATGTAAATCACCAGGTTGTAAGGAAACGTAGAATGCCAGAGTCATGGTAGCCTGAAGCATCAGATCAGTTGATAGGGAGAAGATGCCAGTATTGAGGAGACTAATGAGGTTTTGAAATGTGGTGACATATATAGGTTGCCTTCTGATGGGCTTTATAGGGGTACATTTCTTTAGACTTTGGATGAATAATTTAATTGGAGGACTCAAAAGCATGAAAAGACAGTCTGGAAGTAATGAAGGGCTGGAGTGGGCTCTCAAGGGCTCTGTAGATGTGATTGCTAAATTTTGTTGCCCATTAAAATAAATGAAGAAAGAAGGAAGGACAGAGATCCAGTTGCTAAATCCCGAGAGTCTGTTGTTAAATAACATAATTGCTTACCTTCTCTAAAATTCATTGATGTTACTGCTTGTTTTGTTTGCCTCTTTGCTTATTAGAACTGAAATGCATGAACAACAAAGGAATACTGGAAAACTACCCCACTCACCCTTAAAAAATTCAATAAAGGCTATTTTTTCTTTTAGCATTTTTCATTTATTACATCCAGAATTTTTCTCTACGTTTTGGGTATTTTACCCTTCATCAGGAACTGGTTTCTTATTTTGAGCTTCCCTCTTTTGCTTTTTCTATGTTATCAGGTTTGACTCCCACCACTTCTCTGACTCCTTAGAAGCAACACCTTTACTTTTGCCTTTAATATGTTCATCACATCATTATTACACTCCACCGTTTACCTTTGTAGTGTGTCTGCTTTTATTGCTTCGAGGACAACATATCTTCAATGCTTAAGAACCTTCACCTTTCTTTAATACTACTAGTTACTTCATGAGTCATGCTGATGATTCATTGATGTTGCTGGTTGTTTTATCTGCCTCTTTGTTTATTAGAACTGAAATACATGGCAATGTATTGCTTTACCCTGCCTTGTTTTGCTTCAAATCATTGAACTATTGTTATTGTATACTTCCTGAACATCAGAAACACCCTCAAACAGTGCAGTCACTCTTGATACAATAGTCTCCTCTACTCCCACTGCATATTGAGTGCCTAGATTGTGTTGGGGTGTTCCTGAGTCCAGGAAAGATGCAGTGGGAGCTGGTCAGGAAATGTAAACAAACATGTTTTGGTGTGGTAACACCAGTATGGTGGGCACTCAGTTTTTCACTTGTTGAAAGAAAAAAAGGAACTGAATCAAACTACCAGCTGCACCAACAGTCTCCACAGAATGTGAACAATCATGGAATGTGTTTTTTAAGCTAGGGACATTTTGAGGCCCAAGTAGGTTGATAGTGTCCCTTTAAGATGCATAGATGAATATGCCATTATCTAATCTTTGAAATCCAGAGGAAAGGTCATTACTCACTGGCAGATGGGACCGTGGAGTTTGATGGTCTGAAAATCAAAACATGAAAGGCTGTCAGCTGCAGAATTATCAGTGCCAGGAATGTATAAACAGTAAAGATGAAAAAGTGTTGAAGGGATACCCAGATTAATCTCCACAGGAAGTTTGTGCTTACACAGGAAGAAGAATGACTATAATTGATGAGAGCTACACTGAACAGATTATCTGAATATACAGTGACTGCTTGGTTGTACCAGAAAGGACCCCACTTAATGGCATTAGATGCACAGTATTTCAAACAGAAATGATGGTGCGTTAAAATGAGGAACTTCAATAATGATGGTAGGCCAAAGACCAGCAAATCAAATGTTGCTGTAAATGGCAGCATAGTCAAAGGAGGGGAGTAACACCTGTAAAAACTTTGTGATAAGGCTCTGGATAGAGCAAGGATATGCTATTATAGATTCAATATCAGAACCGTGACTCTGGAATTGCGAACCGAACCCACAGCGCAAACTATTTTGCAACTGTATTTTCTTAGAGGGGGTTTTGCCCCTGCACTCCTCCCCTTTGTGGGGGACTTTGTCTCCCCCACCCCCCTTAATTTAGATTCTAACTCTGGGGGGGGGGCATAATTCAGGGATGGGGGGAACCAGAATAGCGCAAATGTGTTAGTGCCATGGTTTGATCACTGTTGTGATGGTGCACCGTTCCACAGTCACACTCTTCATTTATTTTATTTATTGAAGATATTGGATAACATACCTTTGAGTGAAAGACTCCTTTACAAAGGTTCCCACGTCATTTCTCTCACTCTCTTCATGGGTTACTGCTATTCTGTTGCATCAGGAAGTAGGACCATACTGTTAAATCAGATTGTGATAATGAAGGGAGAAGACAGATGAAGAAAGAGTGGCTAGAAACAAAATGAATGATCTGTCTTGTAGTATAATGCTCAAGGCAAAATTGAAGTAGCCGAGTAGTGAGAGTAGCTCTCTTTAATGCAGGATGATTGGATAGAGAAACAGAAGATGAGAGATCGAACTTGGGTGAATTTGTCTTGTAGAAGTCGTACTTTCATGCCTAGTGAGTCAGATCCAATGCCAACAAATTCCAGAGCAATAGCATGACTGATGGTTTGATCAGCTGCAAGAGGAATTTGTATTGAGTCAAAAAGTTCCTTGAGGCATGAAGCATGCCGATGCTGGTTCGACAATCCGATAGCGAATGACATTACAGCGACAATTCGCTGTTGTCATTGTAATGTAACCACGGGACCCGGCACTGCATTCCTGGGGTCTTGCACCTCCTCCCCAAATCAGCTCTGACTCAGAGTTAAATATATTTACTACAGGGAGGTGGGGTGCAAAGCCACTCAAAGGAAAAGTAACTTTCTTTAGACGGCTTTATGCCAAGAGCAATTGCGGTCAACATAAATCCGTTGCTGTAACATCGGTCAACAACTTTGTTGTTGAACCAACATCATGGATCCTAGGCATGAGATGCCAGCAGCTTGACTGGTATTCAGCAGACTGACAAGTAGAAAATCATCCTGGAGATGAAGGACGAAAGGTCATTTGTGGTTAATCAGGAGAATCTAACAAAGGGACTAAGAAAATGTATTGAAGAATTGAGGGTTGCTTTTGCAGCAAAATTGAACCACAAAATAATATAACTTGCCCAACAGATGCCATAGGATTGCAAGAGGGAAGGATGGTTGAAGGCCTCCAATATATCACCTTAACCAGCAACAGTCCCTGATGCACCATCTTGATGAATTTATTGGCATTGTTTATTCTGACATTGGTCAACACATTGACCAATAAGGTGTTACAAGAGACTGTGTTTTCTTTATTTTTTTTACAACAGAAACATTTATTCTAGAAGCATGGGGGGACTGGTGGATGTTAGATGGTGGGTACTAGGGGAAGGGAGTTAGCAAATATACTGTAATTAAGCTGATGCTCATTGGGGACAATGGGAATGGGGTTGGAGGAGGTGGTGATGGTGTAAGAGAATGGCATGTGGGTGGGGGGATTTAATTATAAGGATGTCTTCTCACTATAATAACCAAAACTTCACCAGGGCAGAAAGAGGAAGAGGGAGAAGGGTTCTGCTAGTGGGGGATGAAAGGGGGATACAATTTAAAGTATATGGGAGGGTTTAGGTAGGGACATAATGCATAGTAAGTAGAGGGATATTTAAAGAGCAACTCTCTATTATGATGAAAGCTTAAAAATACTTGATATACACCAAATTATGTTTTAACTTTATTGTTTTCTAGTTATTTCTTTATTTTTTCTTTCCCACGTGTTGGTCTGCTCAACATTGTAGGTAATGCAGCACTTATTTCACAGAGTCTTTCAAAATGTATCTGACTCTCCCCTGCTAACCACACGATAGCTGTTTTGTGTCATGAGAGACTGTTGCCATGGTGAGAACTACATGACATAAACAAAGGTAGTGTGGGGTTAACAGGGGAGCGGCAAATATTTTCTATAGAGACTTTTTAGATGGACTACCAATATATGCTGTAAATCTTGGAAAGGAACATTGAAAGTGAAAAAAAATGTATTCTCTAGTAAATTGTAACAACTGAAACATTGTATTTATGAAAGTGACTGCTGCGGTGCAGAGTTGCTCTTTTAGCAATTCTGGCTTCTTTAAACAAACAAATAAATGAGCTGGTGAAGTTGGTGCATCCATCGGGAACTTTGCAAAACTTCACGAAGCTTCACAGAGTGCGAAGTTTCCAACTTCATGGCAATGTCAGTGGAGAAGTAAAACATCACTGCATCCCTATATGTAGGCAAAACCACACATGAAGCAAACTAAAGCAGTAAGGCTTACATTGCCTGCCTTTTATAGTGCAGGGCTTGGAGTTAACCATCTGCCCCATTAAACCACAGGAAGCCTTTCAATAGCTGCTGACACCAGATCTCCCAGGCTGCTGCCAAGTCATCAGGCTAGCAAAGATAATGGCCCTTCTATTCTTTTGACAGTGACTAGAGGAACCAGTCATCTGTATTGCAATATGCATTAAAGGTTATGCCCTGTTTGACATGATTTTTTCCATGACTTAAGTTTGCATAGAATCATGGAAGGGGCTGCCCTAGCATGCATTGGCAATCACTTGAGGGAATTCAGGCTCACACATGCACTTTTATTTTCAAGATTTGTGCTGGTGAAGGTTGGTAAGAAGGTGATGCTCTCATGCTCCAGGGAGATATTGCTAGCTGTCTACTGCTGAGGTGCCTGCTACTGACTGACTAAGGGGCAGCAGTAGTGGTTCAGTGTGCCTTCTCGGCTAGAGGGCAGTAGTGGAAATGGGGGACCTTGGGGAATTCAATTCCAGAAGTGAAATTAAAAAGCTGACTCAGTTCCAGGAGCAAAATGATGAAGGACTGCTCCTGTGTTAAATGTACCTCCTAAATGGATACAACGAATTAAATGAAGTGTAACAGTACAACATTTACTGAGGAAACATATCCCAGACCCCTGTCAGATATTTCCAGTCCTGCATCAAAGGTGGTGAGTTCCCCCAGGCATTTTATTTTCAATTTCCAATACAGCTGGTGGCATCATTAATTGATGGCTGATGGCTGGCCAGAGTTCAATGGGTGGACCAATAAACCACTCCCCCAACCAGGCCTTAAAAGGCCTTGCTGCAGGCCAGTCCTCATTCATTTTCTTTGTTGCAGCCGGAGGTGCCGCTCCTCATTCCTATTTTCCTGTTCTTCTGTCTCCTCTTCATTGATTGTGTTTTAGCAGCACCTCTGGCCACCGGCTCCACTCCACTTCCTTGCCGTTGCCTTCCAACTAGCTCCCTTCTGCAGCCACTGGCTATGTGGCTTTCTCTCAATCTCCCCACCTCCCACCTCCATTCCCCTTGTCTTCTCTGACTCATGTTCATTCTCTCCCCTCACCTAAACACCACTCTGAGTGGCTTTCGCCATTTCCCCTTCTATCCTCCATCATCCGTCTCACTGGTTCCCCCATATCATATCTCTTCACCTCTTTTGCTAGTCAGAAGCTTTCTCATCGGCTCCTAGACCTGCTTCTTTTCATGTGTCCTGTTTGGGTTGTCGGGCAGCTGTTCTCTCTCTGGTGTCTAGATGCTGCCTCCAACTCCTATGGGCTCCTCCCTCTCATCACTTCTCTCGTTCATTTCTCCTGACCTCCACCTCAGCTGCTCTCCTCATCTCTGCTGCCTCTGGCTCTGCTGCCTCTTCCCAATCTATCGGAGCTTCCCTCCATTTCTCACTTGGCAGCCACCCTGATTGCTTCCTTTCCATTCGCCCAGTTTTCTGTTTGCCCTGCAGTGCCTCATTCCACTGCCACCATTCTATCTGTTGCCCTGGGCTCTGCTGGCACTTTCAGGGTGTGACCCCCTGCAACCCCTGCTTCCTGCTCTGCTACAGTGTACCCGAGCTACCCTACGCTCATCTCACTGGGTCAACCCCTGCCTCCATTTCAGTTCCTGCCTGCTTCTTTCACTGTTATTTATCTGTCTGCATTCCCAGTAGGGACCTGTTACTCTAGGGTCTGGATTCTATGGGACACCTCTCACTGTCATTTCCAGGGTGTATGCTTCCTTGCTATTGGTCAGGCATACTTCATGACCTGTCATCACCTGGTGTACCTGTTGCATCTCGAGCTGCAAAGTACCTTCGATCATCCTTCCTCCAGTGCAGAATGAACTCTTTCCACCTCTTTCATTGCACTTCCTCTTTCAATGGTTCATGATTGATTTCCTGACCTCGTGTTGCAGTTTCTTTATAGCCTCCTCCTGCTTCGCATCATTGATCCTGCCTTTCGGGGTTTCCTGCCCTACCACTTACTGTGCTTACCTGCCCGTAGTGGTCGGTGTTTCATTACTGGCCATACAACCTTCTGCTGGAGTCGGTCCAGGCAAGTCCCTCAGACTCCATGGTTAGCTTTTGTTTCAGCTCCCTTACTGCTGGCATCGTACTGTCTCTTTTCCCTGTTCGTGCTTCCTCATGCTTTTTTTGAGGGGGAGTATTTCCCTATTCTGCTATCACTATACCTATTCGTATCCTCCTCTTACCCTAGTCCTACGTTCTGGACCACTCAACTCGTATATCCTCCAATCCATGTCAAACCTCCATCGTTATTGAACCTCTTCCTTCCTATACTCTTCAAGCTCTCATTCCATTATCTTACTTCATCCTTTCATGCCTCACCTTCACCATACCAGCCTCTAAGGCTTCACTCCCATCATCGTACATTGTCCATTTCATACCTCACCTTAACCATTCTGGCCTACAGGGCTTCTCTCCATTATTGTGCATTGTCCATTTCATATTTCACCTTATCCGTACCAGCCTTCTAGGTCTCATTTCATAATCATACATCATCCCTTCCATTCCTCAAGCAGGTTCGGAGGCACCCTATATGCCATTCTTTATCTGACCACCTCTGGTTCCCTGGTCTGTTTCATTGGCTCACAGAGGACAGCTGAGTGCCTCAGCAGTCATCTTTCTCCTCTCTTGCTTTTGAGTGTCTAGTTGCAGTGACATCACTCGCAACTCTCCTCCTCAAAGGTTTTCTTTCCTCTCCTCTGTGCCAATGGTCATAATATTAGATAGGGTTGGAGTTTTCTTAAGTTCCTTAATTTAGTTTTGCTGTTAAATGGATCCAGATGGTGGCCCAGCTGTTCCCTCTCTCCTTAGGAAGTCCACCCTTCTGCATCTTGTCTGCTTTCATTTCATTTATCATCCTCATCATATCTCATTTTTCTCCTGTCCTTCCCATCTATAACTATCACCTTAATTTCCGGTCTCGATATATTGTGATTTCTTGCCTCTTCGATGCTCAACACCCTCAGCTACCTTTAGCCAAGGGAATTATTCCCATGGCACCTATGGGGAGGAAACCCTCCTCTAGGGTTCCTTGCATTGTACCCCTACAAGGTGGTATATCCCAGGGATAGAAAGGTGAACAGCCACAATGTATCAAAGTCACACAAGCATACATCTCATCCAGTTGCGCAAGCCCATTGAAACTGATGGCTGAGGGCTGGCCAGAGTTCAATGGGTGGAGCAACAAACCACTACCCTAATCAAGCCTTAAAAGGCCCTCCTCTGGGCCAATCCTCATTCATTTTCTTCATTGCCCCACCATCCACCCCTCCTCCTCCAGTGGCACATCTCTCTTTCCAGTGGGCTTCTTCCAAAGCTCCCTTTAGCCAAGGGAATTATTCCCATGGCACCTATATTGGGGGAACCCTCCTGTAGGATTCCTTGCATCGTACCCCTACAGGGTGATATATCCCACAGATAGAGAGGCGAACAGCCACAATGTATTGAAGTCACAAAAGCATACATCTTACCCAGTTGAGCAAGCCCATTGAAATGTGAATATACTAAAAATTATTGAGCATGTAGATTGCCATTTAATTTGAATTATTTCATACTAAGAAAGAACAAGGTTTAGAGTAGTGATTATATACATCATAATTCTTCTGCAACAAAGGTAGCCTACCAACAGTTGTGTTTTTTTAAACAGTGGCCTGCATTCGTATACCAAAGTACTGAAAAGTCCAAACTTTTGTTTACCTTTGTTTACACAGTGGACAGCTGATGATTTGTGGTGTGAACACAATAAACAAAACTTGCATTTAAAGTTTCTTCACTAACATAAACATAGTTTCACATTACATACATATTTAAAAGTCAAATCAATATAAACAGAGCAGGAATCTGTAGGTTTAGCCATATGTAGCTAATGGTTGAGGTATGTAGGATCCCTTAGCTGTTAATGCAGTGGTAGCATTGACACCTTCAATACTGGCAACCTGAGTTTGGGAACAAGTCACGGATACTGTAGGACTGGTAGAGTGAGGACTTCTGAATGTCCCAGAGGATGCTCAGCTCCTTGGGGTGTGAATATGTCTGATACCTGGTGTAAGAGTACCACCTGAAGGCCCACAGGCAAAGCCGGTCAACTGGGGTCAGCTTAGCGAAAGGGAGACACAGGGTTTTACACACTGTGCACTCCTGCTGAGTGCTACAATGTGTGTTCAGAGTCGACATCTCAGGAAGGGCAGAAAATATAAATACCTCCAGCCAAGTATTATGTTGCTTTAGAATGCCTGGCCTCACATTGCCTGTCCACACATGATGAAGGACTCTCTGCCACTGGATTTTGAGTTTCCAGAGATGGAGAGGGTGGACTGCCATTCCCAAAGGCCCTACTATGGAGGTTAAGCTATGGGAGAGGAAGAGGACCCCCTGTAGTGCAGGGTTGGGTAATAAGGTCAAGCAGTGGCCAGGAAGCAGAAGGGGACCATTGCTTGCAAGTAAAGGCACGAATAGTAAATAATGAAATGTATGGTATACTCATGGCTCCTGGTGTTCTGCGGCAGAATTTTATGATTTCTGCGGCAGGGCTCCTTGGCTTCTGCGGCAGCATTTTCTGATTTCTGTGGCATGATTTATTCACTTCTCTGGCAGAATGCAGTCCTGTCATTGGCTAAATATGATGTGATGTCATCGATGACATCATATGCTGAGCATGGAGGAGGGGCTTCAGGTTAAACGAGATGGGAAAGAAAGCCTGACACTATGGAAAAACAGTATATTTATATGAAAATTCACCAAAAATGGTGAATTATGTGGCACTATATGTATTCTGTAGCATGATGCAAATTTTGCAGCAAATTCTGCAACTGCAGAATTCTAGGGGCCTTGGGTATACTGTTTGTATAATTTCACTGAGAATCAGCTAACAATAGGATGTCATTATTACAAGTACAGTGCAATACTTCGGTTTGACAGACTTAATTACTGCTGTTTCTCAGTATGAAAAATATATAGCTTTTAAATGTGCCGTGTACAGTCCGTGTTTGTAGTAGAGCTGAAAAATTAGCATTTTCATTTCAGTGTTGCATACCTACTAGGTGTTGCTTGGTAATATTTTAGTTACTGTAGAACGAGAAAGTGACAGCAATTCATAACAAGGCAATTAAGGTCTTTTTTGCCCTAGATTTATCTAAGTCTGCCAAGGTTTGAGCATGAGGACACAGCAGGGCCCGATCAGAGCAGATTTTACTACTGAAAATGAAACACAAAAAAGGAGCTTTCATAACAAAAACCAATGAGTTTGCCCTTTTCTTCAAGACTGCTCATAACTGATCCCTCCTCTGCTGTACTTTTCCTGTGATTGCTCTTTTGAGGGAAAGACATGCAGTTTATAACAACACTAATTACTAACCTTTTAATTGACTTTTTCATTTTAATAATGAATCCTGAGAAAAGGTGAGTACTTGATGGTGGAAACTAAGGGTCCAGATTTATTCCTAGGTACAGTACTTCTGGAGAAGAATAGGCAAGCAGTGTATCAGCTTCAAAACACTGCTCTTTCAGTGTACCTAGTACTGTACAGACCTGGGGGGACCAGTCAACCTCCTGGCAAAAAGGGCCTTCTAGGATCTCTTTAGTGGAAGGGAAGGAGGGAGGAGGGAGGGAGGGAAGAAGGAAGGAAGGAAGGAAGGAAGGAAGGAAGGAAGGAAGGAAGGAAGGAAGGAAGGCTTATATTGTGCCTTTCTGCCATAGGCACTCAAGGTACAGGAGATACAATAATTATAAACAGAAACAAAAACATACAATGCAGAATTAAGCACACACAAATAACATTTAAAAAGCAGTATTAAAAAGAAATATGTTCAATCTGTTTTAAGAACAGTTCCTGAACAGTGGGACAGTACAGCTCTGATTAAGGCTGGGATACCATTCCTACAGTTGGGAGGCATGAACCAAAAAGAAGGGGTCCTACAAGAGCTTGCTAAGCTCAGGGTGGATAAGGCAATGGGACCTGATGGCATACATCCCAGGATACTTAAGGAGCTAAAGGTGGAACTAGCAGAGCCATTAGCAGAACTGTTTAGTGAGTCTCTGAGCACAGGAGAGGTCCCAGAAGACTGGAGAAGGGCTCATGTGATCCCGCTCCACAAGAGTGGTAGCAGGGAGGAGGCGGGGAACTACAGACCAGTCAGTCTTACCTCAGTAGTGGGCAAGATTATGGAGGCACTCCTTAAGGAAAGGATAGTGCAACACCTGAAATCCATAAGGGCACAGGATCCAAGACAGCATGGGTTTACAAAAGGAAGGTCCTGTCAAACTAATCTCATAGATTTCTTTGACTGGGTAACCAGAGTGGTGGACCAAGGGGGAGCAGTTGATGTTACCTACCTTGACTTCAGCAAAGCTTTTGACACTGTTCCACATAGAAGATTGATAACTTGGGGTGGGTCAGAAGTTGGTCAACTGGGTGGCAAACTGGTTGACGGGCAGAAAACAGAGAGTGGTGGTAAATGGTATACAGTCAGAAGAGATGCAAGTCACAAGTGGGGTTCCTCAGGGATCAGTCCTGGGGCCAGTCCTCTTCAACATCTTCATTAGTGACCTTGCAGATGGACTAGAGGGTAAGGCTTGTCTGTTTGCAGATGACACCAAGATCTGCAACAGAGTAGATGATCCAGATGGAGTGGGCAGAATGAGAAGAGATCTGGATAAACTAGCAAAATGGTCGGAAGAGTGACAACTGGGATTTAATGCAAAGAAGTGCAAAATCATGCACATAGGGAAGAGAAACCCTGAAGCCACCTATAGGCTGGGAAGGGAGTTGCTAGCAGTCACAAAGGAAGAAAGAGACTTGGGCATCATCATCACAGATGACCTGAAATCATCCAAGCAGACCTCTAAAGCAGTAAGTAAGGCTAGGGGGGTGTTAGGGTGTATTAGTAGGGGTATCCAAGTCGTAAGAGGAGGTAAAATCCTCTTTACAAGACACTGGTTAGGCCCCATCTGGAGTACTCGTGCAGTATTGAGGCCACACCTTCACAAGGACATTAACCAAATTGAGGCAGTCCAGAGAAGGGCAACCAAAATGGTGCAGGGACTGCATCAGAAGACATATGAGGACAGATTAACAGAGCTCAATATGTATACCCTTGAGCAAAGGAGGAGAGAGATGATATGATCGAGGCATTCAAACACCTTAAGGGCATTGACAAGGTGAAAGAGTCTAACATGTTTAAATATAAGAAAAATAGCAGGACAAGAGGACACAGCATGAGATTAGAGGGGGGCCGATTAAGGGGGAATGTGAGGAAATTCTTTTTCACAGAAAGGGTGGTGGATGCATGAAATGGCTTACCACAAGAAGTGGTGGCTATGAATATAGTACAGGGCTTCAAACGGGCATGGGATAGGCATAAGGGAGCAATACAAATGACTATGAATAGATAGGCCACTGACAGAGCAAAGGCCGATGGCACATTTATAAGGTAGAAAAAGGAATGGGCAGACTGGATGGGCCTTGCCGCCCTTATCTGCCGTCAACTTCTATGTTTCTATGTTTCTATGTAAAAAGGCCCACTCGCTCACCACTACTTTTGGCTGTTGACCTATGTTCAGTAGTACCAGAATGTATGTGGTTGTTTTATGATGTGGACCACTGTCAATGATAAATTCATCTAGCACCACTAAACACCTTATCCTTGTTGATGAGTAAGTTACTAACATTGTAAACTGGAAACAAAACAATACTTTCCTTAAGCATGCAGGCAAGACAAGTGTTAAGTGTTTGAACGAAGCTGAGAGAAAAAAGTCTTACTGATGAAAACTAAACCAGCTCAAAATGGAAATGAAATGAAACATCCACTGCTGTAGGATTCTGTTTAATTGTTTTTTTTCACATTTATTCCCATGTTGGCTGTGATTTTAAATGGTGCATTGTATTTATTATGTACCTTTAAAGAGTTATGCATGCCAGAAGAATCTTTAAAGTACTATAAGTACAAAAAGAAAACTTTACATAATAAAAATCCTATCCTGCATTTTTCCCCACTGTTAAGTAAAATGCTTCCATAAGACTAAAGACCATGCGGTCCGTCAAGTTTGCCCAAGATAGCCCCCCCAACTCCCTTTTACCTCCCACCTCTCTGCTCTCTCTCCCCTTCCTTAACTAGTCCCATGTAGTTATCCCATGCTCTTTTGAATTTCTCCACTGTATCCACCTACACCATTCACTCCAACAACCTGCTCCGTGGTTGTACAACCCTATCTGAGAAATAATGCCCCCTCACATCCCCCTTAAATCTGTCCCCCTCCAGCTTATATACATGCCCTCTGATGGTTTTCTTTTCGCTCAGTCTGAAGATGCTATCCCCCCAACCTTGTTTATTCCCTTCATATGCAGTACTTGAAGGTTTCCACCATGTCACCCGCCCTCCCATCTCATTTCCAGGGTATAAAGACCAAACTCTTCCAGCCTCTTCCCATATGGTCTCCCCTGCATCCCCTGGATCATCTTGGTCACCTTTCTCTGTACCCTTTCCAGTCTATCCTTGTCCCCTTGCAAATGGGGCCTCCAGAATTGAACTCCATACTCCAGCTGTGATCTGACCAGCCTTTTATATAATGGCATGATCACCTCCTTCCTTCTACTAGTGAAGCCTCTTCCAGTGCATGCCAGCACTCTTGATGCTTTCCCAGCTGCTCATTCACACTGCCTCCTAGCCTTTAATGTGTCCGTGATCCAAATCCCCAGGTCCTTTTCCTGTTCTATGACCTGCAGTGATACCCCCCCCCCGCAGGCAGTAAGTGGCTCTTGGGTTATTTCGTCCTATGTGCATTATTTTGCACGTTTCTGCATTGAATTGCAACTGCCACTTTTCTGCCCAGTCCTCCAGCCTGTCTAGATCCTGCTTCATCCTCCCCACACTACCACAGAGCATTCACCCTGTTATATAACTTCAGTAGGTCTTGAACAAACCGCCTTTCCATTACACACATCATCGTCTCCCTCATTACACATTAAATAGTATGGGCTAACAACGACCCTGAGGCACCCTTCTCATCACCCTTAGTTCCTAGAGTGCTTTCCATTGACCACCACTCTCCGGGTCCACCAACCCAGCCAATTCTCCACCTACTTGGTAAGCCTAGTACCCACCCCCAGACTGTTCAACTTACATACCAGCCTTCTATGTGGGAGGGAGTCGAATGCCTTCTGGAAATCCAGATAGACCACATCCACTTCCCCCCGATCGTATGCCTCTGTAATCCCCTCAAATAATTTGATCAGGTTGATCTGACAAGAAATGCCACCTGTGAACCCATGTTGGATATCATCAATCAGATCCTCCTCCTCTAGGTACCATACCAGCCTCTCCTTTATGAGAGTTTCCATCAGCTTGCCTACAACCGAGTTGAGACTGACTGGGTGGGTGGTAGTTACCAGGCTCCTCCTTTCTCCCTCTCTTGTATATTGGTACTACCTAGGCCTTTTTTCAGTCTCCCAGGACCCTCACTGATTCCAGGGATAGATTAAATGACTTTGCCAGCGGCCCTGCCAGATCCACCCTTATATCCAAAGCACCCTTGGGTGTACCAGGTCAGGTGTTGTATATTTATATACAACACATGGATACTGATAAATGGCAAGATAACAAGTGTTACCTTGACCCAACAAACGCAAGATATTGTCTTGCAAACTAGGGTATGTTACAGTGCATACTGAACCAGTCAGACAGCAGCTTTCAAAATGCCGATGACATCATAATAGTAATGTGCAAAACTGAAGTCAGCACTTGAAATCAAACAGAAACAGGTAAAACATCATACAAACAGCAGATCTAAAAGGCATAACTAATAAACTGATACAGCATAAACTGAATATACAATGGTCTGACTCAACATTCACAATTTATCATCACTTGCGAGGGAGCAGGGCTCTCATAACTCACTCGTGGCTGTGCCACTAATGAGTTATGGTCCTGCCCCTTCACACATGAAGACAAATTGAAAATGAAGATATGTTTGCATAAATATATTCCCAAAATTAATTGCAAAGTGCCAATAAATTGAGTGCATGATATTAGATTTAGCCCAGTCTTTTGTGTTATATAATGCATCTTCAGATAGTAGATTGCACCATATGTACATCACCCTTTTGTGCATCCTGAATCTCGGGGCTTCTCAGAGCTGAGACAGCTGAGTTGAATTTAGTAGTAGTAGTATTTGATCATTTGTGGTGCCCTTCCCTGGAGGCTCAGGGTGCCATTACATAAAATAGGGCCCAACAACAGTCAAATCAATAAATCAGTCATTCTAAAATGCAAATGTGAAATAAATAATAATACATTTCCTTGACACTTAATAGTCATTAAAAAGGGGTAACAGATGTTTCAAATCTACCCCAAATGCCTGCTAAAATAAATATGTTTTCAGACCACTTTTGATGGCCTTCACTGAGAGGCACTGAGTAGGGAATTCCAAAGGACTAGGCCTGCTGCTTCAAATGCCCAGTCCCTGACATCTTTAACCTTGACCTGGGCATTGCCAGGAGGCCCACCTCCATGGAGTGGGTGAGAGAGCAAATAAGGATGCTGGAGTTCTGCCATGTAGAACAGGCCCAATCTGTGTGAAGCCTTATAGGTCCACAGACCCAATTTAAAAGAGATACGCCATTTGACTGGCAGCCAGTGCAGATCACACAGTGCTGGTGAAATATGGCATGATCTTGAATGGCCTGTTGGTAACCAGATGCTGCATTCTGCAGCAACTGCAGGTGTTGTAGCATACCTCCACTGACCCCAAAGTAAAGAGCATTAAAATAGTCGAGTCTTGAGGTCACAAATGCGTGCATCAGTGTGGCCAAGTTGCCAGGCAGGATAAAGCACCTATTCTAACTGATGTTCCACAGGTGGAAAAAGCCGTTCTGGATTACTGCTGATACTTGAGCCTCCATTGTCTACCCCTCATCTAAAATGACACCCAGATTTTTCATCTTGTTGGTGGCTACCAGCCCAGAGGGACCAAGTCAAAGTCCAGTCTCTCCTCCCTCAGCTGCCACTCCCCCCCCCCCAACAGCATAGCTCAATCACTAAAACTTCATTTTTTTCTGGGTTAGGCCTCAGACAGCTAGATGACAACCAGTCTTGGATCTTGGCCAGGTATCTATTAAACACGTCCACTGCACCCACTGTTCCGGGTGCAAAGGACATACAGAGCTGGGTATATCTGCATAGCAATGAAACCCTAGCCTATTGTAATGAATTTACCCAAGGGAAGCATATAAACCACAAACAACAAATCTGAGTTGAAATGCAGTTTTGATATGGAGTTTCTTTCTTTGTTTTGCACAGTATTGTGAGAACCAGAACTCATTTCACTTGTAAGTTTGACAGTTGCCACTTGGGTGACATTATTCTGAAAACTGGACCCTGATTAAGAGAGGCCAGCATATTGCTCCCAGAATAGGGCATGATCCCTTCTGCTGCTTGTGTTTACTCTTGTGACTGACCATTTTAACAACAGATTGTATTACTCGACTACATCCAGATGGTCTGCAAATTTCAATAATAGACAATAGTTCAATATTCTGTTTTTTATTAATTGCATTTGATTTACTGAAAATCTAGCAAAATGTTGGATGATGGCCCCATGCATCTACATGTAATTTAGCTCACACAAGAAGTCTCTTTTTTTCTTACATCCACGGAATATGGGGTTTCTTCCATTCTACTCCTACTTTTTTCATGTACTAGTCTCTCTTTTGTCTTTTGGCAGGGATGAGATTAGATTTTTGCTTTTACCCTCACGTTTTCCACAACTCTTATCTGAAGGACCATACCTCTGAGTTTTGAGTAGATTGTCTTCCGCAAGAGTTCCCTTTTCTACTTGTGATTCCTGAAATAGCAACCTTATCCAGTGTTGCCACAGCAGAAAAACATCTGGTTATGCAGCGTGAGAAGCTGGCTTTTGTTTGAAATGTTCTTATTGGCAAAAGTTTTATGTAAAAAAAAAAAAAGCAAGATCTTGGGAAAGAAGTGATGAGTCAAAGATGTAAGCATAACCACAGTTTCACACTTATGTCATAAAAAAAACTGTTATAATATACTCTTCTGTTACTCAAATTTGCTACCCATCATTTCTAGTTTTACATAAGATAATATTTTAACACTGTGATGCACAGAAACTTGCTTTTATTTGTGAGTATTCAGAGAAGTGCTTTTCAAATGAGGCCATCATGACCAGCAGAACAATTTTGTGTTGCCACAAAGGCCCTTAGAGCTCCAATTAAAACTTAGATGAACTGTTGATTTCTTACCCTAACAAGCACACAAGTTACTGTAAGTACTGTAACAAAGCAAAAAAGGCAGCAGGAATTGGATGGATTGCATACTTTGTGACATAAAAACATAATACAGTACTGAATCATTTTACATCAAGAGGATTGGGGGCGAAAAGGGAAACATTGAGATCACCGGTACATTTTGGTGGCCACAATTTGAGGCCATCCTTTTCTGGCTTCAAAAGCACAACAGTGTGTTAAGTTTGAAGCATTTTACAACCAAGGATCTGTTTTTGGTACCTATGTTGTCCTGCACACTATGGATATGGGCTCATTCCCAGTATTGTCACTTCATTGCAGTGCTTTGGGTGGGGTGGGGGGATACTGCCATGTCAGAGGTGCCATGATTCTGACGAGAAGATAAACTGAGGCCCCATCTGCCTTTGTCTGGTGTTTTTGTCCAGGTATAACCTAAAAGAATTAATGGATCTTTTTGCTACTAGGAAACACCCCGGTGCTAGCTAATGTTCGGTCAATATGCCAGGTTCTGCAGTTGTCTATGGTTATCTCTGCTTGCCACTGAGCACTTAGTGGTACCAATGTTTGTTAGCATACTGTTTCTGCACTAGTTAAGCAATATAGTATGACAGAGTCTGCATGTGCTGGGATAATAACATGTCTCAGGTAGGCTGAATGACGAAGTCAAAGGATGAGTGCTTCCACAACCACAAAAATGCTGTTACCCAGCACAAATCACACCTGTCCTATAGTACCTTATTGTGATTATGAAATGCATCCCTTAGGATGGGCAAAGAAATTATTTTTAACAAAAAACTTATTTAATTAAATTCAGTAAAGTAAAAAATGAAGGGAAACGTGTTCTATTGAGCTATTGTAATTTTGCTTTTGTGTCACTATATGGTGGATGCTGCATTTTTTTTAAAGTACAAGTAAGTGAAATGAGGTGCATTGATACGACTCTGTATACTTAATGTAAACAGGTCAGTTACAGATCATTTTCTTCAGTGCTATTGTTGGATATCAGCGCTGAGGTCCAGGTTTTGCAGGCAATCCGATTTCTAGATTTGTTGCACCCATTTCATTATGGTATGGTATGTAGGCTGCTAGAGGGGGTGCAGAGAAGGGTGACCAGGATACCAAGTGGGATGAGGGAAAGGCCCTATGAGGAGAGACTATGTAGGCTACATATGTACTCCTTGGAGGACAGAAGGGACAGAGGAGATATGATTGAGAACTTTAAATACTTGAAGAGCATAAATAGGGTTCACCAGGAGGGTCTGTTCAAGTATAGAAAGGAAGGGATCACAAGAGGGCATACTCAGAAATTGGAGGGGTGGGAGGTTCAGGAGGGAGATGAGGAGGCACTTTCTCACAGAGAGGGTGGTGGCACCATGGAATGCTTTGCCTGTGGAACTGATAATGCAAACATTGTTAGGATTTAAGAGGGGGTGGGACAGGGTCAAGGGCAAAATCAGAATGAGGACAGAGGGGGAGGGAGAGAGGTAATGCAGATGATGTATACAAGTGAAAAGAAGGAGTGTTGGTGGGCAGCATCAGTATTCACAACTGAGAGCTACACACTTGAGCAGATCTGACAGACCATGAGGCCTCTGTCTGCTGGCATCTTCGTATGTTCGTATGTTCATATGCACTGTAAGACATTGGTTTATTAAATGCTTTGAAAATACCTTGATAAGAGCATATATGAAAGGCATTATGTAAGAAACAAGTACAATTTTATTCCATCCTATCTTGTGTATTGACAAAATACCAACACGAATCACTGCCCTGGGAAAATACTTTAAACAGCAGTTCTAGTTAACAAGAAAATAATCAAGTTGGCATTTAGAACAACATAAATGTATATATTTTTTTCTTGTAGCTGTTTGATGCCTAAGGCAAAATGGGTGCTTTTAAAGTTTCTTTTAACGGTTACCTTGCCAGGCCAAGTGTCATAGATATAGATATATCAAGGTAGTGCTGTGCCACTGTTCATCACAAATATATACCAGTAGCACACTGATATTATAGAGGAAAGTCCATAGGACACACAAAAATCAGCTTTTTATTCACAACATAATGCTGCCTAGCAATAAGGGGCCAAGCAAAGGGAAGCCATGAGTGTTTCAGCAGCACTATTGTTAGCATTTCAAAGCATACAAAAAGCTTATTCCTCTGAGTCCTATGGGATATCCTATTTATACAGTATTGTTGGACTCAGGAATTTAATGATATGTCTATGACTGTCTGATAAAATGTGCATTTTTCTTGCAAATGAAACATATTGTGCATTTGAGAGGGTGTCTATGAGCTGGCCGTGTCTGTTTTATTTATTCTTAGCATAAAAGATATGCTGACAAGTAGTAGTGCATGGATGAAGATCTGTTGACAGCCATGTTTGCTTCCCAGACAAAAAATAACATGGTTTGACTGTTTTGAACTTTTTAAAAAGTACAGTAGATTTTTTTTTTGACTGGGGCTTTCCCTGTATAGAGTGAGACGTGAATGGTCTCCTTGGACACATGGGATAGGGTAGGAATATTGTTCTGATTGGCTGAAGAAGTTGCATGCCCAATTCATGTAATGTGATTGGATGTAGTGGTTGTGAAGAGTGTCTCTTAGGGAAGGTCACAGAGAACACCGAACTTGTTTGAACTGCAGGGAAAATAAAATGTTCAATCACAAGAGTGTGGTGTGCATATTATTGGAACCAAAACAAACTGACAAGAGAAAGAAATAAGTGCTTTAGCCTGGTCTTGACCTAGGCTGCCCGGAATACCATTCCAGTGGCACTATCAGCTGCACCACCAAGGCAACTGGAAACCGGAATATCCCAAGGCACCTTACTCTTTCTCTAATGCACAACTTGGTGCTGTGCAGCTAATTACATTTTCAATCACAAGAGTGGGGTGTGCATATTTATGGAACTTACGCAAACAAAAGAGAGAAAGAAAGAAATGCCATAGCTGGGACACATAAGAACATCAGTTTATGACTAGCATGCCTAAAGTCCAGGTTTGTCCAACCCGGGGTAACATACATTAAGTAGCGGTGTTTGCTTGGGGTGTACAAATCAGGGCAAACCTACACAGAGCACTGTATAAGCAGTCCAGTTTACAGAGTCAGTTTTGGGACAGCCACAAGGACTACATCCCCATGATCCAAAGTAAGCAGGATTATATGTTCAACTATGCAGCTTCAGACAATAATGGGAGGCTGTGCTATTTATTTATTTGTTTATTTGTTTGTTAACTGGGTAGGTACACTGGTCCCAGGGACCATTTTCAGGCATGACCTGGGCCATAGAGATGGCATGAAATACAAAGATGCAGAAAAACATCATTGGTACGTTGACTGACAAGTACTAGGATCTAATAGTTATTGCAATGCTTGCTAAGTAATTAATGGCTTAAGGCATTTACAGTATAGGTACAACAAACAATAAGAAATAGCACAAGGTAGTGAAGTAGCAAACTGGGGAACTGTAAGGGTGCAAGGATGTTAAGGGGTGCAGCTGAAGACAGTTTTGGATAGAAGGGCTGATAATAAGTTAGATTTGAAGACCTGTAAAGAGTCTATGTTACAGACAGAGGCCGGGAGGCTGTCCACAGCATGGGAGCTGCTACTGAGAATGCTCTCTGGCGCACGTTCATTTTGGAGTGAGGGACACTTAGTTGATGGGATGAAGACCTCATCATTCTAGAGCATTGCTTCCTGCAGAGGAACCTGCCTAGTGGGGAGGTAGCCCCAGCCAAAAGGGATTTATGGACAAGGGCGCCTAGATGGAGGTCACATCGGGCCTGGGGAGGAAGCCATCCTAGTGACTCGTACAGTGAGTAGTGATGGGTGGTTAGTGGGACAGAGAGAATAAAATGACAGATGTAGTTATAGGCAGTATTTAGGTGAGTGAGTTCCTTAGAGGAGGTTTGGAAGATGACCGGGGAACAATACTTCAGGAGTGGGAGCATCACTCTGCTACCGATTGTGAGTCACCCTATGGTGTCCAAAGAAAAAAAACAAGCTAAGCAAAACACTTGGAAAGAATGGCATTAAAAAGCAGCTTCCTACTACATGCCCCCCAAACATGTAATAAACCTTACCTGGCCCCAAGTGGACTGCACCAGGAATTTTAATTAATGTCTGCCTGTATTTAACATTCGTAAAAAACATATTTGGCTCCACTGAGCCAAATGCCAAAACACTGCCACTACCTGTATTGCCAAATACACCCCTGCACTCACACGTTTCATGATGTTAGTAAATGGAGAGTGCAGGGGCGTGCTCTATAGAATACAATATGGACATTTTTGTAATTTTTTTTTCTTATTCTTTAGAGTTGCGATTATGACAAATCAAGGGCACCGCTTAACTAACAAGGCCCTTGTTAGATGAGTGATGGCCTTGCTTTTTCATAATAGGAACTCTGGAGTATAAGAAAAACCTTTTAAAAAGGTCCGCATTGTATTCTATAGAGCATGCCCCATGCTTTCCATTACCGATATCATGAAACGCATGCAGCACGGGCTGCCTAAGTACGAAGTGGCAGTATTTTGCTGTCGGCACCACAGAGCCAAATAAAATGTTTGCAAATGTTAAATACAGGCAGAAATTTATTAAAATTCCTGGTGCAGTCCACTTGGGGCCAGGTAATATTTTTATTATGTTTGGTGGGTGGGGAGAATGGAAAGTAAGAAGTCGCTCATTAATATTTGGGGTGAAATTCAATTCCTGATCAAGTATTAAGCCAAGATATTTATACTGAGTTACAGTATGTAGCACAACATGTTTTTGATGATAGGATGTATAGAGCACCTAAACTGTTCAGCCAGTGTTTGGGTCCAAATAATGAAAAAACAGTCTTATTCTGATTCATTACAAGCTGATTTGCAGAGAGCCAGTGCTGTAATTTGCTGACATATGATTGTAGATGGTGATTTACAGTATGATAGAGGACCTAAGATTCAATGTATATCAGGCAGTATCATTTGCATACTGGTGTTTGTTGTAGGAGGAGATACAGTCTGAGAGGTCATTGACAAATATTGAGAAAAAGAGAGCCAGTACTGAACCTTGCAGTACTTCATAGACAAGTAGAGAGTGGAGACAATACAGACTGACCCACTTTAACAGCCTGCTAGCAATTAAAAAGGTACACTCTAGCCAGAGAACAGGCGTGCCAATAATACCAGAATCTTCCAACTTATTAAGTAGAAGGGGATGATTTAGTGTGTCAAAGGTTAGGCCAGATCTATAAAGATAACACCAAAGCCTTTACATGAATCTACATTGCTAGTAACAAAGTTGATGAGTCTCAGCAGGAGTGGTGGAGTGATTAGGATGGAACCCTGATTGAACTGGGTTGAAGAAGTCAGATTTGGTGGAATATTCAAATTGAGAGCCACACACTAAATCACGCTAATATTTTAGAGAGTATCGGAGCAGAAAAGTAGTTATTTATCCACTCCACCACTTTATGGAGGGAGAGTACTTGAGCACTTTTACAGACTGAGGGAGATTTAACAGCAGCCAAGGAACAATTAAAAATATATGGGTTATCTGCCTAGCAATAGCTGGAACAATAAGCGACAGAAACTTTGGAAAGAAGGTATCAAGCCCAGTGCTAGCTATGGGATCACTAGAAGACAGTTTCCTGAGGACATCTGGCACTTTAACAGCAGAGAAAGAACATAAACCATTTCTGAGGGGTGGAGAGGGGGAATATCCCATGAGTGCTAACTTGCACACCAGGTAGCAAGAATTTGGGTCCACTGATGAAGTTAAGACTTAGTGCATTGGAAGTAGCGTGATTATCAGGCAGCTGATTTAAGGTAAAGATTGGTCCAGACAAAATCGATTGCTGTCCAGCAGGGTTTAGTAAGTTACCACCACCTTCCATAACTTTTTTGGGTCAGCTGCAGAGTGCAGAAATTAATTTTGAAAGAAGGCAGGAAGAAGCTTTCCAAATATGACTAGTGCAGGGATTACCACACTTTGTAAAGTACATATGACAAGACAAAAGTGATACCTTAACTGATGCCAACACTAGCAGCGAGATATCAGAAGTATGTTGTTGTAAGTGTTGTCATAATTGAAACCTTGAAGGGTAGTGTCATCAAAATGGAATACTGATCCAGAAAGCAGCTTCCACAATGCTCATTGCATCACAAAAAGCCTGTGCAGCATTAAAGCCAGCAACACAAGTGAAGAAAAAGTTAAATCATCAAACAGCAGATTTAAAATTTTAGACAAGTAAACTAATATTGTATAACTCAAATTCACAATGGTCTAACTCAAAATATCCTAAATAGACAGATTATCATCCTTTATGAGGGGGGCAGGACTTTCATTACTCACTTGTGGCTCTGCTCCTCATGAGTTATGTATTGCCCCCACACACACACACACAGACACACCCTGAAGATTAATTGCATATTTTGTGTCAGGCCATTACATATTCCATACATTATGAATACAGTAGAATATACTCATGAACCTTTGGTATTCACAAAGTTGTCTTTAATTTACTAGTCACCCACTAGCATGAATTATTTTTTAACTATTTTACTCTTGCTGTTGTTTTACCCTTCTCCTAAAGGGCAGTGCTGAACTAGGAGTGTACTAAAATCACAGTAAGTACACAAAAATCAAAGATAAAATTTAGAAAGTGCCTCATGCATAACCGGGTAAAAAAAAACTGTTAATGTCTCAGAAAAGTACCTCATGAATATAAGCCAGTGTATGCATTTAAACCTAAAAGTCACCTTACAGGAGGAGATTTTTTTAAAGCTGCTGGAAATGACACCACACAAATTGAAAAATGTGTAATTTAAAACTGTCTTGAAATAGAATAATTTGTTTAAAATACCCCAGTGAAGATTGTAAGACTATGAGGAATACAGTACTAATAAAAAGGTAATATAACATTTTACTGGGTTGCCGTGGATGTTATGGTAATTATCCCTGCCCTGAGGGCTCAAACAAGGTTGAGGGGCCTGGGCTCTGATTTTCCTGGATGGGGGGGGGGTCATTTCCAGTAGAATGACAAATAGTGTGGTGCCTCCACTCAGAGTTAAATTTAAGTGGGCCTGATGACAAAATAGTACAACCCTATGGGATGCTGTACCTACCCACCTCCCCTCACAGTCATCCCACGCATGGAACATGAAAAACAATAGCAAGATTTGGGTGCACATACAATTATGACTCTCTCTAATAATATGTTCACAATATTGGACTCACAAGACAGGTTTTAAAAAGAATAACAAGCCATTTATTAAAAAGGTTAACCAAAGGGAATAGGGGATGCAGAGAATAACTGATTTTACTGCTTTCAGTGAATTTGGACTTTAGCAATGCCTCTTGAATGAAGCTAGTTGCCTGACCAGACTTGGCCCATTAAACAAAATAGAAAACCATCAGAATGATCAGAACAATGACAGTGCCCACCTCTCACCAGCATCTGCAAACAGTACAGTTCCCTTTCTTTCCTGCCCATCTGTACTGGGCGTACTACCCACTCCCAATTGGTACCAATTCCCTCAGTTAACTAAATGGGAGCTCCCAATATCTCCAGTGGGTATCCAGCCATTGGAATGGTGCAGACCCAATGATATTGCAGCTGATTGTCTGGCACTGGTGCACTTTAAACAAATAGTTTCAACCAAAACCCCACAGGCCATGCTACTGAGAAAATAGTGACTAAGTTAGCAAACTTGGAAATCCTAGCCCAATGGCCAAAGCAGTAGCTTTGGTGGAAAACTATTTACGGTCCCCCAGTTGCAGGGCCAATACTGATGTTACTCATGATTCTGGAGATACCAGTCTTTGATTTTTTCTAAGGCTGTACGTCTTTCAAGCTACAGTTCTTGGGTGCTCCGAACAAGGATGCAGATCTCAAAGGCTGAATTGATAGCAGGCTCTCTTTGCAGACTTAACATGCCTTCTGCTTCTTTCACAGATGACTGGAAGGACCATTTTTGGGGACCAGGGCCACACACCTCACCCACCCATCCTGGCATCCAGCCCTCAGGGTGAGATGATAGCCAGTAGCTAGTGGTGGCACTGAGTGGCTGATTCACCAGACTGTCCATAGGCTTGAAGATCTCTCTGGCTAGCAGCAATCACAGTCTTCAGCCACACTGCAGGCCAGCAGCTGTGGCACAATTAGAATGTAGTACTAAATTACCTCCTATGGCTGTAGGCAGGAATCAGTCTGTCAGAACTTCGCAGGTGTTCTGGCTCTGTTCAGCAAAAAAACAGCACTTCACACTTTAAACCGCTGGGATGCAGGTTGTTGAAACCTTTTGGAATATCTCCTGATACCTGGCTGTGGAAATCTCAGGCAGGCCTCCAACCTTCAGAAGGAACACAGTCCAAGCCCTCCTTAAACTCTGAGAGCTCCAGGCAGACTGCCTCGAGCTGGATCTGCTCTCATGGTCTGAAGAAATCAGGGTAGAATCCCATTGGTCAAACAGGCTGTCAGTCCACCAAATTAGTATGTAGAATGTTCACTCAATGCCTGATTGGCTGGAAGAAAAGTTGCCAAAGGCACAGTCCTCTCTTTTTGCCCAGGAGCCATTGCTGAAGTCTTCTAGGCTCCTCGACCTCCTATTGGCAGTTTATAGGGTCAGGGGCAACAAAGATGGCTGCTTACACAGCACAGAGTCCAGAGTTCCAACTTTAAGTTCATTTTATATATCTCCTGTCCTTCTTTAATATTGATTGGCCCCAGGGTGCAAGACTACCCCTCTGCCCTGGCATCCAGTGGCAGAGTGGGGCTTGGCAAGGACTTCCCGTGCCTGTCACGAGCACCATAGCTCTCTCCCCCTGGGTGGTAGGCTGGGCTGTGCATGATAGCAGCCTCAGCTACTCTTAAAGATGTAGCGCTTTCAGCGCTTAAATAGAGTCTTGCTTCTCCCCCCTCGTGTTCCTCCTGATCCCCACTTATGTTGCTGATGCCCCTGGGGGCCAGTGCACACAAAAAGGAATTTGCCATGAGCCACCAGAGCAGCTGTAGCACTCCCACAGTGTGTGAGCCAACCCCACAGCTCACATGCTCAAGCATGCACCAACTCGAACATGTGCGCACTGAGCTGTGAAGCGCTTGCTTGGACTGTACCACTGAGCTGTCAGTTTAACTTTTAACAGTGCTCCCCAGTCCCCCATCCAGATTTAAGCACCTGGGACTGGCAGGAGCAGCAAGGAGACCAACAGAACTAGGACTAGTGGAAGCAGCGCTCCGAGGCCCAGGCAAGGTAAGCCCCCACCTGTGGGGAGGGGTTTACAAACATTGTTTGATGACTAACTAGTACTGCTGCTTTAAAAGGATTACAGCTAGTACAAACAGTGCACCAAAGGAAACAAGTTTGGGCTGGCTCTGTAGGTGCAAATGGAGGAAACTTATCATCACTCACAACTCTGTTGAAGACCAGACAGAATATCCCAATGTTTCACATGATACTATGCTTCCAAATGCCTTGCATCGTAAACTGGTACCCAATGATCACCCAGTGCATTTCCATTCACACACAGTGCTATGTTCAACTCATCTAATGCCATCCTCTGATCACCTGATACCGTGCCCAGATCCTGACCCAGTTGACATCACTCAGTTCAGTACTCTATTACCAATGCAAACATCCCCACCTGTTACTGATGCAATATGCTCTTGTTATTGATGTACTGTATACTCCCCTTCAGTTTTCTATACCTTTTTTCAACCCTCACCTCCTCTGTGGCATCCCTGGTGTCCAGTGGTCTATCATCCCTCACCTAGCCGACCCCAATTCTCATCCTCGCTCCTCTTCCACACTTGAAAGGTTGAGAGCTCCCTCCTTGGATTGCAGCTGTTGACTCAGGAAAGGTACCAGACAGTGACCCAGGATATAAGGGTTCCACTGGACACTGGACATTGAATGGCCACATTGAGGCCCCTGTCCATCCTATGGGACAGAATGACCTTTGTGTCCTTTTTGTGCTTGCACTAGTGATTATGAATTGGGCTTTTGGTACTTCGACAAATATCTGAGTGTCCATCAAAAAAAACACTCTATGTTCACTACATGACTGCATGTCATTGAAAAGAAGGAGGCAACTGTGCTATATTCTCAAGCAAAGGGCAAAACAATGAAAAATACATTGTGTGTCTGTATATGTGTATGTCTTTGTATGTACGTGTCTTTGTGCATGTGTGTTTTTGTATATTCAGCTTTTTCAGCACTGCAATCTGCTGATCCTTTCTTCCAAACAGAAGTGGACAGAATAGAGCTGAAGAAAACCTACCCGGTCAGAGCAGCATTACTATAATAGCACCAGGAAGAACTGTGCGGTCTATACAGTGCTACCTCGGACAGCAATAGGGGATCAATAGTGCTATGTACTAAGCACTCCCCAGGTCACTGTCCATGGTACTAGTGCAGACCACAAGGGCAGAAGAAATCAGGTGGCTGGCCAAGCTGCCCCTCTGACTTCAAGGGTTAAGGCATGAAGCAGCTTGGCAGGATGTCAGTGGAGACCAGGGTTTTAATCTTGGTCTCCCTTTAGTTTTCTTTGTGTGCTTTTTTTTTTACAAGGGTCCATGGAAACGGTATTCCATGGCCCCACATATTTCTTCATTCCCAGAGATCTGCCCCCCCGAGTGAGAATCTTAAAGATCAGGAGGTGTGGGGGGAAGAGCCCCCCACATAAATATATATTAATGTTTGTTGTTGGTGCTGTGTTGCACAGTGGCATTCTGTTGTGCTGCTGTTCTGAAGAGTGCTGTCAACATGGCGCTATTCTGGATTGTGCTGTTATTGACAACTCTCTTTAGACAGAGGCCGGGATATTCAAACTGCGCCAGGCTGTGGCGCAAGCCTGGGCGTAGCTCAACTTTGTTGCACAGGGGTGTGGCCTGGGCGATATTCAACGGAGCTGCACTATGGCGCAGCAGCTTTGAATATCGCACCCTGACCACCCCCACTGTGCATGGTGCAGTGGCACTGTGCCAGCGCAAGTGGCCAGAGTGGAGCATGGAGATGCGCTGGCGCAAGTGCCATCGCGCCATGCACAGCACCTGCGATATTGAAAAGGGGACATGCAAATGGGGCCATAATATATGCAAGGCACACAGGGCCATTTGCATCTCATTACACAGCCCATTTGCATGCCGTCTTTGTGGAGTCGCCGATCCCCAACGACTTGCACCTAGCGCCCTGCCAGGCAACAGCCGTCGGGGACCGAGGCCCCTGCAGCCTGATCGCTGGCATTCCTGTCATATAAAAAAATGTCCAATATCCCTGGTGGTCCAGTGGACCTCTATGTGCCCCAATCGCGGGCATCACTATAGTCCCCCCTCCAATATCCCTGGTGGTCCAGTGGATTGCACTGAGCCCAATCGCAGGCATCATTAATAGGACCCCCCCCAAGTCCAATATCCCTGGTGGTCTGGTGGACCGCACTGGAGCCCGATCGAGGGCATCATTAACAGGAACCCCCAAGTTCAATATACCTGGTGATCTAGTGTACCCCCACCCCACCCGCCCACTGTGCCCCTGGCCCGCTCCCCCCGTCAGCTGGCGGGCGGCATCACCCCACCCTCCTGCCGCCCTGCCGCCCACCGATTGACAGCTTGGTAGGGCTGCACACCCATTGGTTCACAGCATGAGCAAATGGGCATGCAGCCCATACCGTACTACTTAGTCCAGATATGTGAATGAATTCACATGACCAACTTTGATTGTTTTCATGGGAACAAAAAACTTTTCACTCGCAAAAATAGAATTCTATTCAGCCCTAATTGTAATGAATGTCCCTTCTCATAGGAATTCATGCTTAGTATTTGAGTCATAGGCTATCACCCCATACTCAGGGAAAAAGCAACATTAGCATAAAGTTTATATAAATTAAACAAGTGTTCCTAAAGAAATGTGTGTTATATATTCAGTTTTAGTATGGAAATAACCTGCAGCTAACACCGGCATCATTTCTAAAAAAATATACCAAGCCTGACAGAACAAGACAAAGTAGAGGAAAAAAGGGACTGTACTGACACAGCTGCCTTGGCCTCATCTGGGAGTTAGCAATTTATAAAAGGAAACTAAATCCTTAGTTATATGCCATTCTGGTAGCAATTATTTTTTAATTTCTCCAAGTTTCAATTGCCAGCAGCTATATTTATGCTGTTGCAAAAGGAGTTATCACAACAACTGTTTATTTCACACTGATCACCAAAACATATGTTAATGTCCTTTCCTCTTTAGTTTACCTAAATGCTCTGCAGTGACTTTAGTAAAGCCAGACAATGAAAGAATTAATAGGTCTGTGATTTTGTAACACCAATGGAAGATGTCCAGACTAGAATGCTGTGAAATAATGGCCTAAAGTTGTTATCCTTCACTTTGATTTATGTAGTCATAAAACAGAAGAATAAATACAATAAGGACATGGACTGTTAATTGTGTGTCCTGCCATGAGAACAGATGGTGACTAAACTCTGTGAATGTTTTTGTACCAGGTTGACTAGACAGTCGACCTTATTCACACAGTAACCCACTGCTGGAACTCTCCTAACCACAGCAAGTTTAGGGTTCAATCGCCCTAGAAATGGCTGTGGATTATTCACAGATGAGTTGGGTTGGTAACAATGTGACTTTCAAAGATCCCATCCGAGTTTGCATTAGGAGAAATGAGAAGACAGTTACAACACCATGCAACATTTTTATGATTATGTAGATAGCTACTATATAAGTTCAAGTTTATTGCAGGAAAGACTCCGTTGAGCAAGCTCATTCACAAGGAGGTCCCGAGGCACATACACATACAGTTCGCAATTACATAGACAGGAGATATAAAATGTAGAACAACAAAGAAAAAAAATATATCATACAAGAGGTGTACACAATAGAAGTCCTTATGCTGTATGTGCAGTACATAAGGTAAAATACATAAACCTATCATGAAGTATACCATTCATAGAGCAGAATCACAAGATACCAAGGGGATGCCAAAGTAAGATGCATTTTAACAAACAGGAATTGTGAAACAGTACTGACTGCAGTGCGCCTTTTGCAACCTCAGATTGCACTTTGAGCAGGACCTCCCACTCTATGACATTTATAGCATCATATCAACATATGTGTGTGTTGGGGAGGGTCACTGCCTTTTAACCATTGCTCTTATTTACTTTATTTAATTCAGTATGAATCTCATTTGATCAGGACAGGTTTTAAACCTAATAGTGCCCCAACCAGAAATACTTGTGGTTCCCACCTTTACCGCTCTGACCACTTTTACTCTTCCCTTCTGCCACATCCTACACCCAAGAAAGGGGTAAATATTCTGTGAACACGAGGTTCACAACAAGAATTTCTTTCATAATAACACTGTGGCATTTCCAGCTAATCTCTGCTTATTCTTTTCACTTTATCACATTCCTTCTATGCTGCTGTTGGAGCCCTATGTGGCCGTTTCCTCTTGTGTCTAACACTGCCCCTGCACCCAGTTATAAGAGTTGAGGTGCAGCGGAATACTGCTTGCAGTAGGTAAAAAACATAACATAGTACTGTGATGAGAACAGGTACTAAGAATGCCTCTTGTCTACTTGTCATGTTGTATAGCCCTGACTATACCAAATTGGAGTATGGACATGTATCCCATATTAGCAGTTGAAATGCTGCTTCTATTCACTTCATGTACCACTTAAAATATTCTCCTTCAGGAATACTACTCTAACTGCCTAGAAAGCTCACAGCCTTATCGGGAAGGCTATTCAACATGTTAACCACTTTCTGCATGTAGTAATATTTATTAATGTTTCCCCTTATTCCCCCAAGTTTGAGTATATGTCTTTGATCTACTTGCACTCACCAGATACATCATCTGTGTGTACTCCACCCTGTCTCACCCCTTAGTGTTCGGAACACTATGATCATGTCCCCTCTCAGCCTTCTGTCAATCTTTTCTTTGTCCTTTCTGTACTGAAGTTATTAGAACTGGATGTACCATTCCTGTTGTGGTCAGACTTAGGCCTTCATCTGTTGTGGTCAGACTTAGGCCTACATCTGAAGTTTTCCCTCCCCACAATCTGTTGCTCATCTCGTGTAACTTGCCACTTAAGCCCTCCTGTGGGTATTGCCGACTCTACTTGTAGACATATGTCATCCACACCTCTTACCACGCTGTTACCACCTCTTGATGAAATCTACAACCTGATGCTCTTGTATGTACCTGACTTGCATAATGTCTGATGTACTGTACCGTGTTAAACTCCCCATGCCTGTACTATGTTGCTATTCTATCTCTCGATCTAATCAATGTTCCTGGTGATATTGCATGTACCCTGTCTGTCTGATGATCATGTAGCACCTCTTGATGTAATCAATATTCTGATGCTTTTGTATGTACCCTGTCTGCCTGATGCTCATGTATGTACCATTGTAATCCTCCCGGGTCGCACCTGAAAATAGGCACTTGGCTGTCTAGCATGCTTACCTGGTTAACAAAGGCAAATAAATAAATAAGTAAATAGGTAAGATCCCTGATCTTTTCCCCTCCCCATCCTAATGGATCCCAGCATTCCATTTGCTGTCTTGACTGTGAAAGCATACTGTTTACTTGACTTCAAGTAATGGTTCACCAGTTTTCCCAATATATTTTTCCTCAGTTGTTCTGTCCACTGGTGCACCACACAGGGTGTATGTGCAACCCATATTTTTCAACCCTTGGTATAGTGTAGTGCCTTGCATTTCCTCACAATAAATCTAAGCCCCTATTTCTCAATCCATACCCCTAATGTGTGTGGTCCCCCTATAAAGCATCCCCTATACTGTGTCCACTTTTCTGGACAATTTAGTGCCATTCACAGACTTCAGTAGCCTGCTGATCCCCACCTTTCAGGATATTGTTAAATACACTGTGTTAAAAAGAAGTATCCCAGCACCAATCCTGGCTAGTTTAGTGCAGTTTAGTTTATTTATTTCACCAGGAAAAGGCTCAGTTGAGCAAGTTCATTTACAGAGAGGTCCAGGGAAGGACAGCATACAATAAAAACTAGGAAAATAATAAACAGTAGTAAGAAGGATACAAACATAGCACACAAAACTGATATAAAATGTATACAGTGCAACATAGATCATTATGATAAATTATAACAAGACAGAATGTGTGATAGTGCCTATCTAATATACAGAGAAGGTATAAACTGCAGTACAGAATTTTATAAAATATATCAAAAAAGAGTGCTGCCTATCTAATACAAAAGATACAATTTAAGAGTGGGCATCACAGTATACAAAAGGGTAGAACATGACATGCATGTGTCCAATTCAAGAGGAGTGTAACTCTTGTCAAAAGTACTAAATAAATGCAGAGTACAATGATGGTCATTTGTTTAAACTTTTGCAGGCACGTGACTCATTGCTTAAGTTTCCTATAGTGATTTGAAGATACCAAGGCTAACTATGCTGGTGAGTCTGAGGGAGTTTTGTAGGTTATTCCAAATCATAGGGATGCTGCTGCTGCTGCTGATGGCTGATTTACCATATTGGGTAGCATACCTTGGGATATCTAGGAAAATGAAGTTACTGTTCCTTAACATGTAGCTGCTATGAGATCAATTGACCAAATCTGAATTGTAATGTGATAAGTTTTCGGTTATTCCTTTATAGGCCCACATATGTAGATTGTTGTGCCTCCTTGTGGTTAGAGATGTCCACCCTACAGTAATATATAGTATGCAATGGGTGTTTTTTGCTGCTGAATTAGAAATACATTGAAGGGCCCTATGGTAGAGCACATCAAATTTGTTTAGACAAGTGTTAGAACAGCAACTATAGAGCAGGTCTGCATAATCCAAGAGGGGGAGAAAGGTGGCTTGTACAAATCTCTCCCTGACATCCAATGGAAAGCAGTTCTTATTTCTGTAGAAGAAGCATAATCTAATTCTTAGCTTTTTGCATAGGGATTCTATGTATATGGTGAAGGACAGGCATCTATTGAGCCATAAACTGAGACATTTTAGATTGTCCTCCACTTCAAATGAATTTCCTAGCAGGATGGTTATGGCAGGAGCAGATAACGTGAGAGATGCCAAATTAGCAGCCAAGAAAAACATTGCCTTAGTCTTTTTTATATTTAATAGTAATTTTTATTGGAATAGGTTTAACTGCAGTTGATTAAACTCTGATTGGAGATCAGCAAATATATGGGTTAAGTGGGTCTAGAGATGTAAAGGACTGTATCATCAGAGTAGAAATGCAGATAAGCCTGTATATCATGAATAGTAGGGGGCCCAGGATTGAGCCTTGTGATACTTCTCTAGGTAGCATTGTACAGCAGGAGAAAGCACCTTCCACTTTAATGTATTGTTGTCTGCCAGTTAGATAATTTGAGAACCAGGATCCCGTGGTTGCAACCAGGCCTATATCCTTTAACATGCATAGTAATATACTATGATCAACTGTGTCAAAGGTTTTGCTACGGTCAAGGAATACAGCTCCTTTAACATGCCTTCAGTTGAGGGCTGTTAACCAATCATTGGTAACTTTAACTAGAGCTGATGTAGTGCTGGCTTGGATCTGAATCCGGACTGCATAGAATTTAAAAGATTTGCATGCTCTAGGTAATCCCTTAGCTGAACATTAACTAATTTTTTGAAGAGCTTGACCAGGATGGGTAGAAAAATTAGGTCTGTAGTTACTTAGATTGCATGTGTCACCTGATTTGAAGAGAGGTGTAATATGTGCCATTTTCCAAATAATTGGAAGTTTGTTGCTAGAGAGAGAGAGAGAGAGGTTAAAAAGATAGGTTATTGGTGCCAAAATATGACAGTAGCCTATTTTTAGGAATAAGGGGTCTAATCCATTGTCTCCTGCACTTTATTTGGTGTCTAGGCTTAGCAGTAAGTCTTCCACCTGTTGCTATGTGATGGGTTGGAATGAAAATAGATTGAGCAGACGAGTATAAGTGAAAGTGTTTTCCAAGTGAGAGGTGGGGTAACTTGCTGCCAGTGAGTTGTCAAATGCAAGTCCGGCTGTAGCAAAGTGGGAGTTTAGTTCTTTCAGAATCAGTTGTCTGCTATTAATTTGCCTTGCAAATCAATTTTGATATACAGGGAGGGGGTTGTTTTTGGCCTTCTATATTTTTGACTACCCACCAGAATTCGGCTGCGTTGTTTTTAGAATTGTCAAAAGCATTCAGATAGAAGTTAGCTTTAATATCCCTTATGAGTTTGGTGCATGAATTTCTCAATTTTTTTAAAAGCGATCCAATCAGATTTGGATTTTGTATGCCTAGCAGTGGCCCAGAGGCCATCCCTTATTCTTAAGGCTTTTTTAAGTCACTGTTGAACCAGAGGCAAGATATATGTTTAACCCTCTGTTTTAGCAAGGGAGCATGTTTGTTTATGATATCCAATAGTAAATAATTGAAGTGAGCAGTTGCTTCATGAATTGTGGAAGCAAGATATTATTGCTGCCAGTTTATTGTGCTCAAATCAGCTAGGAAGTGTGAAATGTTACATTTTGTGAACCTTCTTTTGACAATTAATTTTGCCATGGGTTTATATTTTGTTGAACCCGTGACATAGGCTACAAGGTTATGATCACTGACATCATTATGGAAGATTGCAACATGAGTGATCTTATTTGACCTGTTGGTCAATATAAGATCTAGTGTGGTGTCCTTGGTAGAGTTTTTTCTGTTTGGTCTTGTGGGTTCAATAATTAATTGTGCTAACCCTAAGTCATCACAGAGAGTTTTCAAACTATTAGATTTTTGGGCATTCCAGTCTAGATTTAGGTCTCCTAATATTATTGATTCATTTGGATGTGTGTTAAGAATGGTGTGGATGTGATTCAGAAGTTCTAAGCCACCTTTAGGTGGTCTGTAGCAACCTGTGATGTTAATAGTCTCAGCATCAAATAAAGAAAGTTTGATTGCCATTGAAAGGGAACCGTATTCGATTGCCTTGAATTTATTATTGATGTAGATTGGCAATGCCACCTGCCCTTGATGGTCTGTCCAGGCAAACATGTGTATAGGAGGTTAAGACAATTTCATGGTGGGATACTGTCCCATTGAGCCACATTTTCATAAGGGCGAGAACATCAGGGTTCACGTGTGAGACTCATGTTTTGACACCATCCAGTTTTTTTAGCAGGCTGCATACATTGATTAGGACAAATTTCAGTCCCTTACGGGATACTAATTCAGAGGGTGATGCGATTGGAGAGATCAGTCCTGGATTCGCTTCCACATTACCCAAGCAGATTAATAAGAGCAATATTAATCTTTTGCTCATGTGACATCTAATATGTAGCATATGTGCATGCTGATCTGTTTTAGTTCTTGAGTTAGGATTATAAGTGCTGACAGTGGCATGTTTTGAAAAAGAGGCATGAATAACTAGCAGAGAATGCATGAGCACTGGTTTTACAGTGATCAAGTAGTTTGCTACTGTTGTGGTGTGTATACACCACTGGAAGATTAGCCCCATGAAAAGTGTCTGTCTGTTTTCTGGGGAGGAATGGCCCTAGATAAGGGGATCTCCTAAATAACACAACAGGAACAGTGCTCTTGAGAGTAGTTTCTCCATGTTCCAGACCTAGCTAGAATTTGTATGATGTAAGGTGCTTCAATATGACAGCTTCCTTAGATATAGCGAAAATAACTTTTGTAATTAGATCTAAAGACAACTGAACTCCAGTTGGGTCAACTTCTGCTGGGCCTTATGGTGACATAGAATATACAGAACTTATATGGAGACAAGGTTTGGATCTTGATTATTAATGTATCCTACAATGCAACACCTTTACAAGGGTTACCTAAGTAGGGAGTTTCTAGGGTTTGTGAGATTTATGGAAACTTAGCAACTTACATAAAATAAGACAGTACAACACCTATGAGGGTTATCCAGATAGGGAGTTTCTAGGGTTTGTAAGACTTGTAGAAAGTTAGCAACTTGCATAAAATAAGACACTATAACACCTTAATAAGGGTTACCCTTATGGGGAGTTTCTAGAATGTGTGAGATTTTGGAAAGTTAGCAACTTGCATAAAATAAGACACTATAACACCTTAATAAGGGTTACCCTTATGGGGAGTTTCTAGAATGTGTGAGATTTTGGAAAGTTAGCAACGTACATAAAATAAGGCAGTACAACACCTTTGTGAAGGTTACCCAGATAGGGAGTTTCACTCAGCAAATCCATCTGCTATGCATGGTGAAACACCACCATCACTTCCTACATAACAGCCAATTGCTGTCTACCTCCTGTACAGTTTGTGGACTCCATGCTGTGTTAATTTCTCCATGTGTTTCACATGTTTGAAATGATTGCAGTCCCAGGGCTGTAGCATGTACATCACACATGATGACCATGCAGGTATACTGTATATGTAAAGGAATCACTCTAAACCTGAAAACACATATCCCACCTTACGTTTCACTGGCAACCAGGTAACCCATCCCTATGCCCTCCATGTGCTTTTACTGTCTTTATGAAGCTATTTAAAAATCATTTAATTTTTTACTGTATTTAAAAAAAACATAGAAAGATAGACAATGATGACAGAAAAAGACCAATGGTCCACCCAGTCTGCCCATAGTTTCCTATCAAACCCACACAGTGTACTAGCCTTCATTGTCCACTCCCTGTTCCCTTCCCTACTGTTATTGCCCTGAGTAACCACTATACCCTTCACTCTGTCCCAGCTGTGCTTGAAACCATTTATGGTTTTATCCCCCACCACCTTGGCTGGTAGACTGTGCCACAGTTCCAACTCACCTTTTGTAAAATTAAAGAGAACCCTTAACTCCTCCAAGCGTTGGCACTCACAAGTGTGACCCACATGAGCGCTAGTCAGCCAAGAGGCTGGATTCACATCATCAGTCTGTTTAGAATTAAAGTTAAATAACATATATCTTTATGAATCATTTACAGCCATCTGTGGCAGGGTTTGGAACAGATGAGACTACATGCCTTTCCTACATAATATCCCTTGTGCAGTGATTAAACTTATTGCCAGCTGTGAGATGGACATTTTCCCGCCAGAGGCAAGATTTTCAATAAGATTTGCACTAATAGAAGCCCCCCTTCCTGAAATACCAGTGTAAGAATTTCAATTAACATAAAATTTAATCTAGGTGGGTAAGTAACACTCAAACGTAAGGTGTTATTAAGCAAATTTTTTTTGTGTGTGCTGATGAAATCTGTTCAGTAGAAATGACTAAGGTATTGAATTATTTCCAGAAATTCAATCAGGTACTGTCTGAAGCCTTTCACTATGAAACATATGCGAGACACAGCCATGTTGATTGTAGCTACTACATGTCCCAGAGCTGCTTCAGGTTATAAAATGTGGATGCAAAAATAAAAACAATGAAGGGCCCAAATATATAGGAGTTGTACATATAATCATATCTGCTTTCTGGGCAGTGAACTTGGTTGAAAACCTATGAAAGCCATGGTTATAATAGATTGAGCTTGAGGACAAGCTGCAGAGTGACATGAGATAAATGTCCTGGCCCAGACTGAAGTGCTTCTTGTTGAGCCATTTGTCTGCTTAGGTGTTTAGATACAAACTATGGTGCCTAGGTGCTAATGGGGCATAAGGTACATGCCAAAGGTGCATACCCCACCAGCGTAGCTCTTCACCCATGGACAGGTGCACACAGGCTGGTATGCACTATCGCCTGCCACCTTTCCATGACCCTGCCTCCTTAGCATGCAGGATTGCATAGGGCTGATGGGGCAGAGTAGTAGACTGAGGTGGGCAGCCAATCAGATTCCCGTCCTGGGTCCCAAAGTATATCCTCTGCTCTGTGGGAGAAGGGTAGTGTGGGACAGCGCAGGTCCAGGTGCATACATAGCACACACAGGCACCTGGGGACTGCAGTGCAAGTGCCCAGTTGTCTAGTGGTCCCTCCCCCTGTCCATCACCCATGGCACACAGATGCCCCCCTACATCAGAATGCTTGCCCGGTCCTGACAGTAAGGTGTAACCCCCCCCCCACATCAGAGCCCCCACTCCCAGTCTCGTAAGTCAGTTGGCATTCCCCCCAACACATACACACACACCCAGCTTAGCCCCATCTTCAGTCCTGGAAAACAGCTCACCCCCCCACACACACACACACACATACACACACACACACACACACAAGAACACATAAGACATAACACATAACATAACATAACACATGACATAAGGGCCACAGAGATCCAGGAGGAACAAAATGGGGGAGAGATACTGTGGGTTAAGCTGGAAAGGAAAATGGGGACAGCCATCCGCACAGGTGTGGTCTATAGACCACCAGCCCAGGAGGAAGAAACAGATAGGGAGCTGATGCTAGCCATCCAAAGGATGGCGGACAAGGGTGAGGTAGTACTGGTTGGAGACTTCAATATTCCAGACGTGGACTGGAGCATCCCTGCAGCAGCATCAACTAGGAGCAGATTGATCCTGGACTCCCTTCAGGGTGCCTTCCTCAAGCAACTGGTCATGGAACCAACTCGGCAGAAGGCAATACTGGACCTTGTGCTCACAAACAGGGACAGTGTGATGGGGGTAACAGTGGGGGAGCACCTGGGAAACAGTGACCACCAGTCATTGTGGTTTGAAATCACAGAAAGAGCAGAACCAAACCACACAAAAACACGTATCCTGGATTTTAGTGGGGCAGACTTTGGGAAAATGGGGAGATACTTGAAAGAGGCATTAAGGTGAATGGGACAGGAATCAGGGGTTGAGGAACAGTGGGCAGTATTTAAAATGGGGATTACAAGAACAACAGAATTATGTATTAAGCAGGTTAGCAAGAGGAAAAGGAAGAGGAGACCATTATGGTTTTCCAAAGAGGTAGCAAAGAAAGTGAAAGCCAAAAATATTGCATTCAGGCAATACAAAGACACAGGCAGAAGGGGATAGGGAGAAGTACCGGGAAGCAAAGGGAGGCAGGGAGGTCAGTAAGGGAAGCCAAAGCTCAGACAGAAGAACATATTGCAAAATCAGTGGGTAGAGGACAAAACCTTTTACAGGTACATAAGTGAAAAAAGAAAGACAAAGGGAGGGATAGTGAGACTGAAGGGGGAGGATGGGGGCCGCGTGGAGGATGACAACAGTAAAGCTGACATACTGAACAGGTATTTCTGCTCAGTCTTTACTGAGGAATAGGAGGGTAATGGGTCTGAAGGGAGTACAAGGGGTGAGAATGGTGCAGAAATGGACACAAGTCCCTTTACACGAGAAAGGGTCCTGAAGGAACTGGAAGCAATAAGAGTTGATAGAGCAATGGGGCCAGATGGGGTGCACCCCAGGGTCCTTAAAGAACTAAGAGAGGTGGTGGCTGAACCTCTGGCTATCCTGTTTAGCCGATCACTGGAAACAGGGGAGGTACCCAAAGACTGGAGGACAGCAGATGTAGTCCCTTATACAAAAGTGGGAACAAAGAGGAAGCAGGGAACTACAGACCAGTCAGCCTCACCTCGGTAGTGGGAAGATCATGGAAGCACTACTGAAGGAGAGATTGGTGGAACATCTGGTTGTCAATGGACTACAGGACCCAAGGCAGCATGGCTTCACCAGGGGGGTCATGTCAGACCAACCTCATTGAATTTTTGACTGGGTGACTAGGAAGGTGGATCAGGGAGGGCAGTGAACATGGCCTATCTGGACTTCAGCAAGGCCTTTGACACTGTGCCACATAGAAGACTATTACACAAACTGGGGAATATGGGTGTGGGCAGGACAGTAGTGTGGTGGGTAGGTAACTGGCTGGGTGGCAGGACACAGAGGGTGGTGGTAAATGGCTGTCACTCCACAGAGGGAAGAGTGACCAGTGGGGTACCACAGGGATCAGTGCTGGGACGGTCCTATTCAACATCTTCATCAGTGACATGCTAGAGACCTAGAAGGCAGAATTTCACTGTTCATGGATGACACAAAGCTCTGTAACAGAGTAGACACACCAGAGGGTGTAGACAGAATGAGAAGGGACCTGCAGAAACTTGAAGAATGGTCAGGGGTTTGGCAGTTGAAATTCAATGCAAAGAAGTGCAAGATAATGCATATGGGGCACAAAAACCCTGGCACAATATATCAGTTGGGGGTGAGGATATAGCATGTACCAAGCAGGAAAGGGATCTTGGGGTTATCATCTCTGATGAACTCAAGGTAGGGAAACAGTGTGACAAGGCAGCAGGTAAAGCAAATAGGATGCTGGGATGTATAGGCAGGGGGCATCACCAGCAGGAAAAGGGAGGTCATAATTCCGCTATACAAGACACTAGTGAGGCCCCACCTGGAGTACAGTGTACAGTTCTGGAGGCCATACCTACGTAAGGACATAGACAGGGTAGAGAAGGTTCAGAGGAGGGCAACAAAGATGGTGCATGGATTGCATCACAAGTCCTATGAAGACAGGTTGAAGGAACTGAACATGTACTCCCTGGAGGAGAGAGGAGGAAAGGGGATATGATGAGAGACATACAAGTATCTTACAGGGAGGAACAGGGTGCAGGAAAACACTATTTTAAGCAAAAAGATGTTCCAGGACTAGAGGGCATGGGATGAAGTTGGAGGGAGGATGATTCAGAGGAAACATGAGAAAGAATTTCTTCACAGAACGGGTGGTGGACAAGTGGAACACCCTGCCAGAGGAAGTGGTGGGGGCTGAAACAATCACTGGATTTAAGAATGCATGGGATAGACATAAAGGAATTCTGGAGGTCAGGGGTAAGGGGCAACAGACTTCTAGGAAAACAAACTGAACTTACAAGCTCAAATGGGCAGACTGGGTGGGCCATAGGCCCTTATCTGCCGACACTGTCTATGTTTCTATGTATCTATGTAACACATCTGAGTCTCTGCCTGGTTCTGTATGACAGGCAACCCTCCCCAACACATCTGCGCCCCTACCCAGTCCTGGCAGCAATATAAATGCCCTCCCCCACTTCAGAACCCCCAACCGGTCCCGATTGCAAGAAGTAATCCCCCCCATTAGAGCCCCGGCCACGGTCCACAAAACAGTGTCATCCCACCCTCCCAACCATAGCCCAATCCAGGTTGCCCCATCCATTAATGCATAGCATGACCACCCTCCGACCCATGATCCTGGACCCCTTCCCCCTCATTGGTGGCTAGTGGCACTCCTGCACTGACAACACTCTCCCCATCCCCCGTACCTGCAAGTCGCTGCTGCTGTGATGAACAGTGGGCAGTACATCCCTCCGTACACCACTTCAACCACCCACATTGAACTGATGCTGGGAGCACACTTCCCTAGAAATAGGAGGTGTGCTCCCAGCATCAGTTGTATGGCAGGTGGCTGAGGTAGTGTGCGGAGGGATGTGCTACTAGCCATCCATCGCGGTGGCACCAACTTACAGGTATGGGGGACGGGGGTGTTGTCAGTGCCATGGAGAGGTGCTAACCACCAATGAGGGAGCAGGGAGGCTGGGTTCAGCAGGGCAGCGGGTGGTCATGCTGTGCATTAATGGACAGGGGCCACAAGGATGGAGCTATGGTTGGGTAGGGTGAGAAGTCACTGTCTTGCAGACCGGGACTGGGGCTTTGATGGGGCAGGGGTTTCCTGCAGCCAGGACCAGTGGGGGTTCTGATATGTGCGGGGTATAACACCTTGCTGCCCAGACTGGGTGGGGGCACAGATGTGTTGGGGGGATTATGTGTCATATGGGACTGGGCAGAGACTCACATGTGTATGTGGGGGGGGTGAGTTGTCTTCTGGGACCGGAGACAGGGCTATGCTGTGTGTATGGGGGAGTACTGGCATATGAGACCAGGGATGGGGCTATGATGTGTGTGTGTTGGGGGGGAATGCCAACTATGGCATTGGGATGGGGCTCTGTGTGTGTGTGGGTCTGGCTGCATACCACAGCTGTGGCAGTGTACCACCAGCCATATCCAGCACCCTCCTATGCCCCCTTGTTCACAGCACTGTGCACCTTTGTGAATGGAACATAGTGTTGGCATACCCCCATCTCTACCCCCAGACCACCCTAGCGCATAGCTGCCTGCACGGCCAGGGAGTCGGGTGCATGCCTGGTCAGCGCACCTTTGGTGAATGCTGCCGGAGATTCGCAGGACCCCCACTGTCTGGCATTCCCACGTTTCTATGTCTATGCACCTGGTTCATGCAACGCGTTGGCATGATGCATAGGGACCTATATACAGTATTCACTAATACAACAGAATCCAAAAGGAAAGATACACTGATGAAACAAAAGTCAAGATGCATGCTGGAAATATTCAGACTGGCTCTTAAACAGTATATAAGCAGTAGCATGCAAAATAAACTGTTATTTGTTTTTTAACCACTGATTTATAGCTCTGTTTTATGTTAGAGTAAACATTTTGTACATGGGCCTAAAACACAGTAGTAAGACACTGTTGCAAAACTGCTGCCAATATTTTGCACCAGTCCCTTGACTGTTACCCTCCTGAACTACTGAAAAAGGTGCCACATCCCTTTCCTGTGCAGTGACAACCTGACTGCAACAGAGTGGTAAAGGAGATAGTGACACTATGCAAACAGAACACAGTGCGATCCTCAAAGCATGGCAACCCTTGCTCGTTCAGTCATATCTTTAGCACCACCCCTGCCTGTAGAACATTTACAGGCAGCCACTAGGCCATTAATAAAGAGGCAACACTACAGATTAGAGCTGTGAGGGGGGGATTGGCGAGGGACCAGAGTGAAGGAACCAAGCAGAGGGGAACTGGGCTAGGGGAGGGAAAGTTCCGCTGACAACCATAGACATCTACCAGACTGTAGAGAGTTGCATGTTGGACAACCAGGATGGCCAGAACAAACCCAAAGGGATACAGAACAGTTCTGCCCACAAGCAGGCCTTAAGGTACTGGGGACAGGAATAATGTAGATGGTAGTGTCTTTCCCATGGCAGTCTTAGATGGCACAGCCCCATGCAACTGCTACTGTGCTATCCACAGAAGGCAATGGGTGTTCCTATTCAGGTGTTACTGTCTGTAAACACTGATAGTACACATTAGCATCTGGTTTACCTCATCTGTGTTGCAGTTTAGTCACAGTGAGACCTCCTCCCCCTGACAGCTCTTTCTGCACAGCCATCAGGTATGTGGCCACAATAGGGCTCCTGTTCACAGCCTGTTTCATGGTTCCACACCTTGCCCCTGTGAATGGGACCAATGCCTTTCTATTTCATTTTTTGTTTGACCTGTTTCTTCCTCCTTCCAAAATGCCCTTTTTGCTAATTTTGCATCATTTGAACCTGGAGTATAATGTACAATACTGGCAACCCTACCTGAAAAAGGACATTAACCTGGTAGAGATGGTTCAGAGGTGGGCAACAAAAATAGTAAAGAGTCAGCAGGGCAGGACGTATGAGGACACATGCATTTCCCAGAGGAGAGGAGGGAAAAGTGGGACATGATGGAGAACTTTACATGCCTGACGAGAATCAACAAGGTGAACAAATAAGGCCTTTTTTAGTCTTAGTGGAAGCAAAATTATGAGGGGACATTGCTTTTAAGGTGGAGGAGGGAATGTCTAGGAGAGAGTTCAGGAGAAATTTCTTTATAGAGCGTGGTTGAAGGGGGGAATTAACTTCCTGAGGAGGTAGTCTTCCTGAAGACAGTGGGTGGCTTCAAAAGGGGATGATGTAGGATAATGGTGAAGGTCAGTGTCAATGGGGAGAAGGCAAGAAGGGGGAGATGGCTGTTTGGGAGGGGCCAGTGACCTCAGTTGCCACTAAGGTCTCTGTAACATGAGCAGACTTGATAGACCACTGGGCCTTCCCCTGCTGCCAATGTTCATATGTTCATATGCTTCAGTTATGTTTTTCTTTAGTTGAAATAAGAGAACGCCATTTAATATGCTGCTTCCAAGTTTTCATCATCTCAACTGTATTGAATGTCCTTTTGATTCAACATGACCTGTCTTGTGAAGAAGATAAGATACAGTAGTGTGCAAAAAAAACTTCTTAGTGACCTTATGGAACATTAGGGACATCAGAATCAAGTCCACATCCCAAAACCTGTGCTGTAACATGGTGAACATTAAATTAAATGTGGCATCATACACTTAGAATTGGAAACCAACGTGACTAGCAGGGATCACCATAGGGGTGGAAAAGGAGTGCATAATGTAGACAGTATGTAAATCTGAACATGAAAATTGAAAAAAAAATGTTTTTTTTTTGTTTGCCACTGTAGTGCGGATCAGAATGATCTCATAACAGTCTGTCAAGACAGGCTAACATAATGCACAAAAGAAGAGAAAGTAGTGCTAGTGTCAAGCAGGTTGAAAGAAGAGCTGATCTTAGGGATCAAGGATCCATGAGACTGACGGATTTTCAAAGTGTGGTGCAGGGCTTGCACCGAGCCCTGTGCCACAACACTTAGGCTCTGGTGATGAGTTGAACCCCTTTGCTACAACTGCACTGGATTCTCACATCTCAGGCACAATTGCTACAGTTTCCATGTTTTACAGCAGCTTGTGCCAAATATCTGGTACAAGCTCCAGGGAATGCCACGAGCTTGGTGAGAAAAAGTTGGTTTATCTTGTGGCACCTAGTACATGGATTGAAACTCCCGTTAGATTTGCTGAGTGATTGCCACAAGCCTCGCGTGCCATATCTTAGGTGCACCCCAGGCTTGTGGCAATCGGGGAATTTGAAAATCAAGCCCCTTAACTTTAGTTTACATCCATTTTTGAAGTTTACTTTTCTAGAATGTGTTTTTTATCAATTTATCCTATTGAAATAATGCTTGTGGAGCATCAGTTTGGCTAGACCGTGACTTCAGGGCCTGGATGTTCCAAATCTTTAGATACATCCATATACATCCATAGAGTGCAATTTAATGCAAATTGCCTTTTTAAAGTTTGATCAATTTTTAAATCCTGTTTACTCTTTGTGTGTTGTGGACAATTTTGCGGCAATTTTTGGATGCAACAATTATCCATCTGAATACAAATGCTGTTTGTGATTTACCCATATGCAAAAGCATCTTATCTCTTGACTTTGGGACACAAGGTCATGGTTTCAGACCCATACCAGCGTTTAGGGTAATACTGATTGTGTACTGTGGTGATCGTGTGCTGCACTGTTGGAGGTACCATCCTTTGAATTAGATGTTAAACCAACAGTCCTTTTGCCTGTTTCTAATGGTTGTTCAGGTGGAAGTCAAAGATCTCATGGCACTATTATTGGCAACAATGAATGTTAGTTACAGTGTCCTGCCGGCTAAAATTGCTTCTCAGAAAATAGGTAAATATTATTTATGAGTGTGTACTGTATGTGTTGTTTTTCACCTAATTGTTGCTGTATTTGTCTCTGAACAGTCTGTAAACTACCACCACCTAGCTCACTGCTTTATAAAGCATTTTGAGATGCATAATGTTGAAAGGTACTATATTCAATTACATTCTAGTCTATCCTATTTTATTTACAGTCTTAAAGGTTATCGGTTCTTAAAAGGGACAATAGTCCTTTCATGTGCATCTATGGGCAAGAAGTCAAAAATATAATATTAAAAGAAAATTTGTTTTAATATTCTAAACCCATCTTGTGAGCGATATTTAAATCCCCGGCATACATTTTACATATTATTTTTTATTTATAAATATTACATTTACAATTCATTAACACAGTCCAGCTGACATGCAACAACTTTTTTTATTGTGAACCTCATTTACCCATTTTTATAGATAAGCAAGCTGAAACACTGAGAGTTTAAATAACTAACATGGGGTTGCACCAGTGATTAAGTGGCTGTGTTTGGAGTGAACCTCATTATCCTGATTCCCAAGCCTTTGATCTAGCCACTAAACCCCACAGCTTCTATAATACTTACATTTTTCCTTTGTCTACAGATGCCAAAATTTGATGGAAAATCTTCCACAGCAAGTAAACACTGAACTGAAGTTACTTTTTATGGATATAAGGGCAGAGCAAATATCTTATTTTGAATATTGGGGCTCAATATTATATTTGGCCCCCCAAATATTTGGGTATCTGTTATTCATATTCATTATTTGTGTGCTTGTTTAAAAAGGAATCTCCCGTCTTCCTCTCCAGTCCAGTCCTTTAAAATACACAACACCCATCCGCTCACTCTCTGCTAGAATCTCAATGCCACCTTCCTCCCCCTAGCACCCACAATTTATTTTTTTAATATTAAAAAAAACTCCCATAATGGGTACAACTCACCCACATCCATGACCAATACCTTATTTCAGACCAAAAAGCACTCATGTATTTGCACATAGAAAAAACAACTAGTCGTGTGTGCTGTGCTAAGCACAGGAGTGCTTTCAATCAGTAGAAGAAGGACAGCATGAAGGAGGGTGGGTTGTGTTGGTTAGCGTCTTCTTCTTTGTATTCTTCAAAGAAGAAATGGGTGCTGGTGGGGAGAAAGGTTGGATGAAGGGTGCTGCAAGGGTGGGAAAACATATTTATTTGACAACAAAGGAGTGCTAAAGCTGGCAGGCAGCAAACACCAGGGGGCCCTTTAAAAGCGTGACCTGCCCTTAAATCAAAGTAAAAGAGCTGGAGGACCCAAGGGGGAGAGGTTGCTGTCATCCCATCCAGGGACTCCTTCTTCCCCTCACTCCAAGCAGAGGAGCCATCAGGTTATCAGATGAGCCATCAGGTTGAAGAAGAGCCATCAGGTTGACAAAAGTCCAAACACCCACCTTCCCCCTCCACCTCGACTTCTTAAATGCTCAGGGAGCTGAGCAGGGATTGGGTGACTACAGAAGGGGAGGAGCATGGAAGCGAGGGCTAAGGAAGGAATTTTTCTTCGAGAGGGCTGATCACTGCAGAGTTAAAAAACAGAACACTGTGCAGACAAGGGATCTCTACAGCCAAGTGATCTCCAGAGGGGCACAAGAACTGATAGAGTGACTTTATCTTGATGGGACTGTTCACTGCAACAGATAGTAGCACTGGGGCAAATAACTTACATGCTTTAAAATTAATCTGTAATTAATAAAAAGAGGGTACAGTGCTAGATGAGCTTGTAGCACCTGGAGAAAGAGGGCAATTTGATTTTGGGAGGATTGTTACAGAAGGGAATTAAGTGGCTATTTGTGTATGGTGCATGCTGAGATTGTGATACATGTTAATAGTGTATGAGCAGGGATAAAACAGTGTGGAGCATTAAAGTGTAATAATTTGAAGGTGAAGATAAATCTTCTGGCCAAAAGATTACAGATCAAAGGTTGGCAGGGTATTAGATTGAAGGGCAAGAAAACAAGGTATTAGAGTGGCATACAAGAAAAACGTTCTTTCAGGCAGTCTAACTAGAATTGTAATAGGAACAAGGACAACACGTGGGGGGTACAAGAGCAGAAACAGGAAACTGTATGGGGGAGTAGAAAAGAAATAGGGGATACATGATGAGCAAGGGTGGAATATGGCAAATATTTTCATGAGTGAAGAGTGACTTCTGGATACTCATGAGTGGTGTAGCATAGCTGAGCTCTATAGGGAAAGGGAGAGAAGCATGGTCAAACAAGGTGCTATACAGCCATGACAGACTACACCTTAACTGGGAAGGGAAAAGTACACTAAAGGATAAGCTGGGAGAATACATGGCAGAAGAACTAGGTTTAAACTGCTAAGGAGGGGAGGCAGAAAAAGGGGGGCCAAAAAGCCCCCCCCCATGATAGTAGGAATGGCAGGAGGGGTGGGGAAAAGGGTAACAAACATAGTAAGGGGGTGGAGGGAAGAGGGGAATGGACAAGGACCACCCAGAGAAACAAATAAAAGAGGATACTGAAGGGACAAGGTGTCCAGTGGCATCACTGAATGCACGCACCATAGGGAACAAAATGACAGACTTACACACCCTCTTAACATAAGGTAAGGTGGACATAGCAGCCATTACCAAAACCTGGGCCACATCCCATCACGATTGGGACCTCTCGATCCCTGGGTACAAGCTTCACAGATTGGACAGGGAAGCAGGAAAAGTGGGAGGGGGTTGTGGCATATATCAAGGAGGGGATAGTGTGTGTGTGTAACCCCTAGGGGGTGCTATCCCAAGGGCTACTACCCCTGCCTGCTCTGATACTAACAGGTTGAGGGGCCCGGATCCAATGGTGGGTGCCTCCACCCAGAGGTTGGGTTTGGTACAGTCTAATATGACCTGGTCACAGCTCTCTGGGCCGCTGTGACCCCCCTTTCTTCCCACGAGTGGCCCACTCGAGTAAACTCCAATGTCCCAGCAGCATACACTTCCCCCCAGGCTTGAACCAGTCCACTTGCTCCGGGGACCCCCTGAAAAGTAAGATGCTGTTACACAATATTCACAGTACAGTAGTTCACCATAAATACACAGCTCAGCCAGTATACCTTTGCAAGACAACCAATCTGATTTGTTTAGGGGGCGGATAACAAGGACTTGGGCAATCAGGTTAATTAGCTTACTACTCTAATATATGTATATGTATCTTTCTAGGGCACCGTGCACAGGCCTAACCTACAAGTCAATGTCTCTGGGTACCCAGGCAATAAAAGGCTAGCCTCTCGATGCAGCTGGTTGAGGCCCTGACACAGAAACAAGCATTTAATCCCTATGAAGATTAAGTAGAGCCAGCAGACTCAGTAAGTGTAGCCAGCATATAAGCCAGAAGATCTTGCCCTCACTAGGAACAGTTGACAGGGAGCTACCCGGATTTAGTACTCACAACTCCAGTAGAAAGGGTGCTCTCACACCACTCGCAGGACCGAGCCTGGAACTCAAACACTTCTCCACACATTTATATGAAAAGGCAGAGGCGTACCATACCAGGCAGCTGCTGTATACCTCCCGATCACCTTCACTGCACACACCGAGCCAAACTGATGCAGCTTCACTTGTCCTGACAGACCAAGCACTATTGAAGCAGATTCTCCTGTCCTCTACAAGATGAGCCTGGTAGGTAGCTGTGCCCTTGCACAGCTTCCTCTGACTGCTGCCTAGTGGATTTAGTCCGTTTCTTGCTGGCATTCACAACCGCCAATTTCAGGCTGTCCACACGCGCTTCCAGAGCGTAAGCTCCACAGTGCAGAAGTCCAGAGCTCCTTCCTCCTTCACAGCCACAGCATTTCTGCCCCTTGGCAGTTAGGACAAGCCTGTCTATTCGGGCCCCACCTGATCCCATAGGTGAGCTGCTGATGCCAGTCACTTATGTCGCCCCCCCATTGGTGCAAAAAGGCACCCTAGCCCAGGACTTCATTTCCCAGAACTACAAGCTGTATCCCCAGTGGCCAGCTGGCTCCAAATTGAGTCCTGACCCTGGTTGGTTCAACAATTCTCCATTTTAATCACCCCTCTCTCCCCATTGGCCCAGTTCAATAATCTAGGTCCAAAATGGAGGGGCCAAGCACACACAGTCCCAGCTGCAAAGGAAGCAGGTTAGACAACTGTAATTCCTCTAATACTCTAACTAATCCTAGCCAAACAGTTACATCTTTCAAAGAGCTCCCGTTGCGCTTTCCAGCGACTACTCAAAAGGGAGCGATTTCCCCGCAGCTCAGGCAGGATTTGAGCAAGAAAACCCCGGGCCCCCTTGTACACACCACTGAAGCCTGCAAGCAGGCAGCTTTTAAAGAGACAGTACTAGAGGCTTTAAAAGCACTCACAGTGCCCACATTTAAGCGGCATCTTGCCAAAATTCAGTTAAACAGGGAGCCTTTTATGCAAGCTCCAGGAGGTTTCCAGGAACCCCCCTTTTGCAGAGGAGTTACACGGGCAAGGGAAGAGGAGATGGAAAAGAGGAACAGTGAAGCATTGTGCCTGCAGATCCAAAGCAACATGGGTAGGAAGATGAGGTTAGGGGTGGTATATAGACCACCTAACCAGGGTGAAGAGATGGACAGGGTGCTGTGTTCGCACCTGACAGACATAGTGAGGAGGGGGTAGGTAGTAGTAACAGGGAACTTTAACCTGCCCAAAATAGACTGGGACACTCCCGCCACATCCTGTGCCAGAAGTCAAGTGATCCTTGACGCAATACACGATGGCTTCATGACTCATTTGGTGATGGGTCGGACAAGGGGAGAAGCAATCCTGGACCTAGTACTTGTTAATGGGGAGCACGTTCAGGAAATTGATATCAGAGAACCCGTGGGTGAAAGTGACAACAGCTCAGTGTGGTTCAAGATAGATATGGGAAAGGAAGATTTCCAAACACGTACTAGGGCACTGGACTTCAGAACAGCAAAGTTTAACAAAATAAGGGAAGTGATTAGGGAGCAACTGGGGAGCATAGATGAGGGAATGGAGGTGGAAACACTATGGAAAACCACCAAGGGAGTCATTCAAAACACTACGGACAGCTGCATAAAAATGAGAGGGAAGAAGGAGGGGCAAGACGGCCTAGTTGGTTCAGTGGAGAGATTGCTAGAACAATAAGGGAACAGAGGACAGCCTACAGGAGAAGCAGAAGAACTGCCAGGGTTGAGGATGAAGAGGAATTCCAAAGGCTGGAAAAACTAGCAAAAAAGGAGGTACAGAAGGTCAAAGTGCAGAAAGAGCTCCAGATAGAGGAACTGGATACGGAGGGGGGAATGTCCTTTAATTATAGTATATAAAAGAAAAAAAGGACAAGATGAATGGCATTGTCAGACTTAAGAAAGGGGACAAATGGGTAGTAGAAGACAGGACAGAAGTGGAAGTATTAAAAGAATACTTCTGCTCTGTCTTTACGAAAGAAAAGGATGGACCATTGCCATAAGCAGGGATAAGAAAGGAGGGAAATGGGGCAGATCGAATAGGGGCCATTGGGATAGAAAGAATGAGGGAGGGACTGAGGGCACTGAAAGTGGATAAATCCCCAGGGCCGGATGAAGTACATCTCAGGGTACTCAGGGAATTAGCCAAGGAGCTGGTAGGCCCAATGACAATTCTATTTAATAGTTCCCTGAATTCAGGAGTAGTGCCAGGGGAATGGAGAACAGCAAATGTAATGCCACTCCACAAAAATGGACCCAAGGAGGACCCAGGCAACTACAGGTCATTCAGCCTGACTTCAATAATATGCAAACTTATGGAGACCATACTGAAGGAGAGACTGGTGGGGTACATGAAGGAGAATGGTCTGCAAGATAGTAAGTAACATGGGTTTGTGGCTATCAGATCCTGTCAGACTAATTTAGTAGTGTTATTTGACTATGTCACAAAGGCAGTGGACAAGGGTCAGGCAGTAGTTGTCATTTACCTGGACTTTAGTAAAGCCTTTGATTCGGTGTCACACAAAAGGCTGATAACTAAACTGAGGGAGCTAGAAATGGGGGAGAAATTAGTAAGATGGGTTGAAAACTGGTTGGAGGGCAGGACACAAAGGGTGGTGGTGCTGGGGTAGCCTCCAGTACAAAAGACATAACCAGTGGGGTTCCCCGGGGTCAGCTTTGGGCCTGGTATTGTTTAATATATTTATAAGCAACATTGGGGAGGGCATTCAGGGCAAAATGTGCCTATTCGCTGATGACACCAAGCTCTGTGGGAGGGCGGACACCTGGGAAGGGATACAAGAGTTAAAGGAGGACCTAGCCAGACTAAAGAAATCATCAGGGATGTGGCAGTTGGGATTCAACATCAAAAAGTACAAGGTGATGCACATCGGGGCAAGAAACTCAAGAGCAGAGTACTACATAGGAAAAGTACAGGTAGCCGAGTCGGAAGAAGAAAAAGACCTGGGGGTAGTAATTACTAGTGATCTGAAGCAGTCCATGCAATACAAAAGGGTGGTGGCGAAGGCCAACAGGATGCTGGGATGCATTGCAGGGGGGTTCAATAGCAGGCACAGTGAGGTTATTCTGCCATTGTATAGATCTCTGGTAAGGCCTCACTTGGAGTATGGAGTGAGGCACTGGCACCTGTACCTAAAAAAGACATTAAATTGCTGGAAGGGGTGCAGAGGAGAGCTATGAAAATTATCAGGGGACAGCAGGAAGGGTCATACTAAGAGAGGCTGGGAGCCCTGAGAATGTACTCATTGGATGAGAGGAGGCAGAAGTGAGATATGATAGAGTTCTTCAAGTACCTGAAGGGAGTGAGCAAAGTAGTTGTGTGAGGGTTCTATTTGAAAAGAGTGAAAATACCACCACCAGAGGACATAGCCTGAAGCTCGTGGGGGGAAGATATAGGAGGGATGTGAGGAAGCACTTCTTCACAGAAAGGGTGGTGTTGGCCTGGAAAGAGCTGCCAGAAGAGGTAGTGGCAACCAGGTCAGTGGGATCATTCAAAAGAGCCTGAGACAAACACAGAGGGAAGTCGTGGACCTAGGAAAAGGGAAGGGTGAGGGATAGGAGGGGGCACGGACACTGGTGTAGGGGTTAAATGCAAAACCCCAATACATATCGAGCAGACATGATAGACCAATAGATCAGTTAGTCTCCTTCTGCTGGTTACTTCTTATGTTCTTATGATTATGCAGGTTGCCCATCATCGGAGTTTTAATTTTAATATTAATATTAAAAAAATATATGTGACATTATGGGTGCTCGGTAGGAGGGGAGATTGGGATTTTAACAGAGTGAAGGGAGATGGGGATTGTGTATTTTAAAGGTTTGGACTGTGGAGGAGGGTGAGGGGCTGTTTTTTTTAAGTTTTTTATTAAATAGTATTTCCTGAATAAAAGAATATGCACAGATAGTGGCACTATTCATTATTCAGATTCAGATAATGAATAGTGTCTTATTCATGGTATTTGGCAAATACTATTCCTTGCTCACATACCCCAAATGGATTTATTGCATGGTTCTCCTGAGGGAGTCATTTGATTGGATGGTGGCCGTCACCTGACTGTGCGATAATCCACATTATCAGCACAGTCAGGGTGATAAGGTGCAGCCTAGAAATGATCAAGAATCAAGGGGCTAACTGGTACCTGTTTCAGACGGCACAGCTGAAAAGTTGACAGCAGGAATTTGTAAATTCAGCTAAGTGGGTGGCTCGGTATGGAGCTGAGTGCCCGCACAGTATTGACTCTCCCAAGTACTAGTGGTCTGTGAGTCTGGGATCTATAGGAAGGCAGGTGCTGGTCTGCTCCCAGGCAATCTGTGGTATCTGTTGCCCCCCCCCCAGCTGGGAGTCTACTCACCCACCTGACCCACGGACCTCGAACACCCTAGTGAAATCCACTCCTGAAGCAGCCAGTGTGACAGGCAGTGCTAATAGTGAGCAAGTGTGCACAGTCGCTCAGCAGACCACACTGCATGGAAAGTCAACTGGTAGCACATTTTCTCCTGACAGGAATGCAGGCGTACAGTGCAGTTCTGACCTGCATTCACTGCTGAGTAGTGAAAGGCACATTATAACATTGGCTATCATGAAGCAGAATGGCACTCATTGTCATTATTATCAACGCATGATGCACCACACACAATCGTGCTGATCACGTCACGGTACTACAAAGGCAGTAGTATGTCACTAGCTGTGCTAGGCCAGGGATGCTGTACTATGTGTGTGGCAATGGGAAAAATGTTGGTAGGAATGATCACTGAGTTCAAAGCTGTGCTGTTTCACACATGGCGTGCTGAGTAGTACTGATTTTGTAGTGGCGTGCGGTAATTAGCACAATTGTGTGGGACACATCGTGTGCCAATAGTAATGACAGTAAATATCTTTCTGTTGTACTATAGTCCATGGCCATGGTATAAGTAAGGTCCTGCTTCTCATCCATCCAATGCATTTGCCTCCCCCTACACTCACAGAAGCTGAGCAGCTGACCTGACCCCGATGTACTGTGGCCCGTTCACCCCTCTGAAGCCCCGAACGCCCATCAATGACAGCACTTGTTTTCTTTTCAAATCAGATCCCTGGCCCTAACAGAGCCACACTGAATGCATTGCTTACCTATCTGATGTCCCGCACAGGTGGATGTGTGCTGTGCCCTCCCCTCCTTAAATGTCAGTGATGACAGAGACAGAGTGACAGTGAGATGGGGAGAGAGACATGAGAGAGCCAGGCATCAGGAATTGCCCTGACCTGCTTGCCATCAGTGTAGCACTGAGGCCATGGCACAGTGCTGCTTACTGAAGTCACAGGCTTTAGGAAGTCCATTGAGATGACTGCAGAGCACTTACTGCCTAGCGGGCTTCCCTGCTTCTAAATGTGAAGCTACCACTTTGCAGTATCCACAATGCTGTATGGTGCAATGTTTTCAAAGTGTGGCAGATGTGTTTGAAAATGGGCTTCCTCACCTTATGAAATCACATAAAGTTACATGTCCTGCTTACTACACACACACACACACACACACACATACACACACACACACAGGAAGACATGTTCATTAATGGACTGGGATGGGAGACAGAAACACGCTGCAGCAAGCGAGTGACAGACTGCAAGTATGTGAGCAGTGGCAGTGCACATAATCAGCTGATAGCGTCCCACAGCTGAATTGTTCCTTAGTTCACCTCCCCCATCCTGTCCTAGAGAAAGTTGTCTGTCACTGAGCCATTGTGTCTCTTTATTTCTCTCTCTCTCCACAGTGTGTGAGGTGTGTCAGTAAAGTAGGTAGCTGGGACCTGAAAGGTGCAGTTGCCTCAAAGTGCCGTCTGTATGTGTGTACTGTGTGCTGTTTGCAGGGCAGTTTATGTGTGGTGCCCCTCTCTGCCAAGCTCTCTGTTCTTCAGTAGATATTTCAGCCCCCCCAGAACCAAGATGCTGTGCAGCAACAGAGACACATGCAGCTTGTGGATTGGGGGAGTTGTTAACTGTTGTGTTACATATGGTAGCAGAGGTTCTTATGATCAGAAATGTGACAGATCATGTGAATACTGTATCTGTCACATTTCTGTGTGCATAATTACAGGGCTATGTTGTGTTTTAGTTAGGGACTATTTGCTAAGGTGGCAGGATACAGTACCTTTTTTGCTGTTTAAACAGTCAAGAAACACCTTTTTTAATATTGTTTTTGCTGTTTAAACATAACCCATGTAATAAGTGCATTAATGCACTCCAGGGTGTGCTAATAATGTGGATTTACGCACACCTCAGAGGGCTGTGAGGGCACTCAGCTGCACCATCGTGCCTCACAATGCCCCTGAGGTGTGCGTTAATCCACATTATCAGCACACTGTGTCATGCATTGATGCTTACATAAAACATGTTTCCCTTTGTAGGAACAAAACCTCCAACTGCATTTTGCAGATATGAAACATGCTGTCATATCATAACATTACTTCAAGGCATAGCTCAATCAACCAACCAACAAACCAAGCAACAAAAGGAAGGCAGAGGGACAGCAACCAGCAGCATGGATAATATATCTATCAGTGACCAGCCTTGTTAGAAGCCCCCTAAAACATATGGTAGATACTAACTGAATGTAGACCTGCAACAAATAGTTCACAAAGTAATCAAACTGCTGACCCTTTGGTGTTCAGTTATATGATACCAGGAGATCAGTCATCCAAACAAAGTTAGGAATGGATTGGTTCTAATGCAATTAAGTTGTCTAACATGGGAGGAGGGAGGATTCCAGAAAATTGATAGCCTTTTTCATTTATAGATGTTGAAAAGCTGCCCTAGGTACAGTGTAAATCAACACACATTATAATAAAGGTCAAGCAAAGCAAACTTTTGTCAACAGGTGACATTCTTCCTATTTTGAACCTCACGACCTCTAGAAAGAAGCAGAGGTCAGGAAAGGAAGCCTGACTACTATGAGACAGAGTTTTCATTACATGTAATGAGTTTACTGTAGATATGTTTTTTGATGTCTGTATTTTCTCTGCAAAGCTCTTAGCATGGATTTTCCCAGGACTCAGTACCATAAAAGTTGATGATAGTTCTGATAGTCTTGTAAAAGGTTTTAAAACAGGTAGAGTCAGGAAAGATAGCAAGACGTTTTACAAAAAGGGTGAAAGATATTTGGAATTCATTGCCAGAAGAGGTAGCACATTTGGAAAACATTACAACATTCAAAGCAAAACTGGAATCACTGTAAGTAGCGAAGAACATAACAGCCAGAGCTGTGCAGAATGTGGAATGCCACCTGCGAAATCCGTGATGAATGGAAATTCCACATCTGAAATACTTGCCAGAATTTATTGATTCCATAGAATTCTGAAAAGCATTCCTATGTAAACCATTGAATAATATTCCATAGATTACATAATCCATGAAATAATATTGTGCAGTTTATGTAAAATAAAGTTACAGTTGATGCAAACTGCTAAACGCCGTTTCATGATCTATGTAAACTGTGGATTACTAATCCAAAAATTAAAAAAAAAAATCCACTTTTGGAATTTTGGAATTCCTCTTCCAAAGGCATTTCATTGAACTAGGTAAAATTTTTGAAATTCTGTGGAATTCCCAAGGAAGCGAAATTGAAAAGATCTGCACCACTCAAATAACAGTCTATTCCGATGAGTCAGCAGTGTGTGTGTGGGGGCAGGGGAGGATCAATGGATCACAGGTCTTCTGTCTTCTGTATAGCCAAGATGTTCATATTTTCAAACTTTCAAGGGTTTTCACAGCTCTACTGTACTGAGTACCTACTGATGTAATAAGCTCATACACTTTAGGTAATGACAGCTGCATCCTTATTCCAAGTGTCTGCTAGGTATAGGACATGATGCATGACCATGACCTGATTATACTTTGGACCCAAGGATAAATATTATTAAGCTTGAATTTCATCAGTGTTGTTAGGTTTAAATGTATTATCTATCATGTCTGAATTTATGAGTGTTTTGTGTATTAAAGGATTTAACATTTCTAAATATATTTATGCTATGTTTGCAGTATAGTAACTGTATAAATGTCGACTGTTTATGATGGTTGTAGAAAAGGATTAAGAAATAAATGAATATAGAGATTTGGAGCATTACCCATTATGGCCAACTCGGTGGAACTCTATTTAGACTACTAGACTGAAAGGACCTGATCATAAATTCAATAAAATTAGCGGTGTGTGTGTGAGGGAGTGGGAAAGGAGCATTAGTGATTTTCCAGTACTAAGAAAATGAGAAATGATCTGCTATGAATAAACAGGAAATAATCCCCCCCCCCCAAGCTAATACTCATGTTTATTTTGCTTGGATTCTTCTAGGTAGATCTTCAAATGCTTCGTTTGGTCAGTGCTATTGCCACACAAGGGGCAATCTCCTCTGTAACAAAAAAACAATATTATGTTAAATCCTATAAAGTAGATGTGAGTTCCAACGGTGAAGACTGGAGTTTAATCAGAGAAGGAAGCCACGTTAAGGTATATTGCAGTTTCCAAGATTCCCAATGACAACTTATAATGGATGGTAGTAGAATCCTTTATGTTTTTTGTACCACTTCATTCCAATTTTACGTAACAGTTTACCAGCCTATCACCAGCGTCATCAAAAGAGAAGCACTAGTGTGCTTACCTGGGATTGAAGTTTGTGTCATTATCTGAAACACATGTGCAACATGTACCAAATAATAGTACAAATATCAAATGAAATTATTTTTACATGCTTCTTTTATACCCCTATCTACTGTATAAGTCTCAACTTTCTGCACAGCCTCACTACTTTGAAGGGTACATTGGCTATCCTACCATGAAAATGGCCACTGTATTGCCACTGGACCACGTAATTGAAGAGGCATTGCTGTTCCTACCACAGGGAATCTTTCCCTCTTACCACATAGCAATGGCTGTTTTGAGGACTGACACACATCCAGTACTAACTGTTGGAATGTTACCTCTCCTCTTGCTATATATGTAACCATCCTTTAGGAATCTGTCTAGTCCTGCTATGAAAGCCTGAACAGTGCCATCTTCCACTACCTCACTGGGTAGGGTATTCCACCTGCTGATCTCCTTTTGTGTGACATAATGATTTCTGATGTTGCCCTTATCCCATCCCCACCAGTTTGAGAACATGCCCTCTAGTTCTGTTTGCAGTCACAGGTTCAAGCAGCTGTGTATGGTCTGCTGTGTCTATCCCTTTTAGTATTTGAAACAACATGATCATGTATGTCCCTTCTAAACTTTTTCTCTGCTAGGCTAAATGACTGTGTATGGTCTGCCCTGTCTATCCCTTTTAGCATTTGAAATGACATGCTCATGTATGTCCCCCTCTAAACTTTCTCTCTGCTAGGCTAAATAATTGAGCACATTCTGTCATTCCTTATAGCTGTTGACAAAGTGACAGTGGCAAACCAAGTTTTGATATAGTATGTTGCTTTGTAATTTATTGAACACTGTTAATGGGCCTGCTTGTGATGCAATGGCAGTACTACCACTCAGTACACTGGTGACCTGGGTTCGGGAGCACACTCAAGTCACTAGAGGCTAGTCAGGTATTGAGAGGATTGAGCATCTCAAGGACAGCTCCCCTAGCTCAGAGGGGGCAGTGTCCCACTGATTACCTGTTGCCTGGTACAGGCCAGCCAGCAGCACAGTGGGACCAAATCAAGGAAATGGGACAACCACTAGATGATGATGGCAAGGAGGTGCACCAGTGCACCTGCCATCACAGTGGTTCTGGGCAAATGATGCACAACTGGTAAGTCCATGAGAAGGTCAATGGCAGGACTAGTGAAGATCTGTCAGGAGGAGGGAAGACGAACTGGGGCTGAAGAAACAGAAAAGGTCCTAAGGATTCAAGCACTCAGAGGAAAAAGCCTTGTCAGAGTCCCAGATGCTGTTCAAGTCTGATTTATTTAAGAAGTGGAAGCTCATTGCATTCCGAATGCAGATGACACAGCATATAACATACTGAAAGGACAAACTCCATGCTATTGCATCAGAAAAGCTTAAACCCAGCAGTGGCAAAGAAATAAACATAACAGCTGGCTGTTGCCAAAAAGCCCCAGTGCTTCGACTCTAAACAAGTCTTTCTTAGGGGGTGTGGCTGATGACAAGTGGATAATGTGGCAAAGTAGCAGCTGATAAAATAAAAGTGACAGTGCCCCAATAATTGTGTATTGAAAATGAGAGTTCTTGTATTCCAAAAGTGTAAAAATATAAAAGTACAAATGATTTCATTTACATACTGAACAAGCAAACTACTGAGTCAATGTGAGAAAGCGCTACTAAATTACCTCTAAATAATATTGTTTCATACTTAACATTAGAGGGTTAGCAGCTATCCTCATAAAAAACATAAACTAGAGGAAAGATACAAGGAAACTAGAATCAATTTGATAAAATCCATGTGATCTCCTCATGCAGTTCCAGGTCTTGTTTAATTCTCTGCCACTTCTGGGTTAAAGTTTTTTGCATGCTATAGCATGGAGTTTGTACTTTCAGTAGAAACAAAGAATATGTTGTATGCTGTGTCATCTGCATTTGGAGTGCAGTGAGTGTCTGCCTGTTAAATAAATCAATCTGGAACAGCATCTGGGACTCCAGTGTGACTTTTCCCTCCTACTGACTGCTTGAATCCTTTGGACCTGTTCTTGTTCTGTAGGGGCTGGCCACACCATTTTTTGCGCACCAGTCCAGTACCAAGAGTATCCTGGTAGGGCTGAAGAAATAGCTTGGTTAAGAAAAAAACACACTTTTAATAAAAAGCCTTGAAATGTACAGTATATCCATCTGAATATTTTTTTAAAGTTATCCCCAGCTGCTTAAAGTAACACTTTCATATTTCACTAAATTTTATTGCCATGCAATCAGAAGACATTGAAAAAATGCTGAGGACAACAAGTAATTTTAAGTTCTAAGAATCCTGAGTTAGAAGATGTTAATATTTCAGATGCTATCCAAAATGTGCCTCTTTATGTTTTGGGCTTTATAGTCCTATTTAAACTATCTTTTCTCAACCTAGATATTTGATGGGAACTCCAACCCCACAGATGTTGTTATTAGAAAACTCCCTGTGGCAACTCTAGCCCGGTTTGTTCGAATCAGACCTCTGACATGGGAAACTGGAATTTCATTGAGATTTGAGATTTTTGGCTGCAAAATCGCAGGTCAGTGATAAGAAAATGCTAAAAAGCATTGCATTTTCATGTTGTTTTTTTTTTCACTGTACAAACATAAAGGAAATATGAAATAGTATGGTAGCACTTTACTCCTAGGAAAAAGGATGCTAGCTAGCAAAACTTGCAGTCATTTCATCAAAAGATAATCTGGTAATCTAATTGTTTAAAAGTCTCTGTAAGAAATGACATGGTGAGTAGTGTTGGGGTATTCCTACTATACGTGACAAGGGATGTAGTGAGGCCTCTGGAGGTGTAGGTATCCCCAGCACTGCTCACCATGAAGTGTCTTATTTCACTTCAATGAGTTGTGTCATTTATAGTAAAACTAAAAATGTCTGTTTAAAAACATTAAAACTTTTTTGTAAAAATAGCCCTTCCGCTGGTAGGTTGTGACTAACAGGCACTAGAGTGAGTGTATGACTACATTTACTACCATTTAATCGTGTGGAAATGGTACACTATTGGTCCTGTGATGGTGGTTACATTTATTGATTGATTGATTAATTTATTGTTAATATTGCAACCATGCCCAAACGTGCAGGTTAAAGATTACATATAAGTGTAAAAAGCAATCAAAATATATATAAAAAAACAGATTTAGTAGTTGCCATATTGGTCCTTGCAAGAATAGATCCAGAAGCAAATGATTTGATACCTTTTAATGGACCAACATAGATGTAACAACAAGAACAAAGTGCTCTAGCTTTCGGACCAACCAGTCCTTCTTCAGAAGCTAATGGCAGTTGTTTAGAAAATACAATACTTATAACAGCTAGATCATGCAGAAAAAAACGGAAAAAAATCCCTATTGGTTTAAAATATTTAAAAAATACAGAAGATGATGTCAGAGAAGTTTAACAGTACCATACTGCCTTCAGTCGGGAGGGACCCTGGGTCAAAGGTGCTTGGTGGAACACACATACAAAGAATCCTACTGCATATAAATTTAATTGACATAAGATAACACTGCTGAAGCAGATGACTCCTAAGTCAAGCTATGAGTGTCACAGTTTGTATAAGGATGTGATTACTGAAAGGCAACCCCAACCCAGATTAAAGACAAACTAAGATTGTTTTAGGGCTCAAGAAGTTTCAATGCCTGCATTATAGACAAGAATTTACCAGTAAAGTTGTCTTAAAAACAACAGTGCACACTGTGTGATGTGTAAAACCTAGCTGGACCTGTCACCCAGTTGTACTCTCAAGCTAGATATAAGGCCCAAGAAATTTCAAAAACCTCTAGAGTAGTGACAGGACTGTATAAATGATAATTTAAATATAAATTGACAATATTAGTGTCAAACAAAAAACTCTAGTCGAGGAACCTCAGGGAATTAAGACCATGTAGCCTGATATGTACTGATGTCAATATACAATGAGAATGTAACAACTTGATGTACCACAAGTGTCTAAGGAATCTGAAAAAGAGATAAAAATGTAATTTCTCTCCTCCTCTTCATACAAACAATACACCCTACCCCAACCCACATCACGATAATGTGAGTGGGGGAGATACATAGCTTTAAGGAGATCTCTCGCTCTCTCTCTCTCTCTCACACACACACACACACACACACATGCACACACACACACTCTCTCCTAGTGAACCTTTATTCACTTCAGTCACTGCAATTTTTCCCCAAAGGAATTCAACTTGTCATGAAATCCTAAGTAAAAGGGATCATGTCTCCTAATACCTACAAAGAAAAATGTAACACTGTTTAACCGTACTACTATCTGCATAGTAACATTTCCAAGGATTCTGGATAGAACTACCATGAAATAAACCTGCCACCCTCCCCAGGATAAGGTAACTAGAAGTAAATATAAAGTATGTGTGTAAGACCAGAGGTCTAACATACTTACATATCCACAAATTACTACAATATTAGCCTAATGTAAAAAGATCTGTCAAGGACCCCCATGCAAATGAGGTCACGCTCCCCAATATGTACAGAGTTTAAAAAAAATTATTTTTCATATGTGACAGTATATTATAACACTCCTGTATGTACAGTAGTAGGCTAGGTAATCTGAATATGGTGCAATGGAATCAATCCCACCCCCGGGCAAAGATAAAAAGTAAGGAGGAATTAATATTCATTACGTGTGTGAAGTAAGGATAGTAACAGACTATAACTCCATGTATCTAAATAGAGGCCTACCTCAATGTGACAGCAAGCCCCACAGCTGTTATATCAGATACCTCACAACACATACCCACGCACATACATACACACACATGCACCCACATCCCACAGGACTGGTTGGTTTGAAAACTAAAGCACTTTGTTCTTGTTGTTACATCTATGTTGGTCCATTAAAAGGTATCAAATCATTTGCTTCTGGACATAAAAAAACAGTAACTCATATTATACATCATAAAACCTATGAACATATAAAAAAATTAAAATAAAACTAATTTAACTCATATATACAATATTTCTTAAAATTCCTATCGAAACACAGGATTCATTACAGCATGTCCAAGTATCACACAAAGATTTACTATAAGCTTGAGTCCTCACTAATGGCCTTTCCCACATAAGCTGTTTACGTAAATTATAGCCTAGAATATCTTTTGATGATAGTAAACAATGTTAATTGTGGTTTAGGGATTTTACTGTGTGTTTTGTACTATAGTGCCATTTTTTTAATTTTAATGTTTTCATTATTTGCATTTTTATACAGTGTAGTTAAGCTAGTGACAGACCAAGGAAGTCAAAGAGCAACGGGACACATGAGCAGTGCAGTAATGATGGCTTGAACTAATAAGCTGAGAAAGCCAGTGAAAATAGTGACTGGGAGTTTTACAAATGTTGATTAGCTGCATAAATTGTGTGAGTGAGGCAAGGATAGTGTGAGAGAGGCTGTGAGCATCTCAGACTAGGGCTACTCCTTCAGATAAACAATATTTCACGTGATCTTATACATATTTCTCAACCCCCTCTGTTCCCCACAGAGTTCAGCTATCTACTTCCTTCAGCTTACAAACCAGGCTCTTACCAGCTCCAACAATGTACTCACAGAAAACAAGAGCCCCCTGAAAGCTGGTTTTCCTTTCAGCTCTTTTTGGAAAGCTGTAGAGCACACAGCTTTCAAACTACACTCTGAGGAACTCGGTAGCTTTAATCTTTCCCCAAACAACTTGCACTTTTTTTTTTATAAATACACATAGTCATTAATCATTTGAGAACTGTTGCAGGGTAGTCTGTCTACTTATCAGTGAGATAAGGAATTTTACTGCCCGTCACAAAAAATTATTTTGGCTTGATGTTCTGCTTTTATTTTATGATATACATCTGGTTTTACCCGACCATGTTTTTAAAACACTTCATCATTTTGTTGTCTGTGATAAATGACATAGAATCCTTTCTCTGGAGTAAATATTTTTCTGTCACATATCCCTTGTTCTAGTATATACATTTTTGAGTACATGTTGATTTGTTACAGTTTACATAGATTTGCCTTCTGTAACAGAACCTATCATTTAATTAAGTCAGCCCCAAAGCAGTTCAAAGATCAGCTCTCACTTACAATTGCACCCACATATAGTATATGGAAAGCAAATTAATACTACGTAAGAATTACATATCGCACAAAAATGGATTGGAGCAATCTCAAAGCTTTTCACATAGTGAAGAACTGGCAAGAGAAACAAAACAAAGTCTCTCCAAGTGATTACCTACCAAAACAGATTTGGTTATCAAATTCAAATGAATAAATAGTTTACTTTCTGGCAACATGAGTGAGCTCAATATATAATTTAATTAGCATGCCTTAATTGTGATTGCACCACACAAATAAATGAACTTTTGCTTTAGATAGGGAATCAGGCTCCTGTTTTATTTCAAAAGGCCTTATCTTGTCTTTTGAGGGTTCCCAATGTTTAAGTCATGAGGGTTGGCCTGAAAAAGTGACCTTGTTAATGCAACCTCTGTTTTATTTTTGTAATTTATTCAAATTATGAATCAAACCCAACTCTAAAATTGCTCTGTAATCGTAAGCCCCTTTTGCACAGAGCAGTACTTACAACATTGTGGTTCCCTCCTGCACTCTGCTCTGTCAACGCCAATGCAGTCTGCTTGTACACACATACTGTGTGCATCGACCTTGGGGCTCTTTCGGTGTTTCTTCTGTCTTTCCTGCCAGCAGAGAGCCTGAGACTTTCTTGTTTTGGTTAGCGGGGTAGTGGGGGCAAGTTGCTGCCATGGTGGTGTTTGCGTGCTGACGCAAGTTAAGGCACTTCCTATGTACAAGCGGAGGAATGGAATTTAAAGTGTTTCTGTACTTGTATAGCGCACGCTGGAGAAATGTATGTGTCTGCCAGACTCCGCACCAATACATCATTCACGATCACCATGCACACAGTTATCTCATTTACTGCACTTCACTATGGTGTCCAAACCCCCAGCAAGGCTGGGCAAGTACCTGCTTCCACTACAGAGACCTTACATTGTGTGCTGCAGATTAGAATGTGCAGGGGCCAGTGTGTGAGACTGCAAACTAATGTAGCACATATTCCAATGCCATTGTGGATTGGTTTTAATTAAAATGTAACAAGACTGACAGTGCAGTGATAGACTAGGTTTGGTACTGCTTTTCTTTTTACAGTAAAAACATACCCTTGCTAAGCAGTACTCACAGATGACCAAAGAGACCCCACGACAGCCAGGCAGAGATTTCCAGCAGATTTCCAGGTTGCAATGAAGAACTACAACATGAGAAATTGAGCAGTCTCACGCGAGAGACTATAAATGGATTGGTGTGTATGGCATGGCCCTTTTACATGCACACATGGAATGGTACACAACACAAAACTGAAACAATGACCCATGCCAAACAGGTAATGCCCAGAGAATGAACACTACCATCGGAGGCAGTGCAGCTTGTTTACAGACATCAAAACAGGTAATGTTGCAGTGAGTCTGCAATGATTAATGTGGTGCACAATGGGAGGACTTGCCCGAAGTTCAATGTCGGGAATAGCTCCTCCCACAACCTCTACTTAAGCCCTCCTGTAACACACATCCCTTGCTTAGGTAGTGTTTTTTCCTGAGCTCCTGCATGGCTTGTGTGGCTGCTCCCTTGTCTCACTGCTGTTCTGGTTTGTTTTCACTCCCCTCTCCCCACCTGCATTTTTTGTTCGTTTCTCACCTTGTTTTGGTCTCTGCAGCTTCTTTTCCTGCTGTTTATCTCCTGCTGGTGCCTCTCCCCCTATCTCTTCCCCTTTTGTCCCATTTTCTTTTAGGACTTTTTCTGCATCCAGCGCTTGCAGTGCCTCCTCCTCTCCCTGCCTCCTAGTGCTACTTCCTCTTCTGGCTCCAGCCTGGTTTCATCTGCGATTGTATCGCCATCTCCCCAGCTCCATTCCACTTGCTCCCTAGTGATCATGTAGCAGTTTCCCTGCCCTCCTCTACATAACTGGACTGCATGGACCCGATGCTAATCCGGACTGCCCGCCATCAGGATTTATCTCCCCTTCCTCTCTCTCTCAGCGTTTACCTTCCAGCTGCACCAAGACTCTCCCTCATGCGGCCTACGGTGCCTGTAAGTATCCAGTGTAATCTCTTCTCAGCTGCATTTACAGCATTGTTCCTATTTCCTTTCTACATGGAACTGATTATGTTAATCAAGTATCACCCTTTTACTACCATTCACTGTACAAACGGGTGTCTGCTGGTTATAATGGATAGTCACTAGGACACTTGTCTACTGGATTTATCCTGCATTTCCATAACTGGCAGTCCTGTTACCCTGGGCTTAAAACTCTTTTAGGGTCCCCACTAGTATATGGTTTCACATAAGCTGTGTCTGTTTCCTAACCCTACTGTTCTCTCATGATTGAAACACTGCTCCCTCCATCGGGGGGGTGGCATTTATGGTTGTACTTTACTATAGCCACTGTTTACAGCTCATTCAGTGGTTCAGGACCCTCATATCTACCTGGATTATGCTCTCTCACCTGGCCCTGGCCCATTTTTACCATTACTTAGCTTGGATGCCTAGGGACAATTATCCCTTGAGGTTCAATTCATCTGCCTTTCCTTACCTTACAGCATAATGCAAGCTCAACTTACCTTTCTCATGTCTCTCAATACCTTAGCCCAGTGACTCGCACCACCATGCAGCGAAGCCTTTCCAGCACGAAGAACTGATTCGGATCTGCTACTCTACAGCGTAACTCATATTTATCTACCTGACCTCATGCAACTTTCTCATTACATTAATCCTGAGCTTATCCTATTCATGCCATCATCTTTCTATGTCAAACCTTTTTGTTCTATGTTGCCATTCCATCCATTACCTCTATATCTACCATTTCGTCTAATATTTCTTTACTATTTATACTTGCTCCATCACTTCTCTACTCTCTCTACAGCAGTGTTGTGTGTTGGCCAGCACATACTAGCAGTACTCCGGTCTCAGTCCCTAGCTTACACTCTCTGAGGTGCCAAGCGAAGGTAGGCTTCCTCTGTCTACCGAGGATGGGATTCTGTCACAACCGCTACCTCCAGCTCACCCCATCTACTGGGGCTGGAAGCTATGTCTACATTCTACAGACTGTTACCATACCTTCTCTACCTCATATCAGTTGTCTACCTCATACCAGTTGCCACTTCCCATCAGGAACAAAACTACCTCCTACTTGCCAACTCAACATACTCCGTCTCTAAATCTGCTTGGCAGCATCAAGTGCAGGTTAGCTCGCCCTGACTGCCAGGGATGGGAGTTATGTCTCCAATCTACAGACTTATACCCTACCTTCTTTACCTCATGTCAGTTGCTGCTTCCTTTCAGGAATGGAACTCTCACTCTCTGCATGCCCTCATCATTCTACTTATGCTGCTTCAGGTCACCACCATCCATCTCTGCCGTCCCCGATGGTTGCCTGAATCTACAGTCTACTGCTTCATCTTCTTTGTCCTCAGCCTGATACCTGGCTGCTGCTCCCTTCAGGAACAGGACTTTGCCCAACTTGCTTCTCCATCTTATCTCATCTGCAGCCTAGATTCTTCGTCCCATCTGCCAACTTCCATGGCTGGGAGCCTGACTCTAACCTGGACTATCTCCACTGTTTGCATCTACACTGATGCGGACTGCCATTTCCATTCAGGAACGGAATTTCTTCAACCAAGTTCTCTCATCGTTCTACATTCACTATCCGAATCCAGTCCAGATCATCTTGTCTTGAACATTCCATCTGGATGCATGTCCTTAAATTCCACTGCTTCACGTGTTTTTCTCCACCTGCTACCTAATGCATATCAAACCTCATACGAATTGGATCAGTCACCCATACCTTTACAAATCATCGCAGCTCCCACAGTGTACTGACTGGTCTTATATCAATCAAATCTTGCTCTCCCGACTCATTACACCCCTACAATCCCTTTGGACATGCATCCTTTGTCACCTCAGAAACATGGACTACATTAGCCCTTCTTTAACTGAATCTGCTTCACACATAGGGTTCTACCATCCCTATGGAAAGAATATACCCTTCATCCTCAGGATCATCATACAGTCTGTATCTTCCTTGGATTGAGAATGAACCATCATCTCCAGGGCACTCAAAGAATCTTCTACTATTCTACTGTATGGATACTTCCTTATTGATTCCTTGTTCAATACAGAGTTCCTAGCCTCCAGACCATACCCTTACATTCAGGCGTTTCACAAGTTGGATTCTTCACCAATGACTTCTTCTACCCTTGCATTTCCACCATTCCCAGTTTAGTACCTTATCAATCCAGCCATGGTCTCTCTGCCCATTATACCCTGCAATTCCGTTGGACAACCATCATGCATCATTTTGGGAACTTGAACTTCCTTCGCCCTCCTTCACCCAAATTTATTTCATACTTAGGATCCTATCACTCATTCAGAATAGACCTACTCTTCAACCTCAGGGAGGCAGTATACTCAGTGGTTTAAGGCTCTGAGCTGCAAACCTGGAGACCTGGGTTTGAATCCCATTGCCCTCACTTGCATACCGTGTGACCCTGAGAAAGTCACTTAACTTCCTTGTGCTCCCAGGTCACACCTGTAAACAAGCTTTCAGCTTAGTGTGTCTCTCCTGGTAAAATAACAACCCAAAATAAAAACAAAAAAACAAGAAAACCTCAGGATTATCATGCGATCGGCATCATCCGTGGATTGAGGATGGATTATCATTTCTCCAAGCAGCTCACCAACCTCAAATTAACTTTGGTTACTAGAACCTAGGTCCTTCTCCATATAGTATGCCCAGATGATGGGCAGACTTCCAGCCATGGGTCCTCAGAGGTTTCCTCCACCTGGATTTTTTTCCTCTCCATAGTGCCAGAGGGTCATACTCTCCATGAGCTGGAGGAGGTATATTTTTGAGCCTTCTATTCCCTACAAGTTATTACCTACATACCTACAACTCAAGGGTGGGAATAGAGTAAAGCCGCAAAATGTACTACAAGTTACACAAGCACTATATACCCCATCTCTCCCTATTGCTATTCCACAAACATTGAATAGGAGGGCTTGCCCGAGGTTCAATGTGGGGAATAGCAGCTCCCATAACCTCTACTTAAGCCCTCCTCTAACACACGTCTCTTGCTTAGGGAGTGTTTTTCTGTCCTTCACCATCCCCTTCTCCTCCTTCTCCGGTGCTCTTCTCACCCTTGTTCCTGGGCCTTCTATTCCCTACAAATTATTACCTACATACCTACTACTCAAGGGTGGGAATAGAGTAAAGCCACAAAGCATAATGTAAGTTACACAAGCACTATATACCCCATCTCTCCCTATTGCTATTCCACAAACATTGAACAGGTCATGTAAAAGGGGCTTTAAACATGCAGGGCCACCAAAAGGTTTCGAGTCCAAGTCTGTAAGAAAAGTCTGGTGGTTGCAGTAGACAGGATGGCTTGATGGACTGGTAGTATTAAAATATATACTTTGCCTTTCTCCTCTAGAGAGCTGGTTGAAATCCAGTTCAGGATTAAGGAGGCTAAAAGCTGCCATCGTTTGATGGTTATTTGTAGATATACATAAAATGAGCTGTGGTTGTTGCAGTTTAGTTTCTAATGACCAGTTGTCCAGACCATTAAAAACACCATCACAGCTGGCACAAACTGAAACCTTGCAGTCAGCTTCTTATGAGAGACAGGATAAATGGGTATAGTCTGGGTATAGTCTGTCCTTACCTCTACTGGAGAAAATCCTTCTGGTGTAAAACTAATTCACAATTCCTTAGCAGTGTGTGGAACCTTACTTTATGGTTGCATGAATTATACCTGTCATATAGATAAATACAGGGCTTCATTCTACAGTGCTGTCAATCTGATACCTGCTATAAACACTACAATTATATGTAATATTACACCAAGAGCGTGTTTCCTCATGTGAGGATTAACTTCCATGCTGCTTCCATGCTGTCTAGTGTTGTTATTATTTTGAGCCTTCTTCAACATTTTCCATCTGTTTTTAAGGTTAAGAGACCTTTGGTTATAAATTTATCAATCCATGCTTTCATTAGAGTTGGGCAAGCCAAAACAGACTAAAGCCTGGCTTGAGCTTAGTACCTGACACTGACTTGGCTCAACCTCTACAGGCAGTTGAGAGCCAAGGTCAAGTCAAGCTATTTACGATCAAAGCAAGCATTTTTGCCAGCCTGAGAAGTGGGCACAGTGATGGGAACTTTCAATTCCTTTTGTGAAATCATGAGGGGCACTGTCAGTATCACAAAGAACAGCCTGTAGCAACCATTACTAGGCTCATGAGTTGGCTTGTGGAGTCAAGCAAGACCCCTAGCTCAACTCTGGCTTGGCTCTAGGTGAAACATTCCTGGCCTGCCCACCTCTAGTATTCATCCTAGAAAAGGGTGGGTGTTATTCTGCTAGTGTGGGTCTTTTGTAGAGGAATATGATGTTGTTATCATTGAACACCACCTAAAAAGGCCCATAGTAGAGTTGATCTGAGCTCATTAGTTGAACTGTGATAGGATCTTGGACTTTCCCTGGATAGCTGTATACCCTCATATCAGGTATAGGCCTGTATATTTCTTTTTGGATTTGTACTGTTCCTTGTTTTTAGATCATGTGAGTTTTCTATCATTGCAGGCTTGTATGATTTTTTATTTTATAAAATGGCAAAAAAAGAATCTAGAATCTTCATTGGCCAAAACATATCAGCTGATAGTGGTTTTGCCTACAATATATTTGTACATACTGTAAACCCCTCACTACCAGCCACCTCTGTTAGGAAATTAGTAACTCACACACCAGCTTTTTCAACCAACTCGCCTGCCCTTTTCTCTCTATCTGCTGAATGTGGCACAGCTCATCCCTGGTTCCATGTGATAATGGCGACTGCCTAAAGGTGATCACCGTTATCGCGAAGTCAGAGTGGTGAAAACCTTTTCGGCACTCTGACACCTTTGGTGCATGGAAGAACAATACCGGGGACTTCCCACCCCAGCACCACCCCCTACATCCCCTCCGCCCTCTCCCAGCCCATGCTCACCGTGCTCGCTCCCCCCCCCACGCGCGTGTACATATAGCAACATTCTGTCACTCAATTCACCCACCCCCACATCTGGTCACCCTCCCCTCCCCATTGTCATTCGGGATTTCATCCTGAACGCATTGCCATTTTGGATGGCGCCCTTGTACATGCGTCCACATCACAGGCTACCCTCATCCCCCAACCACAAGGGTTTTCCAGCATGTAATCAGTGGTAGATACCCCATACTACACACCAGATTCTCTAAAAGAGACCAAAATGAACTATTTAATTACTTTTAACACACTATAAAACATCAATTCACTGTTATGATACACCCATACAACTGTCTTTGCCTATTTATTAAAGCTGCTTTTTACACAAATTGCACATGGGCCATTCGAGTCATTTTAGATGTGCAATAAAACCACTTCAGATTAGGGTTTAAAGGATTTAAACTGCATTTTCCAGCAGTGCAAGAACATTTAGCATTTGGGTCTGTGTCCCTTCACCCCGAGACATACATCTCAACTCTTTGAAACCACTTTCTGAAGTGGTCTATTACTTATATATAACAGAGTCATTTCATGATGGAGTGTACTTTATTTTGATTATTGGTTTATACACTAGGTAGGTATATAGAACTTTGACTTGACTCTCAAATGTTCCACAACAGTTTGACTAGCAGTGTTTTCATTTATTATATGGCCTGTAGTAACCAAAAAGTAGATTAGATAACTATTTGATGTTGTAAAAATTACAACCTGTGACTAGGAATAGAACTTATGCATCATAGTCAGCTGCAAACTGATGCCATAAAACAGAGCTATATCAAATGCAGATTTGAAGATTGTGTGAGAGGCCATTTGGCACTGTACATGCCTACTTACAGCAGAATCAGTCTAATTTCTTTCATGGTCACTTGCATATATTTTTTCCTTAATGCTTTGCAATATTGAGGTTTGTGTGATTTTTGTATTTCTTTGAAATCTGGCTTTATTGCCAATATCCTTCTTGAGTAACCATTGCCACTGTGTTTTTGTGCTGAGATTCTTTGCCTATTAGACTGAGTTTCTATTTTGGACTCCCCATAACCCAAACCTGGAAGATCATCATAGGGCTGTAACCCCCTGCCCCCAGTTGAGGTACAGGTAAAGCATTCTGAAGAGTCCCGAAGGACACGTATGTGTTTGTGTCTTCTTTCGTCAGCTTTTTTGGCAGTGTGAGGGGCCATTGGGCAGCATGTTGTGTTGCTTAAAGCAGAACCAGACTAGAGTCATTCATTATAATTTGCATATGTCTCATGATGCTTTGCATTATTGGAGTATGTGGGGTTTTGTATTTATTCAAAACTTTACATTAGTGCCAATGACGTTCCTAGGTAAACCTGCCTCAGCACTTTTGTGCCGAGTTTCTTTCTCTTTTATATCTAAAGAAGAAAATTAAATCCTTATCTATATTAAAGAATGTAATAACCAGCTCTGTGGCGCCGAGTGAAGGGGTTAGCTCGGCACGCTGGTGACCCAGGTTCACACTCCAAGCCTGGGTACCAGGAGTGAAGACTGGTATGGAGGGGCTTCACAAGTGTCCATTGGACGCTACCATCCGGGGGGCGGGGTGGGATGAGCCCGGGCTCCTGGAGGTGGATTGGGGATGAGCTTGGTGGGTGTGAAGCCTCGACACGCTCTCCTGTATGTCGCCATCTCAGGACACCATCCTTATGCAGGCTACTATGTGGGGTGGGCCAAAAAAATGTGAAAATGGGCCCCCTGCTGACTGGATGATGAGTGCCTGGCCTACACCACCACAAAGCCCTGGACAGCCCAGACCAACCCAGTGGTGGCCTCCAGGGATACATAGTTCCACCTGCTGGTGCTTCCCCCTCAAAGGAGAGGGACCCTCCCAACACAGGGATATGTCAGGTTACCCTGGTAAGGTCACAAGACAGGGTCGGGAGATGGGGGTGTGGGGTCGAGGTGGTGGTGTGGTGGGTGTTGACACTCTGAAGGAGTGGCTGGCAGGGGTACTGGGGGAGGAGCATAAATAAATAAAACAAAAACCAAAAAGAAAAGTAATAACTAGACCAAGATACAGTACACAATAATGATTTTGTATAGATCCATGGTTTGGTCCCATCTAGAGTAGTATCTGCTTGTAGTTACTATTCTGGTAGCCAAAAGTAGAAGCTGCACAAGTCTGCTAGATAGTGACTTTACTGGTGAGTAGACAAACATGCCACAATAGTATACTCATGTGGAACTGCTTAGGAGAGCTCTGCTGGTGAGCATCAGTATGGACCAGAGCAGGGAGAGAAATTAAGGACTTGAAGTAGCTGAGGCAGCACTGGCAAGCAGAAGTATGGACCAAAGAATGTAGGTATTGGTAACAGCTGTTGAAATACAGAAATTGTGGCTCTGCTGGTGAGCAGAACTGTGAACTGCAGTAGGTTGCTGCTGCGTGACTAGCTGCTTCTTGTGCCTCTACATATGAGTAGAAATACATACTGTAAATAGGTAGGGAATGGCGGATCATGACTATGGGGTGTTGTGAAAAAGCAGATATTGTAGCTGTACTGTTGTGCAAAAATGCCTACCATGATAAGTAGGGAATGCTGCTGTGTGAATAGTAAGGCTTGTTTGCAGTGATAGTTAAGCTGAATCAAAAAAGTACAAAGGGCTGTACAAGGATATATGATGCAGGAGCATGTGTAAAGCTGATTGAATGGCAGCTTGCTGATGGCAAGCTTTCTTTAGGTTGCAATAGAGGCAGTCTGTCTTTGAATGAAAAAACTGGAGCAGAGGTCATCCTGTAGGGATTTATGTCCTTCTACGTCCTCATACTTTGCCTGTTTTAATTCTTTGCCTTATGGCTGGAATGTGCTGACAAATTGATTCTGGTTGCCCTAAATATGCACCACCAGTGCTTAATATGAAGGGTTGATTTGGCTGAGGGGTTTGGAGACTGGCATTAGGAAGGTCCAGGTTCTGCAGGTGAGCAGAAGTATGAATTACTAGGAGGAGAACAGCATGTTAGTATGCTTGAGCAGTATTGGAATCATGGGAAAGTATGCAAGCAAAGTAGACTACTAGAGCCTTTAATATGCTCACCATTGCTCAATGGAAATAACCTCTGATATTGTACATTGTAAAACTTGGCATGAACAAAATCCATTGTAGCTGAATTAAACAGATATGGAGCAGAAGTCTGGTAAGGAGACATTTGCTTCAGGCAGCTTGTTTAGCTTGCCTAATTCAAGTTAATGATAGCGAACGTGATCTGGTGAAAAGTATATGGCAGCCTGTCACAAAAATAGTGCTTCAGCAGCTTGATTGGCAGGAATTGAAGCTTGAAGGTGCATGCTAATGAAGACATCTATAGTAGGCAGAGAGCTAAGATGAAAAGACAGACTGCTTCAGGCTGCTTGTATGCCAGTATTGATGGACAATTTGAGTTGTTGGCCGGACGGTACTAGACTAGGCAGGAAGCAGGATTTGGATAGATTTGAAAAGCTTGCGAAAGCAAGGAATGCCATGTAGTGGGTGATGTAGAGAAGCCCAGTTAGGGAATTGTGGTGTTACATGCTGCTCTGAAGTATGAGAGCTGACTCCTGTATGTGGCTTGTGAGGGAAAAGGACCACAGCATGTGGCTTGCAAGAAAGGAAGAGAGAGGCCACAGGTAGCAGCTGCATGTGGCTAGAAAGAAAGGGTCATTGCATGTGGCTTGCATAAATAAGCTGTCCACTGAATATGGCTTCTGTGGAAGAGAAATGCCACTTAAAAGCTTCTGTAAATGAAACAGCTGCTATGCACTTGCATGGGGAAAGAAGGACACTTTGAGGAGGTGCAAGCTGTTTTGAGCAGCTGCAAGACAGATGCAGGATGAGCTTGGGGAGTCCAAAATGAGACAGACTCTGACAATGGGCCAAAAGAGTGAGTTAGGACCACTGTGACTGGTGGTGCAATGGAAAAGCAGTGCTCACCAGGAGGATCCACTGAGCCCTCGGCAGAGGGCCAGGCAGCAGGAGGTTAAAATGCCCAACCACCAAAGCTGACAAGGAACAGGTGACAGCAGACTACCAAATGAGGCATCAGGGAATGGACAAAAAGGCTGCCTAAAAAAGGGACAAAAACAAATGGAGTAAATGGCCAAGCATGCACAGGATGCAAATGAGAGCCCGGAGGGCTGGGCGAGCCAGACTCTATATAGAGGAAGTGAGCAGAGCTTGATTCCGATACCCAATTAACCCCAGGCATAGTCTTCTCAGTTCTGCCCATGGATTTGATAAAGGAATGAATTAGAGGAACTAAATGTTCTCTTTCTTCCCCATTTTTATATATTCCTAAAATTATTTAACCTTCATCAGTTAAAGTCCAGAAGAAACGAGTCACTTGCTGTGTTACTGAAGTTGTTACTTCCATTCCCATGCAATCATAATTCTAGCTCAGGAAGTTATTTCAGATCATAGCAATGGCAGTGAGGTAATGAAAATGCAGAAGGAAAAATAAACTTGCCATGCTGTCACCATCAAAATATTAACTAGAAGTAGATGTTACATAGAAAGAGATTAGGGACAGACGAAGAAAAAGAAAGATGTGAGACAGAGACAGCATGTGTGTGTGCACGTATGCACGCATGTGTGTGTGTGGAGGGCTACTAAGAAAAAAGAGATAGAAGACATTAATGGAAGGAGCTGTCAGTGGTGGCTGTAGTGATCAACTAGTAGTGCCACAGAAGACTAGACAAAGCCTGTAAAGCCTGTGGTGAGGGAGTCTTTTGCAGTGGCCCAGAATGCTGTAGCCACACAGTGATCAGTAACGGCAAGGAGAAACAAAGGGGTAAAACATTATGGGGGAAGGGCAAGAGAGGTCATCATCAGGCAATCCCATCACCTGTATGACAAAGTTCAGCTTGTGCCATTCATGTAGGGGTGGAGGCCCTGGGGGTTATTACATTAACCCACCCCCTGAGTGCCTTACCATGATTATAATATACAGTAAATTGGTTAGAGGTGCAATCTGTTGCATGTTGGGCAGCAGCTGATGATAAAACACATTTATGTTAAGGAAGTCTTCACCCTATACTGCATAGACTTGGCATGATTGGCAGCCTAGTACAGGAAAAAGACTGGGCTACCCAAAATCAAGAGCTGCTGCCATCAGGCGTGAAGACACCTAAACTAAGGCAGGAAAATTCTGGATTAAATTTTAAAATCACGTACTGCACGTTGCATTTATTGACACATTAAATAATGATTAAGCAGTTAATGTGATCAATAAACTCTACGATGTATCCCACAGTCCAGGAGAAAAGCTGTTGAACTGCAGACTACCAAACTCCACTGCATGTCAAGGCTAGAGATCCTGCATAGAATAACCTTGCCTGCAAAGCTGGTGCAAAGTGGGACACTTAGTACAACACTCAGCTGAGTTTCCTGGCACATGGTCAATTTCACCTAGCACATTTTTATTAAAAATAGATATACCACCCCATCCGCACCTTCATAGCACCAGCACAACTGTCCTCCAGCAGCTCCATAAACCATGCCCACTATCTTCCCCCACATGAGTGCCCATCAAAACTGTCCCCTACTTCAAGAAAGTACATATTTTTTTTCCGTTTAATTACCCTGGATAGCCCAGCTGAGCTGTAACATCTCATTTACAGTGGGGTCCTAATTCTACCCATTTCAGCATTTACATGGCCTGGAGTACTGGGAGTTTTAAGTGACTTTACCAAGGTCAGAAACTAAGAATTTTGGTTTTAATGGGGTTTTAACCTATGATCTCTTGATTTCCAGGCTGAGGCTCTAACCACTAAGCCACACAGCCACTATTCAGAGCTAGCTACACATACATGCACAAATACATGTACGTGTGCATTTCCTGGGCTAGTGGGAAAAGCGTATTATACGTAATGCACTTAATAATCCATTATTGGGGAGGTTAATCAGGTGGTGCAACTACATAGGTAACATGATTTGCATTTGTTCAATGTTAAAGATCCAGTACAGCCAGTTCTTAAGTGCTATTTTGTTATGGACATCAGGGTCCTTGCTACTCTTCTGTAGTGGTTGTTCTGATGGAGATAAAAGATTCTATGGCAGGAGAAGATGATAATATCCAGTGTTTGAACCCACATTCTCCTTTTCAGTAAAACATGTTCCAATGCAGTTGTCCATGGTTGTGTGTGAATGCTGTATAAATGTAATAGTTGCTGCTACAGTATGCTTTTATGCTCATGTACAGTCCCTGCACTGTCTGTAACTCATTAAGTGGAGCATAAAGTGTGTTGACATACAAGCAAGTAATGGCACACAAAAGGGTGCTGAGGCATTGACTGTTTCATTGGAGCACAACCAACAAATGCTGGTGTGTGTTAATGCGCTTATGAAATGGGTATTGCTAAAAATGTTGCTGCATGAAACGTGAAAGTGAAACTGTGTCTTCACTGTTGATGCTTTCGCTGACAACAGAGAAGCACAAATCCCACATTTTCTTTTTTTTTTATTCTTTTATTCATTACAAATCGGGTTTACAACCTTTGAGTCAGAGACTCATTTACAAAGGCACCTCGTCGCTAGTGGGGGGGGGCAGACATCAAGACAGTTCTTACAGTGCAGATTAAAACAGAGGATAACATTACAAGTGCAGTAAAAGGAACATTTTACATAAATATACTTAGGTTACATAATGTAGTAGTTTGTGTGTTACTTGGGTTACATAATGTTACAAAATTGTGAGTTACACTCAAGGATATAGTAGGTCCTCAGAGAAGACAGTGGATTACATCCCTGTTTGGACCTAGTAGGGAAGGGGTAGGTCTGGGGGAGGGAGAGGCTGTCCAGTGGACTTTGTCTAGCCAGGGGGCAAGGCAGGCAGGAACCACAGGTTACATCAGGGGGTTAGTCGCACTTACAACAGCGGGTATTAAAGATATGGTTCCAAAGGGCTGTTTTGAAGGAGCCAATTTTTGGCAATTTGGAGATGTAGCTAGGGAGGGAGTTGAACCAGGTGGGGGCTCGGTAGAGGAAGGATCTCTGGGCAAGAGAGGTCTTTGTTCTGGGCACCTTGAAAGTGGCATTAACAGAGCTACGGGTGGTGACGGACGAAGATGGCTGCTGTAGGGAGGTGGAGACCCCTGAGGGGGAGAGTCCTAGCAGAGATTTCTTAGCGAGAAGGCAGGTCTGGTAGAGCAGTCGCTCCTCAAAGTTGAGAAGATTGGTGGTAGTATACAGAAGGCAGGTGTGAGTTCAGCTGGGGGCACCGGTCAGGATCCTATAGGCCTTACTGATGGAGAGTTGGATTTTGGAGAGGGCAGTGTTGTCAGCTGCAGCATAGATGGGTAAGCCATAGTCCACGAGGGACAAGACAGAGGAGGTGATGACCAGTCTGAGGGCAACCTGAGGCAGGCAGTCCCTGTGCCGGTATAGCAGGCCAATCCGAGAGTTAATGGTGGCTGACAGAGCATTAATGTGGATGTGGGAGGAGAGGGCATTATCGAACATGATGCCTAGGTACTTGATTGTGGTCACTTGTTCTAGTGGGTACAGAGTGCTGGGGATAATCAAGAGAGGGGTATTATTAGCTTTATTTTGGTGGTGGGAGAAGAGCATTGATTTGGTTTTCTTTAGGTTAATGACCAGTCTGCAGTCTCCGAACCAACTTTCGGCTTGGTTGTAAGCTTGCTGGAGGGATAATTGGAGGGAGGTGGGATTGAGATGTGAGGCAATGAGGACTGCATCATCAATGTAGAGGAGCATTTTACCAGTACATGAGCTGGGAAGGGTGTTGAGGTAGAGACTAAAAAGTATTGGACCCAGGATGGAGCCCTGAGGGACCCCGGAGTGAACGGGAAGAGTGCTGGAGAGGGAGCTGCTGATCTTGACATGCTGGGATCTAGTACAGAGGTAGCTAGAGAACTAGGAAATGGGACCACCAGAGAAGCCAAGTTAGTGGAGAGAGTCGAATAGAAGCAGATGACAGGCAGTGTCAAGGCCTTGGAGAGGTCCATGAACATTACTCCTGCAAGGCTGCCAGAGTTGAGAGCAGCATGCAGGTGTTGGGAGAATTCCAGGAAAGCCATGGTCATACTGTGTCCTGGGTGGAAACCGTGCTGCTCTGGGCACATAATGTCATACTTGGTTAGTTATTCAGACAGCTGAATCAACACCACTTTTTCAAGGGCTTTGGAGTGTGGGGGGAAGATGGAGATAGGCCAGTAATTGTTGGGGTTGGATCGGTCCCCACTCTTATGTATGGGTGTGATTTCAGCAGTTTTCCAAGCACTTGGGAACTGACTCAGGCAAAGAGACTGGTTTAGAAGGTCAGTCGGGGGACTAGAACCATACGGAGGATCCTGGAGTCAAGGGGGTCACTGCTGGGGTTATTGCTGCCTAAGGCTTTTAGCATGTGCAGCCTGGCTTCTTGGGGGGATAGAGTGCGCAGGTAGAATGGTGGGCAATGCAGAACCAGAGGGAGAGAGGTGGGGATTGGGTCAAAGAAGCTGCTGGGGAGGACCGAGCTTAGGTCAGAGAAGGCAGTGTTAAGACAATCGGCTATGAGGAGTGGATCTGTGGTGGGGGTGCCATTGATGGAGATCTGAGATGGTGTGGGGGAGCGGGACTTCCCATTTTGCTCTTTCATATTATCCCAGAAGGTCCAGGCTGAACCCCAAGTGGAAGTGAGGGTGGTCTGGTAGTGCTCTGCCTTGGCCCGCCTAATGGCCCAAGTGCACTTATTGCATTCTGCGTTGTAGTCCTGTCTGTCAGATGCCTTTCCAGATTCTACAGTAATGTGCCAAGTGTAATGTGCTCAACAATGAACTGTGTTCACAAGTGAAATGTAAAGCAGGATGTTTATTGTATGAGCCTCATAGGTAGTACTTGGGCTACCTACAAAAGTGCCAAACAGGGTTGTGCTGATATAAACGTAATGTTTTCAAGCACTGACAGCCATTCAGACTGCAGCATTTGACCAACCTATGTAATAATGTACATTTATTTATTTATTTATTTTATTTTACTTTAAAATTGATAACCAGAAAAAGCACAGTGAGCCAAGGCTTGTTCCCAGGTGTGACCCGGAGGGATGGGGGTACAGAAGGATTGACACAATGAGTATGCAATTCAGCCATTGAAGTAGAAACAAATAAGTGGCAACAACAATAAAATAAATACATTACAATATTTGCATATTAGCTGTCAGAGGTAGGGAGTAGCAATTAGGAGATTAAAAAGCAATGCAACATTAAGGCAAGAAGAAACGAACAAGAGTGGTAACTGTACTATTTATAGCATCACAATATTTACATATTCATTGACAAAGGAAGGAACAGCAATAGGACAGACCTGAACTGAGGGAGGATGGTTTATGTGGTGAGCTGGGAGGAAGAGGAGGAGGAGAAGCTAAGAGAAGAGGGGTAGCAGTCACAGGGTAGGGGAGGGATGATCTTAATTTGGCACTTAAGATCAGGGAAGGAGAGGGAGTTATGGAGGGGGGAATGTAGCTGATTCCAGAGGCAGGGGATATGGGAGGAAAAGGCAGAGACTCCAGAGGAGGAGTGACGGTGGGGGATTGAGAAGGAGCAGGGGTGGCAAGACCTTAGTGAGTAGAAAGGAACAGGGGCTGGAGAGAGGAGTGAGGAGAGATATGGTGGAACGAGGTTGAACCAGTACTTGGTGTCATAAATTCGCTCAACTGGTCAGCCCTCTACTCCCAAAGTGCCAACCTCTGAGCGTATGATTTGTGGACAGTGAACAGAACAAGGTAACCCTCTTGTCTGTTTTGTGGGTTCGAGTCACCTTAGTCTCAAGTTCTGGAGGGATTCAAACTGATAACCTCTTGTTAGCATGCCCAATTATCAGGCTCAGATAATTCTGTCTTCAGGGGGCCAGATATCTTTGCCTACGGGCACCTAACCAGGTCTACAAAATGAATTCTTAGCAGTCTATGCAAGACTTTAGAGAACTCTATCCGTTTCCCGGCTTGGTATATCAATAAGCCCATACACAGTGTTAACTGTAACCTTTAAAAGCTTCACTTAAATAAAAAGAAATGTCAAGGCACTCCAGGCAGTTTCCATTTTAAAATATGTATCTTTACTTTAAAATAGGAAAACAGAAAATATTACAGAACAAAATATCCCAACACATACAGCCTTAAAACAAACAGGTAAAAGTGCAGATTCCTACAAATAATAACATTTAGACTAATCTTTGTCTAAAGTCCTTACTTCAGTGCTTTGAAGTTCCTCTGCTCTCAGTCAGAATTATGAAAGTGTGTCTGTCAAGGTTTTCTCAGTATGTTTTAAAACCAGTCCTGAGCCGGCCCTCTCGCTGAGGTCACCAAACTCCGCCTTGGTGTAACAAAATCTATATTTTTTGTAACACCAAGATGGCCTGCTAAGGTATTTAAAAAAATAAGGGATAACATAATAAATCTCTTCTTATGTTTGACTGGTCAGAACCAGTTTGTGCTTTGCTTTACCCACGCATCAAAGTATCTTTGATATAAGTGACTGTATTCAAAGCAAAAGTGTATTTGACTCCTTAATTCCAGCTGGGCTTTGGTATCTACACATCAAAGGTCTCTTTGATGAAATTAGCTGGTTTCCTGGGCTGATACTAAAAGCACATGCATGCTCCTTCCATTATGACACCTAGAGCAAAATCAAAAGATTTCCCTGGGGATGTTATGAATGGCTAATTTCACTTCCTGGGATCAAAGCAAATTGACAAGATAATTGCACCCCAGATATCTGCAGTGTAACAATGTCCTGTCCTTTGAACTTATCACGGGGGGGGGGGGGGTTGAAGTGTTAGCTTCAGCAGCCAGCACCTCCCTTTGCCACAGTCCATCATACATTAATTTCTTATATTTACAACAAAATATTATACAGGAATCAGAACCAGCTTTCCAGGTGTGACACTTGGCAGTCAAAGTTAAAGAGTAAATGTGCCTCCTGTGTGAGAGGAGGGAAAGGTTTAGGGTGAAGAGTAGGGTACAATGATGAGTCCAAGGAATGGAGTTAGGGGAGTTAGTAGCAAAGCTGCAGAATGCAGTAAGGATGGTGTCAAGATGGGAGAGGGAGGTGGCAGAGGCTGAAGCATAGGTAATATCACGGTAATCAAATAGAGGGAGTATGGTTTGGGGTACTAGGATATGGTGAAGATGAAAAGAGATGGAGTCTTTGTTTTGAAAAATCACACCGAGTTTGGGGCACAGCTTAGTGCAAACAGAGTCATGTGGATGGAGAAGTTGAAGTGTTGATCAAGCCATAGGCCAGGGTATTTGTAGGATGAGACAGTGTCTAAAGTGGATCCATCCAAGGAGGAGAAGAAGAAGGGGCGATATGGAAGTTTAGCTAGTTTATGGGCTGTCCCAAAAGCCGTGGAGACTCTTTTCTTAGAGTTGACGTTAAGACTGTTGTCTTGAAACCAGTGGAGGACCTGGTTGAAATCAGACTGGAGGGCAGAGTAAACTGTGTCAGGGGAAGGACCACAGGCATAGACAATGGTGTCATCTGCATAGAGGTGAATGTTAGTGTGCAGACAAACTTTGGGGAGGTCGTTTATAAATAGAGAGACGAGAATTGGACCTAGAATTGATCTTTGCAAGGATGGGGAGGGGAGGTGACTCTGAGTTTCCCAGTGAAAGAGATTGCTGTCTGCCACAGAGGTAAGAGTTGAACCAATTAACTGTGGTGGAGGAAGCCAGGTCAGCTGAGTGGAGCTTTTGAAGAAGGAGCGGGTGGGAGACGGAATCAAAGGCCTTGGCAAGGTTTATGAAAATCACTGCTGTGACATGAGACAGTGTTCATAAGCAATAATACTCAACAGGGTGGGTGGTATTGGGTTATACTGGACTGCCCAGGGGTGTAATGAGGCCCAACGCTGCAGGCGGAGAGCCTCATAGCCCTTGGAAGTTCAGGTATAGCCCAATACTGCCCACCCTGGAAGGTATTATTGCGCTTAGAAAATGGGTTACATGTTGAGAATATGCAACAAAGTGTTAAAAATGTTTTAAAAGCTACAGAAAATGTAATAAATCTCAATAAAAAAATGCATTTTGTTGTAAAATAGTCCATCTACTGGTAGCACTGCCGGTAGAGGGTGCTACACTATTTTTTTTATTTCTTTTTGCTATCCAGTACAGTACTTTTTTTTTTCAAATTTAACAAACTTTATTGAACTTGATTAGAAGGAGGCAGTCAATGATCACAAAAAGGACAACTGATACATAATATACAGGCCAATAATAGATGACAATCACTAAGCTAAGTATCCATGAGTCAATAACAATTGGGACAAAGTAAACCAGAACCATGAGTTATTCCAATAAAGTTATAAAACACTGTTCCCACCCATCCCCCCTCCCACCCAAAACCCAAGGAAAAAGAACCTCCCCATCCCTTTCTCCAGAGACTGAGCTAATCCCAAATGTAGCGAGAACAGTAGCAGGTGGGGTGCGACAAAAAATGGAACCTCATAGTCCTGGAAAAAAAAAAAAAGGATATCAGACTAAGAAGCAGGTCTGGACACAAACTATCCCAACCTTTCACAGGGCAATGAGGCGTTATAGTCCCAAGTAACTGACCGTCACCCAAACCCGAGGATTAACAGAGTATAAAGGGGTTCCCATACCCGAGTATATATTTTTTTGGAGTCTAACATATTTGCAATAATATGTTCAGCTGGCAAGGCAAAAAGCATTTCCCAATACCATTCCACTTAAGTAGGGATAGTGTGATCGCACCAGTGCTGAAGAATAACTTTCTTGGCACAGGCCAATGTTAAAGCAACATGAGGTTCTTGATTACCAATTAAAGCCCCAGCAAAACCTCCCAGGATGCAAATCTTGGGTGTGAATGCCTGATCAAGCCCCAACAAAGGATCCAGGTGCTGTTTAATATCTTCCCAGAAAGGCACAACCCTTTCACAAGTCCAAAAGTTGTGAAGTAGTGAACCTTGCTCCTTCTGGCACCTGGTACATAAGTCCGATGCCAGCTTACCCATTCTGTGAAGTTTAATCACAGTATAAAACATGTTATGTAAAATTTGGAGCTACATGAAATGACACCTGTCCCCCACATGCCTGGGAAGTCCAGTATTAGTTTTTTTTAACTTACTTTTTCTTGATATAGGCAAGTTATTCTTCATTACTTTAGTGTGGGCACTGTGATCGCAGTCAGGAAAGTGGCATCGATAGTGCAGTTCTTTCAGCTCATAGCACTGTAGAAATTATGGCAGCGGACAGTAGCACTGAAAAAATGAGGAGACTGCAGGACAGGCCATGTAATAACTGAAGGCAGGAAGGCTTTGCTGAAGTGGGCTATTGGCTGCCATGATTTTAAAATACGAGCAGAGGCGAGGGAGTTGCACAGCGACAGTTCTACAACAAGATGCTAGCAGTAAGAAGCAATGTCCAGGGGTGTATGAAGAGGTGGGCAGTCCCACTGCACCATTGTCACTTTCATTTTTTTAATAAAGTAAGAAGAGCTGTCAGTCAGCAATTAGGATCTGTTGTGAGGAATCCTCCTCCCATGACCCACCCTTCAGTGAAAATAGTAGCTCCAACTCCTGACTCAATTTGACCAATAATGGAGCCAGGGTGAACTGGGTAAGCTGTGTCTAGTAACGCTTAGCATGCGACGTGCTAGCGCTGCACATTTCAACAACAAAAACTGTTTTATTTTAATAAATTGTAACATTGTTTGCAAAAAAGATCATAGTGTCTGCCACATGTTTTGTTTGAAGAAGGGTTTGCTATGTGGCTTAACAGATGATTTTACTAGAGACAGGGGGAGGGAGGGCTGTATCTCTTGCAAAAAGAGTGAACAACATGGTGGCTATGAGTTTAAAAAACACAGTATTTTTTTTATACAGTGAGGGGGAAAATTTAAATAAAAATGACCTAGTGTGTGCCACTTCAGTACAGAGACTGCAGTGTGTGTGTTTGGGAGGTGGGGGATGTTCAGTATCTCAGTAAAATGATAAAAATATGGCATCAAATTTCAAACTGAAAATTCTGTTGGCACAAGGATTTGGAATGTAATCAGACAACAGAGACGGGAACTCATTGTTTCCTGGCACACACAGGTTTGGAAGCCTCTGTATGACCAATTGAATGTGGAGAAAGCTACTGTTAGGTTTGTTTTTTCTGGAACTGCCTTGATATCATGTGGGAATGAAGCATTAATTTTGAATCCATTGAGCCAAAGACTCATGAAATAGCTTTCAGATTTGCTACTAAATGTCCTTGTGATATAACATGTCTTTTGTGCTTTTGTTTTTCAGATCTACATTGTTCCGGAATGCTAGGAATGGCATCAGGCCTCATTTCAGATAATCAAATCATACCTTCCATTAGTACTGACCAAAACTGGATACCAGAAAATGCTCGCCTCTTAACTAGCCGGTCAGGATGGATTCTGTTGAAATCTTCTCAACCATTCACCAACCACTGGCTTCAGATAGACCTAGGAGAGGAGAAGATTGTCGAGAGGCTCATTATTCAGGGTGGCAAGCACCATGACAAAAAGTTGTTCATGAAGAGATTTAAGGTTGGGTATAGCAGTAATGGATCAGACTGGAAGATGGTCATGGATGATATTAAAGGAAAAGCAAAGGTGAGATACACATGCGGTGTCACTGATTGATACAGTGTAACTTTTTCTTTCAATGTTGTTTTTTTCTAATCAGTATTCTTTTAGTTCAGCAGTATTTTTCTGCAGCACATTATCTAAATGGAATAGCAATTATTTAATTTGAATACGGCAATTTTTATTTAGGGTAGAGTAGGCACTTCAATGTGAAACTCTGATGTTTGATAACCTATAACTTATCCATCTCTAGATCTAGGGACCTGAAACTTGTCATGCATGCTCTCCCTGGCAGGATATCAGATTGCCCCAAATCTTGTGGAAATCAGTTTAGTAGCTATAAAGTAAGAGTGAGGTCAAACCCAAAAATATTCATTTTAAGACACTTTCTTTTGTTCAACTATAACTAAAAAAAATCTTAGATTTGAAACCTGATACATTTGGGTTCATTAAATCCTGACCAATGGTGGTGTTTTTGGTGTTTTGAGAATTAAAACGTTAAAAATTGGTTGGCCTGCCATCGCAGTGGTGGCACTACCACTAGCGCTGCCGATGATTTGAGTTCAGGAACAAGCCTCAGTCGTCAGCTGGTCAGCCGGGGGGGGGGTAGGATTGAGCATCCCAGGGACTGCTGTCCTCCTATGGGGAGGGAGTGGCATGACTTGTAGAAGGCAAGCCTTAGCCTGAAAATCCCAAACAGTTGCAGATAACACACTTCCCCAGATGGGCTCTGTACACTGCGCTGTTCCTTTATTCTAGTTAGTTTAAAGGGCCACACCTACATGTTTGAGATTTGAGCTTTTTACTTGTCTATGTGTAACTATTATAGTTCTTGTAAATTGTGTACAATCAAACATGAGTGAATGGACTGCAACCAAGGTAGCACAGTGCCAAAGTCAAACAGTAATAATTGCATAGAAAAACGTGACCTGCACCTGTGAAAAAAGCTCACTTAGAGTGAAATGCATTAGGGACAAGTACTGATCCCTTGTACTTTGGACTTTGAGGCTGCTACACTGTTTGGACTGTGAAGTTGGATTGCCTTTTTGCTACTTTGCACACATTCTGCACCTGGATTGCTTTGTTGCTTTTATCCTATATTTAATAAAGAAGTTGCTGGCTCGGTGGCACTGAGGGTTGAGGCGCTGGATGCTACACCTCTCTCCATGCCGGCAACCCGAGTTCGGGAATGAACTCGAGTTGTCAGGGGTTGGCAGGGGAAGAGAGGGTTGAGCGTCTGGAGGACTGCTCTCCTCTCCTGGGTAGGGTTGGGGTACAACACCTGCTACATTACCAACCCCAGTGGAGGCTGGGGAAGCAGTGATCAGGGGGCCTCAGTAATGGGGATTGGGCAATGATGAATGTTGTACAGGTGCACACGGGAGCATACGCACCACACGCTGGATGTCATTGCACATCTGCGCCTGAAGGGGTACACAGAATGGAAAAACCTTCACGGCAGACACATGAAGCCAGCAATGCTTGACCGGCCCCTGGGCCAAACAGAGCCCAACATAAGTCAGGGCAGGGATTCTAGGGTGATGTGGTCTCTCCTCCCAGTCTGCCTCCCGCCTGTGGGGCCTCTCTGTGGGGGTAAGCTATGGTACTCCCCATCCTGCAGTCACTGTGGAGGCTGGCTCAGTGGGGGCTTGTTGAACAACCGCGTACATGGCCGATGTGGAGTAAGTACCCCCCCTACCGCCCGCGAGAGCATAAATAAAGCTGACAAAAAGAAAGAAAGAAAGAAAGAAAGAAAGAAAGAAAGAAAGGAAGAAAGAAAGAAAGAAAGAAAGAAAGAAAGAAAGAAAGAAAGAAAGAAAGAAAGAAAGAAAGAAAGAAAGAAAGAAAGAAAGAAAGAAAGAAAGAGACTGTATTAAGTAGTGCTGTTTCAGTCCTGTATAATTTCTTGGGAGTCAACATTTATCTTGGAAAAGCCATTAACTTACAGGTGCTGGTCTCTTTTGTTCTATGCACCCATAAATTGTGTGCAGTAAACTGTGTATCCTTGTTTTCATGGAGACTGGTGTCCTTCTTGTCTTTTGAAATAATTTCTAAGCCTGCCTACATTGGCTGTTCCCTTTCAGTTGATCATTTTGAATTAATGAATAGGGCATCACTGATTTCATCATTTTTGCTTGCTAACTGATATATTACTTCAGAATTCCTATGCATTCTAATTCTGTCAGCAGTCTAAGGGTTAAGGGTCCATACTGACCAGTTAAAAGGGGGTTGATATCTGGGTATGAACCCTTTGAGATAGTTGACATTTTAGCTGCAAACCTGACTGAATCAGTTGTGTGAGGTTGGCTATCTTGTCAGAAAGAGAGAGTAAAACTTCATGGGCTTCTTCCTTGTTCAGAATTAGCTAGCAGTGAATTGCTTAAGTGGTGTGATGGTCTCTTGTTATCTAAGTATAGTTATATACTGCACTGTCTGAATGTATACTATCTATTTAGCCTCAATAATGGATTTCGATAGTGCACCATGCATTCCTGTTCTGTGGATATTTAAGCAATAAGGCATTACAGGGTGTGTGTTATTGTGGGGTAATGGCACATCTCAGTAAGTGAGGTTTGGATGTGGCCTAGCTGAACTTCAGCAAGACCTCTGACACTGTGCCACACAGGAGATGAGTGAAAAACTAAGCAGCCTGAAGGCTGGGGAGAAAGTGGTAGGTTGGGTATCAAACTGGTTGATAGCTAGGAGGGTGATGATAAACTGCAGACAGCTGGGGAACAGAAAAGTGACTAGTGGGTTGCTACAGGGATCAGTATTCAATTGGGTCCTCTTCAATGTCTTCAAAAGTAACATTGCTGAGGAACTGGAGGGAAAGATGTGCCTCTGCAGATGACACAAAAGTCTGCAACAGAGCGCACACGTAGGAAGGGTTGAAGAGAGTGCAAGGGAATCTGGGGAAATGAGAGGAGTGGTCTATGGTGGCAGCTGGGTTGCAGTCCCAAAAAGCACAAAGTCATGCACCTGAGGTGGGGAAATCTGGGAGCTTTGTATAAGATGTGGTAGAGGTACTGAATGTCTCCATGCAAGAACGCTACCTCAGGGTAGTTATATCAGATGGCCTCAAGGTAGCAGAGCAGTGTGAAAAGGTAGTAGGCAAGGACAGTAGGATGCTGAGGTGCATAAGGAGGGGGAATTTAGAGCAGGAGGAGGAAAGTGGTGCTGCCACTGTATCACTCACTAGTTAAACCCCACCTACAGTACTGTGTCCAGTTCGGGAGGCTGCACCTCCACAAGGACATTGACCAGGTGAAAGCGGTCCAGAGGAGGGGTACCTGAATGGTGTAGGGGTTGTATGAGAAGCCATATGAGGAAAGGCTGCAGAAACCCACCATACATGCCCTGGAGGAGAGGAGAGCAAGGGGGGGGCATGACTGTGACTTGTAAGTACATCACAGGAGTGAACAAGGTGTAGTTGGGGAGTCTCTTTCAGAGGAGGAAAAGTGCCAGAACACAGGGGCATGCAATGAAGCTGTGGGGGGCAGATTTTAAGAGGGATGTGAGGAAATAATTTTTCACTGAAAGGGTGGAGGACACCTGGAACAGCCTGCCAGAAGAGGTGGTAGGGGTGAAAAGAGTGGGGGGCTTCAAGTATGTGTGGGATAGGCACACAGGTATAGTAGGTAGAGAAAAGGGTGGCGAGAGGAATGCCAGAAACCAGATAAGGTTCAATGTATTGGAATAGGCAGGGAAAAATAGGGCAGACTGGATGGGCCAACTGGTCCTTTTGTGCTGACAAATATTATTTTTCTATTATGCCACCCCTAATTACCTTGTTGTGTTTATAGAATAGTTTCTCTTATTTGTAGTTTAAAAACTGAGTAAAATGGTTCAGAAAGTTATATATTCCTTACCTGTGCTGTTTTTTGTTTTTGTTTGTCTTTTTATTCCCTCCACCGGATGGCTCTCCCTCAGTTCGGACCCCCCCCCCATCTCCATCACCCCGACATCCACTGGGACTTACCTGCTAGCCAGTACCCCCAGGTGTTGCTCCCTCTTCAGTGCTGATGGGGTCCTCCTAGCCCCCGTCAGGAACCAGATCCAGTATTTGGACTGCTGAGCCCAGCTAGTTGGGTGCCGGGCCTGCAAGGGTTGGGCGCCATCTTCCCACGGGTAGGTGTTTTCCTCCCCTTTTTTTCTTCCCCTGGTACAGAGGAAGTGGCATAAAATGACATCAGTGGCCAAGATGTGTGCATTCCTGTATGGAACAGGCCAAGCATCTGCCCCCATTTTGTCCCCCCCCCAAGTAGTGTGGTCCTAAAGTGCTGCCCCCAGCCACTACTAGGGCTAGGCTGGCACTGGTCACTGGTCACTGGTCCCATCCCTCCCCAGAAGAGAAGAGCAGTCCCTTGGAGACTCAAGCCTCCTTCCCCCTCAGCTGGCTCTCTAACTCCCAAGCTTGCTATCAAACTCTGGTCATTAGCATCATGAGAGATAGCGCTGCTACTGCACTAGTGGGCCAGCTCACATGTGCTGTTGCACTAGAATAATGGATGGTTATGTGAAAACATCTCACCAGTCAGAGGTCTTGCTTTCTCTTACTCATTTTCTAATTCCCCATAATCAACCTATCTTAAACCGAGTGGATATTGTCTGCACAACTCTAGTAAAGGGCAGAATTGGGCCAAATTTCTATTCAAGACAGCATCTAAATCAGAATACTTACTTATTGGCTAAAATCATCAGTATGAGTATCAAAACATTTCCAAAAACACCCTGGCTACTTTCTGTGTGGAAAAAAAACTTAAAGAATGTGGGTTAGGCTGTGTTCTCTGTGATTTATATTCTTTGTGATTTAAAAATAATACTTTCAATTATTTTAAGAAAATATTTAAATTCAGGATCACAGACATAGCAAAATAAGATAGGATATGGCAGGGTGAAAATTACTTCATACAGTCCAGTTTTAGCCAGTATAGCTAATGGAGAACAGAAAACAAAACTCATGAAACTAAAGAATCTCTGGTTTTAATAGAAGACCCAGGAAACGCTCTTTGTTAGATATAAATTCCAGACATGTGATAGAAACTTCCTTAGAGATTTTTTTGAAAAGTCTGGTAATATTAATCCAAAATGTTGTGGTGAAGGGGACCAGGAAGACATCCGCCACATGTATCGTTCTTTTCTAAATGGTATTCTTCTCCTAGGGCACGCCATCTTGATGAGATAGTGTCTAAACTTCATATGAACCATACACACATGTTGAAATGTTTTAATTCTGATTCAGTGGATGTTCTTTTCACATTATCAGATTGTCTTTGTAATGAAATCTAATAATAAGGCAACTAAGGAAATTAAAAACATATCATTTAGGTTAAAAGTCTAAAACGTGCTTGACTACTGTCACATTTTGTAGGTGTTTGAAGGCAGTAACAACTATGACACCCCTGTATTGCAAACACTTGATCCCTTGTTAACCCGGTTCATCCGAATCATTCCAGACAGAGGATCACCACATGGACTGGCACTGCGGATGGAAGTGCTTGGATGTGATACTGAAGGTAAGTACACTGGTACTGTGGTATGTACCAAAGAGCGCTGTCATGCCAGCTAAAATCTTATTTTTTTTCTGTGCTTGTTCTCTCAGAATATGAATTTAGTGGAGTATAATTTTCCCCCGGGATGGCTGCACAATTTGAAATTTTCATTCCAATTGAAAACTGACTAGAACACAGGGTGGTTTCCACAGGGACCTCTTAATGGGTCTATAAACCCTGTTTTCCTACCTTGGATCAAAATAGCTGAATGGCTCCACCTCAGTCTCCAGGTCTGAGGTATTGCATTCCACACCTGACACGTCTATCTTGGCTAGCAGTATAGCCTAGAGATTAGAGTAACAAGCTGTGAATAACCTTGGTACATACAGCAGACTTGGATTTGATTTTCACAGCCTCTACTTGCTTACTGTGTGACTCTGAGCTAGTCACTAACCTCCACAGTGCTCCTAAGTTGCTCCTAGAAGCAGGCACTTGTGGCTAGTGGGCCTTACCCGGTTACCAAAGAATAGAGAAAAATGTATCACAGAGCAAGAACAATTTATAAAATGCAGAATATTAACAAGAATAGACACTTAGAGCCAGCTCAGTGGTGATGAGTGCTGAGGCACCTGGCATACCCTACCTTTTCCCACACCAGTAACCCAGGTTCGGGAACAAGCTTGGGTCATGGAGGTTGCCTGGGTGGGGGGAGAGGATTGAGCATCTAATGGACAGCTCTCCTCTGCCTGGGTGGGGAGGTTCACTGTCTCGTTCCTTGGCTACCATCTTGTGGAGGCTGGGTGGCAGCGCTGGAGCACAAGTGATGTGGGAAGGGTGGGGCCCTGGTTCTGTAGTGTGTGTGTATGTGCCTCCATGCCCACACACTTATGTGCTGCCATGTCAGGGGACAAGGGAGAAAATGGTAAAGGGGTGGCACTGACTTAATGAAGCCCTGCCTGCCTACCCCATTCCCACATTGCTACCTGATCACTGACCCCGGTTCTGGATGTCGGTCATCAGGTGAGGGGAGGACAGCCTTCCCCTTCCTGGCCCAGCCACTGGGGCAATCTGTGGGGGGAAATTATGGGGCAAGGTGAGTCAGGGAAGGTGGATGCCGGGTAGGGGAGCACAGGGACAGGGCTGAACAGCCTGCCAGATGTCAGCCAAGGGAGAAAAAGCTCTATGGCAAAAAAAGGATCGACCTGTAGACCCTGATTCTGCATTATAGTGAGGCAGCATGAACTTCCATGATAACAAATCTAGATACCACCATGATTATAGTACTAGTAGTGCTCACTTACAAAGCTTGCTGTGCAGCTACACATCTGTTATACCTACCAGGATAAAGTAAAAAGTCTTATTTTGTAGTGCAAAACTTTTTTATTTTCTCACCAAACCTTTAAAACCATAAACATATTATCTAATCCATTTATATCAGTTCTTTGCTTTTTCTTTTACTGCCTGTATTGTTCATATAGTCCTATCTTTACTTTGTGGTTGCATAGTCAATTTTTACTTTACCAGGTTCTGGAGGCCACTGGAGCCAGTAATTACCCCTCCATTTTATTTCTTGGCTCGACTGCCTAATCATCAGCGTGGGCGTTGTTGCCTTAGAAATGAAATCTATTTTGCCCATGGTTAGATTGCGGAGCTCAGCACAGCTCAATGAAAGAGTGCAAAGCCGCAAGCTGAAAGCTGGTTTTGGCTATAGCAGGTGAATGGCATGCATCGCATTGGAGCGGTGGCACTAAAGGCACAAAAAGCTCTTTTATGGCTTCTGGCATGAAAGTGTATTAGCAATCTAACCATGGGCAAAAAAGATTTAATTTCTAAGGCAATGACACCCACGCTGATGGATTAGGTAATCGAGCCAAGAAATAAAATGGAGGGGTAATTACCAGCTCCAGCAGCCTTCAGAACCTGGTAAAGTAAAAACTGACTTTGCAACCACAAAGTAAAGATAGGACTACATGAACAAAAAGGCAGTAAAAGAAAAAGCAAGGAACTGATATAAATGGATTAGATAATATGTTTATGGTTTTAAAGGTTTAGTGAGAAAATAGAAAAGTTTTGCACTACCAAATAAGACTTTTTACTTTGTCCTGGTAGGCATAACAGATGTGCAGCTGCACAGCAAGCTTTGTAAGTGAGCACTACTGGTATTTATGTACCCTGGCAGCAAGCACCTGGGGTACCACCTTGAGTCTATCCGGAACCTTCCAAGTCCCCCGGCATCTTGGTGCTCTGCTTTCTCCCTGCTCTGGTAGGACTCCTCAGTCTAAGTTAACAACATTTAACACCTTTGGATGTCACCCTGTTAAAACTGGGTCACACAAAAGTCTCACTATTATTTCCCTAAAAGTCACCTTTGGGAGAGGTCTAATACCCAATGTTTTACATTTCTCTTTCTCTTTCCTTTCTCTTCTCTCTCTCTCTCTCTCTCTCTCTCTCCCCTCTCTTTCCTCTCTCTCTCTCTCCTCTCTCTCTCTCTCTCTCTCCTCCCTTCTCTTCTTTCTCTCCTCTCTCTTTCTCTCTCTCTCTCCTCTCTCTCTCTCTCCCTCTCTCCCCCTCTCTCTCATTTCTCTCTTTCTCTCTCCCTCCCTTCTCTTCTCTCTCTCCTCCTCTTTCTCTCTCCTCTTCTTCTCTCTCTCCCCATCTCCCTTCTCTCCCCCCCCCAAATCAAACTTGCAGCTCTAGCATGGGATTCTACCAAGAAAAATAATTGAAATTGCTACCTTTGCAGAAGTATGGTGTTGCACACTTGCATTCAATGTTCTTTAAAGAACTGCATTTATCGCATAAGCTTGTGTTTTTTGGAAGAAGCTGTTTTTCAAATGCTGGTTCACATTTCATTATTTGTCTGCCTTGATTGGCCAGTTAGCTAATTCAGTGGGTGTAGCTGATTTACACACTTGTGGTAAGGACCATTTAAAACTGTGTGATGTACAGTAGCTAACAGCTTCAATGGGCTTTTAGGCCAGTTCCACAAAAAAGTCCTTGACTTTCTACTTATTTTGAGGGCTGGCAAAAGCCATGGAGGGCCCTGTCAATGCATGATGTGCATGAGCGGGACACTCCTCATCATCCACAGTGCCAGAAGTGTGCCCATTTCCCAGCTGATCTTGAACCATCTGCATGTGTATGTGGATGCCCAGGTCTGGGGTGGGCATGATGGCAGGAACATGCATCTGCAGGGTCGAACTAGGGTACAGGGGCCTCCCTGGAAAGTTGATACAGGAGAACACCTGGAAAATCAATAGGGAAGGGTTCAGAGTGACCAATACATTAGTGTTCCACTTCAATTTAATGCACAAGCTATGTGTTCACATCCTACAGTTATTTGCAATATTTAAAATACTCCATTCAATACCCCATTTAATTAGAACATAGATAATAAATGAAAACATTTTCAGAACTTAGAAGTTGGCCAGGTATCAAAAAAAGGGGGAACCACCTGGAAATTTCCAGGTACCTGGTGGGCCAGTCTGACTCTGTGCATCTGCGTGGAACATGGAAACCATGCCAGGGAGGGTATGCAGGGGTCAGGGCATTACATGACCAAAGAGAACACACATCATAGCTGAGAAAGGCAGCACTGGTTGACCAAGCGGCCACCCGACCTAAGAAGTAGGAGCTGGGAAAACACAGGGAGAGCGCTACTTGATGAGATGTCTCATACCAGAACAATAATAGAACTAAAGGCAATATTTGCAAATGAACAAGTGAAGATTTTTAAGGCAGACTGGTAATGGCCTCCAACATGCCCTGGCATGTCCCCTCACTCTCAGACCTCGATCAGGGGGATTTACTTGACCCACTGAACTCCAGTAATGTGCCTTGGCAGACATTTTCAGGACATAATCATGCCTGTTTCCAGCTGCTGCTGGACATCTGAGCCAGCATGGAGGGCTAAGGGCCATCAGTGTAATTATCTAAGTTTCTTTCTTTTTTAAATCTACAAATTGTGGATACAGCAGTCCATGGAGGACTGCCATAGCTCAACACAACTCTGTGCTTCACCCTTAGGGGATCCACTATGGTGCTGGGAAAAGCATCAGATTGGATACCCACCATCTGCCCCTGTCATGCTCCTACCCCTTCCGCACTGTTGTCCACATATGGGGCAGGAAGGTTGGGGGCTGTTGATCACTCCACAGCTATGTTCCTATGATTGTGCAGAGCTCTGCCTAGATAACCACCTTTTCATGTACATGGACCAACTTTGTGGATTAGGCCCTAAGAGAGTTGTCAGAATGCATAAATATTCTGTTATAGTACTCTGTGTTTCGGAAGGAGCATAAACTACTGTACATCACACAGTTTGAAAGTAGCACTCACAGTACCATCATTTTGTAAATCATAAACTTGGATTGCATTTTCTAAATGACAAGTAAAAACTGAACAGTATCAAAACTTAACCAGTATTTGAAAACACTGTCTACCAAAAAGTATGACTTGCAGGTTCAGCTCAGTTCTCATTTAAAGAAGTTCATAATAAATGGACCAGATCAATGATAAACAATCAGACTGCACCATAAACTGGATGGGAATGCACTTCAGTTGAGCAACCTTAAAAGAACTAATGTGTTCTCCTGTATTATCCTAGCACCTACTTCCATTCCAACAACTCCAGATCTTGGCCCACAGGATGAATGTGATGATGACCAGTCAAACTGCCACAGTGGAACAGGTGATGACTACGACCCACCAGGTGCAGAGACCATCTTCATTCCATTAACACTTCATTTCAGTCTCCATGCCAGCAAACAATTTATACTGACTGATTTTGTGGCATGAAATTGACACCAACACACAGTTTATAATAACAGTGCTGCCCAAGAGAAGATATTTCATCTTGCATGCTGAAAACTAATGTTACGGTATCATTGGTCAACCTAATTTTAAATTACGCAACTCACTGAGCTTCAGCAGTAAAACTTAAATGAATCCCTCTTTCCAGTCTGCTTAATAACAGCATGAAAATGAAGCTGTGGCTATTGAAATGTGTATTACAAAATGCTTTTTCTTTATTTCTTTATTTTATTTATTGGTTGGTTGGTTGATTGATTGATTGATTGATTTTAGCTGCTGAGGGGAACCCACTGGGAACAAAAATGGTGGCATTAGCTGGCCTGGTGGCACTGAGGGTTGAGGCGCTAGATGCCACACCTCATGCCACACCAGTGACCTAGGTTTGGGAGAGAGCTTGGGATGTCGGGGGTCGGCAGTGGAAGGAGAGGATTGAGCTTCCACAGGACAGCTCTCCTCTCCTGGGTGGGAGGGGGATCCATGCTCAGTGCCCGACTGGCCCCTGACGGAAGCCGAGGGCACGGCATGCACGAAGTTGAAGTTGGGGATGTGGAATGATGATGCCAGCAGCAATGCCTTGGCATAGGGGCATGCCACTCCTCCTTAGGAAAGTGTGAAAATGCCTGTAGATGCTGGGAAGATGGAGCACTCAGAGCAAGCCCCCGATATGCCCTTTTATTTATTTATTTTATTTTATTTATTTATACTTTCGGAGAGACCTTTGAGTGTGAGCTCTTTTACAAAGGTTCCACGTCATGGTGGACAAATAGGACAATACACATATACAGTTTTTTTACAGAAAGCCTGCTCAATTGGCATTCAGGAGCAGTTACATCATAGTTGGAAAAAATAATGTACAAGAATTATAACAGAATTTGAAGGGTTTTAGTAACAGGATTAAATGCACCGATTTTAAACCAGTTTTAAAGCCCCCTGCCCACTACCTGCAGTGACCTCCAGGATGGGCTGTTAGACTGAAGTTGATTCTACTGAGAAATGGTACAAGATTACTCCGAAGTTAGTGGGCTAGTTGTAAATAAACCAGAAGGTGGGTTTGAAATCACTCCCGGAGGGTGGGAGGAGGGCAGTGGGATGGGGTGCAATGGGGTGGGGGGGTGGTGGTAGTAGCACAAAATGCCTTGTCTGTTTGGGAGTGGGGAAGGGAGAATGTAGAGAGGCCTAACTGCATACAGATAAGAGCTGAATTGAGTAGCTTACTTACACACTTGGCTGGGCTAGGGAGGGAGGGTTCTTAGGTAGCCCCACTGGGTGGGACCTAGGTTGGAAGCCTAGATTATCAAGTGACACCTGAGCTGCAGGTGCACTTTGCACATGACATGAGATGCTGCTTGAGGCCCACCTTGAATTGAGATACTCTGTCTGTTTGTAAAGTCTTAGGGAGTTCATTTAGTCAGTAGGGGGCCCGGTAGGCGAAGGTGCGCTGCCCTAGTGAGGTGCGGTGGAATGGGACAGTCAGTGCTCCATTCTTCTTTCCTCTGCTGAGGTGAAGTATAGGAAAACTTGAAGCAGATTACCTATGCAGGGTGGGGTTTTACTGAGGAATACCTTCTTTGCCAAGAAACAGGTTTGGTATTTGATCCTGTCTTTTAGGTTGAGCCAGTTTGTGTGCTCATACAAGGCACAAGTGTGAGTGCATTTATCTGCAGACAGGGTGAGGTGACATGCCTTATTCAGTGCCATTTGGACTCTTTTGAGTGCAGTATCAGTGGCTGCACCATAAACCACTAGCCTGTAGTCAATCATAGAGAGAATGGAGCTGGAAACAGAGGTTCTGATTGCTTCTGGGGTGAGGGATTTCTTGTGTCTATAAAGGACTCCGATTTTTGTGTTAACCGCTCCAACAAGGGAGTCTATGTGATGTGTATAAGTGAGTGTATCATCAATGGAGACCCCTAGGTACTTGAACACATGTACCTGCTCTATCTGCTCACCAGCTGTATTAGTGATTTTGAGTGAGGTGTGTCTATGCTTGTGGTTAGGGCTAGAATGAAGCATGGCCTGTGTCTTCTTGTAATTCAGCAGCAGCTTTTGTCTACTGAACCAGTCCTCAAGTTTATTGAAGGAGTCCACTAGATCAGATTGGATGACTGCAGGGGGGGTACTGCTGCTTAGCAACATGGCATCATCTGCATATAATATAAGTTTAGAGTCGCAGGCCAAGGGTAGCTCATTTACAAATAGGCTGAAAAGTAGGGGCCCTAGGACTGATCCTTGAGGGACTCCTAGAAGTACATCTTTGGAGCGGGATAGTGTCTGCCCGATTTTGACTTGCTGACTCTCTTTGTGTCAGGTAGTCATTGAACCAATTTAGAGCATTTGGTGAGACACCCAATCTTTGGAGCTGATGTAGCAGTAGTGGGTGGTTTACAGTGTCAAATGCTTTAGTGAGGTCAGTGAAGATGGACCCCACCAATTTTCCTTCATCCAGCGCCTTGTGTGCAAAGTCAGAGTATTCCAACAGTGCTGTGGTGGTGCTTTGTTTCTGCCTGAAACCATGTTGGTTTGGGCAGAGCAGATTGTATTTGTTTAGGTATTCTGTGAGTTGATTTGCCCAATTTTTTCCAGTGCTTTGGATAGAAGGGAGAGGATAGATATTGGCCTGTAGTTGGCCATCAGTGCCTTATCACCATTCTTGTGCACTGGCGTCACCAGGGCTTGTTTCCATACCTCAGGAATCTGAGCTACAGCTAGGGATTTATTGAATAGCATTGTTATGGGAGTGATCATAACATCAAGAGTGTGGGACGGTATCTTCATGTCTAGTCCGCCACTCCCCAGTCTGGTTTTGCCTAGGACTCCCCTAACCACCAATAGGACCTCCTGCACCATTACCTTCCTAAAGTAGAAGGCAGGGTGGTTTGTTGCAGGCAGGCTGGTGCTGCCTAAGTCCTCCCCAGGCTGGAGGTAGTCTGGAGGCAGCACTGGGGACAGGTCAGTAAAGGCTTGGTTAAAGGCATCAGCTATGGCTTGCAGATCTGAGGAGGGTGTGTTATTTATATTGACCATCTTAGGGTGTTGCTTCTGATCTTTTCCAAGGATGGATTTAATGTTGTCCCAGAACCACTTTCCATCACCCCATGCATTAAGTTATGCCTTATGGAAGTTAGCCTTTGTGAGCCTGATAAGCTTGGTGCAGCCATTTCTGGCAGTTTTGTAGCACTGTAGGTTGTGCTTGCTACCTGAATTTAAGGCTCTTTCCCAGAGGCAATCCCTCTCCTTTAGGAGGGAGAGGAGTTTGCTATCGATCCAGCCATTGATCTCACTCCAAATTTTCCATTTTATGTATGGTGCTTAGATGTCACAGATGGAATTGAAACCCTCAGTGAGAATGCTAAGGGCTTGGTCCAAGGTAGGTGCCTTACTTATAAGGGACTAATTGTAAGCAGACAGGGCTGATTTGAGGGGTCCAAGTTTGCCTTTCTGCAGAACTCTGCACTCTATAAGGCGGGGTGGGCATTTGGCAAGTTTAGCGGTCCATACAAAGGAGATCGAGGTGTGGTTACTCAGCACGTCCGAGAGAACCCTAATATCAGAAAAACTTGTGGGTGAGCTAGCCAGGACCCAGTCAATGAGGATGCTGGTGCCAGCTTTGTAGTTCTGCCTGGTGGGGTGTGTTACAAGTTGTGTGAGATTGTGTGAGGAGACTATGTCTCTGGAGGGTGCCACCTCCTTACATAACCAGTTAATGTTAAAGTCACCGGTTAAGATGAGTTCAGGGTCCTTCTTGAGAGTGCTGCTTTCTTCTATGACAAGGGCAATCCCTTCCTTGGCATTTTTTGGGGAGAGGTAGGTTGTGGCGATAGTGATGGTCTTGCCTTTTTCACTTAATTGTATTTTTGCTGCGAGTAGCTCATAGTCCTGCATAACTTTGGAGATAGGGAGGATGAAGCAGTTAAGTGAGTTTCTGGCATATAGGAGGCAGCTGCCACCTTTCTTGCTTATTCTATCTAGCTGAAGCATTTGGAATCCTTCAATAGAGACCTCATTATCCTTGACCTTACCTGACAGCCAAGTTTCGGTAAGGCAGATAATGTCAGGGATATGTATGGTCATCCAGGCCTGGAGCTGATCCAATTTGGCAGTCAGGCTACATATGTTAAGTGATGCTATCTTAAGGCCCCCCCACAGTATAGGCCCCCCTAGTCCTCTGGGTTGTTGGCCCAGGGTTAAGGTGAATATTTCCAGAGAGTAGCAGCAGCAGCATAAGGATAACCTTTCTGGTTGATAGGCTGATGTATATCATCCCCTGCTTCTTCAATTTCCTGCACTTCATGTGATGGAGGTTTCCAGATGCCAGTGTTATCCTATGGGGAGGGTTAGCTGTTAGGTTTATGGTGTGTGAGGTTGGTTTGGCAATGACTGTAAGTGGGAGGGTCAGAGGGTGAGGATCTTATCATGACTGGGTGTGGTAGTGGCCAAGTAAATCCTATCCTTCGAGCAGGCATCCATTTGGTAACCAGGGTGGGGGGGTAGAGGTTTGAAGTACAAAAATGTACCAGCAAGGCCAGAGGTAGTGAGGGTGATTAGTAATATGTAATTGCACCTCATTTTTTGTTTGTCTGGGAGTTGCTGTCTGGCTTTAAGTGCTGCTGGATTAATGTGTTGCCATGTGGCTTTAAGGCTGAGCCAGGTTGCTAAAGAATGGTTTGTGGGGTGAGAGTGGTAACAAAACCTGGGTGTGGCTATTGCCTATTTAATAGAGGCCGGGGTCGGAGTGGGCGTGGTGGGACAAAAATACACAGACTGCAGAGTTTCAGTCTTCTAGCGAGGAGAAGAGCTTGCAGTTATTTCCCTGTCTGGTGCTGCACCAATCAGCTTTCCTCCTCTCCAGGCTACAGTCAATCGGCCGTGCTGGCAGCTGATTCGAGATTGGCGCTTTTATTTCATTTTTTTTGGTTTTCCCCTCTGTGATGTCGTACCTTTCCTTTGGAGTCCTGAGCTGCCGGCTCCGGGGAGGGGGGGGGGGATGGCCACCGCAGCTGTAGAGTGCTTCTTTGCCCTCTCAGGAGCAAGGTGTTCCCATTTGCCTAAGGGAGACAAGGAGCAAGAGAGACGTGCCTTAATATGCAGTGGATTAAGTGAGGATCAGTGGGCATGGGGAATAGGTTGAGAATAATTTGCAAAAGAATAGGGAAAAGTGTTTAAGTTTGAGGAGGCTAATTGTCTCTGGTCTAGGGCTGTTTTTATGCTAAATTCAGGCGATGGCTTTCAGTGGGGGGGGGTGGAGGAGCAATCGACTCTGCCAGGGTGGGAAACGGAACGTTTACTTGCTGGCAGTGCACATCTTTATTTGCTCCAGGGAGGCTAAGACTGTAAGTCCCTCCTGTTTGCTACAATAGCAATCCCTTGCCTGCCTGACTACCACTGATCCAATGCCACTTACAGTATTGAGTTGCCTGCCACCTCACCTCAGCCCTGCTTATGGGGGAAGCCACAGCTACATGGGGATCGGGTGGTAAGTATCAGGCAAGGCGAGTGAGGCAGGGAGATGACTCCTTGGCACTCCTGAAGGGTCAGAGTCCACAGGACGTAGGAGGGTTAAATAGAGATTTCAAAACAAAAGGTAGCATTCACAAAGTATTGTACGCTATAAACACTGTTCTCAAGAACAATTCTGTCTTTCCTTGAGGTACTACAGTGGTTGCTAGTGATATACCACCATATACCCATATATATCTAGATATCTTATAGAAAATCCCTTTGCATTTTGATGGGATTTCCTGAGATATATCAGGATATATCTAGATATGCTTTGGGTCAAATTTCTGTCTACAATGGTGGTCTCAAAAGCACACTGATGACTTTCGTAAGACCAGTAAAACTTGGTTGCTGGAAAAAGTGCATTTTTTTGGATTATCCAGGAAAAGAAGGTGCTTCAATATATTGAAATGTTATAGTTAAGAGTTTATGGTAAAGATGGCACATAGATTTTATTCAGAAAAATAAAATGGGAAGTGAAATTATTATCCAAGATCTACAAGTAGGTTTTGTATGAGTATTGAGCAAAGACATATATTTCATCATCTGAAAAGGCAGTAGTACAATTGCTAGGGTGAGCAGTAAATACAAATTTACATATTTACTTCACAATATTAGCAAATGAAGGTTGCAAGCAACCTAAAACTAGTTGCTGTCAAACTTCATAATACATGTTTGTGATGTCAAAAATATGTATAATGGAGCTTGGCCCCATGAGTTGCTGTCCCGTGCTTACCAAAACGTCTCTTCTCAAATCAGACTTTATTTAAAAAAAATAGACATCAGTATTGTTCATGATTTTTTACCCCCAACCCGATGTATGATACCTTTATAAACCACTCAAGCTTCACTCTTGTGGTTATGTAGTATTTATTACACACCTCTAGGTATATTTCTGAGGTGCCGTCTTTCGGATGAGACGTTAAACCGAGGTCCCATCTGCCTGGATTGGTGGTAGTTCAGGTGGATGTTAAAGATCCCATGGCACTTATCGAAAAGAGTAGGGGAATTTCCCCGGTGTCCTGGCCAAATTTCCCTCATTCACTAAAATACCACCAACAGCTTAATCTGGTTCAAGGTCAGTTGGCATTCATCTGTATCCCCCTCCCCCGGGTCGTGCCTGAAAATAGGTAGGATTTGTCTAGTGCACTTACCCGGTCAACAAAAGCTAAATAAAATAAAAATAAATAATAAAAAAAATCTTGTAACATGCTAACATTCATATCTTATTCTACTGTATATGTTGCTTCTCATATAAGTGAGAAAAGAAGAAATTGCAAAGAAACAGTAAAATGTGAGAAAAATTAGAGATGCATGAAGCAGCTCCGAACAGGTTCAGATTCCAGCCCCGGGAATTTAAAATATGGATAATCTGACCAATCTGAAGCAGTTTGCCTTGGGGAGGAGAAGGGAGAGAGCAGAATATCAAAACTGAATACTAGCCACATGTGAGGGTCGCATCCCTTCAGTGGTCTGATCTGTATCTTGGAGACTTTAATTCCTATAATCCAAGATAATCCAGATAATCCAGGGCAGCCCAAGGGAACCTGTTTACCCTAGAATAAATCTACTGATTTCAAACCATCCTGAGAATTTATAGACATTGCGCCATGAAGAAACACCAAGATTATGTACTGGGGGTGTAACTGAGGGCATGACATGTACCATCTGTGCAGGTAAACAGTAGTGATAATAAAGTAATAGAATGAATACAGTGATGATAACCCAGTCAAAATGGTGGAGAGAATGTGGAGGAAAAGAAAGTACAAATAAATGTGCAAAACAATGGTAACAACAATCACTGGCATTAGAGTCAATTGAGTACTACAGTTGTAAGCTGGAGATGTGATAGAAAGTCGAGGTACAAAACTGTGCAGAGGTTTAGAGACAAGTGGTGACAAGGGAGTTACAGCAGGGAAGGCTAGAGACATAGACATGAGATTTTAGATAGCTCTATTTTAGAAATTTGACATCTGGTCCTATTGATTAATGAGTTCTGCACTCTTCATGTGCTAATTTCACCATCATCTCTTGAGAAATGATTCATGTGAAGGGTGCACAACTCACTGATGAATAAGGTCTGCTGTCTGTAACTACTGCTTAATGAAGCAGTGTCTATTTTTGTGGACACTGCTGTGGTTGACCAGAGTATGCAACCTATGAGAACCTGTTCATTATAGATAATGGCAAGAAATGAATGTGAGAATAAAAGCCTTTGCTGGCACTATACTACCATTCTAAAAAATCACTTTTTGTCTCTGCTGTGCCATACACAATTAAAATATACTATATTGTTTCCTTTTGCTGTGCATGGATTTCCATCCTAATTAAAACACTGATGTATCACAGTTCAGAGGTCACAGAATGCAGCTGTACCCTTCTGTGGTACAAGCACTTTTTTAATTAGAATGGAAACTCGTGCTACCTACTGTTTTAATTTATTTCCCCCATATAGAATCCAGACCCTACTTAACACATTTTCTGTTGCTTTATCATTTTAATAAATGGACACCAATCTCTTATCCAAGTGAATTTTACAGCAGCTGAAGGGAAGATGTTTTTTAAATAATAAAAACAATTAAACCAAAGATTTCTTTGGCAGAAAAAAGCAGCATTTTTAAAATGTTATTTCAAACAATATACTATACAAAATAACACATGGGCAGCCATGTAAACTTTGCTGTGTTCCCATACTGGTGTTCTGGTGACATCAGATACCTCTTGAGCTTTGCTCTTGAGGTCCCTATTATGTCATCAGAACCTCTCAAGGGATATGTATACTTTTTGTGTACATACAGTAGTTGCCCATGCATTATTCTCTGTATAGGCCTTTAGTATTTTAGACCATCTCTAGTGTCCTGTATCAGCAGAACACGAATCTCCTGTTGGACAGTCAGTAAGAGTCTATAGTATATGGTTAAATGTTGCTGTGTATGGATTTCCCATACACTCAAGATCCATACTGTGCATGGACAAAAATTGTTGTGAACAGTTCAAAGGTTATGACATGTTTCAAAGGTCTTGGCAAGTTGTTGTGCACAGTTCAAAGGTTGCAAAAAGTTGCTGTGTGGGTGATCTCCTGTTAAACCCCCCACCCATCAACATAATAATCTATTTTTGGGTTATGTCCATAATCCCTCTGTTATAAATCCTGCATTAAAAAATCTCCCCCAAAAAATCCAGAATTTGTTTAATACAGACATTGAATAATCCCGAATACAATAATCCTGAAATGTACTCACCATTTCAGAATCCGAAATGTCCTTTTAATTTCTGCTTCCCCCGATTCGTAAAGGAGCCTCAAGCAGCTCACTCCCCGTCCCCACCCAGAGGTCATGAGGGCCCCGAAGCTGCCCTCCCCCAATCCGTAAAGGAGCCTCAAGCAGTGCACTCCCCATCCCCACCCAGAGGTCGCGAGGACCCCTGAAGCTGTCCTCCCCTGATTTGTAAAGGAGCCTCAAGCAGGTACGCCCAACAGTTACAGAGCCACGCACTCAAGCAAAAGAATTACAGCTATACTTTTCCTCCTGAATAAGCTATGTTTCTGGTTAGTTTTCCTGTTACCTTAAGAGTAAAAACTGCCGAGTTAAGTTTGAAAGGTTTTTTTTTTCTGCTGTCTGCTGTCCCAACAGCTGCCTTAAGCAACCCCTACTGCTACAAGTGCCCTGGGAATGATCAATTGTCACACTTGGTTTGCTGGGCTCGATCCGACAAGCAGTATGGTACCACCAGTGATAGCCCTCATTTCATTTTATTTTATTTCATTTTTACTCCTACATTTTGTTTGTTTTTTTCTGTTTGTTGTTGCAGTATGTGCATAGATTTATTTTAAGACTTGGCTAAATCTGTTTCAAATTCATTTTTCTGGCTCAGTTTTAAACATCACAATTTGTTTTTTAGTTGCTGAAAAATTAACTGTGCTACTGTCTGACTCGGTGAGCACTTCTCTGCTCAACTCTCTGCTCAGTTCTGGACAGGACTAGACCTGCTTCTATTTGCAAAATATTTTTTTTTATTGTTTTGCAGTGTTTACCTAGCTATGTTTGGTCAGGGCTAGATATGTTTTCACATTCATCTCACTAAGCACAGTTTGTAACTTCAAGTATTTAATTAATTGTGCCACATTTGTAACAACAAATATTTTATTTAACTGTGCTACTGGCTCGGGGAGCACTTCTGTGCTCAATTCTGTTCCTTCCCATGCTAGGCTAGCCCCCTCTTCCTTACCTGCTATTTAATGAGCTCACCTTACCAAATGTAGCCCGGATTGCATGGAGCCTGGATTGCAGTCCTGCATCTGCACGTTAACACCTGCACACCGGGACCTGAACAACTATAGGTACTGAGTCCGCTGTCAGCAGTCAGTGGTATTTCTTGATTTTGGGCATATTGAACATCGTGAACACACTGAAATGGGAAATCGCCAATGGTAATATTTAATACAGGAAAACTGACCATGGGATTTAGTACCTAATCCCTATTTCTAATATAGTTACTGACTATGAGCAATAACAAGTAGGTGGGAGGGGAGTGGATTGGTCCTGCTTGCTACTGTATATAAAACTGACATTTTCATGTTTGACATACAGTAAAACCATTTGCTATAAAACATGGGTAACCATGCCCACCTCAGTTAGTGTTTCTCTCTTGGGGTTGCGATGACATCATGTATCTCTCAAGCTTTGCTCTAGAAGTCCATATGATGTCATTTCGATCCCTCAACAGAAACAGCCTCATTATGAATGGTTGCCCATGCATTGTTCTCAATATTATAACTTTTTGCCTTGGTTGGACACTTATAATTCAATATTCATTTCCAGATGGCAATACTGGTTCTAAAACAGAAGGGCCAACGATAGAAGGAATCACAGACACACCAGGTATGGACTCCACTTTCCTTGTATAAGAGCAACACTCTACATTAGAGAGTGAACAAGACAGAGAGAATGTCAGTCAATTCCAGCATCTGCAAAATTTCTTCCCATTACAGTTGCAGAAATAAAAGAGCATTTTCTCTCTCGGCTCAGCTCTTCAGATATTTTCTTTCATCGTGTAAATACAGCAGAGAGCAAAAGACTGCAATCTAATTTATAAAGAAAAACTGCCCAGCAGTGTGAAATGCTATGCTATGATATTACCAACCACATACACATACACACACACACACTTGATGATATCTCCTGCTAGAACTCAGCAGTTCTCTACTGGTTTTATAAACCATAGAAACCACACAGTATGCAGATATTGGTACTGTGAAAATAGTTTGCTATTCCTGTAGCCCTTCCTGTTTTTCTTTAAACTTTTCTCAGTAAAATGATATGGTTTGTTTTAGAGACTCCTTTTTACATCACTAAAAATACACAGCCATAAATTAACATTGTGGGTGGCCCTTAAGGAGTTTCCTGCTCTTAAGTACCTTTTTAAATGTGCTGTTCAACTCTCTTTCAAACTTCCATGCTGCAAACTGTTTGAAAATGTTGTAGAAAGACTAAAAATGACATATGATCTCATCATAGTCATAATAAGTCACAAAATACTAGGCCTCTCTTGTACTACATGGGATAGAGCTTATTAAATTGAACTGGATGCTTGCCATACACTGCTGGTTTTAATCTGATGTTTGTTAAAGCTCAATGCTGCCATCTAGGGGCTGAACAAAAGAAGAACTGGGAAGTCTCCCAGTAGAACACAAGTTTGTAGCATTCCAAATGTGATCACCAGCATAATGTGTGACCACAAAGAATGTAAGAATCTAAAAACGAAAATGAAAGGAAATGGAGAGTTTTATATATTAAAAAACATGGGAAATAAAGGCAACAGAAACTTCATTTAGTGTATACCTTTTAAAAAGAGATTTGTGGGCCACAACGGTTGCCTAGCTGTTAAGGAATTCACCTTTCACTTGGGTGACCATGGGTTCAGTTTCTGAACCCACAATCCTAATTGACTGTGGCAGTTGTAGAGGTAGTCCCAAATATGCGCTCTCCTGTCTGGGAGAGTTTCTTGCTGTCTTCGTGGGATGATTGCAACCTGATGACCCAGGGGGAATGTGAATCACTCCACAGGGAACCCCCTTAGTCCTACTTGTGTCTCTATGGCATTAGCTGTAGAGAGGGGGGACAGTTTGAAGTCACCAACACAAGGTCCCAATCTCTTCTGCTTGACCATCTGAGGAAGGCACTTCAGTGGCAGGATATGACCCCTTGGTATTGTAGTTGGGGGGCAAAAGGGGGGCAAACACAGAGAACTAAACATGAAAGGCTGGAAAACAGAAAGCTAAAAAAGAGAGTTGTATCTGATGAGTATGAAGTGGGGGGATCATTAAGTTCTAGTGGCTGCAGATTGAGGCCACCGTATTTTCAAGATTGAGAATCATCATAACCTTGCTCCAAACAAGTAAGGGACAGTTAATGACAATGCTCCCCATTCTCCTTTCAAATTGTGATTCACATGAAAAGATTACAAAAAGTAGGAAAGCATGGTACTTGGGAAGCACTACAAGGTGTGCCACGGACTGGCTAAAAAGTAAGAAGAAGAGGGTAATAGCTCAGGGATAACCATCCAGGTTTACTGAAGGGGGTGGTTATAGGACCACTTCTGTTTAACATCTATATAAATGACTTAGATAAGGCACTCACAAGTAATGTGACAGATTTACTGGTGAAACAAAGATGGGGAGAGTGGTAGACTCTGGGGAAGAAGGTGGAATACAACAAAATTATATTTACAAACTGGGGATTGGGCAGACAGTAGGGGTGTACATAGAAACATAGAATTTGAAAGCAGATAAGGACCACTTGGCCCACCCAGCCTTTATTAGGATATGAATAATGAATATTTGCCCTGTTAATATGATGTTATTCAGATCATACCCCTAGGATAAAGTTGCAAAGTAGAAAATAAAACTTTCACCCTTCCAAGATGGCTTGAGCTAATCTCACATCCCCCCCAGCTCCCTCAATCATCTCCCAGTCCATGCTTTCCCAGGTTCCTTCTGCCAGTCCCTCCCCTACCTGACACTCAACATCGTATGATATCTTAAATAGGGAAAAAGCCCCTTGCATACGGCCGTCATTACCCCTCCATGGACCCCAATCTATAATGAGGACCATACAAAGATCTGTAACAGAGTTGATACAGAAGGGGGGGGTAGAAAGGATGAGAAGGGACTTGGCAAGGTTGGAGGAATGGTCAGACATATGGCAACTTAGATTCAATGCAAAGAAGTGCAAAGTAATGCACCTGGGAAATACAAATCCAGGAGAAGAGTACACAATAGCAGGGGCGGTACTAACAACAACAGTAATAGAAAGGAATCTGGGTATCGTCATATCAGATGACCTAAAGGTGGGTAAGCAATGTGAGAAGTCAGTAAGGAGAGCCGAGGGGATACCGGGATGCATAGGGAGGGGCATCACAAGTAGAAAAAGTGAAGTGGTTATCCCTCTGTACAGACAGTTGGTGAGACCCCATCTGGAGTACTGCGTGCAGTTTTGGAGACCTCGTCTACGCAAGGACATAGACAGGATGGAAGCAGTCTAGAGGAGGGCAACTAAAATGGCGCAGGGTCTACATCAGAAACCATATGAAGAGACTGAGAGAGCTTAATATGTATACCCTTGATGAAAGGAGGGACAGGGGACATGATAGAAACTTTAAGTACCTCAGGGAATCAACAAAGTCCAGGAGGGTAGCATCTTTCAGAAAAGAGAGTGTAAGAACAAGGGGCACAATTTAAAGTTAGAAGTGGATGGTTCAAGGGTAATGTGTGACGAAATTCTTTTCACGGAGAGAGTGGTGGACGTGGAACCATCTTCCTGGAGAGGTTGTGGGGTCTAAAAGTGGGGAATTCAAACATGCATGGGACAGACATAAGGCAATTATAGTGGGGGGTTGCAGGAAGTAGGCTGTTGGTTAACTAGAATCTGCAGCTTATCCAATAGGTAGAGAAATGGGCAGACTGGGTGGGCCAAATGGTCCTTATCTGCCGTCAAAGTTTATGTTTCTACGTTTCTAAGATACAATGGACGGAATGGGTATAAGCAAATTATTTATGGAGAGATTGGGAATCTGCTGCATGTGTGTGCATTCAATCAGCCTGTATTACTCTTGAGAGGTATTGGAGAGGGCATTTGAACTGTGAGTGTTTTTGTGGTGGCATGCAATTGGGGTGAATAAACTATAGATACCCACTCAAACTGCAGTGTTTACTGTTTATGTCATGCCTACTACAGAGGTCCGGTAGCACCCCTAGGGTTTGTGTTGGATAGGTACTTTAACGTTAAACCCCTATTTTGGGGCACTTAAAATTTGGCTGCTTTTTCAAGAAATGTCACAAAATTTACACAGTTTGTATTCTGATATGGGACCTCAGGTCTGGAAAATTTTGGAAACATTTGGTACAATGGTTTTTGTGTTAGGAAGTGACAAAAAAGTGAAAAATATAGCAATTGGCACTGATAAGGTCGATTTATGTACCACTCTATTCCCCCATGGCTCCAAGCTTTCACACATCAAGGCTGCCTTTCACAGAGGCTTGCAGCAATAGGGGTTACATTTATAAAAACATAATTTTGCAGATACTGGGAGCCTAAGCAGAGTGTCACCAAGCAAGGTCCCCCATTCCAACACTGGGTGCCCAACCCTCATGTCGGAAGCATTACAAAAATGTGGAAACACTATTATTTTTACATTATTCATATCAAAATGCTCAAGAATAATTGCTATTTGGTGGAACTTATTTCCACTTTACTGGTGCTAGACAATAATGTTTGTTTGTTGGAACTGATTTCCTTTCCAAGGGGTTAAATATATTAATAATACATCGTGCACCCATGGTGTGTGGTAATGCTGCAGTAATCTCACTTTCCAAGTGGTTGAAGGCTATTGGCATGCAACTTAAGCAGTGTATGAGGTTGATATGGTATCTCTTCACACCATGTCATTTGCTATTAGTTACACCCATAAGCCTTCCATTTCCTCACAATCCATACCGATAGTAAATCATCATGAGATGACAGTGGTTTACATGATTTGACATTCTGTTTTTATTCCTTTCTTACAACTGAAGACGTAACACTACCGAATTTCAACTGCAACTTTGGCTGGGGTCAAGATCAAACTATCTGTAACTGGCAGCATGATACAAGAGCAGATTTCAAATGGATGGTGCAGTCGAAACTGACACCCACTAGTGAAGCTGGACATGTTCAGGATCATACAGGTAAGATAAGTCTATGCCCCGTGCTTTTTAAATGGAAACACAACAATGTATTATTGTGTGCTAAGTTACAGAATTTGGAATAAGACCACAATTTTCATTTTTTATCTATACTAAATTAAACTTGCACCTTGGAGGTGATCCACTAAAGTACTTACATCCCAGGTGCTCCAGAACTTGGCTTCTGTTAAAAAATGGGATTATTTTTACATACACAATGTAATTCCTATCCTCTGCTCAGCCATTAAATATGCTTTATATTTAAGGTCTCTAACCATTAGTCCAAATTTCTAAAATAAGTCTCACAAAATGCTCCACGTTTATCTTAAGAGCAGTGATATGTTGGCAAATTTGAACTCTTCCCCCCACCACACACACACAACCCTCTCCCATCCCTGACCTCCCCCATGTGCTCCACTCCAACTGTTCGAAGAAGGCCTCCTCAGTCCCTCACTACTACAAACTTCATTCAGCCAAAATGTTAGGCTATTGCTTTTACATACTGTTAGGAAAAGTTAAGTTACTTTTCTGCACCAAAAACCAGCCAGCTACTGTAATTACTGTCTCAGTCCCCCAACTCCATCATCTCATCCGATACAATCACCGCAACCTCGGCTTTACCCTGTCATCTGATACAATCTCCTTCAACCCCATCATCTGATCTGATAAAGTCACCACAACCTCGGCTTCACCCTGTTATCTGTTGCAATCTCCTCCAACCCCATACAAACATACGAAATTGCCAGGAGACAGGCCATTCTGTCTAGTTTGCTCGAGTGTGCAGCACTTCAGTCCATTAGACTGCAGCTTCCCCCTCCCTCATATGACCTCCCCCATCTCTCACCCCCTTCCGATTTGTACCCTTCCCTTGAATCTGCCCCACCCCCTCTTGAAGCCCCCAACACTCTGCAATGATATAACTTCCCTGCCACCACCCTATCTGTGAAATAGTGCCTCCTCAGTTCCCTCTTGAACCTGCCCCCTTCCAGCTTCATAGATTGTCCCCTGGTTTCCCCTTCTGCCTTTCATATTGAACATACACCTGGTGTTTACTTTGTTCAAACCCTTCCGGTACTTTGAAGGTCTCAATCATGTCTCCTCTCTCCCTTCTTTCCTCCAGGATATAGATACTGAGCTCTCTCAGTCTGTCCTCATATGGTCTGTCCCCCAAACCCAGGATTGTTTTTGTTGCCCTGCGCTGTACCCCCTCCAGTAGTTTGATGTCCCTTTTCAAGTAGGGGTGCCAGAATTGCACACAGTACTCTAGGTGCGGTCTCGCCACGGACCTGTACAGGGGCAAGATGACTTCCCCACTCCTAAAAGTAATACCCCTTGCTATGCACCCTAGCATCCTGTTTGCATTCACTGCTGCCTTCCTTCACTGAGCAGAATGGTTCATCTCCCTGCTTACCAGCACTCCCAGATCCTTCTCCTCCTTGGATTTTGTTAACCGAACACCCTCCAGCCAGTAATTGCGTCCTGGGTTCTTGCCTCCTAAATGCATCACTTTGCACTTCTTGGCATTGAAACCAGGCTGCCAAGTGTGAGACCATTCCTCCAGTTTTACCAAATCCTCCTGAAGTACTTTTGCTCCCTCCTCCCATCTCCCTCGGCACAAATTTTTGTGTCATCTACAAAGAGACTGATCTTGCTCTTAATCCCCTATGCAATGTCAGCTATGAAAATGTTAAACAGAACCGGTCCCAGCACTGAGCCCTGTGGTACACCACTTGTTACTGCCCTGGGTTCAGATCCCCCCCACACACACACACACACACGCTACTGCCTTCTGCTGTCTACCCTGCAGCCAGTTCTCAACCCATCTGACCAGTTTCCCATCATCTGATCCAACATAATCACCACAACATCAGCTTTACCCCGTCATCTGTTGCAATCTCCTCCAACCCCATCTTCTGATTCTATACAATCACCACAACCCTAACCTTACCCTGTCATCTGATGCAATCTCCTCCAACCTCATCTTCTAATCCTATACAATCACAACCCTAACCCTTGCCATCTGTTGCAATCTCCTCCAACCCCATCTTCTGATCCTATACAATGACCACAACCCTAATCTTACCCTGTTATGTGATGCAGTCTCCTCGAACCCCATCATCTCATAGGTTCATAGGTTCATAGATTGTACGAGTTTGAGGGACATATTGTACTCACCGTCATTTTAACCTAACGAGGGTAGATTCATTTTTTATCACCCATGCATTGATCTAGGTTTCTTTTGAACTGTTTGAGGTTTTCACTGGTTACTACCTCCACTGGTAGTGTATTCCATACATGAGGTACTCTCTGAGTTACAAAGTTTTTCTCTGCTCAGTTTTACATATCTCTGAATGCAATCTTAATTTGTGTGATCTTGTACAACCGAGTGGGATTTGTTTTCTCAAACAGTTTGACTCAAGGAATAACTCATTCTTAGATGCCTTGTAGGCCCAACATAGTTCGCCTCTAGTCATTCTATGTTCTAGGGGAAACAAGACCTACATTTCTAAGTCTTTCCTCATAGTTTAATAATTCTTGATTCTTGACATACCTTGTTAATTTACGTTGTATAGACTCATGATTTATTGTTAATTTATGTTGTATAGACTCATGATTTATTGTTAATTTATGCTGTATAGACTCATGAACTTACCTTATCTCTAATTAGTGTGGGGGAGCAGAAGGGGGCACAATATTCTGATACATTCACTACAACCACAACCTTATTCTATCATCTGATGCAACCTCCTCCAACCTCATTTTCTGATTTGATACAATCACCACAACCCTAACCTTACCCTGTCATCTGATGCAATCTCCTCCAACCCCATCTTCTGATCCGATACAATCACCACAACCACAACCTTACCCTGTCATCTGATGCAATCTCCTCCAACCCCATCTTTTGATCCAAAACAATCCCCACAACCTAACCTTGCCCTATCATCTAATGCAATTTATTTATTTATTTATTTCATCTCGGATTATAAGTGCCTTTGAGCTAAACAAAGCTCATTTACAAAGGTTGTACGTCAGGAGGAGGGGGGTAATAAAACAGAAGAAGGGGAAGCTAACTAAGTGATATGCAAGCAAACATTGACAAATATAATACATCATAGTAAGCAGACAAGAAAGAAAGGAGCTGAATTAGTGGAATTCTAGCAAACATTGGCAATAAAGCATACAACATAGTAAAATCAGTACAGAGAGGAGGCGCTAACAACTGAATATCTGGCAAACATTGGGTGTTCATTAAACATCAGGGTCAGAAACAAATAGTTGTGTGAGTGAGAGAGAGGACAGAGAGAGAGAGGGAGAGAGGGGGAGGGGTAGATTGAGAGGGGGGAGAGAGAGAGAGAGAGAGAGAGAGAGAAAGGGTAAAAGAGATAGGAGAGAGAGGAGGGAGAGGGAGTGAGTAAGATATATTAGTGCACTAGGGATTCAGTGTGGAAGAATTTTTTAAGGCCCTTGGGATATAAAAGTAGCTGCCAATGGCTTTGTCCAAGCAGGCCTTAGGCTAAGTGCGTAGGCGGGGTTTGAGGAGTGGTAAGTCTCAACCGGGGGGGAGGGAAAGAACACAGGCAGGTATCCTAAGGCTTAAGGGGTAGAGTCACAGTGGTTTTCAGTTGCAAGATGCTGCTGAAGTAGATGCTTATAATGTCCCAGGTTCTGGAGGCTAGTTAATTTAGTGCACAGTCCATTGTACCAGAGTGGTGCTCAGTACAAAAAGGTCTGCTGACATTGGGCAGTCTGGCATCTAGGGACTAGAAGGTGTTCAGCTGTTGATGAGCAGGTGTGTTAGGTCTTGGGAGATTTGTTCAGTAGGCTATCAACTCCCAGTGGAAGGAGCCCAAGGAGAGCTTTTTTAGTAAGCAAGCACGTTTGGTATTTAATCCTGCCAGTGAGCTGGAGCAATCTCCTCTAACTGCATGTTGTGATCCTATACAATCACCACAACCCCAACCTTACCCTATCATCTGATGCAGTCTCCTCTAACCCCATAATCTGATGTGATATAATCAGCACACTCCTAATCTGACTATGTCATCTGATGCAATCTGCTCCAACCCCATCTTCTTTTCTTATGCAATCACCACAACCCTAACCTTACACTATCATCTGAAGCAATCTCCTCCAACCCCATCTTCTGATCTGATACAATCACCACAACTACAACCCCAACCTTATCCTGTCATTTTATACAATCTCCTCCTGCCCCATCTTCGGATCCTGTACAATCCCCACAACCCTGACCTTACCCTATCATCTGATGCACTCTCCTCCAACCTCATCTTACAGAGAAACATAGAATTTGATGACAGATAAGGACCGTTTGGCCACCTAGTCTGCCTATTTGCCTACTTAGTAGATAAGCTGCAGATCCTAGTTAACTAACAGCCTACTTCCTCCTACCCCCCCACTAGAATTGCCTTATGTCTGTCACATGCATTCCTGAATTCCCCCACTGTTTTTGACTCTTCAACCTCCTCAGGAAGGCTGTTCCATGCATCTACAACGCTATCTGTGAAGAAATACTTCTTCACATTACGTCTGAGCCATTCCCCTCTCTATCTTCAAATTGTGCCCCCTTGTTCATGCACATCTCTTTTTCTGAAAGATGCTACCCTCTTGGACTTTGTTGATTCCCTTGAGGTATTTGAATTTTCTATTATGTCCCCCCCCCCCTTCCTCGAGGTTATACATCTTAAGCTCCTTTAGTCTTTCTTCATATATCTTCTGGTGCAGACCCTGCACTATTTGGTTGCCCTCCTCTGGACAGCCTCCACCCTGTCTATGTCTTTGCAGAGATGGGGTCTCCAGAACTGTACACAGTACTCCAGATGTGGTCTTACCAACTCTGTACAGAGGGCCGACAACTTCTTATTTTTTACTGATGATGCCTTTCCGTATGCATCCCAGTATCCCCCCAGCCCTCCTTACTGCCTTCTCACATTGCTGGCCCACCTTTAGGTCATCTGATATGACTATCCCCAGGTAACTTTCAATTTTCGTTGTTGTCAGTATCTCACCCACCATTGTATACTCTTCCCCTGGGTTTTTGTATCCCATGTGCATTACTTTGCACTTCTTTGCATTGAATCTAGGCTGCCATACATTTGACCATTCCTCCAACCTTGCCAAGTCCCTTTTTATCCTTTCCACCCCACATTGCATATCAACCCTGTTGCAGATCTTTGTGTCATCTGCAAAGAGAAATACTTTTCCTTCCATTCTCTCTGCAATGTCACTTATAAAGAGATTAAAAAGGACCAGCCCCAGTACTGAACCCTGTGGTGCACCACTAGTTACCCCTCGTTCTTCACTGTGGACAACATTTACTATTACTCTCTGTGTCCTGTTGTCCAGCCAGTGTTTTGCCCAGGCTACCACCCTGGGACCCACTCCCAGGCTGGTTAATTTGTTTATTAATCTTTTGTGTGGGACTGTGTCAAGTAGGCCATGTCCACAGCCCCTCCCTGGTCTACTACTTTGGTCACCCAGTCAAAGAAATCAGTTAGATTTGTCTGACATGACCTTCCTGCTGTGAATCCATGCTGCCTCGGGTCCTGTGCCCCACTGGCCTCTAGGTACTCAACAATCCTTTCCTTTAGAAGTGATGCCATCTTTTTCCCTACCACTGAGGTCAAACTGACAGGTCTACAGTTTCCTGCCTCTGTCTTGCTCCCACTTTTGTGAAGGGAAATCACATACACCCTCCTCCAGTCCTCAGGTACCACACCATCCTCCCATGATTTATTAAAAAGAGTTGTCAGTGGTGTTACTAGTTCTTCCCTTAGTTCTTTTAGAATTCTGGGGTAAATCCCATCAGGCCCCGTTGCTTTATCCACCTTCAGTTTTAAGAGTTCTTTCAGCACCCTTTCTTCTGTGAAAGGACTAATATCAACCCCCCTATCCAGAGTGCTTCTATTGACTGGATTAGGTATCTCCTCTGCTTTTCCATTGTGAATACTGAGCAGAAGTAATTATTCAGTATCCCTGCTTTTTCACTGTTGCTCTCTGCCCAACCACATTCCTCTTTATTCAGCCTCAGTATCCCTGCCTTAGTCTTTCTTTGCTCCCTAATGTACCTATAAAAGGTTTTATCTTCTGCTCTGATACAATCACCACAACCCAAGACTAACCCTATCAACTAATGCAGCCACCCCAACCCATCGTCTGATGTGATATAATCACCACACTCCTAACCTTACTGTCATCTGATGCAGTCGCCTCAACCCCATCTTCTGATCCTATACAATCAACACAACCTTACCCTGCCATCTGATGCAATCTCCTCCAACCCCATCTTCTGATCATATACAATCACAACAATCCTAACCTTACTCTATCATCTGATGCAATCTCCTACAACCACATCTTCTGTTCTTATACAATCACCACAGCCATAACCTTGCCCTATCATCTGATGCAATCTCCTCCGACCCCATCATCTGATCTGATACAATCATCACAACCCCAGCCTTACCCTGCCATCTGATGCAGTCTCCTCCATACCCAGCTTCTGATCCTATACAATTACCACAACCCTAACCTTACCTTATCGTTAGCATATAGCGGCTCATACCAGTTCACCCTTCCATGCCCAGTCACCAGTAATCATCATGCAATGGGAGTCAAGATTCTTTGCAACATCTCTTGCACCTCTATGCTGCTTGTTTACACCCTCCCTTAAACATCAAAAATAGAGCTGGGGCTCAGCACTGAGGCAGAAGAATGCAGCCATATACAAGCAGCTAAGACTTTACATGCTCAGAATCATCCTATTGCTACTTTTAATATCAGGTTACATTCACCCTAAGCCAGGACCCTGCCCTTGAAGAATGCCCGCTGGCGAAAAATGACTTGGAATGCTTACACTTGCTTCACTCAACATCTGTAGACTTCTCCCCAAACTTGATGCCTTGCAAGCCTTTGTCATACAGCACAACCCTAACGTCCTCAATATTACTGAAACCTGGCTAACTCCAAATGCTCTGGACACAGCCATTGTCCTGACTGGCTATACTATCTACAGACAGGATTGGGTTTCCAAAAGAGAGGGTGGCTGTGCAATCTATCTCAAAGACACCCACAAGGGCTTTGTCCTACATATTACCACTGCGGGGACCAACACCCAAATACTTGCCATCAAAATTCTCTTTGGGGCACACAATAAAGCCCTAACAATGGCATCAATATACATCCCTCCTAAGGAGCCAGCTGTGGGGTTCATTTCTGTCATGGACTTCATCCAGAGCCAGCCACTTGGCCTGGAGACACTCCAGATGGGTGATTTCAATATTAATGGGCTCCCCCCTGAAAATGGATGCTTTAAGGATGCCGTCTCTGAAGTTAACCTTACACAGATGGTTGACTCACTGACCAGGACTAACTATAGAACTGGGACCAGCACCCTGCTTAGACTGGGTTCTAACTAGCCATCCTAATTGCATTTCAAACACTACCACTCTTGCCGACTCACTCAGTGATCATTCCCCCATCATATGCAACTGGACTAATAAATTCTGCAAACCCCCCCCCCCCACACTCAAAATAATCACCAGTAGGGTTTTCAGCCACGGTCACCTGGAACCGCTGAAATTGCTACTCCAAGTGCAAGACTGGTTACCTATCAACACAGCTAAAGATGTACACAGCGCTTGAATACTGCATTAACTCCTTCAGTGCTGCTTGTGACATCTACACCCCTCTAAAGAAAAGGAAAATAAAAGGCTCTTGTACCCCTTGGCTCTCTGCTGTACTAATGGCTCAAATGAAACTCAGAGACCACCTTTGGCATCATGCATGTGCCACTGGAAGAAAAGCAGATATCCACAACTTTAAAAGGGCTAGGAATGCTTGCAGAAGATCAATTCACCATGAGAAAAATAGGTATTATAAGGAAATACTTACCAACTCCTGGGGGAAATGGCAAATTGTTCTGGGACAACATTAAGGAGGTAACTGGAAAAACCTCAAAACTTGCACCTACCATACTAGACATGGATGGAACCACTACCCTGGACCCCAAAACAATCGGCAACACTTTCAGTGAGGCTTTCACTGATCTCAGTAGTGTCCCCCCCCGACTACTTCAACTCCAGTGCAACCCCATACAACTCAAGGCCTGCTCAACTGCCTCCTGGTCATCTGTCTTTCTGTTTCAAAGAGGTCTCCCTGGTGGAGGATAAAAAATACATTCTTAGGGCAATTGGCAAATCTAGGTGTAGCGGAGACACTCTTAATCTCAAGCTGCTGGCCTTTACACTAGAAGAAGTAATAACTCCCCTAACAAAGATCTTTAATCTCTCACTAAGACTTGCACAGTTCCCACAGAAATTGAAATCTGCCACTGTAACCCTGATACACAAAAGTGGTGATAGGACCCAACACGTGAATTACAAGCCTATCTCTATACTCCCTCCTCTCTCCAAGGCACTAGAATGCATTGTTGCTGACCAATTGGTTCTAGAAAAATGCAACATTCAACGTGCCCAGCAACATGGTTTTCAGAAAAGGGCACAGCACAACCTCCACCCTTATGGAATTCACTAGTCCTAGCCACAATTCTCTGGACCAAGGTCAGCTTGTGGGAGCTGTCTTCATTGATTTAACAAAAGCATTCAACACAGTGTATCACCCCTACTCCTTGACCAACTGGGCAATGCGGAACTCTCTAAGGACGCTGCTGCATAGTTTAAAAGCTACCTGGGAAATCACACAGTGAGTGACAATTTCAGATGCCCTATCTGACTCAAAGCCAGCTCAGGTGTCCCTCAAAGGTCCATTTTGGGTTCACTCCTATTCACCCTCTTTTTGAACAATCTCCCAAGCTCCAGGCATGAATCAATGCTATGCTATGCCAATGACACCGTGGTCTACACTAGTAACAAGGACCCTAACCTCTTTGAAAATGAGCTGTAGCTTGGCCTTACCTGTGTTGAGAAGTGGTTTAGTGATCACAAGTTGATACTCAACTACAAAAAACTAAAGTAATGCTCTTCAGCAGCTCCCATAAGAAATATAAACACTGCCTGTTGATCGTCAGTAACTGCCAAGAAACTGCACTGGAACAAGTACCTCATTTCAAATACCTTGAGGTAACCATCCACAGTACTTTATCCTATGGATCGCATATTAACAACATTGCCAAGGCAGTGAATACAGACACAAGAACTGCCTAACCCCAGAAGCCTTATGATTGGCTGCTCAAAGCTCAGTGATTTCTATCATAGACTATAGCCTTCCCATTCATGGCTCTGGCACAAACTCAGCCCTTTGGTGAATCTCTGCTGCTCTTAATAAAGTATGTAGGCTCATATCTGGTGCATTGAGACTTACCCATACGTGCAAACTCTATGCTCATACCAGTTGGTTGCCACAGTATGGGAGAATTCAATACCAATCCTGCCTTCTGGCCAAGAAAATAACCCTATGTCTAGTACCACCAAGGGTATAGGAACTGCTAAGCCCTTTCAGTAATCCACAATGCACTTGTGATTCAGAACTTCAACTACTATAGGTGCCATGCTGTCGAACTTCCCAGGGACAAAGATCCTTCACCTATATAGCCCCACTATGGGTCAGCGCTCTTCCAAGTGACATCTTTTCAGAACCCAAGCTCAGCCTTTTTAAAACGAAACTTCAGCAACACCTCACAGCTGAAAGGAACTGTGACTGCTTCCACTAAGCCTTCCACTAACTGTGTCCCCTAGAACTTGCAATAACTATGGCTTTCTACACTTTTGCCCTCTCCCTTCCCCTTACTTCCCTCCTCCACAGCTCCCTTACTACTCCCATCCCACTCCCCCCTCCTTTTTCCACATCTTCTCCGTTTCCCTTCTCCTCTTCTCTACCCCTTCCTCCCACCCCTTCCTATTTTCATATCTATGCCCTCACCGGTATGACAAGGCTGCATGGCTGCAACCCAATATTTGTATGTTCTGGCCTCACCTCAAGATGTTTATTGAGGTTTTGTGACGTATACTTAGTGCTTCATGTTAAACTTATCCATGTGCTTATTTGACCTGTTTTATGTTGCTATCCTGTTTGTTTTTCATCAATTACTCATTATCCCTTATACCAGTGTTATCTGTTTGTTAAGCTCACTGACATGAAACCTTTGTAAATGAGCTCTTAGCTCAAAGGTATTTGTAATCTGAGACCTTAATAAATAAATAAATAAAAATACATTTGCTGTAATCTCCTCCAACCCCATCTTCTGATCTGATACAATCACCACAATCCCAACCTTACCCTGTCATCTGATACAATCTCCTCCAACCACATTTTCTGATCTGATACAATCACCACCACCACAACGATACTCTGTCAACTGATGCAATCTCCTACTACCCCATCTTCTGATCCAATACCGTCACCACAACAGCAACCTTACCCTGTCATCTGATGCAGTTTCCTCCAACCCCACTGTCTGATCTGATACAATCACCACAACCCCAGCCTTACCGTATCATCTGATGCATCCTCCTCCAACCACATTGTCTGATCCTATACAGTCACCGCAATCCTAACCTTACGCTGTCATCTGATGCAATCTCCTCCAACCCCATTTTCTGATCCTACATAATCACCACAACTCCAACCTTACCCTGTCATTTGACGCAACCTCCTCCAACCCCATCTTATGATCCGATACAATCACCACAACCACAGCCTTACCCTGTCATCTGATACAGTTTCCTCCAACCCCACTGTCTGATCTGATACAATCACCACAACCTTAACCTTACCCTATCATCTGATGCAATTTGTTCCAACACCATCTTCTGTTCTTATATAATTAGCACAACCCTAACTTTACCCTATCATCTGATGCAATCTGTTCCAATCCCATATTCTGTTCTTATACATTCACCACAACCCTAACTTTACCCTATCATCTGATGCAATCTCATCCATCTCTATCTTCTGATCTGATACAATCACCACAACCCTAACCTTACCCTGTTATCTGATGCAGTCTCTTCCAACCTCATCTTCTGATGCTATACAATTCCACATTCCCAATCTTACCCTGTCATCTGATGCAGTCTCCTCCAACCCCATCTTCTGATCCTATACAATCATACAAACCCAACCTTACTCTCTCACTTGATGCAATCTCCTCCAAAGCCCATCTTGTGATCCTATACAATGACCACAACCACAACCTTACCCTATCATCTGATGCAGTCTCCTCCAACCCCATCATCTGATGTGATATAATCAGCACAATCCTAACCTGACCCTGTCATCTGATGTAATCTCCTCCAACCCCATCTTCTGATTTTATACAGTCACCACAACCCTAACCTTACCTTGTCATCTGAGACAATCTCCTCCAACCCAATCTTATAATCCTATACAATCACCACAACCCAAACTTTACCCTGTCATCTGATGCAATCTCAACCAACCCCATCTTCTGATCTTATTCAATCACCATAACCCTAACCTTAATCTATCATCCGATGCAACCTCCTTCATCTCCATCCTCTGATCATATACAATCACCACAACCCTAACCTTACCCTGTCATCTGATGCAGTCTCCTTCAACCTCGTCTTCTGATGCTATACAATCACCACAATCCCAGCCTAACCCTCTCAACTAATGCAGTCACCTCCATTCCCATTATCAGATATGATATAATCACCTCAACCCAAACATTACCCTATCATCTGATGCAGTTTCCTCAAACCCTCATATTTTGGAGAGTGCCAGAGTGGCCCATAAATTTATAATATCCCTTCACCAAGTTTTATTGATGAGATAGCCCTACCTACCAGTCTGAAAAAAATAATACAGCAAAGTTAACAGCCCAGGGCCCAGGCAATACTGTTAAGCTTTTTTATGAAAATGTATTCAAGCAGTCGATACTGGCAAGCAGAAGAAAAAAAATGACAGATTAAAGTGGTTAACACAGGAGCACTCACTGAAATGGTGAACTTCCAAAGTAAAGAAACACAGACACTTGCTGAGTTTTGATTTGATTTGACTTTTATGTTTACTAGTGTTCCTGTATCTGTTTGACCCAAATGAGATGATCCCAATTCCCCCTGAGCTGCCTAGTGATATGAAACTTACTTATTGTTGTTGCATCAGCACTGCAGCTGACTCACATCTGGCTCCAATGATCTGATGATTTGTCTGGGGCCAGTAGGTCATCGTGGTCATAATGATTTGGGTCACTATGTGCTGACTCCTGAGTTCCAACTCATCCCATCCCTTTTACGTCAGTCACAGATTGCCTTGTGAATAATGCTACCATCATGCCAACCTACCCTAGTATGTATCACGACCATAAGCAAAATGGTATTTTGATACCAGTCTGCAGGTCCAGACTCCTGCACAGGCATCCATATCCTGTGACTGTTGGGGGATTTGGGTGATTGGTATGTTATAGGTTGGGACTGGTCATCACAGTGCATGATTGTGGAAAGCTGGGGCAAGTGGACTGTGGTAACAAATTAAATTAGACTCTGCTCATCACAATGGGCCCATGGCTGCCCTGTCTGCTTGAAAGAAATGAACATGCACAGTAATTGACTACAGTCTGCTTAGTCTCTAAGTCATCTCCCTACTGATGCACTGTCAGCACATATGAGGCGATCCTGCCCCTCCACAGTCCCAACTCGAGTCTCAGGCTGGAGAGACGATAAAGAATAAATGTGCAACATTGCATGCATGATGAATCAATTTTATTTTTATTAAAAGATTTTATTACAGATGCACAAGGACTACAAGCATACATTAGGCAATACTTTAACACCAATGTGAAATGCCAAGGATGTACAAATAGAAACTATCTGCTAATATAAATAAAGGCATAACTTGTAAAGTTCCACTATACTGTTATGTATAAAACAAAACAATTTAGTAAAATTACTGATATGCTGAACTTAACATGCTGTGCCTAAGGAGAAATATAATATTACAAACACCATCTGATCTGTAGTTTTAACAATTTTTAGATAAAAACAAAAAAACTAATAAAATAACATCCTCCCTGGTGATTAGGTTTGTTAAGGACTGTAATAAAGAAAACCAGAGTTAATATATTCCATAAACGTAGACAAGAATGCATGCTGAACATCCCAAATGTCCTCCCAAGGCCATCACCCATAGTCCCAGGGAGCTAACTGATCCAGCACTGAGGTATCTTCTAATTCTTCTACCATTAATGTGAGTGGGTACCATCTGGAGTGGAATATATCAGTTCACGACTTCTGGCAAGCTGTATATTGTCTGATTGGTGGCTACTCTAACTAATGAGTCACACGAGTCAAGTACAACAGCTTTTAAGTCTTTGCTACCAGCTTGAGTGAGCTGGTGCATGCTGGCCCCAGCACACTACTGGTTAGGGGAAAAGAAATGGTGAAGCAAAAGTGGTATCCAGTAAACAAGGTGACCATGACTGAGTGCTTTCAACAAGGGTGACTCAGTCACTGTGCCTGTGTTATGGGCTACCTGACAGGGTAGTGACTGGATACAGGGGTAGGTGAGTACAGCGACATGATGTTACAATATATGCACGCACAATGTTGCATGACAGGTGGAAGGGGAGGGAGGGCATGTGGGGTGTAGTGCTGTGGTCAGCTGCCGAGCTGGCCATGTGGCATGGGGGTAGGTGGCAGGCTGGGGTTGGGAGGTTGCTGGATTCAGTTCTGGGTGCAATCGTTTTTTGCATCAGATCAGGGTTTTCATTTTTTTTAAGTTTTACACCCCCAACAGACATGCACCCCCTGGAGTTGAGAATACTTAGGTAGGGTAGTGCGGGGAGGGAAGCGGTGGGTGCAGCCCCCTGCATAACATAAACCCAGTCATCAGTCTTCTAGTCGCTGCGAGTGTACATTGCCATAATTCATTAGAACCAGCAAAAGTAGATTACAGCAATACATATAGATTACGGTAATAAATAGTAAATTATATCAGTTAAAATAAAACTTGTAGTAAAATAATAGAAACGATAAAGCAGATGACAATAAGAGGAATTGGTTTAGAAAATAAAATTGCAATAATAGTCAAAAGAAAACATATTTGGGCACAATTTGAAGAGTTATGACTTGACATGGGGATCAGGGTGAGAAGGCTAGTCCATGCTATCAGGGAAGAGACTGAATACTATGCTATATATGATGGAATGGTAAAGATTAGGGAATAGAAAGTCTATCAGAGTAGTAGGAGAGGAAGGGAGGGGAAGTAGGGCATGGTGGAATGATCAATTAGTATGACTATGTCATGATAGTATTTATATGGTTATGTAAGGCCATGGGTAGCAGTGCTGTGGGTGAATTGAAGCCCAAATTTGTTTGTACACTTTATTTGCCCAAGATAGCCCAGCTGAGATTAAACATTTTGTTTCCAGTGGGACTCTGCTTCTACTCATTTCAACAGCTGGGCAGACTGGCGTACTAAGAGGTTGTGACCTACCCAAGGCCACACAGTGAGTAATAGTAAGTAGTGGGGCCTGATCCTGTGATCTCCATCTTCAGGAGCTGGTGCTCTAAGCACAAGATTGCAAAGCTTTCTTTAAGATAAAATTAAAAACCAAAACAGGAGGATCAAAATACATGATAATCCCAAGTAAACATGAAACAGAAACCCCAATTACACTCACTATTTATGAACCATGTGGAGAGGCCTTGAGGTCAAAATCATTTTACAATGATAGCTGTGAACTGTCCAGGCTTCAAATCATTGTTACTCCTCTGCTTCTCTTGCTAGATTGAGGAATGCAGTGGTTCACTAGTTGAAAGTGCTAGTGTAAATGCAGTGCAGTTTCATCCTATGGCTTGCCTTAAAAAGTTAGTAGCACCAAAAATAGCAGGCAGAACATGCTGTTCATTTTTAAAAGTACTCAGCTGTCACTTTTTATTTCTGAAATATTTTTCTTGTTCCATTTGTTCATTAGTAGGTTTCCTACCTGATAGTATTAGGTGTGATGTAACTTAGCAATAACCCACGACAGGGTATGGCATTACAGGCATTGAATCCACATCTGAGGTGCGTTGCAAGGCACAAGGCCACAGGCTAAGTGTCCTCACAGCACCCTAGGTGTGGATTAAATACCTATAACCCCATACTCCTGGAGTGAATTATTGTGCTTATAACATGGGTTATGTCAAAACCATGGGAAAATGCACAAAAAGGGTTTTTTGTCCTGTGTAAAGACCAAAAAAGGTAATGTATCCTGCTGCCTTGCAAAATAGTCCCTCTTAACTAATACACACTGCATGGCTGTTATGCACATAGAAATGTCACACATGCATTACTGATCTGGTTTATGAAATTTCCTGTGTATAAGGCTGCCTTCTATCACGTCTATGAGGTGTACTTTATGGCTTCTCCCCCTCCGACCCACACAATTGATCTGGAGCCCTGGAATGCCAGAGAAACACAGGACAAACGGTTCAAATAACTGAAAAGCAGTGTGTCTGTCACTCTCTCGCTCTCTCTCTCTCTCCCTCAGTGTGCTACTGTCCAGTGAATTAGTGGAGTGCTGCACAGGACTTCCCATTGTACTGTCCTGTCTCTTGCTGTCTGTGTCTGTCTACGTGCAGCACATCTCTCTCCCTTTCCATATAGGGAGGAGCAATGGGGTCCTCTCCTATAATGTGCTGTAAAACAGCACTGTGGGGAATGGGGGGGGGGAATGAGGGTGCTTTCACTGTCTGTTGGTACTGCTCTCTGTTGCTGTGACTGTCTTCACCACCCAAACACCATATGCCGTGCTCACTTCATCATTTCTAAACCACTGAAGACAAAGACGCAGGAAGGACACTGTAAATCTGTGCTCTGTCTCTCGCTGTGACTCTGGATTGGGAAGATGTGGTACTAGTGGGGGGGGGTGCCGTAATGGAGGAAGGAGCTACAGCTGTGCCTCATTATGAGGTACTGTACCTTATAACATGGGTTGCAATGGTGGATTACATCTCCTCTTTAACATGCACATACACAGCAAGAGGGCAATTGGGTACAGCACTGACAGGCAGCCACCAAATTAGTGCTGTGACTCTCTGTCGCTTAGGTGGATTTTTAATGGCTGCTTCTCAATGCTGAATTATCCCACAAATAGCAAATTCTGTTCTGCCCAGGGATCTTGCTGGCTGGGCATCTCACCCCAACTGTGGATTAAATAGTGAATTAAATCCACGGTCAGGTGATGCTGTTTTTGCCAGTGAGATTTCCCCTTCTTGTCAACCCATGTTATAAAGAGCAACACTTTATATGGAGACTGGCATGTTAAGTTATGTTCCTCTTCATATCTCTTCAGCATTGTGATATCACTTATTGTGACATCATAAGTGAGCAAACTTGCAGCAGGTGACTGGCTCTTTTTTGGTCAGCTGTTATGTCACTGTCAATTGAGGTAACAAATGCGGATGATATATGATAAGGACTAGAACTAGCTATATAATCCTCCAGGTAGATTGTTGTTCCACACATCACACCAAGTATTGTGAGGTAGAAAATCTTCTCATTGGCAAAATGGAAAAAAACCTTTTAAATGTAAAAAGTAATATTTCACTACTTTTGTAAGGTTATAATAATATTAGGCAGTACACTAGTTCTTAAGATAAAGTCTCAGAATGCACCAATGCATTCCATCATATACAGTAGAGGAAATATCCTCTTAAATGCTCTACCTATCTGCCGACAGTGTCTGTCTATACAGCTGTCTGTCTGTTTCGCCATCTATGACTGTTAGTTGATTATTAGACAGGGTCTATCTTAAGAGATTTTCTCAGTGCTCCAAGTAATAAGTTTCCATTTCTTATTGTTAGAACCTGCCTGAGATTTTCTTCCAGGACATTTCAGACTGTAGCCATAATCCATCCTCTTCTATTGTGCTGGAGCCTCTGAATGGTAGAATGCTATCTCCATAGGAGCGACTCCATGGGTGCAGAGGTGCTCAAGCACCCACAAAGTTGACTTAAGCACCCTCAATATTTTGAGGGAAGCCTACAAAAAAGTATCACTAAGGAACCTGGCCGTAGATAAAATACAACCTACTGCCAGTGAGCACCCATAAAGATTCAGAAAGGCTGGCACTCCTGGCTATCTCTTTTACCTTGCTTGACATCTTGGAATATTCTCAGTTGTGTTCTTTGATGGGTAATCATAGGAGGTGTTAATTTCTACTGCTTGATTGGTATGCATGTCACCCACTGTATTCAAGTGAACAGAAATTGAGAGGTGCCATGGGCTGTGTTCTGCTACTAAATTGGCTCTTTCTAAAATGTGCATTTACAGTTGTAAGATGTTTTAACTTTATTAGTGATTCTGAAGTAGTATAATCTGATCCATTTCTCTGTGTTTATAAATGCAGTATCAGAAATAATCTACTGCAGAATAATTTCATTTGTCATAAAGAAGTACTGCAGCTACAATCCGAAATGTCCAGCAAGAAAATCCTGGACAAGCTTTTAAGACAACAAATGGAAGCTAACCTCTTGGAGCACTAAGAAATGCCTTTTAAACAGACAGATAGAATGATAGACAAGCTTAAGGTCTGTAATAAATGGACAGATAGCTAGATAGACAGACAGACAGACAGATAGACAGACAGAGTGGTGCATGTCATTGTGTGGTACTGCATACATGTTATTCAATGGGTACCGTGCTTATGCACCACTCGGTATACTGCACTACCGGTCAACTTTTGCATAACTAGATAGATAAACAGATAGATAGATAGAGTGAGTGAGTTAAGAAGAGAGACAGACGTAGGCCGCATAGTATTATGGGGGCATGTGTGATTTTGTATTTCCTTGAGACATAGGCCTGACTTGTTATGGTAGTGGACAGAGAGGGAAATGGCAAAAATAGGGCATATAAAATGAAAAAATCCCTATATAAATAGGTAGGCATACAGAAACATTGCTAACTGGCACACAACACTTGCCCGTGGGTTTCTCAGTGGTCATCTGTTGAATGCAAATTGTACTAAATGATCACACCTTGTGTATACTATTGAGCCAAATTGAAGGCTGAAGGAAAATGTCTCTAATTCTTTTATTAGTAAAGATACAGGGATATGGGAATGCAAGTAGAAAAGTTCATTCTACATCTGCACGGTCTCATAAAGTCTGAAGTATAATCACATAAAACATTATTTTCTTTCAGAAAAAGGCAATTACATTTCTACTGAGACCAAAGAAAAGAAAAATGGTGCTGTTGCAAGGCTGCTGAGTCCTTTTATTTCTCCAGAACACTCTTCATACTGTGTGACATTTTGGTATCGCATGTCTGCACCAAGCTGTACCCTGAATGTATTTTTTAGAGAACACACATCAGAGGGTGTAAAAGATCATCTTATGTGGTCGCATAGTGGACGTCAAGTAAATCACTGGACACAAAGTCACCTTTTACTCCCTCAGTCTCCAAAAATGTATCAGGTAAATGTCAGTTTTTCCTAGTGGTAGTCCTTATATAGCACTGATGTACACACATACTAGACTGTGGAACAGATGCAGACCTCCAACACCTTATTATGTGGACCCTGCCTGCCATTTAAATATTTATAGATATGAATCTAATTAATTATAAAGGAGCCAGCACACTTTACATTAGCTGTTTAGAAACACCAGGTATAGCTGAAAGCAATATGGTATGCAAAGGTGCATGTTTTTTTTTTTTTTTTTTTTAACGTGGGGGGAGGTTAAACATATGACAAGCCTTATAATCATAATGACACTCTTACAAATGAGTATTACCAGGGATAAACACCTGGACTGCAGTTAATAACCCTTGACTTCTTCACCATCAACACTCCTCAGGCATACAGTCTCCTGGAAATGCCTGCTACTGCTCAAAGCACAGTGGCACTTGGTGGGGTAGCATTTTTTTTTAATTTCAGGTTTTTTTAAACATGTGATTAGACATATAATTCCAATAACTTCCATAAAAGTCAGCATTTACAGGGATTAAGTCCTGGCCTGGAAATAATGGGTTGGATTTTAAAACGTAATAATGCATGCTAAGTCCCCGTGCTACTGACATGGCGTAATGGCTGCATTCGTCGGTGACAATCAGAAATTTCCATCCCTTGCACCTGGTATAGGTCCTTAGACTACAGTTTTGTGGTCCTGCTTGCGCCGCACCTCCAGGACAACGTTCTGGTGCTTGCGCCAGATATGTGGCGCAAGCTGCAGTAAATCAGAGAACCTATCACAACTGCATCCAAGGTTTGAAAACTCACTGCAGTTGCAGAAAAGGGGTTTGGTGCACTGCCACTTCTAAAGTCCCCTGGTGCAGGGCTTATCGCAAGCCCTGTGTCTTCATTTGAAAATCCTGCCCACTGACTCTTGACTTTGCCTTAGGCCATTTATACCCTCCAAACGGATGTTACTCTCCAGGAAATGTCCACCTGTTCAGGTGGTATTGCTTGATTCTGCTAAAAACCTACATCTAGCCCTATATTTTTATTTTTTTATTTTCCCCAGATAGCCCAGCTGAGATGCAACATCCCTCTTTAAGGAGCATAAAGCTTTTTTCCAGTCAGATAGCTGGGAGGATTACTGCAGAAGGAGCTCAGGTGATGTGCTGAAGTGTCAGTGGTGAGATTCAAAGCTGGGACTTCCAGGTTCACAGCTCTCTTCTCTAATCACTGAGCCACACAGCATGCCAAATATGGGTCTTCACCAAGTTTTGGCAACTGACTAAAGAAGTGACTAGTGACATCTTCTCTGTACTAGCTGGTATTTTCCAATCGTTCTTATGCTGCATAATGGTTAGTAATTGCAATCTATTTTTCTGATAAATAGGCTAATATTCAAGTAGTCACTGCTAGCCTAGTCTGTCAAATGTATGATGTCTGACAACTGAAATTATTTCAGCATTAGAGAACACACCTAACTGGTATCCATTTAAATTCAACCTTAAATGACAAACTGGAATGTGATGTTGCAGTGATAGCATTATTTGCAGTGCAGTACAGTATCTTTGTGTTGGAATCTCCCACATCTCCATTTACTACAAGTACTGTTTAGAAGCATGAAACAATAATTCACCTTCTTATCAGACTGGCTTTAAAACCTCAATAAAGTGAAGAGCATTGGGTTAAATAATGCAGGGGAATACATACAGTGTTTATATGTGTAATATACTTTTGTCAACTTTGAATTATGTATTCAAAGCAGTATACAATGAAAAAACATGACATGGTACAGTAATACAAACATTTCAAATTTCACCCAGCACCAACTTAACTTCACAGTGAAACTATTCGTCTTGACTTATGACACTTGGTTTAAAATACACCAAAATGCAGGAATTATACTGATTGAGGAAACAGGTAAAAAGCAAGACCCCAAACGATATGGTGCATTGCACCTCTGTGGTCTTTAAAATGATTACTGCAGTAGAAAACACTGTTAAAACTAAAAGATAAGGCATGTAATTGTAGTGGAACTATGTGATGCACCACAAAAAGAAAACATTTTGGCAGAAAATAAACCTCACTAACCTGCAGAAAATGTTTCCAAACTCAGAGATTCCAAAACAGTTTGAAGAATCGGCCTCAGACTGTCCCCACCTTTCTTTCATAATTCACACCTGTCGGGAACATAATTTGTATGTCTAATTATCACCCTGTCTCAAGTGCAACAGGCAATTATCAACAATTATGGCAATGATCAACACAACGTTTGCTCCACAAACACTAAACAAGCAGCACTCCAACTAAAGTCCTTACTGAGCTTAAAGGGAAGGGCACATTAACTGTTTTCCTTAAAATTTTTGCAGCCTGAGCCATTAAGCCCCCAGTGTTTTTTCTGTTCCTTTCAAAAGCAACAGGATGTCAATTTTAATTTGTTTCCAAAACTCAGTGTGAAAAAACTGCTCAGAGACATCTTACAGGTCATGACCCCAGTCATGCAGTGCATTCTGGGGTGTGGTGAAGTAAAGATGCTTTGTTCTGGAAAAATACATAGATAATGCCTGATCTATATAGTAAAATAAAATAAGCACAAGAGCAAGCACACTAATAATTTCATGAACTTTAGCTCAACACATGCGCATAGTCAGTATACTAAACACATTACTAAGCAATGACTCATAGGTGAACAAGAATATATGTGCCTAAATTTATTAGTGTGAAGCATATAATTTAAAACAATGTGCCAGAATAGCTGACATAAATGTTAATTCCTGAAGCACTGAACTAACATCACAGCAAGTAACCAAAGACAAGTTAAAACTAGATTAACTGGACTAACTGCTTTCAAATTCTTTGTATCTGCCTTGAATATAGCTGTGAAAAGATGTTGTGCCAAACAGTGAGCTAGAGGACTGGCTTCTGTCTGCAGTCAGAAGCAAAATCACTTATCAGCTCAAAGAGCAGTTAAACTCCAACATGAAACCTCCTTCAGGAACTTTATTTTGAACATCTGTACAGTAATGACCTAGTAATATACTATACTTATTAATGTCCACCTAAGTGAAAAAGTCTATATTTGCCAGAGGGAGTAGACAGAAGCTTGTACTTGCTGACAGTTCTGCCACATGGGCAATGCATGCTTAGGCACCAAACAGTAAATTATGATCTCAGCAAGTGATCATAGAGCAGGTAAAATTAAAATACACCTAAAACCTAAAATAATCAAACTAATCAAACATCTTGTAAAACAGTTTTTTCTGAGCTGCATAGAATACTGAGAAGCATACGGTTCTAAATAATGTGAGTGAATGTAGTGGGGTCCTGATACTCAAGCAACTGAAAACCTAGCAATGGGATCAAAAACAGTTACAACTACCCAAACAAAACAAAACTTTTTTGAAATCATGTATCATACACTTTACAGTCTCCCCATAAAAAGGAAAGCACTTACCTTTTAAATTTAATATGCATCAGCACTGGAGGAAGGACACAGGCACTAGATATGAGATACCAACCCTTGGGAAAATCTAACTGAACCAGCATCATCAGCAGCACCCGTACTGCCACCAGGTTTTTTTCATTACACAAACAATACATGAAAGGGATTTCGGGGACTAAATGAACACACACAACTCAGGTAATTATAATAATGTTACTGCGTACATGAAACACCACTAACTTCAATCAATAAACAAAAATGAAATCAATATAGTCAAACTACAGTGACAAAAATAATTCAGTAAAACACACCTAACTGTTTCTACAGAACTGAAATTATAAACCAAATAAAACAGGAAAAAAATGCACAAAACACTGACTACAACAGCGCGAGTACTGCTATAACAGAAAAGGCTTCCTAACCTGCCTTTCTTATTGCTGGAAGTTTCTGCAGCTAAACTCCCCTTCCCTCTTCCTCCCCCACAGCACTACCTCACTACACAATACAGAAAAAGAAACTGATTTTAAACTAACACAATCACAAAAAATACCACAAATAATTGGTGATCTAGAGGGAAAAGGCACAGTAGACACTTAATGGGGTGATTTATGGGAAAAACTGCATGTTTTAAATTACTTCCAAAGATTTATAAGCACAAAGATACACAGCACATTTAACACTTACTGTCTTTTCCTCAGACTGCACTGAATTCAACCTATGCATGGAAATATAGCTCATTGCAGCAACATGTGACCTCCAATCCCATGGATTCTTACAAACTTTGCCTTAGAGCCAACATTTGCTAGTGAAGTTCACAATTTTGCCATTCACAAAGTTCTCCTTTAAGGCAAAGTAAAAACTTTGTGAATTCAGTAAAATTCATGAATTGCTCCATGAAGTGAAGTTTTCTAACTTCACCCACCTCTTGCTGGGAATGGTATGCCTTTTAAAATGACTGGGTAAATAAACAGTTGCAATTCTATCTGATAAAAGTTGTTGGAGAAATATTATTAAAAAGTTATTGTGTTGACCCCACTGGTTGTGCTGACCCACTGATTGCTACCATGCAGCATTGTGTTTCTCTATGATTTAGCCTCGGGTATGTGCACTACAACTGTGTACTGAGCTACTGTGTGTTTCTCGTAATTTAAAATTATGTCTGTGGATTTTTTTTTTGTTCATGTTTTTTGCACTAAACCTTTATAGACGTAATACTAAAATAGTGCACTATAACTTTTAACTTTTTTCTTCAACTCAGCCTCCAAACATTGTTGCAGCATTTAGCATAGCAACCTAGGTATATCTTATATTATGAACTGGGGATCATAAATGTAGTAATCTGATTGGCCAACAGCTCTTTAAAGCTGAGATGATATCGGGGTACATCATCACAGCTTTAAAAAGCTCTGGCCACCAGCCTCCTCACGCTCCACGCACTGTTCTCTTCAGCTGTGCCCACAACAGAAGGCAGCAGAGCGAAAGCTGCTGACAGAAATAATGAGCGGGCGCATCTTAAAAAAAATCCTCTCTCTTCTTTTCCCCACCAGCATCCATGTAACCTAACCCAAAATCAGTTAGAATCTAAACAAAAATCAGTTAGGATAAGTCCCAACCCATCATGGCTGTCTCGCTCTGCTGCTCATTTTTTTTTTACCTCAGTTTGGTCCAAACATTTCCCCATGCTCAGCCGCTCCTGTTCGTCTCTGACAGTGAAATCACTTTTTTTTTTACCAGCCATAACCTGAACATAAAAATCAGTTTCTATGTTCACGTCCATGTTGAAATGTAGTTTATTACTTGAAACAAGGCTTTTTTTAACCTGGAAACTGCTATTCAAAAACTAAAGCCGCAACGACGAGCACTCACATCTATGACAGATGCTAATGCGCATGCTCACAATCACAGCTGTAGTTTCCAAAAGCAGTTTCCAGCTAAAATAAGCCTTGTTTCACACAATAAATTAGTTTTTCAACATCAACATGAACTTAGAAACTGATTTTTATGCTCTGATAGCCATTAAAATAAGTCATTTCGCAGCGTGCACGACCGCACTGAGTTGCCACTGCCACTGCCACTTCTTACTCTTACTCTCAAAAGAAAGCAATTACAACTTTACACAAAACAAATGAAAGAAAAAACTAATTCAACTATCAAAGCATTACAAGGAGGACACCTGCTGCCCACAGCAAAAATTAAATGAACTATATTTTATCAATGTATCCCTACACATTAGAAAATGTAATACTAAAACAATTTAAAACATTTTATTTATATTTTATTGACATATGTGTAGGATCCAGTTCATAATAACAATAAGGCACTCCAGGGTGTGGAATATCATGGGATATCATCACTTCTCAGATGTTTGGATGCACTCAGCCTGCACGCTCATGCCCAACCACCCAAGGTGTGATGATATCCCCTGATATACCACACCCTGTCATGCCTTATTGCTTAATTATACCATATGTAGTAGGCAACATTGTGGGCATAAACTCATGTACTGACTGCATGAAGAAACATGCAAGTGTACCTGACTGAAATGTGTTCTAGGTGTATAATAAGTCAGTGCTCATAGGTAACTTTGAAGGTGTAAAGTCAGTGTACTGTACATAAAATATGCTATTACAAAAAATTGATGATATGTTACTGTTCTGCAGGAAGGACAGATGGTTAAGAAACATATAATGTGGATACCTTTGAAAAAGGGATCTTGGGCTCAATGGTCTGCTAAATATAACAAACAAACAAACAAATATAGTAATGAAAATTAGTATTTAGTTACTGAGCTATTGCCCTATTCCCCAACAATGAAAAAAATATATAAAACTGTGATATTTTAATGCCATATTTCAGAAATGCTGTCGAAGATAAAGAGTTGTAGATTGCAGAAAAAGGTGTTATGCAGCAGGTTAGAATGTGTAGACTGTTCCATGTAAAGTGTAAAGAAAGACCATGGAGTACTATTTTGTTTATAAATTAATTAATTAACTTAAGCCTTCCCATACAACAGACTGCAATGCTGCAGACATATTAATTTTAAGGTTAGTTGTTGATGATCAGAAATTCTGATAATGATCAGAAGAAAACAAAAAATAGTATTAGTCAGCTGAGAAAAGACTAATATTGAGATTAAGTAAAAAACCTAAAAATCCAGATTGAATTCAACTGTTGTGAATGTAATACAGTAATTTTAAATGTTGTGCTTTAGGTGTATAATTTTGTTCTTCAAGGTTTAGAGACTAAGTCACAACTTCGTAATTCACTACGTTACAGCTGAATGCTTTAGTTTTTATTTTACATTGAAAAGACTAAAATTGATGTTATTTTTCCAGATTGTAATTGAAGGAATTATTGGCAAAAGAGATGAGGGAGATATTGCAGTAGATGAGGTAGCGATACAAGACAATGTGACTCCAGAGGAATGCAGAGGTAAGAACAACAAACAAACGGAGTTACTATTCAATGCTGCCAACCAACTAAACTCACAGATGGATCTCGTTTTGTATATGGTGATTTTGGTTTTTATAAAATTGTATAAAAAGTCCCTGTGCTTATTTCTGCAAAACAACATTCTGCCTCCAATATGCTCATAAAACGCATCATATCTCTATTGTTTATTACCCTTTTTTTGTGATGTTAAACAACAAAGGGACATGGCAAGGTTTTAACTATAGGCAGAATATCATGATGGTATTACAAGTAAAGACAAAAGACCAGTCTGTATTTTATTTATTTATTTAAACATTGTATTAGTCCCTTTCCACATGTTACTAAGTGACAGTACAGAGTCATAAGACAAAGATTAGCAATCAATAAATAAACCTTCTACATTAAATACAAAAAAGTTCAATCTTTGTTTAAAAAAGATCCAGTGAGTTTGCCATTCTAACATTCAAAGGCAGTATATTCCAGGACCAAGATACATCAAATCATGGTGCTAGGTTCTGTGGTTACCATCAATTTGATACTAAATGCAAGTGGGTATCTGCAGTGCACAATTTATTCGATGGGACATTAATTGACACTATGTCATGCAAATAAACAGGGGAATTGACTTATCGAACATTAAAAAGTAAAACCATAATTTTAGAAATTGACCTATTTTCAAATCAGTTTAATGTTTCAGTAGGGTAGGTAAGGATATGGAAGGGAAGGGTAGGAAAAGGAGGGAAATTTGATTTTGTATAGTACGTCTCATATAAACTTTATCCCAAAATTCTCAATAATCTAGAAGTGGAAGTGAAGAGAATACTGTTGCCATTTTAGGCATGCAGGGATATTCAAAAGGGCACAGAGCTGGAATGTACTGTAGAGAGACAAGAGTGATGTTAAGCACAGGGTAGTTAGGATACATAGGTCCACACAGGGAATATATAGTGGTTATGAGATTCAAATCTGGGTGCTCACAGCTCTGTGCCTTAACTACTAGTCCTAACTGCCTCCCAATAACAATTTTTATGAAGAAAAATCCAATGTGGTTAAAGAATGACAAGGGAAGGATAAGACTGAAAATGAAAATAAGGGCGTGGAATAATTAAGGAAGTTGGACAAAAAGTGGATGTGAAGACGAAGTGTAATTAACTAACATTAAGGATCCTAGTGTAAGAGTTTCACAAGAAAGGAATAAAGGACTAAGGAGAAAGAGGCATTGTTGTTTGAGTGTGATGAGCCTTGCTAAGAAAATGGGAAGTTGGACAGCTACACAATGGAATCATTCCAATCTTTGGAAGGTTGTCTTAGCAGGGCACAGACTCTTGACAGGGACTGGACACGGAGAAGAGAAGAGAAGGGTGTATACTCAAACACATAAAGTATGGAGCACAGATCAAAGGAATGGAAGATATTAGTATGGCTGAGGGAGGTACAGAATTTGAATAGGTAGAAGTAGCTTAGAGGAAAGCCCCTTCCAGCCATCTGTGCACTGGTCCGAGTGCACCCATCATTAGGGGGCCAAAATGTCAAATTTTCCACCCCTTCCCCAGGGTCCACACCCTGGGAGCAGGAATATTTAGTTAGGGGGCATGGGGGCACAACCCCCATAGAGAGGGGTGTGAGGGCACAGCCCCCTGCATATACACCGATCGGTGAATTTAAATCCTGGCGCCCTAATGCTGGGCACACTCAGTCTGGAGAGTTCCAAGGGTGGAGCCGAGGAGTGCAAGGGTAGAATATTGTTGAGTGGGGCTAGGCGAACTTGCAGATACTCACATTCACATATTTCACAAAATGCAGAAAAGTGTCTTCCTTGTTATATACATTTCACAAGCAGCGGAATGGATTAAAAAATGCTAAGTCAACAAGTGGAATATTTTTCCCACAAACTGTGGACTTGATTTTTTTCTTCTGCAAGTCTACAATTTACAGGAAAGAAATCCTTATTGAAAATTCTTCATTTCCACAAAATTCTGTAAGATGAAACTGACAAAACATTGTGAAAAACATTTGCACTTTTTTTCATGACTGAAAAACTGAATTCTGAAAATGCTTGCCAGCCAGATTTACATTTTGCACACCTCCTTTGGTGAGAGTATGCAACAGAAGTATTAAAACTCTGTGGAACAAGGGCAAAACATTGCTAGTTGTATGCTACTGGGGATCAGACTAAGTATTTTTTTAATTAGCAGTTGGCATATGAGGTCAGGAAGCCAGCAGCAATGAACAGGACAATAGTAATGGGACACTTTAACCATTCATAAATAGTCGGGGACAAGCAAAATGCTCTGGGGAAAGGAGGCCAGTGGGTCTTGGAATTGTCAAAGAATGCTTCTTAACCCAGCATGTCAGTGTGAACACAAGAAAGCTGACTACATTATAAAATATTTAGTACTGAATAATACAATAATAATGACATGGTCACAGGCATGGAGAATGTAGAGCAGTTAAGAAGTTGGGATCACAGCATGGTTAGATTTTAGATAAGCAAAGGAAGAGAGGAAATTTAAAACAGACCCCGAACTTGGAACTTTAGCATGGCTAACTTCAAGAATATTTGGGTTATGACTAGGGAAGGTAAATAAGGGTAGCAGGATACAGGAATGTAGCATGTTTTCTAATTAAAAGAAGTCATTCTGGAGGCAGGGGAGTTATGGATACCCAGGAGTAATCTGGACAGAAGAACCAAAAAAGTAACCTGTGTGTATTAGCACTACTATGAGAGGTCAAAATAGCTTAGCAAGTAATATCAAGGCCACTAATGAGTGCATTTTTCAGTTACATGAGACAGGAGGACAGTGAGGGATAATGTACTGCTGCTGACAGTGAAGACAGGTGGAGATATGATAGCTAAAAACAGCACTGTTGCAGATAAGCTGAACGGATATTTAATTACTATATTTATCAGGGAGGAGGCAGGAGACATGCCTCAAATAGAGAAACTATTTTCCTGTTTTATTTTACAATTTTGGGCTGGGATAGGCACACTGAACCTGAGCTTATTTCCAAGTGTATCCTGAGAGCACAGGGAAGTTAATGGACTTCCAGGTGTATCCTTAGAGCAGACGGAGTTTAATGGACTTGTTCAGTGTCACACAGTAAGCAAGTGGAGGTTGTGGGAATCAAACCCAGGTCTGCTGCATGTTCCAAGCTTGTTTACAGCTCATTGCTCTAACACCTGCATGCAGTGCTCTAATCTCCAGTGACGGGTACAGTGAAGGATAGCTATAGTGGTGCTAGGATCTCTGATGGGATATTGGTGGAGCAGTTGGGAAAATTAAGCTAGGCAATGCTCATGGATCAGTTGAGTTGCATCTTATGATACTCAACGAGGTGCTGCTGCTGGGGCACTTCAACCTGCCAGATATAGACTGGAGCTTCGCAGCAGTGGCTTCAGCTGGAGGCAGGGACATCCTGGACTCTCTGCAGATGATGTTCCTCTGGCAACTAGGCAGTGAATCCACTTGTAAAGGGGCAGTACTTTACCTGATACTTACTAACCAGAAGAGTGTTGCAGACATCAAGGTCTGAGGCCACTTGGGGACTAATGATCACTGTATGGCATGATTCAATGTAAGGATGGCTGTGGAATTGAATCACACAAGGGTGAGGATCCTGGACTTCAGAAGGGCAGATTTTATAAATATGGGTGACTACCTCACTGATTATTAGGTGGGGGGGGTGGCATGGGTGGGGTGGAGGAACAGTGGACAAAGATAAAAGGGAACATAGTAAAGGCAACAAACTTCTGTGTCAAACAAGTGAGCAAAAGCAAGAGGAAAAAGAGACCACTATGGTTCTTGAAATTGGTGGCTGAAATGGTAAAGGCTAAAAGGGTAACATTCAGAAGGTATAAGGAGCAGAAGGAGGATGATAGGGAAGTGTATCAGGAGAGATGGATCGAAGGAAGAAAGCAGTAAGGCGTGCAGAGGCACAAACTGAAGAGAGAATAGCCAAGGAGGTAACAAGACATTTTTAGGTATGTAAGTGAAAAGAGGAAGACCAAGGGTAGGACTGTAAGGTTAAAAAGGGAAAGTGGGGAATTGTGCAGAGGGGGACCAGGAAAAGGCAGATATCCTGAACAAATACTTTTGTTCAGTGTTCACAGAGGAAAGAGAAGGGGAAGGAGCCACCAAAAAGTAACTGAAGTTTTGGAGGAAGGAGCTGGATGTTAGTCCTTTTTTGGAGGTTAGAGTCCTAAAGGGACTTGTAATCTGAAAGTGCACAAAGCAGTGGGGCCAGATGGGGGTGTGCATCCAAAGGTATTGAGGAGCTTAGGGAAATACTAGCTGCATCTCTGACAATTGTGTTTAGCAGCTCACTGGAAACAGGAGTGGTTTGGATGACTGGAGGAGGGTTGATGTAGCCCCACTACACAAAACTGGTAGCAGGGAGAAGGCTGGTAATGATAGGCCAGTCAGCCTGACATAGGAGGTGGGAAAGTTCATAGAAACATTGCTGAAGGATAAGATTGTGGAATATCTTGAAACGAGTGTGTTATAAGACTCAAGGCAGCATGGTTTCAAGGGGGGGGATCATGTCAAATGAATTTGATAGATTTCTTTGACTGAGTAACAAAAGATTTAGATTAGGGTGGGGTGATGGACATGGCCTATTTAGATTTCAGTAAGGCTTTTGACACCATTCCACATAGGGGACCAGTAAGCAAGCTGGGTAGCTGAGGAGTGGGTCCAAAGGTGGTAAACTAGATAAGAAATTAGTTAGGGATAGGTAACAGAGGGTGGTGGTAAACAGAGTTCACTCCCAGGAAGGGAGGGTGACCAGCAGGGTGCTGCAGGGATCAGTGCCTTAGAGGATAGGTAACAGAGGGTGGTGGTAAATAAAGTTCACTCCCAGGAAGGGAGGGTGACCAGCAGGGTGCTGCAGGGATCAGTGCAGGGACCAGTTTTCTTTAATGTCTTTATAAGTGATATTACAGAGGAGCTGGAAGGAAAGGTCTGCCTCTTTGCAGATGGCACCAAAATCTGCAATAGGGTGGACTGTCCAGGGGGATTGGAAAAGGATAAGCAGAGATGTGAGAAAACTAGAGTAGTGGTCAAGAGTATGGCAGCTGGGTTTCAATCCTTAAAAGCTCAAAATAATGCACTTAGGGCACAGACACCCAGGGGTGGAGCACACAATGGGTGGAGTGGTACTGAAAACCACCAAGCAGGAAAGAGACCTGGGGGTAATTATATCAGATGACATAAAGGTGGCCAGACAGTGCAATCAGGCCATAGGGAGGGCTAGTGGGATGCTGGGGTGCACAAGAAGGGTATCACCAGCAGAATGAGGTAGGTGGTATTGCCCCTGTATAGAATGCTGGTAAGACCCCACTTAGAGTTCTGTGTCCAGTTCTGGAGACCACATCTCCAGAAGGACATAGACAGAGTGGAGGCAGTCTAGAAGAGGTCAACTAAATTGGTGCAGGGTCCACATCAAAAGCCCTTGCTGGCTCCATGGTGCAGAGTGATGGGGCATCTCTCTGGCACTCTGGCAACCCAGGTTCACACCCTGAGCATGAACATCAGGAATGGAGATCAGCATGGAGGGAGTTAAAGCATCCTTTGGACACTTCTCTCCTGGTGAGGGGGGGCAGTACTGGACCGCTTGATACGTGGCTCTGGAGGTGGCTAGCGGAGGCATGACATCAACATGGCTCTATAATTGTGGGAGGTGGGAGGGGCCCCAGAAAAGTGGAAAATCACCCTCCCAACTGACCAGATGAATGCCTTCATGTTCCCCTCATCCACACAGCCTCTCACAGCCCTCTCCGATCCCCATAGCCCCCGTGTTTCTATGCAAGGCACTGAAACTCTCTCTTCCTCATGTACAGTATACAGTACCTGCTCATTGGTTGACTGGTCAACCAATGAGCATGTACAGCATACTATGTGCACTTCAGTACAGTTCAGTCGGTGGCTGGCCATGGCAGTGTGAGGAGGGCTGTGCCAGTCGCCAGCTCAGGTCAGGTTGGGGGAGCAGGGTGGTGGGTCACTGCCTACTGGGCAGGGGGGTGGGGGCCACTATACTACCAGGGAGATGGGGAAAATTTGTATTTTTACACAGATCAGGGCACAGGGAGGGGTGACTTCTAGACTACCAGGGAGATGGGGAAAATATGTAATATTACACAGTTTGGGGCATTATGACATGGGACCGCTAGACGATCAGAGGGACCGGGAATATTTGTATTTTCACACGGATCAGGCATGTGGAACCACTAGACTACCAGGGAGACAGGGAAGATTGTATTATTACACAGATCGGTGCTTGGGGGGGGGGCCTGGCCCTGCACACTCAGGCCAGATGCTCACATGCAGATGAGCCCATAATGGGCATGCAAATGACCCCTTAGCACTGTGCATGCCCAATGGTCTCATTTGCATGTTTGGGCTGAATATTGCCCATAGGGGCTGCAGTGCTAACCAGTGTGTGTGCCGTGCTCTACCCCTATGGGTGGTCTTCAGCCCTGCATCTTGGTGGCACTGAGCTGAACATGCTGACAACTTGCTGTGCACTGTGCTACCATGGTCCAATATTCAAACAGATAGCGTGGTCAGTTTGGATCATGCTATCTGTTTGAATATGGTGCCAGAGCCAACGGGTCCTATTTTTGCACACAGCACACCTGTTTGCATGTGCAGTCGACTGGCTCTGAATATGGGACCTTCAATATTCACAACTGCTAATAGGATATTTCTGCCTATCCCAATGCCCAGCAAGATCATTTTGCACTTCCCAAGAGACCACATTAATAAAGATAAAGGAAAAGAATTTCAAACATATCTGTCTGAGATGTACCTGCTGCTAATTTCAAAATGTAAATTAGTCCAAACTTTTAATATCCAAATTTTGTGACCATAAAAGACACAACTGAAGCACAACAAAATGTAAATCGTGGGTATATTAACTACTGATGTGTGAAATGCACATGAAGTCCCCACACCATTCTGCACCCTTACATTGGTGCGAGCATGCTGGCATGCACTATTGCTGCCTGCTGGGCTGTGGCCACCCCCCCATGTGCAGCAGCAGCACAGATGAGGACCACGTCTGCATGGATATACATCCAGTCAGATGCCTGTCCCAGGTCCCAGAGTGGATCTCCTGCTACACCAATACAGGTGGTCCTGGGACAGTGTGTAGCCCAACAGTCTGTAATCACCAGGTGTTTGCCTGAATGCCACCCCACACCCTCCCAGGTAGCCAAGTGGGCTGTGGCAGCCATGTGCAGGGGGGTCCCATTGCCACTGTGCCCCATCATGAACCTGTGGGGGTGTAGCAACTTACAGCAGGGTCCCTCCTCATACAAAATACCTACCTTAGTGCAGCATGCAAGTGTCTTCATGCATATGTGGAGCTTGGGGGCACCCCACGGCAAACCCCCATCCCGCCCCTGGCACGGTGACACATGGCTGGCCAGGGGATCCAGTGCTCCTATAAGTGAATGCCACAGGGGATGTATAGACCACTGCCACATGGCATTCAGTAATAGGAATGCCTACATGCTGCTGTACATGGTGCATAGGCATTCATGAATAGGGCCCCATGTTTGTATAATTTATTTGCCACAAATTGTGACTTTTGGTTGCAAACAGGCACTTCTTTAAAAAACAGTTTGAGCGCTGTTCAAACTCATTCAGATGGACACAGTTGCAACATGCATTTGCATGTATGCCTGCCATTTTGAACATCCTGCCCACTGTTTTAAAAAGTGGACATGAAAGCAAAAAAGCAAACAATAGGCTGACTTGGCTTGAAGGCAGGCAGTGGTTAAATTGAAAATCTGTGGTGGTGGGGGGGAGCTGTCATCGCTAGCTCTTCGATGACACAGTTACAGATGACGTCATATCATGGCACTGTTTATAATGGGGGCATATTATGAAGACTTCATACATTTAAATATGTATTAAACTATTTTTCTTTAATATAAATAGCCAGACATTAGAGGACTGCTAGTATGCAGTGCAGTGATAATGTATGATGCTTTGCATTTGAGCCAGTATGTCAGCATTCCTCCTGTAAACAGGAAAAGGATATTTATAGAATGACAGCTTAAAATGGCAGGCATAGAATGATAAGTATAATGGGCTCTATGTCAAACAAACAAACAAAAGAACATTGCCTGTGTGTGTGTGTGTGTTTATGATGTTCACACATTGCCTTAGTGCAAAATTTCCCCCTAAATCCTATTTTCACTGCAGCTAAATGTCCATCTTCCACAAGGCTGGGTTAATGCAAAAAAACACAATAAATAGCATCTACAGTAGGAAATTATAGGTAGTGCCCTAACTTGTTGCCATCCTGGGTTCAACAAAATTGAGATATTTAATCTCATAGTGCTATCCCCGTGTGCAAAATGTCTATTAAAGAAATAAATAAATGCTGATTGTATTAACATTTTCAAAAACTTGGGAGATGAGGTATTTTCTAATATGGAAGAAGACATGGTGTTAGACAGAAGCAAACCAGGAGGCTGCTTGGGGCACCAGAAACTCTAAAGTAGGAGGAGAAAACTGAGCTTAGCTTGAAATACATAAAATGTGCTACTAAAAAATAGTTGCCATCACCTTTTTTGTTCAGAGTATTTTTGCAGCTTTTTGGTGTCTGTGGGTGGGCAGTAGGTAGAGGTTGGGAAAATGTGGTGGTAGGGGGTGATGGGGGCATCACACGTTTGTCTGCTTGGAGCAAATGTTGCCTAAAATCAGCTCTTTGCAGACACCAGCTGCTTTAAGTTGCCTCCAAATTGTTCTCATATTGATTTTCTTAATCTAACATTCCACTGAATATTTCAAGATTGTTTGAACACAGGTCAGTCTACTGTTAGAATATGGATATAAGCATGGAAAAGCAGGACATCTGACTTAAGAATAACAAAATGTAACCCCATTTCCACAAAAGAAAAGCATTTTATTATAATAAGTGGAAAAGGCCTTGGAGGGCATGAGGAAACATGGGATCTCTACACCAACATTTTTAATGTCCTCTTGTGCAGGTGTGGCCACCAGACATAAATGTTGCTATTGTATCTCTGCTGTCAGATGTACACGTACTTAATATTCCAGCCACTGCAAGTTTGTTGATATTGGAAAGTCTTTTTTTCTTTCAATTTAAAGTTTATTAAGAGGATATTTTTCATATATACATAAGGCAGATATACATATACATGTTACAAGCTACATGAGTCATCATAGATATTGGAAAGTCTTATTGGCAGCTTGTGTCCAAGTGTCAATTCAGGTAGCTGGAAAATAAACACATACACATTAGTCCAAGTTAAGCTTTTTGGAGTCTGCATCAATGGGATGCAGTGATGAAAATACCATAATTGGAAGTAAAATACTTGTTATAGCAGTCAGGCCTCCCTCCCATTTAAATCTGTTAGACCAACATTTTGTGGCCTTACATATTCCATTGCAGAACCCTAACTTGTGCTCTACTGCCAGCTAGCAGAGGTTCCTTTTGTGGTGGGCAGTTCATGCCCTTTCCTGGACAACAAACACTTGAACATTTTGATGCAATCAGTCTTTTCCCAGTTCATGGCCAAGAAAACCAAGTCCCAGTGCAAGCTGTGGTTTCCTAGGTGGCAATGTGGATTGCTACCACTGCATGACTAAGCAGGTCCATGCTTAGTACTATAGATGTTAAGGTTCGGGTCACCAGCATAGACATTCCTTCTTGCATTGTGAAGTGGTATTACAGACTTCATAGCTTCTGTAAATGAGTGTGATGTCCTTGAAGCATCTAATGATATGTTTCTGCACACACAGACAGCACTTTAAAACATAGTTGGCTAAAGCTGTTTGGAAGAAGGCTTTTTTTTCTGCCCTGGATAGCTTAACCAAGAGGCAACAACTGTTTTGGTTTTTTCAGCAGTGTCCTATGTCTGCCAAATTGTACAGACTGGAGGACTGTTGTTAGATGATTTTATCAAGGTCACACATCAAGTCAGTGGCTGTGCTAGGATTTGAATCATTGCATTTATTGGTCCCTGGTTCCATGTCCCATCCACTGCTCTGTGCCACTTCCCATGCTGTGCAAGGCCACATTCTTTTTGAAAATCATTCTCTTCATTTGCATGTTTTAAGCAAATGTAAAATTTAACGATGTCATTTGCCTGCTGTAAATCTCACTAAGGCAACAGAAATAAATGAGTCACCATCCTTCTTGAATGATAACAAAATAAACAAGTCTTTTCTTCACAGATTTCATTTCTTTCCATTTTCAGATATGGCTCATCCTATGGACCCTGACGAGGAGGACTATATTACTAGTAATCCTGGTTTAGGTATGAGCGATACTTTCTTTGAGGGTGACGGGGAATGGGGCCAAAAGCATTCCTGTTCTTCTCATTTTGTCTTTCTTTCATTCAAGTATTGAAAAGGTTCACCAGATTATTTCATTAACAATGTACCAAATAGTGCGGATAATAGAAGGCCACTTGTTCCATTTCAATGTTGATTTTTTTTTTAAACAGCAGGCAAATATATACGTCTAGAATCTATAGACATTCAAACATATATAGCACTCAAACAGTTAACAGACTAGTGCCTTCAGGGCAACATCTAATTACTTCTTGCATGACCTCAGTGTCTTTATCACAGCAACTTTGTCCAGTAAACCATTTTACACATGTGTTATTGTCTAGCTAAAAGTCCAGCTGCTTGTATTCATTTTGTTAGTGATAATAATAGGGCTCAGAAATATTTCTTGCTTTCTTATTATTGGACATGTGGGCATTGTACTAAAATAATTGCCGAAGTCAATAACTACTTTACATATACATGTGTCTCCATTGTGCAAAGAATTTTGTTCCAAATACTTCCCTCAAAGTAGGCTGTGTTTAACAAGGAAAATTCCACACTTTGGTGTATTTTTCAGTATAAAGATAGGGTATAGCTCCTAAAGAATGCATATGTTGTGTAGCTCAAGTTTGTCTGTTTCTTAAAGGGACATTGTTAGCCACTTCAGCCACTGACTGATTTGGCCCCTTGAAAGTGAGGGAGGAGTGTTTCTTTATCAAAAATGAACTTCTCCATTGTTCAGTTCAAGACTTAATCTTATTCATGCATGTACAAAATGATTTTAAAAATTTACTTTTCTTTTATAAAAGAAGTTCCCTGCCATATAGATGCTAGTGATAGTGCTGAGAGGGAGGAGATAAGAAATCAGCTAGCCTTCACTAGACTAGGCATTTTATTTCAGTTAATACCTAAAGTGGCAGTGTAAGTGAGTAGGCAGAATTAAGCACTTTTAGGTCAGTGTTTGGGGCTGTTCTTTAAAGTTCTTTAACTTTTAGTAGATAGTGTGTGGAAGCTAGCTGGGAAAATATTGCACTCTCTTGTTGGTTGAGTGGTTAGTTACGACCTGTGAAACAGGTGCCTGATTGGGGAAGCAACTCCTGCAGACTTAGAGAAGATGGGACACTTGAGCCCCATGCTTAAAAATGCCCCTACCCATGAACATCCAGGAGTGTGATTGCCACAGAGTAGGAATGTGGCACCTAGAGGGTAATCCGCACGTAGTTTGCAGGCCTACAGAGGACTCTGCCCAAGTTATATATCAGTGGAGAAACAAGGAGTAAAGTAAGACCAAACAACCATCAGTAAAATGAGAAACTATATCTAGAGGTAAGAGAAGCAAACCTTTGTAAGGTATAGACAAAAGGTAGAGTCACACGACTGCCTGAATCTCCTAAAAAATGGCAAAAAGTAAACAGGGCATAAAATCCAATAGGGTACCTTCATCAGTGAACAGTGCAGCAATAGCTGGTAATAGTGCCATAGACAGCAGGACAAACTGTATTGCGAAATGTAACTGGACCACAAGTGATACAATTAATTTTATTTATTTGAAAATTGGTAACCATAAGAGGCACACTGAGCTGTGGCTTGTTTCCAGGTGTCACCTGGTGAGGGGAATAGGAGGAACATCAGTACAAATACACGAAACAAGTCAAATGAGCAGCATTTGGTAAATAAGTTGGTACAAAATGAGCACGTACAAAAATACAAAATAAATACACAACATGGTAAGGGGGATTCTGATGAAGCATCTGGGAGGAGTGCAGGGGTTGTGGGACAGTGGTGACTCAGAGGGTGCTCTGGGAATTCAGCCACTGCCTGAACAGCAGCAGGTTCCACACTCTGAGAGAGAGACTAGAGGCAGCAGGGGGATGAAATATCTTACTTGAAAGCCAAAGCCACTGGGCTGTAGGAATGCTACAGTCAAAGGTACCACAGAGGCCCATTCAGTCCAAAGTTGGTGACTGGACAGTAGTAGAAGGAGGAGGGGAAAGAAGGGGTGGAAAAAGTCTAAGGAACCAGAGCTGTGCACATGTGGGGATAGAAACAAGCACACCTAACTGCCAGGCACATCTGAAGGAGGCATGCTAGGGAAGAGGAGGGCTACAAGGGGTTAAGAGGAAGGTGTTTGTAGTAGGCTCAATAGTGAGTGCAGCTGGAAAGGTGGTAGGTCTCATGCTGCATGGTTTGCAGGTGGTGCACAGTTACTTTGGGGCTACAACAGACAGATTCAAGTCTAGGGTGGTAAAACTCACAGGGAAAGGGGCGATCCTATTTGATAATGCATGTAGATTCTAAAGATCTGAGTAAGAGAAGCATGAAGGAAGTGAATGCAAGTTCCCATGCTCTAGGCAGAGTAATCAAAGAAAGGGCAGGAGCAGTAACTTCCTCAAAGATTTTACCACAGCCACACCTGAATGTGAGGGAACAACTATATTTGTTCTTCCTCAACTTGTGGCTAAATGAGTGGTGCAAGGAGAAGGAATTTTGGTTTCTCAGGGACTGAAACCCAGCTGTGAGGGATGGAGGCTATGTAAGAAGGCTGGCCTACTGTGCTCAGTACTGGAGTCCCCACCTGGGGAAAGGCAGACAGGCTGGAGCTGGTACAGCACAGAATAATCAAAATAATTCAGAGGCAACAGGGCAGATCCTATGTGGATCAGCTCAGCGCTCTAAACAAGTACTGGCTGGAGGCCAGAAGAAAGAGGGGTGACATGATTAAGATCTTCAAGTTCCTGAAAGTAATAAACAAGGTATAGTGGGTCAATAACCAGGGGGCATGAATCCAGAGGAGATATGTGAAGGTTTTATAAATAGAGTGGCTGAGCCATGGAACAGCCTGCCAACTGAGGTGGTAGGCACAAAAAACATTAATGATTTTGAGCACATCTGGGACAGAATAAGTGGCTTAATAGTGTATCAGGGGTAGCAGTAAGGCAGGGAGCAAGGGGGAGGTCAGAGCAAAAACCCTGTCTAGACAATAGGTCATGTGGTAGGGTAAGGTAGGGTAAAAGAGGGCAGATTGGAGTGACCAATGGTCTTTTTCTGCCAAAAGTGTTTATGTTTCTATGTGTGAGGGGGCAAGACCATAACTTACAAGTGAAGAAGCCAAAGGTTTGTTATTAAAGTCCTACATCATCTCAAGTGGAGATTTATTGTGAATTTTTAATCAAGTCATACTATGTTTGAATTAGATAGTATAACTTTGAAACTGGCTGTTTCTGTGAAGTTTTAACATCTTTTCTTTGAGTGAAGCAAATAATATACAGATAATACATGGTTGTTGTGATATCATGAGCATTTTAAATCCACTTTATAAAGCCCATGGATAAATATTTATCTAGAGGGTAGATGACATGATACAGTACACAAATTGATACCATAGAGGGAATGAATAACAGAGTTGAATAAAAAGTATTATTCAGTCCTATTAATCACATACTAGATGAATAACATTATTTTTCCCTGTAGCTATCATTCATGTTGGTTCTCTGACTGTATCAATCTGAGTTGTGTCCCATGGTACAAATATATAACATTCCATAGGGAATCCAGGAATGAACTTTTTATTTACCCTGACATGCTTCCAACACTGCTGCCACAGCACTAGTGGCTCTACTTTGATCCTCCACTCGTTGCACAGCAGCATTGCTGGCAACATTCCAAAGTGAAAAAAAAGCTTATTTCTGCACCTTTTATGAAATAGCTCCTATTTGCACAAGGAGTGTGACAATAAAAATATGGAATGATAAATTTATTTATTTGCATTGAAGATGCTCTTGAAATTTATTTCTATTCCAGGAGCACCATCAGTGGCAATTTCCACTCTGGTAACATCATCAGATTCCACAACACCTGTCAGGATTCCTAAATTATGTATTTCCTGACGAGGAATTATTTGGAATCTGTTGAACGCTTCTTTATTTGAATGTGTTCACTAGATTATGTTAATCTGAATGTGGAAGGCAACAGTGGATGGATCCATTGTGATAGAAAAAGTCTAAAATCAAACTTTAATGTATTTTTGTAGAGCCCGGTGGTGCAGAGGGCAGAGGTGCTGTGCATCTCACCTCCCACCACACCAGTGACCCAAGTTCAGGAATGAGATTGGGATGATGGGGGTTAAAGGGGGTAGGGCTCAGAGTGGATCAAGTAGCTGCCAGGCAGCTCTCCTCTCCTGAGTAGGGATGCCTAGCCATCTCGGCTCTTGGCTACCCCCAGTAGGAGGCCTGGTGGTAGTGCCAATGCATGAACAGCAGATGTAAGTCAGGAGAAGAGGAGCCGCAGTTCTGGGTCACATGTGCACCTCCATGTGCATGCACAACCCAAGTCACCATGGCTAAGACAGAGAGAAAAAGTGGTGGAAATTACAGCGAGACAGGCATCAGCGATGCTCTGCACAATGAGTCCCCACCTGCCTCACCACCAGTGTACCCACTTGCCCCACTGGTTTATGATTCCAGTGTGGGAGGATGGCCCTCTCCTTCCAGACCCTGGCTTGGGGGCTCAATCCATGGAGGTACTGGTCCAGTCAACATAAGCCTGGGAAGATGGTGGACAGTGGAGGTCAGAGGGGCAGAGAAGACAGGAGCAAGCCTGCCTCAGCCAGCATGCATAAACAAATGATGGAAAAAAAATATTTCTATAAATAAATTTCAGGATTTGAGCACTAGGACCTACCTCGCTAGAGCGGTGCCATCATTGTATAAATATATACGCCATGATCTAGCTAAAATTGCACCTTTTTAATTTGCACTGTTTGAGCTCTACAGACCTTACTAATGTCTCCCTCACTACTGAGGTCAACAGAGGTGAAATTCTACAGATAAAAGTAATAAATTTGATACTTTTATCCAGTACATGGTATATCCTATATTTATATGGGCAAATTTATCACCACTGGTGTTGTATAAATGAGATTAAAAGTAATCCAGAAGCATTTAGAACATATACCTAATCTCAATTAATCTCGTACCTATACATCTCTCCTAATTGTTTTTTATGCTGATAAAACTTCTATATGCTGGCAGTATTGCCTAGAATTAGATTAATAAGCTGTGCATGAGTTTAGTACATCCAGCAGACCTGGGTTTGATCTCCACAATCTCCACCTGCATACTGTGTGACTGTAAGCAAGTAACTTATCCTACCCAATGTCCCTAGGTCACCCCAGAAAACATGCTTTTCACCTAGTGGGCCTTACCTGGTTACCAGAAGAAGAATAAAAAATGCATGTATATATTTCTGCACTTTCACATACTAAAGCTGGAATCATTTATACATTCTTGTTTGTTTTCTTCTAGAGTTCACACCTGACCTTCGAGATGAAGATATAGATGAAAGCAGAAGTTCAGGCAACGTGCTGAAGACTCTGGACCCTATTCTTATTACCATAATAGCCATGAGCGCACTAGGAGTCCTTTTAGGAGCCATATGTGGGGTTGTCTTATACTGTGCTTGTTGGCACAATGGGATGACAGAAAGAAACTTATCAGCACTTGAGAACTACAATTTTGAACTTGTGGATGGAGTGAAACTGAAAAAAGATAAACTGAATTTACAGAATTCATATTCAGAGGCATGAGAAAAAAACTGCAATGAAATGAAAGAAAATAGACATAACCTAACTGAGGTGAATAATGGTTGATCTATTCTTACTGTACAAGCTAAATGAGCTTTGAATATAAGACTGTGACTGAGCCAAGCCTTTCTCAGGAGCTACAATGGACATATTCTGCAAACAGGGACATTGTGTAAAAAAAAGAAGGAATTCTGTATAGTTATCGCTTTCTAATTTGTTTAAAGTTTTACGTAATCTAATGCTGGTGTTGAGACCAAGTAAGACTGATTTACTGCTATTTATCATTCGTTGAAACACTTTGTAACCCTCTTGTGCTTTTGTTCTTTTTCTGAAAAATGTTTGCCACAAAATGTCAGCGTTCTGCCAAATGATGGGATATATGGGGTCCTTTTGATGGACATACAGCCTGTAGCTTAGTGCCCAACGATGTGTGGTATACAGTAGTGTAAGCATGGCAGACCTGTATTTGTGCTGGTATACTTACTAGTGCTTTTCTTGTACTTGCAATCAACAATCAGATGCACATTAGAAGTGTGGCAATATTGACAGCGCAACCGTGTCTACATTATGTTGATCAGATTTTATGATTTTATGATTGTTTTTCTAGCATTGTTACATACCATTGTACCAGATTACCACTCCTGAATACTACATAAACTGTTTGCCAGAAGCAAACATGGCAAAACACTGTATAGTCTACCCCAACATAAAGCTCTTGGCTGTGGCTACTGTATGTCCTCTGAAGTGCCTTTATTATACTGTATGTTCTAATTCATATGGTCAACTGCAGTTGGTGGAGTAGCATACTCTTCCTAGTTTGTAAAGCCCTTGTCTTAATCATGGCTTTGACTGCTTTCTGAACATAAAAAAGGTTGGGAGGAACAGCTTGTGAGAGGTAAGGGTTAACTTTATTTGGCCATTTGCCTTTACTGTACTCATACACTGTACACATTTTGATGTTTTTTTTTTAAAAAAAGCTGAGTCCCCTTTCGTAATTTTCTTAATATCTTTAAACATAATGTTCCCATTGAATATAAAACTATATTTAACTTGTGTTGTTGGGAAAGAAACATTTCCTCTTTCTTCAGACATTCCCTGTTGATGATATAACATCTTATCTGGCCTATCATTTTTCAAAGAAGGGAAATTGTAACTTGTCCTGTGAAGTCTAACTTCCAGTTTCGTGTTGGCAGCATAAAGTTGACAGTATCCTTTTCCCTTGTCAGCCACCCATGATAAACTTAAGATACAGATATGCCATCCAAGATCGTTAGCATGATAGACTTAAATCATATGTAATAAACATATGTTGAAAACTTGAGCTTAAAGAACAGGTACTTTAACAAACATGATGTTTCTACTTTTAAGATTTACTAGGGAATAGATTATTTGAATTTTCACTCTTCCTTTCCATGGTTTATGATGCGTTTTGGAAGCTTATCCAAAGAGTGTGTATAAAAAGCATTTAGCTGCATTTCGTTGTCCTCATCTGACCTCATAGCATTATTGTTTATGACACTGTAATGTTCACCATGACAAGAGACTGTGATGGAACAAATACAGTAACTATGAGGTTAGTTGGGGATAGCTAGCTGCTTTTTGATTGTCTGTGTGAAGTAAGAGCTACATTAAGGGAAACATTTAGAAGGCCAATAATGGGGGAAAGGTAAACGCATAGAAACATAATGTTAAATATAACTGAAGTAAATATAAAACTTTCAAGCTTTACTTTTAGCTGATACCTGCTCTTTAATGCTTTTGGACCTCTGGTTATTTAAGTCCTACCACACATGGAGGCCACTTTCTCAAGCTCTTGTTGAGTTTTCATTGAAGAAACACATGGATAAGACCACATATCTTTAGTAAATTGGTCCTAAAAGATATATTTGTGTATTTGAGTTGTACTTTTAAAACTGTCCTATACTGTACTTGTAGATGTTTCTGTGCTAGCTTAATCTATATGGTGTATAAAAACAATTTTATTTTTAATAGTATCCTGTTCCTAAACTATCTTTAGGATTTTGAAGAGCTGTTGAGTTTTGATATCTTTTTATAACCATTTAGCTAAAGGGTCTGCATTTCCTGTACAGGACGAGTTAGGATATCTTGGATCATGCAGGGGGAAATGATACTGGGGCTTTTAAAAAAAATCTTGCACTGATAAATGTATTTAAAAAAGTATATGTTTATAAGATTATTGATTTGTAAAAACAGTGTTAAAAAGTTCAGTTTATATTGTTTTAGATTATGTTACATAATTTTAAAATGTAAAATAAAAATATTTTTTCTTTATTGAAGAATTATACAATTTCCTGCAGCAAAGGATTTCATTTTCCAGGCATATTCTTGCTACATGTTTTGTACTGTCATAAGAGTTTTGTGCAGATTTTTTTACAAATATTTTATTTTCTATGACAATATGACTTGTGTAAATTGTTGTTTAGAAATAAGCAACAAGGCCTTAAATGTAAAGAACATTTGTACTCTGAAGGGAGCCAAGAGAATTCACACAGACCTGAATTAACTGTACTCCAAACTATGACTACTACATTCCAAAGATACAGCTGAATTAAACATTTCATAAAATATCATAGCACTGATGTCTTGTTATTTTCAGATATTGGGAAAAGAATGCAAACTTGGATCCATGTCATTTGTTTAAACATTCTAGCAACTATATGGAGAGATGCCCAGTTTAATAAACTAAAGCAGTGTTGCTAAATTATATTTTCCTCTAGACATAGACCTTTCTCAGGGAGAAATTACGGCTGATACAGTAGATAATAATGTCAGTGGCTTAGCAGGTAGCATGCTATCGCTGAGGTCTGATAATTGGAAGGTACTGGATTCTAACCTCATACCAGGTACAGCACTTGGGCTAATACCCAATAACATTGTAGTGTAGTATTATGGGATTGCTGAACCGCTGAGGTGATGTCCTTCTGATGAGTCTTTGAACTGAGGTCCCTTCTGCCATCTCTTATCACTGTCCAGGTGGATGTTCAAAATCATATTGCACTTTTCAAAGAAGAATAAGGGCGCTTGCCCTGGTGTCATGGCCAGGAGTCTGCTGTTAATAAGCAGGTCCCTGCAACCCCCACCCCCACCCCAGGAAACACCTTTAGGCAAACTATTACAACTCAGTGTGCCTTTGTTGGTCAACAATTACAAATAAAAAAATTAATAAATAATACTTAACCAATATGCATTAGACAATACCATAAGACAACAGATAATTTCACAAGTGACAAGACAACACAAAAAAACATGCACACAGGCTGAGCATGTGGGTGCCAGCTAGTAATAAAAATGCTAAAGGCATCCAAAGCACACAAAAAAGTTGTACACCAAGGAAGTGAAAATAAGTAACTTGAAGTCACAAAGTAACAAAACAACTGAAAAGTTTATTGTGGCAGAGCTCACAAGATAGTGGCACTATCTCCCCAACACTTTGGATCATGACATGACCCTTCATCAGAGGGTGTGTCTTTGAGTAACTACAAACATTTTATAGTGATACCATTACTGTTTAGTATAAAACATCCATCAGCATAACCACAGGTGAAAACCACTGATTCCCTTCAAAGTAACAGAAGACATAGGAGACCTTAATTCACAAATCATTATTTCATCCAGCATAGTAATTTAATAGTACCTGCCTAATGGCAATTATCAGCTCATCAACGAGGACAGAAGAACTATAAAGAAGGATGGGGGGGGGGACCAGGAGAAGGAGGAATAAAACAAATTAAATTATAAGAAACAAAAACCCCAGAACTCAATAAATATATAAAGGAAATAAAATGCAACTCCAGTATATATGTATCTATAGCAGATGTAACTAAATACTGTATTATTAAAGATAATCTAAGTCAAAGTGGACCATTCTCATAACTCAGTAAATATCCCAATGTATGAATAGACACATAAATATAAATCCCATAGCAGTAATTATAATAAAGGTATATGGGGGTGCAAGCACAGGGACCAAAGAGGGAAGAAGGAAAAAATAAAAAAATGAAAAAGATCAAGAATGTTTTTTCTGCAAAAATGGAGTGATATTAATAGTTTTATTCAGTCCTCTACGTTTTACAGCTTTCAAAGCATATATCCAACAAGTTTCCTTCTGAAGATGCATTTGTTTAAATCTCCACCACGGGGGTGCTGTACTTGTCTTTGAAGCCCCGTAATGTGAAAGCTGCTCACATCATGTTTATGGACACGAGCAAAATGTCCTACTGGTGTTATGGAGTCTTCAGATGTTATGGAGTGCACATGCTCCTGTATTCTGGTTTTTAAATTTCTAATAGTGCGTCCCACATACAATATTTTGCAAGAGCAAATAGGTGCATAAACAACAAAATCAGAACCACAGTTAATAAATTCTTGAATCGATACCATGACCCCACCCCCAGGATGCAAAAATACATTACTAATTAAAGCGTATTTACAAATGCTGCATATTCCACATTTGTGGAAATCTTTCAGCAATGGCGGCAACCAGTAAGTATAAGGTTTTACACACTTAAACACTGAATTGGTGACTTGGTCTCTAACAGTTTTTCCCCCTGCTATAGCTTACCCAGGGTTTGTCTCCCACTGCTTTAAATAAAGTTTGATCCCCTTCAACACATGCCAATATTTGTTTACAATTTTAGAAACCTGAGGTGCAAGATCATTAAATTCTGTAACAAAAGTTAATCTGCTATCCCCTGCCTCCCTACACTTGGGATACAGTAATGTGGATCTATTCATTTTACACACTCTGGCCAAAGCATTATCTAATAATGAAATCGCATAGCCCAGATAGGAAAACGTTTTATGTATCTCCCCAGCTTGTGACTCAAAGACCCTAACATTGGAAAGTTCCTTCTTAGACAAACAAATTGTCCAAATGGGATAGCCTTACTAGTGTGTTCAGGATGGGCACTGGTAGCTAGTAGGAGGGCATTCCCACTAGCAGGTTTAGTGTAATTACTGGTCTAAATATGCCCAGTACAGTCCACTTTTAACAGTAAATATCCCAATATGTGACTAGTGCTGTCTGACAGCTATCTTGGACATATTATTGTTTGAACTTGCTTTATAGATTGCATTTTTGTCATTTGGGATGGCTCTGATGAAACACTACTTCAGGTTGTAGTTTAACAATCAGAACAGTTTAAATGTACAGTTGATAGCCAGTTTTGATTAAACTGAAATCAATTTTCTGGATATCACTGTTAAAGCTGACTGTACTGGGAATATTCAGACCAGTAATTACACTACATAGAAACATAGAATTTGATGGCAGATAAGGACCGCTTGGCCCACCTAGTCTGCCCATTTTCCTACCTAACAGATAAGCTGCAGATCCTAGTTAATCAACAGCTTACTTCCTCCTACCCCCAACTAGGACTGCCTTATGTCTGTCCCATTCATTCTTGAATTCCCGTACTGTTCTTGACTCCACAACCTCCTCAGGGAGGCTGTTCCATGCATCCACAACCCTCTCTGTGAAAAAATGCTTCCTCACATTACCTCTGAGCCGTCCCCCCTCTATCTTCAAATTGTGCCCCCTTGTTCTTGCACATTTCTTTTTCTGAAAGATGCCACTGTCTTGGACTTTGTTGATTTCCTTGAGGTACTTAAAAGTTTCTATCATGTCCCCTCTCTCCCTCCTTTCCTCAAGGGTATACATATTAAGCTCCTTTAGTCTTTCTTCATATGTCTTCTGGTGCAGACCCTGCACCATTTTAGTTGCCCTCCTCTGAACAGCCTCCACTCTGTCTATGTCTTTGCAGAGATGGGGTCTCCAGAACTGCACACAGTATTCAAGATGGGGTCTCACCAACTGTCTGTACAGTGGGATAACAACTTCCTGTTTTCTACTATTGATGCCTCTCCCTATGCATCCCAATGTCCCCCCAGCCTTCCTTACTGCCTTCTTACATTGCTTGCCCACCTTAAGGTCATCTGATATAATTACCCCCAGGTCCCTTTCCATTTTTACTGTTGTCAGTATCTCACCCCCCATTGTGTACTCTTCTCCTGGGTTTTTGTTTCCCAGATGCATTACCTTGCACTTCTTTGCACTGAATCTGAGCTGCCATACATTTGACCATTCCTCCAACCTTGCCAAGTCCCTTCTCATCCTTTCCACTCTATCTTGTGTATCAACCCTGTTGCAGATCTTTGTGTCGTCTGCAAAGAGACATACATTTCCTTACAGTTCCTCTGCAATGTCACTTATAAAGACATTAAAAAGGACTGGTCCTAGTACTGAACCCTGTGGTACCCCACTAGTAACCCTCCTTTCTTCACTGTGGACTCCATTTACTTCTACCCTTTGCATCCTGTTGTCTAGCCAATTTTTTATCCAGGCTGCCACCTTGAGACCCACTCCAAAGCTGGCTAGCTTGTGTATTAATCTTTTGTGTGGGACTGTACGAAATGCCTTGCTAAAATCTAGGTAGGCCATGTCCACAGCCCCTCCCTGGTCTACTACTTTGGTCACCCAGTCAAAGAAATCTATTAGATTCCTCTGGCATGACCTTCCCATCATGAATCCATGCTGTCTTGGGTCCTGTGCCCCACTGGCCTCTAGGTACTCAACAATTATTTCCTTCAGAAGTGATTCCATCATTTTCCCTACCACTGAGGTCAAACTGACTGGTCTGTAGTTTCCTGCCTGTGTCCTGCTCCCACTTTTATGAAGAGGAATCACATCTACCCTCCTCCAGTCCTCAGGTACCACCCTATCTTTCCATGATTTGTTAAAGAGAGCAGTCAGCAGTATCAGTAGTTCTACCTTAGTTCTTTTAGAATTCTTGGGTGAATCCCATCAGGCCCCATTGCGTTGTCCACCTTCAATTTTATTAGTTCTTTCAGAACCCTTTCTTCTGCAAATGGACTGGTATTGACCCCTGTCTTCAGAGTGTTTCTCTTGTTTGGTTAGGTACCTCCCCCTTCTCTTCCTTTGTGAAAACTGAGCAGAAATATTAGTTCAGTATCCCTGCTTTTTCACTGTCACCCTCTACCCACATTCCCTCCCCTTTATTAAGCCTCAGTATCCCTCTTTTGGTCTTTCTTCGCTCCCTAATGTACCTATAAAAGGTCTTATCCCCCTTCTTAACAGAGTTGGCTATCCTTTCCTCGGTTTGGGCCTTTGCTATTTTGACTGCCTTCCCAGCCTCTTTCTGCTTTAGCTGATAAAGTTCTCTGTCCTGCTCCTTCTGTGTTTCCTTATATTTCCTAAATGCTATCCTTTTCTCCTTAACTTTCCCTGCCACCTCTCTTGAGAACCATAGCATTTTTTTTCTTCATTGTGTTTTATTTATTTGCTTTACACAAAGGCTTGTTGCCTCTATGATGGCTGTTTTGATTACTCCCCATTGTTCCTCCACCCCTCCTTGCTTGCTAGTGCTTTTCTGAGACACTCTCTCATTTTCCCAAAGTCAGCCCTCTTAAAGTCTAATACCCTTGCTTTTGTATGGCTTGATTGTATGGCTGTGTTTATCGTGAACCACTCTGTTTGGTGGTCGCTTGTTCCCAGATGGTTACCCACTTCTAAATCTGAGATTCTTTCTCTGTCCCCATTTGAGAGTACCAGGTCTAAGATTGCTCCCTCCCGAGTGGGTTCCAATACTAGTTGTCTGAAGCATGCCCCCTGTAGGGCATCAAGAATGACCCTGCTCTTGGATATGCCTGCAGCAAAGGTGCTCCAGTTAACATCTGGCATATTCAGGTCCCCCATCAACAATATCTCTCCTTTTTCTGACATTCTAAGGAAGCCTTCTATCATTTCCTTGTCCAGTCCCTCCCCCTGAGATGGGGGTCTGTATACAACCCCCATGCGGATTGTGGTGCCATTTCCTGTCTCCAGGGTGACCCAGAGTGTCTCATCTGCTCCCTGTTTACTCTTTAGTTCTGTTGCTTTGATCCATTCTTTTACATAGAGAGCTACTCCTCCTCCTCTTTTACCCTCCCTATCCCTCCTGTAGATTGTGTTCCTGGTATGTTGACATCCCAGTCATGGTTCTCTGTGTACCATGTTTCTGTGACTGCCACAATATTCAGGCAACCCTCTTCCATCAAGGCCACTAGTTCAGGGAGCTTGTTACACAGACTATGGGCATTGGTACTCATCACCCTCCACTTTTTAATGGCCTTACCCCTTTGAGCCCCATTCCTGTCCATACTGCCTTTGCCTTTTTTTACCTTTACCTCTGTCCTGCTCCCTAATGACTTCTCTACCTTGGTGTTTACCTCACTAATTACCATGTTTTGTGGGGAGAGGCTGGGATTTGCCTGCTCCTTTTCAGTGCCTCCCCCCTTGGCTAGTTTAAACACTAGCCAATGAAGCATTTATACCTCTCACCTAGGATCCTGGTTCCCCCCCAGACAGATGCAGACCATCACACCAGTATAGGTCTGCATCCCTCCAGGTGGCTCCCCAGTCCCCAATGAAGCCAAAATCCTGAGATCCACACCAGTTTTTCAACCATTCATTGAATTCCCTGGTGAGGAGTACCTAGCATCCCCCTTGCCATAGAAAGGCAGCACCCATGAGAAGGTTACCGTATGTGCTACTTGTCTAAGGCCCTCCCAACTCTACAAACTCCTCTTGCACTGCTCTAATCCCATTCCTAGCCAGGTCATTTGTCCCTAGGTGGACAATGACATCCAGCTCCCTCCCTCATGCAGCTTCTCCCATGATCCTGAGGATTTGCTTCCTGTCCCTCCAAGCCGTGGCACCAGGCAGGCACCTTACCTCCATCTCCCCTTCCTCCCCCATTTATTCCCCCCTAATGATTGAGTCCCCCACCAGGAGTTGTTTTCTTCCCCTGTGGGGTCCCATGCCACCCTCCTGTAGGTCTCCTTTGTGAAGGTTCACTAAACCTACTAGTGGGAATACCCTCCTACTAGCTACCAGTGCCCATCCTGAAAACATGGTTAAGGCTATCTTGTTTGAATAATTTGTTCATCTAAGAGGGAACTGTTCCAATGATAGGGTCTTTAGGCGCTTTTATACACAGGTTTTTAAAATGAAATAAGCGTTACCTGTGTGGCGCCGTTGTACTCTGTTGCATTCTGGTTTCCTTTTACACCCTGCCAGTATTCCGGCCAATCCTGCCTCCATTTGTTTTGGCTCCCCAAGAGTTTGCTGCTCTAATGGCAGTTTCTGCAGTGCTACCAGAATGGCTGTTTTACACAGCCAGATGAAACGAAACATGTTGGTGCAAACCACGAGAAGCAGAGATTGCGAGTTGGACGAACATTCACCAAGGGAATGAAACAGATGGACTTTACACACAAGGGATGTAACGGAATACTGTTTCTTAACAGTTATTCCATTACATAAACCTGTGTGTAAAAGTGCCTTTTGAGTCACATGCTGGAGAGATGCATAAAAAGCTTTCTGATTGGGGCTATGCCACTTCATTATTAAACAATGCTTTGACCAGAGTGTGTAAAATGAATAGAGCCATATTATTGTCTCCCAAGTGTAGGGAGGCAGGGGATAGCAGATTAACTTTTGTTATAGAATGTAATGATCTTGCACCTCAGATTTCTAAAATTGTAAACAAACATTGGCATGTGTTGAAGGGGGACCACACTTCATTTGAGGCAATGGGTGACAAACCCTGGGTAAGCTATAGCAGGGGAAAAAACTATTGGAGACCAAGTCACCAATTCAATGTTTAAGTGTGTAAAACCTTATACTTACTGGTTGCCACCATTGCTGAAAGGTTTCCACAAATGTGGAAGATGCAGCATTTGTAAATATGCTTTAACTGGTAATGTATTTTTGCATGCTGGGGGTGGGGGCAAGGTATCAATTCAAGAATTTAACTGTGATTCTGATTTTGTTGTTTATACACGTACTTGTTCTTGTGAAATATTGTATGTGGGATGCACTATTAGAAATTAAAAAAAAAAAACAGAATACAGGAGCATGTGCACACCATAGCATCTGAAGATCCCATAACACCAGTAGGACAACATTTTACTTGTGTCCATAAACATGATGTGAGCAGCTTTCACTTTATGGGGATTCAAAGTCTAGGACCTCACCCACATGATGGAGAGTGTAAACAAATGCTGCTTCAAAAGGAAACTTGTTGGATATATACTTTGAAAGCTTTAAAACCTGGAGGACTGAATGAAACTATTGATATCACTCCATTATTGCTCTCTCTCTCTCTCTCTATATATATATATATATATGTATATATATATATGTATATACTGTATACACACACACACACACACACACACATATATATATACACATATATATATACACACATGATCTTTTTCAGTTTTGTCATCTTTTCCTTCTTCCCTCTTTGGTCCTTGTACTTGCCTCCCCTCATCCCACCTCCATATACCTTTATTTTAATTACTGCTATGGAATTAATATTTATGCATTATTCATACATTGGGATATTTACTGGGTCATGAAAGTGGTCCACTTGGACTTAGGTTAACTTCAATAATATTTAGTTACATCTTCCGTACATACACATACATGCAGCTTAAGTAGTAGATGTATTCAGTTGCATTTATTCTTCTCCATTTGTATGTTTATTGAGCTCTGGGGTTTTTGTTTCTTTTAATTTAAAATGTTTTATTCCTCCTTCTCCTGGTTGCCCCCCCCATCCTTCTTTATAGTTCTTCTGTCCTTCTTAATGAATTGATAATTGCCATTAGACAGGTATTATTAAATTACTATGCTGGATGGAACAATGTTTTGTGATTCCTATTAAGGTCTCTTATGTCTTCTGTTTGAGGGAATTCAAGTTTTTCACCTGTGGTTATACTGATGGGTGTTGCATACTAATTAGTAATGGTGGGCCCGATTCCAAGACAGCTGGCGTAACTTGAACCCAGTTGCAAGTTACACCAGTCACCTCTATGCCAAGGACCCTACTCCACATTCCAGAAGTGGCAGGGTCCCAGCACTTGCAACTTGCAGTAGCCTGCACATGGCATATACCTGCCGCAAGTTGCAACTCACCATGAATGCCAGGCAGCCTCCCTGAAGCATTCCCTGCCCTGGAACACCACCAGCCACACCAGGGGGCATGGAGAGAGCAGGACAGGAGACACAGGTGTCAGGGGCTGCACCAGAGAATGGACCCCTGGGGGTCCCTGCTGTTTGGGAGGGTTGGGGGCAGGGGTATACATTAGGGGACATGGGGGACACATCTGTGCCATTGCTGCAGTGCCAGGAGGTGGGCAGCCAGTGGATGGCACCATTGGTTGCCACTTAGAGCAGCTCAGAGCTGTTCTAACTTAGCCACACCACTGTGGCTTTTGTAATTGCACTTGTGTGTTATGACAGCTGCCCTACTGGAATTGGACTAGGTTGCTGTCATAACCCACAGTCGTGCCAGGCATTGCAGGCTGCAGCATAAGTGCTGGTGTACACTGCATTTGTGGCAGCCTGAAAACGCCAAGGCACAACCTGCATCTTGGAATAGGGGCTGACGTATTGACTGGTGTAAGTAGCGATATACGCCATTGGGTTTGGCATATCTCTCCTTACGCCGGCATATGCTGTTCTGGAATCGGGCCTGGTATCACTATAAAATGTTTGTAGTTACTCAAAGATACACCCACTGATGAAGAGTCATGTGATGATCCGAAAATCTGGGGCAATAGTGCCACTATCTTGTGAGCTCTGCCCGAGTGAACTTTTCAGTTGTTTTGTTACTTTGTGACTTCAAGTTACTTAATTTCACAAGTGATGCTTTGATCTTTTTTTACTATCAAAATGGGATTCTATGTATAGTCCATCTACTGAACTCTAAATCTGAGATCTTGTTCAACCCCACTTGGATTTCGGGTCAGAAGTCATATAGTGTGATCTGAGGTCAGATAGACAGATCTGAGATTATATAGTGTGATCCAGGGACAGATGTCTACTCTAGATCCCAGATAGTCACATCAAATACTTGGCATCTGATAGGATCCTAGGTGACAGGATCCAGTAGTTGGGTGCCAATGGTATCCAATGCTATCCAATATCTGAAAACATTGGTGGTGTTCAGCAGATGTAGATACCATCATATACTGTCCTGGCAACATATAATCTCTCAAAAGGTTGGCATTGATCCCATTGTTTGCATCAATAACTGTAGCTTACCAATAATCACAATTACAAGTATCAACTCTAACCCATGGATTGAGGGTCAGCTTAGTATAAATGATAGTTTTGTACAGTATCATGCAATAAAAAACATGGTTTGGTTCTTTTTAAAGGTGAGGGCATGTATCAAAATCATTTATCTTATGGTCCACCTGTTTTCTGAGTGGATTGCAGAGTAGATGGGGTTGTTATTGTTGTTATTCTTTTTTGCAGTCATACTTCAATGGGTGATGTGGTGTGGCCAGTTGGGAGCTTGGGGTCCACTGAGCATTTGGTAGTTTCATATATGGCAGCATATGCTATAGTCAGAAGAATTTGTATATGTACTAATCTGCCTCCTGCCTACTGTGATGTTGTACTGTCTGCAACTTTTGATTTTCTGGGACTTCAGTTTCAGTGAGGACAATTACTCAAATTCGTTGACTCATATGGGGTAAAAAAAGACATTCCTTTTCTCTAAAGGTAAAGCTTTATCAGAGGGCCTGTCAAAGATCTACCTTTAGAGCAAAGCACCACGGTTTTTGAGGCGGTTGTTTTTGGGTAAGGTAATTCCTATTTTTTTATGTAAGCGTAGCTATTTTGCACCATCTACAAGCCAGTATTAGAAGGAAGAGTCTATACTGAAGTGATTATTTCTGCCGTATGTGCCATTTCTTGCTAAGCACTTTATTTGGGGGTCTGGTAAAGTCTTATGAGTGTGCAACTAAATAAAATGTTTCCTGATGGAATCAGCTGATACTGTTGAGGATTGATCTTCTTAACCAGTTTAGCAATAAGAATATACTATACATTCTGTGTGCCTACAATATCTATAGGTTATAGGACATAACCCAATGGCCTAATATAGAAGCCTTATGGATTAAAATTCTTCCTAAGACTTGTGAATGTATTAATCTAGGAGTTGTTTACAGGCCCCCATCTATTACCCAGAGTGACGATGCCCAACTATTAGAATTTGTAAATAAGTTTTCGTCAACAACTAGTGCCATACTTATGGGGGATTTAAATTTGCCGGGTATAAATTGGAATACACTACAAACAAATACCCTTGCTGAAAGCAATTATTTGGAAACATTCCTAGAGAATAATATGGAACTAATAGTGAAGATAAATACTAAGGGTAAAAATATTTTAGATTTAGTATTGAACAACTTGGGTACTAATATTATTAACTGTAAAGTTATCCCCCCCCCCCGGCTCCAGTGATCACTCCATGGTTAGCTTTACTTATAAAATTAACCCAGAATATGACCCTAGTAGTATTTTAATATATAATTTTAAAAAGGCTAATTTTTGGGATTTTCAAAATGAAATGGCAAATTGGGATTTATTTATTTAGCTTTTGTTAACCGGGTAGGTACACTAGACAAGTTGCATGCCTATTTTCAGGAACGACTCGGGAGAGTACAGCAGGTAATACAGATACATCAATACAGTGTAGCAGGTAAACAAGTACATATTGTAGCATGATGCTTTGCATTGTGTGGGCATGTGTGATTTTGTATTTTCTTGAAACTTGGCTTCCCAGCCAAATGCCCTTTGGGGTAACCCTTGCCTCAGTGTTTGTGCACAGAGGTTCTTTGTCATATTGTAACTTAGTACATTGAGTCAACAAAACAACCAGGCAGTATAGGGATCATATGTATGACAGAAAATGGTAGAGTACATAATGAGCAAACATTGAGTAGCATTGAACATAAGTAGCATAGACAAGTGCATAAGGAAGAGCTGGGCCGAGATCATAAACCGATTCAATTCAGTTTGTGTTCCAAGTAAAAGAATACTGTGGTGTTACGATACCTAGGACATAGTGCTAGGGAGGCTTTGGGCACTCACACCCTGAGACCAGCTTCAGATGCCCCCACAGGGATTTCCGGAGACACTGATGGGAAAGGGCGGTGCGAACCTGCTCAGAAAAGGTGTTCCAGAGCCTAGAAGCACATGCAGCGAAGTCCCTGTCCCCCATAAGAGTGCAGGTTGGGGGTACTTTTAGTATCCCTGGACCCTGGGACCTGAGAGGGTAGGAGGAACAGTCAGCAGGAGAGAGGAGCTGAGCCAGCCCTGGTGGGGGCCAGTACTGATCACTTGCTCATGAGGCGCCCCAGTCCAAAGTTTAGGTGATTAGTCAGAGAAAGCCAACCTAGCTTATCATAGAGTTCACAATGATGGGTGAGGCGGGGGGGCAGCCAGAGCGAAATGGCAGATATTATTGTACGTCATGTGCCACCGAGTAAGAAGGGCTTTAGAGGTATGTGCAAAGAGGTGGAGACCATAGCTAAGGGAAGGGAGTAGTACTCCCCTAGCAAGAGCCAGATGAGCAGCAGGGGTTAGGTTATATTTGGCCCTATAGGCCAGACCCAGCTTAAAGTTCATGGCTCTGCAGACATTGAAGATATGGCTTCCTAGGTCCAGATGAGGGTCAAGTGTCATCCCAAGGTATTTGAGAGAGGTCACAGTGTGAAGGGAAGTTCCGTCTGCACAACTGATTCACAGAGGGACTGGAGAGGCATGTATCTTGGCAGATGAACCAAATAGCATAGCCTGCATTTTTTTTAGGTTGAGGACCAACTTCTGTTGGGTTAGCCAAGCCTGAATGTTCTTAAAGTCCTCAGACAGGTGGAGATTGAGGGTAGCTGTGTCCCGGGAGTGGACCAGGAGAACCAGGTCATCCGCATATAGGGTGACCCTGCATTTAGTTACTACAGCAGGGAGGTGGTTAATAAAGAGAGAGAGAGAGAAGAGAAGGGGTCCCAAGACTGAGCCCTGAGAAACACCAGAGGTCACGGGTAGGGGATCTGAGAGGACTTTATTGAATTTGGTCAGCTGTACTCTGCCATGCAGGTAGTCAGTTAACCATTTCAGAACTGAGGGGGACAAGCCAAGGGACCTCATCTGAGTACAGAGCAGGTCATGGTCAACAAGGTCAAAGGCCTTGGACAAGTCAATGAACACAGCTCCAGAGAGTTTCCTGTGGTCCATGGCTGCTCTGATACTGGATGAGACAGAGATCAGGACCGTGGTTGTGCTGTGCCCTTTACGAAAACTGTGCTGGGCGGGGGACAGCAACTCATGGGCTTGAATATACTCAGAGAGTTGTTCAGCTACTACTTTTTCAAGTAGCTTGCTGATGGCCAAAAGAATGGCAATCAGACGATAGTTGTCAGGGACTTTAGGGTTGCCCTGCTTTAGCACGGAGACAACCCTGGCCACCTTCCAGATATCAGGAATCTCCCCCATGGCAAGGGACAGGTTGAGAATGTGGGACACCGGGGAAGCAATGTGAGGGGCTCCAAGTTTCAGAAGCTTGGGCTCAAGGTTGTCTAGCCCAGCACTGGAGTACTGGGAGAGGCCAGAGAGAAGAATCAGCATCTCCTTGTCCGACACCACCCTTAGGAAGAAATGAGGTCTGGAGGGGTCGGACTCCTGCCAGTCCGGGGGTTGGGGGCAGTTGGCGCTCTTGTCAGTTGAGACATGTGAGGAGAGAGCAGATAGGTCAGTGAAGTGGGAGTTGAGAGCATTTGCAATCGTATGTGGGTTGTTGCAGGAAACTCCTCCAATTATCATGTCAGTTACTCCAGAGTTAGAGGAACCACTGACCAGAGTTTTTATGTTTCTCCAGAATCTTCTTGGGTCATTTGCAGAGCTGAGTAGGGCAGACTTGCAGAAGTCACTTTTAGCGACCCTGATGGCTTTTTTACACTCATTTCTGAGTTTTCTATATTGTTGTAGCAAGGTCTGATCAAGGGAGCATTTGAAGTGGGCCCAGCACTTGTCCCTCGCTCGCATAAGGGCAAGGAGGCTCCCATACAGCCATTTTGTGGCTGACCCCCTTACACTCCATCTTATAGTTGGGGCATGCCTGTCTTGCAGGGCCCCAAAGGTATTGAGAAACTGGGTTATGGCTGTAGAGGGGTCGTGGGCACTGTACACCCCTGACCAGTCCGTAAGTCTTAGGTCCTCCATAAATGCATCCGGATCGAGCCTGGAGAAGTTTCTGATGTGGATGATTTTGTAAGGAATCTTTGGGGAGGGGATTTTCCATACACAGAAGACCGGGGAGTGATCTGAGATGGAGTCAGATAGTGTCCCTGCTGAGGAGATCCTCTCGGGGCGATTAGACAGGATCCAGTCCAGTAGGGAGCTGGAGGCTCCATTTGCTGACCGTCAGGTGGGATTCTGTACAAGTTGCGTCAGGGTTAGGCTGGCAAGTAAGGGCTCGAACTGCTTTACATTTCCACCAGTCCAGTTTAAGTTCACATCACCCAGGATTAGGAGTTCATTGTCACCAATACTGGGGCCAACAGTGTCCAGGAGGTGGGTGAGACCCTGAAGCCCTCCCTTTGGGGGGTTATAGGTGCATACAACATGTAGTTTTTTAGCATTGCTGAGCAGGAGCATAACATGAAGCAGCTCACAGGGGGACAGTAGGGATGTCTGGTGAGTCACCAGAGATTCTTTAAGGTGGCTCCTGAAGTATATCAGGATGCCTCCACCCCTCTTGGTGTGAGACCTGTCCAGTCGTATGAGCTTGTAGCCTAGTAGCGCACAGACTGAGTCAGGAATTGAGGGCTTAAGCCAGGTTTCCATTATACCAAGGATATCGGGCTTGTAGAGTGTGACCCATACAACAAGCTCATCCAGACTGGGAAGCAGGCTATGAATGTTGAGATGAGCCCCTTTTAACCCCTTGCCCAGCCGCCATTCCTGAGGAACTGCAGAGGCCTGGAGGGTAGGGCCGGGATTAAGTTCAACATCTCCGGCCAGGGCTAGGATCAGCAGGAAAAACCACAGGAGGTGCCCTCTGGAGGAGGACCTCCTGGTCATAGGCTTGTGGGCTAGGTGTCACCTTACCCAAGTACGATACAGTATGGGTCTTGGTACCAGACCACATGTGTGATAGCAGGGTCTCCCAGCATCTGCCAGGAGATTAGAGAAGGTGAAGTCAACCACCTCATGGGGGAAGTCCTTTTGCAGTCATCCCCCATGGCATGGATAGGGGCAGTTACCACTTGGAGGGTGACTAGTCCCAGAAGGAGACCAGCAAGGACAATGGAGCAGGGAGGGGGATGGGAAAATACCCCTAGGGGCCTTGGAAGACTCTGTTCTAGAGGTGGAACCTTACTGTTCACTGGAACCCCACACAGGTAATACCTACAGAACTATAGGGAGATAGTCAGGAGGGGGCAGGGTAAGGCAAACCAAAAATGGTGAGGAGGATAGGTAGGACAATCTGCTCCCAGGGAAGGGCAGTAAGACATGGGCAGGCTGGGAGAGACAGTCTGCACCTGGGGTGGGAACTATAGGTCATGTGCAGGCAGACACCCTCTAGGAAAGGGCACGAGAGCAAGTTGGCCCATAGGAGTTGTACGCCCTGCTGTTGGATAGGGTTATCAGTCAGTCCCCAAAATTCTGCATCCGTGGGAACCAAGAGAGAGCAGTGATCAAGGGGCCATATTGAATAGGAACCCTGAGGAAGTAAAGAGGGAAAGTGCAAAAGTATAATAGGCAGTATATAAACTGTAACCTGTGGAGAGCAAGGAACTATTTTATACAGCAGTAAATTACCATACATTATACCACAGTATTCAGGAGAGGTCACAAGAGGCGGGTAAAACAGAACAGGGCAATTCAGGTCATTGACAGTGACTAATATCACAGATAAAACAGAACAGGGCAATCCAGGTCATTGCCAATGACTAAAATCACAACAGTTTTTTTTTTCACAGATAGCAATAAGGCATTCTCTTTAGTGCTGTCCTGCAATCTGATAGAGGCACAGCCAGCTCAGGAGGTGGGCAAGTGGGGATTTAATGGGAGGAGGAATGGGGTGGGTGGGCAGGCCGAAAAACCTACAACAGCAGGGGCAGCTTGGGTTATTGGGTCTCATTTTCTTCTGAGGAGGCCCACTGGAGCTTGTATCACAAGCTGGCACCTTGATTCAGCCATCAGCAAAGGATGTGAGTGCAAGGGGGGGGACCCACCAACTCAGGTCTCCCATGCTTCCCCTCCGGTTTTGTGAGGCACTGTTCCAAAGTCGCGCTCTCCTTTAAGCAGGAGAGCTTGCGAATCACTGTTTTGCAGGGGCCAATCGGATAGCGGTGAAAATGCACCAAGTTCGAAGGAACAAAGAAGATTCAAATTCCCCCAGCAGCTACGGAGATCGTGGCAGGGCTCCCGTACGTAGATAAAGTCAAATTCCAAGTTCACTTTTGCTTAAAGTTTGGTCTCCTGCAATGGCAGGGGCAGCTTGGGTCCTGGGGTCTTGTTTTCTACTGAGGAGGCCCGCTGGAGCGTGTATCACAAGCCAGCACCTCAACTCGGCCGTCAGCAAAGGATGTGAGCACGGGGGGGGACCCACCAACTCAGGTCTCCCATGCTTCCCCTCCAATTTTGTGAGGCACTGTTCCAAGGTCGCGCTCTCCTTGAAGCAGGAGAGCTTGTGAGTCACTGTTTTGCAGGGGCCAGTCAGATAGCGACAAAAATGGCACCAAGTTCGAAGGAACAAAGAAGATTCAAATTCCCCCAGCAGCAATGGAGATCATGGCAGGGCTCCCGCAAGTAGGTAAAGTCAAATTCCAAGTTCACTTTTGCTGAAAGTTAGGTCTCCTGCAACCGCAGGGGCAGCTTGGGTCCTGGGGTCTTGTTTTCTGCCGAGGGCCCTTGAGCTTGTATCTAAGCTGGCACCTCGACTTTCGACCGTCGGCAAAGGATGTGAGCGCGAGGTGGGGGATCCCACCAACTCAGGTCTCCCATGCTTCCCCTCTGGTTTTGTGAGGCGATTTTAAGTATAAGTCACTTTTGGAAATGTGGCAGGTTATAAATACTAAACCTACTATTGCCACAAAAAAATATATTCCTCAAATGATGAAAACAGAAAGTAAAAAACTTAAATCACCTTGGATGAATTCAATAGTTAAAAAGCATATAAAAACAAGAACAAGGCATTTATAAAGGCCAAATTAAGTGGTTCTCAAAAAAATTGGGCTGATTATAAATATCAATTAAGGTTATCAAAAAATAGTATTAGAAAAGCTAAATGCCATTATGAGTACAGGTTAGCTGTAAATGTAAAAGATAATTATAAAACATTTTATACATATATAAATAAAAAGAGGGGAGGTACACCTGTTATTGGCCCAATAAAGAACCCAAATGGTGATTTACTAACTGATAAATTGCAAATGGCTACAGTTTGTAATAACTATTTTTCCCGTTTTTAATAAAAAAAATAGCCCAAATGAAAGTCATAGTGATCAAATAACAATTAAACAATATATAGTAGAGAAAATGGAAGTCAAAAAACTACTTCTGAGATTAGACCCCAATAAATCAGCTGGACCTGATGGACTCCACCCTCATATAATGAAAGAATTGGCACTTCCCTTATCAGGTCCAATCGCTGCTCTCTTTACAAAATCTGTTACAGAAGGAGAAGTTATAGAAGCATGGAGACAGGCCACAGTTATTCCCATTTAAAAAAAAAGGATCAAAGCAGAATGTAGCCAATTACAGACCCATTAGCTTAACATCTGTCCTGGGTAAGATTCTTGAGGGCATAGTAAAAAGTCATATAGAGAATATTATGCAACCAGACACCGCACAATATGTTTTTGTAAAATCTAGATCATGTATGACAAATCTGTTACATTTTATAGGTGGTGTCAGTGAGGCATTAGATAAAGGTGAAGCTATGGATGTTATTCTTCTTGATTTTCTAAGGCCTTTGACAAGGTACCACATGGCGAATTAATAGATGCAACTATAAAAATGGGTCTAGAGGGGAATATTACCAAATGGATTGAATCTTGGTTAACTGGGAGAACTCAACAGGTCTGTATAAAGGGCTTTTATTCTGATTGTGAACAAGTGACTATTGGGGTCTCTCAGGGATCTGTTCTGGGCCCTTGTCTCTTTAATATTTGTATTTCTTCATTAACTACATCAATGGATGTTTGGTCAATCAAATTTGCTGACGACACCCATATTGATTTCACAGTTAACAGATCTGAAGATATAATTACCTTACAGTATGCCTTAAGTGAGTTAGAAAGTTGGGCAAAGGTAAAGAAATTCATGTTTAATATTGATAAATGTACTGTGATGCATTTTTGGAAAGAGTAATCCAAAAGCAGATTATACAATGGGTGGTAGATTGCTTGAAGTAGTTGAAGATGAACGTGATTTGGGAATCAGGGTAAAAATTATTTAAATTTTGGACTACATTGCCAACAAGTTATCAAAAAGGCTGGGGGTATTCTTCATTGTATTAATAAACACGTAAAAGTAATAGCAGATGGTCCTGCTCCTCAGATCTCCTCACTTATTAGGTCAGTACTTGGAATACTGTACCCAGTTTTGGGCACCAGGAGATAAAGGTTCTATAAATGCCCTAGAGCAAGTCCAGAGAAGGGCAACTAAAAAAATGGATGAAGTAAGGGGATTAGAATATGATGATAGACTCCTAAAACTTGGAATTTATAGTCTGGAATATCGCAGATTGAGGGGAGATCTATGTTTGGTGTTTCATGCTTTACAAGATGATAGTTTGTGGGATACCTTGGGATTGGTCTTTAGAGAGGTGGTTTATGAAACCAGGGCTCATCCATTACAATTAATGGTAGAACGCTGCAGAGCAAAACAGAGAACTTCATGGTTCTCAGTTAGGGTGTCTAGAATATGGAATGGCCTGCCACTTGTAGTGGTTGCCAGTGAAGGTATGCATTTATTCAAAAACCGATTGGATGCTTTTTTATGCACAAATTTAATTAAGGTGTATAATTAAAAAGTTGGCGAGCAAAATGGACCTTGGTCTTTTGGCTCTGTTTAATCTAAGAACCTATGAACCTATATATATATATATATATATATATATATAAACATAAATATTCACATATTTCTTTGCAAAAATAAACTCTGTTGAATCTTCAGTTAGGTTTAAAGCAACAAAAGCAGGGAAATGTGGTGTTAGGGTTCCTAACCCTAACACTCTACCCCCACCCTGCAGGCAGCAAACCAGGTGTGGTTGTGCCTTGGCCTTAGGGTTCACAACTCTAACACTCATCCCATTCCATCAGTAAAGAATCTTAGATGTGCACAGTGTATGAGAATGGGGTGATCATTAGGCTTGAGAACCCCAAGGTGCAATACACCCCATGCCTGGTTTGTTGCCTGCAGGGTAGGAGTGATGTGGGGTTGGGGAACCCAACTCACATTCCCTACTTGTTGCATTAACCCTAATTGATGCATTGACAGAGATTTTTGCAAAAATGTCCTTACTTTTAGATGCATATATGTATGTTGCTGTGGAAGCACAGGGCCCTCTGGCCCCTGCTCTTCCAGTGTTAACAAAATCACAACCAAATTGTCACCATAGCCTTCTTATTGCCCCACCTCATGATCCCAGTACTGAAAATGTCCAAATCCCCACCGAAGTGTGATACCGCACTACTGCAACATCATTCCACGTCACAGGTGTGAAGAAACAGTTTAGCCAGGATTTGAAAAATGACAGCTGTCTTGTTCATAAGGCATTGTAAAAATATGGCTATGTTGGAAATTTGGGGTCAATATATTTTCAAGTACCAGAGTTAGAAGCAAGCTTAGCAAAATTTCAACACATGCAAAACTCTGCTATTTTTACCCCACATTTTCAACATAGCCTTTTTATGATCTTGCCTCATGAACAAGGGCAGTGAAAATTTTCAAATCCTGCCCAAAAGGTGATTTTGCCAAGCAACTGTAAAATCACCTTTCAGGCCAGATTTGTGGAATTCCAGTGACATTGTTTAATGAGGTGGTGTCCCCAAAAGGCCAAGCTGAACATTTGTTGTCAAAATATGCAAAAATGGCCAAGTTATGGTGAATGTTGAAACCCCTATTAAAAAACATTGAACCACATTTATCTTAGTTTCTCATATTGCAGTGGCATGTTCCCACAGCAAGACATGTCTTCTATGGGAGAGTGGATCTTCACCCTGGGACCTGTTCAGGTGAGTGATTGTTTATGTGTGGGAGTGTGGGGTGCTGAGTGCTGAGTGGGAGGTGGTGGTGGGGAGGTCAGATCGGTGAGGGACTTTGTTTCAGGGGTTTAAAAAAAGAAGATATGAAGGGACCGTTTTCTTTATTACAGGCACTATGGGGATGGCAATCATTGCTGGTGCCAATAGACACCAGGGAAACATTGCTAAATACAGGGATGGCAATCATTGGCGGTGCCAATAGACACCAGGGAAACATTGCTAAATACGGGGATGGCGCTTATTGGTGGTGCCAATATACACCAGGGAAACATTGCTAAATATGGGGATGGTGATTGGAGTGTGGGGGTGCCACTACACTTCAGGGGAAGAAAAAATAATGGGGAGCAAGATCTGAGGTGGGGGGGTTCCACTAGGCACTAGTGAAATACATAAAACTAATGTGTATGGTGACTGGAGGGTTGGGGTTGCCACCAGACACCAGCAAAATAACATAACATTAAAGGTTAAATGTATCCTGTTTTTGAGGGCTGGATTATTTCTGCCTGGTTTAGGTCTGCTTAGCAAGGGCACAATATGCCTTAATCATTCATAAATAACATGTGCTCTCACAAGTTCTATGGTTTGTTTGTGGATATTCTCCCATGGAGACTGCAATGCTAGATGAAGATGGCCGAGTGGTATGAGTGGGACTGAGAGCAGTGATTAGGTGAAACAAACATGTCACAGCCCCTATATACAGCAAAGCACTGTCAGTGTAATGAAATGACAGCTTGTCTCTCCACTCCATTCTCATTGTGATCAAGACTGTGCCACGATAGTAAATATCCTGTACAAATCATTAGTATGTGTGTGTTTGTATGCTACTCCTTTTTATTATGTTCTGCATAATCATGTTTTTTTTACATAAATTAGTAGTGTCTGTTCAGTGTTTGTCAGAGGCTAACAGCTGTGTTGTTTGACAGTGCTACTCTCATGGGGATGCTGTGAGAAACTGATGTTATCTAAATGCTATTGTGGATGCTGTAAAGAGGCACAAACAGGTGAATAAAATTAAGAAAAAATGATACCAGTAGTTTAACGGCAATGGGCCCGCACCTTCTCTCACAGTTAAAAAAACAGCTCTGTAAACAGTTCTGTTCATCAATAAAAATGTCAAACTTTTTAATTTGCCAGCTCAATTAAAATGCATACCACTCCCTGGTACAAAAAACATCAGGCAGGGCACTTTGCATAGACAGGTTCACAGGTAGGTACAATCCTCTACAAATTATTAGAAAAGCCATCAGCAAAAATATCCAGCTCTGCAGCTATATAGAAATGCCAGATTCACACATTCCCAGAAGTAAACACCATACCAACCAGCCACTAGCCGGATGCAGCATGCATCTGTTTCATGCATTTGGCATTTCTATATAGCTGCAGAGCTGGATATTTTTACTGACAGCTTTGTAATAATTTGAAGAGAATTGTACAGTACCTGCCTGTGGGCCTGCCCATGTAAGTGCACTGCCCAATGTTTCTTGTACCAGGGAGCAGTATGCATTTTAATGGAGTTGACAAAAAAGTCTGAAGTTTTTATTTATGCACAGAACTGTTTGCAGAGCTGAAGGTGCTGCCCATTGCTGTTACCTAGGGTATCGGTTTGTTTTCTTAATTTTTTTCACCTGTTTGTGCCTTTTTACAGCATTCACAATAGCATTTAGATAACAGCAGTTTCTCACAGCATCCCTGTGGGGGTAGCACTGTCAAACAACACAACTGTCAGTCTCTAACAAACACCAAACAGACACTATTAATTAATGCAAAATGAAAAATACATGTGATTATGCACAACATAATAAAAAAGAGTAACGTACAAACATACACACAGTAATGATTTGTACGGTTATTTACTATTGTGGCACAGTCTTGATCACAATGAGAATGGAGCAGAGAGACAAGCTGTCATTTTATTACACTCACAGCACTTTGCTGCATATAGGGGCTGTCAGGTGTTTGTTTCACCTGACCACTGCTCTCAGACCAATCATACTGCACAGCCATCTCCAGCCAGAATTACTGTCTCCATGGAAGAATATCCTCAAACAAACCAAAGTACTTGTGAGATCACAAGCTATTTTGAGCCCTTACTAAGCAGACCTAAACCCAACAGAAATGATCCAGCCCTCAAAAACAGGTTACAAGATGCAGCAAATGAAGAAGGATTTTCCCTTCATGATAAAGGATCTATTTTTTGTGACTCGTGATATGAGAAAACATTCTTTTTTTTTAATCATGCGGCCATGAAAAAAGATTTATAATACTAAGAAAATAAAATTTCAAGGGCATTTCTCCAACAGAAAAGTCCAGATTACACCTAATGGAGTCCCAGTCAGCCAAAAAGATGTGTAGGTCTCTCTCCATAGTGTAATTTTTGTAACTTTTGAAATTTTAAGAAAAAAAATGGAACAAGATGGCAGCAAACAATAAAGGATTACTGCAATATGACAAAGGATTCTTTTTTCATGTCATACAGCTATCTTGAAGTGCTTACTGAGCATGCTCAGAACTAGAGGTGAGTGAAGTCACAAAAATTTGCTCCACAGAATATTTTGCATAGAATCCCAACCTTGCAAAAGATTCCGCCTGGTGAAGTAGGACTTCCAAGCAGAATTTTGTCAGCTTCACAGACGAAATGACTTCGCACCTCATTAAGTCAAATGTCAAGAGATTTTGGTCACAATATCAACTTCACTGGTGAATTTTGCTGTGAACAGGTGAAGTTCGCCAAGTATTGTGGGGTTGGAGGTAACATGTGGCTGAACAGCCAATAGAAAACTCAGGGGATTATTTCTCCATGCAATTGAGAGAAACTGAGGAGAAAGGAGCTGCTTCTCAGTCAGAGCAATTTATAGAGGATTTTCATAAATACTGACTTTTAAAATTTTTTAAAACGTGTCTATTGAGTGCAGGATTACAATTTGGGGGTTTTCTAGTGTGTGTGGATTTTGACTGAGTATGTGACAGTGTGAGTGAGTGTGTGTGTGCTTTGATTTGATTTGAATCCCGAAGGGCCCTGCCCCCACTGCTACTCCTTTGTGTTTTGCAATCTCCCTCCCCTTCCTTTTTTAATACATTGGGCTTTTAACATAATATAAAAAGCTTTCTATCATTTATTCCTTTGCCTTATAGCTGCCCACCCCACACACACACAAACATATTTTGAACAGCATGGCAGCAGTTGTATCCTTTCCAACTTGTGTCTGCATTAGTCAAAATCAATCTTTCCACCCTGGTAGGCTGTGGTAGTGTGCCAGTTGTAACTCCCCAATGTGCAGTGTGAGACATAGTGTCCAAACTTAACAGTGTTCCAAACTGATTTTTGCAGTCATTAGCTGAATTTTCCCTTTGTTACTGAGAACACCAGTGGTATCCCTCTTAGACTGTGTTACTGCTCTATTGACAAAGTAAATCCCAGCTTTTGAAATCCATCTAATGACTCAGGTTGTCAGGTTCCCTACCTGTCCTGTTGTTGTGCCCCCATGTGGTGTGAGAAATAGTGCCCAAAAGTGACAGTTTTACAGACTGATTTTTACAGGATTTCACTGAATTTTCCCCTCTTTGTTGAGAACACCAGTGATGTCCCTCCCAGACTGTGTTATGGCCTTGTTGGCAAAGTATGTCCCAGATTTTGTAATCCATCTAATGACTCGGGTTGCCGGGCACCCTACCCATCTTGTTGTTGTACCCCCATCTGCTGCAAGAAATAGTGCCCAAAAGGAACAGTTTTACAGACTGACTTTTACAGGATTTCACGGACTTTTCCCCTGTTAATGAGAACACCAGTGATAACCCTCCCAGACTGTGTTATGGCCCTGTTGGCAAAGTACGTCCCAGATTTTGTAATCCATCTAATGACTTGGGTTGCCAGGCACCCTACCCATCCTGTTGTTGTACCCCCATGTGCTGTGAGAAATAGTGTCCAAAAGTAACAGTTTAATTTCTGTGTTGCCAAACCTTAAGGAAAGAAGAATGCCAGCAAAGAGAAACAAGAAAGGTAGAGGAGCGAGTCATTCAGGCAAGACTTCAAAATCATTTGTGAAAAGTGGTACAACTGCAACAGTGAAAGAAGGACAGTCTTCTGATGTGAAGTTGCCATCAACAAGTTCTATGTTCTCAGGGATGGGCGCTGCTAGCAGTAGTGCTGTTAGTGTTCATGTTCTGCAGGATGCCTTACTAGCAGATGGACTCGAGTCTTTGTCCTCACAAGCCAGCTGTAGTTAATCCAGTAGCTATAATCTCAGAGTAAACATTGTACCATTTGGAGTCAGGCAGCTTATGGAAGTATAGCTGTAGGTATTTCAAATTTTCAATGGCAACTGTTTGTGGAAGTTCAGTTCCAGCCAGTTTCTGGTGCTCTGAGAAGCGCTGCCAGTGCCACCTTCATGACTCACATCACATCACAATGAATCACATTCATGGTCATCAAGAATCACACCACTTCAACTTTATTTGATGCAACCCTGTTTTTTGTTTTTTAATCCTCGGTTTCATCATGAATCAGGGCACCCAGTTATCATGTCATGTCATGTCACTCACAAGCCTAGGTCCAGTATGATGCTTCTGTTAGTGTTCACGTTCTGCTGGATGCCCTACCTGTTGTGTTCCATACCAAAAGCCATTGATGAACATAATTGGTGACATACATTACAAACACATTGTCCCTTTCTACAAAAGGTCAGACTCAGGAGACTGGTTTAAAAAAGGCAGACACCGCTTAATGTGCATCAATCAACTGAGGTAGGAAGTGACAGTGACATTTTGGCCTTGATGTAGCACATGCTTGACTTGTTGGACTCCAATCCTCATATTGTTGGATTTCTACAGTCTGATGACTTTGGCATTGTCACCGTGCTTGACCCACGTTATAAGCGTGGCCTTGAGTCTATACTACATGGTGGGTGTTAAGAGTGTAGAAAACCTTAAAAACATTCTGGTCAGAAGGGTTAGAGGGGAACAGATGCTCAGGACACATAGGGCACTGAGTGTTGTTGCTACCACCACCACAGCACTGCCAGCTTCACATGCCATGACCGTGTTAACAGGCAAACAAAAACCAAAAGCCATCAATCCCATTTGGGATGTTTTAATTGAGGTTGGTTTTGCACCCATGGAAGAGCATGATGAGGAAGAGCAGGAGGAGGAGGAGGAGGAGGAGGTGGCCGGACTCAGATCAGCACGTCACATGGATGACTGTTTCACGGCTGAAAAAAAACACCTTGCAGTTGGTGATGAGCAATTATTGTTCTGGGCAAGCAAAATAACTGAATGGCCTGCACTGACAGCTATGGTGATAAAATATCTTACCTGCTCCACCCCAGTGTCAGTGTTAAGCATGTGTTCAGTGCTGCAGGTGCCATTGTACATGACTGGCACACAAACCTGTCACCAAAGAATGTGGAAATTCTCACATTTATCAAAATTAATAAGGGACACATTCCACACAAGACCATGACATCTGTGCTTGTACCACATCCCCCTGGCAGTGGATCTTCTGAAGTAGAAGAAGAGACAGATGCTGCTGATTGCAGAAAGATGAAGTCATTAAACACTGTTGAAACCGAAGCTGATAACTCGATTGTGGAATGTGAATACCCATCAGGTGAGAACTCCAGTCTTGAGGAATGTAGGGACTGCTTCATTGAGGAGGATGGTGATGACGCTTAAAGACAACTAAATTGTGTTGTGTGCCACCTTTGTATGCCATTATATTCTCATACAACATGTCCATAATTTGTTATGGTATTATCATGACTGTTAATGTTTCCTTCTCAGAACTGTGTTGCTGCTACTGCTGCTGCTACATTTTGCCCATCAACACTCAAGAGAGACATCATCATCCTATGCATGCTGGATAAATCTTCAGGGAATGACCTAAAATTATGTAATCAAGAACAGAAAATATTAAGAATTAACTGTATATATTCAGAAAAGGAAACCACCTCATAACCTAATAATTTAAAAGACTTACCTTCCAGTACTGCTACACAGTAACTGGACTCCAGAGCATCAGACAGTGAGTTACTGACAACGGACTTCTATCTTATTTGGAAGGAGTCCACAATACCTGTAAGGAAGCAGAAAGACAAATGTTCAAAAATACAGTGCTTGACAGTTTTCACTAACGTTACAGAGGAAACAGAAGCAGCAAACCCAAAAAAATTTACTTAACCTGGCACCTCTGGAAAAGGAAAGCATCAATTCCTATAAAGCAATCTAGATTGTCGAGCTTGAGTATGTCAGATCCCTACAAGGAAAGAGACACAGCTGATGTTTAAAAAACAAAATATTAACAATCCCCATTCAATACCATATTATCTTAACAAAATGAAATGAACTCTCCACTCAAACTGCAGGAGTGGGGTGCAGGATACAATGGGTATCATTGATCTCGATCTCTGTCATTGTTGTACATGACTAGACCAACAGCAGCACACAGACATGAGCAGTGCGATCACTACAAGTAATCCCAACTCTCCCTTCTATCCTAACAAAGTAGCCCTCCTGATGCAGCACTTAACCCTTATCCTCACCTTTCTCATCCTCTCTCCTTCCCTCCTCCCTCTCTCTCTCTCTATCTCCCCCCTCTCCCACTCCCCATCTCTCCGTCTCCTTCTCCCCTTCTCTCCTCCCCTCCCTTACCTCTCTCCAATCCCCTTCCTCTCCTCTTACAAATAACTCTCGCCCCCCACCCTGTATTGACTCCTAGCCCATGTGTGTTTCTCCTGTCCTGGAACCCCCTCATACCACATATTAAGTACTGCTCTGTCCTCTCACACTAGGCCCCCTTCTTCTTTCCTTCCCCCATGTTCTATCCTACCAACCTTCTACATCTCTAGAAGACATTGACAAGGCCAAAACTTGCCACTCTTATATCCTTTGCTTATGGTACCTGAAGCTCGTACTGAAACAGGCTGCACTTAATCTGCATATGTGCTTCTTAAACAGTCTCCTCAAGTGTTGCCTTTGTTGAATGTATTGTATATCCTGTCTTTGTTGTAAATGCATATTCTGTAAACATCGTACTATGAATGACGTGGAACCTTTGTAAAAGAATTTATACTCAAAGGTTGTTTCCGAATAATCAAATAAAAATAAAATAAAATCCTTCAGGATATAAATAATTATAATAACAGCAGCAGCTGGAAAGCAGAAGCAAGACTTTAATTTCTGGGTGTCACAAGTCTTCATATGTGAAATATCAACCAGACATTGTGAAATTTTCTTACCAGCCACATCCACATTGTTCCAAACTGTTCTTGCTCTCATTCAGCAACTGCACAGCTGTGTAGCAGCAGCATGCGTATCACATGTGTTTTTCTCGCAGGAGACATGCCTGGGTACAACAACAGGCACTGCATCATTGATCTCCTCTCTGTAAATTGAAATGGTTAAAAAATTTTAAATTGAAAAAAAAAACTACAGGCATATTCTCGTGGCATAAATGTTTTCTCATTTTATTGTTGGATAGGTGATTTCTCACGGACAGTCACTGAATGCCTACAGACAAGAGTGGGATGTTGCGGCAGGGCAGGCCAGCACAGCACTTTCTCACATAAATACTTTCTCTTTTTACTCTGGGTAATTTTCTCATGGAAGTGTGCATACAGCACGGCAGACAAGAGTGGAATGTGGCAGCAGGGCAGGCCAGCACAGCACAGCACTTTTTCACATAAATACTTTCTTATTTTATTCTGGATAATTTTCTCATGAAAGTATGCGTACAGTGCTGCAGACAAGAGAGAGAGACATAGCAGCAGGATGAGATAGGAAAGATTTTTGGGTTGTGTTGATGTTTTCATGTCACTTTTGATAATTGTTTTTGAATTTGTAATTGGGGGGGGGAAATACAACACTGGCAATCAGTACAAACAAGACAACTGTACCATAAATCTAGGATGATTACTACAGAATGTGGAAACAAAATATAGGATGTCAGGAAGAATATGAAGACAGTTATTTACTGGGGAAGGTTACACAGGGAGTACAATATAATAGGATAAGACATTAGACAGTACATGTTGGACAGTAGACAAGGGGCCAGACAAACTGTTTTTTTGTGCTGTTTTTATATGCTTTTTTAATATTTGTATGTGTTATTTTCTTTTTGGGGGGAGAGAGACAACAACACTTGAGGATAGGGAATGGGGACACACACTTACAACAACATACAGCACAGAAAAAAAAGGGGACAGAAAAAAATGTAATAAGTGCTGCCACTAGCTCCCAACCAACGATTAAGTTCTTCAACTGCCTTCACCAGCTTATCATGCTGATCCAAGATTTGCCATTGACTTTCTTGGATGCTTTTCAGCTCCTCCAACACTTTGTCTACCTTGTGCATCATGCTGGTCACTTGCTCTGACAGAGCAGCCACCTCTGCCTTTGTGGCCACTGCATGGAGAATCAGATGGTGGAACTGGTGGAGGGGCTGCTGAAGCCTGCCCTGCTGTGTCCTGCTTCTGTTCCCAGCTGGTGGTGGTGGACTCTGCCTGCGCGTGCCAGCACCTATGTACCAGGACAACAGACCTTGACCTCCCCTCCTTCTCTCCTGACACTTCCCGTGGAGCAGCCACAGGCTCCCGCTGAAGCCTGGCTTCCCATTCCTGGGCATGGTGAGCTCGAATGTGCATTCACTGACCACCAGTGCCCAGATGGCTCCCCATTTTTCCCCCTCCTCAACGCTATCCCACACAGTTTGCAGGTAACTGTGCTGATGTCTTCTGCATGCCATTCAAAGGAGTTCCACACTGGGGAGACACAGTGAGCGAAAGGGGGGGGGGCCCTGCACTTGCTTGAGGTGTCTGTTGCTGCTGCTGTGCTGGTTCTGGATTAACTTCAGCCTCCTGCTCCACCACCATCACCAGTTCTGCCTGCGCCTGCAACACCTGCTGCTGGTGGACTGCTGTGGATGCCTCCTGCTTCTCTTCTTCGACCTGGCTCCTGCTGGTAGTTGGCTGACTTTCCCTTCACTGGCTAGGTGCCTCCCTCCCAGCACAAAACGCAAACTGATTCAGCTAACACATGCCCCCATGGCCCACTTTTCCCACCACCTCTGCCATCCTAACAAATACTACTAGTGCTACCAAAGGTGAAAAAAAGTAAAGGGGTTTAAATCAGAAGATCAAATGCAACCAAAATAAAGGGGAAAAAAATGCAAATACAAAACAATCAAAACTGAGAAAATGAAAACACAAGACAGACAACTACAAGTAGTGAAAAACAAACTGCTTAAAATCAGTAAATAAGAGTTTCTTCTAGTTTTCCAACAGTTATGGATTGCACACACCTGAGAGAGCTACCTACAATCTCAGCCACTGTGGGAAGTGAAACTAACTCACTCACTCCCTTCCTGCCTGCTTCAGTCTCACCATGTGACCTACAGTCCTAAACAAAGTGTACACCACGGAATTCTGATCAGCACAAACTGCACTTTGTCGATGAACATCACTGGCAAAATTTATCGAATCCCTGGCCAAGTTACATAGGGGCATTTCGGCTATGTTAAGGCAAATTTGCAAAATGTTCCACAGATGCAGATTTCCCAGATTTGCCCGAATTTCGAAAGTGAATTTTAACTTCACAACATCTCTACTCAGAACTACATTTTTCAAATTTTCAAAATTAAATAACTTTGGAATGGAATAATATTTTTTCACCAGACAAACAAAAGGCACATCTGTGTGGCAACCCCTTTGGACTCCGAAAATTACAGACCAAAATTCTAAACCGTCTGGGCTGTAGGAAAGTTCAAAGAGAAAAAAAAAAGCAAAACCAATGGGCTAAAATTCACATTTTGCACTATCCAGAACTCAGAATCCACACATCCAACTGAATTGAAGCTTGGCACAACCACAAATCTGCCACACAAAACCATGCATGCAAGATCTCATGCACATCAATTGAATGGTTGTGAAGTTATTAAAGTGCAACATTTTGGGTTTAACATTGAAGTGCCTACTCAACCTTAACCATAGGGGTGTGAACAAACATAGATATATATATATATATATATATATATATATATATATATATATATATATATATATGGGCATGTTCTATAATAGTTACAGTTTGTTTTGCTGACACAGAAGTGCCAGCTTAGTTGGACTTGATTAAGAGTTCCTATGTTAAACCCTTAACGCTGAACCTCAATAGCTTTGATGAAATTTGATGAAATTGCTCCCAACTTGGCATGAGTTGTCTAGGAACCAGGGACTCAGTATGCCGGGAATTTCATAATGGCAGTTTATGCAGTTTCTAGACTTTGATGGTAGATAAGGACTGCTTGGCCCACCCAGTCTGCGCATTTCCTTACCTATTGGCTAAGTAGCAAATCCTAGTTAACCAACAGCCTACTTCTTTCTACCCTCCACCAGAATTACTTATGCCTGTCCCATGCATTCTTGTATTCCACCACTGTTTTTGACCCCACAACATCCTCAAGAAGGCTGTTCCATGTGTCCACCACCATCTCTGTAAAAAAATACTTTCTCACGTTGTTGCTGAGCTGCCCCTCCTCTATCTTCAAGTTGTGCCCTCTTGTTCTTGCACATCTCTTTTCTGAAAGATGCTACCCTCTTGGACTTTGTTGATTCCCTTGAGGTACTTGAAAGTTTCTAGCATGCCCCCCCCCATCCTTGAAGGTGTACAGTACATATTAAGCTCCTTTAGTCTCTCTCTCTCTCTTTGCATGGCTTCTGGTGCAGACCCCGCACCATTTTAGTCACCCTCCTCTGGACTGACTCCATCCTGTCTATGTTCTTGCAGAGATGGGGTCTCCAGAACTGCATCCAATACTCCAGATGGGGTCTCAACAACTGTCTGTACAGAGGGATAACAACTTCCTGTTTTTTACTGGTGATGCCTCTTCCTATACATCCCAGGATCCCCCAGTCCTCCGTCCTGCCTTCTCACATTGCTTGCTTACCTTTAGTTCATCTGATATGACTACCTCAGGTCCCTTTCCATTTTTGTTGTTGTTAGTACCTTCCCCCAACACTGCGTACTCTTCCCCTGGATTTTTGATCCCAGGTATATTACTTTGCACTTCTTTACATTGAATCTAAGCTGCCATATGTTTGAACATTCCTCCAACCTTGCCAAGTCCCTTCTCATCCTTTCCACCCACCCTGAGATTCATTTATGCAATTTTTACCTTTGTGTCCATATTTTTTACTATGCTTAATTATTTTGGCTCTTAGCCACAGCTTAGATTGAATAGAATTGTTTTTCAAAATGTTCAGTACCAAAGCATCCTCTACAAGGTAGTGCCTTCAAAGGCTTCATGAAAAATATGAAACAGTTTCTGAGTTTTAAGGATTTAAAAGGTTTTTTTTTTTCTAAGCATGCTCAATAGGGTTTGGTGGATAATAAGATAAAATGAACAAGTTATGAGTGAACATTGAAATATTTCAACATTCACTCATGACTTTGCTGTTTTTCAATATTTTTCCACCAAACTTTCAATGTGTCCTTTTTTCAGACCCCATCTCATGAATAATGCATGCAACATTTTTCTAATATGGGCTGAAAGGTGATCTCAGTCACTCTGCAAAATTACATTTTTTTTTCTTTTGTAGACTCTGTTTACACCTGACCCTGGGGCTTCTCTCAGAAATCCACACTCAGGTCTGGATCCCAACTGTCCACCAGAACCACTGCAACCCGAGCTACTGTGTCAGGGTCATGGTCAGGACTCCAGTCTCCCCCCTGGGCCTTCTAAGAAGAACTGGAGTCCCCAAATTCATGTCAGACACTGCGGCCAGCTCTGGACGTGTGGATCCAGGCCCCTGGTGGTTCCGTCGCCTCCCCAGAGACAGGGGATTTTCTCATGTTTGTCCCTCAACCTGCCCCCCAGAGCTCAGATGTGCAATGACGTCACGAGATGTCCACCGCAGCTCCCTCCCTCTAAGCTCATTGCCCAGCATGCACACGTCCTCCAGCTTCCACTGAGGATTGCTGTTGCACTGGGCAGTCCCTGGATCCCTCCACAGAGCAAGGAGAGCAGTCCACAAATGCTCAATCCTCTCTCTCTCCCCGGCAGCCTGGGATTGTTCCCTAACCCAGATCACCGGCATGGCACAAGGTGTCAAAATTACACTTTGACTGGGATTTGAACATATTCACCTACCTTGTACATAAGGTAGGATCACAAGAAGGCTGTGTTGAAAATGTAATGGAAAAATATGGTAAAATGACCAAAGTATGCGTGAACATTGATATTTCAGTGAAAATAGGATATATTATGGGCTATAAAAGGTCTGTTTATCTGTCCATTGGAATCTCATATTTTGCTTCAAATCCTCCAAATCTTCCTTACTGTAGTCCTTAGATCTTAGCAGCTATGCAAGTGGTCTGAAACTTCACTTCTGCAATGGTTAACCACTGGGTGTGTGACTAGTGGACAGGTGGGTTTGGGGCATCTAACCATTAAGGTTTCCTGTAATCTCATGGACAAAATCTGAGGTTTTTAATTCCATTTTTACCCAGAGAAGAACTCTTAATAGGCAATTCTGACCCTTCAGTGGATCAGAGGTATCTAAAGAGATCCACCTGTGTGGGTGAGAAGGAGGGAGGCAGAGCAACAACCTGTGAGTAGATTTCTCAGGATGACATATGTGAGACAGATAACAGAGTAAGATGAGTGGGTGGTCACCCTGTTTCTGCTGCTCTGAAATACAAAATGTGTCATCTTTTTTTTTCAACTCTCTTTCACTCCTTCTTGGCTCGGGGGAACTCTCTCAGGCAGCCTATGCCTGTACTGCCCTGCCTGAGGATCACTGCAGCCTGTGCCCTCTCTCTTCTCCCCCTGCAGCCAGCATCCCTGGTTTAACCCACCCGGGGAGGGTAGCCTGACTCCTTACCTTGGGCTCCTTGTGAAGCAGACTCTGGCGTGCAGGTGGGGCCTGGGTGGAGGATCGATGGGGCAGGCCGAGATGAATCCAGCACTGGGCATGGAGGATAGGTGCCATTGCTTATCCCTCAGACTGGGTTTTTCCTTGTTCTCGCAACACCACCACCCCTGTTTGTGCACCTCCCGATGCTTGACGCAAGGCAACCCTGCCAGCGTCGGGCATGCTGTTACGTGTTGCCTTGATACTGTGATGCCCCCAATCTCCACCAGAGCTGCTGGAGCACAGGGCATCCCAATGCACTCTCCCCAGGATCGGACAGCAGCCCTTAGGTGCTCAATCCAGTCCCTCCCCTACTGACGCCTGGCTCCTGAGCTCACTCCCGAACTCAGGTCGCCAGCATGGTGCAAGGTGTGGTGTCCAGCACCTCAACACTCAGCACCTCCAGGCCAGCCCAAAATGTGTCATCCTCAGTCTGAAATAGTGAATAGTGGATTATTACAACTAAAAGGATGCAGGGTTTCAGAAAACAAACAACAGAGCTCACAGAGCTACAGGGATTCCTGTCTAATATAAGGAAATTATTCCCAATAGCATGGATTAGTTATGCAGGGAAATGCTGCATTTCAGCTTACATAGAAGAAAATAATGTAGTCTGTAGTAAATTGCATCAGAATTACATGGCAAATGTTAACACGATCTGTAAGGAGCCCTATATCCCCTGCCCTTACAGCAAAACTCAGCTCCTGCCTATGCTGGTATCTTGGTTCTTCACAGCAAAGCTGAAGTACCCTAACCACCATTGGGGGAGAAGATCTGCTTTACATATTTCTGTGAATTTCATGACAGCTAGGGTAGTCAGGTCATCGATAATAATAAAACTTGATAGTTTACTATATCAATGTCTAGCTTGATAAAAGCTACAATTCATTAAACATCCAGTGGTAGCACCCCTGAAAGATAATACTGTAATGATGGGATGACACAGTATAGTAGCACAACATATACAGTCAGTTGAGCTAATGAAGAAAAACATTGGAGGGGGATTTGTTATAAACCCTGTTGCAAAACAGTCCAGCAAATAACAATATGCCCTTTTCTGTAAGGTGCAACTTTTACATTTCCACCATTTTGCTCGGGTGATCACCCTATGAATGAGTGTCACTGTCAAATTGTTATCTAGTTTATAAAAATCAGTTGTTTAACTAATACTTAAAAACTATAATACTCAAATGGCGATCAGAATGATTTTGTTATTGTTTTGTATTATTTGATTTTATTAAATTACTGTCGTCTGAAAATTTCCTTGAATTTTAACCAGCAGGAGAGATCGTCAAGAATGTACATATTAGCTTCATTACGTGTGTAATTTATACTTATTTACAGTTTGTAACTTTTTTGAAAAAACAATTACAATTTAAAATACATAGGTTGCATATAAATCTTGATTCATCAGGTAAAAGTTATTAAAAATGAAAATAGTTAGGAGAGATCTACTGAAAATAGAGAGGAGAGCACACACCCTGCAGGCTACTACTAAAAAGAGCACAAGTACACAAAAGTACAGTTAAGGCTTTTTTATTCTCATTTGTTCAAACAAAACAGTGCAATAACAGGTTCCTGTTATTGCACTGATTTGTTTGAACAAATAAGAAAAAAAAAGCCTTAACTGTACTTTTGTGTACTTGTGCTCTTTTAAGTAGTAGCCTGCAGGAGTGTGTGCTCCCCTCTCTGTTTTCAGTAGTCCTGTTATTAGGAGAGGCACTGCCTTCCCAGTGACCACCGCCAACAGTAAGTCAGTTAGGGGAGATTGACAATAATTGTACTGTAGAATTTTATTAATTTTGAATGTCTTGCCATGTGACAGCACTTGAAACTACAGTGTGTTCATGCAGTCCTAATAGTGTGGGGCTGAACTCCTAGAATAAAATGAATTTTTATTAGAGTATCGACAATGCACATAATGGCCTTGTTGATCCTTCCAGTAAGTCCTTCAAAATAATTCAGAGCGATCACCAATAACTGTGCTTATTATTTTTTTTTTTTTTATCTTTGAATGCTGTTATTTCACAGCTTCTGGAATTGCTTTACAGCTAGTTGCATTATTTTGGAAATACATACTGATTATGCAGAATTTACACAATATTAGCTGGTTAAAGTCTACCATTATTAGAGGACTGCTAACACATACAAAGTACAGTACCACTATATGTGTATGTAACTCAGGTTTGCGATCTACTGTAGTCCATGGAAATTTACAAAAAGCTCTTATGTCATTTGCAATATAGCTTTTCATTCTGATTTTCTTCCTTTTTACCCTTTCCTCCTCACCCTTTCTTTCTTCTCTCCCCCCTGGATAGTATTTCAATGACATATGTTGTTTTTTTCTTCTTCCTACAATCAAGTGTACATATACACATTAAATGGTTGCTTGCTGATCCCCTGGGCATGTTCACTGGACTTAGAACTGGTATAAATGATTGCAAGTAAAGTGAAGCTTGGAGGAAGAACTTACATACAATTCATGATCTTTGAATCAGTCTCATTTACATGTTTCTCCATAGAGTTTTAATGTTTGAGCTTAAGCAACCTCGATGACAATCGAAAAGTAGTTTTGTATATTGCGTTTAATGAGATGTGAAATATTTATATTGTCTTTTTGCTTTGTAATTACTTGTTCTTTCATTGCTGTGTGTGTTGTTCTATTTATGTTTTTTACTCCCACTATTACCATATGTATTGAACCAGCAAGTTAATCAACTAGTTGATGAACCTGGCTACATCAAGTATTTAATTAGTGGGGATGATATGAATGTGGGACTGTTCTCTGCTCGAACCCAACCCCCTGAGGAAGACTATGGTCGAAGTGCTGGGGCGTGAGTCAGAGATACAGCAGTTCTCTGAGAGTAATAGCAGTGTGTATTTTTTGTAACAATAAACCATGTTTTCTAATGTGCTTCTAGCTTTTGCCAGTGCTTTCCCCTTACATTGGTGTTCCAGGAGTGCTTGGACTTTCTTGTTTTTCTCTGTTGAACTGCATGACACCTAGCTCTGAGGTTCACACCGTTGAACACACGTTTTTCTCGTTTTATCTGATTTTTTTATTTACCTTCTTTTCCAGCTCCACAGGTCACTAGAATATTGAGAGGTCACCACTTTACACAGCAGCAGGGAGGTGACTATGAGAAGCAGTGCTGAGGGTAGGCAAGGGCAAGATGCCATGACACTACAGCCCAGCAATCTAAGGCAGCAGCATGCACCAACTCATGGTACAGACTAGTCCCCCTGCTCTTGCTCTGTAAAAATGGCTTGGGTTGGGTTTCAGACTCTGTGGGCTCCCCTCACTCAGACTATCTGTGCCCTCACACTCCCTTTCTCCAGCCTCCAGTAGCAGCAGGCACAGCTTAGTTGTGAGTCATGGGCATAACAAAAGGCAGGCACAGTATACAGAGAGCAGTAGAAATGTTGCACTGTTCCAAGCAGTTGATCAAAATAATTTAAAGCCACTATAGTCAAAATCCCTTTTCAGAATAAGATGAAGAGCATGATTGAAGTGACTGTAGGCTGCTATAAGCAGAAGTAACAGCAGAAGTAACAACTAAACTAAGTGGCTCATGGCAGCTACTACAATGGCTAAGAGCACGATCAGTAACTAACAGTTGATCTTAGCTTTTTCTTGCTATTTTACAATCTTTCATGAGAGAGCCATTTTTCTAAACAGCCTTAGCTGTTTCCTTTACAGAATCATTTTCATAACAACAGCATAGGATGTGAGGCTGATTTGGTGAGAGAATTGTTTGGCATTATCAATACTTTTGATAGAGTCCATCGGCACCTACCACAGTTTGCATCATTAACAGGGATCATATGTTATGACCCAAGCATCCTTTTGAGGCATTTTACATTTTGCAGCACTGGTTGGTCTTGTTTGTTCTTGAAACTGACTTGGTAAATTGAAGAGATAATTCCATTGCTACAAATACAGTCTGTATAACAAAGTGTTTCACTTCCACCCCCACGCTCTCCATCTTACTATGAAACAGTGTTTTACTATAGCTTCCTCAAATTTTTGTGAACATGATCCTAACTGCTTTTAGATTTTTCAATTTAAACTTTATTAAAATGTTAACAGTAAGCATGAATACATACAACCATATGAAAAAAAAATTCAGCTAATACCACATATATAGTACAGACCCCCATCCTGACAAAGACAGAGCATCTATTCCAAGAACTTACAGGTCAAATAAAGCACCATATTCCTACAGAAGTATAAAACTAACGCCAATCTTTTAGTGCTAGGAAAGATCCTAAGGGTGGTCATTTGCCTCCCTACTTCATGAGGGGGTCTCGATGCCAGTCCACAATTCAAGCTAATAAGACATAAGAACTAAATTCAGTATCTAGTACATGGACTCTTAATAAGCTGGGAAGATCACTAGAGAATAATAATTAAACCAAAAAGGCAACAATAAAAAATCAATAACAATGTGTAACAGCAAATAAAAAAATGGCAAGACAAGCTAGCAAATAAAAAAAAATGGCAAGACATGTCAGCTTTCAGGTTTTTGTGAATTCAAATGTATTCAAAATTTTAATTACTGGATACGCCATACATGCTACATACATTTTTTTGTGACTTATTTGAGCACCATATGCACGAGAAACCGCTATGTGAATTCTACCACTTTCTGGAAACGGGACTGTTGCTATATTCGGTAAGCCTATTGAACATTATGATACATAAAACATTTTTTTTTCAGAAGGGTTGCTTTGTTATTGTCCTGTGCATAATATAGAACATGAAAACTGCACTACACATCTACATACTACATATGTGATGAAACAAAACCAGTGGTGAAAAATCTAATAACAATTATTCAGAATAAAATACTTTTTCTCACTCAGCTGTTATGATTAGATAATATGCTTACAGTACCATGTGTAGGACAAAGAAAAATATTTTAAAATGGTATCTATGTTAATCACATAAATCCATATTGGGGATTCAGTCATATTCTCAAGGATGGGACTCATGGAATAATTTAATGAATAACAATTTGTGCTGTGATTAAACTTAATGCTGATAGTTACTTTTAAGGTCTGCTGATTTACTTATCATACTCTCAGCAGATGCCTCATGTATGCAGCACAGATCAGTAAGGCTTACCTTCCACTAACATTGCAAGAAACATGATTGTGCAGAAACAAATCTTTCCATTTAGTACAGGACAAAGCTAGCACACATAATACATGCTTGTTCTAGGAAGCTTTTTGTTCTGTGCAGCATGCACTGAATAACTCTTAGAGTCAGCAGTGACTTGGCAGAGCTGACAGATGCAACATGAGCTCTGGAAAAGTTTCCTGCTCGAGGCTTACTCTTTCTTATTTGTTACCTGTATAAACAAACAAATAAGCATACATATTGTGTGATGCTTGTTTCTACTACTTATGCTCCTATAGACAATCAATATGACAAGAAATGTATGTGCTGTACAATGATCATTATCATAAGTCTGCAACGATGAATTGGATCACTTGGATTGCAAGCATCTCATACCATGGGCTACTGACCAACAAATGACTATTGCTATTTTGACTGACTTCTCTACAATATGAAAACATTTATTTTCAAATAATAAATGTTGACAACTGCTTACAGACATAAAAACCAAGGGACTAATGTTCACATACAAAACTATGACTGCCATATGTCCTGAACCATGCACAACACAATGTATAAACCAGTGCGCAGAGTTGAAATATCGAAGCAGTGACTAAATCACTTCACTGTTTTGGAACACATAGCAGCAATTCTTGCTAATATTGTTGTTTTGGCCTGACTGTCCCCCCTTTTCTTCTTGATAAGTAATTCACAGGCATTTACTCAAAAATATGTGGGATGACTCCTAAGACACTACAGCAGTTATAGCTGCAAGAGAGCCTGAAGATCTTCAGTTGTAGCTGCAGCTGACAGGTGTCTGGTTTGCTGACCAAGTTTATGCACATCCAACCCTGGAGGTGCTTTATGTTATGGAGGCAGAGTTCTGAGGTGGTTTAGGGATAGCTATACCTTTTCCGTGGAGCCCTGCAGTTGGCAGGTGGTGGGTGCCGTTAGACACCAGGGAAAAGGATGGCTCACAGCTAACACTGCAGCTGGCAGCCCAACTTCAGCTGTGGTTGCAGAAGTCAAGAAATGTCAGGTGTTCTCATACAGAGAATGCTGGGGAAGCACTCCTCTCACTAAGTTGGGCACCCGAGATATTGGGTGCCCAGAAAACATATTAGAGGACACAATGTCAAAAAACAAACAAACATCAGAATCTATCTAAACCAGTCCTGTTTAGCTAGGTTCTGATGTTTGTTTTTAAAAATGTCACCAGTTTTATGGATTTTGTAGTTGGTGAAAGGAAAAAAACAAGATGGCAGCTCCCGAAAAAGGATTTTTGCCTCACAAAAAAGGATTTTATTCTCGCTAAAAAGGAACGGATCTCGCAAGAATGAATCCTTTTTTTGTGAGATCAGATTCATTGTTGAACTTTATACCTCTATCCTGAAAAATGAACTTCCCATAGGCTATAATGGGAACTTAAAAACTTAATAACTTTGCAACAGTTTAACATTTTTGCACCAAACCAACAGTGGCAGTTCTGTTACCCAAGTTCTTTCTAGGAACATAGAGCATAGAAACATAGACTTTGATGGCAGATAACGACCACTTGGCCCCCAGTCTGCCCATTTATATACCTACTGAATAAGCTGCAGATCCTAGTTAAGCAACAGCCTACTTCCTCCTACCCCCACACTATGATTGCCTTATGTTTGTCCCATGCATTCTTGAATTCCCCCACTGTTTTTGACCCCTCCACATCCTCAGGAAGGCCATTCAATGTGTCAACCACCCTATCTGTGAAAAAATACTTATTCTGGAGCGAGGAGGGTGACCAGCAGAGTACCTCAGGGATCATTCCTTGGATCAGTTCTGTTTAATGTCTTCATCAGTGACATTGCAAAAGGGGTGAAAGAAAAGGAAAGGTCTGCCTGTTTGCAGATGACACAAATATCTGTAACAGGGTGGATACTCCTGAAGGGGTGAAGAAAATGAAGAGGGACCTGGGGAAGCTTTTGAAATGGTCTGCAGAGTGGCAACTGAGGTTTATTTTATTTATTTATTTAGTAATCAGAATTACAACCTTTGAGCTAAAAGCTCATTTACAAAGGATCATCATCACAAGGGTAGGGGAGGGTACATATGTTTGGAGCTAGTAGCAGTTTAATAGGCATTGTCAAGAACATCTAATAGTAAGAAAAATGTGAACATGAGAAATCAGTAAACATTCACAATAGCTTAACAATGTAAGATAACATAGCCAAATAATAACACATAACCAAAACAAAGGTGCATAGTCAATAGGGTTGGGTTCACACATCATGCCATACAATTAAGTGCTTAAGTCAAAGTTAGGTGCTAGTTTGAGAAAAAATCATAGGAGGAAGCAAGGCAGTATCTTGTATAGGGAGGAAACAGGAGATGGAGTTGTTCATCAAACTGATACCTAAAGGTTACTAGGCTATAGCCAGAGGAGGCAGCCTAGGCATAGTAATCAAAAAAGGTAGAGGGAACTAATCAGGATTAGGTAGGAGAAGAGGAATCAGAGGAGGAGGATGGTGGTAGGCTCAAAGGTGGGTGGTATAAGGATGTCAGTGGGTGAAGGTTTGTCAGGGAGAGTGTGAGAGGAGAAAGGTGAGCAGGCAGGTAGGCAGACATGGGCAGTTGGTGAGCAGGGAGTTTTGCATCAAATTGTAGAGTGAAAGAAGAACCTTGGCAAGTCTAGGGTCCAAGTACCTGCTAGACTAAGAGTGGCTGTGGCAGCGTACAGGAGGGGAGATAGTCTTTAGGAGCATGGCTTTGGAGAACAGAGGCATGCTGGCTCGTGGGTTAAGAGTGGCAATAGCAACGTACAGGAGGGTGGATAGACTTCCTTAGCTTGGACTTGAAAGGCCCAAGTTGGGTAAAGCTTAATTTAAAACAGTGCAAAATTGTACACCTAGGACACAGTAACCCTGGGGAAAGCTGCAGGATTTTTTTTTGGGGGGGGGGGGCAGTTGCTGACAGTCACCAAAAGAGGAAAGAGACCTGGGAGTTACTATTTCAAATGACCTAAAAATGTCATAGCAGAGTACAAAGGCAGCAGGAAGGGCCAGTGGCATGCTCGGGTGCATACCACGGGGTATCACCAGCAGAAGGTGTGGTGTAGTGATGCCATTATACAAAACCCTAGTCTGACATCACATGAAGTACTGTATGCATTTCTGGAGTCCGCACCTTTGAAAGGACATTAACAGACTGGAGGTGGTCCAGAGAAGGGTGACTAAGATGGTACAGGGCTTGCACCACAAGACTTGTGAGGAGAGATTAAGGGACCTCAATATGTACTCACTGGAGGAGAGGAGAGGAGAGGAGAGGAGAGGAGAGGAGAGGAGAGGAGACATGATAGAAGTCTTCAAGTACCTCAGAAGCATAAACAGGGTGCGGAGGAAATCTTCCTATATAGGAGGAGTACAAGAACTAGGGGGCATGGCATGAAATTGGAAGGTGGCAGGTTAAGAGGGAATGTGAGGATGTTTGTCTTCACGGAGAGGGTGGTGGACGCATGGAATGATCTGCCACAGGAGGTGGTGGGAGTGAGCATTGTGGTTGGATTTCAACATGCATGGGTCAGGCATAGGGCAACCATAGAGGTTATGTGGGAGAAGGGTCAAAAACTGTAATCAAGTACAGGACTTACAGGCAGACTGGATGGGCCTAGCAGTCCTTATCAGCTGACAGTTTCTATGTTTCTGTTTCCCCTCTCTCTCTCTCCTTTCCTTGAAGGTATACATATTAAGCTTCTTTTGTCTCTCATCATGTGGTTTCTGGTGCAGACCCTGCATGATTTTTAGTTGCCCTCCTCTGGACTGCATCCATCCTGTCTATGTCTTTGGGGAGATGGGGTCTCCAGAATTGCATGCAGTACTCCTCCAGATGGGATCTCACCAACTGTCTGTACAGAGAGATGACAACTTCCTGTTTTCTAGGGGTGATGCCTCTCCCCAGGGCTAGCGTCAGCAACCAGGCCACCCGGACAAATGCCCAGAGCCTTGACACCAGAGAGGGGCCCAGCAGGGGCTCAAAAAAAGTGTCTGTTCTTTTTACTTTACTTTGCCAACATAACTCCACTCTGCATGGACTCCACTATTTTTCTTTTCACAATTTGGATTTTGCAGCGCTCCGAGTTGACCACAATGCTGCCTGCGGTGAAGCTGTAAGTGACATTCAAAGCATAGCATACACTGCTAGTGCCTAGTGCTGATTTGAGCTGAGAAACTAATGGATCCCCCCCTTAAGTCGGCCTGTGCAAGTGCGATCCCAGCCCTGCTTGTGCTGACTGGCAGGGCCCTGATCTATTGTGTTCTGTGGGGTGGGGTGTAGAATGAACAGCCGGCCAATGGCTAAAGAAGAGTGTGGTGGAGGGTGGGGACTACCTGAGCCGCAGCCCTGCCAGTCAGCTTTAGACATGTTGTTGTTGTTTAGATGGGAAGAAGAGGTGCCAGTGCAAGGCAGGCCATGGGAGTTCAAAACAAGATGTGCGACATAGCCAGATGGAGTAGTGTCACTGAGCTGTAGCACTGACTGGCTGAGTGGCCTGGCGCACCGGACTGACTAGTACTTAAGAGCGATGGTTGTCATATGTCATCTGCATGTCATGGGCCAGTGGAGCTATCAGTACCAGCAGGTGATACAGTCTTGGGCAGCCAACACAGCAGCAAGCAATAGATGTGATCTTGGGGAAGCTCCCCTCCCCTCGGTAGTGACAGTCATGATGACCCTGACCACTGATCAATGCTGCACTGCCGCGTCATTGCCTCCACACCAGCTAGGACAGTCCAGAGTCCCCTGCCTTGCAGCTGAGCTTTGTTTGAGATTTTTGATTTATTATGGGAGAAACACAGACAGATGGCTAGCCGGGCCCCTGGGAGGGGGGGGGGAGGGGGGGGGAGAGGTACAGGCATGAGCATGCCTGTGAGTGGCTCAGCCTGCTGAGTTGGTGGTGACTTCTGGTCTTGGATAATTGGATTGGATTCGGTCAGGATTCTCTCTGAAATTTTATAATTGAATTGCCTGACTCTTAATAGTTCACTGCTGGTGTGGAGAAAGGGTGGGTCCCTGCTGTGCCTGTGCTCTGTGTTCAGTTAGTGATGGATGGTCAGTTCATTTTTTTCAGCATTGGGGTGATATTTGCATCTGTGTAGTCAGACTCTGGTGGCAAGTTGTCTGTTTTTTTTGTTTGTTTTTTACACAGACTGATGGGTCTGAGGGGGGCTCACTAGAGGTCCATTGCCCAGGGCCCACAAAAACCTGATACCAGCCCTGCCTCTCCCTATGCATCCCAGTATCTCCCCCCAGCCCTCCTTATTGCCTTCTTACATTGCCTGCCTAATTATAGGTCATCTGATATGACTACCCCAGCTCCCTTTCCATTTTTGTTGTTAGTACCCACCCCCCAACCCCATTGTGTACTCTTCCCCTGGGTTTTTGTTTCCCAGGTGCATTACTTGGCACTTATTTGCATTTAATCTAAGCTGTCATACTTATTGACCATTCCTCCAACCTTGCCAAGTCCCTTCTCATCTTTTCCACCCCCCTTGTGTATTAACCCTGTTGTAGATCTTTGTGTCATCTGCAAAGAATCATACTTTGCCTTCCAGTCCCTCTACAATGCACTTATAAAGACATTAAAGTGGATCGGCCCTAATACTGAACCCTGTGGTACCCCGCTAGTAACCCCCTTTCTTTGGAGTGGACTCCATTTACTATTACCCTCTGTGTCTTGTTGTCCAGCCAATTTTTTACCAAGGCTACCACCCTGGGTCCATCTCCCAGGCTGACTAACTTGTTTATTAATCTTTTGTGTGGGACTGTGTCAAATGCCTTGCTAAAATCTAGGTAGGCCATGTCCACAGCCCCTACCTAGTCTACTACTTTGGTCACCCAGTCAAAGAAATCTATTAGATTCATCTGACATGACCTTCCCTCTGTGAATCCATGCTGGCCTGGGTCCTCTGCCCCGCTGGCCTATAGGTACTCAAAAATATTTTCTTTCAGAAGTGATTCAATCATTTTCCCGACCACTGAGGTCAAACTAACAGGTCTGTAGTTTCCTGCCACTGCCTTGTTCCCACTTTCATGAAGGGGAATCACATCTGCCTTCCTCCAGTCCTCAGGCACGACACCATCCTCGCATGATTTGTTAAAAAGGGTAGTCAGTGGTGTCAGTAGTTCTCCCCTTAATTCTTTTAGAATTCTGTGATGAATCCCATTAGGCCCCATTGCCTTGTCCTCCTTGAGTTTTAGTTGTTCTTTCAGGACCCTTTCTTCTGTGAATGGATTGGCATCAACCCCCTATCCAGAGTGCTTCTATTGTTTGGTTTAGGTACGTCCCCCCACCTCCTCTTCTTTTGTGAATACTGAACAAAAGTATTCATTCAGTATCTCTGCCTTTTCACTGTCACCCTCTGCCCACCCTCCTCCCCTTTATTAAGCATCACTATCCCTCCCTTGGTCTTTCATTGCTCACTAATGTTCCTATAAAAGGTTTTATCCCCCTTCTTAATGGAGTTGGCTATCTTTTCCTCAGTTTGGGCCTTTGCTATTCTGACTGCCTTCCATGCTTCCACCTGCTTTAACTGACAGAGTTCTCTGTCCTGCTCCTTCTGTGATTCCTTATACAGTACTTTCTGAATGCTGTCTTTTTCTCTTTAACCTTCCCAGCCACCTCTTCTGAGAACCATAGTGTTTTTTCCATTCGGTTTGTTTTGTTTATTTGCATCACACAAAGGTTTGGTGCCTCTGTGATGGCAGTTTTGATTTTTACCCATTGCTCCTCCACCCCTCCATCCTGCCCTTTTGCTAGTGCATTCCTTAGGCAGTCTCCCATTCTGCCAAAGTCAGCCCTCCGAATGTCCAGTACCCTTGCTTTTGTATGACTTGACTCTATGGCTGTGTTTAGTGTGAATCACACTGTCTGGTGGTCAGTTATTCCCAGATGGCAACCCATTTCTAAATCCGAGGTCCTCTCACTGTTTCCATGTGAGAGTACCGGTTTTAAGACTGCTCCCTCCCGAGTGGGTTCCAATACTAGCTGTCTGAGGCATGCTCCCTGTAGGGCATCAAGAATGACTCTGCTCTTGGATGTGGCTGCAGCAAATATGCACCAGTTAACATCTGGCATATTCAGGTCCCCCATCAACAATATCTCCCCTTTTATCTGCCATTCTAAGGATGCCTTCTGTCATATCCTTGTGCATTTCCTCCCCCTGAGACTTTCTACCATAAAAAATAAAAACAAAATTCCACACTGTCTGGGCGAAAGGTGATGAGGAAAAAAAACTGCAAAAAATTATGACGTTTTACTTTATTTCACTATCCAGATCTCAAAATTCGCACAACCGACTGAAATGAAACTTACCACATCAAGAGATATACCCCTATGGCACAATGCATAGCAAATTTTGTGCAAATCCATTGATCGGTTGCAAAGTTATTAAAGTACAAAATTTGAGGTTTAACATTAAATAGGCTACTCATCCTTAACACCCAGATAGATAGATAGACAGACAGACAGACATTCCCTCTCCTCTCCCTCCCCATCTCCTCCCTCCCTCCTCAGCATCCTCTCTCTCTCTCTCTCTCTCTCTCTTATTCCCCCCTGGCTCCTAGTAGCTCCCTCCTCCCATCCTCTTGGCTCCACCTTGAAACCTTTAAATCCCACCCCCACACACACACACCCTCTTTTCCCCTTACCAGTCATGCAAACACATCTCGCACTCCATCAAGCTCCTCATCTCTCTGCTGTTCCTACTGGCAGATGATGTTGAGCCAAATCCTTGCCCTGTTCAGCCTCCTCCCACTTGTCTCCCCAAAGATTTGAGACTGACTCACCTCAATGCCCAAAACCTCCTCCCCCAGATCAACCAGCTGCAACCACTCATGGTTAATCTTCAACCAGATTATTTTCTCAGGGTCTTGGTTATCCCCCAAGATTCCTGATTTTTGCAGTCGCTATCCCTGGGTACACCCTCACCCAGCAGGATCATGCCTCAAGGGGTGGTGGTGTTGCCATCTACCTCTCCTCTAGCATCCAGTTTGTCCATGTACTCTCAATCTCCTCCCCCTCTGCATATGAACTTCTTCTCAAGCTCTCCCTTTTTCTGTTCCTATCTTTGTAGCTGGCATCTATTGCTGCCCTGACCTACCTACCTTATCTGTCCCTGAACTCCTGACCTCCATCTCCACTCATGCCTCTTCTGGTGAATTACTCATCTTTAGGAACTTTAATATCAACTGGCTCTCCCCCTCTCAGTTTACAATCTGCCAAAATATTAAGCCCTTCAATTTAACTCAACTGATCTTTGACCCCACCAGACACAATCATACATCCCTCAATCACTCCTTGTTGGACTGGGCTCTAACCTCTCACTTACACTGCATCATTGATGCCGGCACCCTCCCTGATGACATTAGTGACCACCACATGGTCTACTGCGTGTGCAAGATACACCATCCCAAAGCCCCTCCCAAACTCCTCCAGATCTGGTCATTCCAGTCATTGGACCTGTCCTCCCTCCATACAGACTTGGTAGCCATTGAGTGGTCACCCATCTCTTCTGCCAGATCCATTTACTCTGCCACTGATTATTTCAGTACCAGATACCTTGAAATTTGGTATCATCATGCTCTCTTTTGGAAAACTAGGGTCCAAGGTTCCAACCTCCCTTGGATTTCTGTGGAGTTAATGGGCTGCATACGTGCATATGATCTTGCCCTGAAGACTCACAAGTCTACTGACTCCTTGCTAACTTGCTTAAGTATTGTGCCCTTTGCAATGCCTATACCAGAGCCACTAGGCTTGCCAAGGCAGAATATTTCTCCTCCACCTTCCAGAACAACCTTAACCACCCCTCTAAGTGCTGGAAAGTCATACACTCCCTCTTTTCTCTCCCAACCCAGTCCTCCTCCCCCATCTTCATAGAAACATAGAAACATAGACTTTGACGGCAGATAAGGACCGCTTGGCCCACCTAGTCTGCCCATTTCCCTACCTACAAGATAGGCCGTAGATCCTAGTTAACCAACAGCCTATTTCTTCCTACCCCCCACAAGAATTGCCTTATGTCTGTCCCATGCATTCTTGAATTCTCCCACAGTTTTAGACCCCACAACCTCCTCAGGAAGGCTGTTCCATGCATCCACTACTCTTTCTGTGAAATAATACTTCCTCACATTGCCCCTGAACTGCCCTCCTTCTATCTTTAAATTGTGTCCCTTGTTCTTGCAAGTATCTTTTCTGAAAGATGCTACCCTCTTGGACTTTGTTGATTCCACTGAGGTACTTAAAAGTTTCTATCATGTCCCCCTCTCCTTCTTTCCTCAAGGGTATACATATTAAGCTCCTTTAGTCTCTCCTCATACGGCTTCTCTTGCAGACCCTGCACCATTTTAGTTGCCCTCCTCTGACTACCTCTATCCTGTCTATGTCCTTGTGAGATGGGGTCTCCAGAACTGGACACAGTACTCAGATGGGGTCTCACCAACTGTCTGTACAGAGGGATAACAACTTCCTGTTTTCTGCTGCTGATGCCTTTCCCTATACATCCCAGTATACCCCCAGCCCTCCTTCCTGCCTTCTCACATTGCTTGCTAACCTTAAGGTCATCTGATATGATTACCCCCAGGTCCCTTTCCTTTTTTGTTGTTGTTACTACCTCCCCACCCATTGTGTATTCTTCCCCTTGGTTCTTGTTTCCATGTGCATTATTTTGCACTTCCTTGCATTGAATCTAGCTGCCATACTTGACCATTCCTCCAACCTTGCCAAGTCCCTTTTCATCCTTTCCGCCTCCTTGTGTATCAACCCTGTTGCAGATCTTTGTGTCATCTGCAAAAGGCATACTTTTCCTTCCAGTCCCTCTGCAATGTCACTGATGAAGACATTAAAAGGACTGGACCCAACTGAACCCTGTGGTACCCCACTAGTAACCTCTCTTTCTTCAGAGTGGACTCCATTTACAATTACCTTCTGTCCTGTTGTGCAACCAATGTTTTACCCAGGCTACCACCCTGGAACCCACTCCCAGGCTGGTTAATTTGACTATTAATCTTTGTGTGGGACTGTGTCAAATGCCTTGCTAAAGTCTAGGTAGGCCATGTCCACAGCCCCTCTCTGGTCTACTACTTTGGTCACCCAGTCAAAGAAATCTATTAGATTCATCTGACATGACCTTCCGCTGTGAATCCATGCTGCCTTGGGTCCTGTGCTCCACTGGCCTCTAGGGTACTCAACTATTCTTTCCTTCAGAAGTGACTCCATCATTTTCCCTACCACAGAGGTCAGACTGACAGGTCTGTAGTTTTCTGCCTCTGTCTTGGTCCCACTTTGAGGGAATCACATCCGCCTTCCTCCAGTCCTCAGGTACCACACCATCCTCCATGATTTATTAAAAGAGTAGCCAGTGGTTTCACTAGTTCCTCCCTTAATTCTTTTTAGAATTCTGTGGTAATTCATCAGGACCCATTGCTTTGTCCACCTTCAGTTTTAGGAGTTCTTGCAGAACCCTTTCTTCTGTGAAAGGACTGGGATCGACCCCCTATCAAGAAGTGCTTCTGTTAATTGGTTAGGCACTTCCCCTCCTCTTTGTGAATACTGAGCAGAAATATTCGTTCAGTATCCTGCTTTTCACTGTCCCCTCTGCCCACCACTCGCTCATTCTATTCAAGCCTCACTATCCCTCCCTTTGTCTTTCTCGCTCGCTGATGTACCTATAAAAGGTTTTATCCCCTTCTAACTGAGTTGGCTATCTTTTCCTCAGTTTGGGCCTTGCTATTCTGACTTCCTCCTGCTTCCTTCTGCCTTAACTGGTACAGCCTCTGTCCTGCTCCTTCTGTGTTTCCTTATACTCCGGAATGCTATCTTTTTCTTCCTGACTTTCACAGCCACCTCTTTTGAGAACCATAGTGGCTTTTCTTTCATTTTGATTTGTTTATTTGCTTCACACAAAGGCTTGTTGCCTCTGTGATGGCAGTTTTGATGATTCCCCATTGTTGCTCCACACCTCCTTCTAGCCTGTTTGCTAGTGCTTTTCTGAGGCACTCTCCCATCTTGCCAAAGTCAGCTCTCCTAAAGTCCAGTACCCTCACTTTTGTATGGCTTGACTCTGTAGCTGAGTTTAACGTGAACCACACTGTTTCAAGGTAAGTAACACCGCAATCTCTGACCCCCTCTCTGTTGCCTCCAAATTCAACTCTTTTTTCACCTCTTGTGCCTCTTCCCTTCTTTCCCTCCTTCCCCCCCACTTCTCCACCTCCTTTCCCCTCTGCCCCACAACCCAGCCCTCCACTTTTTCTTTTCCTCCTGTCTCTACTGTTGCCACCCTCAAGGCCCTCCTTTGCACTAAATCCTCTCAAAGGTAAATGTCCTGAAGATCTTGCTCCCAAACTCCTCCACCTCTCTACCCCGCAATTGCCCTTCCTATCACCTTCTTTCTTAAGCTTTCATTCTCCCTTGCCTCTGTCCCCCAGGCCTGGAAACAGGCCACTGTCATACCCCTTCCTAAAGGTAGTGACATCACCCTTCCTGGCAACTACTGCCCTATCTTCTTGCTCCCTACCTAAGCTAAACTTCAAGAAAACCTTGTGTTGTCTCAAATCTCCTCCTTCCTTGACTCCTCTTCCTTTTTCACCTCTTTCCAGTCTGATTTCTGTAAATCCCATTCCACTTCATTCTCTCAGGCATGGATCAAGGCCATATCACCCCCAGCCATCTTTGTCAACTTGGCCAAAGGCTTCAACACAGTTGATCACCCCCTCCTGCTTGACAAGCTTAAGGCAGTATGGCTCTCCAACTCCTCTACTAACTGGTTCCATTCCTACCTTGATGGAAGGACCCAATCTGTCAGAACTGGAGACTCTCTATCTCCCCCTTCCATATCGCTACTGGTGTCCCCCAAGGGTATGTTCTTGGTCTCTTTTTGGTCCTTCTGAATGACCTCCCTGCTGCCTGCAACTCTATGTCCATCCACATGTACGTGGATGGTACAGTTCTACTTTACCACTGGTTATTCTCCTTCTGATCAGATGTCCAGGCTCCAACTGGACTTCAGCAATGTTCAGCAGTGGTTCTGATCTCATCAATTATCACTCAATGTCAAGAAAATGGTCTGTATGACCTTTGGCACCAGACAGAGACACACAAAGCTTACTGCTCTGCTTTCACACATTAGATGTGGCCACAGTTGATGATGTTTCCTCATTTAAGTACCTAGGGGGTCTGGCTTGACCATCACCTTAACTTTTCTGTGCATGTGGATGCCATCCACAAAAAAACCCACCCTAAACTTTGTGCGTTATACAGGAATAGAGGTTTCATTACTCTTCCTGCTCACCGAGTTATAGTGTAGAAAATGATCCTCACCATTTCTGACTTTGGTGACATTGCATATAGTGCCACTCCTAAATCTACTCTAGCCAGACTGGACCCTCTCTTTCACTCCTTCTGCAGTTTTGCCTCGGACTGTCCGGCCCACACCCACCATTGCTCCTCCCTATTCCCTCCTTCCATTGAAACTAGATACATCATTCTCTGAACCTCCTTCATCTTTAAATACTGGCTTGGCTCTCTCCCCTCTTACCTTTCCTCCCTCCTCTCCACCCTCTCCCTCCTTCTGCTTCATTTGTAGCTCTGACTATTGACCTTTTACACTTCCTTCTAGAATATCATCAGCTGGCCAGGCTGCTTTCTCTTACTATTTCCCCAAACTCTGGAACTCCCTCCCACTAAACATCTGCTCTGCCTCTTCTCAACTCTCTCTCTCCTCCCTACTCCTTCTCTACTCACACCTGTGACTGCACCTGAAAGCTGCCCCTGCTCCTCTACTATCTTTCCGTAGCCCCATCTCCTCCTACTTTTCTCATGGTCACCCCTTCTGCTTTCCCCCTCTACCCTGGCACCTGGCTCCATTTCTCCCTTGAAGCCATTGGATAGCTCTCTCTGTCTCTCCCTATTGCACCTTGCAATGATTTGTGTCTCCTTGTTTCTCCGGGATAAAACCCCCTCCACATCCTTGCCTAAATTGCACAAATTATTGTAGCTAAGTATCTTTTGCTTCCTTTCACATGCCATGTATTTTTTTTTATTATCTATTTCCCCCTGGGGTACTGGACAGCAACCATCCATCAGCCACCCATCCAGCCCTGCACTCCAACATTAGGCCACATACCCCGCCACTCCCACAGTTTACCTTCTGTAGCAGGGCAGTGAGGAGCCCCCTCCAGCTCAGCTCAACTCACCTCAAATCGGATCCAGTACTGGAGCACCATTCAGAGTTGGGGCCTGCGGCAGATGGCTCCATCATTCCATGTGATCTGGAACCAGCATTTTCATGTTTTTCTCCCCTTACATGGATGGGGCATGCAATGACAGCAGTGGAGGGAGCACACACATGTCCGCCCATGCTCCTCCAGGCATCTGCCCTGTCCACACTCCTCAACCTGCAGTGTTGGTGCTCTGCCCCCCCAGCCTCTGCTAGGGGCCAGTTAGGCACCAGTCACTGTTGATCCCTCCTTCCCGGAGAAGGAGAGAAGTCCCATGGATGCTCGATCCACCTCCACCCCTGTGGACCCCTGGCATCCCATTCCCATTCCCAAACATGGGTCACCAGCACAGTGCATGGTAAGGCATCCAGCGGCTCAGCCCTCAGCACCAGCAGGCCAGCACATGCCATGCATTTAATGTTTAGGACTGTTGCATTCTCTCCCCTTCTCCCTGCCCCTTTCCCCCAGGACACATCTGGAAATGAATTATCAGCTTTGTTTACTTTTCCTGGTGAAACTTTTGAAAATAAATACCTGACAATCCCAGGATTCAAACTGTACAGGAAGGATTGGGTGGAGAGGAAAATGGGAGGGTAGCAATCTATGTAAGAGACGGGATCAAATGTACAAGGGAGGAGGGGAAAGAAAGGGAAACAGAAGCAATCTGGATGAGGCTTCTGGACTCTAAGGGAAGGAAGTTGAGGTTCGGGGTGGTATACAGACCGCCATCACAAGTACAGGAGAAGGACAGAGTGCTGGCCGAACAAATCAGGAGGGTACGTAGGAAGGGGAATGTGGTCATAGTGGGGGACTTCAACCTACCGGGGGTGGACTGGAGCATTCCTGTTACCTCCAATGGTAGGGAGCAGGTGCTCCTGGACATGATCCAGGAGGGGTTCCTGACACAACTAGTGACTGGACCCACTAGGCTAGGGAACATGCTGGACCTGGTACTGCCGAATGGGGAGGCAGTGAGGGGAATAAGGTTGGAGGACCCATTAGCTGACAGCGATCACCAAACAGTGTGGTTTAATTTCATGATTAGCAGAGGATCAGAGGGATCAGTAACAAAGGTGGTGGATTTCAGGAGGGCGGACTTTGAGAGGGTGCGGGAGTTGCTGAAAGGGAGACTTGAGTGCATAGAGAAGGGAATGGAAGCAGAACAGAAATGGAACATAATTAAAAAGGGAATCATGAAAGTGATGTAATTGTGTACCAGACTACAGAGTAAAAATAGCAGGGCAAAAAAAACATGCTTGCTAACCAGTGAGGTAATGGGGTGGTGAGGACAAAAAGCACGGTGTACCTGACATTTCGAAGGACAGAGAGGGAGAAAGACTGGGATAAGTATGCAAGGTGATCTAAGGAAGTGATCAGAAGGGTGAGGGAAGCAAAGGCCATGAGGGACCTTAGGTTAGCGCAGGGAATCAAAAGGGGGTGGAGAAAGGATTTTTCAGATACATTAGAGAAAAAATTAAGTGAAAGGCTAGCATAGTGAGGATAAGAAGTGGAGGGGAATGGGTAGCAAAGGGAGTGAAAAAAGCAGAGGCACTGAATGAATACTTTTGCTCGGTGTTCATGCAGGAGAAGGGGGAAACAATATCACCTTGGAGTGGGGAGGGGGAGATGACAGATGGTAGGATTGAGTGTAGTAGGGTACTAGAGGGGCTGTGGGCATTGAAAGGGGATAAAGCACCAGGGCCAGATGGTATCCACCACAGGGTGCTGCGGGAGATGGCAGAGATCCTTGCTCAACCTCTGGCAGACCTGTTCAACACATCCCTTGAAATGGGTGGGGTGCCTCAGGACTGGAGGTTGGCACATGTGGTGCCGATACACAAAAGCGGCCCAAGAAATGAGCCGGGGAACTACAGGCCAGTCAGTCTCACTTCCATTGTGGGCAATCACATGGAGACAATACTGGAAGACAGGCTGGTGGTATTTTTGGAGGTCAATGACCTCCAGGATGGGAGGCAACATGGGTTTGTCTCAGGGAGGTCCTGCCATATGAACCTTATACAATACTATGACTGGGTAACTAGGGAACTGGACAGGGGTCATGCAGTGGATGTAATCAGTTTGGACTTCAGCAAGGCCTTTGATTCAGTGCTGCATGGGTGGCTGGGGGGGAAGCTAACTGGGGTGGAAGTGGAAACAAAGATGGCAGGTTGGATATCCAACTGGTTACATGGGAGGTTATAACAGGTAGTAGTTGAAGGGGGAATTCTCTGATTGTAGGTTAGTGATGAGTGGCTGGGTCTGGTGTTATTTGGGCTATTCATCTCGGACATTGTGGAAGGGGTGGAGAGCAGAGTGAGCCTGTTCACTGATGACACCAAAATAGGTGCAGTAGTGGACGAAGCAGAAGGCTGGAAGCAATTACAGAGGGCCCTAACCATGTTGGAGGAGTGGTCAGAGAGGTGGCAGCTGGGGTTCAATACAAAATAGTGCAAGGTTATGCACTTTGGGCCAAGGAACCCAAGAAGAGAGTACTGGTTTGGGGGGTGATGCTGGGGATCACTGAGGAGGAAAAGGACCTATGGGGTAATGGTACCAGGGAACATGAACAACACGGCCCAATGCAGGAAAGCAGCAGCAAAGGTGAACAAGATGCTGAGGTGTATTGCGAGGGGGTTCACATCCAGGTGCAGGGAAGTGATCTTCCCCCTCTACAGGGCACTGATCAGTCCACACTTAGAGTACTGTGTGCAGTTCTGGAGGCCTTACCTGAGGCAGGATATCAATCTTCTGGAGGGTATGCAGTGGATGGCAACTAGGATGATTCAGGAGATGGAGGGAAAGGAATACGGGGATAGGCTAGGTGAGCTGAGCATGTACACCCTGAAGAAGAGGAGGGATGTGGGGGAAATGATCTAGACCTTCAAGTACATAAAGGGACAACAAGGGGGGAGAGGATGGGGTGTGTAATCTAAGGAAGGGAAGAAACACCAGAAGCCATGGGCTAAGAATAGAGGGGGGAAGATTCAAGAGGTAGATGGGGAGACATTACTTCATGGGGAGGGTAGTGTCAAAGTGGAACACCCTACTGGAAAGAGTGACATCATGCAGCACTGAGGATAGCTTCAAGAGGGCATGGAACAGAGAGAAAGGGGGAGTAAGGGTGGGTGAGGGGGATGGCATCCAAGAGGGTGGGGGGGAAGCTGCAACCTAGGGAGCTAGCTGTGCAATTGAGCAGACATTGATAGACCAGGAGGTCTGTTTCTGCTGGCTCATTCATAAGTTCGTACATATATCTATATATATATATCTATATATATATAGATATATATATACACAGATATACATACTAGGAAAAGAAATACATTAGAAATAACTACATTACATCCCCCTTAAGAGGTGGCTGGCTCACTCTCCCTTGGCTAAGACACAGATATGGCACACTGATCAGTCCAAATGAGGACAAAACACATGTATGTGTCTGCTGTTCTTAGCCTTTGCTGATTGCCCTGTGAGGCCTTCTGGCACCATGCAATTCTGCTTAAAGTACAGCCAGTCCAAATTCTCTAATGGAGATTTGCATATCTTTCCCACGATGCTTTGCATTATCGGAGTATGTGAAATTGTGTTCCCTATAAATACCTATATTTTTAAAATGGGTAGGAAAAATTATGTCTGCTGATTGGTTGAAACACATCACATGACCGTTCGTATATCAGATCACGACTGCACACCTACACTTTCACCCCGCTCAAAACAATTTTGCCATTTTATGAGATCGATAACCCACTCTAGGATGTGTGGTCGTACTCTGATATATGCATGCCTTGGATGGTTGATGCACTCAGCCTGCAGCCTCATGCATAACAATGCACACCAAGGCATGCGTATATCAGAGCACAACCGCACACCTCAGAGTGGGTTATCTATTACATATATATATATATATATATATTATACATATCATATATTATATATATATATATATATATAGGATATGACATGGCCTGACTGAAGATATCATATTTATCTTCACGAGAGGCCAGTGATATCATGATATCTCACAAGTGGCGAAGCCACGAGTGACATATCTTGATGTCATTGGCCTCGAGTGAAGATAAATATGATATCTTCAGTCAGGCCATGTCATGTTCTGTTTATACAAAATGTGTTTTGGGATTTTAAAAACGTATGTTTAAAAATGTAGCATGACAGAGCATTAGTTCTGGTTTGTGAGTTGGTGGCATACATTTAAAATAAGTTGTAATTTGTGCAAATAGTGAGAAAATGGCTGTTTGTTTTTTGTTGACACTTATCTGGTTGATCCTGCCCTGTACATTCTGATCCCAATCATTTTTGTGAGTGCAATGATACTGTCCAAAGAGTTCTAGTAATGTATACTTCATAGTCTGACTGAGTGCTGTGATCGTTCTGTCATCCTGAGACAAACTGAAAATAAAATACTGCACCTCACATTTATATAGTGTGAGAAGTGTCTCTGTTATCTTTTTATTGCATCCTTAGTTTGCTTGTGAGTAAATAAAGCAGACCATGTGATGTGCAGAGGGAGCCAGTGAGCACTTTCTGAACTAGATGCGAGCTGGAGCAAGCGTTACTATAGCAACACATGCTCATGCTTGCGCCTTGTTATGAAACCACTCACTCGCTCACTCTGCACAGCGAGAGCAAACTAAGGATGCAATAAAAAGATAACAGAGACACTTCTGACAGTGTATAAATGTGAGGTGCAGTATTTTGTTTTTAATTTGTCTCAGGATGTCAGGAGAGTCACAACGCTCAGTCATGCTACAGTAAAGCTTGTACTGGAACTTCTTGAGCGTAACGAATGAAGTTGGCAGAATGAATGGGGGCAGAATTAACATGGCAGGATCAACCAAATAAGTTTTAATGTACAAAAGAGATATTTTCAGTATTTATAGAGACTGTGTATTGTTTTAAATGAGTAGCAGAACATTAGTAGTACTAATAGCGGTCAGTGACACAGTGTTAGAGAAGAAAGTGAAAGTTGAGAATAGCAGCTTCAGTTTCATTATGACATATAGGAGTGTGGAGATATCACAGTGACGTATAGGAACATGGAAATATCAGTGATATCTTCACTGCCTAGCTGAGATATCACTTTTATCTCCACATTTATCCCAAAACATGTGTTGTGTGTGTGTGTGTGTGTATATATATATATATATATATATATATATATATACTGGTGCAGAAGGCCAGTATAGTTAGGGTTCAACGATCACTTCTGTGTTAAACCAAAACATTTTCACTTTAATAACTTTGCAATCATTTGACCAATTTGCATGAAATTTTGCATGGGCCTTGTAGGGTACCATAGGTCTCTGGATTTGGCAAGTTTCGTTCTGGTTGGATGTATGGGTGCAGAGATACGAAATGTCAAAAACATTTGAGAATCACCACTTTTTTGCCTATTTCTTTGTCACCATATTTCTCTGAATGGGTTGGGGGTTTGGTCTGAAGCTTTCAGGGAATTTGGAGTTTGTGTCACAGATGCGCCTTTTGAAGGTTTGGTGAAAACATATTAATCTGTTCAAAAGTTACTAAACTTTCAAATTTCCCATTATTTCCTATGGGAAAAATTAGATGTACCGTGCAAAAGCACTTTTTGCTGCCTTGAAAGTGGTAGTTTCTTTCACAAATGAGGAATATAGTATAGAGCTCCCGCCATCTTGTTTTCAGTTAGCGAGGCGGAAAATTTAAAAAAAGTAAAAAAAAATACTGCACCTAGGTAAACACCAACAGCTGTATTTACCTGGGGGTCGAGGAACTGGATTCTGTGCTTACTTTTTCATAATATTGCCCAAAGATATGTTAGTTTAATTGGGCCATTTGTACTACAGCAAATTGTAACACTAGTGACACAAATTGTGAAAATACTTTTGCGAAAGTGATGCAAATTTTGGCACTGCTTCACGAAACATTGGGCGAGGGGGTTTGCTGCAAATTAAGGCACTGATTCATGAAACAACTGGGGGGTGCCACAACTTATGGCACTAACAGCTGTGCAGCCACAAAAATATTTCTGAACACTTCTGGGGCTAACTGAACCCAGAATGTGATTCCTGGGCCCCCCTTTAGGTAAACACCTGTTGGTGTTTACCTAAAGCCAGCCTTTTTTTCCTCTTTTACTGCCTCTGAGGGGAAGGGGCCGAGGCATGTTAATATAAAATATATTTACCGACATCAGGGTGCCAGGTCCCTGTGTTGGCAGTAGAAGATCCTCTCTCCCTCGGCAGTGTGAGACACTGGGGAGTCCACTCCCAGTGTCTCAAAATATGTATTCAAATGAAACCCATTCATTTGCCAACAGAGGGGTGCTCAGTCCCCATGTTAGCACTTGAAGCCCCCCCACCATTGTGGGACACTGGGGAGCCCTCAGCCAGTGACCTGAGATATGTCCTGCCCCCCCCCAGAAGTGTGGGATATTAGGGAGCCTACTCCCAGTGTCCCCAAATATTTTTTAACTTGTACTTGTAAAAAGAAACAGTCTCCCAACATTTTTTTATCCTGAAAAAAGAAAACAGTCCCTCGTCGTCTCCCCGTCCCCCTCCTCCATCTCGACTCTCCCACTCAGCACCCACCATCTCACACCCTCCTTACCCTATACTTACCACTGGAGGTCATCGGCTGTCATCTTATGTGGGCCGGGACATGGCAGCACTCTTCAAAGCCAAACCGTGAGCTGAAGAATCAAGGTAAGTGTTGTATAATGTATTACAATGGCGTTTTGAACCTATGTTGATATTGTTGGCATTTTTAGGTATTTTTTCACCAAATTTTCAACATGGCCTTTTTTGGTATGCCACCTCATGAACACTATCACTGTTGTTTCGTTAATTGGGCCCGAAAGATGATTTTGCGGTCGATGCGCGAAATCACCTCTCAGGATCAAGTAACAAAATAACAGTGCCAGTGTCCATGAGGTGGGGTCTCAAAAGCCATGTTGAAATTTGGTGAAAATTCCTAAAATGCCTGAGCGGCTTTCATTGGAAATTTTCTGGTACGCATGTGTACAACTTTGGACATTTTTAATGTTTTGCCAACAAATTTTCAACATAGCCATTTTCCCACACCACCTCTCGAACAGTACAACTGACATTTTCACATCCTGCCCATAAATTGTTTTCACACCTGGGGCATGGAGTGGCATTTCAGCATGGATTTTAACATTTTCACATATGGAATTTATGAGGTGGAGTCATAAGAAGACCATGTTGAAAATTTGTGGTCAAAATATGAAGGCATGCCAAAGTTATGACCATTCATTGCAATTTCGCTACACCCGCTCATACCGTTCAAAATTTAAAATATTTTTACCCCACCACTACACCCGCTCATAATGTTCGAAATTTTAAATATTTTTACCCCAGATTTTCAACATTGTCTTCTTATTTCCCCACCTCATGTATGTCACAGCTGTCATTTTTTAACTTCTACCCCCAAAATGTGTTTTCACCCCTGTGGTACAGAATGGCATTGCAGTTATGCAGAATTATGTTTTGGCATGGATTTGACAATTGCTCTGTAGCGGGGTACATGTGGTGGGGTAATAAGATGGCTATGCTGACAGTTTGGTCACTGTTGTTCTATAAATGGAAGCACAGGTCCCAGAGCACCCTGTGCTCCCACACCTACATTTATATGTGCATCTATGGAGGGATTGGTGGGCCCTGTGCTCCCACAGACACATAAAGATATGATTATACTATCTAAAAAAGTAAGGACATTTATTGCAAAAAACAGTGTTAATGCATCAGCTAGGGCCTTTGCTAAAGTTACTAAAGTGACAAAAACAGGGAATTGTGGAGTTAGGTTTTCCAGCCCAAACACCCCACCCCCGCCCTGCAGACACTGACAGGCATCGGAAGTGTACCTTGGAGTCGTCGGACCTAATGCTCACTCCATTCTCCTATGCTGTCCCCATCTCAGCTTATTTACTTGTGGAATGGGGTGAATGTTAGGGCTGACAACCCCAATGCACACCCCCGATGCCTGTCACTGTCTGCAAGGTGGAGTGTTAGGGCTGGAAACCATAACACCACATTTCCCTGCTTTTGTCACTTTAGTAAGAACCTTAAATGATGCATTAACAAAGTTTTTTCAATGAAAATATATATATATATATACTGTATATCTAGAATAATTGATTGGTTCCAGTGAATTACAAGGATGTAATTCCATCGAGAGGTTCTGGGGACATAGGGAACCTTGAGAGCAAAGCTCGAGAGGTTCCCATGTCCCCAGAACCTCAAGATGGAATTATAGCCATGTGATTCATTAGAACCTATTTGTTATTTTTTGTAATATATGGATCCGAGATGTTGACGCGGTCAGAGGCAGTGAAGTTGAACCAGAAATGTCAAAACAGCAAAAGTTCAGTTTAAGGTAAAACAGAAAACCAGTCTTGAAATTCAGCTCACTCACTCAGTCTCTCCTAGTCCACCACTACCCCCCCCCCCAGCCCACTTGCTGGGTATAGGCAGTCCTACCTTTGCATGTTTTCTTTTGTCTGTGTACTGTACACAGGATCAACCAGATAATTTTGTGAAATTTAAAAAAAAAAAAAAAGGCATCAGCAGTAAACTGAGGAGACATTTTTTCTCTTGCTAAGTGAGAGATGGGCGCCATGTTTTTTGAACTGTTCTGCCCGCCTACAGAGGAACCGCTTCCAATCAGGAGGCGCAGTTTTAAGTATGTCAGTACACATGGCTAGGAGGTTGCCATGAGGATGTCAGGAAAAAAATGATAGTTTTAGAGGGTCTTGAGGCTGTGCTCTTCAGGTTTGGTGATAATACTAATGTTCAGAGCTCAAACGATAGACTAGGAGCTCTGAACTATAGTATTATCACTCATCATCAATGTTATTATCACTCTTGCCCCAGTGTATTACCGAGAATTTTTATTATGCTTTTCTATACTATTATTTTAAAGATACACACACACACACACATATATACATGTATATATATATATGTATATACACACACACACACACACACACACACACACATACAAACAAACATACAGATTTTCCAGCAGATAAAGGCCTTATGGTCTGTTGGGGCTGCTCGAGTGTGCAGCTAGCAACTCTTATACTGCAGCTGCCCCTTCCTCCACTCCCCTGACCCTTTCTTACCCTATCCCATCCCCTTTTGAAGCAGTCCACTGTTCTACAGGATACCACTTCCGCAGGCAACGCATTCCACCTAGACACCACTCTCTCCATAAAAAGTGTCTTCTCATTCCCCTCCTGAACCTTCCCCCTCCAATCTGAGATCATGACCTCGAGTGTCCCTACCCCCCATTAACTTGAATAGTCCGTCCGTACCTGTCTTGTTTATTTCCCTCATGTATTTGAAGGTTTCAATCATATCACCCCTGTCTCTCCTCCAGTAAGTACATGTTCAACTCCCTCAGTCTGCTCACGTAGGGTATGTCCCATAGTCCCTGAATCATCTTTGTTGCCCTGCGCTGCACTCCCTCCAGTAACTTACTGTCCTTCTTCAGGATATATATATATATCTATATATATATATAGATATATATATATATATCCAAAAACTTTGTTACTGCATCAGTTTGGGTTAAAGTAACAAAAGTAGGGAAATGTGGCATTAGCGTTTCTAACCCCAACACCCCACCCCAACCTGCACAGACAAAGAGGGATCGGGGCTGGAATTGGAATTGGGGTCATCAGCCCTAATGCTCACCCCATTAGACAATTTTATTTTTATTTAGTTATATATTTAATTTTTAAGTTTTTGTTGTCAGGGTGAGTGCACTAGACAAATTCTACCTATTTTCAGGCATGACACGGTGGAGGGGCATACAGATGAATGGCAACTGACCCTGAACCAGATTAAGCTGTTGGTGATATTTTTAGTGAATGGGGGAAATTTGGCCAGGGCACTGAGGAAATTCCTCTACTGTGCCCTCAGGGAGCTCGATTTCCTGTGAGTGGAATGGAGGAGCACATTCACTCTGACTGAAGTTCCAAGATGGATGACGTGGTGGTATCAGAGGTAAAGGAACATGCCTCCCCCTCTGTTCTGTTATCACAAAAGGCAACTGACTTACAGGATTATGTGATGGATTTGAATGAAGATGAGAGTGGAGAAGATATTTTCATTTCGACTGAAGATTTAAGTTCACAAACAGATTCTACTGTCCAGACTTGTACTGAGATCAATAAAATCCCTGTGAAAACAACTGGTAACAGCAAAACATCCCACCAGGAAATGGTATCTAGATTGTTGGAGGAGGAACACCATCACATTCACTATACAGCCAAACTAAAATCAGTGCTGGCGAGGTTAAAGCCCGAGGAGAAGTTTGACATTGGGCGGGACCAGCCTGACAGCTCTCAGGATGACGCAGCTCCATCAAAGGACCCAATGATCAGGCAAATAGACTTTCACAAGGAAACACAGGTACAGTCAAACATTACTTCTACTAACTCTGAAATAATGACTGGCAGTGAAAACATTAGTGCTAATGTGTGCCCAGAGCCACGAGTAGTAGAAGGGAAAACTCCAGAAGTAAACACTAGGCAGCAAGCTGTTTTAGAAAGCATTTCCTCAAACCCTGCCAACAAGCATACCAAAGGGGAATCAAGGATGGAAACCAGGGTAATTTTATTGTATCTTCTGAGGGAAACTTGTCAGTTGAAAGAAACAAGCAAAACATAAACAATATAGAAGCTGCTATACAGTAGTGTGCCAGACAGTCCTCAATCAACAAACAGGTTTAACCACATTCTCCTTTACGACTTGCCCTCAGTTGTGTAAAAATTGGCCTGTGGAAGGCATTAAATCTAAACAGGATGCATTAACATCAACAAAACAGAATATTTCTCTAAACAGCGTTGAACATAGTGAAGATTCAGTAGAAGAACCTCTAGGGAACTCTACAGATGTTCCCAATGTAAAGACAACTTCTGCAGTTTTGCAAAATGTTTTTTTCTTAAAACCACTCAGCTCAGATCCTTTCTCCCAACAGTCATACAAAAAAGCATTACTTGAGGCAGGATGGAAAAAACTTCCTAATGTACAATGGCTCCCAGACCCAGAATGGGAAAATGATAACTTATCACAAAGACCTCGGAATGGTGCCCACAAGTTCAACAACAGGTACCTGCAACTGAACTCCACATGGAAAATTCTTTGAACAATAAAAGTACTATGCTAGACTCAAATGCTTCTGTTAACAGTACTATAAACAATACTGATAAACAGTCACAAGGCTTTAGCAGGTGTCCTCCCCCCATAATGGGGTCCCATACTGTATGCAAAGAATCTCAGCCCCAATCTAAACAAGTAGATAGCAAGGACTCTAGAAGGTCTGAGGAAACTCCCTTTCAGAGACCATTGTTGTCTGAATTTTTCACCAGAACAAAAAAGGAAGCTGCCCCTAGGAGGAATGCAGTAAGGATACACTACAAAGGGGGTCTGGAAACTAGACTAGATAGGCACTATGTAGGCAAATTGTTGTTGAAGGAATCTCTCTGGTTCTCACCTAAAGAGGTATTTGCATTTATTAACATATCTGGAGAGGATAACTTTGACTTTAGATCATCCTATGCTTTAGAGCTTCTCTGGCAGAGATATAACTTAATTAAATTTTCTCCACTGTGGTCCCCCTTCCTTGTGATACCATTCATGAAACCCCTGATGAAATTTGTCACTGTAATGTTCAGAAATGAGGGGGTACATGTGGATGATATTTCCTACTGGCTGTCACAAAAGTGTGATGTTCTGAGTGCCTCTGAAGCCATACTGGACTCAGCTCTTCTGGGCGGGGGGGGCTAGAAGTATAAAGTTAAACTGCACCTGAATGAATACAAAATAGAACATATCCCCAACTAATTTCTGCTAGGCAGGGATAGAGGAGTGTGCTTTTATGCAGGGCAGCCCAGGATGTGTTATAAATGTGGGTCACGTACCCACCTTTCTAGTATCTGTGACAAACCTAGGTGTGACAACTGTGGAGAGGTGGGGCACATCAAAGTCCAACGTGCACACTTGACAAAATGCGACCTCTATGAAGAAACTGGACATACCTTTCCAGAATGTCCTTGGGCAGCCAAAAATAAGGCCACAGTCATCAGTCCAGATCAACTCATTTAAAAAGCACAAGATGCTGCCACAACCCCCCCCCCAAATCAAAGCAAGGAAGAACAAATTCCCCCACCCCATCCTCACCTACACCCATGCCTATAAAAATAGAAACACGGGAAAATATAGATCTCACAGGAGGGGAGGTAGCCACTGGAACCCCACAGTGTAGTAACCTTCTTAGTCAGGAACAACTTAACCCAGTCTGCTATCAAGACCCTCGGACCTGTCACAAGAAAGCTCCACGGTCACAGGTCCTACTCCAAAGCCATCTCCTTCTCCTAGAAGATGGGTGACCAGAAACTCACCCCCCCCACCACCACCACCACCTCCAAAATCTCCACACTAACATCAGAAAACCCCTACGCTCCCTCTGCAATCTCTTGGGGTGATTCTGACATGATCACAGGGGATCCAGAAAACCAACCTCACAGTGCTGATAATCTGACAGATCCCCTAGGATAAAGGAAAAGAAGAAAAAAGGGAAAAAAGATCTTCTGACCCTAAAGGTTCATGTCCAACCTTAGTATAGGTTCCTTGAACTGTTGCAGTCTATGCAACTCTGTAAAGAGACAGGCTATTTTTAAATAGATTTTTGATAACAATATAGATATTTGTTACCTCCAGGAAACTTGGATGTTTTCAATTGACCAGGCAAGAAGAGCCTTTCAAGCAGAAAGGATGTGAGGCCTGTCATTCTGGTTCTCCAGTCCAAATAAAGCGGATGGGATGGCGATAGTGTTTAGTGCATTCTCCTTTACCCTATCCAACCTCATAGATCTGATCCCTGGGAGATTGTTTATTATAGATGGAGAATGTAAACAATGTTCATTTAGACTAGATTGTTTATGATGGATGGAGAATGTAAACAATATTCATTTAGACTTATAAATATATATGGGCCATCAGACAAAAGCGGAAAGAGTAGATCTTCTGGCACAGGTACAACCATACCTTCACACTACCGCTCATGTTATTTTAGGAGAAGACTTTAATTGTGACTTGCCCAAAAAAGGTAAAATCCAGGAAGGAAAAAAAAATATATTGTGATGTGAATGCCCTTCAAAGATGCATAGATAATGGTGGGCCCTGTGGTGCTGAGGGCTGAGGCGCTGGACACCTTACCTCACGCTATGCTGGCGACCCATGTTCAGGAATGAGCATGGGCTGCCGGGCGTTGGCAGGGGTGGAGAAGGATTGAGCATTTGATGGACTGCTCTCCTTCTCTGGGGAGTGAAGTCCTCAGTGGTCAGTGCTTGCCTGCTCCCTAGTGGAGGCTGGGAAACAGGGCACTGTGCTGCAGAAGAGGGAGGAGTTGGGGCAGAAGCTTGGAGGCAGTGTGTTCAGACACATTGCACATCTCAACTTCTGGGGAGGAAAACCAGGAAAAACACAAGATGCCATGGCACAATGGTAGAGGGCACCTTGCAGGTTCCACTCCCAGCCAGCCACAGTGCTGGCCACACTGAATCCTGTCTCTGATGGGGGTTGGGGAACCCCGCTGGCACCGCAACGGGGGACACGAGCCCTGGGAATATGGGCCAGCACCAGATGATAGACACTGGGGGATAAGGGCTCCCTCCAGATGACATCCAGCAGCAGTAAGAAATAACCCCCCAAAAATGCATAGATAAAGCAGAATTAGTAAACTGCCTGGAATACTTAAAACAGGGACCCTCTTATACTTACAAAAGGGGAAAGTTAAACTCAACAATAGACCATTTTTTTTATTTCCAGAAGCTTACCTAAACCCCAGTTAAAGTCCTTTCCCACAGCACTGTCTGACCACTTACTACTGACACTCAGGTTTCAGTCTAATCCACCCTTAAATAAAAGGAAAACTAGATGGAGGCTTAATGCCTTCTGTCTAACAGATATCCTGTTACAGTATAGAATACTATCCCTCTTGTGGGCCAGGGCATCGGTAAGTGATCTCTATGACAATATAGGAGAATGGTGGGCAGATACAAAGGCAGATATAGCATCTTGTTTTTAGAACTATGGGGAAAAATAGATCTAGGAAAAAATTCTTTCAGTATTTAAAACTAAGGAATCACCTTCAGCACCTTTATACTTTGAATGCTACCATTAGGCATAATTAAGATTCCCAAATTGAAAAAGTGAAACAGGACATGAAAGAATTCCAATATGACAGGGCAGTTAATATGAGGGCAGAATTGCAGTATGGAAACCAGAAAACCCCACATGGTGACCCTTGTGAAGCTTGTAAAGCTAGGAAAGATGCGATGTCACTACAAAGTTTAATAAACAAGAGAGGGGAAGTAATAAATACAGGGGCTAATCTTCATGAGGAAATTACCATATTAATCCAGTCCCATGTCATGTCAGACCCCACCCAGCCAGAAAAAAATTAAAGAATATTTGAAGGACATTGAGACACAAGTCCCGAAAAAGGAGTTGAACAGCCTAAATGTGGCTATAGAGATCTCTGAAATAGAAATAGTTAGAAATAAACTGAAACTAGGGGCATCCCCTGGGCCAGAGGAGCTACCATATGAATTGTATAAAACTTTCATGTCTGAACTAGCTCTATGTCTGCAGATAGTATATACATATTTTTTAAGCTCCCAACTTATCTCCTCCTACTTCACTTCTGGATTATTAATCTTTCTGTTTAAAGCAGGTAACAGGAATAATATCTCTAACTGGGGATCCATCACCATTCTAAATTCAGATTTTAAAATCCTATCACAAATTTTGAATGACAGACTAAGAGGTATCGCAAATAAACTAATACACCAATTTCAATTCTGTGGGTTACCTGATAGGAAAATACAGTATGCTCTAATGTTAATTAGAGATGTAATAGAACACTATTCAGCGAACAATTAAAAAGGCCTCATAATTTTACTTAACCAATGTAAAGCTTTCGATAGCGTGCACCATGCTTTTCTTTTTCTAACCCTGCAACATTATGGCACACCTGAGGATTTTATAGCATGGATAAAGAACCTGTACTCATTTGCAACAATGCAGCCAATCATAAAAGGTAATATTTCAAAAGGGATCAACATTCAAACTGGGGTCCGGCAGGGGTTCCCCTTAAGACCTTTGTTATACATCTTTTCCCTAGACCCCTTATTGAGAAAGCTAAGTTCTTCTAATCTTTGGCAGGGCTTATTTGTCACCTCCAGGAAGAATGAGTTAAAGGACCTGGCATATGCAGATGATGTGTGTATTTTTATGTCAAAGCTTTCTGATATTCCTATCATGTTAGGTCAGATAGTGGCTTACTCCAAAGTCTCAAATTCAGCCTTAAATGTGACAAAATGCAGAGGACTTCCTATGGGCCCTCTATCCCAGGTTCAGAAAGAATTTAATAGCATTAATAGCATTAAAGTTAACCCAGATCCCCTGTGGATTCTGGGGATTTTGTTTGGTCCACAAAACCTGCCAATGAAAAATTGGGAAAGAGTAATCTAAAATATAGAAAATAAAGTTACAAGGTGGAAAAACTGGAAGCTATCTAAAGATAGCATGGTAATGTGAGCATGAAAGTTGTTCAGCACAAACATATCTACAAAATGAGTGGTATTTCATTCATATATACCTTTTAGTTTTTTCTATAATTAGCAAACAAACAGCAGAAAATTCAATTTTGTTTTTCACTTTTTCGACAAACAAATGCAAGTTACTTTAAAACCAAAAAAGTAGCATGATACTGTGAGCATGAAATTTGTTCAAAATAAAATTTTCTACACAATGAGTGGTGTTTCATTTAACCACTCTGCTAGGCAGACCTACTGTACGCTAGGAAAGTTAACAAAAAGTCCCAGAAATTATCCTTAAAAAAAGATAAACTGTCAAAAACAAATGTCTCTGCACTAACAGAAAGCAGCCCTATTGCATAAATGAAATATACAACGGTGAGCTGTCAGATAAATGATTTATCTACACTTGTGCTGTCTGACCTCGGACACTTCACTTGTGGCTTATGCCACTTGTGAGGTTACCGAGGTCAAACAGCACTTGTGTAGATAAATCATTTATTTGACAGCTCACCATTGTAAATCCCATATATATATATATAAATATTATATATACACACACACACATATACACACACACACACGTCATGTTGTGTTGACTTATGTACATCCCACTCTATTATTCAAAATAATTTTGCAAATGAATTACATATTTTAATTCACGCATAAAATATATGAGAGGAATAAATCTTTTAATCTGTTCTCTTTTGGAATTCCTTATTATTTTAATCCCTTCAAGAAAATGTATTGCAGAGAGATATGAAAGATCCTTCATCATATTATAGACAACACATTTATTTATTACAATTAATTGTACACACTGGGCCACATATTCAAATCTTTGCCCCATGGGCAAAATGATTGTACCCTGTTTACCTGGGATTTGCACCCAAACACAATATTCAAAGGGAGCTGTGGCATGCACTAAAAGGGTTAGCACATGAAAAAAATGTGTACAGTGGGCAAACGGAAGGGCAGTGACAGGAATTGTGGTGCAGTGCAATATTCAATGCATTAGCACTGCAAAAGGGGAATAGTGCAGGCCACCTTGCACTGCACAGTTACTGCCAAGAAGAAGCGCGACTTACTCCAGGCAACCCTAGCAGCCGGCAGAGCCACTGCAGCCAACAACCATGTTGGCAGTTGGGGAAACACACCTGCTCCCTGGGGTAGCCAGTAGTTCCCCCACCCTCCAATCCCTGGTCCTGTGAAAATAAAGACATCCCTGGTGTATAGTGTTCCCCCCACCCTCTGATCACCTGCCACAAGTGAAGAAAGTAATGCCCTGATGCCTAGTGGTCCCCCACCACCCGATCGCTGTCCCCAGTAGATTAAATAAGTCCCTGGTATCTAGTGGTCTCCTTGCCCTCTGATCACTAGCCCCAGTAGAATAAAGTAACTCCCTGGTGTCCAGTGGTCCCACCACCCTCCGATAGCTGGCACCATGCCATGTGACATATTTCCTGTCTAGTGGCACCCCCACCCATCAATCCCCATCCCCGTACTAATATACTCCTTCCCTGGCATCTAGTGGCCCCTGTGCTGTGAGCATCAGCCAACACACCCTGCCACTCCTCTCCATCTCACCAGTGTCACTAGCACTGCAGAAGCCTATACAGTGACTGGCATAGCTCTCCTCTCCTCTCACCACCTCATCCGGCCATCACATGTGATGACAGGGAGTGAGCATCCCCTGTACTGTAAAAGAGGTGCATGTGCTGTCTACTGTAGACAGTATGTGTACTCCCTTTAAAGTACAGTGCACACTTGCTGTCATTGCATATGGGAGCCAGCCAAGATGGTGAGAGGAGGGCTGTGCCAGTCACTGTATAAGGGCTCCCACAGTGTCAGTGAAACCATTAAGGTGGGGGGATGGTGACAGGGTGGGTTGGCCAATGTCTCAGTGTGGGGAAGGGGGCTGCTAGATGCCAGAGATAGGTTATACTAGTACAGGCACTCTGGATTGGTGGATGGGGGTGCTACTAGATGCCAGGGAATATATGATATTATATGTAGTTGGTGATCAGAGGGTGTGGGACCACTGGACACCAGGGACTTATTTGAATCTACTGAGGCCAGTGATCAGAAGGTGTAGGGAACGTTGGACTCCAAGGACTTATTTTAATTTACCAGGGAGGCGATTGGAGGGTGGCGGGATGACTAGGCATCAGGGCATTAATTTCTTCACATGAGGCTGGCAACAGAGGATGGGTGAAGCACTTGGCACCAAGGTATTATTTACTTCACATGGGGCTGGTGATTGGAAGGCGGGTGGACTACTAGGCACCAGGGCATTATTTTCTTCATGTAGGGCTTGCAATTGGAGGGTGGGGGGACTCTAGGCATCAGGACATTTTTTACTTCACATGGGGATGGTGATCAGCTGGTGGGGAGTCACTGGACACCAAGGTGTACCTGAATATTTCAGAGTTAGAGATCAAAGGATGGGGGTACCACTAGACCCCAGGGAATATGACCACTTTTATGGAACCAGGCAATCGGGATGGGGGTAGGCCAGCTGCAGGGGTGCAAACCTGCTGCCGGTTCCCATGCAAATGTGCTTGTAATGGGCATGCAAATGAACCCTTGGTAATACCTGTATAGGCCTAATCATAAGGGGATCTCAGTATATAGCTCAAGTCAGATGCTGGATAATTAATAAAATCATTGATCGGTATCAGTTCATCTTTTGCCACAATTTTACTTTCCTTCATTTATGTGTGTGCTCATTGTATACATTGTCCACCCAGATACTTCCCTGTTCTGTCAAACCTTAATAAATCACTTCCTCACTGGATCTCTGGAATCCAATGTTATGATTGGCATATCCTGTCCCTTTTGAAACAACTACTATAGCAGTGGTTTTCTAAAGGGCACTGTTTCATCTGGGTGTAATGATAACATATCTCAATGTTTCAGTATTATCATTTTATTGGGTATCGATAATCTGAAAAGTTTGTTGCTAAAACAAATTTTTCACTTTTTTCCACTATCTTTTTTGTTGTCAGCATGTAAGTCTCTTTTAGTATCAAAGCCACTTTTTCTTCTGCTCTGTTAAATATGTCTTAATTACATCCACTGCTGAGGAACTTTCCTCTCAGTTCTATTGCTAACTTTTCAGAAATCTTCCAGTACAGGGCAATTAAGCCCAAAGTATTAAACTCATTCTGCCTGCACCATTCAGGTGCATACTTGTGAGATCATTATAAGGAGTTTTGATGTCTTCATGGAAAGGATCAGTCCAATTCAAGTAAAATTTTCAGCCATCAGCTTGAAGTCAGACAGCCTTAACATGGCAAACAACCTAGAGTAGGTCTCTGGACAGTGTGAGAGATGGTCTTTTTTTGGATATTCTCAGCTCTTCTTTCTGTACTGTTTCCTCCCATGTGTGAGCTAAATCATGGACCCTGTTGGATCTTTAAGGAGACAGGATAGATCCTTGAGCCAGTTTTACTGGGCATTTGTCTCATCCACATTAAGGGCAATATTTAAATGTTTTGTATGATGCTTCACCCATAGTGCAAGACTATGGGCTGGATTCATAAAACTCATGAAAGTCCTGCAGCTATGGGAAAAACCCAGCTCAGGGGTTGCCACCAGTGGATCCGCAGGTTTTCCACAGCTGCAGGTATTCACAAAGGTGGAGCTGGATTACGACTGTCTCCATGATTTATGGCAGCTTGTGCATGGTGTTACTAAGGAAATCCCTGCAGCTGTGGAAAGGTGTTATGGCTGGTGTGACCAGCAGTAACATCTTACGTAACTGCTTCTGCTGTGAATCGCAATTTACGCAGTTGTGTGGATTTTGGTCCACAACTGGAGCTGCAGTGTGGGACTTAATCCCAAAATGGTTTGTGAATCCAGCACTATGTTTGCCATGGAGTGAGGCCTTTTGAGTGCAGACTACTGAAGCATGCAATATCCCTCCCCAAACCACATAAGACTGGATCTAAACCTGACCCTGCTTCATCCACAGAACTATGTAGGCAGCTGGACTGGGTGCATGTCAGATATCTGAGAGGACAATTCATTACATGCCCAAAGTCAGCTACAGCTAGCTCCTGCCTTGCAGGGTATGTGTAGGTTATTCCTGGTAGTACCAAATCCTACAATCTATACACCCCTACGTAATCTCAGAAAAGGAGTGGGGTCCCCACCAAACACTTGTTTCCTCCTTACATAGAATTTTTTTTTTCCCAATTTTGTTTAACCAGGTGAGACACACTGATGATGGCAGATAAGGACCGCTAGGCCCATCTAGTCTGCCTGTATACCCTACCTTTATTAGTAGCCACAGACCATACTTGATCATCGGCTTTAGTCTCTCCTTCCTAGCTCTAGGGATCCCTTATGCATTTCCCATGCATGTTTAAGTTGCCCCACTGTGCTTGCTCCCACCACTTCCCAGAGCAGACTATTCCATGCATCCACTACCCTTTCCACAAAAAAAAACTTCCTCACATGTCCCCTTATCCTGGTCCTTTCCAATCTCATGTCATGCCTTCTCGTTCTTGCACTACTCACATACTGAAAGATGTCACCCACTTGTACCTTGTTTATGCCTCTAAGATACTTAAAGGTTTCTATCATGTCTCCCTGTTCCCTCCTCTCTTCCAGTGTATACATATTGAGGTCTATTAATCTCCGCTCATATGTCTTCTGGTGCAAGCCCTGCAACATCTTAGCTGCCTTTTCTGAACTACCTCCACCCTGTCTATGTCCTTCCGAAGATGCGGCCTCCAGAACTGTACACAGTACTCCAGATGAGGCTTCATGTTTTGTACAGTGGCATCACCACCTCCCTCTTTCTGCTAGTGATACCCCTTCCTATGCACCCCAACATGCCACTTGCTTTCCCTACAGCCTTTGTACTCTGCTTGGACACCTTTAGGTGATCTGAGATGATACCTCCAGATCCCTTTTTTCCCTGGTGACCGTCAGCAACTCCCCCCCATCCTGTAGCTCTCCCCATGGTTTCTGCATCCCAGGTGCATGATTTTTCACTACTTCACATTGAACCTCAGTTGCCACACTTCAGACCATTTTACCAGCTTTCCTAGGTCCCTCCTCTCCCTCCTCATTTTCTCTACCCCATCTGGAGTATCTACCCTGTTGCAGATCTTTGTGTCATCTGTGAACAGGTAGCCCTTCCCCTCCAGCCCTTCTGCAATGTCATTAATGAAGACATTAAAAAGGACCAGTCCCAGGACTAATCCTTGAGGTACCCCACTGGTCACACCCCCCTCCTCTGATTGGATTCCATTTACTACCACCCTCTGCTTCCTGTCCTCCGACCAGTTTCTAACCTAGTTTACCACCTTATGGCCCATGCACATGCTCCCATTTTGTTAGCCAGCCTTTTATGTGTGACTGTGTCAAAGGCCTTGCTGAAATCGTGGTAGGCAACATCTAGTGCTCCCCCCGATCCACCTCCTTCATTACCCAGTCAAAAAGATCTGTCCTATTGCAGCTGTTTCTTAACTTTGAATTCTGGTGCCTTCTCCAGCAAGTTACTGATTGGCCCCTTCCATATGGCCAAGCTAACTATTGGTTCTCTTTGTTTTTGCATTTTATACTACTAATTTGAATCACACTGTATTAAATTTAATCTAACTACAGCTATTCAGTAAAAGCCTAATCTGTATTAAAGAATTTAGCCGTAAGTAATCTCATCTGATTTTAGTTTTACTGTAACAAAAAGTTAATTGTTTTGCCTATGTCCTGCAACCTCTGCTACCCTCCTGCACTACTTTTTCCCCCCTTATTTTATTTTACTAAGTACAGGGACTGCATTTTCCAAGAACAGTATTTCTGTTTGCTGCCTGTCCCTCTTCTGAAACCCCCTCCAGCTATTCTACTGTGCCTTATCCTCCCCCCGCATCTCTCTCTCTCTCTCCTTCCCCCTCTGACTTTCCTTTAGAAACCCTCCCACTGATTTACTTTTAATTCTCTGACTCCTGATCCCCCACTGACTGTCTGTCTCCATGTCCCCGTCTCTCCCTGTGGAAACCTCTCCCATCGATTTGGAGGACAGTAAATTAATTGTGCTTCTCCCTTTCCTTCCCTTTAGATCCAAGGACCCTGACTAGGTGCTCCTTCCGCAATCTGCAGCACGGCTCAACTCTTGTAGCCACTGCCCATTTGACTGCCCATCCGCCAGCCCAAGGAAAACCCTGCCGACACCTTGCATTGGCTCCCCACCCTCCCTATCTGGACAGTTACTAATATAGCCAAGATCTGTCACATGTCTAAGAGTAGTGAAAAAACTAAGTGTTGGCTTTCCCATTGGCTCCTTATATTTTTCATCCACTAGAAGCGCCTCAACTTGTGAGTACTGCTCCTACTAAGCTGTTGTCCCCTCAATCAGTTGTTCTGTGATGAGCGCTAAACTAAATCAAGTTAACCCAGTCCAATTATTCTCTCCTCCTCCCTCCCAAACCACCTCTCTGAAATAATACATTCTAACATTTTTACATAATATAATCATTCTCACCATGTTAACAGACACTCCTTGTCTACTCCTTATATTCCTCCCCATCCTCTCCCTCTCCACTTTTATCTACATCCCAGACCCCACCCCTAGTACACTGCCCCCTTGCTATAAACCAATCCTACAGGCTCTTATGTTCCTCTACATGGAAATAGCATTCTTCTTCCATCATGCTTGGTACCATTTTCTACTCCTACCTTGTGCATCTCTCATGTCAGTGCTTAACTCCTATGCACTATTACAGCTACTAAAAATACAGTCACCACCCTCCTATTACTCTCCCCCAATCCCAGACTCATTCGGTTCCCAGCCATGGTATAAGAGTTTTAAACTTCACTATCTCATCATAACACCGCTACTCCTATCCACTGGTGATATTAATCCCAATCCTAGTCCTAAGCCCTCCGACACGTCTGAGCTAACAAACACTTACCCTGGCCCTTCCCCCTCAAATTTTCCTAAACTCCCCCCAAGGCCTCAGATTTCTCCACCTTAAATATACGTAGCCTCCTACCGAGAATCAACCTACTGTATTACAGCTGCTCGCTGTATCGCTTGCCCCTGACATTCTCATCCTCTCAGAAACATGGTTAAATAACAAAATATATGACTCTTATATCTCTATCCCTGGCTACACCATCTCCCGACATGACAGCTGCGGGGTAGGAGGAGTGGTGATGTGCATCTCCTCCTCAATCCAATTTACTGCTACCCTATTTACATTCCTCCCAATAGCCTTTGAGGCACTTGTCATAAGGTTATCCCTGCCCATCTTTGTTGCTGATGTCTACTGTCTTCCTGGTCTACCCACCTCCATTGCCACTGATCTCATCACCACCATTGTTTCACACACATCCTCAGATGAACTGTATATTATGGGGGATTTCAACCCAAATTGGCTGTCTTCCTCACTAAGAAAGGCACATAATGACCTAACTTCTCAAAACCTAACACAACTAATCCAAGAAACAACCCGGTTGAAACCCAAAACCCTTAATCACTCCCTGATTGTTTGGACCCTCACTTCACATCTGTACAGGGTCATCTAATCTGGCCTGCTTCCCAATGCCCTAAGTGATCACCATATAATTTATATGGTTCATAAAATTCACAGGCCTAAGTCCCCCCCACAGAGTGGTAGCAGCCATGTAGAGCACCACTGTATAGGCGCAGGGACTGTGGGCAATGCAGGAAGACTGGATGCCCAAAGAACGACAGTTAAAGAAGGAAGAACAGCAGTAAAACAGTGACTGCAGCCGCAGCCCTGTAAGGGTACTTCCCATGTGGCTACAGTCTAGACAGCGAACACCATCCAGCCGTGCTCATAGGAGGCATTCTCATCAACATCCTGCCCTGGAATGGCACCCACTGCAATGGCGCCCACAGGAAGGCAGACACAGGAATGGCTGTCACTGTGGTGGGCACAGTCCCCGACCTAGGCCCCCATTGCTCAGTAACCTCCTGCCACTCCCTGGACCGGTTTGCTGTGCACCACACATAACAACCCAGCTGCACCAGTGTTCAGTGCACCAACTATGCTGCCTCTCTGCCCTGTGTCAACAGGGGGTGTACCAGTGAACCATGCTGTGTGGCAGTACCAGGCACTGTGGATGCATTGCCCTCTAGGGCATGCTGCATGTCCGTGGCCTCTGGCCACTCGCTTATCAGATGCCACCCAGTGGCATGTGCCACACTCACGTTGGCCTTCCCCGTTGCCATTGTTCCATCACCTAGTTCCAATTCTGCCCTGCCGTGGCCACTGTGTTAATGTCATCTTTGTGTCCCTGGACTGCTGCCATTGCTTGCACCACCAGTCGCCCTACTCCCCCATCGCCCTTGTGGCACTTGCTGTGGTGCATTCGCTGTTTTGGGACTCACTTTGGAAGGATCGCTCTAATCGTATAAAACCCACAGAGTACTACTAATTCATTCTTCCAGATCTCTGGACCTTGCCCCTCTCCATCAAGGCCTAGATCTCACGGATTGGACCCCTATAGCCTCAGCAAACACAATTGATGAAGCGCTGGACTATTTTGACTATTTTGACGTTAATTTTCTCAACACCCGGAACCAACATGCCCTGGTTAAGTGCTCCACAGTTGGTGGAAATCACCTCCCATGCATTACCCCAGAATTGTTGGTCTGCCAATGGGCATGCAACCATGCATGGAAGAGTCATAAGGTTTCCAAGCTGCCTAGGGACTTTGAAGTATACCAGGCACTTCGAAACTCACTTACAAAAGCTATCTGTCAGGCCAAGGCTGAATACTTCAGATTCACCTTCCCAACAAATATAAACAACTGTTCAAAATTCTGGAAGGTCATCCATCCCTATTCTCCACCCCCCCCCCAAAAAACCTCCAGCACCACTCTTCAAAGTAATAACTCATTCATTTCTGACCATCCTACCATCGCCACAGAATTTAATTCCTATTTTGCGTTCCGTGCTTCTGCCCTTCTGTCTTCCCTCTCCCCTCTTTCCCCATCCCATCATCCACTACCAACACCCCTAGTGTACCCCACTACTTATGAGTTTTTCTTTCTCTCAAGTCTCCCCTGCTGACACCCTAGATGCTCTCCTTGCACTCAACTCATCAAAAGGTAGTTTGCCTGATCGACTCGACCCAAAGCTCCTTTACCTGTCTGCTTTTGCAAACTCCTCTTTTCTGTCTGATCTACTAAATCTTTCCTTCTCTTCTGCATCCGTTCCAGCTGCCTGGAAGCACACCATCGTCCTACCCTTACCTAAGGGTGGTGACCCCTCCTCACCTGGAACTATTGTCCTCTATCTCTCCTCCCTATTCTTGCTAAACTTCAAGATCATATTGTTCTCTCCCAGCTCTCCTATCTCTCAGACATCTGCTTCATCACATCTTTCCAATCTGGGTTTTGGAAAAATCACTCAACCACAACCTCCCTACTTAGGCTCACAGATTCATTTTTTTTTTGTTTTTTTTTGCAGCTGAGCACTCTATATATTAACAAGGCTCACAGATTCTATCCTTTCACGTGTGGACAGTGGCCTAATCACATCCCCTATTTTTGTCAATCTTGCCAAGTCCCTTGACATGATCTCCCACACCCTCCTTCTAAATAACCTCACTTCAGCTGGCCTACCTTGTACGTAGGACTCAATCAGTTAAAATTGCTGGTTCAATATCCCCCCCCACTCCAAATTAATATTGGTGTGCCACAGTGCTCAGTACTTTGCCCACTACTATTCTCCATTTTTCTAAACAACCTCCCAACAGTCTGCACCTCCTCCTCCATCCACATGTATGCTGATGACACTGTCCTGTTCACCTCCGGCCAGTCTCCCTCTGATGTAGCAGCCAGACTGCAGCATGACTTTGATAAGGTTCAGCTCTGACTAAGCTCTCATTAACTTTTTCTCAATGCGAAGAAAACAGTCTCCATGACCTTTGGCACTAGGCAGAGACTCTCTAGGCTTCCCTCCATGCCCTCCTTCCACAGCCTTGATGGGACTACCCTTGAGGATACCTTCTCTTTTAGATACCTTGGGGTTTGGCTCAACTAGCGCCTCAACTTTTCTGGACATGTGGACACCATCCTGATAAAGCTGTGCACCAAGCTTGGCACCTATGCAGGAACCGTAGTTGCCTACCTCTATTGGCTAGGCGTGAACTCGTCCAGAAGATGATTCTCCCTATGTTTGACTACTGTAATGTAGTCTATAGTGCTGCTCTCAAGTCTTCCTTAACCAGGTTGGACACCTTCTTCAACTCCTTCTGTCACTTTGCTCTGGACTTCCCTTCTCAAACTCTTCACTGCGACCTCTACCACTTTCCCTCACTTGGCAACAGACATCTCTCCCATACTGCTAAATTCATCTCTAAATTTTGGTTTGGGTCTCTTCCCTTCCAATCTGTCCTACTCACTATCCATCCCTCCACCCCTACTCCCTTAGATAAAATGATTCTGGCATTTTGGCAGTCCCTTATCATACTACCTCAGTAGGTCAGACGGCATTCCCAAAACTTTGGAACTCATTACCCCATCAAATAAGGCACTCATCTTCACTTTCATCCATCTCCTCATCCCTACACAACTTCTTCTCTCCAAATTGTACCTACTCCTAAGTCACCCTAACTCTTCCTTACTATTGTAACCAAGATGCTATATTACCCAGCTATGATAACACTGCCTGTCTGTCTTCTCCTCTACAACTTGTCTTACTCTTCCCCTAGTTGTAACAATTGTTACCTTTGCACTTCACGGCATTTACTTAACATTATTGTTTATAATGTGTTGCACGACGTCTCAACAGTATTATGTTAATTTTTCTTCTACCCCCGGTTTTTTTTATTTTAAGTTGTTGAAGCAAGCACTTAATATGTACTCCTAATTATTCGTTGTTTGTTACATGTTATAAGCACGTCTTATGATTCTTACATGTTGTATAATTCCATTTTTTATGCATTAATATATCTTTTTCCTTGGTAAATGTGCTATATGATTGTTACCCCCTTACCCGCTCCCCCAGGGTGCTCCAGGAGTTGAGCAACTTGTTTGTTCAGTGTGTCTTTCCTGGTGAAACTTTTCAATAAATAAATAAATAAATAGATTAATTTGGCATGGCCTTCCTACTGTGAATTCATGCTGCCTTGGATCCTGGGCTGGATTGGATTCAAAGTGTTTTGCAATCCTTTCCTTAAGCAGTGCCTCTATCATCTTACACACTACTGAGGTGAGGTTGACTGGCCTGTAGTTTCTTGATTCTTCCCTGCTACCATTTTTGTGAAGAGGGACTATATGTGCTCTCCTCCAGTCCTCTGGAACCACTCCTGTGTTGAGTGGCTCATTGAACATGACCGCCAATGGTGCAGCTTGTGCCCTCTATAGTTCCTTTAAAATCCTGGGATGTATGCCATCTAGTCCCATTGTTTTGTCTACCTTCAGTTTTGTGAGCTCCTCCAGGACTCTGTCTTCTGTAAATGGACTGGTATTCACCTCCCTCCCCCACTGTATCTGATGCCCAGCTATGGTACCTGTCCCACCCCTTCTTCTGTGAATACAGAACTGAAGCATTTATTCAGTATTTCTGCTTTCTCCAGGTCTTCCTCCCACCCCTGGACTTCCTTCTTTCACTGATGTACCTATATAATGACTTGTACCCTTTCTTTACTCTCCGTGCTAATCTTTCCTCTGTTTGCACCTTTGCACTCCTAACAGCTGTCCCTGCTTCCTTCAGACAGTTTAACTATACCACCCTGTCATCTTCCTTTTGTGTCTCAATATATTTTGTGAAACCCAACCTTTTGTCCCTTATTTTCTGTTACCTCTTTTGAGAACCAAAGTGGTTTCCCCCTTCTCTTGCCTTTGTTTCTCAGTCTAATGCGCTGGTTTGTCACCTCCACTATGGCTCCTTTTAGGTGTTCCCACTGCTCCTCCACCCCCCACCCCCTCCTGCCACCCTCCTCACCAGGACTTCTTTGATACAATTTCCTGTGAAAAGGGTGACTGAAATTGAGTGACTCGGATATGAGCAACTCAGTTTTAGTGCCCTGTATGTGAGCTACCCTGAAAGGGTAGTAAGGGGAGAACAGCATGGCAAATGGAAGAACATCGGGAGACAGAAGAGGAGGGATGATAGAGAAGGTATGTGGGCGGTAGAGTGGTGTGAGACTGCCGAGCTAGCCATGCAATGTAGTAGTAGTAGTAGTAAAAAATATTTTATTCATAATTCATATGAATAAGGATCAACTCGATTGAGTAAAACTCATTTTCAATGAGATCCACAGTGTAAATAGGCATATCAAGATATTAAAATACATACATTAAAATAATATACACATTATAATCAGTCTATTGAACAATGTCAAAAACATAACATGAGGAACCCTAACTTATTTACGTTCACAAATAGCTAAGCAATACAATAAATATTATAAGCCCCAAGATTTAAGATTCTTGTTCTTTTTAGTGCTGTTTTCTTTCCTTTCTGTGTCTCCTGTGCTATTTTAAAGACACGGTACATAACATATTCTTGTGTTTTGTAACTCCTTTCTTATCCAGAATTTCAAATCAAACTGAGGGTTGTTTACAAGATCAATTCTCAGGTGTGCTGGGATTTTGTTCCACAAATATAGTACCCTGAACAAGACAGACTGTCACCCTATTTTCAGATTATATCTAGGTAATACTAAGTCTGGGGCACAAAATGATCTAAGAATATCAAGCTTCTTCCTATATTTCAAATTTTCTGTAATATATACTGGGATTCTACCCCAGAGACCCTTGTGAATAAAGATCAATAGGTGCTCATGGCTTCTTTCATTCAAATATTGCCAGTCCAATTGGTTGTATAAATTACACTTATGGGTTAAAAGGGGGGCTCCTAGTATGTATCTGGCAAAATTACCATGACAGGCTTTTAATTTCCTAAGATATTCCTTGTTCCCCCCATGAAAGAGGATATCTCCATAATCGAACATGGGAATGATCATGGAATTTACTGCTCTTTTCCTTGCTTCTAAATTCACTAGTGGTCTGACTCAATATAAAGCTCCCAATTTTTTGCCCAGGTTCTTAATCAAGTTTCCAATATGAATATTACAGCTCAAATTTTCATTGACCAATAGGCCTAGATACTTATAATTTTGCACCTGTTGGATCAGTGATCCCCCCAGAGTAACCAAAGGGCCAAGCCCACCCATTTACATGACGTTGTATGAAACACCATGGACTGTGTCTTTTTATTATTCAGTGCTAACTTACTGTGTTGGAAAAAGACCTGTAGTTCATTAAATGCATTTTGAAGTTTCATCTGCATGCCTTACAATGTAAGATCCAAGGTGTAAATAACAGTATTATCTGCATACAGATGACATGAAACCAATGAATCAGAAAAACTCAGCCCATTCACTTGTATATTAAATAGGAGTGGGTCCAAGATGGACCCCTGGGGGACCCCAGATCCAACAAGCAGGAAACCAGATGTCCACTCACCAAAGGAGACCATCTGAGATCTCCCTATGAGGTATGATGCTAACCATTCCTGTGCAGTACCTACAAACCCCAAAGATGTCATCCTGGACAGGAGGACACTGTAATCCAAGGAATCAAATGCCTTAGATAGATCTATAAATAAGGCACTCACCTGTGTCCTCCTGTACAGGGCCACCTGAATGTCACCAGTTCCTTTAACCAGGGCCGACATTGTATTGTGACATTTATGAAAGCCTGAGTGCATATTGTTAATTAGACCCTTGGAATCCAAGTAGTCCCTAAATTGGGCTGCCACCAATTTTTCAAAAATCTTGAATGTCTGGGACAAAAGAGAAATAGTGTGATAATTATTCATCACAGACTTATCCCCCACTTAAAAATTGGAATTACCTTTGATTTTTTTCCATGCCATGGGAAACTCTCCTAGGCTCAGGCAAAGATTGAGCATATAAGTTAAAGAATGGGCTATAATCAGTGTTGCACATTTTTGCATTTTAGTGGGTATGCCATCTAATCCAATGGCCTTTGATATATTCATATTGGAAAGTTCCTTAATAACTGACTCAACTGTTATTAATGAAAATGAAAAAGTTTCTATGTGCCCTTGTCATACATCCCGATCAGCCTTAGAGGCAACAGGTGGTCTTATGTTGTCTGATAACCCCATTTTGCTAAAATAGTCATTAAACTAGTCAGCAACCAGTTGTGATTCTGGTCTCAACTGTCCATCAATACATACAGGGCTGGGAAAATTATTACCAAAACTTTTCAACAAGGTATTAATGGTTTTCCAGAAGTCCTTTGGACAATGGGTGCAATTTTTGTCCAACAAGTAAGAATGATGTCTTTGTTTAGTTTGTCTTACTTCTTTTACATAGGAATTTTGGGTTCTTTTATAATTTTCCAAGTCCTGCCTAAGCCCACTTTTTTTGCCTTACACCATACCTTGACTCTGAGAATTTTATGTGATGTGGTGGTGGTGAGTATGGCTGGCTACAGTGGGGAGGGTGCAGGGTTCAGGGCTGGGGAAGGGTACAGTTTTTTGTATTTTACGTGTAGGAGTAACTTTTTTTTCTTTTAACAAGTTTCTTCCCTCCCGACAAGCACCCCTGAGTTGAGAATCCATAGTAATAAGGTGAAGGACAGCACCCCTGCATAAATACATTTGTTTTTGCTGGTGTTGCCTTGCTTGGAGTGTACATCACCATTTTGTTTTTTTGGCAATATACATTCGCTGTAATGACGATTGCTATTTGGTGATCCCCGTTATGACATGAAACCCTTTGATACATATCCCCATCCTAGCAAAGTCCACCCTCCTGAAATCCAAGACACTCACCTTTGTGTGGCTTGACTGTGATTCTGCACCCATGTTAAACCAAGCTGTTTTGAGGTCGCTGGACCCCAGGTGACCTTCCACCCAGATATCTGTGATTCAGTCTCCATTGGTCAGTACTAGGTCAAGAATCACCATGTCTCTTGTGGGTTCTAGCACTAACTGCCTGAGGCCTGCTCCCAGCATGGAGCCAAAATGTCTCGACTCATAGCTGAGGCAGTTGCTGGGATAGTCCAATTCACGTCAGGCATATTAAAATCCCCCAGCAGCAACACCTCCCCTTTTGTTGCCATCTCATGTATTTCATCCACTAGCCCCATATCCACTTCCTCCCCCTGAGGTGGAGGCCTGTAGATCACCCCTGTGCAAATTGCTGTGCCATTGACTGTCTCAAGGGTGACCCACAGCGCCTCAGCCTCCCCCTGTCTACCCTGTATCGCAGTTGCTTTTATACCTACTCTGATGTATAGGGCCATCCTCCCTTCTTTACCCACCCCATCCCTCCTGAATAGAGCATAATCTGGTACACTTACCTCCCAGTCATGATTTGTGGTGTACCACATCTCAATTACTACCACTATATCCAGGTCAACTTCTACCATCTAGGCCGCCAGGTCTGGGATTTTATTTCCCAGGCTGTGGGCATTTGTGATCATGGCCTTCCATGTTTTACTGACTTCCCCCATCTATTCCCACTTATACCTCCTTGTTCCTTCCCTCCACCCCTGGTTCCTTCCTTTTTCTGCCTCCCTTCCCCTGCAAAACCCTTTATGACTGGTTCAGGTGTACCTGTCAACATGTTACCCTCTTGATCCTTCTTTTTGGTTGCTGTAAATTGTGGAGTGGGCTGCTTGAGTCTTTCTGCACCCATCACCCCCCCCCCCGGTTAGTTTAAACGTTTGTCCAGAAAGCATTTAAATCATTCATTGAGGACTGCTGTTCCCTTCCTGGATATATGTAGGCCATTACCTTTGTATAGGCCCACAACATTCCAGGTGGTTCCTCAGTCCCCAATGAAGCCATAACCCTTTTCCCTGCACCAGCCCTCCAACCTAGTGTTGAAGCCTCTGATGTGGAGATTCCTTGCCCCCCGCCATGTGCCAGCAGCACATCTGAAAACATTATGGAACTTGCTACCTTCCCAAGCAGGGGTGTAGCCAGGCAATATACAAATGTACACCAGGACTGTGTTTGTTGCCTCATTTGGCATAATAAATACAACTTTTGTATCCATGACAATGGTTGCTGCCATGCATGGGTAAATACAAATGTCATGCATTGCTCCCTAAGACACCCACATACTGTACCAACCCAGAGCCTGTAAAGTTGTATTGTCCTTGTGATGCAAAGACAGTATTAGTGACCAATCCTTCTAGTTTTGACTCCTATGAATAAAATTACAGAAAGGGTCAGAATTTTATTTGTTAGTGTTCATGGAAAAAGGAAGCAGTTCAGAGCCTATTTGCTACCCCCCTTAAAGAGAATTGCATACCATGGAGTACTTGGAGTATGCCTGCCTACACCCATGTTCCCAAGGCACCCTCCTAACTCCCTGAAGTCCTCCTGCACCTATTATTTGCTTGTTTCGTCCTTGGCTAGGTCATTTGCCCCCAGGTGGACAATTATCTCTAGCACCCTTCTTCTTGCTACTGCATTAGCAATATTCTGGATCTGCTCTGCCTCCCTCTAAGCTGTGCCTCCTCAAAGGCACTTAACTGCCCTCTCCAACCCACTACCTGTACCCAAATCCATTCTCCAGACAACTGAGTCCCCCACTAGGAGTAACTCCCTCTTCTTTTGGGGTCCTCTTCCTCCAGCCTTTGGGTCTCACTCCTGGAGGACCTGCACATCCTCCCTGGTCTCAACCTTGAGTTCCCTCACAGGATTCTCCTGCTTCTCCAGCACAGTATCATAGGAGTTCCTAAGTTGGACCAGATGGGGGATATGCCTCTGACCCCTGTCCCTCAACCTCCCTGAGCCCATCATAGTCCATCCAGCCCCCTGCCTGGGCAACCATTGCAGTGGTGACTGGGGACATGGTGGCCTCTGGGAGGGAGTGAAGGTCCTGAGTAGTCCTGCCAGCTCAGCCTGGCCACCACTGCCCTAAGCCCAGAGAGGTGCCTGCATATGGGGCAGCACTGCAGTACCCAGAAAATTCTCCTGAAGACCACTGCACTGCACCCACTGCACTGCTCCACTGCCTGGATCTTCCCCTTCTGCTCTATGCCTCCTTCTACTTTGCTATCTAAACCCTCCTTCTGCTATAGTCAATCCCTTCTTGATTGCTTTTACCCTGTGTCCTGTGTTGAGCTTGTTTTCCCTTCTCTCTCTCTCTTTTCTACTTCGCCCCTCCCCCTCTTTCTGTCTTCTTCATAAGTACTTGACTAATGAAAGGTATGGGTGAGGGTAGTGGTGAGGGCAGTGGGTGCACCTTATACATTTTACATTTTATAATTAAGCTTCCTTGAAAGAAATATCACAGACTGGGCCATATCCCACAATTCCCTGCTCATGCAGAACAGGGATCCAGCAGTGGCCTGCCATGGGCTTTGTGAGCCCACTGTCATTCTGGCCCTTGCCTCTAGGCTTCCCCTCTGTCTGCAAGGAGACAGCTTCAGATTGTGAATGTTACCCACAATCCCTCACTCCCTCACTCATTGAGCAGGATGGGGTGGAATTGCATGTGACTTACACATACAGTAAATGCTCCCACTGTGAACAGAGACCATTATGAGTGATTTGTTCTTGATGACATTAAATGCACTGTAGTTGTCTCCAATAAAAATAATACTTTATCAACGCATTCAAGAATAAAGTTTACCTGGCCTTGAACCTTCCTTTTTAAGCAATGCTGTAAAAGAAATGGTCACAGTGCAGCTGTAGTGACACTTTGATCAGTTTAACAATGCTAATATTTTTCCTTCTGGTTTTAGGGAATTTCACTGCATAGAAACTGCTCTGATGATGGTAATGAGTGATCTTCTTATGTTATTGGATAAAGACCAGGGGCTCAATTCTTAAACACTGGCACAATCCTCATCAATAGCAGCTTGCGCTGATCTCCAGTGAGCCAGGGACCCTGCACCTGATTCACTATGGGGTAGAGTCCTGGTACCAAAGCCCTGTAGCTTGCATCAAAGCAGGCCATGCAGCAAAAACCATGAGGTTTGCCACAAGCTGAGGGGTGGTCGGATCGCATCTGCTCCCAGGAAAAGAGACCAACTGGAAGGCTGCCAGGGTCATTGGAGACAGGGCAGTGCATGGGGAGGGCAGGTGGAACTCAGTTGGGTGATGGAAGGGGTGGCACCAGTAACTCAATGGGGCATCAGCAGGGCCACTACCATGCCAGTGTGTTGGGGTGCCCACATGCTGACATCATGGGGAGGGTTGCTGCTGGCACAGCACCACAAAGGGCTCTGCAGTCTTTCCATTATGTTGTGTGAGTTTACTGGGTCAGTGCACTGGCCATATACAGTGCCAGTGCACATACCATACTGTTGTGGGAGTGGTAGCACATGTTCCCTTCCATCCAGAGAGGGCTTTGGGGTTGTGCAAGAATTGTTAGACCAGCCTTGGCTAGTCTAACAGTATTTGGAAGTGTGCTTTCTGGGCTGGGCTACAGAATCCCAATGTTGTGGATATGGCAGCTTGCATCTGCTGAAAGCTCCCTAGCACCCTGTCACACCCAGTAGCTTGGCACAGACCTGGTGCAGGGCTCATCTGGTGCACTGGGTTCTGGTTTGGGGCAGAGGCCTTAGACAGTCATGAAATCTGCAAGTTTTGATGCAAGGTTTCCCCTCTGCTACTGCTGTGTGATACAGGCACCTTGGTCAGATTCAGGCTTTTGAGAAGTGAGCCCCAGACATCCATGCTTATTTTATTAAAGCCAACAGCAGGACTTGGCATGATGGCCCATCCAGTGCTGTTGGAGCATTTGAGGGACTGTGGAAGTATGTCTGGTTGGCTGTGGTAGATTAAAGTTGTACCTCCAGGATAGATCCCTGTCAGTGATGTTCAGACCCTTTTCCTACTTTGTGGGCTGGGATAGATCATGGCCATTGAGGAGATCATTATGAAATACAAACAAGGTTATACACTTCTATAAAGCTGCCACTTATCCCTCCTTTTCCTTGCTTACCAATTCCAAGACAGTACCCATACTTAGGGTTGTCAAGGGAATAGCAAGAGCTCTGGGTACCTAACAAGTTGTATAGTAAGTAGGCCAGGGTGTGGAAATGCATTAAGATGAATGGGAAAAGGGGATTAAAACAGAGTAGGAAAGAGTAAATGAATGGCTATGTGCTGGCACAGGAAGGGGAACACTAATCTAACAATAAAAAAGTTAAGACAGGAGGAGGAGGAAGGGATATAAAAAGGTGGAGGCAGTTCCAGAGGTGGAAAGGCAAGAGAAAAAATCCAACTGCTTAGCAGATGTTTTTATTTATTTATTTAAAATGTGATAACCAGGAAAGGCATACTGAGCCAAGCCTCAATTCCAGGTGCAACCCAGGGGAGAGATCAGGGAGGAGGATAATATTTGCATGCAAACAACAACAATAGGTAGGTCAAAACACGAGTATAGTAACAATAATTTGTATGTAAAACAAAATTTGAGAAACAAGGAGATTACAATAATGTCAAAAACTGGCATTCAAGGAGAGCAGCAAGAATGGAAGAACACCATGTATAGTGGAGACTAGGGCTAAAAATATGTAAGAAATGTTAAATGCTTTTGGAAAACAAGTTTTGCAGTGGGGGATAGAGAAAGAGCAGACATCAGTTCAGTGGAGGGGAAGGTGGGGTTAAGGGGAATGAAGAGATGGCAGGGAAAGTAGCAGAACCAGTACTTGGTGAAGAGAGTGGAGCAGGGAGAAAGGTGCCAGCACTCAAGAGGTGGGAGAGCAAGCAGCTGGATAGGGGAACAGTAGTGGGTGTACAGATGAAGTTTAAATGAAAGAAGGAGTGAATGGGGAGAATAGCTGAGGTTTAAATGAAAGGAGTGAAAAGGGGGTCCAGTCTAGCAAAGATGGATTAAGTGGAAACGTAGCACACCATATCTGCATATTGTGATAAAACACTGGCAGGATCATCTTGAGGATACTGTCATTGTTTCACAGGAGTGGAAGGCAGGACTGGCTGCAGTGCAGAGCAGTGAGCTTGGGATTGAGGTTTTAGTGCATAGCATCAAACTGGGAAGAGCAAGTTAGATGCACATCTTACCACATGCAGGGGTAGTTGAAGTGTAGCACTTTTCAAGGGGGAATCATCAAGGGACTTGAAGATAGAGGTAGGAAACCCAGTGAGCCATTGCTTAGTTCCAAAGGTCATTGAGACAGGCATGAAAGCAGCAGCATTCGTAAGTCAGCAAAACATGTCATCATATAGTCTTTTAGCAAAAATAGATTTCTGATATCTTTAGATTCATTCTTAGTGCATTTGAATTTTTTTAGATATTTTAAAGACACTTTTATAGTTAAAATTGTAATTAATGACTCAATTCATTAAAGATAACTGCCACGTATATTTAAAAAAAATATTTTCCATTGAAGTTACCCGCGGAATGTACATACTAGATTTAATCTTTGGATATATTTGGATAGTGCTGCCACATGTTTCTGATAATAAACAGCACAACACTGTCTTGAGACATTTAATATTTTCATGGTGGGCATGGTAAACTTTGAAAAACATCAAAATTGCATATCTCAGTTCAGAATAGAAAGAAAACAAAAATAAATATGGGTGTATTTATGTTTTTGTCTCACCAGAGAAATACTACTGTTGAAAGAACTACACGGTAACTAACAAACATTGCTGCTGTAGGGGACAGCTTGTTTGAGCAGAGCCAATTACCCAGTTTACACTAACGTCTTTGCAGTGCATCAACTCATGCACTCTGGTTGATGTGCTGCAAAGCCTGCTCTGTGCACACTCACTGCAATACTCCAAGTGTGCTCCCGCTCCAGTTTCTGATCTGACTGAAAAGTTGGAACACGTACTGGATAGAGCGCATTGCCCTGCAGTGTGAATGGCTGATGCACTTGATCCGCTGCGATTCCCTATCTCCTGGCTGGAGATGTAATTTTCCTGAACCTTGTCCGCAAGTCCACAAACATTTTTCCCTGTGCTACCTCTGGCACATCAGGGTTGGGAGTGTAAACAGTTAATTGCAGGCTCCAGGCACAGCACAGCATGAAGGCAGCGTAGTGGTAAGCAAATTGCTGCTGCTGTGTAAACAGGGCTAATATTCGGCATTGTTAAAGTCTTGCTGGAGTAAGGTTTCAAGCTCAAGGCCTGGATACCGGAGGCAAAAAGTATTGTTTTGTTCATATACATGTGAATGTGTGAAGGGACATGGACTGTAGTAAGTTAATTGAGTAAGACAGATAAGTATGGCAAGTGATTTCTGGACATGCAATATTTAAAATTTCAGTGATAAAAGAATTCCAGCTATAATAGTTACTATAGGTTTCTTATCAATATCCAGATACACAAATAAGGTGATTTGATGCCTTTTATTGGACCAACATAGACTATAGAAAAACCTTAAGTTTTCAAACTCAGAGTTCTTCGGAAGAAGAAGAAATGGCAGATTGTTTAGAAAACTCACTTTTAAAAGCCCAGAGGAAAAAAACATGTTATACATGAGTGTGACAGATTAGCAATTAGTTAAGAAATACAACCAGAGATAAGCAGGCATCCCTCAGACTATAGCAGAGAGTAAGTCAACTGTCACAGAATGGAATGTTATGTAGTAAATAGTCTGATGTTACAAGTCTCACTGAAGATAAGTTAAAGAAAGTGTGTGTGTGTGTGCGCGTGCATGCTATAGCATATTAATTAAAAATATGTAAACACATCTGTGGATATTTGGTGTGTGTGTGTGTATGCATGCTAAACCATATTAATTAAAAATATGTAAAACACACATCTGTACACATTTGGAGAATCTGCGTGCGAGTGTGAGTGCGTGTGTGTGTATTCTAAAAATTTAGAACAGCAGTTTTTCATGTGTAAAAGTAAGTCTAAGAGATTACCCCCACACACACATATACACAAGCACACACCCTTTTTAGTTAAAATCAACCTTATAAACCTAGGAAGCATAATGAGAAACTGTATGTGCCTGTCTGTTGAGCAATTAATGAAATTGCAGACATGCTGCACTAGTAGAAAATGAGCCTACACAAGATTGTTCACACATATTTTCAATGCTGGCACTATGTAAACATGTTTCTGTCTGTAACTATGTGTTCATTTGTCAATATTGTTTATGAATATTTAAACTCACACTGTTTAAATATGTTCAGTGTGCAACTGGTGTTCATTAATCAATATTGTTTGTGAACATTTAAACTGTAACCTGAAACAGGGCCACCATGTAAATAGGGCTCTGTTGCCCTAATGATGTCAATGTAGTCATATATGCGTGTATGAAACTAAAATCTTTTACTACTAAATAGCAGTTCTGCATATGTGAAACAAAAGTCCAGGGAACCACCATCCACCAGTTAGAAACAAACCTATGAATCCACATTTAGATAGATAAATAGAGCTGTTTTATATTTAAGCATGTTAAAACCATGTAAAACAAAAAACTGTCCATGTGTTGTACCTGAAACCTGGGCAAAAAACCAAACAAAAACAGGAGCACTTTAAATATTGTAGTGGGACATGAAACGGATGCCTACATTCATGCCATCCTGCACCATATTCAAAAGGAAAATCTGTTTCACCTCCCATACTCACCTCTGTTGTGTATTTTTGAAATGGCCTTTCAGAACCAGGAATGATAAGTCAGAGATGGAGTGATCGGACTGCGAGAAATGTTGTCCAACAGGCTTTTAAGACTTCTTTGTTTTAATATCATATCTGGTGAGTTCATACAGGTTTGATGAGGTTGTCCAGTCTTACCCACATTACCTGTTTATGGACACTTCTTGCATTGAATGTAATAAACATAATTCTGAGATGCATATGTATAATTCCCCTGTATGCTGAATTGTCTGTTTTGGGGGGTGCTGACAAAATGTGGAGTGGAAATGTGCCCACATGCCTTACATCCAGAACAACTGCAGGGTCTTGTGTCACCTAGTGTCCTGTTGTTCATGTCAGGTATAAGTTTGCTCCTGACAATCAGGTTAGATAGATTAAGTGGTTGTTTGTAAGACAGTAGAGGTGGTTCTTGGAAGATACATTTCAAGGTGTCATCCTCACTAAATATTGATTGGAGGTCCTTAATAATTACACATAGTGGCACCAGATCTGGGTTGTATGTGATGACCAAGGGTATTCTGGTGGTGGTAGTCTTTTCTTTGTTATGAAATAGTTGTTCTCCTGGTACCTGTGTAGCGGTGGAGTGTAATCTGTCACACTGACTCTAAAGAACATCACCATACTATGCTATGTGACCATGAATTACACTATCAGGACACAGTAGTGCTTGTCCATGTAGCTGTCACTCACAGTTCACACGGATAAGCCTGACAGTGAAACATATAGTGTTCTCAAGCAGCAGTGGCCTGCACATTACTGCAACTGTTGTAATAGTTGGTGTTGTTTTCTACTCTCAATACATAATTGAGTACCAACAAAAATACTTCATTTCTATGAGTGTACAATTATTTTTAAAGTAGCCATGTCTCGAGTCACCAATTTTTCTGGTATTTCAAGTTATAACTATTTAACACAAAGCCTGGACTGCTGCTAATAGAATATTTTATATCCAGAACTAGCGTCACCATCAGACATTCATTCATGCCCACGTTTACATTTTTTCACCTCTGTATCTGGGGAAAAAAGTTTCCCTTTCCACTTATCGGAGGACCATTTTATCTACTTCAGGTTTAGTCACTTTGCCTTCACAAAAAAAGAAGAGGGGAAACTCATTGTCACTAAGTTGTAAGCACTGAACATTTAGGCAGAGTTTTAGTGTACTGCAAAATGGTGTTGTATACAATCAATAAGTAGATTAATGGGTTGTAATTAATTCTAGCATCAAAACCACTATCACACTGACAAACAGCATCAGCACACAGAAATCAGTACTGTTGATGCATGAACATTTTCTCGTTTTCTGGAATTGTAGTTCAATTTATTTGGATGGAAGATAGATAGATAGATAGATAGATAGATAGATAGATAGATAGATAGATAGATAGATAGATAGATAGATAGATAGATAGATAGATAGATAGATAGATAGCAAAAAGTGACCCTTGTTTGCCATCACACTTATAATTCCTAACTAACTGAGTGAACAACTTGTTATACAGAGCACTACACAAAAGCAAATCATGTCAGGACTGTCATCTAGTGAGTGTTCCATGGTAATTGTCAGGCACACACACACTAACCACACCCCCAGTAGAAGATGTGTTTTGTGATTGGCTGACAAACACAGCACCATAAAGCACATAACTGTGTATGTCTACAGACTGGCCAGACTCACCATTACCACAATGCTGATCTTGATCAAGGTCCATGAGCTAATCAGGAGAAAAAAGGATAGCAACTGTAAATCTGCCTTCATTTTGGTAATACAAGTCAAATAACATTTCTAGAGGTCACTGATATGACTGTCCAGATAAACAATTATTCTACTACAATGCACTGCTGTTGAAATATGGGGGTGTCCTAATATGGCCAGCTGTTTATAGATTTATTTAAAATTTGGTGACCGGGATACATATGAAACTCATTTCAAGGTGTGACGTAACAGAGGGGTTACAAGAGAAAGTGAAAAAGTGTTTCTAAAACAAACAACTAGAGCACATATATGAATGAATAATTAATAAATAAATAACTAGTGAAATAAAGTTATAAGAAATATACTACAGCAATAAACCAATACAAAAGTGTACAAAATACACCTGATACAGAGGTACTGTAACAAAGCTGAGACTATAGAGAGTGAGCAGTCAACAGTAAAAAACAAAATACTGAGCATGGCATGTAAGAAGCAGCTGCACACATATCCAGTAAATAATAAGTTATTGGACACCACAGATCACTTACATGCAGAAGAATTTCTAAATGCAAGTTTAGTAATATTGCAACAAATTACAAATACACAAGAACGGTAAAAATAAGATTGACAGTCAGCTCTGGCACAGTTGCATAGAAATGATTCATCAGGTAAATACAGTTATACTCAAGGAGAGACAGTGATTTACAGTTGATATTTTAAGTTCTCCACGGCTGGGGGGGGACTTCCTTTTAAATCAGGTACAGTAGGGATCATCATATGAGCCCATGAACAGAGGGGTGGCAAGAGGATACACTTACAAGTCCTTGAAGGTAGAGAACAGGTGTTCAAGTGGATATCGTGGCCTGCAGACCCTGCAGACTCTCCCTGTAAGGCACCCCTAGAAGACACTCCCCATGATGTGTGTCCCTCATGCTATGGAAGTACTCATACAGGTGCCACTAGGAATTTAAGCCCTAATAGAAGTGAGCAAAGCCCTGCCTCAAGCCATGTTCTGTGCCCCAACTGGGCATTCTCTGATTGGGCTGTTGTGGGCATCCCCTGCTGCTTATGCTGGGACTGCATGGTTCTCCATTCTTCATCAGGTGAGATGGGAACCTGGCAGAAGCTTAAGGACTCCTCTTATGATTGCCCACACCATCTGCTGGAAGCAGAAATGCTGGTACTAGAGGCAAGAGAAGTTAAAGCCCCAGAACAAAGTTCTGCCTCCAGTCATGTCCTGTGCTCTAATTTGGCACTATCTCACTGGGCTGCTGTGTGTGGTTACTGCTGTTACTTTTGATACTATGTGGTCTTTCTTTTCATCTTTGGTGCTGAGTGGGAGGCAACAGTTGCTCATAGACTCCTCTCATGATTAGCAGCTCTAGATGTAGGAAGCTGGACTGTGGGCATTATTAAGCAAGGGTCATTAAAGTCATCAAAGTATTTCCTCCAGTCACATCCCATTCTGATTGGGTTCTCTGTCATTGGGATGGTGTTTGGTAGCTCCTGCCACTTATGCTGGGACTGAATGGTCTTTCTTCTTTCTACTCCAGAGAGGAGGAGGAGAAGATTCTGGTGGTGGCTCAAGGATCCCTCTTATATTGGTTACTCTCTTACTGGGCTGCTGTGGGCAGCTTCTGCCACTAATGCTGGACCCACACAGTCATTCTTTCTTCTCCATGGAATGGGATGATGGGTTAGCTTAGCAGCAACTCAGTGACCCCTCTATCAATCTTCAGTTCCAGCTGTAAGAAGTTTTTGTTACAGTCTTACAGATTAATAAGCCTCTGTGTCATGCACTGTCACTGTGGCCATAGAGCCAGTCCCCAAATAATTAAGATACAATCCAGGACAAAAAAATGAAAGTAATAAGGATAAGATTACCATGGCCAGTGATAGCAGTAACTGGAAATTTCTAGACTGGATCGACTTTATTATTCTAAAATCGATAACTTCTTAAATTCTCTGCTTATGTTTCAGTAGGATTTATTTATTATGCAGTAACTATAGCAATATGTAGAACAAGTCCTAGCAAAAATGTGATACTGAGTTTTTAGATTATACAGGTCACAAACAAATTGGTCATGAAATGCCTCATGCAAGTAGTAGCTGATTTCCTTAATTCTGATAGGAACCATGTTCATGACTCACTTGTTGGTTAATTAATTTATTGGAATTGAGCTTTTCTAAAATGCCCCAAGGCCTAGAATTATAATGCCACTTAGGAATTTCTACCAGTTCTTGAAATGTCATATCAGCAGTTTTTTCAGAGACAAGTAAGTTTATAAGGAGTGTTAAAGGTGATAGGAAACCATTTTTTTTTCTTCCATAAAGGTTTTTATGCCACCATATCCTAGGGTTGGCTAATCAACCTTGTCATCACTTTGTACACCTCTAGATGACCTCGTGTTTTTCCTTTGATGCCTATCCAATATTCCGACATATTTTAATCGTTTTGTTAAATGAATAATCTTGAGCCAAGGGGCACTGAGGGTTGAGGTGCTGGACACCACACCTGATACCATGCTGGCAACCTGGGTTCGGGAATGAGTATGGATCACCAAGGGGGTGGCTGGGGAGGGAGAGGATTGAGCATCAGGAGGACTGCTGAAAGCAGAAATGCAGGTACTAGAGGCAAGACAAATTAAAGCCCCACAAAAAAGTTCTGCCTCCAATCATGCCCTGTGCTCTAATTGGTCACTTTCTCACTGGGCTGCTGTTGGTGGTTACTGCTGTTAATTTTGAGACTGTGTGGTCCTCCTTTCTTCCTTGGTGCTGAGTGGGAGGCAGCAGTTTCTCAAAGACTCCTCATGATTAGCAGCTCTAGATGTAAAAAGCTGGACTGTGGGCATTGCTAAGCAAGGGTCATTAAAACCCTACATCAAAGTATTTCTTCCAGTCACATCCCATTCTGATTGGGCTCTCTGTCATTAGAATGGTGTTTGGTAGCTCTTGCCACTTATGCTGAGACTGAATGGTCTTTCTTATTTCTTTTCCGGGGAGGAGGAGGAGATTCTGATTGGGGTTCAAGGATCCCTTTTATGTTGGTCACTCTCTTACTGAGCTGCTGTGGGCAGCTTCTGCCACTAATGCTGGACCCACACAGTCCTTCTTTCTTCTCCATGGAATGTGATGATAGGGTAGCTCAGCAACACCTCAGTGACCCCTATCTCAATCTTCAGTTCCAGCTGTAAGAAGTTTTGGTTACAGTCTTACAGATTAATAAGCCTCTGTGTCATGCACTGACACTGTGGCCATAGAGCCAGTCTCCAAATAATTAAGATGCAATCCAGGACAAAAAATTAAAAGTAATAAGGATAAGATTACCATGGCCAGTGATAGCAGTAACTGGAAATTTCTAGACTGGATCGACTTTATTGTTCTGAAATCAATAATAACTTCTTAAATTCTCTGCTTGTGTTTCAGAAGGATGTATTTATTATGCAGTAACTATAGCAATATGTAGAACAAGTCCTAGCAAAAACGTGATACTGAGTTCTTAGATTATACAGGTCACAAACAAATTGGTCATGAAATGCCTCATGCAAGTAATAGCTGATTTCCTTAATTCTGCTAGGAACCATGTTCATGACTCACCTGTTGGTTAATTAGTTTATTGGACTCAGGCTTTTCTGAAGTGCCCCAAGGCCTAGAAGTATAATGCTACTTAGGAATTTCTACCAGTTCTTGAAATGTCCTATCAGTAGACTTTTCAGAGACAAGTAATTTTCTAAGGTGTGTTAAAGGTGATAGGAAACCATTTTTTCTTCCATAAAGGTTTTTATGCCACCATATCCTAGGGTTGGTTAATCTACCTTGTCACCACTTTGTACACCTCTAGATGACCTTGTGTTTTTCCTTTGATGCCTATCCAATATTCCGACATATTTTAATCTTTTTGTGAAATGAATAATCTTGAGCCAAGTGGCACTGAGGGTTGAGGCGCTGGACACCACACCTCGTGCCATGCTGGCAACCTGGGTTCAGGAATGAGCATGGATCACCAAGGGGTCAGCCGGGGAGGGAGAGGATCGAGCACCTGGAGGACTGCTCCTCTCCTAGGGTCTGTGGGTTGTCACTCCCACTGAGCAACTACCACCAGGTGGAGGCCTGAAAGGTAATGCAGGACTGAGGGTGACACAAAAGGAGGGTGTTGCAGGAATGCAGCCATGTATGCACCTCCACACACGTATGTAAGCATCTGCAACAGGGGATGGGAGAAAGCAGAAAATGGGTCCAGCAGGCTCCATGACAGCCCGTGCTTTGATCCCAATTCTGGCAACCCCTGGGCTTCTGTATTGTGCTTGGAGGGGAGGTGGCCCTACTGCCTCTGGCCCTGCCACAGGGGGCAATCCATGGGGGAACCACCTGGGGGAAGCTGGATTGGGACACAGGGCACCAGAATGAATAAGCCCTCTGAGAGGGCACTGGAGCCTGCCTGCCTTCCCCATGTGGAGAGAAAAAGCAATATATATATATATATATATATATATATATAAAATAATCTAATTTGTTTGCTTTTGTAACTACCCTGAACCACTCTCTTCAAAGCAGTTGCTGCTCATTCTGTCTCTTTTCATACTGCCTGAACATTCTAAGGCTTCATCAATGTCTTTGAATGTTATATTCCTTCTTTTTAATTGATTCAAATAAAGCACAGAAAAATATTTAAACCCCTAAGGAGATTCAGCAGTGTTTCAAGTCATCAATGGATTCAAATCAATATCATTTAAACTTTGAATGTTAACAATTATTTGTAATCCATTGGAATGATGTGACTGATAGGCAGTCACTGGATCTTAACAAGTCAACCAGACCACGTGGCAGTCTCTGGTGTCCTACCTACTGTGTTTGAAAATCTGAAAATGCAACCAGCAAAAAAACATATAGTGCCAGTTCATATAGGCATTTCAGTCCTGATGGCTTTCTGTATGACCTCAGCAGTATTCCCTAGCACAGCATGGTCATTGTTCCAGATGAAGACTCTGGGCCTTTTCTGGGAAATGTTTACTGGAGTTTGTAATCTCCTTTCTGCATTCAGAACAACAAGGGTAAAAAGATGCCACTATTCTTGGATGTTGTTGAAACCACTCAACCTTTATGGATGGAGGGACTCATCCTAGGCCATGTTTAGGAGATGAAGGAATGCTGCTGTTGGCACTAATAGGTATTATGCAGTGATTATAAAGCTGCCACTATGTCTGCCAAGGCCATATACTATCTGGGTTTTTCACCATGCATCTACTCCTACACATTTCTGTGCTGATATCGTGCAGCTTCTCAGATGTTCCCACACTAACCCTATCACCTAAATCCATTCTCTCTCTAGGCCAGTTGTTGCATGACCAACTCATAGCTAATGCAGCAACTTCACCATATTCTAACCTTCCGAACAAACTGACAGCTCAGTCATCAAGCCATGAAATGAGGACATTCCCACTCATCCCTGGACATCCCTGGAGCATGCCTCTACAACTTTTGGATCCTACCAAAGAGTTCAAGGACATGATCCACCTCAACCCCCATATGAGTGTGGAGCCATGGCAGCAATGACCCAAAACTACTTATACTGGCTTCTCCAGGCATCAATACACCAGTTACCACACACTTTAACCTTTCCCACTCCTCATGGAGCCTACCCATGTTCTGGAAGAATGTAAAAGTTACAACCCTGCATAAAGATGGAAATCGATAGAATGTCAACAAATACTGTGCAATCTCCATCTTGTTTGCAATGTCCAAACATCCAGAGGGGTAAGTTTATGCTAACATTTCAGAACATCTGTTCCAAAACCAACTCCAAACTTTAGTACAGTCAAGCTTCTTTCCCAAACATTCTACTGCTATAGTGATGCTTAAGGTGCCAATCAATATCTATGAAGCTACAAAATAACGTCACATCACTAGGGCAATCTATACTGAACTAGCCAAACCTTGGTCAGATTGGTTTAATTAGAGACTAGAGGTCATAAATAAAGGAAGTTCACTGTTTGCAACATGGCAGAGGGGACATCATAAGATTGGGCACTTGAAAATGTTTAGTTTTCAGCTGGGTCAGTCGAACATTCTTCTACTTTTGTTAATGTAGTATTCTGATAGTACAATTCTCTATTGCAGTTACCCAGTACTGGCAAGTGTGGGGAATCAGTTCCAGCTTGGCATTTGGGCAATGGAATCCTTGCTAAATGAGAATAACTATATTCTCAATGCAATAAAGTACACAATGAACTCAAAATAATAGTTCAGTGTTAAATATCACCACATATTAAATAAATAATAAAAATGTTTCATTTGCAAAAGTATACTGGAATCAAGTTGGGCTAAAAAGGTCAGAATGATCCTGAAGAGTTAATGGATTTATGAGATCTTTATCATCAAGAGATGCTGTTATATTTGAGCACACAACATTAACAGCATACATTTTACTATCTTTTTAAACATATTTGGTTAGTCAAAAATGGCGTGATTTTACCTTTTGAGAGATTCTCAAAATGTTCCAGCAGTGCAAGGATTAAGCTTGTTTAGCTGTTGCTATAATGAAAGGACTGATGGGTTAACTGTTGTCAAGATTAAATGATTGCTTATTTATGAGTCCAGCTAATTTTGATGAAGTTCACATCAGTCAGATTTATGGCTTGTAGATAATTTGGGTGTGGTGTAGTTTGGAAAATGGCTGCTCCCAGCCTTGGTGCACTGTCTGCTTTAGCTCTTAGCTGGTAAATAGACTGACAATGCCAACAGCTGTAAGGTAAAATGCTATTTTTAAAAGTTTTTTTTATTTCTTTTTTATTTTAGAATGTTGATTCAAGCCTGTGCTTTTGATAAAAGTCTGTCTTAAATTGTGCTTTGTTTTGATTGATTCTGCACTATTTGTAAATGCTGATTTGATGAAAGTTCTTAGGTTGAGATAACAAATTTTAAAAAGTTTCAGTTGGTGATGTCAAATAATTTGTTTATTGGTGATTTCCTAATTGATTTATTTGTTCAGTAGGTCACTGATGATGTCTTAATTGCTTTATTTGTTGCTATGTATGGGTTTCTAATATTGCACCTTCACTATGGGGAAAAATACCTACCACGTATTAAAATAAAATACATAGTATTGCACTCTGATTTAGTTATTACACTAAAGGTTTAAAATAAGGAGTATCATCTAAGTAACCCTTAATGTTAAAGGATCATTTATATGAATAGTCTAAATGCAGTTATTTCTAGACGGTGTGCTGCTTTACAAGGGTTATAAACAAAGTACTTAATGACTGATAATAATGCACTGTAAATACCATTTTTGATGGAAGTTGTTAATTGAAGAAAATAGGAGCTAGATGTTTAACAGTAGTGCTCTGTAACCCCATTGATGAATTAAAGGGTTGCTTTCTTGTGAAGCAGTCCACTACAAGAGGGTTTAACATTAATCAGTAAGTTTTATCAAGTAAAGTCTTGATATAATTACATCTGACTAGGCTGCAAATAAAAGCATGACAATGTTTACAAGTGGTGTAACTTTCCTGGAATGCACTGTCAATTCACTCTATTGCAAGGAAAGTCGTAACCATTTAAAGTACACCACTTGTAATATGGTGGTTAAATACAAAACAACTATTGCATTTAGGAATCATAGGAATACACTGCAAGTCAGTAGCATAAGCTATTAGTGACTTGACATTTATACAATTAATTACTTTTTATAATCTATAAAATAGTCATCTAGTGCAACCTTATACAAAGCCAGACTCTCAGCACCAACCACTGAGCCGAGTAAACTATTCCATATATTAACTATCCTTTGGTTGATCCAGGATCCTTGTTTGGATGTTTTTTATAGTTCTCCTCTTAGTTGATACCCATATTTCCTCATTTCCCTGACAGATGCTTTCCTAACAAGGCCAGTTCACTTCCAAAGATCATCATTTCTAAAGGCCTTGAAGGTCAAACATAGGTCCCCTAAAAACTATATGGTAACTTTCAGTTTTGTTATTCTGCAGTGCACTGCCTTTTCTTTAGCAAGAGAGAGAGAGAGATAAAAATATACAGCTTCAGATGCCAAGGTAAAGCATTTTGAAAGAGGAATGCAGTATTTAAAAAGCAACAGGTATCAGCATCTGGCTAGCATGGTTAAGGGGGTTCAACGGGGGATTTGGGCAGGTAGGAGCAGTCTAAGCACTGGGACATGCAACCTGTCAACAAGGAGGAAGGAAAACCTGGGCAGAGAGGCAAGGAAGTAAAAGTAGTCATTAGAGACTCTATAGTTACAGCAGCTGAGGAAGGAAAGGGGCACTGCTGGACCAGGATAGCAACTTAGTTGAAATGGTGTGCCTGCCTGGTGCATGGTTCGAATGAATGCTATCCAGGGCAAATAAATGCAGACAGGGAGGAGCAGAGAGTCATTCTCTATGTTGGCATGAACAACATAGGGATCATAAGTTCCAAAGCATAAAATGGTCCTTCACAGAACAAGGAATATTACTAAAGTGGAGGTCCAAGGTAATCTTTTATTAAGATACACCCAGTACTGGGACTAGTGAGGAGTGGCTACAGACCATTAGGCAGGATAATTCTTGGCTAAGGTTCTGATGCAAGATGAAGGGTTATCTTTTTCTGTCCAACTAGAGGGCCTTTTTGGGCAATGGACACCTTTGTGCCTAGGAAAGGACAGGGTTAGGATATTAACAAGGAAAATGGGTAGGGCAGTCATGTGCAATTAACACTAGAGGCTGGTGGAAGGGAGCTGATTCAGGGGATCATCAAAGTTGGAAGACAGGTACAGGATCCTCTGCAGGAATGACAACAGAGTAAGAGAGCACCAGGAAAGGAGACCACAGGCAGGGGGCCAAGAGGCATGGTGTGGTACTTGTCCTCCTTTGCATGCAGGGCAATATGAGGAACACACCCAGTAAAGTGAGCTGATGAACATTGAAGGTCAAGTCGTAGTGGTACTCATAGAGATCTGGTGGGGAAAGAAAATGACTTGGACCCCAGGATAGAGAGAGAGAGAGAGAGAGAGAGAGAGAGAGAGAGAGAGAGATAGAGAGAGATACAGACTATTCCAGAGGGATTGCCTTGACATGAAAAAGAGTTCATAAGAAGGGAGTTACTGTAGAAGACTAGGAGGACATCAGGGAAAATAGTGTCACAGAGTCCATTGGGGGTCACACTAGGGGAAAAGTGGGCAAGCAAAACACCACAGCAGTGAGCTGCAGGCCCCCAAACAGCTCAATAGAAAAGCATGCCCAGTTGGTCAGTAAAATCATGATGAATGCCATATCAGATACAGTGTTGATCCTGGAGGACTTCAATCTCTTAGGCATAGACTGGAGTCTTCAGAGGGTAGACATGAGGGCTGACTCCAGGTTCATGTCCATCCATAAAGACTGCTTCCTAGAGCAGCATATAAAACAGGGGACAAGGTTTTAGGCCACTTTTGACCTTGTTTCAAGCAGTGGGGATGGGGTCATCTCCAGCATGAACATCAGTAAAACAGTGAGAGGCAGTTACCACAACTGGGCATCCTTTTTCCTTGTGATACAGAGATTAGATAGGCCACAGCCACATGATCCAGAACATCAGAAATGCAGACTTTGCCCAGAAAAATGACCTCATGACCAAGGGTCTGAAATAGCTACATGAGGCTGGTAATGCAGAGCACATGAGAGGCTTTTGAAGAAAGTGATTGAAGCAGCCACATAGGTTTGCATCCCACCAAGTAATAATAAGGTAAAAAAAAAGGTGCTACAAAGTGTTCTCCCTGGCTCAACAGGGACATAAGGCAGCTTATCCTGAACAAAAAGAAGGTCTATGACTGCTACAAAGAAATGGACTGCCTCAGGCCAGAGAGAGAAGTACAAAGGAGCACTGAAGAACTGCAAGACTAGAATTAAAGGAAGTAAAGCAGGGGCTAGAAGCCAGAATAGAAGTGGAAGATGCAGGCAAAAGCAAAGTCTTCTTCCAGTACATAATTAGACAGAGGAAGGAGAAGGAGGAGATTGTGTCTCTGAAGACAGGGGAAGGGGAGGAACCTGTGAGACAGCCAGGTGTGATGCCTGAGATACTGAATGAATACTTCACTTTGGCTATCACTAAAGGGCTCTGGGAAAGGAACTGTGCATATTTATGTATTTATTTATATATTTAGTTTTTGTTGACTGGGCAAGTGCACTAGACAAATCCTGTCTATTTTCAGGCACGACCCGGGAGAGGGGATACAGATGAATTCCAACTGACCTTGAATCAGATTAAGCTGTTGGTGGTATTTTTTGTGAATGGAGGAAAGCTGGCCATTGCACCGGGGAAATTCCCCTGCTCTTTTTTGTGAAGTGCCATGGGATGTTTAACATCCACCTGAACTACACCAGAACAGGCAGATGGGACCTCGGTTTAATGTCTCATCCGAAGGACGTCACCTCAGGAGTGCAGCAGCCCCCTCATGCTGCACTACAGTGTCAGTATTGGGATATTAACCCAAGTGCTTGGTGTGGGGATAGAACCCACAGCCTACTGATCTCCTGGGCTCAGAGGCGAGTGTGCTACCTGCTAAGCCACTGACATATCAATGGGCATGGCATCATGGATAGCCGCAATTCAGCCTGAGGATGTCACTCCCACTATGGTAGCTGATAACCTAGTAATCAAGCCAGGTACAGACCAGGTGGGAGATGGGATTCTCCCCAGTATCATATTTATCTAAAAGGACAACTGTAGGGCTGCTTGCAGTAATATTTCATGAGTCTGTCTAGAGAGGCGTAGTGCTGGAGGACTGTAAGGTCAACAACGTGATCCTCATCTTTAGGAAGTGGACAAGGGTGCATCTGGAAACTACAGGCCAGTCTGCCTGAAATCAGTGCTGGGCAATGTCCTGGAAATTATCAAAGGAACACTGTCAACCTTTTTTGCATCATATTGTTTTTAGATAAATCCCCACATTTTATAATTGCTTACTTTCTCTAAAATTCATTGATGTTGTGATTGTTTCATCTGTCTCCTTGCTTATTAGAACCAAAATGGATGGTAATATATAGCTATGCCCAGCATTGTTTTGATTCAAATCATTGATCTTCTCTTAGTGCATACTTTCTGAACATTAGAAACACCCTCAAACAGTGAAGTCACTCATGATACAATAGTCTGTTCTACTCCCACTGCATAATGAGTGGCTAGATTGTGTTGGGTATTCCCGAGTCCAGGAAAGATGTACTGGGAGCTGGTCAAGAAACGTAAACAAACATATTTTGGTGTTGTAACACCAGTATGATGGACAGTCAGTTTTTCACTTTTTTATAAAGAAAAAAGGAATCTGAATCAAACTACCAGCTGCATCAACAGTCTCTAAAGAATGTGAACAATCATAAAATGTGTTTTTTAAATGATAGACACTTTGAGGCCTAAGGGAGTTGACAGTGTCCCTTTAACAAGGACAGAATAATAGAGCACTTACTGTAGCTGAGGCCAAGATTCTTGCCCCCTCTCAGCATGGCTATATGAGAAGCAGATCATGCCAAGCCAACAACATCACTTTATTTAACAGGGTGACCAATGAGATGGACAAGTGCAGGGCTATAGGCATAGCCTATGTGGACTACAGCAAGATATTTTATATAGTACTGTGATGCTTGACAAAATGGTTCACCTATGTCATAATCACCAAGATTTTACTTGTCTAAATTATGCCAGTACACCCATTGTAACTTACTATGTCCCCTTCTTGTCACAACTGTTCTACAAATGTCACTTTACACACTGTAACTCACAAAGGTCTTTGTATGGATACTATACTGTTTTGAGTTAACTCAATGTGTTATCTGAAATTAATTCTGGGTCGCCCCTGAAAAGGGACTCTACTGGTCTCAGTGGGCTCACCCGGTTATCATAAATAAATAAATAAGCTTCTGAATAATGTAAGGCAATGTGGAATAAACAAGACATACATAAGGCGTTTTGCAAACTGATTTGGGGGCAGGAAGCAGAGGGCTGTGGTGAACAGGCCCTACTCTGTGTGGAGGGGGTACTCAGCAGTGTTCCTCAAGTATCAGTGTGGGTCTACTGCTATTCATCAATTATCTAGAAACTGGGGTCTCTATAAAGCTTATGGCACTAAACTGGCCAGAGTGATGGACTCCCATGAGGATGGGGACAGGCAACAAGAAGAGTTTGCACTCATAAAGTGCAGCAAAAATCTAGAGGCATCAGTGAGTTGCTTCATAGGTTTATGGTCAGCAAATTTCAAAAGAAAATGCAGATCAGTGCTTCAGTCACGTAGGGTCTTCATCGGGGGGAGTGAGACACACAAGTAACTAGGGACCTTTTATAGGGCCAATTTTAAAGTGCTATTACATGCTTAATGGCAGGTAAAGGAATAAATGCACATCAAAATGGTGATCAAAGGGCACAAATCTGTACATTAGAAGGCTCTCTCTCCTCTGCTAACTCTCCTGATTCTTTGAATAACTTATTGACCCTCCGAGATCAATACGCATCTCTTCTCCAGGAGAAAGCAGAGTATTCCATTCTTAAAACAAGATCCACATATATAGAGCAAGGTGAAAAGGCCAGTAGATTACTTGCCCTCCCTTTGCGTCAGATCGAATCTTCTAGGATCATCCCCTCTATCACCGCTTCAGATGGCTCTCTAAAATCCACCCCTAGGGATGCGGCTGCAGCTTCTGAAAACGTTTACTCTACGTTATATGGTTCATGTCCCCCCCCCATCAGCTCCAGAGACCTCAGCCTATCTGGATTCAGCACCACCACTACCTCACCTCACAGACTCTCAACATTCTTTGCTCTCTGCCCCTCTGTCTCTTGTAGAAGTGGAAGCTGCCATAAACAGTCTCACTCTAGACAAAGCACCTGGTCCAGATGGATTTCCCTCTAATTTTTATAAAATGTTTATTAAAGATCTTTCTCCTATTTTACTCCGCCTATATCAATATTTGTTCTTTGCCAACAAACTGGACCCGTCTCTTCTTGAAGCCATTATAATTCTTCTTCTCAAACCTGACAAGCCACCCCTTAGTTCCCTCGAGTTATCACCGTATTTCACTGCTGAATTATGATATCAAGATTCTAGCAAAACTCCTGGCAACTCGTATTAGGTCAGTCTGGTCAGGTCTTCTAAGTCCAGAACAGGTAGGATTTGTCCCTGGGAGGTCCTCTGCAGATCATCTGTGGAAGCTAAGTCACCTATTCCAGGTGCCTCAGGACACCCCCTCTTGATGGCCTTGATCTCCCTTGATGCAGAGAAGGCCTTCGATAGGGTGAACTGGTCCTTTCTATGGCTAGTTCTTCAAAACATGGGCTTCCCAGACTCTTTCATTCAGTGGACCCAAATACACTATTCATCCCCCTCAGCCAAGATCCAATGTAATGGGGTGTTTTTTTCCACCTTTTCCTTGCATTCAGGTACACATCAGGGTTGTCCTCTGTCCCCCTTTCTTTTCAACCTTTACCTGGAACCACTCATTAGATGACTCAAATCTTCCCCCAACATTAAAGGTATTACTACTGCAGACATGGCTCCCTCAATTTTGGTCTATGCTGATGATCTTTTCCTCCACTTGTCTGGTCCAGTCTCCTCCTTCACTGAGCCCTTAAGTGTCATTGACCATTTTAGCCAGTACTCTAATTATAGACTCAATCTCAGTAAGACTGAAATCTATCCTTTCAATCACTTCACCAACAGTGCTGATTTTGTTCCCTTTGATATAAGGTGGTCCCCCGTTCTGTCAGGTATCTCGGTATATCCCTCTCATCAGACCCATCCCAGTTAGTGAAGTTGAATCTTGAAGACCTTTTGGTAGTAGTCCGGCAGGATCTGAGGAGATGAAGGGACCTTTCCGTATCACTATGGGGCAGGATCAACATTGTTAAAATAAATATTCTCCCCAGACTTTTTTACCCATTAAGTTTGCTCAATGTGGAACTCCCTCTTTCTTTCTTCAAGCATGTTCACTCATTGATTACTTCTTTCATCTGGCAGGACAAAGCACCTAGGTGCTCATATCTTAAGTTAGCACTTCTCAAGCCCTTTGGTGGTCTTCAGCTCCCCAACTTTCAGCTCTATTTTTGGGCCAGTCATCTCTACAAATTGGGGAAATGGTTCTCTTCTCCCTGCCCCACTACCGGTTCTGATTATGTCCTGATCTGGCTACAAATAGAAACCCGTCTTCTCGCCCTGCATAACCTCTCTCCCTCCACTATCTTTTACATTCCTCTGAAGTCTCTTCCATCTTGGATCACCTCTTCCCCTATTGGTGTTTCTCTCAAAGTTCTCTCCCAGATTTGGTCCTACCTGAAAATTCCTCTGGTTAAAGACCATGCTCACCTTATCCTTGCTAATCCAAATATTATGATTGGTGAACGTCCATTAACCCAGGGCTGGCTTTCCTTACTACAGGATGCCACCATGGCTGATTGTTATTCACAATCCATGCTTTTAGCAACCTCAGAATTACTGCAAAAATGTCATGTGGGCCCGGCCTATGTTTTCAAAATGTATCAGCTTTGTCACCTGCTCCTGCAAGAGTTTGGTCCCATTCCATCACCTTCTGGCTCCAGTGATCTTCGTATGCAGATTTTGAATTGGTACGCTAAGCCTCATGGTACTTCCAAATTATATGTGTGTCTGTTTACGGCTTACCACTCCCTTTCATCGGTAGGTTCCAAGGTTTGGGATTCCCTGCTTCCAGAGGTCAATATCAATTGGCCCATCTTGTGGAAGGATCTTCATACTTATCTATCTCAGGACCTGCTTAGACTCTCCCAGTATTATATTTTAAACAATATGTATTACACACCAGTTAAGCTTGTTAAAATGGGTTACCTTTCCTCTCCTATCTGCATTAGATGTGGTAAAGAGGATGGTACTCTCCTGCACACTTTCTGGGCCTGTGAAAAGGTATCCTCCATGTGGGAGCAAATTAAAACACAAAGTGATCCATTACTTGACTTAGACGGCCTCTTCTCCCCTAAAATCTGTGTCCTTGGTATCTTCTCACAGATCCCGGTTAGGGAGAGAAGATATCATATGGCCCTCATCTCCCTGGTGGTCAAGAAGTTAATTCTCAGGCACTAGTTGGACCAGTTCTGCATTTCATATGCTGAATGGTTACAGAAATGTTCCTTTTCTCTACGTACTGAGCATCTGATAGCTAGTCTTCGTCATTGATTCTCCCAGTTTAATAAGAAGTGGGGAAAACTACATGCCCTTTGCTTTCCCTGACCTTTTGGTTAGTTCTCTGAGCTCCCATTCCACTGTGTAGTAGCCTTTATAGTCCAATGTATGTGGTGGATTCTCGCTTACTGTCTAGCTTATAGGCATGCTTCGGGGGATTGGGGGGGCAGATGGGATTGTTGTTGTATGAGAGATTTTCATTGAATCTGTTTAGCTACATTCCTCTCTGATAGCCTATATGTTTATTGTTTGTGTTTATATGTGCTGTTTAATACTAAAATTAATAAAGTTGATTTAATTTAAAAAAAATGATGATCAAGGTAACAAAACAAAAATAAAAAAAGGCTACAAAAATGAGAATGATAAAGGTCTGCTGTGAACAATAGTTGCATATACACATGACTAAGAAAAATTATTTATATATTTCATCACAGGAGATTATATCTGTGCCAAACTATAAATAGAAATGCACAGACTGTCTAAGTATTGCTAGTTGATATTGTGGCACATAATGCTGGCGACTCCACAATTCAGTGAATCAATATAAAGATGAATTCAAACAGTACACAAGTGGGCTACTAATTCCGAAATTGGTTGCTAGGGCTTACTCACTGAGGTTGAGGGGTGTGGGATTTGTCTGCTGCCACCATGGTTATAAGGCATAGTCAGAGTTCTAGAACAGATGATGATAATGTTGGGGGGAGGTTCTGAGGATGGGGGTGGGAAGGGGTTATGGATTAAGTAGGTTAGTATTAGATAGGAATTGGGGTATTTAGGGAAGGGGTAGGTGAGTGAAGATGAAAATGGTAGGTGGAGGCTAGAAGGAGAATAGAGCATGGTAGAACAATTAGCTAGAAATTAGGATTCAATAAAGAGAATAGTTAGCTAGTTAGAACATCCATATGGGGCTCACATGCTAATAGCCAGAAAATAGAGGAGAGTGAGCAAAGAACAAAGGTGCAATTGTATGTAATGAGACAGTGTGATGAATAACACACTGATAAACAAGGAGAAAATATCAACACTTATTTACATCCACACAAAAAATACACAAGTGCATGACTCAGTGTGTAATACTTTATGTATGCAATATACTTTCACAAGCTTCAACATGCTCATAATAGGTAGGAAAACATGTGACAAAAAAAAGTCACTGAGGGCCACCAGAAACAGAACTTGACCAACTATCCATAACCTAGACTCTGGGGAAGGAGTTTAGAGGAAGGAGCAAGAATGGGTTGTGTGGCCATGAGTAGATGTTTTAGAGAGAAAAGGGAGGAGACCAAGCCAAGTGAGAATGGGAGGTTGCTCCAAAGAGATGGAGTCTGTAGGAGAATGAGGCCTGTCCAGCAGAAGTATTGAAGAAAAGGAGAAGGAATGAGCAGGTCAAAGTTCATGAGGGAGTAGGATTAGAGGGGGAAGAGAAGGAGAGGGGGAGGAGAGATAGCAGGTGAGCTGGGAGAATCAGAAGTTGACTATGACTGAGACACCAGAGTAGTAGCAAAGCCTGCCTGTAAGGGAAGGAAGTGAAGGTTCAGAATAAAGAGAACCGTAGAAGGTATGAGTGCAGGGGAAAGTCCAGGATAAAAAAAGCAGAAAGGATAGAAGAAGAAGTCCAGCTGGGCCAGGGTGGATTTGTGGATGGTGCCACAGAGTACATCATCACAGTCACATAGTGAGAGGATCCTTTTGAGAACACGCAGTGAGCTGGGAGGTGGATATGGGATTTGTTCCCATACAGTGCAATCACTTTATTGGGGAGTTTGGCATGGATGGCACCACTGCAAATGCGTCCATATTTATTTCTGTGTGTGGCTATGGAGTCTTTACTGTCCAACATCACAATAACTGTGACTAACTTTGTAAAAGAATCTTGCTGTTGTTCCAGCCTTTTTAATGAGGTACTGCACCTAAATGAAGCTATCTAGGTGTATAAATTTCTAAAGAAAATCAAGTTCAACAGGTGAGTAACCTCTGGTAAATTTTTCCATTAGTTCTATAAAATTATCCTGGGTTATAGCCTGAGAAGATGGTTTTAATGTTTGCAAGAGAATATTTTTTCTCAGATATTAATTCTAAATATTCAGTTTATTTTTTTTTCAGTCATCATAACATGCATGTGGGCTTCGAAGTTTTGTGTTTGTCAGTGGTGGGGTGGGGGGTCTGAAGGAATTTAGATCCCCTAATAGAATAAATTGACATTTGTCAGTTTGTAAGTCTTACTTCCGTTTCTAGGGAATTTAAAAATTTGTTTCTCTGCCAGATAGCTGTAGCTGCTTTCAGAACTATGACTGTCTGTATATTTGTCTTTTAAGGAATATAGAAATAGCCATGATTGGGCTGGGAACTTCTACAGACATAGTGAGAGATAGTGCATGCTGGGGATAAGAGAGCTCTTTTAGCAACAAGATAAGAAGGGATGAATGATCCCAAGGTAGATACTGTTTCTAAAGTTCCACAACGTATTGCAGTTGACCTCTGGGTCAGCATCTGGGTTCATCATTCTGTGTCCATACAGCATCAGCCATGTCTAGAATTGCTGAAAGGAGATGTCTGCTATATTTCTACAAATCTCATCCTGTGTTTGCCTCATAAGCCTGTTTCACCAATCTACCAGTAACTAACCTGACCATAAACCCTTACTCTTTTAAACTATGTCAACAGATCTCATACCATTAACAAACGCTGACAACTATAGTGCATATAGGGTAAGGTAAGGCGGTGATAATCAAGTCCGTGCAAAAATATTTTCTTTCAATTTCTTAACACTGGCATGAGTATTACAGCTGGAATTGTCAGAGGCTATGCTACAGTAGTTAAGAAATGTTTAGGAGACAGCAGACACTGGTGTGTTGTCAAAGGGGAAAATATCAGTTCAGTAAAGCTGTCTCCACCCCTGATCCTGTACTTATATTGTGGTTACCCACATTAGAGACCAGGATATTTTAGCAAACCTCACTTTTTCAAAACTTGCATTTTTTGCTTAGTGAATTCTGCCTTTTTAGAAAGCCAGACATTGTCATCATCTAACATACAATATAACAGAACATTACTTTGCTTGGCACCCCTCTTACTTGTTGTATCATAAAATGCTTTACAGTGGGAGTAACCAATATAATCATTTTGAACATCCATAAAAATTGCAATGCCAAAATTCTTATAATATTAGGAAAAACAGATAACAGGTAAAGGATATAGTTAGATAATATCACTGCAAAGCCTGATAAGCAAGATAAGAGGAGTGTGGAAGTCCATGATAAGACATACAAATCCACAATGGGGACACTGCAGAGAGCAGTATGGGAGAGAGGAACTAGTGGCACAAAGATCTGTAACAGGGTTAATACACAAGGTGGGGTGGAAAGGATGGAAAGAGACTTTGCGAGGTTGGAGGAATGGTCAAATGTATGGCAGCTCAGATTCAATGCAAAGAAGTGCAAGGTAATGCATCTAGGAAACAAAAACCCAGGGGAAGAGTACACAATGGGGGGTGAGATAATAACAACAACAAAAATCAAAAAGGACTTAGGAGTAATTATATCAGATGACCTACAGGTGGGCAAGCAATGTGAGAAGGCAGTAAGGAGGGCTGGGGGATACTGGGATGCATAGGGAGAGGCATCAACAGTAGAAAGCAGGAAGTTGTTATCCTTCTGTACAGACAGTTGGTGAGACCCCATCTAGAGTACTACATGCAATTCTGGAGACCCCATCTCCGCAAAGACATAGACAGAGTGGAGGCTGTTCAGAGGAGGGAAACCAAATTGGTACAGGGTCAGCACCAGAAGACATGTGAGGAGAGACTAAAGCAGCCTAACATGTATACCTTTGAGGAAAGGAGGGACGGGGGGGACATGATAGAAACTTTTAAGTATCTCAAGGGTATTAACAAAGTACAAGAGGGTAGTATCTTTCAGAAAAAGAGATGTGCAAGAACAAGGTGGCACAATTTGAAGATAGAGGGGTGGACGGCTCAGAGGTAATGCTAGAAAGTATTTTTTCACAGAGAGGGTTGTGGATGCATGGAACAGCCTTCTTGAGGAGGTTGTGGAGTCAGGAACTGTGGGAGAATTCAAGAATGCATGGGATAGACATAAGGCAATTCTAGTGTGGGGGTAGGAGGAAGTAGGCAGTTGATTAACTAGAATCTGCAGCTTATCCATCAGGTAGGGAAATGGGCAGACTGGGTGGACCAAGCGGTCCTTATCTGCCGTCAAATTCTATATTTCTATGTGGTGTAGCTGAGCTCAATGAGATGAGTCTTTAGTCTTGATTCAAAAAGCAGAAGTTGATAAGACAGAAGCTGACAGGGAGAGAGAGCTCCAAACAGCAGAAGCTACACTGGAAAAAGCCAAGCCACCAACAGTGACCAAGTGTGGAACACAAATACATAAAAAGTGAATACATTAATAATGGAAGAAGTGGAGAGTGCAGATGGTAGGGCATAGAAAAGGATGGGATGAGGTAATGGATAATTAAAAAAAAGAGAATTGCAGTGCTCATGGAAAAGAGAAGCTAATTGGTATTGCACAGGACTGAAGTGATTCATTCTTGTTTTCTGATTCAGGTGAAAAAGTGAGCTATAATATTTTAAATAAACTTAAAGTCTGGGAAGCTGGGATTTGGGTGGACCAAACAAAAAACAGCTACAGTAAGCAGGGTGAAAGGGGCTGAAACCATAGATAAAAGTTGCAACTCGGGGTATGAAGACAGGGGAAAATGTGGGCAATACTGGGAAGGAGGTGAAAGACAGTTTAGCAGGTGTTACAAATGTAGGAGAAGAAGGAAAGCTCAGGGCTGAGGAAGACACCAAGATTTCTCACAGACAAAGAAAATGAAAGACCAATGTTGAGAAGGAGGGTTTGAAGGAACAGAGTTCTGAGTTAGGGGGCTCTTCTTGAACAAGAGGAATATGTTGATCTTTGATGCATGTATGTGTACAAAGTTGAGGTACAGACAGTTAACCTGGTCAAGATATGCAGCCAAGGTGTACAAAGGGGCTAGTGAAAGAGTGCTACAATGCATACACATGAGTGTCATTACTGTAAAAGTGACAGGGGATGTTGAATGTAGAGATATGGCCAACAAGTGGGAGGAGACAGATACAAATGTAGGGGGCTTATGCTTAAGCCTATGTACTCAGTAGAGTAAAACGTTGAGCACAGAAAAGGACCCACCACACATGACAAAGAAAGACTGGGGTATGGCCTGTTTCCCAGAGTATATTAAGTGTCCAGGAGACTTCCTCTTTATGATCCCACCAGGTCACCATAGATGTTATGTAAATGTTATGGTGGTTACCCCTGTCTTGTGGGCTTGATAAGGTTGAGGGGCCTAGGTCCTTTAATCTAGTAGTTGGGGGGTCTATATCCAAGGATAAAGATAGAAAGTAGCATGGTGCATTCCCCCAGAGAAAAGTTACAGTGTGCCTGGAATAATGGTGTCAGTATGCTACAACTCCCTGAGATTCAGTACCTCCCCACATCTACACAAGATCACCTCATCCATGATGCAAATCAGTGCAGTGACAGCACCATGAAGCATGCACTTATAATTCTAAACAAGCAACACTCCCATAAGAAATTAAGCAATAGAACAGTAACTTTATTTAGGGACCAGATTTCAGTCCCTAATTAAGAGAAAATGGAGGTTAATCAGTGATGAGTTAGTACAATTATAGTATCCCTCAGCTGGTTCTTCTGTGCCACGTGGTTGGCCAGTGGTGGTGCACTTAAAACAAAAGGTTAGCAGTGCTTTGCAGTTCATTTCCCAAAATCCAAATGCTTATAAACCTCAACTGAGGTGGCATACTTCTGAGGGGATCATGTGATGCAGGTTCGCGGGTAACAGCTCTCCGAATAGCTCCCGCTCGCTCTGGGTAAATTTCTTTATTTTTGCGGTCCAAGCGGCAAACATTTGTTTCAGTCTAGGATGGGAACTCACCTAGCATCTGAACCCTGCAATGTTCCTTCATGAGAATGGAAGCAGAGATGCGGCAAGCTTTGCCCAGACACACACCTCCTTCCACACCAGAACAGGCCAGTAAGAAGACCAGGCCGCAGCCAGCCTCTGCCGATAAAACAGCTTCCCAATCTCCAGATCCCAGTATACTCACTGTGGATCACTTCTTGCTGGAATTCAAGTCCTTCAGAGAATAACTCCGTTTCCTGACGTCGGAATTCAAATCTATGACCACAGCGATAGAGGTTGTTTCGCACAGAGTGGGGGACAGTGAAGCGCACCTAAAATCCATGGAGAAGCATTTAGACAGGCTTAACCTGGAGATTGTAGCAACCCAACAAAAGATGACCCACCTGGAAGCCACAATTGAGGACATGGAGGGGCGCAGCAGGTGTAATAATGCCGTTATCATTGGTTTGCCAGAAAAAGAAGGATCAGACACTATTGTTTTTGTCCAGAAGCTCACAGTGAAGCTGGCAAGCCCTTCTCCATATGGGGCCACATATTCAGTTGAGAGGGTGTCATCACTTATTGTGCCCTATACCTGTGGTGGGCACAGCTCCCAGACCAATAATTTTCAGATTTTTGGACTACTTAGAGAGGCAACATTTCCTGCTGAAAGTTTGAGATCTGAAGGAAGTCAAATGGGGAGATGCCACTTTAAGGATCACACAGGATCTGCCAGTCTTTGTCCGCCAGTGCAGAGCCCAATACCATCTTCTGGTCAACAAGCTGATCCCTGTGGGGATCAAATTCAGGATGTTATACACCGTGAAGTTACAAGTCCTGCTGGAAGGTACGTGGGCTAATTTTGAGGCTCTGGAAGACAGTGGAGGCCACCCTAAAAGAAGCCCTAACCAATCTATTTCAGGAGTGCTGAAGGGAAGTTTATTTATTTTTATTATTATTTATTAAAATCTAGGATTACAACATACCTTTGAGACAAGGCTCTTTTACAAAGGTTCCACATCCGTAGTACATACAATTGGCATCAAATTGGTTACATGGTTATAGTTTAGTTACACGGTAAAAGATAACATATAGTAACAAAGAAAGACATTAGGTAATATAGGTGAGGCATGACAGACACTAGGAAGAAGACAATTGGGGGAAGGGCTGAGGAAAGGGATGGCATATGTGGGAGAGGGCAGAGTGTGGCAGCCAATGGGCTTTGTCAGGACAAACGTGAGGTAAGTGCTTTGGAAGTGGATGAGGACAGGTAAGTGCAAGTAGAGAACAGAACAGACCCGGGGTGTTTAGGGGCCACCGCTTGTTAGGTGGTGCACCCACAGGTATTGGTGCCTATAAGGGAGAGTCGGAGCTTAGTTTTGAAGGCACCTAGAGTTGCTGTGGAGGAGGTGTCCCCATAGAGACTGTTAAACCAACTTGGGGCCCTGTAAGCAAACAACCTTTGTCCTTTGGATGTGCGGCAGTGGGGTATTTGCAGTATAAGTGGTTTAGTGCTCCTGGTGTTGACGGTTTTAATTTTGGGTTTAAGGAGTGTGCTGACTCCAGGAGGTGCTTTAACCAGTAGGATTTTCTTAGGTGTCATGCAGGTCTGATATTTGATTCGGTTGTTAAGTTGCAGCCACCCTGTTTTAGAGTAGAGGTCACAGGTGTGGGTGAGACAGTGGGAACCAGTAATGAGACGGCAGGCTTGATTGAGGGAAGTTGAGACTCGTTTGAGAGAGGAGGTTGTGGCAGTTCCATAGATAATGAGGCCACAGTCGATGATGCTGATGATGGAGCTCTGGACAGCGACGAACAAAGCTTCAGGGGTTAGATGTTTTCTATTCCAGAATAGAAGGCCCAGCCTGGTGTTTGCTGCTTTTGCCACATTATTGATGTGTGTAACATAGGTGAGATTCAAGTCTAAGATGAGACCAAGGTATTTAAAGGTATGGACTTGCTCAAGGGTGATTCCTTGTTTGGTTTTAATGGAGAATTGACTTTGTTTGAGTTTGTTGTGGGTGCTGCAAAAAATCATGGTCTTTGTTTTCTTCTGGTTAAGGATCAGTTTGTGTTTAGCGAACCAATTTTCAACTGCTGTGGAGGTTTCCTTGAAGATATACTGTGTCATGGTGGGAGGCCAAGATGACAACATCATCCGCATAGAGTAGAAGTTGTTCAGGACAGGAATCTGGAAGTGAGTTCAAGAAGAGGCTGAAAAGGAGGGGCCCCAGGATTGAGCCTTTTGGGACACTGGACTGGACTGGTCTTGAGTCTGAAAGTGTGTCCACAATTTTCACTCTTTGGTACCAGTTGTTTAAGTAGCTCTTGAACCAATCCACTGAGTTGGGTGAGAGCCCTGCTAGCTGAAGCTGGGCAAGAAGTAGACTATGGTTGACAGTATCAAAGGCTTTAGTTAAGTCAATGGAGGTGGACCCAGTTATTTGACTGTTGTCTAGTGAGTGATGGATTGCATCAGTAAATTCGAGTAAGGCCATGGAGGTGTTATGACCTTTTCTAGAGCCATGCTGCTCCTTGCACATGATGCTGTACTTGTCAAGGTAGTCAGTGAGCTGGTCTGACACAATCCTTTCCAGGGCCTTGGAAAGTGGAGGTAGGATGGAGATTGGACGGTAGTTCTCATGTGCTGTTTTGTCCCCACTTTTGTGAATTGGGGTTACTGAGGCAGATTTCCAAGTGTCCAGGAACTGGCTGAGGTTGAGGGAGAGGTTAAAGATCCTGGTCAGTGGCCAGAGAACTTCATCAAGGGTGAGCGATAGTAGTTTGAGGTTGAGGGAGTCATTGCTTGCTCTGGAGTTGCTGATGGCTTTTTGCAATACAACTGTGGACCTGATGCATTTTTACTGCTTTAAAGTGGAAGGGAGGGTGGCTAGAGGGGCCGGGGAGGCAGTGGGAACCTCCTCATTGAAGAAACCTTTGGGGAGAACAGAGCTGAGGTCCATGAAAGCGACATTGAAAGTATCAGCAATGAGTTTCTTGTCAAGTGTGATTACACCATTTATGCAGAGTACTGATGGGGGTGATTTAGACTGTTTCCCGGTAACTTCTTTTATGTTATTCCAGAAGTCCCTTCCATTTCCCCATGTGTTAGCGAGGGCGTTATTGTCGTAGGTGGCTTTCATGTCCCGGATTAGTTTGGTGCAATTGTTTCGTGCACGTTTGAAGTTAGTGATATCAATTTGATGTCCAGTGCTTCTGGCAACTTCCCAGAGATGGTCCCAGGCTTTTAATCGCCTTTGTAGGTCACCTGTGAGCCAGGGGTTGCTAAGAGCTTTGGCTTTGTGCTTTTTGTGGGGAGCATATAGGTTGCAGGCTTTATTAAAGATTCTGATGAAGTGATCAAGTGCAGTGTTCACATTAGTTGCTGTGAGGGTTGGGGACCAATCCTGTTGATGAAGCAGGGTCTTAAGATGGGGTAGCTTTCCTCTATGTAGGACTCTGCTTGTAATAGTTTTAAGGGGTGGTTTGATGAATTTGTTGGACCAGAAACAATTGACAGGGGAGCGGTCACTTAGAATGTCAGGGAGAACAGCGGTGCTAGTGATCCTGGCTGGGTGGCTGGTTAGGATCCAATCCAGCAAGGTGCTGGTACCCGTTTTGTAATTTGTCCTGGTTGGGGAGTTAACCATCTGGGTAAGGTTTGCTGCCGCTATGGAGTCCCTATAAGCCCCGGTATCTGCAGCAGTCCAGTTAATATTAAAGTCACCGAGGAGGATGGTTTCAGAGTCAGGTGAGAGGGATTTGGTAAAGTCCAGGACTGCGTTAAGCCATTTCCTTGTTCCTTTGGTGGAATGTAGATTGTGACAATTGTGATTGTTTTGTTGTGAGCACCAAGGAGGACCTTGATAGGAAGTATCTGTGCTATGGTGTTTTGGGGGTGTGACTGATGAGGTGCCCTCGGATAGTGTCCTTGAGGTACAGAGCGCAGCCGCTTCCTCTTTTAGTTGTTCGATCAAGCTGGAAAACGTTGTACCCAGGGAGGGTGATAGCATGGTCTGGGATCAAGGGTGAGAGCTAGGTTTCAATGACTGCTAGTGTAACCCCTCACCCCTGCCTGTTTGCCAAAATGACAGGTGGCATGCTGTTGAAGCTGACAGCAGTACCTGGTGGGGATCTGGGTTCGGGGACGATGAGGTTACTCGGCACAGGGGGACCTAGGTTTGGCTACTCTGCATAGGGGCACCCAAGTAAATCCGAACACAGGAAGCAATAACTGTAATGTCCAGAACCAGGAATGGGATTCTTCAGTGTGGCTTTTATTCACAAACTAGCTGAACAAAACAAAGCATAGATGGACCCCATGGGGCTACATTTCCTGATAATGCAGATTAGAGACTACAGAACACTTTATCACCATTTTCAGCCCTCAGGCTCTGGACCCCAAGGCACACAGCCGGACTTGCACGCTTTGGGTACACAGCCGACTAGTACACATGGGTTCTCCCCATGGTCCATTGGAAGAATGAACCAATTATCCTGTCGTAGATCCCACACCACTTTAGAGTCAGCGAGCTCATGAAAATTTTCCTACTTGTTGTGGCTCCCACACCGCAGAGTACCACGACTCCAGAGAGATTTTCCCTTTGCAACCCCATGTCTGGGTACTTCCCCCATCACTGGCCAAGTGCATGAGGCAAAGTAGCAACCACAGCAGAAATCCGTAGAGGTGGGGAGTCACGTGATGCAGTGCTCTTGCTAGCTGCACTCTCAGAGAGCTCTGCCTAACCCCTGTTCAAAATTGTTACAAACTACTTATCCTATAGGAATCTGCACTCAAAATCGGATTACTCACAGCCTGGATATACCGGAGCATCTGCCAGGGATGCTCATGGAAGCAGAAATGCCGAAAGCACCCCCTAAACATACCCCACCAGCAACCCCTGAGAAGGCCCCAAAGAAATCACGGGCCTCATCGCAGCAGTCTTCCCAGTTCTGCAGCCCTGGTACTGGAGGAGAGAAGCTGCTAACTGTCACAAGATTCCTAGAAGAATTCCGCCCATTTAAGGCTGAAATGGCGGAGATGGCTTCTGAAATTAAGAATATCACTTCTGCCTTGGATGACCTGGCAAGGAAAACCTCAGATAATGAAGCGCGGGTAAGATCCCTGGAGAATCGAGCTGACAAGATTGATCCGATGATCGTGCACATAAACCACCGTATCGCAAAATTGGACTCGAAGGTGGAAGACCTCGAGGGCAGAAGCCGACGTAATAATGTTGTCCTCATTGGCCTACCTGAAAAGGAGGAAGGAGAGATCCAGTGAAATTCTTCCAAAAGTTTGTGGAAAAAATAGCAGGCCCCTCGCCCTTTGGCCCCTGCTATAGTATTGAAAGAGCACATCGTGCCCTTCGACCTACTCCACCTCAGGGAGCACCCCCTCACATCATTTTGGCCAAATTTCTAAATTATCAAGAAAGACAGGTCTTTTTACAGAAAGTCAAGGAGGCTAAGGATCTGCAATGGGAGGGAATAAGCCTCAGAGTGGCTCAAGATCTACCACTATCTGTTCGACAATGGAGGGCCACCTTTCACCCTCTTGTTTCTAAGTTAATTGCAGCAGGTATTAAGTTTAGAATGTCTTACCCGGCCAAATTGCACGTCTTCACGGCTGACACTTGGAAGGTGTACGAGGATCCAGAATCGGCTTCAGCTGCACTCCAATCTGCGCTACCCAGCCTATTTAAGCCTAAATGAGTGCTTGGTTTGTTTCCCATGTGAACTTTCCCTCCTCACTGGTAAAAGGTTAAAGAATTTTTCTGACTTTTTTGCATTGTGGAGAGGGTCCGTTTTCTCCTCCTGACTTACGTGGAAAAGGACTATTATGGAAGATCCCTCGGTGACTGCCTGAATTTCTCGATGGTCCCTTTAAGCATCAGAGAACTGTGTACTCAGTGGTGCAAGGTTAACTCTGGTGGCTGTTTATCAGAACTTTGTCACGGAGGAGTGTTTCCGAAATACCAGAGGCATCTCTAAGACTGATTACTTGAACTGGAGTTTACGGGCATCACTAGGGTTGATGTATAAATAAATGATAGTTGTAAGGAACGTTTTTGGTGGTGGGACTTGAAGCTTTTGATGAGGTTGTAGAACATGGGTCCCTCCTTTTGTTGCACTATTGTGGTTCCGCAGTTAGAGGGAGCCAGAGCCATACATGTAGGTATTCCTTCACTTTTAATTTGCTGTGGGCATGTTTGGGTGTTGCAACCATGGAATGGGTGTTTTCATCCCTTCTTTGTTTAAAATCTCTCCTACAGGAATAGGAGCATGGGCGCTTATGGTGCTCGAGCTACCTCAAGGCACTAAAGGGGAGTATTGGTCATTATCATACGGGTTGAATTTGTTCTATGGGATCATTCCCTGGCCCACAATTCTGGAACTGCACCTCATCCGGGCAAGCCGTGGTGTGAGGCAGCGTAGAATTGGATATACGGTGATCAGGAAGGCAGGGGTACCCTAGGGACACAGATCTGAGTTTAGTCAGGTATTAGTTAAGAGGGCCCTGGCTTAGCTTTATTGTTTCATGCCCATTGCCCTCGAGTAATAGTTCTATGTCAATTGTTAAGTGTTCTCTTTGGTACTTTATTCAAGGTTTAGCAGGTAAAAGGGTAAACAACAGTCTGGTTTTGGAGTGGGACGGGGGTGGCAGAGCGGGAGAGGATACAGCGGAGCGAGCTGTTGTCATGGACCGCGATAATGTGGGCAGGTTAGAGGGATGGGGGTGGCGGGGATCTGGGTCTAGGTTTAGCTTGATAGGTATTTTGTTTCCGGGTTTTGCTTGGTTAGGGTGATGGGGGGAAGGGAGCACAAGACTTTAGGTTTAGAAGCTGGGGATATCGGTTAGGACTTAGTAGGTTAATGCATTGAGTTATTATTAAGGATCATGGCATTACATAGGGTTATTAAATTCCTAAGTTGGAATGTCAAAGGGGCACAACAGAAGTCCAAACAGTACCGAATTCTGAAGCATGTAGATGTTTTAAAAGCAGATATAGTGTTCTTACAAGAGACACGTTTACTTCACACGGAGAGCAATAGTATGAGACGTTTGCTAATGGGGCTGGTCTTCTCCTCACAAGGCAATACGCAAAGTAGAGGCGTTATGGTGCTAGTGCATAGGTCTGTCCCCATTACCCCCCTCCAGGTCATCCAGGACAATGAAGGTAGATACGTTCTTGTCAGAGGGAAACTGCAAAACACAGAGATCCTAGTGGGATCTGTTTATGGCCCTAATACTGACACGCAAGGTTTCTTTGTAAAATTACTGGAGGCATTAGCGCCCTTTGTTCATGTCCCTATGATTCTGGGTGGGGATCTTAACCTTGTACTGGATCCCTTAATGGACAGGTCCAAACCCTCTAATCTGGCTCTCTCACCGGCTCAAAGGGCCATGAGAGAATTACTGGACCAGCTTGGCCTATCAGATGTGTGGAAGGTCCTCCACCCAAAGCCTCAGGAATATACCTTTATTTCTCAAGTTCATGGTACAGCATCCCGTATTGATTATATATTACTTTCTCGAACTTTCCATTCGGGGTTATGGATACTGAAATTTTGGCAGGACCTCCCTCAGATCATGCGGCAGTATGCGGTATCAGTTTCCTTCTCATCCCTACCTAAGAGGTAGCAGGTGGAAATTAAATAACCAAATTTTGAGGAGCCCTAATACGGTTAAATACATCTCGATGCAAATAGAAGAATTCATGTCTAATAACCTGAAGGATAATATCTGGCCAGATATGGTTTGGGGGGTGTTCAAAGCCTTTATGAGGGGCATTTTAATTGGTCAGGCAGTTAAAAAGAAAAGAGAAAAGGAACAAGTTATGTCAGAATTAGTGACCCAGATAAGACTCAGGGAGGCTAATTTATCCCCCCATTCTACAGAGAAGGATAAACAGGAACTAGTTAAATTGAAAGACTTTTACTTAACCTTACTAGGAGAGCAAGCTGAATTAGCACTAATTAAAACCAAGGCCAATTACCTGGATCAGGGGGAAAAGGCGGGTAGGCTCCTGGCGAGATGTATTAAGCAGTTAGAATCCTCTCGAATAATTCCAGGGATCCAGTCCATGGAGGATGGTCAGATTAAGACTTCCCCCAAGGAGACAGTACAGGAATTCAGAAAGTATTCTGAATCCCTGTATAGTGCAATGGCGAACCCTCCTACCGAAATGATGATACTATCCTTTCTGGAGGACCTGAATCTCCCTTCTCTGGTAGAATCTCAACGGGCGCATCTGGTTACCGATATTACTCAAGATGAAATTGAGATGGTCATTAAGGGTCTCCCGCTGGATAAAACACCGAGCCCGGATGGATTCTAGTCTAACTTCTATAAAAAGTTCTCTAAGCAGCTATCCCCATTATTGTTTATGTTATTCCAGTATATTCTTAATTACCAGACAATGGACCAGTCGTTATTTGAGGCACTTATTGTCCTAATCCCAAAAGCAGACAAACCCCCTGAGCAACTTGCTAGTTATAGGCCCATTTCACTGCTCAATTATGATATAAAAATCCTGGCGAAGTTACTAGCGGACCGAATAAACAGGGCGCTACCCGAATTAATTGGGGTGGAGCAGGTCGGTTTTATGAGGGATAGATCTGCAAACGACCATCTCAGGACATTGGCACATGTCTTCTCGGCGTCTGAGGAGAGCAGCTCTGCCATGGCCCTGGTCTCGTTGGACGCCGAGAAGGCCTTTGATAGGGTCCACTGGAGGTTCCTGTTAACCACAATGGAAAAGTTTGGCTTTCCAGAGGTGTTCCTAAAATGGATCGGCTCCCTTTATTTAAACCCCACAGCCAGGATCTCCTGCAACGGGGTTATTTCAGATCCCTTCGACCTGCACATGGGTACCAAGCAAGGATGCCCTTTGTCCCCCCTCCTCTTTAATTTGTACCTGGAGCCCCTTATTAGAAGTATAGTGCGCAACCAGGAGATAAATGGCATTAAAATTCTGGACAATGTTATTAAAGTAACAGCATATGCAGATGATCTCTTGGTGTACATTTCAAATCCGAGCGTATCCATTCCAGTCTTACTGAAAAACATATGGGAATATAGCCATTTGGCTAATTATAAAATAAATTTAGACAAATCCGTGGTGTACCCCCTTAATAAGAATCTTTTTAAACAAGAGATTACTGAGCTAGGACTAGCTTGGAAGTCTGAATCCATCAAATATCTGGGTCTCACCCTGGCTAGGAGCATGACACAAATGCGTCAGTTAAATCTGGACTCCCTGGTGCATACAATAGATTTAGACTTGAAAAGATGGGCACAGCTTCCAATTTCCTTATGGGGAAGGACAAATTTAGTTAAGATGAATGTATTTCCCTGGTTGTTTTATCCCCTTAGTATGTTAAATATCTGGCTACCACTCTCATGGTTCAAGAAACTTCATGGGCTTATAGCCAATTTTGTGTGGGGGTACAAGAAAATAAGGATGGCCTATCACAAGTTGGCTGCGCCTAAACCACTGGGGGGATTAAGATTAACGCATTTTGCTCTTTATTTTTGGGCTAGTCATGTTAATAAATATCTTAGGTGGGTGCAGGGCATGGATTTTTAACTCAACTACCGTATGTTCCTTTGTGGATACAAATTGAGTTAGCCCTCATTAAAAACATGGTCTACTTGGAGGCCTTGCTTTACGTAGTCCTAAACTCCTCCCCTTCTCTTAGAAAATCTCCGATAGGGATCTCTGTGAGGACCCACATGCAGCTTTGTAGCTTTCTAAAATATGATCATCTCAGGGATCTGTCACAACCCATAAGGGGCAACCCGCGTTTCCTGATTGATGATAAACCCTCAGTGCCACCTGGCTGGCCCAGCTGAGTGATTGCTGTTAAAGATTTTCTCTCAGTTGATGGAAGGTGCTTTCCTCGCCAGAGATCCTGAATAAATTTAAATTGCCCACTTGATGTGATTTTTAAAGTGTATCAACCGTCACCTTTACTCAGCAAAATAGGCAAGATGCCAATACAGACGAAGGTAGAATTTTATGGGACCCTGAGTCCTTTGGTAGGCCTTCCACATGCGGTCTCCAGGTTATACGTTTTATTTAATTGGGCCTATTCTCAGAACTTGGCCCCGAGTTCTAACTGGGCCTCGGTTTTTCCCAAGGAGGAACTTAATTGGACTGCTCTTTGGCAAAACTGCCACAAATTTATCCTGCAAGACCGGTTGAGACTGATGCAATTCAAAATACTTCATAACATTTACTACTCTCCTCAGAAGTTGGCGAGTTTAAAAATGGTGGCGGCCCCAACCTGTACTAGGTGTCATCTAGGGGAGGGGGACCTGTTGCACATCTTCTGGAATTGTCCGAAGATAATCCCGCTTTGGACAGCCATTAAAAGTGGAGTGGATCCGTTACTGGGTTTGGAGGATCTCTTCACACCCGAAATATGCCTGTTGGGAAATGTAGCTCATATCCCAGTCAGGAATAGGAAGTTCCATATAGCTCTAATCTCGGCTACGCTCAAAAAAATTGTTCTCAGACACTGGAAAGACTCTGTCGTGATCAGCTATACTGAATGGTTGGAGGAACTACTTGCCAGCCTTAGGGTCGAAAGGATGATAGCTATCCTTCAGAATAAACTCTCTAGGTTTGATAAGATTTGGGGTCCCCTTTATACTACTTACTCATTATAGTGCAGGGAGGTCCCCTTTTGGATAAAGATGGTATGATAAAGTGTCTTGTGCAGGGTGGTGGTGGTGGTGGGTGAGGGATGGGGTTGGGCGGGGAGTTTTGGGGTATGGCAGAGGATGGATCCAGTCATTAGCTGTGTTATGCATGAATGTATACTCAAATGGATGTACATGTTTCTCTTGGATGCATTCTCTGTAATTATACCTGCAATAAAATTTTAATGGAAAAAAGAAATCCCTAGAGGTGGACCTGGTTACTAAAGATGGGGGGTTTGCCCACCTCCAGCTCCCACAGCCCATACCCGGCCATTTCCCTGGGAAAACTGAACCATTTCTTTTTTGAGCTTCTAAATGTAGATTAAAGGGTAGATGATCTGGGTGCATCTACTCTACATATTAGTTGAATCACACAGCACTCTAGCATTTGACACTACTTTACTTGTTTGGCCAAGTCCTATAGGCTTCCCAAAATGTAGCTCAATCCCTAGATTTCCACACATGTCCCAGGGTGAAGAAAACATTTTGCCCTCTTAGTCAGAGCAGACACTCACCCTTTAGTTGCAGGTGCCCCACAGGTGAATCACAAATCTTCCAACTTTCAAAATAAATGCTGAACTGAGCTGGCAGCTTTTCTTCCTCTTGGCAGAATTAAGGGGATTGCCCCAGGAATCTGCTTGGGGATATTTACATCCCCCCCCCAGAGGGAAGGGGCACTGAGACCCGAACAGCGGTCTCCACCACTTCACTTACTGAAGACAAACTGGACACTGACTACTACTCTTTGAAAACTCCCAACATTCTATCTAACTCCCTGTGCTGCAGATTCCAATGTGGCTTATGCAGCTGCGAAAGTTCTATTGGTGATGTCATCCCTCAGTCTCAGCTGAGACTGAGAACAGAGTGAGTCAGTGTGAAACCCATTTAACTGGAGTTTCACAATCTGCCTTCCCTGCCTACCACTAGGTCTTACTGGGATTCTAGTAACCCCAGGTAACAAGGGGGTTACACTCGCCCTTGACCAGGAAAATGAGTGTCCGCAGTCATTATTTACCTGGCCTTAGACCATCCCACCCTATGTGCTACCTGTGGAGGGGGGTGATCAGGCCCCCTCCTACCATGTGCAAGCACAGGCAGGCAACACTAGGGGCCTAGAGGCCTGTAGCTGACATATCAGCCTCTACACTATCCACTTACTATGGACACCTAGTGGCTCTGGTAGAACCATCCAGAGCATAGCCCTGATAGATCAGCACTGCAGTCCCTATGGCCGCTCAGGACCACAGCCTGTCTATCCCCCCTAACCCTCTAGGGAAAACCTATCTGCCTCTAACATAATATTCCAAAAACAAAAAACTTCCCCGACCTTGGGCAACCTGCAACCACACACCATTAAAATACCACATTACTGCCTCCTCCCTACCCCCACAACCACAACTGTGGAAGGAAAGGGTTAATACAACAATAACCATAACAATAACAACACAGTACTTTAAACTTCTACACAATAAAGCACTGACGAGGAACTCCGATGAGCCCCTCCTCCTCTTCTTGTCTTCTCTTCTGTCTTCCCAGGAACACCTGTAAGAAAAAGAAAGACAAAACACACGCTTCTAATCTGCATACACAGTCTACCTAGACCCCTACCATCAAAACACTGCAGAATCCCAAAAACATTTTTTTAGAAAAAAGGTAGAAAAACAGTATTTACATTAAAAAACAATGACATTATTTACAATACATTTGGGGGATGGAGTGCCTAAAGTCCCAACTAATGACCACAAGGCCGAGGCTAGTCCAATAAAGAGTCTCTCCTGGGCGGTGCCCGGTGAAGCACAGTTCTAACAGGCCAAAGTCCCGAAGGGGAGAGTCTTTGCAGACAGTTCACACATTTTGAAGTCTGTTAGTGTAGGGTGTGTACTGCAATGTCATAAAGACAGAAAAGTTCGGACTTACCAGCCACTTGTAGTACGAGACTCGACACCAACCTGCACCTCTGACGAAGACTCTCCCTGGCAGCATTTCTTCCGATACAGCTGGGCGGACATCTTCCGGGAACCACAGGAGGGCACATCTGGGAACAGCTGGGATGATGTCATCTCTGGAGATGGAACCCTAGAACAGGAACAAAAAGAAAACAGCTGATACGACGTCATCCGATTACCAGGCGATGAACAGGAAACAGCTGGGATGGTGTCTTCTCTGGATCTGAAGTCATCTGGTAGGCCAGTCGATGGTTTCTGGACAGGACAGTACACTGTAGACTGATGAATGTGGGGCACCTGAGTCCTGGATATTCATATTGGCGGATCAATAAGGCACTTCACAGTCTGGTGTGGCAGTATTGACTACCACTGCTCGGCTCTCCATTTTGTAGGCACGGGTACATTTGCTGAGAGGTCCTTGCACTGAGGCCAATAGTACCGGGGGTCAGGGGCTTAAATTATTACCCCTTCTGGGTGCACATAATTCACACAGTGGGAGATTTCACATCCCTCTCCGTCCACCACTCTCACTCTGTCCATAAACAGTGTCCTGCCTCTCTTCCACTGGGTATACTTTTCGTGAAACAGTCTGTTTTTCACATGCTTGTTAGCCCCAGGATGCACACTTTTCATGGCTTCATCCCAGATCCAGGATTTCCTGCAGTTCTCAATCTCCTCCCAGACTTTTTGAGGAAAGGTAGGAAAGGTCATACCATAGATCTCATTTGCCTTTCTACGAAACATTCTCTCCTCTTTACTTGCTTTGGTCAATCTGAGACCGCTGGCCTGGCTTGGGGGTGGCCAGTCCTGGTTCTGCCAGCTATGCATCCTTAAGGAAATTAGAAACGGATCCCTGACTTCTTCCTCCTGTAAAGCCAGGGTAGTGGCATCACCACTCTCTTCCATACATTCCTCCGAGGCAAGATCTTGAGGCTGTGTACCCATTCCTTTTTCAGAAGGCCACATAGGTTCCCCCTCATCTTCCTCTTCACTGAGGATCTGAGCCCAGGAGTGAGCAGTCATTCTCACCCCGAGACTATCCACTCATCACTAGGCGCGGAGGTCGACACCTTCCATTCAAAGGCCTCCCACATCTCATCTTCACCTAAGAGACTTGGGCTAGGCCCCCCCACCCAGGGGTCTATTGATGCTTTATCCGAACTTTCTTTCTGGGATCCAGCATCCGAAACTTCAACTTCTGGTTCTGTCTCTAACTATGCACCCACTAGCTTTGTGCCACACTCCCCCGAGGGACCTTCCTCCACAGGCTCTGCCTGGTGCTGTGTGCTGCCAACTGCAGATTCCTGAATTTTTGTCCATGTCTGGGCCAAATGAATTGGAGGTGCTTTATACAAGCCATATTTTTGTAGGCATCCAGCACAGTGAGGAATCATGAAGACGTCCCTTCCAGCTCCCAAGCATATTTGACATACACGCACTGGATAATTAGGAATCGCCACATCAGGAGGCAGTTGCCCTCCATAGCACCACTTTCCAAGATCTCTCAGTCTATTTACTGCTGCTGCTACTGCAACCCTGGCATGATCCGGGTAACGAGCTGGTCCTGTGGCCATAACTGCAGAAAAATAAACAAAAGTTCACTGTAACTGAAAGTCCCACTTTATTGAACACACACTTTAGCTGTAAAATGGCTCCTCTGCTGCTGTGTTTACTTTACTACTCCACCCTGTAATGACGGCGCCAGCACTCCTGTGCAGCAACATTTAGAATCTGGGTCAAGCCACTGCGCACCCGATTTACACAAGCTACTGATAACTTTTACTCAAACTGCACAACTTGCTCTGATCTGGCTTTCAACACATTTACAGGATTTTCCATGGACTTTTCACATGCTGGTAACATTTGTTTTATTCACAGTCCCTTAAAGCTTCAGGTTTTTAGCACAGGATTGCCTGTATTTCTAGTGCTGCACTTTGCTACAACCCACAGTCTCCCTCTGGCTGCAAGCTTTAAACTGAGGCTAAATTCACTTCTATGCACACAGTCAATGGCTTAACAGACTTGCACTTGCTGGCAGGACTTTACACAGTCGTTACTTGCAAAGCGACTACACTGCTGCACACACATTTTATATGGCATAGACTGAAAATCACTGTTTGAGCAGTTTCTTGGTTGTTTACTTACTGTTATCAGTAGTAATTTGCTGCGATGGGGAAAAACGGCCTGCAGCCAGTTCTTGAAGGCCTTGGTATACAAACGGGCGGGCAGTCCTAGCGATCGTCATTTTAAACACCAAACTTGCAATTCTGACGATCAATTAGCTGGTTGAGCCCGTTTTAAACTATAAAGTCTATTTCTGTACTGTTTGCAATGCTTTGAACACTCCGCGACGCTCCTCCACTAGCCAGTACACGCACTCCACTCTCACTCCCTCTCAATTGCTGGGGCAGTCTCTGTAGAGCTGACTGAGGGGTGGGACTGATTGCAGCCTGACTAACCACATGACGCCATGCAAATGAGCCTCTTCTTCCTCACGAGGGCTCTTCTCCTCACGGCGATCGTCAAGCAGGCAAATTTAAACTGCAGAATGCAACTTTTTTTTTTCAACTGACTCCACGGCGGGAGCCCATTTCAGCCATTTAACATAGCCATTTACTCTGCAGTCTCTCAATTCACTCAGAAAGCATTTCCAACGTCCAGGGCATCATTTTCCTTTTGCTACCCCTAGTCTTCCACACTTTCCTTCACAATAGTTCATTTTAAAAGCATTTCAAATGTCCAGGGCACAATTTTCCTGTTGCTACCCCTAGTCTTCCACACTTTTCTTCACAACAGTTCATTTTTAAAAGCAGGCAAAAACGCTGTAAACTATTTTGATGCAGGACAAGGGCACATTCTTTGGCTTTACTGCTCCTTGGTAAACAGTTGGCAATTTTAAACAGCAGCACAAGATTCACAGCACACAGCAACACACACTAGGGAAATTGCTTCAGCTTTTTGGGCTACCCACTGTCAGATAGCCAAAACGCTAGCCCCCTTGCCCAAGCACCTTCCTCCCAGAACAAAATCCAAAGCGGTGCTCCATTTTTGAACCCCTCACCCCTGCCTTTTGCCAAAATGACAGGTGGCATGCTGTTGAAGCTGACAGCAGTACCTGGTGGGGACCTGGGTTCAGGGAGGATGAGGTTACTCGGCACAGGGGGACCTAGGTTTGGCTACTCTGCACAGAGGCACCCAAGTAAATCCGAACACAGGAAGCAATAACTGTAATGTCCAGAACCAGGAATGGGATTCTTCAGTGTGGCTTTTATTCACAAACTAGCTGAACAAAACAAAGCATAGATAGACCCCCATGGGGCTACATTTCCTGATAATGCAGATTAGAGACTACAGAACACTTTATCACCATTTTCAGCCCTCAGGCTCTGGACCCACCAGGCACACAGCCTGGACTTGCATGTGCTTTGGGTACACAGCCCGACTAGTACACACTTGGGTTCTCCCCAAGGTCCATGGAAGAATGAACCAATTATCCTGTCGTGACTCCCCACACCACTTTAGAGTCGGCGACTCATAGAGAGAATTTTTCCTTACTTGTTGTGGCTCCCCCCACCACTTAGAGTCTGTGACTCCTAGAGAGAGAATTCTTCCTTACTTGTTATGACTCCCCATCTCACAAAGAGAATTTTTCCTACTTGTTGTGGCTTCCCACACCACTTAGAGTCCACGACTCCTAGAGAGATTTTCCCTTTTGTAACCCCACGTCTGGGTACTTCCCCCATCACTGGCCAAGTGCATGAGGCAAAGTAGCAACCACAGCAGAAATCCGTAGAGGTGGACCTGGTTACTAAAGATGGGGGGTTTGCCCACCTCCAGCTCCCACAGCCCATACCCGGCCATTTCCCTGGGAAAACTGAACCATTTATTTTCTGAGCTTCTAAATGTAGATTAAAGGGTAGATGATCTGGGTGCATCTACTCTACATATTAGTTGAATCACACAGCACTCTAGCATTTGACACTATTTTACTTGTTTGGCCCCATCCTATAGGCTTCCCAAAATGTAGCTCAATCCCTAGATTTCCACACATGTCCCAGGGTGAAGAAAACATTTTGCCCTCTTAGTCAGAGCAGACACTCACCCTTTAGTTGCAGGTGCCCCACAGGCGAATCACAAATCTTCCAACTTTCAAAATAAATGCTGAACTGAGCTGGCAGCTTTTCTTCCTCTTGGCAGAATTAAGGGGATTGCCCCAGGAATCTGCTTGGGGATCTTTACACCCCCCCCCGGAGGGAAGGGGCACTGAGACCCAAACAGCGGTCTCCACCACTTGAGCAGACCTTCACTTACTGAAGACAAACTGGGCACTGACTACTACTCTTTGAAAACTCCCAACGTTCTATCTAACTCCCTGTGCTGCAGATTCCAATGTGGCTTATGCAGCTGCGAAAGCTCTATTGGTGATGTCATGCCTCAGTCTCAGCTGAGACTGAGAACAGAGTGAGACAGTGTGTAACCCATTTAACTGGAGTTTCACAAGCTGCCTTCCCTGCCTACCACTAGGTCTTACTGGGATTCTAGTAACGCCGGCTAACAAGGTGGTTACACTAGTATGTCCGGGCTATGCTGGCAGCCAAAAGTCTGAAGAGCATCGAGTTTGTGTAGGAGACTACAGATGTTAAGTGAGATGATTGAGAGGGATCCTTCTTGACTGATCCGGGTAGCTCCAAAGGGGAAGGCTGGGCCAGGATTAGGGTGGATGTTACTAGACAGTAGCACTAGCAGAAGTATGAGTTTTAGAATACCAATGTGAAGTACCCATGCCTGAATCCTTTTCTTTTGTGTCTGGTGACAGCAAGATTCCCCAGGGTATATAAAAAGTTGGAGGCTGGGGTATAGTGTGGCAACAGTAGCGATGGACAGGTGGCTTTCCCAACGGCCATTCAGGAGAAAGGGCCAGTTCCTAGTGATTGGTAGTTCCCAAGGCGGGCACATGAGATCGAGAGGAAGGGTGTCTTGGGGGTGTGTGTGTGTTTGAGTTGGTAGATATTCGGGACTGAAGGGAAGCAGGTACTAGGGGGGTGGAGAAGAGGGAATAGGGAAGCTATGAGGATGAGGAGGAGGAAGGGGTACAGGGTGCTGGTGGAGTACATGTTAAAGTTGAAATGGGGGAGTAGGAGGACAGCAAGTGTAAGGAGCAGGAGAGGAGGGAGGCGGTGAGCAAGAGAGACAGAAAGTAGCATTGGGTGGGTGGTGGTAAAAGCGTTGAGTGATGGAGAGATAGGAGGTAATCTCACTGTGTAATTGAGTGCCGAAGGGAAAGGGTGGGAGAGAGTGAGGGAAATGCCTAGGGGAGGCCAGACACAGAAACCAATGGGGAGAGTGAAGGGGAGGAGTAAAAGGGGAGTGGAACTGTCTATTTAATTAAGGCAGGGGTGGGGGGCGTAAATTTCAGCCGTAGCCACTGGATTTCAATGGGCTCAGCAGCCCTAAGTATGAAGATGGCAGCAGGCCAATCACAAATGTGCAAGAGAGGGCAGGGTTCAATCAGGGTGCACTGCTGTGAGCAACAGCCAATGGCAGCAGCTCAAAGCAAGAGGTGCCGTGCCGCAAGTGGGTCTGATTGCCGGCGCATGGGCCCGTGAGGCAAGGGCAGCGACCTGGGGAGAGGAAACACAGAAATAGGGAATGAGCTGGGGGGGGGAGGCAACACACAACGAAAGACAAAAGAAATGTAATCGAGGGGTGGGACGCTAAAGCCACCGGAGATGGCTGCTAGGGGAATCAGAGGTGCAAAGAGGTGGGGGCGCGGTAGCAGCAGCAAGGAGCGGAGTAAATCACAGGCCTTCAATGAGTGTCCTCTCTTGGTACCACCGGGGAGGGAGGGGAAGTGGCAGACAGGGAGGCTAGGACAAGTCAGTTAAGGGGTGAGGACAGTTGGGGCGGTTCAGGCCAGTGAAAACAGGGGAGGAGTGAGAGGAGAGAGAGAGAGAGAGAGAGAGTGAGAGAGAGAGAGAGAGAGAGGCAGCCGAGATAAAGAATAAAAAAAAAACACAGGTTCACAGAGAGGGCTGCTAAATCACAAAAGTTAGCACAGTTTACTCGGATTCAGCAATCTAGCACAGTAAAAAGACCTTTTAAATCTACTGAAAACTTGGACTAAACAGTTTCCTCAGAATCGGAGTTAAGAGCGAGCTGTTTCAGTTAATAAAAACCAGGCCAGGCGGCCGTACAGTAAAATTTCGGCCGTAGCCACTGGATTTCAATGGGCTCAGCAGTCCCAAGTATGAAGATGGCAGCAGGTCAATCACAAATGTGCAAGAGAGGGCAGGGTCCAATCAGGGTGCACTGCGGTGAGCAACAGCCAATGATGGCAGCTCAGAGCAGCCCCGGTGAGACAGGCAGCCTTACCCGGCTTGGGATGTTCCTGTGACGGCTTGCTGGAGGGCGGCAGAGTGGCCGGAGGTGCCATGCTGCAAGTGGGTCTGATTGCTGGTGCGTGAGCCTGTGAGGCAAGGGCAGCGACCCGGCTTGGGATGTTCTTGTGATGGCTTGCTGGAGGGCAACAGAGCGGCCGGAGGTGCCATGCCACAAGTGGGTTTGATTGCTGGCACAAAGTAAATGGCATATTCAAGCAGACGTGCCTCTGTGCTCAGCTGGGTTTTGAGACTTTTGGATATTCTTGGTAATGACTGTCCACTGATGCTTTAAGGGAGGAATTTGTCCCTGTCTCCATGCTTATCTGTAGAAGTCTGAACAAGGAAGAAGATTTATTTATTTGTTTTTGTTTACCAGGTAAGCACTCTAGACAACAAGTGCCTATTTTCAGGTGCGACCTGGGAGGTTACAGAGTACTTGAGAAACATTATACAGTGTCAGGGTGACATACAGGCCCACGTACAAGTGGTTACAGAGTACGTGAGAAACATAATAGAGAGTCAGGGTATCATACAGGCCCACGTACAAGTGAGTGGGACAGCAAACAGTACACATGGCATTATACAGTAAAGTAGGCAGTACATCATCAGGGTACTTAGCAGCATGGAGAGGTAAAAATCATCAGGTAACATCAAGGCAGAGAGTTGGCAGTATGTCAGCAAGATGCATAATAGTATTGAGAGGCAGAATAACAGCAGGAGACATCGTGGCAGTATCAACCTCAACGAAAAAAGAAAGTACAGACATGCATTTGCATGACCTGAGGGCATATCATGGGAAAGCGGGGGCATCAAAGTGCAGCTAGAGTGGGTGCTAATATGTCAGGAAGCACCTTTCCAGTGGACGGGCTGAAAGTGCTTAAGGCAGGATTTCAACAGAGAGTAACAGTGGCCAGTGAGTCAGCACAACAACTCCCTTCATTAACTGTTTGCCGTTTGTGAAATATATCCCGAGGGGCCTAAGTGGAGCCCTTTAATGAGACTGGCTTGCTCACCCGGAATACGGTGGATTTATGTTCCTCGGAGTCGAGTTCTGGATTTACTATGGTGACTTTTAATTTAATTTTTTTTGTTTTTCTCTCTCCTAAGTTGAACTATGGACTTAAATGATCACTTTTCTGAAGGCACTGATTGTGTCCTGGTGACTTTCTTTTGTGCTGATTTCCCAGAAATAGCACACTTAAAATGAGGGAAGGGAGGGGCTGATTTTTGTTCCTTATTGCTCATGAGAGACTTGATTTGCCTCTTTCTGCTGGGACTGTTACACTGCACCCTAAACCAGGATCTACAAGTTTTAGTTACTCAGCCCAATGAGAACTGCACAAGTTTCATTTTCACGGAGACAGTTTTTGCTGCCTGAGGTGCCTGTTGCACTATATAATGTTTTACTGTATGTTCCATAGGAGGTTTGGAGTCTAATGTAGGCACTGCTAGTTCACTGTTGTTGCAGGTTGTTGGGGGGCAGGCTGCATGCTCAGAGGGGGCGGTAGGGAGGAGATACTGTTCAAAGAAACTGTTCATCGCGTATCAGATTGTGAATATGTTTGGTGGGTAGGGGGGTGCTATAAGTAGGAGCCAGATTCAAAGTTATAAGGTATCCTGGTGTGAAGGGTTTGGGGGGAATTTTGGTTTGTTTTCCTAGGGGCTATGGGATTTGGGGATGAGGGGCAGGGGAGGGAAGGGGACCTCAGCCTGGTCATCACTGCATTGGGGGGCAATACCATCAATAAGGGTTTCCGGCATGAACACAAAGGTGCATGATGGTGGATAATATGAGACTGCTCACATGGAACATTAAAGGGGCCAGAAGGAAGGTTAAGTGCTATCAAGTTTTGAAACATATCCAGCATCTTAAAGGTGCTGAGGCGTTTATACAGGAGACCCATCTGTTGGAATCAGAAGGTAACCTTTTCAGAAGGCAATTAATGGGGCAGGTTTTTAATGCTGGGAACAGTACACAAAGTAGAGGAGTGGCAATATTGGTCACTAGGAATGTGCCCTTCTCTTGTGAGTATTGTATAAAAGATCCGGGTGGAAGGTACCATATCCTGAAAGGGGTCCTGGACCATACAGAAATGGTTTTATGTTGTGCGTATAGGCCTAATCTAGACTCCCCGGCTTTCTTTTCTGACCTGTTGGCCTCTCTGGTGCCCTTCGCCTCACTCCCACTGATTTTAGGTGGGGATTGTAACCTGTCCTTTACCCCGGACCTTGACAAGTCAGGGGCTAAGAAATCAGGCCTGTCACCAGTGCAGAAGGCCATCAGGGATTTGGTGGACCAGCTGGGCTTGGTAGATCCCTGGAGGGTGCTGCACCCTTCCTCCAGATAGTATACTTTTTGCTTGAATGTGCATGGCGCATTTTCCAGAATTGACTATTTTTTCATCAGTCACAGTTTACTTCCAGGGGTTGTAGATAGCACTATTGAGCCGGGGGTTATCTTGGACCATGCAGTGGTATGGTACTTATTGAATGTTGCCCCCAATGTACCCAAAGAGACCAGCTGGAAGCTCAATAATCAGCTGCTGAAAGATAGCAAGGTTATAAGTGAGCTTTTGAAGGTAAAAGAGCACTACACGGAGACTAACCTCTGTTCCACAGGCAGAATTGATCTGGAATGGTATGCTTTGAAGTGTGTTCTTAAGGAAGAAGTAATCCGTATAGCATCCCATAGGAAAAGGGTTAAAGAACAAAGGGCTTTAGCACTGCTCAGTGAGATACGCCAGTTAGAAGGGGTACTATCACCAAGGACACTGGCGTAGGATAGGAACAGATTAGTGGGGCTCAGGGCTCAATATAGCACCCTATTATTAGAGCGGGTGGAGTATGCAATATTGTGCACTAAAGCCACCTATGTAGATCAGGGGGAGAAGGCAGGCAGGCCACTTACCCTCCGGCTGAAATCCCAGGAAGCCTCCAGAATAGTCAGATGCATCAGATCTCAACAGAATGATTCCATACAGTTGAACCCCAAAGGACTAGTTCAGGAATTTGCCAATTATTATAAGGAATTATACAGCTCAATGCCCAAAACCCCTGGGAGGCAGCAGGTAGATGACTACCTTGAGAGTATCCCCTTGCCCAGGTTATCGGAATCCCAACAAGTAGGACTATTGGCCCCCATGACGGTAGCAGAGATAGGTGGGGTGATTAAATCCCTCTTGCTTGATAAAGCTCCTGACCGAACAGGTTTTCCCCAAATTTTTATAAAGCCTTCCAAAAGCAATTAACCCCATGGCTGGCAAAATTGTTTACACGGTTCGTAGAAGCAGATAAACTGGATGAGAGTCTATTAGAGGCCTTGATTATTGTCCTGCTTAAGCCAGGGAAGGACCCAGAGAAGGTTTCCAGTCACAGGCCAATATCATTATTGAATTATGACATTAAAATCCTAGCAAAGTTATTGGCTAACAGGATGGCTGAGGTCCTGCCCTCCATAATTCAACCTGAACAAGTGGGCTTTATGAGGGGCAGGAACTCATCAGATCATTTGCGCCAGTTGGCTCACATTTTTTCCGAGTCCAGCAACTCTGACATCACAGCAGGGTTGCTGCCCCTGAATGTGGAGAAAGCATTTGACTGGGTGGACTGGGAGTTCCTATTTAGTTTGATGGCCAAATTGGGTTCCCAGTGAAGTTTAATGGCTGGATCTCCTCCTTCTATAAGTGTCCAACAGCCCGCATTTATAGTAATGTTTTTTTTTCAGCTAAGTTTTCGCTCCACTCAGGGACGAGGCAGGGATGTCTCTTATCCCCTCTTCTTTTCAGCATTTATTTGGAGCCCCTACTGTCTAAACTGGGGGGAGAGACCCTTAATTCCAGGTATTCCCCTGTATGACCAAGATTTTAAACTTTCGGCATATGTGGACGATGTCCTGTTCCACTCTAATCACCCAGTAGAGGCCTTTGGGGCTGACTTATGCATTATCTCAGAATTTGGTCATCTTTCTAATTATAAGGTTAATCTGGACAAGAGTACCGCCTTTCCCTCAATCACAAACTATTTCGGAATGACATGCAACATCTGGTACTTCAGTGGTCCCCTAGGAGTCTGAAGTACCTGGGAGTTTTCCTTGCTACTTCTGAGCACCTAGTGAGGAAACTGAATCTGGAAGACACTACAAATTATACAACAAGATTTGGCCAGATGAAAATTCCTACCCATTTCCCTCTGGGGTCGTAGCAATGTAATCAAAATGAATGTCTTACCCAGGATTTTTTATCCACTAAATATGCTCAACTTTTGGATTCCCCTTAAGTTGTTCCGGAAAGTCCACTCCATAATTTCTTCCTTCATATGGTCAGGGAAACATCCTAGAAGAGCCTACCATAAACTAGTAGCCCCCAAGAGTAAAGGATGGCTAAGATTACCACATTTTGGGTGTTACTACTGGGCCAGTTAGTTTAGTAAGTACTTGAGGTGACTATCCGCTATGGAGACCCTGGAATCACTTCCCTATGTACCGCCTGGTTAATTCTAGAAAAGAGGATGATGGCTGCAGCAAAAATATTCCCAGACTGGATTTTACACATTACCCCAAAAAGCTTCCCACCAAGTCTTGCCCACTCCCCTATAGCGGTGTCAGTAAGATGCCACTCTCAGCTCTGCTCCTTTTTAAAGTATGCTCATTCCCATGACTGGAATCAACCTTTAGTGGAGAATCCGAACTTTAAAATAGGTGGAAAGCCTATCCCCAAATCATGGATCCCTCAGTTTCAAGATACCAAAGTCAGGGATTTCTTTGAGGGTGCAAGTGTTTCACAGTGGCCACAATCATCAATAACTTCTCCCTTGGCAGGGGACAGGTGTTTAAAGCGTACCAGGTTATGCATCTTCTACACAGAATGAAGCTCCAGCTGGTTAAAGAGGGGGATGTGGCCGACTTCATTAATTCCTTAGGGGCCATTGATAATTTTCCACATGCCATCTCTCAAATATATGCTCCCTGATAGATAGAGCTTCCGCTGAACAAGCTAATAGGCCCAGATATTGGTCGGAGCAATTTCCCAAGCTAGACACTCACTGGGGGAAATTTTGGAGAACATAAACGTCTATGTGTCCCAAAACAGGTTGAGACTCACACAATTTCAGATCCTGCAAGATATGTACTGGACCCCCACCAAATTATTTAAAATAGGGAAGATACCTGCCCCACAGTGCAATAGGTGCCAGCAGGAGGTTGGCTCCCTTAAGCACATTTTCTGGGATTGTCCTTTTGTTCGGGCCCTGTGGACTGAAGTTCAGAGCAAGGTGGACCCTCTGTTAGGGCTCACAGATTTCTTAATCCCAGAGATCTGCCTTATCGGGGATTACTCCAATATTAGGGTAAAACTGCGTAGATATCACATAGCACTGATAGCATAATCACTCAAAAAGGTTGTGTTAAGGCACTGGATGGACGCTCAGGAGTTATCCTATACAGAATGGCTCCAGGAACTACTGTTTAACGTAAGGGCCGAACAGTTCAAAGCAAGTGTGGGGCATTCCTCTTCTAGATACCAAAGGATCTGGGCTGGAATGCACACTCTTTACCTGCAGCAAGCAGGTATACAGGTGGTTTAGGTAAATATTGGGACATTGGCTGTTCTTGGGGGATAGGAAAAGGAGTATCCTCCTCTGCAATGATCCAGTGCCTTTCCCTTCGGTAGGGATTTCTGCCCAGTGTATATGGGGGACATCATAGATGCAACCAGGTCGAGGTTGAGGGAGGGAGGGAGTAGGGTGGCAGGGGTGGGATGGGTGGAGGGTACAGGGAGGGACATGTAACTGTATATTGTCTTCCTGTATCATGTGCCAGACTATACAGATTTTGTAACAGCTGCTGTCTTGGTTGGTTTTGTATTTGTTTTTGGAAAACAATTAAATTACAAATTAAAAAAAACAAACAAAAAAAAACCAACAACCTCAATTGAGGTATCTGTAGCTACCAGCCTGATGGCCTAGTCCATTAAATGCTTCCCAATTATGATACAGCTTACAGATTTTACGGCAAGCCCTGAGTTTAGTCACAGTTTCCCAGACTAGGAAATCTCCCTCACAGGGCTGTGACTGGGGGTGCAACAGAAATGGTTGCAGTAGGGCCCGCGCTGTCCGGGGACCCACTGTCTCAGACGTCAGCTTTAAAAAAATATTTTATTGTCAGACTATCTTGCAACTTTCTATTTGTACATTACCTATCCATTTGAAATTGGCACTAACAGCAGTGGAGTCTGTACTACAGTTTCCAATTCCAGCTTCACAGTGGGGGCACAGAACAAAGAAATAATAGGGCCCTATTACTCAGAAAACTCTAATCTTGCTACTGGTGTCTCTGAGAGGAGCAGGGACAAATTACATTGTTCAGTTCCTTAATCCTGGTGCCAGCAAGAGGGAAGAGGGGCCAGCATGGACAAAATATGAATGCTTAGCAGGATTGATAAAAAAGAATCTGCGCTACAAATATTTTATATGCGCTAATGGTTATTTTATGCTCATTAGTGGGAGGTAGGAGCCCACAAAATATTTTGCAGGGGGGCCCTTACAGTCATTGGCACAGCCTTGCTCCCTCACAGTGCAGAGGATGAGGATGATATGCAGTTTGCAGGAATAGCCCTCTCTGGCAGATGTCACTCTCCCCTCCTTTCTCTCTTTGCTTCTTTTTCACTAACTTCAGGGACAGCATTCAGTGTCACAGGGCTCTGGCTCTCCCTTCAATACAGGTCAGCCCTCTTCTAGCTCCAGCAATCTGTAGCTGAATCCTCTTTTCATAGGGAAGCTCCACCTGTGAGTCTCTGAGTCAAACCACCCCACTCACCACATCCTGGCATGCAGTCCCACATGGGCTGCAATAACCAGTAGCAGTGGTGGTACCAGTCAGGGAACTTCATCACAATACCCGGCTGCAGTACAGCAAAAGGGTCTCTCAATCACTGCAGCCTACAGCTTTATTCTCATGCGGTGATTAGCACACAATTTCTTATTTGATAACAACATGGATCTGGGACCCTGCTAAATGAAAAATACTGAAAGAAGTCCAGTCTAAACTAAGTGCAGGGACAATATCACATGGAACTAGTTTAGCATAAATTGGGCCCATGTTCACCAAGTACTATATATATGGGATATGTGGGGGGTGCCTGTTGCATAACAACATTATTTGTAAAGTAGCCAGTGACCTCGAGTAACCTCACGAGTGGCGAAGCCACAAGTGAGGTTACAGTGGTCTGAACTCTGTACAAATAATGTCGTTATCCAACAGGCACACCCCGCATATAAGATTTATGCAATAGACGTTTTTCTGTTTTTTATGCTTGCAGTTTGTTAAAAATGTGGTGAAACCTGAGTTTTTTTAAAACTGTTGGTTTCAGAGTGCAACCCCCCCCCCGGCCTGGTTGCTGTGGCAGTTGTTGGCGTTTGGACATCTTAATGATGTCACAGTGTCTGTGCTGACTGGTGAACGGTGCAGGTTTTGAAAAATTTTAACACAAAATGGCGGCTCCACTAAGCGAGAGGTCATTTAGAACCTGTGTGGGTGTTTTTTTTATGTGCCGCTTCTTCTTTTTGGTTTTGTTTATTAAACAGAAAAAAAAACAGTTTGGGATTTTTGAAAGACATGGTAGAGTTTTGAGGAACTGTTAGAGTACCGGCGGGATGTGCTGGAGTTCAATCGGGAGGAGCTGTTTCGTAGATTCTGGTACATAGTACAGAAGGTAAATTTGAGAATGAAAACCCAGACAGAAGTGCTACTGTAAAAAGCAGGAAAGGGGGGAAATTATTGCTGCTGTTGAGTTGCTTTTTTTAAAGGTTTGCAGCTGGTAGGGGGTCCTTAGATGGCAGCTTTGCATTATGAAGGGAAGGGACAGTGCGCGAGAGAGAGAGGGAGAAAGTACAGATGGGGAAGTGAGGGGGCGACTAGTGATGTAGTCACTGTACAGATAAATAGGTTGTGACGTAATCACTATGGGAATAACTTCAAGTTATTTTCACACTGATTACGTCATGGTCCTTCATCTGTACAGTGTCTTAAATAAATGCCTTTATGCAGCAGAATTTATCCTGACTCCTGTTGCATAAATAAAGTTTTAGCTTTTATTCTGGGTTGCAGCAAGACCTCAAAGTCATCACCGTTTCACTGCTGCATTAGTAGCTTCTTCAGGATATGGTCTAAAAATATATACACAATTAAATTCTAGCATTATGTAGTTAACCGAGGTGGCGCTAGCCTCTTTAAAACCTATTACAAAAACACAGACAAAATGTACTGTAGTTCATACCTGCTGCATTATTCTGGTTACTACATTTTCTGGCTAAAACGTGTGGAAGGCTGAAAGGTTCCCTAACAATCTTAGGACAGGCCAGATGAATCTGGAAGGAGAGACAGGAAGCTTACTTAGTGAGCAAGATGCAAACAGTTTATTTACCAGGGACAATAAAAAACAAGATAACTGTGTTTTACAATGTTACAGGAAAATAAAAAAGAAAAGACAATGAGATTGGGACCAAAAATTGCTTGAATCAAGAACACTGGGTTAACCCCTTTTTGTCCAAGTCCTGCGTGCACTTGGCCAAGATGATGCAACTACAGACGATCCAAGCTTGAGCTTTCCTAGGTGTCAGCTGATCAGCAGGTGGGCATTGACCCAACAAAGTGCTTGTTACAAACAGGCCTTAACGAGGCGTCCCCCAGATGAACAACACACAAAGAGGAACACTGTTAGCTGGACAAGGAGAAAGGTGGTGATCCTCTGAGGCTCCGGGCAAAAAGCTGAAGACATCTGGTCAGCCGATGGTTCTCTGGATGATCAGTAACAATGACCCCTGGCAGGTCCCCAGCCCCAGATGACCTTTCAACAAGGTGACTGCAGACAGGGTGATCTTCGGGCTGCCTCTGCGGAGTGACACGGGCGTGCCCACACTCACAGATGGCTAGCAAAATAATAAAAGGGCATGCATGATGTTAACTGTGATCCCTCAAGCTTGAGCTGGGGTGGCTCCTAAGCTGACTCACTACTGGATACCTCACTAGAGGCTCTCTACCACTTACTGTCACAGGGTTGATGTTGGAACACTTGTGGTGGGACTTCAGCACAGGCTGGCATCACTGGAGGTGGTTCGGCTGCAGATGGTGGATGGGCTGGGGACCTCCCTGGGTCAGCGTCAGGCTCTGGTGAAGCCAGTCTGGACAACAACGGTGAAGCTGGACATCAGGTACACCAGGGCACAATTTGATGACAGTTCAGTAGCAAGCAAACAGTTCAGATTTTTAAAAAGACAGTTCAGGTTTTGCACAGAATACAGTCGCTAGGGGGTGCTAGGCAGGCAGCAATGCAGTTTGATTTGGGTGCTGAGCCACTTAGGCCATAGGACCATCCCCCCTCTCCCCAAGTTAGAGCTGTACCTTTGCAGATCCCCTTCTGTGGCTATTCCTGCAGAGCCAACCGCCTTTATTTATTGCCATGACCACCCCTGTGGCAGAGTCTATGGGGTTCCTTCTCCTGATCCCTCCTCCCTCACGCATATCAATGAGGGCTTGCCTGGTGGAGTGCCTTCTTCAGCCCTGCCCTCTCATTTATATGCATGAGGGCCTGAACTCTCATGTCTAGCCTCACCCTTCCATGGGATGGCTATGAACCTTTGTCCCTAGCCCTGCCCCTGGCTCAAATGGTACCATGGCAGAACAAAAGGGCTGGCTGGCCACCTTTCTCTCCCTGGGGCCCTTAACCATGTGGTGCCCCTCTAGTGCCAGCAGTGCTCTGCTCCCAACAAAAAGAATAAAATAAACTAACCCCGCTGGGCTCTGGCCACACCTGGAGCCTTCTCCCTTACCCTGTCCCTCTGGGCCTTCAGCCCACCTGAAAACAAACTACTTGCTCTGCCCACCTCCTCTGGAGTCATGTTTAACTAAGATATGAAAAACAACACAAACATAGAAAAATAAATAAAATAACTTAGTGGCCTCTGACCCACTCTGGGACCTTTTCCTCCTTCCCTCTGGCCAGTCAGCACACTGCCTACCAATTCCCCTTTCAGCTCAGGGCTGGTAACTCACCTAAAAGGCCCACTGTGCCCCTCCTTGTCCTCACTAGGGCCCTGGCCCTTTAATATTTGCTCTGGGCACTTTGCCTGCTGCCCCTTTCCTCTTTCTGGGCTCCAACCCTTTGAGTACTGTTTTCCTGGGCACTCTGTCCCTTTAATTTTTTGTTTCCTCCCTTCCTCCCCACTTGTCTAGCGCCCATGGTGTGAGTATAATAAAAAGTTAGTACTTGACCCACGCACGGCCATGGCCCAGAACTTCTGTGCTGCTGGGGAGTCCAAGGAACCTGGCCAGGGAGCCTCGCTCCCACCCAGCTTCTCTCTCTGGCCTGCATGGCTCCTGGGCAGTGGAAACTAAGGTCTGGGGCATGTTTTCCCACCCAGACCTACTTTTTGGTGCACTCCTCTGGTTCAGCTGCCTTTTCTTTCCCCCTTGCCAATCAGGGCTTTGCCCAAGGGGAACTGGTCACATCAGGGAGCCACATTCCACCTGACAGACCCTGCTACCACCACTCAAAGGCTGGAGGGGAGCGATGTAGAGGGACCCATGGACACCATATAGGTGCCTTTCTCTTCTGGTCCATGCTCCCCATGTCCTCCACCTTCCTCACAATGCTGCTGACTGCCCCGGATAACCACTCCCCAGCATTTTTATAGGGGAAGGGAGGTCCTGGCTTCTGGACAAAGGATTGGGCACTATGAGCCCATCAGGGAGGGTCTTGTGCCTATGGCCCCTCTTCTGAGTGCTGAATGGTGCGAAATGAACAAAGGGACAGGGCAGGGTTGGTGGAACTGCAGGCAAATGGAGGGGATGGAATGGAGGGGAACGAGGGAAGGAAAAAACAGAGAAGAGAGAAAAAAAAATCTCCACTTCGGGGAGAGGGCCCCCTGTTTCTGAGGTGCCCCTAACCTTGGGGTACTACACATGACCTCAGTGAAAAATATCCTGTATTTACATGAAAAGTTTCTCTAAGCAAAGCTATTCATTATAACACTCCAAAAATATCTTAATCATTATATTATTATTAAAGTTAGTATGTTATAGATTCACTCACATGAGCATTTCATAAGCAATTGTTCTCTGAGAGACTGAAAACCTTTTTGTGACTCTCTCCCAGGATGCTTAGTTCACCCTTTTTCTTATAAAAAAACATAAAATTAAATTTAGTATATATTTTTTCTAATTTTTATACTCTTATATATCCCTAACTCATTGCAATATGTAAATAGAAGTTACTAACATACTAAAATGCCAGCAGAATAGGCCTAACGGTCTTTCGAGTCTGCTCGATTGGTTAGCCCCCACCCTGGGTGCTGACCTTGCTGCCCCCCTCGCCTTCTCTGGCTTCTCCCTTCCCAGTTCTGGATATTCTTGCTGCATTGGATTTTGCTTCCAGAACCCTTCCCCTGTACCTGTCCCAGCCCCTCTTGCACCCCTCCACCGTCTCTGCTTCCACCAGCCCCCAGGCAGTGCATTCCATGGCTCCAACACCCTCTCAGTGAAGTAGCACCTCCTCCTTTCTCCCTGAATCTTCCCCTCCAGCTTTCACCTATGCCCTCTAGTGGCCCCCTCCTCCTTCCTTCAAACACCCCCTGACTGTTCCTCCCCTATTTACCCTCTTCATGTGCCGAAGACCTCTATCATGTCCCCGGTCCTCTCTCTCTTCCAATGTGTACATATTTAGCTCTTGAGCCTCTCCTCATAGGTCCTGTCCCCAAGCCCCAAATCATTTGGTTGCCCTCCTCTGGGCCCTCTCTGGGAGTTTAATGTCCCTCTTTAAGTGTGGCCTCCAAAACTGCATGCAGTACTCAAGGTGTGGCCTCACCAAGCAGTTATACAGAGGGAGTATCACTTCCCTCCTTCTGGAGGTGATCCCCCTAGCGATGCATCCCAGCATCCTGTTGGCCTTGGCTGCTGCCCTCCTACAAGTCTCCGAGTTGTTCATCTTGACATCCACCACCACCCCAGGTCCCTCTCAGCCATCAAGACTTGTAGCATCCCCCCAGGGTGTACACTTGGCCCGGGTTTCTGCCCCCAGGTGGAGTACCTTGCATTTCCTGCATTGAACCTCAGCTTCCACTTTCTAGACCATCTTCCAGAGCCTCCAGGTCCCCCTGTAGGGCCACCTCCTCCCCATCCACCACCGCCCCTAGTTTTGAGTCATCCGCAAAGAGATCCGCCTCAATCCTGACTCCTGTCCTTATGTCAGGAGACGAGGCATTGGAACAGGAGGCCCAAGGACTGATCCCTGTGGGACCCTACTAATGACCCTTTGGGGATGAGACTATCCCGGCAACTACAACCCTCTGGGTCCGGTCCTGGAGCCAATTGCCTATCCATCTGATCATCTGGTTCCCCACCCCCATTTCTCCCAGCTTATCCACCAGGCCCATGTGAGGAACAGAGTCAAATGCCTTGCTGAAGTCTAGAAAGAGGACGTCCACTGGTCTACCCAGGTCCAAGGCACTCGTCACCCAGTCATAGAACTCCACAAGGTTTGTCTGACACGATTTCCCGGACGAATCCATGCTATTCATCATCCAGGCACCCTGACTTTTCCAGGTCCCCCCCTAGCCTCTCCTTGACAATGCCCTCCATCACCTTGCCCACCACCGATGTCAGGCTGACAGGCCTGTAGTTCCCTGCCACCTCCCTTGACCCCCCTTGTGGATAGGCACTATATGAGCCACCTTCCAGTCCTGGGGCACCCACCCTGTCCTCAGAGAGATGGTGAAAAGCTCTGCCAGGGGTTGTGCCAGGACATCCGCAAGTTCCTTCAGCACTCTAGGATGTAATTTATCCGGCCCCGGTGCTTTCTCCGTCTTAAGGGAGCTGAGGGCTTCCCTCACTCTCTCTGCTGTGATTTCCACTTCCAGTACCTCTTCTCCCTGCTCAGCCCTCCCCCTCCTGCCAGTGATGCCTCCTCCCCTCCCCAGACCCGCTGATCGGTAAGGGTCCCCCCTCCTCAGTATCTCTGTCTCCTCCCTTAAGTTATACACCTTTCTCAAGCTTTAAAACACTTCTTTGCCTTATTAGCTCTGTGCTTCTGCTACATTGATTTCTGTTCTATAAAAAAAAACAGGATATCACAATCTGTCTTATTTACAAAATTATATGTATTAACTTTTAATCTCAGAATTTTTCATTGCATTCTCCTGTAAAGCATCCAAGGTTAATTTCCCTGAGTGCTTGTTCATCTTCCACATGTTAGACACTCATTTTCTATAGAAGACAAAAAAAAGGAACATGCCAGAAATTAGCTAGTTTATCAGAATTTCATTTTGTAATTAAACAATAAGGCATGACAAGGTATGTGCTGTTGTGTAATAATGTCATTCCTCAGGTGGGTTGAAGCACGAGGCAAAGCCAAATGCTTCCACCACCACAGGAGTGATGTTATTACACAACAATGCACACCCTCGAGTGCATTATTGCTATTATAAAATGGCTTGCTGTGTTATATTTTAGTGGACGGTGTAGTGAATAAGACACAGAGAGAGTTTTTTTTTGTTTTGAATCAATTTTACTCATTTAAAAGACATAAATTGTAAATCTGACAAACTATAATCCCTGTAACTCAAGTCTAAACAGTGTTTCAGTGTATAGAGTCCATTGCAACTTTTCAAAACATGTAGTAAATTTATAAAAATGCAAACTTTTAAAAATAGCATTTAACTTTGCTTTAACTGATCTTTTTGAACTGCTTTAAACAGAACTTTTCATTTTAAATTTTAAGAACTCCTAAGTATTCCTACTGTTCACTTTTCTGTACTTTTCACTTATTTGTAAAAGTTAATAACACATATGGTATTGCCTTACATGTTGATACAGGCTTTGTTTTGAAGTGTTCTGGTGTTCTTCTGGTTGCATGTCATTGGTGGATTTTCTGGTGTTGTTCCGGGTTCAGTTCCTGCCTCAGGGTCCTTTTCTGGTTCGTGCTCAAAGATGGTTGTTTCTGTGCTGTGGTGCTTTGGTTCTGCTTGAGACAGGATTTGGCTACAGGTTCGGTGATCTGTAAGTTTGGCAGCCCAGTATGATTTTAGTGACATCTCACTCTTATGTCCTGTCATGGACATAATTTCTCTTGTTTGCAGCCCCATGTCCAGGAGGAGCTATACTGCAGTTGCTCATAGGCTATGATTTGTGTATACTTTGCTTAAGCCTGCAAACTTGCAGATTCATGGCAGCATGCTTGATAAGTAGTTCACCACCATGGGCAAAAGAGTAGGGGTCAACCTTAACATTTTTTGCACTAGCCAGCTGGGCTAGTGAACCAGAGATTGCACTAGCCCACAGAAGTTTGCAGTAGCCCACAGTCAGTATGGTTAACAGTGATTTGTGAAACGAAAGGCAAATAAAATCACATTTGTCCTGCCAACAGTCTGGCCACCTATCAACTGATTTTGCACTTTGTCTTTAATTGCAAACTGCACATACATGATCTCAGCTTCTGCGACTGAAGAGTCAGTGGTTCTGTCACTGATGACTGAAATTAACTTAGCTCCCATAAGTTTTTCTCATAGCGCCATGTGTTCAACCTCGGCTACATAGTGGATAAAGTTGCTGAACTGATGTCTAGCCCTTTCATATCATCAAGGCTGCACATCCACATAAAGTCTGTGAAAGGACATCCTTTCTTAGCAATTGCATGGCATGTGCGAAACAGTTTATCCAGACAGTTAAGCATTGCTTCATTCATGTTCTTCAGCATTGCCTCAGCATTACTTGTCCCTGGAGTAGCAGTAGTGTTGGCATCCTCCTTTTCCTTTGCCCTAGCATGAGCTTCACTGATGTTATGGGATAAGACAGAGTCAATCTGGAAGTTATCTGAACCGAAACAAAAATTATTGCCTGCCTTACCCAACTGTATTTCATGTTTGATACACAAATGGCAGAACATCAGATCTTTTGCACCATCATACCCCAACCAGTCATATTTCTCTAGCCAACATTTCTGGAACCGACGACTTCGCTTTGTCTTTTCATACTCATGATCTTTTATTTGTTTGTCTTTGTCAGCATGCTTTCTATAATGTCAGCTAGGTTACTGAATTCTTTAATATATTTTCACATTTTCAGATTTATAATTAATAAAGTTGTGTCGTGAAAAGTGTGTATGTTTTCTTCTTCCTTTTCCCACCCTGGCCATGGATCCCAGAAATGCTTGATTGCCCCAGTTCTATTAAAAAATGTTCACCAAAACAAAGTAAGGATAAATTCAGCAGCATCAACCCATACTCTTATTTATTTATTTTTATTCTTTGGCAAACAGGTAACTCCCATTGGGCAGAAGACCCATTTACAAGGGTGGCCCGGGAACACAGGGAGGTTAAACGACTTGCTCAGGGTCACACAATATGCAAGTGGAGGCTGTGGGAATTGAAACCCAGATCTGCTGGATGTGCAAAGCCCAGTCACAACCTGTTGGTCTTTCTGTTAAACACTCTCCAGTTTTCCTTTCCATGACAGCCATGTATTCTGATATACTTTAACCACCTTTTCGATAATTGAACTATCAGGATGTGCAGTATCCTTAATACTACATTGTGTTCCTTTTACCTCATCAGCTACTGCTGTTGCTTTACAAATGTCTATGACTTCACATTCCACAATTTCAGACACACTGTTCCATGCTATTTATTCCAGTGGCTTGTAAAGGTGTAGCTAATATCATGGAATGTTTAGGTTGGTAGTATAAAAAATGAGCGCAGCACCTGCTGAGGACTTATGAGAGAAATAATCAGCACAATGACAAAGGCAACAAGCATTTGTCAATGCCGAATGTTTGCTTGCTGGCATTGGCATTGCTAGTGCAGGAGTTAGAGAGAGATGCGTAATAGGACACCCCATTCCATAAGGAAATACACTGAAAGGGGTGCAGTATAGGGGAATGGGGTGAACCCTGGGGCCGAAGAGTCCAAGTCATACCTCTATGCCTGTCACTGGCTGCAGGGGGTGGGGAAATGATGTCAGCATTACAGATGGTAATCCAAAGGCACACCCCTAATACCTGTCAGTCTGTACAGGGTGGGATGTTATGGTTAGAAACCCTAACGCCCCGGGCATTTGCTGGTATTTGCACTACAGATTTTCAGCATGGCCTTTTTGTGATCCCCACCTCATAAAAGCATTTGGGACCTCTGCTCTTGAACAGCAGTACTGTGATTCAGGAGTGGGGGAGTTCTAATAAAGTTCTCACTATGTGTTATAAAACTTCTATGAATCTATGAATTGAGGTCCTTAGGCCACTTGTTTTTATAACCAGGTGGGATGAGGTTAGTAAGGGTGTACTATCAAATTATGGTACCCCATCAAATTTTCCTACTAGGTAGCATAATCTGAGAGAATGATTTAAAAACACTGGTAGTTGTTATAGGTATGGGGTTTAAACTGTAAAATTATCTACACACTCTCTGGCTGCCCAACCCCTGCAGTGGCTTCCTAAGTGCTGGAAATGTTGCTCTAATAGGCAAAATACCCCCGACCCACTGCAAAAGCTAGCCCTCCTCCTGGACCCCCCCCCACACACACAAAATATGTGGCAGAATGGATGTGCCAACACCTACCCCCAGAATGTTACCAAGTATGCAAATGCAACCCCCTGAAAGTGCTGAGCTGGCTCTGAAATGAACTTATTTGACTGATCTGTTGGAATGCCCCAATTGGATGCCTCCATCCCTTCTCACTTCTTCTGTCTTTCAGGAGTTTTAATGCAACCTTCTCCCACCCCCACGCCCCAGAACAGGTGGAATAGCTGCCTGCCCCCCTGGAATCGCCACTGACCTGTCAAAATAGTCTTGGGTTCCATGATGCCCAGATTACCCATCCTGGTAGTTCTAGGGCATTCAGAACATTAGGATGTTCATTCTGGGAGCTCTGAGGGTTATTGCAGGGGTTGAATGGCTGTTCCAATTGTTCACAAGGCACTCCTGCCTCAAGTGCCTGTTCCTCCAGCATTTGTGGATCCATGGTGCTAGTTCTGTGCGTCTCAGAATGGTTCTGGTTTGGTAAATGGCAATAAGGATTAAAGTGCATTTTGTGCATCTAGGTTTTGGTGCTGTTATTAAACAAGCCACTCCTTAAGAATCATATCTGTACGAACCCCTAAAATTGCTGGCTACACTCCAGAACAGGGCAAAAAGTGTAAGAGGGTAGTCCCTCACAGTGTGAGCTTAAAAAGAGCTCCTGACAATATTTGTATTGTGTGTGGATTCTGATCATTTTATTAAGATACCTGGTACCTTACTTTTTACAGATGATCTATCTGTTCATCATTCTTACTACAGTCAGTATTCCACCCACGACTTGTGTGATCTCCTGCGGTTTCCAAACCACTACCAGGCTAAACCCAATATGACCTCATTTGTAGTAGGTGTTTGGGGAGCCACTAAGAACTTAAGAAGAATCTGCTTTGCTCTTCATCCCCGATTACTTCATAGTTTTTTTGCCATTTTATATCAATACTGCCATTGTCAGAAGGGGGACACTGTATTTGTGAGATCGGAAGCTTTAAAAAAAAAGCACAGTGCCCAGTACATCGAAGAAACAGTTTGGTTGCACAAATTAGTGCGAGATTTTGACATGGCTGCAGCAGTAGCCTGTGACAGTTTACGTGTATGCAGGGAATGGCTTGAAAGGGTTGTGATATTTCCAGTACTGAGATGAAAAAACGGTAGCTGAAAGACTCCAACATGTGAGCAGTGCACCTTTTGTTTTAAATGCAGCAAATCCTCTTCAGTGAAAACGTCTCAGTACTGCAAGGTATCACAACCCTTGCAAGCCTTTCCCTGCATACATGCAAACTGTCACAGGCTGCTGCTGCCATGTCAGAACCTTGCAGTAAGCTGGCGCAACCAAACAGTTTCTTCTATGTACCGGTCACTGCATTTTTTTTAAAGCTTCCGATCTCACAAACGCAGCGGCCCCCTTGTGACAATGACAGTACTGGTCTGAAAGGGAAAAAAATCTACATAGTAATTGGGGATGAAGAGCAAAGCAGATTCTTCTTAGTGGCTCAGTAAACACCTACTACAAATGACAGTTGATTTAGACTGGCAGCGTTTGGGAAATTACAGCTGATTACACAAGTCTTGGGTGGAATACCAACTGCAGTAAGAATGAGCTGTCTATGACAACAGTTCAGATGCAGTGGTGTAGTGCAATTTGCCTACACGTTACCACTGCTGACTGTAGCAGTCATTTACTTTCAACTGTATGCCACTGCATCTGAACTGCTGTCATAGACAGCTCGGATAGTCATTGGTGTGGTGCGGCCTTGCCTGCAAAAAGGAGCAAGGCATTGGAAGCGGGGGGGTGGCACACCTATGAAAACTCATATGGTAGCACTATGTTTCTTGCACATGCGTGCAAGCAAACATAATAAAAATTTGAAAAATAATTTGAAGAAGTGTGTCTAAAACATATAAGAATATAGAAAAAACAAAAAGGAACCCATTACTGCATATAATGGTGTAAAAACTGTTTCCTATCATGGCAGTAAATGACAATGCTTAAAATTCAGAGTTGAAAAGATTAGGTTGATTTACTGCTAATGGTCTTAATGGCCATACTTCACACCTCCTAGACAGACTGGTTTTACAAACAAAGGCCTGTGACTAGTGACATCAGAACTGTTTTTGTAACCTCTACATGCATGCAACAGTGAATGATTTGATACAGTCATTTTTAATACTATCTGAGCACTCAAAATGGCCTAAAAACTGGACTATATTTAATCAATGTAAGGACTTTGAAAATCGGATTATCCAGTCTACAACTCGACAGGTGGCAACCCTAGAACTGTGCTGCTCCTGGACACAGTCACAAATCTGCCTGCCAGAAGTACTGAGCTAAACAAGGAAAGGAAAAAGATCTTTACCAGCAAAAATAAAAGCAGTAGTTAGTATAAAATGAAACAGTTTGTAAATGCACTACACACAGACATCTATTTTTTTCATTTCACTAATGCAAAGGCAACACATAGTTAAATCTCCATGAAAAGGATCTGGCTTTAAATTAAATAACAGTTATATTTATGCATTTGTTTGTTTATTTATTTGATACTCAGGTTGAGAATGGAACTGCAGCATTCCACAGGAGGAATTGCACTAGCCCAGTCGGGCAAGTAACAGATTCTGCACTAGCCTGCGGCAATCTGCACTAGTACCTGGGCTAGCAAATGAATGTTAATGTTAACCCCTGCCAAAGAGTGTACCAGATGACTTCTTTTGTGAGCTCCAAGTCAGGTTTTCAGTGAGGGTGAAGGAAGAGACATGGTAGGTTTGGTTGCCGTTTGGAAAGGTAACTCTCTAGGCAGAAAATTGAACAGCGAGGGTTGCCAGGGATCTCAAACATTGCTCTGTGGAGATTCTTTCAGTCACGCTCTAGAAGGTGGGCATGATTTGTTGTCTTCTCATTTAAAGTCATTGTTGCATATTTGATGCATTGCTCATTTTTTTTTTACTTGGAACTATTCTAGTTTCAGATCCCTCGGCCTCTCATAGCCTCTCCTTGTGAAGTGTAGCTGTAACTCAAACCACACTCTTCTCACTAGCCCTGCAGGGGTTGACAGGTTAAGCCCTTCCAACTCTCGGACTCTCCTCAGGTCAGTCTGGGTGATTGCTGGGTGATGGCTAGTGAGATCTTTGCCTTCTCTGCAGATGTTCTTTAGGTGGCTGATGAAAATATTGTTGGCAGTTTGGAATTCCATGTCTGTCAGGATGTTTAGTGATTGGCTGGCTGGTGGCTTGCTAACGAAGTAGTCCAGCCCCACATAGATTGATATACTATACTGTTTGCTGCTGCTGTTCTGTACACTGCCCTAAAACTGTCTTAGGATTTGATTTAATTCTGTGGCAGAGATTATTTTCAGGTCACATTGAATTTCTTTTTCACTGAGCCAGTCAGTAAATGCCCTGACCACCCAGGCTGTCTGCTGCTTTGTGTTCGCCACGTTGCACTCTGTTTCTATTTTGTCGACTACCTCTGGTGCCAGGGTTAAATGTCTTTTTTTCTTTTCTTTTTCTAGTACTCACAGTTTCAGTGTCAGCAGAGGATGTTGTTGGTGGTTTGTTTTCATTCATTTGAGAGAACATCTCATCAATTGATCTCTCTGACAGGAGGTCGGAGTTGGGTGCCAGGCTCATGACAATCAGCAGAAAAGTGAGTGAAGTGGGCAGTGATACAGATGTTTTGTCTGCCAAATTATGAGGTCATCAGCTGCCAGCCAATCAGTTTACTAATTTTTTTCATGCCATTGTACAATATACTTTTTACTTTTCTATAAGTCCTCTGTTACTTACTTAAAAATAATTTCTTTAAATTCTCATGCCTCTGCATATCAGCTTCCTTAGCATGTTGCACTGTTGGCATTCTGAAAACAGCCATTGCAGCCATCTTCCTTAAGGTTGAATTGGGAGACCTTGTGACCTGAGCACCTGACATCAGCGCACAGTGACAACACTTTGGCACTGTTGCCATGGCTCCCAGACATGCTGGGTTTCTGATCCACTGAAACACAACATGTCTACCTGAGCCTGCAGCTCCGTATCTGACTGAAATGCCACTCGAGATGACAGCCTTGCTTATTTCTGAAAGGCAGGAGTTGTGCAAGATGTATATTTGTATTACAGCATAAAGAAGCCCTATACTGGTTAGCAGGGTGTAATTTAAAACAGTTATTGGGAACAAAATATTTTTATAGTCCTAAATGTGAACAGTGCCTGTAGTATACACTCTCTGTTTAATTGATTCAAATTATTGCTTCCTACTGACATCTTCTTATATTAAAGGCTGCTTAAACTGTTTTTTTCTGGCATGTACCTTTCCTAAAATCTTCTTCTGCAAGTGTAGCCCAAATGGAGTATTTTGGAATAATATAGCCTTGTACCTTCAAATCTGTGATTTTATATAGTTTTGGCAATTTTGTTTAAAAGTCAGCAATCAGGAAATGTTTTAACTTGACTGCCCTGATCAGATCCCATGGCCACACTGTACATGAAATCAGAGATATCATTGAAGTGAGACAGCTTGTCTGTTGTAATGATACCCTACAGAGCCTAATATTTAATGTCTAAACTTAGTGCTATATCTTTACCTAGTCATCTAAGTCGATATTTAACTTTTTCATAAGGGAGTAATGTAAAAGTTAGATATTGATATAGATAATACAAAATCACACATGCCCTCACAATGCAAAGCATGTGTGATTTTGTATTTTCTTGAAACTTGGCTTCCCAGCCAAATGCTCTTTGGGGTAACCCTTGCCTCAGTGTTTGCGTACAGAGGTTCTTTGTCTTATTGATATAGATGACCAGGTAAACATAAAACGCTATGTTTAGACATTACATATTAGGCTTATTAGGGTGTCATTACCAAAGATGAGATGTTTCACTTCAGAGACATCATCTCAATGCACATATAATGCCATGATTGAATCAGCTTAGCATGGTTAAGTTAAAACATTTCCTGTTTGCCAACTTTTAAAAAATCTTGCCAAAACAACATACAATCATGGATTTGAAGGTACATTACTATATTATTCAAAACTCCTCCCTTTGGGCTGCACTTACATTGGAAGGTTTGGGGAAAGCTGCACTCCAGAAAAACATTATTTAGATAGCCTATAAACATATCTGTTTTTTCTGTTTATCACATAGATCTCTCAGATATGATTTCATGGTTATCTTTCAGTACTTGCATCATTCATTCATGTCCCTTATTTGTAAGGAGTTTATAGTTCTATGTTCAATTACCAAAAGAGGAAACACAGCTTAACTAGACAACTGACTATTTATTGTATTTTGATGTCTTAGCAATTACGTTCTACTTTAAAAAAAATATGAGTGTGTGTGTGTGTGTGTGTGTGTGTGTGTGTGTGAGAGAGGATTTTCACCTTTGCTTTTTACCCTGCTAATAAAAAAGAATTCAATAGAATTCTGGTATTGTCATTTTTCAAAAGAAATAGATGCTTCTTTCACCAACAAACCTTGACTTTTATATATTTACACTATTGTGGTACATCTGTATGATTTTACAATTTTTAAAACATTAATTGGCTTCTCTTTTCTTCTTCCCAAGTAAAATCTGGTTATGAAGAAAATGTAACTTGCTAAATTATAACAAAATATCAAAAGTCGTCAAACATCACATATTTTATTAAATATATGATATTTTTTTGTAGGAAAAACTGTTATTTCTGTATAAAAATCTGAAAACGTTTGCAGTTTCCTATTGAAATGCACTGGCAGCCTTGCCTGTAAAACATTTATTACATCATAATAATATAAGAATTCCCTTGGATTCTTTTTTTACTAGTAGTTGGTGAAACACAAATAAAATGAAGAAAAGGTAAAGGAACAAATAAAAGCAAACAAAATTATTAAAGGGCATCTAAAGGCCACATATTTTCATTATTTAAGATATATTTAAAGATGTATAGAAATTCTCTCATAATCTGCAGGTTATTTAAACAATTGAAACCCAGTCTAATTCCTCATTTAGACCAAACTTTTTAAAATTACTTGACATATCAAATATTTCCTTTGTTGGAACTTTATGTACTGCCTGATAGAGGTGATCTCTTAAATTCCTGCAGCATTTTGTGGCCACTAATGGATGGTTTTGAAAAATTTTCTCTCCAGTCAAAATTGACTTAAAATAAGCCAATTCCTTGATCCTAGGGTTTTAAAGAGCTAGTGTACAGCTTGGAATTAATAGTTACTTTCAGAAGTAGCCAGCTATCACCTCTTATATATAACATATGTATTTTTCTATTTTGCTAATTAGAAAATTGTCTACCTAACAGTACTAATTGTGATGTATGGAACATCACTGTACCTGGAGGCTGACATCATCCATTCTGTTCCCCCCAATAAATCATCAGCATTGTGACCTTACTGGCTTCGATATCACTAGTAGCCAAGAAGAGCCAATCTTCTGCTGTGTGATTGGTAACTTGTGACACATGTGACCAATCAGGCAATATGGGCTTGTAAAGTAACAGTGAGTGAGGTTACAAGCAGATGATGTAATGGGAGGAATAGAAGTACATAAGTCTGCTTACAGGTAAAACACTGCTATTCACACCACAGACAATACTATTAAATAGAAACCCATCCAATCAGCACATGGAAAAAAAATGCATAAATAAAAAGTAGTTAGTGACTACTTTTAAAAATTAGTAAAATGTTTCTGCCTGCTATATTTTGGTGCTACTAGCTCTTCAATAGTTTCAAAGAGTGGTCCACATAGGAGTGTCAAAATTAATCTGTTCTCATCTTGCCTCTGTTGTCTCCTTGTGCCCATGATAAAAATTATTCATTGAAAACCACTGGGAATACTAAGAAGCTTCAATTACTTCCATGTCAATCTTATCCCGCTGCCTATTTATCCATTTTGAAATATATTTATTCTATTTCAAACTGACTGTAAAACCCTTCTCTATTGCCCATCTGATGTTAGTCAATTTGTATTTTTCAAGTAATAAACTTACATCATTATACCAATAACCCTGTTGGAATCCCATACTGTGCCAAGTTTCTTTCTCCTTTAAACATTGTTTTGCTAATCTGCCATCCTCCATCCTTGTTAGCTTAATCCAATAACTCAGTTTTTTAGTTTCAATCAATGCATGAATATCAGTAAGTCCAAGATCTGACCTCAGTTAGGCCGCAGGACAGGAATGACCTAATCTTAATAAATTGCAAAGAACCTTGTGGAGTGGCACCATAAGCTTATTTATATCCTTTATATCCCAAACCTCAGAACCATAGAGGAGCTGCGTATAATATTTCATTTGTATAACTTGGATTAGGGGTCTGACAGTCATTCCTCTGTATTTATGGTAAAACTTACTTAGCCCCAATATGGTATTTTTTAGTTTAACTTTGAAGCGATTCTGACTGCCTTGTCCAGTACAGAATTTGCTTGTACCATCACCCCAAAGTATATATAGTGTGTTACTACTTCTAATTTGTCATTTCCCACTAACCATGTGCCCTTGGCCATTTTCTCTCCAAATGTAATAACCTTGGACTTACTCATATTTATCTTAAGATTCAAAAGCTTAGATCTTTCATATAAAAAGCACAATTTAGACTGTAATCCTTTTTTTGTCAAGGAAAATATTACAACGTCATCCACGCAGGCTAATAAAGGGCAAGGCATATTCATAATTTTTGAGGAATCCTAATCAACAGAACTAATATCAATTAACATTTTTCTATATACAATATGAAAAGTAAAGGGTCAAGCAGGCAGCCCTGTTTGATGCCATTATTGCTATCAAAAGCACCAGATACCTGTCCATCACCTTGTGCTGTAGTTGAACAATTTGAAACCTACAATATGGTTTAGCTTCAATCACAATAAAGGAGAAGATTTTTTTTCTAGACTTAGAGACAAATCCTGGTATCAAGGAGTTGGCATATGTTAAAGTCAATGCTGATTGCAGACAAAGTTTTCCAAAATTAACCATTGTTGGCAGCAAAGCTGCAGGAACTTAAGAGTTCGTCAGTATCAGGCAATACATAAAGTTCCGACAAAGGAAACATTTGATGTGTCAAGCCTTTATAACATTGTGGGAAGTTTTAGATGTGGTGATTGCTATCATTGTGGCAATATGTATAAAAACCAAAAGACAAAAAATCTGTCTGGCAATAAGTAAATTCCTATAAAAGATTTTATCACATGTAAAACAGACCATGTAATTTATGCAATTAAGTGTGTGTGTGAACTGAGATACATATATATATATATATATGTGTATGTATGTATGCATCTATAGGTCAAACAAAAAGGGAATTGTGTAAACACATAACAGAACACAAAAGCAACATAAGGAGACATGATGTAACATTTTAGCCAGGCACTTTGAACAGCAATACCACACAATACCTATGTTGTGGTTCTTTGGAACAGAAAAGGTTAATGAACCAGACAGGAAGGATTAGGAAAACAAATGTTCTTGAAGAAAGCACAGTGGATATGCAGGTTTAAGAGTATTGTTAAAAAGTATGGTCTAAATGAGGAACTAGATTGGGTTTTATTGTTCAAAATAACCAGAAAGTTGTGAGAGACTTTCTATACATCTTTACTAAAAGTGTATGGAAAAGGATTTGTTTTCTATTTTTGTAATTGAACATAAATCTAAACTCCTTACAAAAAAGGGACTTGAATGAATAATGCAAGTACAAGATAACCACGAAACTGCATCTGAGGGAGATCTATGTGATAAACAGAAAAAAATTATGTTTAACATAACATGATGTCAACGGTAACAATAATTTGAAGCAATTAAATAGAGATTATATATAATAGGCACTGTTCACATTAAGAAATACATAAAAATATTTTGTTCCCAATAACTGTTTTAAATTACACCCTGCTAGCTAGTGTAGGACATCTTTATGTTGTAATACAAATACACATCTTGCACAACTCCTGCATTTCACAAATTAGCAAGGCTGTCATCTCGAGTGGCATTTCAGCCAGACGCTGAGCTGCAGGCTCAGGTAAAGATGTATGTTCATTGGTGGGATGAGAGCCCAGTGTGTTTGGCAGCCATGACAATAGCACTATAGTGATGCCACTGCATGCTAATGTCAGGTGCCCAGGTCACAAGGTCTCCCAGTTCAGCCTTAAAGAGGAACTTCCCCAGTCCTTTTGACTTTCATGCATAAATTACCCCTTCTTGCATTGATTCTGGAATTGTATTTCATTACTGTCTGCTGCAGTTAGTTTTTGCTCTCTGAGCTGCTAAAAACTGCAGGGTGTACCAGAGCTTCTATAGCAAGCCTGGTGTTGCTGTGGGCCCAGAGTTGTACTGCTGACATCACTATACGGCAGAGTCAATTTCACGACAAAAAAAAAGCATACTGACGAGGCGTTTGGATTTTGGCATAATGCACTGCTAACAGGGTGTCTTGGGGAAGAGGAAACAGTATGTACAGTGAATACTGGTAGGTTTCCCTTGCAACATTGTTGCAACTGCATGGTACTGCACAGTATGAGTCACTCCTCTACCCTACAGTGATGTCATCAGGAGCTAGCAGCCCAGCAGCTGAACAGCAAAGGCAAGTGCAGCAGGGCTCACTAACAAATCCAAATTATGGAAGGCAGAGTAAACCTTTGCCAAAAATAACAAATGCACACACCTTTTCAGGTCTAGTACTGCATATCACAACTATAAGCTGTAACTTTTTGGACCATCATGAAAGTTCTTCTTTAAGGAAGATGGCTACAATGGCTTTTTTCAGAATGTTGAGAGTGTGACATGCTGTAGAAGCAAGTGTGCAGCGGCATGAAAATTTAAAGCAATCCTGCTTAATTGAGTAACAGAGGATAAATAAACTGAGCCAGTCACTGTCTGATAGGAGTGGCTGATTCGTTTCAAGTATGTGAAGTTTCTGCTCAGTCAATCAGTGAATAGTGTCATGGCCAGAGTGGCTGGTCATTAGTCTAGACTGCCGAGCCCCTTCCAGCTGGAGCTGCAATTGGCTTGGCAGTGACACACCTCTAAAATGCCGTTCATGTAACAGAAGTTTCTTGCACAACTGCAAGCAAATGCAAAAATGACAAAATATAATTGCATATACTTTTTAGACCACATCCTGAAGTAACTGTGAATACAGTAGTGAAGCATTGATGAATCTGAGATAATTCTGTGACCCGCTGGTCTTTGTAATAAGAATGAAAAATGAAACTTTTTAAATAGTACTTGGTGAGTGTGGGTCCAATTTATGTCTACACTGAACTAGCTCCATGTAGCACACAACTACCCCTCTTTCTGCAGCAGGAGTACTGCTTCTCACTTTTGCCCTGCCTCTGGCAGATGTACAGTCTGTCTCTGAGATGCAGCTCAAGCTGTGTCTCTTTCAACAGCACTCTGGTACCAGTCTGTTCAGCAGTCAAACACAGACTGAACTGGATCTGGAACAACCCCTGCTGTTCACTAGAAAATCCATAGCCACTGGTGGTTTGAGCTCTCAGTCACAGTAGACAGCTGTAGTAGGTCTGTCACTCATTGACTAGCAATTGGTTGTTGCAATGACACCAGAATTACTGAGGTCCTCCACATGTACAGGAGTCCATGTGCTCTCTCCCTGAGCAATCCAACTCTGATTGGTTGGCCAGTCACCCTCCAACATTGTCACCATGCCAACTTAGATCATAGGTGACCAAAATACATAGAAACATAGACTTTGACAGCAGATAAGGCCCGCTTGGCCCATCTAGTCTGCCCATTTCCCTACCTACAGGATAGGCCACAGAGCCTAGTTAACCAACAGCCTATTTCTTCCTACCCCCCACAAGAATTGCCTTATGTCTGGTAAATTGTAGTACAGAGGCAGTTTTTGAAAAGAATACTTACTTACACAAGCACTGTGGTTGATAAATAAGTCCACACCCCAAACCAGTCCTGCACAGGTACAATCTCATGTCTGGTTCAGTCAGTGTAATGATCAGGTAATTCCCAGTCTAGTCGTTAGCATGGATATGTCAGCTCCATTGGGGGCTGCTGCCATTGATGTGCCAGTAGCAATGAGACATAAAGATACAGTAGCTCCATGGGGATTGTCCTGGTTTGTGACACAAGGTAAGAAGTAAGCATCACAAGCATAGTGCTTGAGATAGCCAAGGAGAGTGACAAGGACAAGTATCAAAAGACTCACTGAAGTCTATAAGACTATAGGGGGAGAAGGAGCCATCATCAGCTGATAGGAGCAAGACACTGACCACACTGATAAAACCTATATCGGTGCTGTGGACAGGATTAAAACCAGATGGTTTACATGAATATTGTGTATGTGAGAAAAATTAGGAAGGCAGGAAACAGATTACCTTTTCAAGAACTTGACTAAGAAATGGGAGCCTGGACATGGGACTCCAACTGAACGGAGTGTCAGAGTTCAAAAATATTTTATTTTTTAACTTTTTAAAAATATATATTACACAAAATCACTGCCAACAAATAACACAGCAGTAGATTCAAAAACATTGTATATATCTAGATATTTGTGTGAGAGCTAGTGTTTCTGCGGGGATGAATTAGTGCAGAAATCTTTCTACCAGTTTGCCCTGGCTAACATCTCTCTGTACATAAACTCTGCTGCAAATAAATAAATAAATAAATCACCCCTCCCCCCCAAAAAAAAAACAGGCAGTCAGGAAACAAAGTTACCATATCTAAGGTAAAGTGTTCTCAGCTGTGTCAGAAGGGGTAGGTCATTTGCCATTTGGGAAAGAGCACAGTCTGTGTGAACAGTGGCTCAGGCATGATTCAGACCTAAAGATACCCTGAGTGATGTTGTTGCTGAGTTGTGACAGCATATCAAGGCATTTCAGGCATCTGAAAGACTGTAAAAACAGGTAACAGTACAAACTGAGTTCGGGGATCAGTCTGTGTCCATGGGAAATAAGTTACAAGAAAAGACTGCAACATTGTGATGTCAGAAATCCTACAGTACTAGTACTGTGAGCTAGCTATGGTTGACAGACTGCAATTAGAAGAATAAATACGTGGATACAAAACTGGGCACCAGAGAGGGGTTACAATTTTATCAGGAATTGGGATACCTTCTAGTGTCATAAGGCCCTGTTTAGTAGAGACTGACTGCACTTCAACAGCAAACGTAGCAGAGTTTTCGGAGCCCAAATTGCCATTAAAGTTGACAATCTTTTAAACTAAATAATGAAAGGGTTCAAGAAACAGAAAAATTCTTTACCCCAACAAACACAGAAGTGTCAGCCCAAATTGGAAAAATAAAGGATAATTGAGAGAAAGAAGCATAAACTTAACCAAGCATAGTAGAAAGAATACATTAAGTTAATTCTGGCTAATACACAAAGTCTAAACATAACTAAAACATTTGAATCTGAGTGGAACATGTATAAATAGAAACTGGATATTATTAGTATAACAGAAACATGTTGGGGTATGAACAATGACTGTGCCATGTAGGTTGATGTTTTCAAGCTCTACATACAAGACAAGGAATTTTTAAAAGGGGAAGTTGTTGCAGTATTTATAAAAAAAACAAATGGTCTTGAGGCTGGAGAATGTTCGAACACCAAAAGCATAAATGGAGTGATGGAAAGTCTTTAGGTTAACATCGATGATATCAGAGAGAGGAAACGAAAACTGGAAATATGCTATAGATCACCAAGACGTGATGCAACTATTACTAACAATTCAGTAGAGGAAATCAAGACAGCATTAGATAGGGTCTTTTTTATTATGGGTGATTTCAAGCTCCCAGACATGAACTGGGTTGATGAACATGCAAATGCTACCTTGGATAACATTTTCTTAGAACCAGTCCAAGAGAGTGAGACATCTGCAAGAGAATGGACTAAAGGATTGTGGTGGTGGTGGTGGTGAGTGCCTTGGCTTTTTTGTTGCTTTTCCCTGCTCTCCCCAAGATATGTATTCTGAAACAAATATCCCGGAAAGAGGAGGAAATTATTCTGTATGATTCTGTGGAATCAGAGGACAGCTTGGAGGCCTTGTGGGTCACCATGCAGACCCCAGGGGGCAAGGCAGTCAAGACGGGGGTGATCTACCAACCCCCCCATGCTGGCTGATGATCTGGAGAATTGTCTACTAGCTAAGTTTAAGGACCACTGTGGTCGGGAAGGGGATGGGGTGGTGATATTAGGGGACCTAAACATGCCAGCGACTGATTGGGGAACCATGACGTCCCCATTGGCCAGGGAGCAGAGGCTGTTGGATGCCTTTCAGGACACATTTCTAGTTTAACCAGTCATTGACCCAACAAGGAAGGGCTGTATCCTGGATGTAGTCCTGGCTAATAGTGACCTAGTTTGGGAACTTGAGGTTGGGGACCCCTAGCTGGAAGTGACCATGACACAGTTTGGTTTGTACTAGACTTGGGGGTAGGAGGGACCACCCAGGGACTAGGATTGTTGATTTTAGAGGGGCTGACTTCATGTGCATGGGGCACATCCTCAGGGACTACTTGGATGGGATAAAGCAGGGCATGGACGTAGACAGCAGGTGTGAAATCATCAGCAGAGGGCTACAGGAGGCTACCAGGTCCTGTGTGAGGGTGAGATGCAAGGGTGGTAGATCTAGGAAGCCATGCTGATGGATCAGGGAGGTCCAGAAGGTGGTGAGGGAAAAGAGGGCAGCCTACTGTAGGTACAAGAGAGCACATGGGGTCTTGGATAGAGATGCGTGTCTTCGCACAACCAGGCAGGTTACCAGGGTGGTGAAGGGGGCCAAGGCAAGGATGGAACAGAAGTTGGTGCAGGGGATCAGGAAGGGGGACAAAGAGTTCTTTAGGTATACTGGGGAGAGGAGGAGAGTAAAAGGGCAGTTCAGTAGATTGAAGATGGGGAGGGGGTGGGAGGAGCAGGCAGGGGAACAGGCGGAGATGCTCAACAAATACTTTGCATTGGTTTTCACTAGGGAGGAGGAGGGGGAGCCACAGGCAAAGGGGATGCAGGGGGTGGATAAGGCAGGGCCCTTAAAAGTTAGGGTACCTCTTATTACAGTGGGGGCTGAGGGAACTGATCCATACTGGAGGGGGAATGCAGGATCGGCTGAGGGGGGTGGAAGCACGGATGGGGAAATTCCTGTTGGTAGGGTGTGGGAAGCCCTCCAGTCCCCAAAAAAGAATAAATCTACAGGCCCTGATGGAATCCATCCGAGGGTGCTGCGGGAGTTGGCTGATGACCTGGCCGAACCCCTGGCGCGCTTTGTAATGCTTCTCTACAGACAGGGAAGGTACTGAAGGATTGGAGGGAGGCACATATTGTGCCCATCTATAAAGGAGGATCGAGGGAAGAGCGGAGGAACTACAGGCCAGTCAGCCTGACATCAGTGGTGGGCAAACTGATGGAGACCATAGTAAAGGAGAGGCTGGGGGTGTTCTTGGTGGAACAGGTATTCCTGGATGACCACCAGCATGGCTTCATCCCAGGCAGATCATGTCAAATTAACCTTGTGGAGTTCTACAAATGGGTGATGGCAGCGCTCAAGCAGGGTAGGCCAGGTGATGTCATCTTCCTAGACTTCAGCAAGGTGTTTGATTCGGTTCCCCACACTGGTTTGCTGAATAAGTTTGGAAAGATGGGGGTGGGGGCACGGACGATCAGGTGGATTGGAAGCTGGCTATCTGGTCATACCCAGCGGGTGGTGGTAGGAGGGGTAGTTTCGTCCCCAAGGGGATTATTTGCAGGGTCCCACAGGGATCAGTTCTGGGACCACTGCTGTTTAACGCCTACATCTCCGACATCATGGAAGGCATTAGGAGTGAAATGAGTCTTTTTGTGGATGACTGTAAACTGGGGGCAGTGGAGGATGGGGAGTAGGGTAGGGTTGCCCTGCAGGGGGATCTGGATGTTCTAGGGAGATGGTCACGTCCCTGGAGGGAGCGAGACTTAAGGGGGAAAGGAGGAGGCGATACTTCACTGAGAGGGTGGTGGAACCATGGAATGCACTGCCTGAGGAACTGGTGGAGGTGTCTATGGTGGAAGGGTTCAAGAGAGGCTGGGACAGGTACAGGAGGGGATGAAGAGAAGGGCTATCTGTCTGGGGGAGGGGAACCCTGGCCAGGGGAAAGGGGATAGGGGAAAAAATCAGGAGGATGGTTGTGGTGCCCATTAAGGGTACTGACTCTCGAGCAGACTCGATAGACCATGTGGCCAACTCTGCTGCCATTTTAGTATGTTAGTATTCTGCATTGTTGTTTAGTGCTGGGGGCTGGTGGGGACACAGTAGGTGTTTAAACAGAGAAGAGAAGTTTATCATTCCTTTCTGCACACCTGACCATCCGGGGTGTAATCTTTGCCAACTTATCCAGGTACAGCTTATGCACATTAAGTGAAATGTCTTTTTGTGTCTATGATATACTCTAGTTTTTATCATTTTCTACATTACCTTTCATAACTTACCAACAAGCAGAAGATAATGGAGCACAGCTTCACTGCTGGATCTGCAGGCTTTGAGGACAGGGATTGATGGTTTCACAAGGCAGCCTCCACTGAAAGCATGACAACATTGGTTTCAGAGTACTATTTCCCAATGTGGTCCCTGTTGTCCAGTTGACAGAGGAGTTGTATAGTAGAAGTGATAAAGGAGTTGTTGGAGATAATATTAAGTATGTATATTATTTCATTTCATTTGTTTATTTCACCAGGAAGGTGGATTGGATCCAAAGACCCTTTTTCAACCACACCTGGGGGAGGGAGTAACAAGGATACAAACAAAATCACAGAAATAACAAGTAACACAAAATCACTAAAAAATACTTACAATATCACAGTCTTACTAACTTTTATACAACACACGTTGACGATCACATGTCACGTGCAACTCCATTAAATAATGTTAATTCACAGTTCAAGTTTCATTATGTCACCCCTACACACTTGCATCTAGATGCACCAATCAAGTGATTCTCTAGAGTTTTCCTAAAAATGTATCTATTGCTGTCAATATCCAAATTCATGTGTAATAAATTATTAATCATGTTTCAGCCATAGTTTATTATGGAGCACTCTGCAGGTTTTGTGTTTATTTTATTTTCAGTATATAGTTTGGCCAGAGGCACCCTCAACACTCTGAGTTTGTGAGCCAAAAATGTTTTGCCAATACTAAAGGTGTCTGGTAAGACACAACTTATTGAGAAGCATATATGCTGTTTTAATAATTATCTGCTTTGGCGGTAGAGTCCCAAAGAAATGGTATAAATTACCGTGCTGTTCCCTTTTGTTTAGACAACCTGTTGCAAACCTCATAATATTGTTGAATGTCATTGTATATTTGTGAATGGAAGTATCAGGAACATTTGTTAATAGAATACTGTTGTATTCTGTTACTGACCTTATCATAATTACTGAGTCGTGGTTAAAAAAGACAAATTCCGACCAACAAATTTCACTACAGGACTACAAACTATTTAGAGCAGACAGAGACTCTAGAGGCGGGGGTGTGGTTGTTTACGCCAAATCTAAGTACTCGGTCACCAACATTAGCTGCAAATCCTTAGCTAAGGAATTTGAGATCGTCTCTCTGAACCTTCATCTCCCCTCTTCTGAATGCATAACTATTACAGGTGGCTATAGACCTCCGTCTGGTGGTAATGGAGTCCTTAATCTCCTGAAATCCATGTTCGCAGATGCAAAAACTGAAACAATATTCTTAGGGGCTCTAAACATGGATTGGCTAACACCTAAATCACATTGTCTCAAATCCCTTTGTGACAAGCTAGGTCTTGGGCAACTAATCAACGAACCTACTAGGAATAACGTTCTAAATACTGCCAACAGCTCCATCCTAGACGTGGTGCTAACCACCCACCCACATAAAATATCTCATACAGCAGTGTTTCACAATGATATGAGTGATCATGGGATTGTTGCTTGCATAAGATCTCAAATTAAGACCTGACCTCAGCCCATCTTTATAACAAAATGGTCCTTTCGCAAGTTCAGTGCAGTAAACTTCCTTTCTGACCTGGGCATGATCAGTTGGCAAGACCTCTACCTAGCCAAAGATGTTGATGAGGCAGCTTACAACTTCAATAACAGTCTTACTAGATTGATAAATAAGCATGCCCCTTTCATCAAAGTAAGGGTACGGAACAACTCTAACCCCTGGTTTACCCCAGATCTTAAGGCAGCCCTCATAGCCGAGACAAGCTCTGGGCTAAGCCCAAGACATACTAAGAAATCTTCGGATTGGCAGGCCTTTAGAACAGTCAGAAATACCTGTGTGAAAGTATGCGTTCTGCAAAGCTAACTATTATATCTCTACCCTAGAACAAGCAAAAGGTAACCCATGCAAAATATGGAGAACAATTAAATCTATTGAAGGGAGGCATATGGCCCCTTCTGTCCCAACAAAATTAATTGCAAGAGATAAGATAGTGGAAAACAAGTCCTTAATCCTTGAGGAACTTAACTCCCACTTTGCCACAGCTGGGCTAGCTTTCGATTCTTCACCTTATGCTGCTTCTGAGGTGAACCACCATCCCCCCCAATATGTAGTCCCATACCTAGCCCTTTCCAATTGCGTGAGATAACCTTCAGAAGTTGAGATTCTCTCCCTAACTAGACACTAAAAAAAGTGCAGGGGATGATGGCTTGGAACCCTTTTTCCTTAGGCTAGGATATGCCCATCTCGCTGCCCCAATTCTCCACATCTTCAATCTTTCCATTACATCTGCAACTGTGCTGTCTTGCTGGAAATCAGCATATATCCTCCCTCTGTTCAAAGCTGGTGACCCGTGCGATGTAAACAACTACAGGCCTATTTCCATATTGCCTATCCTTTCTAAAGTTCTTGAAAAACTGATCCACAGTCAGTTAAAATCTCACTTGGAAATCTCTCTCATTAACCCTGCCCAATCTGGCTTCCGGGCGAACCACAGTACAATTTCTGCATTAGCAAAAGTAACCAACGACTGGATCTCTGCTATAGATGCAAAGAAGGTAACAGGAGCAGTCTTTTTGGATCTAAGCAAAGCTTTTGATACTGTTGACCACAATCTACTAGTCGCTTGCCTTGCAAATTTGGGTGCCACATACCGCACTACTCGGTGGTTCTCTAGTTACTTAACTGGGAGATCCCAAAAAGTAAAAGCAGAGGGCTGTTTTTCTGCTGCTTTGCCAGTTGTTAGAGGTGTCCCTCAAGGATCCATCCTACCCCCAATTTGTTCTCATTATATATTAATGATCTTGATTCAAATATGTCTACGTCCAATCTGCACTTTTTCGCGGACAATGCCATGCTGTATACCTCTGGCTCATCACTTTCTGAAGTCAAGGGAGTGCTTCAAGTGGACTTTGCGCAACTCGAGCATAATCTTATAAAGGCAAAGCTTCTGCTTAATGCCAAAGAAGACTGCTGATGATATTTTCCTCGTAGTGCTGCCACAGGTACCCTTAATACCCTGCCCCAAGATTTCATTGTTACCATGTTAAACGAGCCTCTGGAAGTTGTTACCAAATTCAAATACCTAGGCATCTGGATTGACAACAAACTCTCTTTCAATGACCATATCGAATATGTCTCTAGAAGGCTAAAAGCCAGATTAGGCTTCTTCTTTAGAAATAGGCCCCTCTTCCCCCTTGAATTTCGGAATAAGCTTGTCCAGGCCACTTTTCTCCCCCTTCTTGACTATGGCGATGTAATCTACTCCTCTACCTCCGGCACAAATCTAAGTAAATTAGACAGCCTTTATTAGCATGCATTACAGTTCATTACCAACTCCCCTTACTGTTCGCATCATTGTGACCTATATGCAGCTGTTGGATGGACATCTCTCACTACTAGACGTTTGCTCCATGCTGGTCTATGGACTCTTAAACTGCTCCTGCACAAATTACCAACCTATCTTTCATCTCTCATTAGTATTTCACACAGTGCTTACTCGCTAAGAAAATCTGACTTTATTATGCTTGACATTCCAAGGACGCGGACCTCCTTTGGTAAACGTGCAATTGCGCATGCCCTTCCCTCTATTTGGAACCATTTACAGACCATACTGAAACTAACTAGCATAGTTTCAATTAACTTCTATAAAGTGCTATGTGCAGCTAAAATAAAAGATACCTGCAACTGTCATTAAGCCTCTTTCCCCCCATGTGTGCCATGTGCATCCTTTGGTAAGACCATAATTGCTTTGTGTATACCAACTACCTATTGTTCGCACTTCTTTTATACTAAGAAACAACCCCACCGACCAGCTCCTGTCTCATATCTACTACCTTGCTGCAGCAATCTAATTCCTGATATCCCTTCCCTCCCTACTCCTGGCTTGTCTACATATATACTTCTCTGATCACACTATCTAACCATTCCTACCTCCCCTATCCATTTTATTCTGTGATCGACTCATCTGCCAAAATGTATTTATTGCAAACACCAGTACCATGTCTCAAGTATCATTATGCTATCTGTAGTCGCCACCTGTATTACCTTAGTTATTACCACCTGCGGTCACCCCATGCGGTGCCATTGAATGTTTATCTTGCTTGTATTATGTGATGCTTGCATTTATGTATATATTGTTATTAATTATTTATGTATGTATGTTGTGTAAGTCTATATGTCATAGGACCTCCTTGTGAATGAGCTTGCTCAATGGAGTTTCCTGCAATAAACTTGAACTTGAACTTGGTAACAAAAGTTGGTTCACTATTGTTTGTTTTACCTGTGCAGTTAAACAATTTTTGTTTCTGTATAGGAAGCCCAGTTTATTGTTAACTTTTTGTGTTATTTTGAATACATGCTCATTCAAAGTTAGACTACTGTCTAACATTACTCCTAGGTAATTAAACACCCTCAGCTGCTCTAGCATAGCACCATGCCTTCCCACTACGTTCAAGGTGTTACCCTCAAGTCTGTGCATAAGACCAAACAGCTTTGCAACTGTCTTTTTCTCATTTAATAAAATTTTGTTTTCTGTGACCCATCTTTGGAGGTTCCAATAAATAGGTTGCAATTTTTCTTCCAGGTCCACTCCTGTTCTGGCTTCACAATAGATCACTGTGTCATCGGCATACATAATGACCGATGCATTGTTAAAAATGGCCAGTAAATCATTTATAAAGACAGAGAACAGGAGTGGACCCAGAACTGAACTTTGGGGAACACCAGTTTGAACACACCTCAGGGAAGATGTTACTGAGCCAATCTTTACTTGCTGCCATCTTCCAAGCAGATAATGTTCAAACAATGGGACTGCATACTCTCTTACCCCTAATTGCTTCAATTTGGATACCAGAATAGGGTGGTCCACCAGGTCGAAGGCTTTGATCAGGTCAATAAAAATCCCACCTGTTTATAGGCCCTTATCCATGTTGCTATAGATGTCACTAGTTAACCTGACCAAGGCAGTCGACGTGCTGTACCCACTTCTAAACCCATGCTGATTATCACTCAATAAACAGGTTTTTTCTAAGTAGTTAGTTGTTTTGTGATGATTTTGTCCAACAATTTTGATAAAGCTGGTAAAACAGATATTAGTCTATAGTCAGTAACCTGATACTTGTCCCCTGACTTAAAAATGGGGGACATTATATCTGTCTTCCAAATATCTGGAATTTGGTTAGTACACATTGAAAGGTTAAACAAATGGGTCATTGGTTTAGTCAGAGGTCTAGCGCTATCTTTAATAATCTCAACGGTAACTCATCAGCCCCAAGCCCTTATCATTTAAAGTAGCCAACACATCATATACTTCCTTTTCCTGTATTTTCATAAATGAAAAGATTTGTTGGTTACCATTATTATTCAATGGTGGTATGCTTGTGTGACAGTTTTTATCTTTTATGTCTGAGTTCTGAAAATTTAAATTTATTTGGTTCCTGTATTGACTTGTGTCCATGAAAATTCATTAAACGCATTTGCCACTTTTTGATCAGTATCCAAAACTATATCTCTGAAAATGACCTTACCATTCTTGCCTGCATTGCTATGTGTATACAAATCTTTAAAAGAATCTCAAAATGTTTAAGAGTTTAACAAATGTTTAAGTTGTTGCTTTTTATAAAAATTTTGTTTTGCAATTTTAATCTCTAATTTACAGACATTTCTAATATGCTGATAGGTGTTTAAGTCAGCTAGAGACCCAGTTTTTTATGTTGTTTCCATAGCGCTTGTCTGGTTTTAAATAGATCTAATAATTTTTTGTGTTAACCATGGAGTATGTTTAGTTTTTATGCTGTGCTTCTTCTTAGGTGCAAATGTATTCACAATATTTAAAATTTGCACAGTGAAGTAACTAGTTGCTCCATTCATACCATTAAGATGAAATAATGGGGACCAATCAATATTACAGACCTCCCTTAAGATTACTTCTTCTGTTAAGTTTTTTAAAGACTGATGTTTAAATGTATAATCCTTGTATCCTTCAAACATGGTAACTCTGTGGCAGGATGCATTGGATACGGTCCTGGGTTTCTCTCTATAACCTCCAATAAAATAAGTGATAGTTGTACAGGTTAATAGTGAGCCAACTAGAGTTTGTGTAATAGCTTTAAATATTTCACATCCAGTTTTAGTCTTGATGCCAATGTGCCAAAGTTTGAGATTGGTAGAAACATTCACAATCCCACAGTGGCACAGTAGCTCATGATTTACAGTTGTATCTTCTCTGTGCTTTAAAAGCGTAATTCAACAACCCTGGAAACAGTTGCCATTGTCTTCAGTAATTAAAGAAGTGTGTAATATCCACACAAGAATGTTACACATTAGCAGATGTGTACATACCATTACTTTAGGACCCATAGTTTAATCTCACAGCAATATAACCCATATGTATAAAACAGCCCCTCACTATTACTAAACAATTTCAAATCAACATACGTTTTAAAAGTCTCCCCTATGGCCTCCCCCAGGTGGACTCATACAGGGTGACTCACTCCACTCCTGCATGAGCCACTCATGCATGCAGCTGCTCCGTGGGCAGCCACTAGATCTAGTATACCTTTAAAGTGAGTGTAACCTCTCTTTCTTCCCATGTCACCACCAGCTCCCGGTTCCCAGTCCACTGACTGCTGCCTTTAGGTCAGGACAGAGGATATGATGTTACACACAGTCACTGGAGGGTCTGGAAGTCCCAAAAGTCCAGCAAGAAACTGACGCTGAAAAACAGTGCACAGGTAAGCATCCTTTGCTGCAGTCGGGTGGGTTGTAAAGTGCAGAGTTAGTTCAGAAGCAGCTGTAATGCGAGTTAAATACCTGCTTGCCCCTACTCCTTCCCATGTCACCAACAGCTCCCGGTTCCTGGTACAATATTTTATAACACAATACATTTGATTTTAATTGTATGTGATATTTTCTTTTCCTTTTTTGTATTGATGCTTTTACTTACTGTATTGTACTAATGGAACCTGAAATGCGTACACAATCTAGGAGGTATTATTGAAAATGATCTTGTCTCAGTGGATAACTCCATAACTAAAACTGAACTGAACTGAATTGAATTGATGGGCTGAGTCTGGGCTCTTTCAATGGTAAATGAAAAATCTTGCAGCAATATTAACCATAAGGTAAGGGCAAGTGTTCTTAAAGAGCCACTGACACCTCAAGAAGAACTTTAAAAAAATGTAATATTTGGAGATATTAAAGCAGCTTGTATTTCTCACTTGTTCTGTATTTCTTATCCCTTTTATTTATTACTGAGGCCATATGCATGAAAACAAGAAAGCTGTTCCCTAAGAGTTCATCAGCTCCTATTGCTTTTTTTTCAGCTTGATGTCATAATACTGTGCTTGTGACATCACAGTTATTCCCATTTCAACAGGCTGTGATATCACTGTGACAGAAAAGGGGACCAAAACCATGTATTTCTTTGATTCATTTATTCTTTTCTAAATCGCCAGTGTCCGAGTTCCTGTACTTCTTGTCTACCACTTGCACCACTGTGGTTACCAGATCACATAAGCAAGTAGTATATGACAACTTATATCTGTCAGATGGGAAGGTCTGATGTTCTCATGGAAAAGTTAATAGGAAAGCCAGGGAGGAGGCAATAAAACAATAAACTCAGTGGGAACTCATTCCTGGAGTTGTCCCCATGTTGGACAAAGGACCCAGGTAGATGTCATAATGTTAGCAAGGAGGTGCTGAAGGGTGGGTGGACACACAAACACACACACACACACACACACACACACTCTCCCTCTCTCTCACTCAAAGAGGGTTGGGACAACATGAAACAGTCACTCAAAGTGAGTGACACCCCTTCCCATAGGAGTTAGAAATATATTGATGGGTTGTAAGCAGGCTAACTCTCTTAGGCTGGAACATCAGACAATGCTAGAGCCCTGCCACTAGAAGATAGCTTAGGGAACAATGTTTTCTTCAGACAGCAGCAGGTAAAGACATAGGTTAAAGTGAAAACAGCTCAGATTTCTCCTGTTTGCAACCTGCCTTGTATAACTTTCATTTATTTTAATTTCTAATAAATGTGTGACCCTTTTGTTTCCTGTAAATACATCCTGTTGAAATACTCATAAGATTGGATTCACAAAGCTTTCTGAAGGTGCAAAACCTTCCCTAAGTCCCCAAAACTGCCATAGCTATGGAAACAAAGGGGAATTTGCACTGGGTGCTATTCACAAAACCCTCCACAGCTGTGGAAAACAACACTAAGGACTGTGGATCCCCCATGGTGCTCCCCATCCAGGGAGCACCAGAGCCACCACCACTACCTCAGAGGTTGCGAAGAAAGCACAGCAGTTGGACCACAGTGGGCTCAGGGAGGGTGAGGATGGTGGAACAGAGGCACACCCAGTCAGTTGTTCCACACCACAATCCATACACCATCTCGGGGAGCATAACTCCCCTATGGATACACCTGCAGAGGAGACTAAGGAGGCTGAGGACAGCTGTCACTAGGGAGGCCCACAGGAAGGAGGCAGAGGACACCACAAGAAAAGGAAACAGCTCCTGGTGGGGTACTCAATTATTAGGAGGATAGAACTGGGGGATCAGGGAAAACTGAAGTAAGGTGCCTGCCTGGTGCCATGGCTTAGAGAGACAGTAAGCGCATCCTCAGGATCATGAGAACAGCTGCACGGGAGTCTGAGCTGGATGTCATTGTCCACCTAGGGACAAATGACTTGGCTCATCATGACATTACAGCAGTGCAGAAGGACTTTGTAGAATTGGGGAGGGGCCTAAGACAAGTAGCACACACAATATCCTTCTCTGAGGTGCTGCCTGTCAGTGGCATGAGTGAGGCAAGGGTACTTTGCACCATGTAGTTTAATGATTGGTTGAAAAAATTGTGTGGAGCACAGGGGTTTGGCTTCATTGGGGACTGGGGTTCCACCTGGAGGGACACCAGCCTATACTGGCAGGATGGTCTCCATCTGTCCAGGAAGAGAACAAGTGTTTTGAGCAATCAGTTTAAATGCTTCATTGGCAAGCTTTTAAACTAGTCAAGGGGGGAGGCACTGATAAGCAGCAGGAAAATCCCAGCATCTCCTTACAAAACAGGGTACTAAATGAGAAAAAGACTGAGGTAGAAAGGTCAGTGGGGGATGCTGCAAAAGAAGGTAAAGCCATCAAAAAATGGAGAGCAATGAGTACCAATGCCCGTAGTCTCAGTAACAAGCTTCCTGAATTAGTGGCCTTGATGGAGGAGGAACATCTGGATATCGTGGCAGTCACAGAAACATGGTACACACAAAACCATGACTGGGACGTAAACATCCCAGGATACACTATCTACAGGAGGAACAGGGAGGGTAAAATAGGAGGAGGAGTAGCTCTTTACATAAGGGAAGGAATCAAAGCAACAGAACAAAAGGGAAAACAGGGAGGAGAAAAAGCACTGTGGGTCAATTTGGAGACCGGCAATGGCACCACAATCCGCACAGGGGTTGTATACAGACCCCCTTCTCAGGAGGAAGAAATGGACAAGGAAATGATAGAAAGAATACTTAGAATGGCAGAAAAAGGGGATATATTGCTGATGGGTGATCTGAATATGCCAGATGTTAACTGGAGTGCAGTTGCAGCAGCCACTTCGAAGAGTGGGGTTATTCTAGATGCCCTACAGGGGGCATGCCTTAGACAACTAGTATTGGAGCCCACTCGAGAGGGAGCAATCTTAGACCTGGTTCTCTAAAATGGAGATGAGGAGAAGATCACAGATGTAGAAGTGGGTAGCCATCTGGGAACTAGCAACCATCGAACAGTATGGTTCACAATAAACACAGCAATAGCGTCAAGCCATACAAAGGCAAAAGTACTGGACTTTAGGAGGGCTGACTTTGCCAAAATGGGTGAGTGCCTAAGGAATGCACTAGCAAATGGGCAGGAAGGAGGGTGAAAGAACAATGGGGAATAATAAAACTGCCATCACAGAGGTAACAAGCCGTTGTGTGAAGCAAATAAACAAAAGCGAAGCGATGTAAAAACCACTATGGTTCTCAAAGGAAGTGGCAGTGAAGGTTCAAGAGAAAAAGAAAGCATTCAGGAAGTACAAGGAATCACAGAAGGAGCAGGACAGAGAACTGTATCAGTTAAAGCAAAAGGAAGCTGAGAAGGCAGTCAGAACAGCAAAGGCCCAAACTGAAGAAAAGATAGCCAACTCAGTTAAGAAGGGGGATAAAACCTTTTATAGGTGCATCAAGGAGTGAAGGAAGACCAAGGGAGGGTTAGTGAGGCTTAATAAAGGGGAGGGAGGGTGGACAGAGGGTGACTGTGAAAAAGAAGAGATACTAAACAAATATTTTTGCTCAGTATTTACAAAGGAAGAGGGGGAGGTACCTAAAACAAACAGTAGAAACACTCTGGATACAGAAGTTGATACCAGCCCATTTACAGAAGAAAGGGTTCTGAAAGAACTCTTAAAACTGAAGGTGGACAAAGCAATGGGGCCTGATGGGATTCATCCCAGAATTCTAAAAGAACTAAGGGTAGAACTAGTGACACCACTGACTACCTCTTTAACAAATCATGGGAGGATGGGGTGGTACCGAGGACTGGAGGAGGGCAGATGTGATTCCCTTCACAAAAGTGGGAGCAAGACAGAAGCAGGAAACTACAGACCTGTTAGTTTAACCTCAGTGGTAGGGAAAATGATGGAATCACTTCTGAAGGAAAGAATTGTTGAGTATCTAGAGGCCAGAGGGGCACAGGACCCAAGGCAGCATGGATTCACAGTGAGAAGGTCCTGCCAGACAAATCTGATAGATTTCTTTGACTGAGTGACCAAAGTAGTAGATCAGGGAGGGGCTGTGGACATGGCCTGCCTAGACTTTAGCAAGGCATTTGACACAGTCCCACACAAAAGATTAATATACAAGTTAGCCAGCCTGGGAGTGGGTCCCAAGAGGACAGTCTGGGTAAAGAATTGGCTGGAGAACAGGACACAGAGAGTAATAGTAAATGGAGTCCACTCTGAAGAAAGGGGGGTTACTAGTGGGGTACCGCATGGTTCAATATTAGGACCGGTCCTCTTCAATGTCTCTATAAGCAACATTGCAGAGGGACTGGAAGGAAAAGTATGTCTCTTTGCAGATGACGCAAAGATCTGCAACAGAGTTGATGCACAAGGTGGGTGGAAAGGATGAGAAGGGACTTGCAAGGTTAGAGGAATGGTCAAATGTATGGGCAGCTTAGATTCAATGCTAAGAAGTGCAAGGTAATGCACCTGGGAAACAAAACCCATGGGAAGAGTACGAGGGGGTTGAGATACTAACAACAACAAAATGGAAAGGGACCTGGGGTAGCCATATCAGATGACCTAAAGGTGGGCAAGAAATGTGAGAGGGCAGCAAGGAGGGCTGGGGGATACTGGGATGCATAGGAGGCATCACTAGTAGAAAACAGGAAGTTATTATCCCTCTGTACAGACAGTTGGTGAGACTCCATCTGAGTACTGCATGCAGTTCTGGAGACCCAATCTCTGCAAAGACATAGACAGGATGGAAGCTGTCCAGAGGAGGGCAACTAAAATGGTGCAGGGTCTGTCCTGAAGACATATGAAGAGAGACTTAAGGAGCTTAATATGTATAGCCTCGAGGAAAGGAGGAGAGGGGAACATGATAGAAACTTTCAAGTACCTCAAGGGAATCAACAAAGTCCAAGAGGGTAGCATCTTTCAGAAAAGAGGTGTGCAAGAACAAGGGGCACAATTTGAAGATGGGGGCAGCTCAGAGGTAATTTAAGGAGTATTTTTCACAGAAGGGTTGTGGATGCATGGAACAGCCTTCCGGAGGGTTGTGGAGTCAAAATCAGTGGTGGAATTCAAGCATGCATGGGACAGTCATAAGGCAATTCTAGGGGGTAGGGGTAGGAAGAAGTAGGCTGCTGGTTAACTAGGATCTGCAGCTTATCCATTAGGTAGGGAAACGGGCAGACTGGGTGGGCCAAGCGGTCCTTATCTGCTGTCAAAATCTATGTTTCTATGTTTCTATATTTCAACGTTTCTATGTTTCTATGTGGAAAAAAACTGCAGCTGCTGAAGTCCCTGAGGAAAAAAAAGGTGTGAGTTAAGTAAGGCACAGCCCCTGAAAGGCTATTTACAACCAGTTTGTATCCGCAGCTGCGGATAAAATGTTACACACAGTGGAATGAGGTGTAACTCTCCCTCAGCAAACTGCAGTAGTGCCCCAGCAACTGTAATCAATTAAGGTGAAGGTGAGGCACAGGTAATAGCATCCCAGATAGTATAACAGTGTCTGCTGTAACAGCAACAAAAGCACACATTGCCATGATATGGCAACAGGCAACAACCACCAGACACAGTGCAGCCCATGATGGAGCCCCACAGGCTGTAGAGCCTGGCCAGTCTGCAGTGAGTGCTACCCCTGCACGCAACAGGAACACCCCAGGGAGGGAGGACCAGCAGTGACAGTTGGCAACTGTGGTGCCATGGTATTGCTGGTACCTGTGGTGCTGCAGTGGTCCCAGTTGAGGGGCTGGTTGCTGGTCTCTTTGTGGTTGCTTTCAGCTTCATTCTGTGGCAGCCCTGTTAAAGTCTGCTGTTCCAGCTAATTAAGTTCATTGTTGCTGTGCCTCCTAAGCTATTTCTGCAGCTGCAGATCCACAGTTGCAAATTTTCAGCATGTGTGCAATTTCTGCAGCTGCTGAATTTCTGCAGCTGTAAGGATTTTATGAAATTCCGCACCTGCTCAAAATTTCTTGATGAATATCAGGCAATTGCATTTCCACAGTGCTACAGGCCTTTTTCCCACAGCTGTGGGATTTTTGGCTTTCTTTGTGAATCCTACCCATAGTATTTTAGTAAATCTTCTATTTTTATGGAATCAGTGACTGCATATTTTATTTAAAAAGGTAATGTCACTATTTCTGCTGGACTCTGTTTGCTGTCCATCTCTGAAGGGGCACTCTACCCACAGTTATTGTATTGACCTTCCTGACCTTGAACAAAGAAGAGGTAAAAAACAGGTTTCTTGGTTCCTGTTGGTAAAAATCTTGCAGTGGCAGTGAGCTGGAAATCCCTGGTGAGTGGGGATTTCTGTTACATTGGTGGCAAAGTGGTGAGATCCATGTGGCAACTGGTACCAGTCCAGTGCAGAGCAGCAGAGAGTGTGCTTTCCTGTGAGGCAGGAACTATGACAGAGAGAGAGAGAGAGAGAGAGATGGCACACTGGTGACAGAGTGCCAGCAGAAATATACCCTTTAACAGTCATGAAACAGGATTTTAAAAAGTTGCATTATTCAGTACTGTTTTTTTTTTGATTTCCAGACAGTTTAGTGCAGCATAGCCAGAGAATATGAGCTCCTCACGTTATGTCAAATTTAATGTACAGCAGCTTTGTGAACTGTGTGCAGCAAGGGGGATTGTCCCTGAGGGCATGACAAAGAATGCACTTATGGAAGCCCTGTTGGTGCATGACTGGCTGCAGGAGGGGCAGATGGTCTCAAATGAGCATGGCCCAATCCTGGTCAGCAGGTGGTTGGTGAGGATTGTGACCCAGGTAATGAGACTGAGGTCCCAGCAGCTGAGCAAGGGGGGCACTTTGTGGCACAAGCTGGGGAAGCTGTGCAGCCCAATCAACCTCAGTTTGAAATCCTGAAGGCAGAGCTTGTGCTGCTGGATTCCAAACTACAGTGGGCTAGGCTAGAGGCTGAAAGGGAGAAAATAAGGCTAGAGGTAGAGGAAAGAGAAAAGATTCGCCAGCATGGGATCCTTATGTGAGAGGAAAGGGAGAACATTTGCCAGCATGAGATCCTTATGTGAGAGGAGAGAGAGAAGGAACAAGCAGAGTAAGAGAAGGAACAAGCAGAGAGAGAGAGAGTGTGTGACAGCATGAGACTGAGATGGAAATCTGTGCCAGCAAACATCACGGCAAACTGTAAGTAAATGGTAAAGGTGGTTCAATCCACAAAGCCACGATTAATTCTAAAATGTTTCCACAATACCAAGCAGGAGATGATCTAGATTTGTTTTTTGAAAGGGTTTGTGGGCAATTTAAATTAGATAAGACTTTGTGGAAGATCCACCTGACCCCATTACTTACTGGCCGTGCCTTGGATGCATTTGCTCAAATGGTTAATAATAATTGCATGGACTATGATAAAGTTAAAAGAATGTTATTAAAATGTTTTGAACTGACTCCTGAGGCTTATAGATGGAAATTTAGAGAGATAAAAAAGACAGCTACGTAGAACTACATGTCCAAATATGTGTTTATTTAGAACATTGGGTGGATGGGGCTAAGGCAAGGACTGTAGAGCAAATTAAAGATTTAATTGTAAGGGAACAGTTTCTTAATATTCTAGCTGATGACCTGTGCATTTGGCTGCTGGACAGGGCATGCAACTCCACAAAGGAGGCTGCAGAAAGTGTTGATTTGTATGTGGACAGCATACCACATTAGCAGCATAAGAGCTATGGGGGTGGAGCAGCATATGGTTTTAAGGGGACCCAGGGAGGGCAGCCTGAAGGAAACTAGCCTCCACCCAAGCCCAAATAAGAACTCACCGGTTCTAAGGGAAACAAGGAGCCAGGGGCAAAGGAATGCTGGATTTGCCAGAAAATGGGGCATCTATCCTATGACTGCCCTAAAAACAGGAGTAAAGGGCAAAAGCCTGGGGGAGGGGGTGACTAAGACAGTACACCACAGCTGATAAACTGCACACACACTGTAGTGCCACCAAACTCCACCAAGCATATGCACCCTATTCTAGTCAATTAGACAGTAACACAGGGATAGAGGAACTCTGGTGCCTCTATCTCCATGGTAAGGCAGGATCTGATCCAGGCAGAACAGATTCTGCCAGGGCAGTTCTTCAAGATTTGGGAAGTCATGGGTCCAGTCACCAAAGTGCCAATGGCTTGGGTCTTCCTGAGTTGGGAGGATGGCCGTGCGGTACAGGAGGTGGGAGTTGTACCTGGTCATCCTGTGGATGTCATCATGGGGAGTGATTTTGACCAAAGGGAAAACCTAGTATGTAATACTACATGTAGCCAGGCAAAAGGGAAAGCTTCTGAGGGGGAGGAAGGGGTGACACAGCCTGTGTAGACCCATCCCTCACCAGCTGAGGAAGTGGTTAATGTGGAGGTGAATGGCTAGGTAGGAGTAGCAGCCCTGTACCCCAACTGCAAGAAGAGGAGGTTGCCACCAGGGGCAGCTTTCCTCCTGAAGGGGAACTGGGAAGGGTCAGACAGGAGGAGCTGGGCAGGGCACAGCGAGCTGATCCTAATTTCCGAAAACTTAGAGAGGTAGCAGATAGTGCTGAGGCCTCTCAAGGGAGGAAAAGTTAGTTTATTGGGAAAATGGGCTGTTGTACAGGGAGTGTACACCACAGAGGGGGCTAGAGGTAGAGGTACTCCAGCAGCTGGTAGTCTCCCAGGACTCTCAAAAGCAGCTTCTGGCCCTGGCCCATGATATTCCTTTTGCAGGCCACCTGGGTATTAACTGCACAAAAAAGTGGCTTGTCAACAATTTCTTTTAGCCAACCATGTACACAGATGTGGCAAATTACTGTCGGAATTTTCCACAGTGCCAGCAGGTTGGAAAGGTCCAGGAAAAAGCTAAGACAGCTTTGGTGCCCCTGTCTATTATCAATGAACCATTTAAGAGGGTAGCTTGGGACATAGTGGGGCCCCTGAGTACCCCAAGTCACACAGGCAAATGATACATACTGGTTGTGGTGGATTACGCAACCAGGTACCCTGAGGCAGTGACCATGACCTCTATTGAGGAAGAAAAGGTGACTGACGAGCTTCTGGGTATCTTTTACTGAATGGAATTTCCCCAGGAGATTTTATCAGACTAGGGAGCAAATTTCATGTCATCCTTAATGATCAGTTTGCGGAAGAAGTGTGGAGTGAAACAGTTCCATGCTTCACCTTATCACCCCGAGACAAATGGCTTGGTTGAGCAGTTCAATGGAACCCTTAAAACTATGCTCAGGGAATTTGCTGACCAGTACAAAAGGGAGTGGGACAAATATTTGCCCCACCTACTGTTTGCATAAAGGGAAGTCCCACAGAAGTCCACAGGGTTCTCACCCTTCGAGCTCCTGTTTTGTCACAGGCTGACAGGGCCCCTAGATTTAGTCAGGGATGAATGGGAAGATGACCATGCCTCCCAAGGGGAGTCTGTTGTGGAGTATGTCCTAAATGTCTGGGCCAGGCTTAAGGAGCTCATGGGACTCACGTAGGAGCACTTAGCCACTGCACAACAGCAATAAAAGCCTGGTATGACTGTGGGGCCAGAGCCCGAGAGTAGGAAGTCAGACAGTGATTGATGGTACTCATCCAAGTCTGACACAATAAACTGTAGGCAGCATGAGAGGGCCCATTCTCTATAATCAGGAAGCTGAGTGATGTTAACTATATAGTAGGGCTGCCTGACAGCAGGTGCAGGCAGAGGTTATATCACGTGAACATGATGAAGCCCTACTATGATAGGGAGGAACGGATCCTCACCATGTGCAGCGCACCAAAGGATGGGAATGAGTCTGATCCCCTGGTGGGCTTCCTTGGTGGAAACCCAGGAGGGATCCTCAGTGAATAACCTCACCATCTCAGGGCAGCTGACACTGACCCAGGCTAAGGAGATGAAGAAGATGCTGCAAGAATTTGGAGACATGTTCATGGGGAATCCGGGGTACACCACAATGGCTGAACACCACATGGACACTGGGGCCCAGGTTCCACTGAGGAAGTCCCCCTACAGGGTACCTGAGGGGGTTAAGAAAACCATGCTGGAGGAATCCAGGGAGATGCTGGCTCTTGGAGTTATCCAGGAGTCCAATAGCCCCTGGGCTTCACCTGTGGTCCTGATCCCCAAGAAGGATGGTACCACATGATTCTATGTCATCTACAAGAGGCTCAACAGCTGTATGGAGTCTGATGCCTACCTCATGCCCAGAATGGATGAGACCTTGAAATGGCTGGGAGAAGTTTGATTCCCGACCACGACAGACCTGATTAAGGGCTACTGGCAGGAGACATTAACCCCTGCAGCCAGGGAGAAGTCTGTTTTTGTTACCCCATATGGCTTATTCGAATTCAGAGTATTACCATTTGGGATGAGGAATGCACCTGCAACCTTCCAGAGGCTTGTGCATTACATCCTGGCTGGGGCAGGTGACTAAGCACTGGCTTACATGGATGACATCACAATTTACAGCCAGACATGGGAGAATCACATCAGGCATGTGAGGGAAGTGTTCTGCAGACTGAAGGCTGCAGGGCTGACAGTTAAGGTGGAAAAATGCCAAGTAGGCATGGCTAAAGTGTCCTACCTTGGGCACTGGGTAGACAGTGGATGCATCCAACCAGAGCCAGTCAAGGTTGATGCCATCCAGGCCTGGCCCACCCCTGCCACAAAGAAACAGGTAAGGGCATTTCTGGGAACAGCTGTTTACTACAGGAGGTTTGCCCCTCTCTACAGTGATGTGGTCAAGCCCCTGACAGACCTGACAAAAAAGAGAATGCCTGAAAAAGTTCTCTGGACAGAGGACTGCGAGTCTGCCTTCCAACAGTTGAAGGAGGCATTATGTGGGTCACTCATGCTTGCTAGCCCCAGTTATGACTTAAAGTTCATAGTACATATGGATGCCTCAGACAATGGGCTGAGTGCTGTCCTGAGCCAGATTACACTGCAAGGGAAGGAACATCCCATAGTGTACCTGAGCAGGAAGCTTCTGCCTAGGGACGAGTCATATGCCACAGTGTAGAAGGAATGTCTGGGATAGTGTGGGTCCTTTAGAATCTGCAACCATATCTGTACAGGAGGGAGCTCACTGTGGTCACTGATCATAACGCCTTGACATGGCTCTATAGGATTAGTGGGCAAAACACAAAGTCATTGCGCTGGAGTTTGGTACTACTGTCACTATCCTATAATATGATCATTCAGCATCGAAGTAGGGTGCAGAATGCCAATGCAAATGAACTGCTGTGGCAAGGCTAAGTGCATGGCATATTCCTTTAGGCATTTCCCAGGCCCTACATGAACAGCAGTATCCATTGGGGGTTGCCCAAAAGAGACACACCTTAATTTCTTGGGGGGTTATGTAACATAAAAGGGGACCAAAACCATGCCTTTCTTTGATTAATTTATTCTTCTGTAAATATGCATCTGTTTCAGGTAAAATATGGTTGTCAGATCACATGAGCAAATTGTATGTGACAGCTTATGTCTGCCAGATGGGAAGGTCTGATGTTCTTATGGGAAAGTTAACAGGAAAGCCATGAAGGAGGCAATAAAACAATAAACCCAGTGGGGAGTCTTTCCTGAAGATGTCCCCATGCTGGACAAAGGGCCCAGGTGGATGTCATATTGTTAGCAAGGAGGTGCTGAAGGGTGGGTGCACACACACACACTCAAAGATGGCTGGGACAACATGAAACTGTCACTCAAAGTGAGTGAGGCCCCTTCCCACAGGAGTAAGAAATATACTGAGGGGCTGTAAGCAGGCTCGCTCTTAGGCTGGAACATCAGACATGTCCAGAACCCTGCCGCTAGAAGACAGCTTAGGGAACATACGAACATACGAAATTTGCCAGCAGATAAAGGCCTAGAGGTCTATCAAGTCTGCTCGAATGTGCAGCTAGCACCCCTTATTTTGCAGCTGTCCCTCCCTTCCACCCTTCCCCTTCATTAACCCTCCCCTTTGTCCTGTCCCATCCTCATTTGATGCAGTCCACTGTTCTACTGCATACCACTTCTGCAGGTAGCCCATTCCACCCAGCCACCACCCTCTCTGTAAAAAAGTGTCTCCTCATTTCCCTCCTGAACCTTCCTCGCTCCAGTCTCATATCATGGCCCCTGGTGGCCCTCCCCTTCCTTACTTTGTACAGACCCTCTGTACCCGTCTTGTTTATTCCTTTCATGTATTTAAAGGTTTCAATCACGTCACCCCTGTATCTCCTCTCCTCCAGTGAGTACATGTTCAACTCCTTCAACCTCCTCTCGTATGATAAGTCACCCAGCCCCTTTATTTATTTATTTAAGAGATTTACCAGATAAGCATTCTGAGCAGGGACCGCTCGTTTCCAGATGCGACCTGGGGTTACATAGGTCAGACAACAGATACAGTAATCAGTAAAACACAGTACATTCGATACAGTAAAGCAGTAAAACACAGTACATCAGTGTTACATAGGTCTAGAGTGGCTAACAATAGTCATAGTCATAGTTAAAGTGCACAGCGTGGGAAGACAACAGACAGCGGTTCAGAGGCAAATATTATTATTTGGCAACTAGGTCTTCGGGTAGCAATTACAAGCAGCAGAGTAGTAGGACCTCAGGAGTGGTTTGAGAGCCCAGTGGGAGTCTGAATGCCTGATGTCTGCAGGTAGCTCATTCCATAGTTTTGGCAGATGGTGCATGAAGGCCATTTGGCCCTTAGAGGTGCTCATGAAAGGTACATGGAGCTTTTTCTGATCATAAACTCTGAGCGGGTAGGCCGGGGGGAGGTTGGGCAGATAGAGCACTGCTGAGGTAGAGGAGGAGGGTATTTGACCAGTACTTGTAGATAAGGTTAGTGCAATGTTGTTTACACCAAGACTCTAAGGATGGGAAGGCCAGGGCACTGTACAGGTCACAGTGATGGGTGGTGGGAAGGCGGTCAAGGGCGTAATGGCAGAACGAGTCATAGAGGGGGTCCAGTCCAGCCAATGTGGATGGGGGGGCACCGCTGTAGACCATGTCCCCGTAGTCAAAGATGGGAAGGATCATTTTGAGGACTATCTCCCGTCTAACATAGGTGGGAAGGGAGCCTTTGTGACGGTACAGAGCTCCTAACCTAGGGTGAAGTTTTCTCTGCAGTGATTCGATGTGGGCGTGAAAATCGAGGTGTTGATCTAGCCATATCCCTAGGTACCTGAAGGAGGTGCAGGAATCTAGGTTTGAGCCAAGCAGGGTGTGGAAGACAGCGGGGGCTGCTGGGCGGGATAACTTGGGATGGGTGCTGAAGGTTATGGAGACGGTTTTCTTGGCGTTTAGGATAAGCTGGTTGGACCTGAGCCATGTTTGTATGGCATCAGAATCCCGTTGTAGAGATGCAAATGTGACATCGGTAGGGGGGCCAGAGGTGTACAGTACTGTATCATCCGCGTACATTTGTAGCGCTGAGTTAGAACAGACTTGAGGCAGATTGTTTAAGAGTATAGAGAAAGTAGGGGACCCAGGACTGAACCCTGGGGACCCCATGTTCACTGGTAGTTGGGAGGAGATGGAGGCCAATTTTACGGCCTGCACTCTGCCTGACAGGTAGGCTTGGAACCAGTTAGGGCGGGTTGGGAGAGGCCTGCTTGTTGCAATTTTGAGAGGAGTTTAGTGACACGGTATCAAAGGCTTTGGCCAGGTCAATAAAAATAGCAGAGGTGATAAGGCCTTTGTCCATGCCCAAGGAGATATCGTTAGTGAGCCTTAGCAAGGCTGTGATGGCGGAGTGATTTTTGCGAAAACCCGACTGGAATGGAGTGAAGAAAGAGGTGGAGTTGAGGAACTGTGTTATTTGGGTGAGTACGAGCTGCTCTTGCAGCTTGGCCAGGGCCGGTAAGAGGGAGATAGGACGGTAGTTTCCCGGTTCAGATGGGTCGCCCCCTTTCAGTAGGGGGATGATTACTGCTTCCTTCCAGGCGCCTGGAACTTTCGCCATAGCGAAGGAGAGGTTTAGTAGGTCTGCAAGGGGGGAGGCAATGGCAGAGGCAGATAGGAAGAGGAGTTTGGCATCCAGGCCTTGTGGGCACTTGCCTTTGTTTGGGTCGAGGGAGCATAGAGCAGCGAAGACTTCTGTGGGGGAGACCGGCCGGAAGGAGAAGATGGGCATGCTTGGGGGCGGCTGGGGTATGGCAGGGTGGTTGTTGGTGGCTGCGCAAGGCTGTAAGTTGTCTAGGAGAGATTTGGCGCTTGTAGCGAAGAAGGAGTTGAAAGCAGAAGCAACTTCACTGGGGGTTGATAAGATGTTGTCCTGAAGGTTTAGGGTGGGGGAAGGAGTCTGGGCCAGGGGAGAGAACAGGGCTTTAACGGTTTTCCAGAATTTGGAGGGATGGCTAAGATTTTTGGTGAGGATGTCGCGGAAATAGTAGTTTTTTGCCTGTCTTATGGCTTTTGTGCAATTGTTTCGGAGGATCATCTTTGTCGCCCTGCACTGCACCCCCTCCAGTAACTTAATGTCCCTCTTCAGATACGGACGCCAGTATTGCACGCAGTACTCCAGGTGTGGTCTAACTAATGACCTATACAGTGGCAGAATCACCTCCTCCCTCCTCGAGGATATACCCCTTGCAATACAACCCAGCATTTTGTTGGCCTTTGCAGCTGCCTTCCTACATTGTGCCGAGTTGTTCATTGACCCTGTAATGAGCACACCCAGATCCTTCTCCTCCTCTGTCTGGGCTAGCTGCACTCCCCCTAGCTGGTAACTCCTCCTTGGGTTGTTCATCCCAAAATGCAGCACCTTGTACTTTTTGGCATTAAAGCCCAGTTGCCAGGTGTCTGACCAGGTTTCAAGCTTTGCCAGATCATCCTGCAACCCCTGCCATCCCCCTAGGTCATCCACCACCGCGCCTACCTTGGTATTATCAGCAAACAGACTGATCTTGCTCTTGATGTCCCATGATATGTCTGCAATGAATATCCCAAACAACACTGGTCCCAACACCAAGCCCTGTGGAACACCACTGTCACTGCCCTTGGGCGTGAGAGCTCCCACCCACCACCACCTCTGTTGCCTTCCTGCAGCCAGTTTCCTACCCATCTCACCAGCTTTGCACCCGCCCTGTGCCTACTAACTTCCTTCCCAGCCTTCCATGTGGCACCAAGTCGAATGCCTTACTGAAGTCCAGATACAGGACATCCACTGCATGGCCCCTGTCCAGCTGCCTAGTTACCCAGTCATAGAACTCGACCAGGTTGGTTTGGCAGGATCTGCCATGTATGAAGCCATGCTGTCTGCTATCCTGTAGTCCTTTGGCCTCTAGGAGGGCCACCAGCCTCTCCTTCAGGATAGTCTCCATTAGCTTACCCACGATGGATGTGAGGCTCACTGGTCTGTAGTTTCCCAGTTCATCCTTGGGGCCACTCTTGTGGAGGGGCACCACATGAGCCATCCTCCAGTCCTGAGGTACACACACCGAATGTAGTGAAGCATTAAATAGGTCGGCCAAAGGTCCTGCAAGGACCTCTGCCAGCTCCTTCAGTACCCTGGGGTGGATGCCATCTGGACCTGGTGCCTTGTCCACCCTCAGTGCCTTCAAACCCTCTCGAACTCTGCCCTCCATGATTTCCCCATCTGTCACCACTTCCCCCCTGCTTCTGCCATTTCTCCCACCTTGGGTGTCACCCCCCCTCTTCTCTTTAGTAAATACTGAGCAGAAGTACTCATTTAGTGCTTCCGCCTTATCGTATCCTGGTTCCACCCAACCCCCCCTCCTTCCTAATCCTTACTATGTAGTCCTTACAGATCCTTTTCTTCCTGATGTACTTAAAGAAGTCCTTCTCCCCTTCTTAATGCCTTGTGCCAGCCTGAGTTCTGTAGATGCTTTGGCTCCTTACTGCCCTTGTCACCTCCTTCGATTCTGTCAAGTACTCCCTCTGTCCTCCCCTCCCTGTTTTCTTGTACTTCCTAAAGGCAGCTCTTTTCCTCCTTACCTTTCCATGACCTCCTTGCTCAGCCAGCTTGGTTTCTTAGCCCTAGCCTTCTTGCTCTGGGCTTTGCAGCAGGTTTCGTTGCCTCCACTATCCCCAGCTTTATGAGCTCCCACCTCTGGTTAGTGTCCATACTAGATTGAATTCTGGCCAGGTACCCTTTACCACTTCCCCATCCTCCCAAAGTCGGCCCTGCTGAAGTCCAGCACTCTTGTGCCAGATTCCACTCCTTCCTTGCCCATATCCAATGTGAGCCATACTGAGTGGTGGTCACTCCCTGACAGCGGTTCCTCCACTGTAAGTTCACTCACAAAGTCCCCATTTGCCAGCAGAAGGTCAAGGGTATTCCCTAACCTGGTTGGTTCACTGACCATTTGCAGCAGGAAGCTGTCCTGGAAGGCATCCAGCAGTACCTGCTTCCTTCTGTTCCTGGTTGTTGGGGTGCTCCAGTCCACTCCTGGCATGTTGAAGTCCCCCACAATCACCACACTACCCTTCTCGCAGGTCCTCCTGATCTGTCCCGCTAGTTCCCTGTCTAACTCCTCTGTCTGAGATGGTGGCCTGTACACCACACCCATTCTAAGAATCCTATTCTTGGAATCCTGGATTTGCATCCAAAGTGACTCTATACTACCCTCCTCCCCTTCCTCCCTTACACACTTCAGTCCTTTTCTTCAGACAGCAGCAGGTAAAGACATATGTTAAAATGGGAACAGCTCAGATTTCTCCTATTTGCAACCTGTTTTGTATAACTTCCATTTATTTTAATTTCTAGTAAATGTGCACCCCTTTTGTTTCCTGTAAATACAACCTGTTGTAAATATGTCTAGTGTTTTAGTAAATATATTTATTTTTATGGAATCAGTGACTGTTTTATTCAAAAGGGTCATTTTACTATTTCTGCTGGACTCTGTTTGCAGTCTGTCTGTGAAGGGGCACTCCACCCATAGTTATTGTGTTGACCTTCCTGACCTTGAATAAGAAGAAAGTAAAAAACAGTTTTCTTGGTTCCTGTTGGTAAAAACCGTGTGGTGGCAGTGAACTTGAAGTCCCTGGTAAGGGGGATTTACATTACAATCACAACAGAGCATTATAATTTAAAATAAGTAATAAGCTACTGAAACTGCCAAACTCTGAGGGATAATGATCTTTCCTAGGGATTTCTTCAGTAATAAATAATGGCAAGGAGAAATCTATAGAAGATATATGAAATTCAAGTTGAACTGTGTCCAAATATCATGTTTTCCGACATTTTCCCAAAAGCGCCAGCTGCTCTTTAAGCAAGTAGCCTTCTTTGCTCTAAGAAACCCCCCATAGGTGATTATTGCCCCCCCCGGCTCCATGTCCCTTAATTTATCCTTGAACTGTTTTTGCTTTTGGTATACTGTAAGTGAACTCAGAAATCTGACCTTCCATGTTACCCAAATCAGAATGGAAGTCCTATTTGACTGCCCAGACCTCTCCTGGCTATTAGGGTGTCCAGTCGTGGGTCAAATGCAATTGTGGGAGAGGTTATAGCAGTTATGAGCACCACGCTGGATGCCTGAGAAACCATTCTATCGCTAGTCCTTGCTGGTGAGAATCCTGGACATAGCTTCCCAGTTTCTGGGTGTACCATCTGGAGCCAGGGTGATATTTTTTATACAAAAGTCACCATACCTTCCTGCTCTAGCCTTCTTTTGCATCTGTGTTCAAAGAAGTATGTTCCCTCTCTCCCTGAGATATTTATTCTCTTCAGTTCAGCATTGTTTTTTCGGTATTTGGGCAGAGGGGGTGCTAGTTATTGAGAAAGGTCTGCAGCAAGAGAAAGGAGGATCATGGAGGTGAACGCTTTGACTTTGTAGCAGCCTTTACCTCCCCTACCAGAGATATTTCAGTGCAGTTCTGCATTGCATTTTGGTGCTAATGACACAAGGATACTTAGAAATGTAGAAATATAGACTCCATCAACAAAAAAGGCTGCTTAGGGACTGGTGGCGCTGAGGGTTGAGGCCCTGGACACCATACCTCATGTCACGCTGGCGACCCAGGTTTGGACACAAGCCTGGATTGTCAGGGGTCAGTAGGGGAGGATAGGATTGAGCATCCAGAGGACTGCTCTCATATCCTGGGGAGTGATGTGGGTTTCCACCACTCTGCAGTGACCCCTGGGGATGCCTGGAGGCACTGCTAGAGTCAGTGCAATGGAGGCAGTAGTGCAGCGGACGTCAACATGTCAGTACTAGACATCATTGCACATCTGCACTCCTGGGGAATAATCAGAGGAAAACAGCAGCATCACTCAAGGCAGCTTGATAGCTGTAGCTTCCTGAGCCCGGCAGTGGCCCAGGGGTGACCTGACACACCGGTATTGGATCCTGGCCTGGTGCGGGGCCAGAAGCTGATCGGTGGCTGGATGTAGGGAAGAGTGGTGGCTGCACAGGAGGATAAATAAAGTGGAGATAAAAAAAGACTGCTTAGCCCACCAGATCTGCTTAGATAGTCCCTGCTTAGTCTGTCTCCGCATACCCTAACTGGTCTCTGGCAATCCTCCATCCTCCCTGTCTGTGTACTAATATCCGCCTATGTCTATCCCACACATGCTTGAAGGCCCCTACTGTTTTTGTTTCCGTCACTTCCACTGGCAGTCTATTCCAGGTGTCTACCACTCTTTCAGTGAAGTAGTACTTCCTCACATCCCTTAAAACTTCCCACCTCCATCTTTACCACATGCCTCTGGTACTGGTGCTCTTTCTCATTCAAAACAGACTTTGCTTCTGCACCTTGTTCACCCTTGTGATGTACTTGTAGGTCTCTATTTTGCCCCTTGTTGCTCTTCTCTCCTCTAGGATGTACATGTTGAGATCCCTCAGTCTCTCCTCATGGAGCTTTTGGTGCAACCCCTGCACTATTTCAGTTTCCCTCCTCTGGATTGCCTCCACCCTATGTTTTTTTCTGAGGTGTGGCCCCCAAAACTGGACACAGTACTCAAAGGGGGGGTCTCACCAGTGAGCAATACAGTGGCAACAACACCTCCCTCCTCCTGCCAGAAATAACCTCTCCCAATGCATCCCAACATCACATTGGCCCTACTCACTGCTTTGTCACACTACCCTGCCACTTTGAGGTCATCAGATATGATAACATCAAGGTCCCCTTCCTACTTAGTGACTGACAGTACCTCCCCCACATTCTATACTCAGTTCCTTGGTTCCTATGCCCTAGGTGAACAAGTTTGAAATGTTTGGCATTCAACCCCAACTGCCATGTTCTTGATCTCTCCTCAAGATTTCCAAGACCCCTAAGCATTCTTTCCACCACCTCTTGATTGTTCCTGTTACAGATTTTGGTGTCACCTGCAAAATGGCATACTTTCCCTTCCAGTTCATCTGCAGTGTCACTTATGAAGACATTGAAGAGAACCAGTCCCAATAAGGAACCCGGTTGCACCCAGCTGGTCACTCTTCCATCATTAGAGTGAGTGCCATTAATCACCACCCTTTGTCACCTATCAGTAAACTAGTTTCTAACCCAATTCAGCATTTTGGATCCCATTCCTAGTCTGCTCAATGTCTCAATCAGTCTCCTGTGTGGCACAGTATTGAAGGTCTTGCTAAAGTCCAGATAGGCCACATCCACTGCCCCAGTCTATTCACCTGGTCATCCAGTCAGTGAAATCAATCTCCTTCATCTGCCATACCCTCCCCCCAATGAATCCATGCTGCCTTTTCCAGATACTCTACCAGCCTTTTCTTAACCAGTATTTCCATTAATTTCCACACCACTGAGGCTCACTGGCCTATAGTTGCTAGCCTCTTCCCTGCTGTCATTCATATGCAGAGGGGCCACGTCTGCTGTTCTACAGTTCTCTGGTACCATGCCCAGCAGCACCCCACTGAGTTATTTTAGTACCTTTGGGTGTATCCCATCCAGTCACTGCCTTACCTGCTTTCCTCTTATTATACCAGCTTCTTATCCCTGTCTTCCTTCCTCTGTGTTCCCTTATACCTCCTGAATGCCACCTTTTTTCCTTCACCACCTTGGCCACTTCCCAAGAGTACCATAATGGCCTCTTTTCTGTTTTATTTTTACCCACTTCCTTCATGCACAAGCTGCTTGCCTTAATTATGCCCTCCTTTATTTTTCATCACTGTGTCTCTACCCCTCATTGGCAATCCCCCTGCTAAGCAGTTTCTGAGGCAGTTACCCCTTTCTTTTTAAATGTGCCCTCCTAAAATCCAGGACTCTTGTCCTCGTGTAGTTTGCATCTGCTCCTATCATAATATTAAATCACACTGAACAGTGATCACTGGTACCTAGGGTACTGCTCACTGTAACGTCTGTAATGCTGTCTCTGTTTGTAAGCACCAGGTCTGGCACTGCCCCATCACAAGGCACCAATCCACATCTGGCAGATTGAAGTCCCGAACTAGCAGCACCTCCCCGCTTTTTTTCATTCTTTGGTAATCAGGTAAGCCCCACTAGGCACAAATATCTTTTTTCAGGGACAACCCAGGAGCAGTAGGGAGGTTACATGACTTGCTCAGGGTCACACGGTATACAAGTGGATATTGTAGAAATTGAACCTAGGTGTGCTGGATGTACCAAGTTCATTCACCACTCATTACTTTAACCTCTAGGCTGCCAGCCTCCTTATTTACCATCCTGATGATGTCTTCCCTAAGTGGCTTATTCAACTCTTTGACCTGTACTGGAGGTCTGTATACCACCTCTGTATGCATAGTGACCCCAGTTCCTGTCTCCAGGATAACCTACCTAAGCTCTAGTTCTTCCTTTTCGTCTGGGTGCCCCTTTACTTCCATTGCCTTGATTCCTTGCCTCACATATAGTACAACCCTTCTTCACATCCCTTTCTTTCCTGAACAGAGAGTAACTTGGCATGGCCATATCCCAGTCATCGTTGTCAGTGCACCATGACTCCATTATGGCCACTGAATTCTGGCTAGCCTCCTCCATGATGGTCTCCAGCTCAGGAATACTTTTACCCAGACACCTTGCATTGGCACACTTGGTTCTCTATACCTTATACCCTCCCATTCTTCCTCCCTGCTTTCTCCCCCCTCCTGCCATCATTGATCCCTGAAGCTCCTCTGACCCCCCCTTCCTTTGCTACATTCTCCATTACCTGTCTCCTTTACTCCTCTCTTCTTGCTTTCCTGATTTATACCCCCTTGTCCTCTGCCTTGTCCCCAGCCCTGTCTTCTTGCACCCCTGCCCTATGGGAGCTTCCTCCCCTCTGGCCCACACTCCTTTTTGCTCTATCATCTGGGGGGCAATTTTTCCCTCCCTCGCTATTACAGCATCCCCCTGTCTAATTTAAATATTCATTTTAGTAGCATTTAAACCTCACGCTAAGGGCTGTGGTCCCCCTCATGGAAATATGCAGGCTATCTCCACTTTACAGACCCATATCCTACCAGGCTGGCCACCAGTCCTCAATGTAGCTGAAACCCTCTTCCATATACCATGCATTCAACCTATTGTTAAATGCTCTGGTGCAGAGTGCCTTTCTCTCTCCCTGGCCATACACAGGTAACACATTGGTAAATACCATTGTGTGTGCTACCTGCTTAAGGCCCCTTCCCAGTTCCCTGAAACTACCTTGCAATACCCATACCCTATCCCTTGCCAGCTCATGTGTTATCAGGTGGACAATGACATCTAGTTTCCTCCCATCTTCTGCTGCTTTAGTAATCCTCTGTACCCACTCTATATCCCTACAAACTGAAGCACCAGGGAGGCACTTCACCGCCCTCTCCCTTCCAACCACTGCTCCCAAGTCTATCCCCCTATGATATAGTAACCCACCAGCAGCTGCTTCCTCCTTGGCTGGGGGCCTCTTCCTCCTCCTTCCTTGGGGCCTCCTTTTCTGAGGACCCCACATCCTGGAAGCTGTCCAGAGGAGGGCAACTAAAATGGTGCAGGGTCTGCACCGGAAGACATATGAAGAGAGACTTAAGGAGCTTAATATGTATAGCCTCGAGGAAAGAAGGGAGAGGGGGGACATGATAGAAACGTTCAAGTACCTCAAGGGAATCAACAAAGTCCAAGAGGGTAGCATCTTTCAAAAAAAGAGGTGTGCAAGAACAAGAGGGCACAATTTGAAAATAGAGGGGGCGGCTCAGAGGTAATTTAAGAAGTATTTTTTACAGAGGGTTGTGGATGCATGGAACGGCCTTCCAAGGAGGTTGTGGAGTCAAAATCAGTGGTGGAATTCAAGCATGCATGGGATAGTCATAAGGCAGTTCTGGGGGATGGGGGTAGGAAGAAGTAGGCTGCTGGTTAACTAGGATCTGCAGCTTATCCAGTAGGTAGGGAAATGGGCAGACTGGGTGGGCCAAGCGGTCCTTATCTGCCGTCAAATTCTATGTTTCTATGTTCTATCCTTACCTTCTCACTGCTGCAGGTGCCTCCTCCTGACTGTCCCATCCCACCAGTAAGGCAAATAAATTTTGCAGTGGTACTGTACAAGCAGAGGAGGGTATACCCTTCCCACCTCCTCCACCCTCCTAGAGCCCACTAAAGTCCAATTTTTGTGCCTCTGGCTAGACATCCTCTGGTGGAGCAGCAGCAAACGTGGTGGCCCCTGGGTGAGGCAGAAGGTTCTCTGCACCCTTGCCAATTCAGCCCAGAGTCCAGCAACCTCTGCCCTGAACCCAGAGAGGTGATTGAAAATGGGCAGCACCTCAGTCTCCAGAAGATCTCCCAAAACATTGCATCTCCACATCCATTACACTGCACCACTCCCATGGTCTTTCCTTCCTTAATCTTTCTGTCTGTTGAACCATTCCTGTAGCTTTCCACCTCCTTCTAATGCCTGTTGACTTCTACTACTTCTTTTACTTGTCTGAACTAGGTTAACACTGGTGTTACCCCAACAAATAGCTAATAAGTGCCAAGGTGTTTAGAAGATGAAATTGCCACCTATGGGCCTATAAAATCTTTTTGGATCTGTTCTGATAGATGTTCGTGTTTTTCTAGAGTATTTTATTAATAAAAGTGGACCTATCCAAAGTTGTATAATTTTTAAATAAAAAAATACTCCAAAAGACCACTGAATTGCACAAACACACTTAAAAAAAAAAACTCAAAATGCTCTAGGGGCTTAAGTAACCCCTAGATCTCTACCCCACAATTTGTTCCATGTTTTTGGGCCCCTCACATTAAAGCCACCTGAACTGCCCCTGTGTATGGCATCAAGTGCAGACATAGCATAAGTCGAAGCATTGAAGGTCGCTGCTCAAGACAGGCATATATTATCAGGCTTGGGATATACTCTGAACCTGTCTGCTACAGTGACAGACAGAGGGGTATAGGGATATACTTTGAACCTATCTGCTGCAGTGGCAGATGGAAGGGTCCAGGGATATTATCTGAATCTATCTGCTGCAGTGACAGATGGAGGGGTCCACTGTTTACATCAGTTTAATGAAAGACTGCAAAATATACTCAGTGCCAAGGAAAGACATCTCTATTTCTCGCAACTGTATGCCACAATTTTGTATGAAACATCATTTTTTTCAAATACTAGGACAAACTGATTTATGATTACAAGTGTGGCATAGACATTGGCGAGAGTTAGCCAGTTCTACTGTGGTGGAGTGCTGTAGATAGCAAATATTAGCATCCAGGAATTGCTATATTTCTGATGCTTATGATTTCTGTTCCCACTCACTGTATAGCATATAGAAGAGGCAGTTTAGATAATACATTTCATTATCTTTTGGTAGTTAGCTTAGTCATTCACACAGCCTTAAGATGTAGCTTTTATTTAGTTAAAAATAATTCTATGGTCACATTTAATGCCTTCTTCTATGTGTTTGTTGATAAACTATTGCATATGTAATGTAAATGTTTCTTATGGTAAATTCCAAAGAGTGGTGGATTCATTGAGATACAGATTTGTTATTATCTACAAGTGATATTGGATTTGATACTACAGTAACAGAGACAGGGATCTGTATAACCATAGCAATAATGTTTGGGAATTTGCAGGATAATAATTCTAGCAGGATTCAGTCCTATTTAGTCCAAATGTCTAATCTAGGAAATATTCTGACATTTGTGTCCTGGAACATCAATGGATGCCATAATCCCATCAAAAGAACTAAAGTATTAGCATACTTAAAATCATTTGGAACAGGAGACACACCTCAGAAGAAGAAACTCTTAAACATAAAAAGTCATGAATATGTCAGGTGTACAGAAACTATTACAACTCAATGAGCAGCGGCCTTTGTATTCTCATTCATAAACATCTAGCAGTATTAACTGAATTCATTACTACTGACCCAGAAGGCAGGTATGTAATGGTAAAAGCATGCTTTGATGGACAGTCTATATTACTGGTTAACATATATGCCCCTAACAAAGGACGAACAGAATTCTTTACAAACTTGACAAGTAAAATCACTTCTCTAGACAACATCATCATCGAGGAGATATGAATTTGGTAATGGATAATTTCCTGGACTGTAGTGAAGAAGCTGATACGACACACATCAGTTCCACATTATCACTGAATAAACTTTGTAAAGAATGTGGTCTTGTAGATGAGGGAAGACTAATTAATCTTAAAGGAAAAGACTTCCCTTTCAGAGTTAACAGATATAATGGCTTTACTTTGTCAGACTACATATTGGTGTCTAATTCCATCATTCCAGTTGTAGCCTCTTCTAATAATGGCAACACTGTAATTTCAGATCATGCCTCAGTGTCTGTAGGCATACGCTTAGGAGATGCCCTGGAAAGAAAGAGAAGTTGAAAATTTATTTGTTCTCTTAGTTCTTGTTCTTAGGTAGCAATAATTCATTAAATGGTTGGGTAGTAGTAGTGGTAGTAGTATTATAGTATCATAGGTCGTTTCAAGCTAGAAAGACTGGCATCCATTATGCTTGCCTTATATACTTGTGCCCAAAAGAGTTCTATGTAGATTTGTTTTATATTAGATTAAATTGTGAATATTCTGTGCCTAAGGGTTTCATCTAATCTTAATTTAAAAGTGTTTATTGTTTCACTAGCTATCACTTCTATCAGGAGACTGTTCTGTAATGATACTAGTAGTAGTAGTAGAACATGGCTAAAGAAATTGATGAGAAAAAGAACCTCTGTGCGTAAGCACTGAAGCAATGGTTACCCCAAAGGGCATTTGGCTGGGAAGCCAAGTTTCAAAGAAATACAAAGTCACACATGCCCCCACAATGCAAATCATCATGGGCTGCATATGCAAATCACCCATTATATGTGAATGGTCAAATAAATTCCATAGGCCCCCACCCAAAGTCATCACTAGCAGAGTACTCCCATGTGGACAGCTAAGACACCTTAAATCCTACCTCATTTGGTTTGATTGGTCTCCTATTTTCTTCTCAACAGATGCTAACACAGCTCTTGACCTCTTTACCTCCTCCTTCAACACGGCCTGTGACACCTACGCCCTGCTTAAAAAATAAAAAGTCAAAGCACTCTGTAACCCGTGGCTAACTGGAGAACTGCTTTCCCAGCTAAAGGCTCGGGACTACCTTTGGGCCCTGACTAGAGACTCTGGCACCCAGCATGACATACAGAACTACAAATTTGCCCACAATAACTGCACTAAATCCATATGGCTACTGAAAAATGCCTACTACAAAGAAGCTCTCTCAGACTCCTGGGGAAAGGGGTCTGATTTCTGGAAGAATATCAAAGAAGCTACAGGGAAACAAACTAAATCCTCCCCAACCATGCTAAAGGTTGATGAGACCATCACCCTGGATCCTCTGGTCATTGCGAACACCTTTACTGATCTCAGCAGCATCCTTCCCCTGGATTTTTTCCTTGACACTACCCATGCTATCCCCAATGATCCTCCTACCACTTTTCCTCCCTTCCACTTCAAAGAAATTAACCTGCACAATGCCTGAACACACATCACCAAAGCAAAGCAGTTTTTAAAGTCAAGATCAAGTGGAGACTCACTGGATCTAAAACTCCTAACCCTCACTATGGATGAGGTTCTAGTCCTATTAACTCACATTCTCAATCTCTCCTTTAGCACTGGTCAGTTCCCTGACAAATGGAATGCTGCTACGGTTACTCTAGTCCACAAAAGCTGGGATAAGACCTGCCATGCGAACTATCAACCAATTTCGATACTACCACCTCTCTTCAAGACACTGGAACACATAGTATCCAACCAACTCATGGACTACCTGGAAAAACACAATCTCTTATGCCCACAACAACATGGCTTCAGAAAAGGTCATAGCACCTCTTCTGCATTACTGGAGTTCACTGGAGCACGTCACATTGGATATGGGTCACTTAACTGGGGCAGTATTTGTAGATCTGACCAAGACCTTCAACACAGTCCATCATCATCAGCTGATCCAGCAACTCCAGCATTTAGGACTCTCTCCTGACACTGTCTCATGGTTCAACAGCTATCTGCAAAATAGATCTCAATGAGTCAAAATTGCTGAGACACTCTCGAACCTCAGACCGGTCCATCTGGAGTCCCTCAGGGATCCATCCTTGGTCTGTTACTCTTCAGCCTTTTTCTTAACACGCTCCCAAAGTCTTGCACTGAACAGATTATCCTCTATGCTGATGATGCTGTTATCTTCTCCTCCCACAAGAACCCTGTGCTCCTGCAGACCAATCTTCAGCAAGGCTTTGTCGCAGTGGAAAACTGGTTCATTCATCATAAGCTTGTCCTCAATCATAAAAAAAACAAAGTAATGCTCTTTAACAGCTCTCAAAACAGGCATATATCTCACCCCCTAGCAATCTCTACCAGCAATGGCAACACCCATGAGCAAGTGCAGTCATTCAGATACCTAGGGTTATCCCTGGGCTCAAATCTCTCCTATGGGGCACACATAGACAATGTTGCTAAATCAGCAAATATGTGCCTAGGCCCACTTTATCGACATAGACAACACCTTACTGCAGAAGCACTGAAGATTGCCATCCAAAGCTCGGTGGTCTCCATCATTGATTATGGTCTTATAATCCATGGCTCTGTCTCTGCCACTGCCCTGAGATGAATTTCAACATCACATAACAAGGCCTGCAGGCTTATCTCTGGTGCTCATCGTCTCACTCATACATGTGACCTGTATGCCCGATCTGGCTGGCTTCAACTTTCAAATCACATAAAATACCAAACCTGCATTATGGCAAAGAAAGTAACCATGGTCCTCACTCTACTGGGAGTCCAAGTACTGTTTAGTTCTAGACTAAAGCCATGTAACACCAGGGGCTCTGAATACCAGCTCCTTCAGGTTCCCTGCCGTCGCACCTCTCAGGGCCAAAGATCCTTTGCCTTCAGAGTGCCTAGCTGGTTAAATGCCCTCAATCCTGGCATCTCCTCCACTACCACCCTTGGCTCATTCAAACATAAACTCCACCTCCACCTTACTAAATCTAGCTCCTGTGAATGCTACCTATAATCTCCTCAGCCCTCTCATTTTTGTTCCCCCCAACTATCACCTACCACATCTCCACCCCTTCCTTTTCCTCCATGTTACTTTTTTATTTCTTCTTTCTTTTCACCACTCCTGACTCTCCCCCCTTCACCCCCACCTCTTTTGAGCCCTCAATGATCTTTTCCTTTTTGTTGACTAGTTTCAGCCTACTCCCAGTTGATGACCATGCCCTTTGGCTGCAATTCCTGCCCTCTCCAACTTCGCTACTCACATTTATCTTCATCTTCCACCCTCCCTCCTACTTATGCCTCTGTTATTCTGTGTTCCCATGTATACATTCTACTTATTCTAGCTATTGTATTGATCTACCATTGTAACCTAATATGCCAACCTATTTATTGTTTTATTCCTATTTCTGTAACTTGTATTGTATTTGTTCTCTGACGCGGAACCTTTGTAAAAGAGCCTGGCTCAAAGGTACTTGTAATCCTAGTTGTAATAAAATAAAAAAATTAATAAATAAATAACCACAGAATATAATGCTGGTTCAACTTTAAACAGAAATGCATGGTGCTGAAAGGCCTCTCACACAGTTTGCAAAGGGCGCCAACAGAAGACATAGACACGTGTTTCATCCTACCAGGACTCATCAGTATGCCTCATCTGTTTGACACCCCAGTGGATGAACCAGCTACCCTAAGATGGTCTATCTGGGTGATATTGTGGTGAACCCAATTAAAACAAAAAACAATTTAAAAGACAAAGAATCCTGTGTGCAAGCACTGAGGCAATGGTTACCCCAAAGAGCATTTGGCCTGGAAGCCAAGTTTCTAAGAAATACAAAATCACACATGCCCCCACAATGCAAAGCATCATGAGCTGCATTTGCAAATCACCAAAGAATATAATGCTGGTTCAACTTTAAGCAGAAATGCATGGTGCCAAAAGAAAGTGATACCTACTTTGAATAAAAGGATAATGGCTCAGTAATGAACTATAGCTTGTGGAATGCATTCAAAACAGTTATCAGAGGACAAATAATTTCTTATTCAATCCATAAACAAAAAGTAAAAACAAAATCTCTATTTGAATTAAAGGCCTCCTTAAAATCTAAAGAAAAACATTTAATTGAATCTATATATAGAAGTCTAAACTTAAACCAAGAAACAATAGGATTAATGTTTGCCATTAATTTCATATACACCTATGAGGTGGAATATGCACTCTTCAAACTTAAGTAAGCATACTGAGAATCAGAAGAAGCAGAAGGAAGGCTCCTGGCACACAAATTAAAGAAGATTTCTGAAAATGCCAAACTTACGCCCATAACTAAAGGCATAGGTGAAATCTTTCTGAACCCCAGGAATATTGTCACAGTATTTCAGAACTATTATTCACAACTATATAAGTCATATATATATATATATATATATATATATATATATATATATGTAAGCTGTGGACCCTGCAACACAAGCAGACTTGATAGACCAAATGCCCTTCTACTGCAGGCTTCTTCGTATATTCTATGTATTATACTTAGTCTGATCAAAACAAGTTATCTTAATTCATATCAACTAATCAGCTACCAACTATTAGAGAATTAAATAAATGCTTCCTAGAAAAAACATTCACAAAAGATGCAATCATAAAAACAGTCATAGCCTTGCCTGCAGGTACGGCCCTGGGAACTGATAGATTTACAGCAGAATTCTATAAACTTGGTTATTGAAAATATTACACCAAAACTTCAAAATGTATTTACACAGGCACACTCAACTGGAATCCTGCCTGAAGCTTTTGGCAGAAGCAATTATCTCAGTGATTTCCAAAAAGGATAGATACTACAAAGTGTGAACACTACAGGCAAATATCCCTTATAAATGTTGGCTGCAAAGTACTTGCCAGAATGCTAGATAACAGTCAACCAAATCTACAGCTTATAATTCATCCAAATCCAGTTGGATTTGTGAGTGTGCACCAGAGCACAGCCCATTTTAAAAGAATACTTCACATAATACAGTGAAATTAAAATAAGGTCCAGTACGTCTCTCATTAGATGATGATGAGGCAATTGATCGCATAGACTGGAAATATTTAACTACCATCCTGAATAAATATAACTTTGGGCCCTCATTTGGTAGATGGATAAAAACACCAGACATATCTGCTAGAGTCAATAACTTTGGGCCTTCATTCAGCAGATTGCATAAAAATACTATCTGACATATCTGCTAAAGGTAGAGTCAATAGAATTACATACAAAAACTTCAAATTATGTAAGGGCTGCCCTCTGTCACAGCTCCTTTCTATTCCTGTTTTGGAACCTCTCTTAGTCAAAATGAGATAATCTTTGGACAGTGGTGAAATCAAAATCAGAGGAAACCACAAATTATTGACTTATGTTCATGATTTTATTTATTTATTTATTTATCAAGTCTAGGATTACAAATACCTTTGAGCCATGGCTCTTTTACAAAGGTTCCACATCAGAGAAATACAAATTATGGGGAACATCAAGACAGGCATTACAACAATGTGGACATTGCAAACAGAGTACAGATTAATACAGTTAAAGGGTAGCATTGTAACAAGGCAGCCAGTGGCATTTGTCAGAGAAAATAGACAACAGATAAGAAGTGCCAGAGTCATAAGGAGAGGGAAGAGGGTGGGGGAGAAGGAATGTAGGAAGGGTGGCGAGAGGGTGAAAAATGCAGCATTGGGTATACCAAGATGTGAGGGTAGAATCCAGTGAGGAGGGGAGGAGGGGGACAACTAGAGCAGAAAGGGAAGTGGAGAAACAAGGTTAGTTGGCAGTCACAGGAGCTGTTGGTAGTGAGATAGTCCCAAAGCCTACTTTTAAACATACCAATAGTTGGGGCAGAGGAGATGGTTGGCTGAGGCCATTGAACCAGAGTGGCTGCTCGATAAGCAAAAGAGCATTGTCCCTGTGAAGTGTGACAGTGGGGACTTTCAGTAGCTGTAGCGTGGATCTCCTAAGGCACCATTTGTTAATTCGGTGTTGTAACAGAGTTGAGACCCCAGAAGGTGCAAGGCCAAGGTAGATTTTTTTCACCATGGAGCAGGTGAGAAACTTTATGCGGTTTGATAGTTGGAGCCAGCTGGTCTGAGTGTACAGGTCACATGTGTGGGTGAGACGGTGAGCACCAGTGATGAGCCGACATGCTTTATTTAAGGTAGTTGAGAGGCATCTAAGGGATGTGGTTGTGGCCGAGCCATAAATGATGAAACCATAGTCTATTACAGAGATCACAGAGCTCAGGACTGCAACCTTAAAAGCTTCTGACGTGAGGTGTGGTCTGTATTTGTAGAGGAGACCAAGCCATGTATTAGCAGCTCTAGCTACATTATCTACATGAAGTCCATAGGAGAGATTAGGGTCAAGCTGTATCCCTAAGTATTTGAAGGACCCCACCTGGTCTAGAGTGTTCCCTGGGTGGTGGAGATAGCCAAGTGGTGTAGCTTGTGTGGGTTATGAGAGCTGCAGAAGAGCATAGATTTGGTTTTCTTGTCATTGAGGACCAGTTTATGATTAAGAAACCATGTCTCTACAGAACTGACATCAAGTTGAAGGTTGTGTTGAAGAGTTGCAGGTTCTTTGTGAGTGGAGAATACAACAGCATCATTGGCATATAGTATGATCTGCTCAGAGCAGTGGTAAGGGAGGGAGTTTATGAAAAGGCTAAAAAGGAGGGGTCCCAGTATGGATCCCTGTGGGACACCCGAGCAAACAGGCAGGGTGTTAGAAAGAGAGTCCGCAATTTTTACTCTCTGTGACCGGTTTTATAAGTAGCTTTTTAACCAGAGAGAAGAGTCAGGTGATAGCCCGGCATTCAGTAGTTGGTGTATTAATAATCCATGGTGTACTGTATCGAAGGCCTTGGAGAGGGCGACGATTTTATCAATGTTAAGTGAACCGAGCTCATCACTTCCATCATTACAAAGAACTATTAATGACTTTTCATCTTTCTCTGGATTCAAAGTTAACCTAGACAAGTCTGAATTAATGCATCTGACTGACAAACTGGAAAATATCTACAACAACAAAATAATTAAAATGTCAAACTCAGGTATCAGATTCTCATGTATTCTCCTTAATAAGAACCTGAAGAATATTCCTCAGAAAAAAGTCCTACCCTTCCTAGGAGTCAAAAACAAATGGATGGACTCAGAATAATAATAAAAAAAATAAATAAAAAGAATGTGTCCTCTGCTTTTAAATTATTTTTTATATTTTTGAAATTTAGAATTTGCATTCCACATGCAATTTTCAGCAGCAACTTCTACGTGGAGTTTTTAACTTGTTTCCTATCGCTAACTCAATTAAAAAAGATATTGTTGTTTGTATGCACTTTTGCGTACACGCACATATTTTCTTCTTCTTTAACAAAATTTTTTTCTGCCTCCCCAATGTTCCCTTTTAGGTTTTCCTCTTATAAACATTATCAGTTCCTACTCCTTCAAGAAAAAAGGAAGAGTGCTTCTGTGTACCGGTTCCAACAGACAAAAATGTGAAGCTGTCAACTCAGTGCATTTATTCACTTCATTTTACTTTATTTTTAAATCAGCATTTCACATTCAGTTTCCAAAGGTGTTTCAAAGATCAGTTTCCAGCCCATTGGCGCAGCGGTTGGATTTCCATCTGTGACGCCGGTGACCCGGGTTCGGGAATGGACTCAGGTCACTGGAGGGCGGGCTGGGGTAGAAGGATAAAGCATCCAGGGATAGCTCTCCTTCTCTGGGAGGAGGGTGGGAATTCACACTAGCACCTGCTGGCCCCTGGCAGAGACTGGGAGCATAGCAGGATGTTGGAGCTCAGTGCTCAAGGGGAGTGGTAGACGTTGGTGTAAGCCTTGATGTCCGGATGTCACTCCCCCCCCCAGAAAACCAGAAAATTCTCCTTGGTTGGCCAGATGATGGTCTCCAGCCCTCTGCTGCCACCGAAACCATGACCGGTACACCTCAGTGACACCCTGGTCCAAATGAGAGTACACTGGCCATACCCACCAGTGCCTTCCCCCTCAAAGGAGGGAGACCCATCCAGTGAAGGGATACACCAGGTTACCTGGAAGGGGCCACAATATGAGGTGCTCAGCCAGTGCTGGAGACAGGCAGGCAATCGGGAAGGGCCAGGAGACCCGAAGGATTTGGCAGCCAGGGATGGGAGGTGCAAAAAAAATAGATCAGTTTCCAAAGCTTTGTTCCATTAAAGTGTTTCCAAAGTGCTCCGTCAATTTTTCCACAAACGTTAATGTTCCAAGACAATCCTGTCCCTAAATCAGAATAAAAGCTAAATTAGAACAATTCAAATTTTATCTACCAAAATAGAGCAAGAATACAAATATATCTGTAAAGAACATTAACTTCTAAAATATGCAGGGGGAACATACCTGCTACTTTTCTGTTATATCGGTGATATCTATTTTGAAGATTCATGTCTCAGTTTTTGACGCTTTATTATATGCTATCTGTTGGTAATAAACAAGCTGGAGGAAGAAACTTTAAATATCTTGTTGCCCCCTATTTTTCATATATGTTTAAGTTGTAGTAAATAGTCAGTTATGTGGCTTACCATTATGGTGAGCTTTTAACTTACATGTGATTAATTTATCTCCACCTGGTACTGGGCCACAAATTACCATGACTGGGGCCTGGCAATCCTGGGGTATAGTATTAACAGGAAGGACTGGGGGTTGGAACAGGGGGTGGGGTAGCACTCTATGTGAGAGAAGGAATCAAATGTATGAGGGATGAGGGGGAGGAAGAGAGGACAGAGGCACTATGGGTGCAGCTTCTGGACTCCCAAGGGTAGAAACCTGAGGATGGGAGTGGTGTACAGACCACCAGCCCAATCAGAGGAACTGGATGGGGAGTTGGCACAGTAGATAAGGAGGGTGTATAGGAAGGGTGCAAAAATGGGGCCCTCAACTCAAGAAGCACACTGTGTTCTAGCAGCTCCTGCCTGATATTTACAAAAACAGGATGTTTGCTAAGGATTGGGGTTGAAAGGTCTTATACGAGCTAAGCTGCAACTGCAAGAGAGATTAGGAGGGTAGGAGAAAAAGGGACACAGAGACTCAAGGAAAACAACTGTTTTTCTCCTTTGTACATAGTTATACTGAACAATTTTTTTTTATGTTACTGCTATTGTAAATAAATGTTTTTGGTGAATTCTACAACTGCTCCTGGTGTTTTCTATGCTTCCTGACCTGTGCCTCGATGACAAAGGGGAGTGTGGTGATAGTGGGGGATTTCAACCTACCAGGAGTTGAGTGGAGAACCCCTGCCACCCCCAGTGCAAGGGAACAGGTGCTCCTGGATGCGATCCAGGATGGCCTCCTGACACCAATGGTAAGTGGGCCTACAAGGCTTGGTAACACACTGGACCTGGTACTGGCAAATGAGGAGGCAGTGAGAGAGGTAAGGGTTGAGGACCCACTAGCTGGTAGTGACCACCAAACAGTGTGGTTCATTCTCACATTGAGCAGGGAGTCTGGAGGCACAGGCACTAAGGTGGTGGATTTTAGGAGGGTGGACTATGAGAAGATGAGAGAAATACTGCAAGGGAGACTCCAGGATATAAGGCCGGAGATGGATGCAGAGCAAAAGTGGGAAGTTATTAAAACTGGGCTAACAGAGGCCACAGTAGTCTGCACCAGGACTAGGAGCAAGAAGGGCAGAGCCAGAAAACCATGCTGGCTGAACAGTGAAGTGCTAGAGGGGATGAATGCGAAGAGAGCTGCATACCAGAAGTTCAGGAGAACAGGGAAGGAAGAGGATAAGGAGGCTTACGGGAGTTGGTCCAAGGTGGTGACCAAGTGGGTGAGAATAACCAAGGCCTCCAGGGAACTAAGGTTAGCGCAGGGCATAAAGGGAGGGGAGAAGGACTTTTTTTAGATATGTCAGGGAACAAAGGAAGTGAAAAGAACATATAGTGAGGATAAAGTGGGGAAGGGAATGGGTGGAAAAGGGAGAGAAACAAGCAGAAATAGTGAATGGCTACTTCTGCTCTGTTTTCACTAAGGAGAAGAATGGACCAATACCACCATGGACTGGGAGGGTAGGGGAAGGGGGGGAGGTGACAGACAAAATGATAATGGGGAGTAGAGTGCTAGAGGGGCTGAGGGTATTAAGGGTGGACAAGGCAACAGGTCCTGATGGCATCCACCCCAGGGTACTGAGGGAGATGGCGAAGGTGTTGACTGAGCAGCAAACAGATCTGTTCAGCGCCTCCCTTGAAACAGGTTGTGTGCCTCAGGACTGGAGGGTGGTCCATGTGGTGCCCATCCACAAGAGTGGGCCTAGGGAAGAGTCAGGAAATTATTGGCCTGTCAGTCCCACTTCCATAGTGGGGAAATTTATGGAGACGATAATGAAGAAGAGACTGGGGTCATTCCTCGAGGGTAATGGCCTCCAGGATGGGTGGCTGCGCGGGTTCATCTCAGGGAGGTATTGTTAGACAAACCTAATAGAATATTAAGACTGGGTAACAAGGGAGCTGGATGGGGATCACGTCGTAGATGTCCTGTACTTGAACTTAAGCAAGGCCTTTGATACAGTGGGTGGGGAGAAAGCTGGCAAACTGGATAGAGAACTGGCTACAGGGGAGGATGCAATGGGTGGTTGTGGGGGGGGCTCTCGACACCCACAGCAGTGACAAGCGGTGTGCTGCAGGGTTCGGTGCTGTGCCCGGTGCTATTTGGGCCCTTTATCTCAGATATTGCACACGGAGTTGGGAGCAAAGTTAGTCTGTTCACAGATGACACCAAAATAGGGGTGGTGGTGGACAAAGAGAATGGATGGAAACAATTGCAGGGGGTCCTAACCAAACTGGAGGCATGGTCAGAGAAGTGGCAGCTGGGATTCAATGCGAAAAAGTGCAAGGTTATGCACTTCAGAGCAAAAAACCCTAGGAGGGACTACTGGTTCGGTGGGAGTGAGGCTGGGTACCACTGAGGAAGAGAAGAACCGTGGAGTGTTGGTAACAGGGATCATGAACAACTCAGCCCAATGCAGGGAAGCAGCAGCTAAGGCAAACAGGATGCTGGGGTGTATCACAAGGGGTTTCTCATCCAGGCATAGGGAGATGATACTGCCCCTCTACAGATCCTTGGTCAGGCCACATTTGGAGTACTGTGTGCAATACTGGTGGCATATCTGAAGAGGGATATAAAATTACTGGAGGGGGTACAAAGGAGGACAACAAAAATATTACAGGGGATGGAAGGAAAGGCCTATAAAGACAGGCTGCAGGAACTAAATATGTACACACTGGAGGAGAGGAGAGGAGACATGGGGGGATATGATTGAAACATTAAAATATTTGAAGGGGGTAAATAAATCTAGCACTGAAGTGGTGTTTAAACTGAGACAAGGTAGGGAAATGAGGGGACTCAGGCTAAGCTTGGAGGGTGGAAGATTTAAGAGGGAGATGAGGAGGCACTACTTCACCAAGAGAGTGGTGTCTAAATGGAATGTGCTACCAGAGAGCGGGGTGGTATCATGTATGACAGTAGGAATTTTTAAGAAGGAGTGGGACAAAGCAAGAGGGACGGTCTGGGTGACGGGTGCTGTGACAAGTATGGGAGGGACAGTGGGGGAAGGGGTTGGGGCAGCTTTAATCTAGGATGCTAGCTGCACACTCGGGCAGACTTTGATAAACCAGTTGGTCTGCTTCTGCTGGCAGTTTTATATGTTCAAATTCTCATATGTTAGTATCTGTATAAACCTATAAACATAATGGAATAAAATCAAGTCAATTTAAATTAATTTATGTAATTTTTTAAAAATACAGAGGAACCTTTTGTTCTTCAAGTCTCCACTCCGCTTAGGAAGATCGGTAATGGTCAAAGCACTGGGGTGTCTTGCTACATCCTCCATGCTGGAATAAAATTCTTAAAATGCCATTTGGATTCCTGGTTTGATTCCCATGAGTGCAGCTTACTTTTTCTTCATGTACCTATTTGGCTGGCTGCCTTTCATCTGCACCATTGAGCTTTGTCTTATGAGTGCACCCATTTCTTTCTTTGTACTTGACTGTACTTCGCTCCCTGGTGTCTAGAAGTCCTACCGTCCCCGGCTGATCGCTGGCCCAATATGAAAAAATAAATCCCCCCCGCAAATCACCGGGTGCCTGCCCTGACTTTAGTGTTCATCCCTGGTGTCTAGTGGTCCCACCCCCAGACGATCGCTGGCCCGCATGGAAAATTAAATCTCACCTTGTCTCCATCCCTGGTTGTTTAGTGTCTCCCCCCAGGGTCCTCTCCCCCAGCCCCATCACCTGGCACTTGACCAGCTTTAGAAACAATTTCCTGCTGTCTAGTGGACCCCCCCTGCATCTACTGCTCACCACCCTGCTCCCCCACCCTGACCCCAGTGGGCCACTGGCACAGCCCTCAACTCTCCTCCACAGACGGCAGCCCAACTGAGCTCTCAACGAATGAGTGCATGCTTGTACAAGCATGTACTCATTCATTGCCAGCTCGCAGTCATTGTACAAGTTTTTTCAGGGGCTTGGGAGGGGCTGCTCCAGTCACCAGTGGAAGGGGGTCCTGATGAGGGTAAATGGCTCATGGGAAATGGGAAAGGGGTCCACAATGCCATCCCCCATCCTGCCCCCACCCGCCAGTGACTGGAGCAGCCCCCCTTCTCTACGCCCCTGAAAAACTTCCTACAATGACTATGAGCTGACTGACTCTCAATGAATGAGCATGTGCTTGTAGAAGCATGCATTCATTCATTGAGAATTCAGTCAGGCTGCCAGCTGTGGAGGAGAGTGGAGGGCTGTGCTTGTGGCTCACTTGGGATGGGAGTGGGTGGTGGGCAGTAGATATATGGGTGGGGGGGACCATTAGACACCAGGCATGAACACTAAAGTCAGGGCTCTCATCCAGTGATTGGGAGGGAGATTTATTTTTTCATTTTGGGCCAGCGATTGGCCAGGGCTCATGGGATCGCGTGATGGGGTGGGGGAAGTGCTAGTAAATAACTGCTAAATGTGGAGATTGAACTCCACCGGGTGTATTGCCCAACTCTACATTTTGTAGGGGTCTTTTTTGGGGGGGAGGCACGAAGCTAGGCATCACACACCCAATCCACTTCACGAAGCAGGGAAAATCTGCAAAATGTTTTCTTGGAACAACTCTCCCCAATTTTACATCTCTACTTGTATGGATATAGCAGTATATTCTGCATGCAGGCACTGTCTGCTAAGCGCCATGCACCCGAAGCCACTGAATATGGCCTCTACACTGCCCAAGCATGCAAAAACTGGTAAGTGCATAACTAACATGTTGAAGAACAGCCTAATCTTCTGAAAATAAGGACCATAGTCTTCTGAAAATTATAATTCAGCATTAAAATAAATTGTGTGCCAATCTTTCTGTAGAAAGTACAGTATATTGGAAGATGGAGGCATACACATTCATTTCCAATAGAAATAGATAGATTTTTTTCTTCTGTATGCAAAAAAGCTTGTAGAAAGTACAGTATCCTAAAGAAAGAAACATGGCATGACAAACAATTCTAGTGGTTAATAATAGACTGTCTGTGGCTCCAGGCTACTGACAAAAGATAATAACAACTGCTGTCGAAAGCATCTCTGTATAGAGTTCCTGTAGATTTCTAGGACTGTACTTGCCTTTATTTTGGGGGGAGGGGCAGAATTAATGATACATAAAAACAATTTACAGTGAGGTTTATAATCCAAAATAATGTTTTACCACCAAATAAAGAGCTTCCCTTGTGAAAGATAAGAAAACCATAAGCATGTCTCATAGTTTTTCTACAATAATACTGGACATTAAAAATAAGGAAAGAAGCATAGATAAGTGCAGAATGATACAGCTTTCTTATAATCATATCTGGAAGACAGTGTGGCCAAGGGTTTAAAGCAGGAAAACAGGAAAGCATGAGCCAGGAGGTCCCTGGCCTGCATCCCATCATAATAAAAAGACATGAACAGTATACAGAACACATAGGCAGAACAAAAATGTATTGAAGTGGGAAAACAACCAACTGCCACGTCCAGCTACCCTCCGGCACTTAATGCTGCTCTGACTCTTCCTTTGGGGTGGAGGAGAAGAGAGAGGAGCTTGACTGTGCAACCAGTACCTTTATGCAACACATTTAAAGGTATACATTATCGAAACCTATGAGCTAATAGTTGGCATTTTTGGAGAAAGTGACAAAATGAAGAGCTTGCCGTGTCCCTGTTTCTTTAATTGGACTGAATATTGGACTTTTCATTTTGCCTATAAGATTCTGTACTCTGCCCCTTTCTTTTTGTTTCCAAGTTCTGGTAGCCGAGCCTTGTGTAACAGTGGCAAGTTACTTACATGGACTGCTATTGCACTCCAGGTGTGCGAAGGAGATTTGCATCCCACCATAGTCACTGTCTCCCTGTGTGATTGGGAAAGTCCCTTCACCTTCCTGTTTTCTCTCTTCTCTGCTGTAGAATAAGGTAAAAGCAAGCCCCTCCCCCTACACACACCGAAAATATGTTCCTTTGTAGCAATGTTATATAAGTTGTAAAAATATTATTTTTCTTGTATAGGCAAGGCAAGGCAAATTTTATTTAAAAAGATGCCCATCCTGGAGGCTCTGGGCACCATACAAATTCAAATCACATATAAGTGAAACCAACAGTATAAAATAACTCATTATTATAAAATATTATAAATAATTTACTCCACAATTAAATACCAGAAACTCAATATATAACCAAGGACAAAAATATAACACGCAGTAGTCGGGCAAAGGATAGAATTACAGAACAAAGTCCATGAAGGTCCAATTATGCAGGAAGACCTTGATGTGGGCTTTGAAGACCTCAACTGAAGGGGCCTCTTACGTAGCTAGAGGTAACGAATTCCACAGGATGGGTCCGGCGACATTAAATGCTCTGTCGACGGCTGTTTTTAACCTCGTCCTGGGAATCATGAGGAGGCTCCTGGAGGAAGAGGACCAAAACAGCGGGTGTAAAAAGATCCTTCAGGTAACCAGGGCCCAGTCCATGTAGGGCCTAAAGGTGAGCAAACCCACCTTAAAGAGGACCCTCCACCTGACCAGCAGTCAGTGCAGTTAACGCAGCACTGGAATGAGAACAATTATTACTGATAAGCAGAACAATGATAACATTTGTTGTAAAACATTCTGGACATTGTTTCTTTACTTTGTGACTGCTCTTCTCATTGCTTGTGAATGCCCCCACCCCATGCTTTCCATGGACAATACCCACCTTTCATACTATTAGGCAATAAATTATTTAGTTCTGCAGTATGCCCAAAATGTCAGAACTCTAGTTTCTTATTTCCTTTTTTTAAACTCTTTCATTATAGAGCAACTGTGACCTAATTTCTATTCAGAACTGATGTGTTGACAGGGGTACCACCCTGAAACCCATACATTGCAGCTTGAGTCTAACATTGGTCATGTAAACAAAATGTAACAAATCAACAGCCGAGTAATATCAAACAGCCTAAATTTCTCCACTGGTGTATTGTTTTTAAACACCCATCAATCACCCAGTGCTGCATAATTTCCAAAGACAAGAACATTATTTATCTACTGTAATTTTGTGGTGCAGTACAAATGTGATGAGACCACACTGGTAAGAATGGCACAACCTCAAGTGCCCCCACCCAGAAAGCCCTACATGCATGTATACAGCTAAGTCATGTGTGCATTGGGCATGTGACCGTCTATACATGCAGGTCACACTCCAGGATCCACAGACCATCCCACCCTCCTACGGTCAAGGTCCCCAAACCCAATATTGCTCTGCCAATTGAGTTACTTGGGCAGTGAGGTTGGGAGACAAGTTTTTGGGTGGGGCCAAACTGCATAGTATGCCTGAAGCCAGGGAAGGCTGACACTGGGCACAGGGAAGGCATGGATGTGATGCTAAGGAACACTGCCTTAAAGCAGCAGTACAACAAAATTGGACAAAAAATGTGAGCCTACCTTTTTTTTTTTCACTATAAAAGGTCCCAGGCATCTTCCAGTTTTATTTGGTGGCTAAATGTTCTAGTTACACCAACGTTTCAGTACTTTATAAATGTTTTAATTTAGTTTTTTTTCTCAAGAAAAAAAGATGACTGCCCCATTCAATTTAGAAATAATATTATAAACCTGGTGAGGGTTAGGATTGAGAAAGTAAAAAGAATTTATGGTGTGCAGCATATTAGGCACCCTGAAAAATAGATTTGACAGGCATGCTAATTGTTTTGTTAAATATAGTTAAAATAGCTTTTTTGAGAAAAGTATGACCAAAAGTCCTTTAGGCTCGATTTTCAGACTATTTGGAGCTTTGGTTTTGATGTCAGTTGTAGATTATGTTTATTGCCTGTTTGCCTTTTGGGCTATATGTGTATGCCTTTCAGCTAAGACTCCTAAAATGCCGACTATACCAAATGCTGCCTCAAGGATGTTGTCAAAAATGAAACCATGTCAACACCAATGCCCCAGTGCCAGTATTTCTCCATCAGTTGTTGATCAGTAATGGTCTGAGTTTTAGAGACAGCTCTATAAAGTCCATTGTGGATGTGTAGGACTTGTCTGAGTTGCGAGGTGCCTCCTTCACACATGTGGAGCACCCTGCAGTACCCACGCACCCTCCCACCTTCCTGTGTCAAGGCCCCCAATCCAGTCCTGCTCCATTGTATGAGTAACACAGGCATTTGGGAGGCATGCAGGGGGCGAGATCATGTAAACTCAGCCAAACACAGCTGCATATGGCCAAACCCATGGTAGAGGAACAGACAGCATTTAAGGCCCAATCCAACAAAAAAAAAACTCTTCAGATCTGTAGAACAGGAAAACATGGCAAGAATTAGTGACCCACTCAAGGATCAGGAAGACAGTAACAAAGGGTGGACAGGTAACAGGATGCCTGTATGAGTATTTTAAATAAGTATTCATAGACTAAGGGACAGAGCGATAATTAAACAGTGAAATCTTATTCAGGGAGAGCAGACAAGCACATTACATGACATTCGGTAGGTGCTGCACCTGAAGAAGTTGAGAAAATGTTATTAATAGAAAAGATAAATAAGGCCATGGGACCTGATGTAATGCATCCAACAGCCTAAAAGAAATAGGGAAGGAACTGTTTGTACCATTGCCAATTATATTCAGTGAGTCATTCAGAAATGTGTTCAGTATGTGCCTAGCGGATGGAGAGTGGCCATGTAATGCCAATATTCAACTTTATCTGGAAAAAGGAACAGACTCAGTAGCAACATTTCCCTTTATCGGGCCGCTAATTTTTGCTTTCACTAACTATTTCATTAATCTAAAGTTGTGTGGATTTAGAATCCCATTTCATCAGGGAGTGATCCTGTTGTATATATGGAGAAAAACACTGTCTACTAGATAAATATTTTTACAGTCGGTCCGGTGGCGCTGATGCTTGAGGCATGGATGCCACACCTCATGCCACGCTGGTGACCCGGGTTCGGGAACAAGCCTGGGTTTCCGGGGCTCAACAGGGGAGGAGAGGATTGAGCATCTGGAGGACTGCTATTCTCTCCTAGGAGGGAGGAGGGACGAGTTCCACTCAGTTAGCAACACCAGGTGGAGACTGGGTGTACTACTGCCGTCAGAACCAAAGCAAGGGGAAGACATAGGGTGGCTGCCTTCTGGGCGTGAGCATGAGCACTCATGCAACAGGCAGGGCAGCATTGCACATAGCTCATCTGGGGAGGGATTAACTAAGGAAAATCCTTGCTGGTTGGGGATAGGTGATGGCACTGCAGACCCTTGAGCCGCAATCCAGTACCAGGCACCTCTCTTCTTGCACCGGGGACCTCTTCCGACCAGCAACTTGGATTTTAGATAGAGCACCCTGGGCAGATAGGGTGGCCCTACCGCAGGGGGTTTGGAGCCCAGGGGTCTGCCGTGTCGGAGCGGGGTTGAAGAGTAGAGAATGTTTCAGGTAAGAGGTAGAGCTCTAAGAGAGTGGATGCTGGAGAGAGAGTTCCCCACCATGCGGTGCATAAAGAGTTTAAGAAAAAAAAACATATATATTTTTACAACCAATATACAGTTTAAGAATATGTACTAAAAAATGTATTGTACCAAAAGTTTTTAATTTTTGGCTTTTTCTTTACTGCATTTTCAGTTTACAACATACACATTTTGTCTGCCATTAAGAGTTATTTTTATCACCTCAGGAATATTGCCAGACTGCCCTCCTTACTCAACCCTATGAACCTGAAAACATAGGTGCAGACCCTTGTGGTGTCTGGCTGGAATTATGCACTGCTTTCTACATGGGCCTTCCTTGGGGCCAGCATCGCTGTCTGTAGCTGGTTTAGAACTCAGCAGTGAGGCTGCTGACCGCTGTCCAGAAGGTCAGCCATATTACTCCTTTGCTGTACATTCCGGGCTGACTGCCTCTTCAGTGGCAGGTTAACTTTAAGGATTTTTGTTTAACATACTGTACAAGGCCCTGAATAAGCTGCCCCTCTCACCTCTGCAAATGCCTTATTCCCCTGAGGCTAAGGTTCCAGTCTCCTAGTTAAATTAATCAGAAGATAATTTGCACCCCTAATTTGTGGACTGCTCTCCTATTTTGTGGACTTCTCTCCCACAGGAGATAAGAAGTGCCCCATTAGTGGCCGAGCTTAAAACTGGTCTCAGCTGACATATCTGGGTGTAAGCTTTCCATGATCCCTCTAAATTAACTTTGCACTTTATTATGTTCTCTGACATCTGGAAAACTGTAATATGTGTTGTTGTTTTCTGTTGCTTTTCTTATACATCTTATTTATTTTAATTTATGTAAAGTGTTTTGAGCTGGGGAAAGGTGATGTATGAAATAAATGGCTACTACTACCACTACTACAATTAAACAGAAAGGCACCAGCAGCAACTTACTTCACATTCACATAATTTAGGCATTATGAGTCCCTTTCCTCAATGATGCAACATTTAGCAAAAAACCTACAGAAATATACATTAGAAATAAATGTTACTATGTTGTGAAACCATTCTGCAGGCAAGGCCCCCCCCCCCAATTGATCACTTTTACCTAATCCCAGCTGTTCTATATAACAGCTACAAAGGTTGATTTTTGAAATTCTTGATTACTGCCTGCACCTGCATCAAAATAAATGCACCAAAGTGCTGGAGTGCTGTTTGTAAACATTTGGGCACATCAGTGACAATTTCATTGCTTTACAGCAAAACAATGACCAATGCGTTATTTTCATGCATGTGTCTTTTTCTGAGTGCATCTTGTGACCATATTTGAGGTAGCCTGACTTTTTGACACAAGGGGCTAAATTTTTAAACAGCCACGACTGATGTTAGGAGCTTGCATTAAAAAAAATTATGCAAAGGGGATAGTACGAAGGACCTTGCATCAATCCTGATTTTGGAAAGCAAGCGCGCACCCTCAACAGGGCTGCCTGTGCCAGACCAGCTAGCACCAGGCTTGCACCAAGCCATTATGACAGATGCAAGCTGCCAATTCTCTTTAATTGGGATTTCAGAATCTGTACTGCCCCCTCCATACTTAGATCAGCCAGAGCTGGTCTAACTACAGGATGCACCAACTTGGGCCAAAGTTGGATGGCCAGATTTGATGTGTCCGATCAGGTAGCACAAGTTCTGGTTGAGGCTCACAAGCCTCCCACCAGGGCCACTTATGCCATGAAGTGGAAACTTTTCTGTATATGGGCCACATCCAAGAGGGTGGACCTGCTGGTCTGCCTGGTTAACTCTGTTTTAGAATACCTGTTTTCTCTCTCAGAGACAAGTCTCAGTTATTCCTTCATCAAAGTACACCTGGCCAACATCTCCGCTTATCACTTGCCAGTATCGGATAAGACGGTGGCTCAGATGGAGGTTTCTAAAGCCTTCCTGTCAGGTATTTTGCATATCAGACCTTCCATCCAGGATCCTGTACCCTCTTGGGATCTCCTTTTCATCCTGGAGAAGCTTACTCTTCCTCCCTTTGAACCAGCTATGGAGGCTGAGCTCCCTCTTCTGTCCTAGAAGACTCTGCTTTTGGTAGCCATTACTTCACCAAGGCACATTTCAGAACTTCAAGCCCTCATGTGTAAAGAACCTTACTTTGTTTTTCATAAGGATATGGTTGATCTTCATACTAACCCAAAGTTTCTACCGAAAGTAGTTTCTGAGCTCACTCTAAACCAATCCGTTCAGCTTACGGTGTACTACCTGGAGCATTCTAATAGGGGGGAAGCCCTGCTTCACTCCTTGGATGTCCACAGGGCTCTCCGATGTTACCTGTCCAGGACCAAAGGGGACAAGAAATCTGATCAACTTTTTGTATCCTTTTCTCAAAGATCCTTAGGTCGCCTGGTCACCAAACAGATGCTTTCACGCTGGTTGGTCCATTCCATTGCTTTTTGCTATGAGAAGCATAAGTGGTCTACCCCAGGGCTGGTTAGAGCTCACTCTACCAGAGCTGTTGCTGCTTCCTTTGTGGTGCTGAAGCAGGTATCAGCAACTGATATTTGTGCTGCCACTACCTGGAGTTCTGTTCATACCTTCGTCAAGCATTACAGCCTTGATATCATTTCCAGATGCAGAGCAGGGTTTGGCCTCGCAGTTCTGCAGGGCCTGGTTTCCTGAAGGACCATCCCTATTCCTGCTGTTCCTTTCCATACTGTTCCCCCTCCCAGGGGTTGTTATATGTTTATACTGCTTGGGAATCAGTCCTTATTATGGTACCTGCTGCAAGAGCTTCCTCTCGAAGTAAGATGGTACAGTTACGTAAGAACTTTCCATATCAGTAGATCTTTGAGAGAAGCTCTTGCAGCAGGTGTATTTCCTGACCTACTTACCCCAGGGATCAGGCCTTTTCTTTGCAAGGGAATAATGTTGGCTGATGCTTCTGACTATTACCTGTTACCATCTCTCTGCCTGACGGGGGGTGTGCAAGAACTGGAGCACATGGAGAACACCTTCCTTTCATAGGGTGATGCCAGGGGTGGCACCGACATCAGCGGAGGGCATTCCCACGTCAGTACTGCTGGAAGAAAAAATTGCCGGGGAACTGCCGCCAGGTGGCGTCAATCCTAATTGTAGTACCTGCCGCAAGAACTTCTCTTGAAGATCTACTGTTACAGTAAGTTCTTACGTAACTGTACTTTATCATTGTCTGAAATCTTGTGTGCCCATTGTAGTTTACATTTCATGCAGCATTATTATTGGAGCTATTTGAAAGCACTGTGGAGGAAATTAAAGACTGCACTTTGCAGAAACTCAGAATTCTAGCTCAAAAGTTGCTTTTCCATTAGTAAAAGCAGAGTCCTAATGTTACAAGGGAGAGTGAGGTGCCATACACTTGCAGAGAGTTAGTTGTTTGCATGTGCTCTGCATATTTTTCTTCAGCTACTATACACCATCATAGCCTCTGTCTAACCCCTCACATGTGACATTTGCTTGGTGCACAGAAGTGGTTGTGGCTAATCCATGGACTTTGACAACTGTACCCCTCCTGTGCAAAATCAGGTGCAGGGTTCCTGGTGTACCAACATTTGATGTAAGCTGCTGTTTACCTCAGCTTGTGTCGATCTAAAGGCCTCTTTAAAAATCAGGCCTCAGCAGCACAATTGCACTAAAATTGTGATACAATTGCACTAAAATCATAGTACAAGTCTTCATATGTTTCCAGAAGGTCTTTGCAATCCCAGTCCAAATGCTATTACCACAGCCTAAAATGACTACATACCATGCATAATCAGATAAAGGAATAATGCACAACAGGGTATGTGTCATGCTGGGATAACACCATATCTGGGGTGGTTGGGTACGAGACCACAGGCTGAGGGCATCCAGTGCTCCAGGCATGGCATTATCCCAGCACGACACACACACTGGAGTACATTATTTCTATTATACAATGGCTCATTTGCAAAAGAAAGAAAAACAATTTGAGAACTACTTTAAAAGTAGTTTTTGTTTGTCTTTTTGGAATGGGCAAGATTATGTATTAAAAAAATAGTGCAGATTTCTTGTTTCAGCCAATAGGTGAAGCTGCTCTGTTTTTGGGAAGCTCTGCAGTACAGATAGCAATCTTTGTCAGTGCTGCCAGTCTTTGTAAAGTAGCCTTAGAAAATGGTCTACAAAATCTCTGGGCTCTGATTGACTGATAGCTCTGCCAAGGTGGGCGTCTATCAGGCAACAGAGCCCAGGTATTTAAAGTGCCATCATTAACCAACCTAATCACCAATAACAGTGTGCCCATGGAATTTCTTGTTTTAAATAGTCGCCATTTTTTTCTCTCACTTAACGAGAGGCATGGTCCCCCCATACTGTCACAAACGGTGCCACTGTCCAATATTTGCCCAGCTCTTGTGTGAATAAGAATAGTGTTAATAAAAAGCCAAAACAACACTCCCCCCCCTCCCCCCATGCAAACCCTGCCCACAACCCCACGGCAATTCCTTAGATTTAAAAACATAACCCCATCTCTAAAATCCGGCCTGGCTTGTGGTACCAAATTCAATTTTTAGAAAAAAAATGGTAAGACAAAAGTTCTTACAGTTACAAAAGTTCTGGCAGTTCCTCGCAGCAGTGGTGCGGTAGTGCGACCTTGCGTTATTTTCTTGTTAATCAACACTGCAGTTTAAAAAGCAAACTTAAACAGAAACTAATTTTTTTGTTTACGTTCTGAGACACTGAAGTACTGTTGTATTGAGATGTCACTAGGCATCACCCTATCTGCTCTCAATCTCTAGCTGATGTGCAGGGACAGGGCTTCATACATCACCATCCTCACTTAATCTCTCCTGCTCAACTCCAGTGTCCCGATGTGTAGCTGGCAGTTTTCTCAGAGGGTGGGGGAATCCACACAAGAACTGCATTAAAGTTATTGCCACAAATGGAAAAAAGAAATGCTGCTACCTTAAAAAACAAGTAAGTGATTTAGAGAGCTGCCCCCAAGCTGCCGGCTCTCCTGGTTGTTCTGGGTTTCCACTTCTTGCATCCCATAAGGTCACATGCCTCATGGCTCACAAATCCCTTCTCAAATACCTTTATACTTTTACCAAATAAACAGCAACACCACAAATAAACAGTACTACAGCAGTTTCGCTGGTTGGGGACAGTGTGCAAGAAACTGCATCTTTTATTCTGGATGTGGTGGTGGGGAGGGGGTCAGTGGAAGGGAATAGCATTGTGACCTCTGTATGTGTGTGGGGGGAAGAGGGAGCAATATCAGATGGAACAGCCCCAAAATGGAGGGACTACTTTAATAAAAAAAGGTTTTCTTCTAGTATTTGTATTTGTATTTAAACTGATTTCCTTTATTTTACAACTTAATCAAAATTTATACAGATGACCATTTTCTAAGTGCAATAATACCCTCCAGGGTGGGCGGTAGTGTACTATATCTGATCTTCCAGGGGTTATAAGGCCCTCCACCTGTGGCGTCGGGCCTCATTATGCCCCTGGGCGGTCCGGTATAGCACAATACCACCCACCCTGTTGGGTATTATTGCTTACTTATTCCAATATTCCGTTGGAGTTTATTAAACAATTTGTGGCTTTTGATTTTTTTTTTTGTGTGTATGTTTCTCTAAGTTGATATTGATGCTGAATTACATTGCCACACTCCTCTGCCCCGTTATGGCCGACCACTCACTGCTGAAAAGATGAAATAATGAGGTACAGAGACATTTCAGATGGTTTTCAATTCTTTTATGTGGTGGCCTTTTTTGTTTAAAAAACAAAAGTAAGAAAGTAATTTCAGGAGTGAGCGAGCGAGAGCCACGCCATGACAGATTGAAGATGCTGTTGCTTGCTGTGCACGTTCTCTCCATGAATGCGTTCCACATATGTGTTTTTTTTAAATAAGAAGAGGAACTTTGGGGTTTTGCTTAGATGTGAGATGTTGTGATTGGGTCTTATGTTGGGAGGTGTTTACATATGGAAAGAAAGTGACTTCCGGAGTGAGTGAGTGGGCAAGAGAGTGAGAGAGAGCCCTTCTGTGACTGTTTCAAGACGTATTTGGTCTCTCTCTCTCTCTCAGTCACTAGGCAGGTTCACTCCATGAATGTGTTTACTTGATTTTTTTTTTTTATGATGAAAATAGAAAGATTTCTGGATTTTCTTTATTGTCAGAGGCTTGTGCGTGGGTATTATTTTGTCTGGTTTGTGTCCTGTGGTTTGTTTGTTCTGGGACAACGAGCATGGCATGAAGCCATTCTGGAATGTGACCTTCACTTTAGGTTCATACTGGATTCATGGTGATTTATTTTTCAACATTTGATGCAGTCTTTTCTTTTCTGGTACTAGATCCATGGTGTTATGCCAGGATAACACCAGGGGTCCAGTCCCGTACTGACCAATGAGAGTCCAAGATTTTTTCTTGCCATTGTATAATACACAGCAATTAATCAGTAGAAATCTGATATAACCTGCTCTGAAAAGAATAAATATTTGCAGTTTACTATTCAGTAAAATGTCACTTTTCTATTGATTTGTGATGCTGCTCCAGTTAATATTGCAACAATATCTCTATTTATCAGTGCCCCACAGCAACATTAAAAAAATATCAATTTGCATTCAAGCCTTTCAGGGTACACCACTCACTGAGTCAGCCATGTGGCTGTTTTCTGCCCATTAACCATGCCATCACATCCATGTAGCAACTGCAAGCTTGATAAGAAAAAGCAGGCAGTTAATATGGCAAGACAAAGAAAAAAATGAACATATTAAACTCAGAAATCTGTAGCCAGCCGGTGGCACTGAGGGCTAAGGTGCTGGTTGTCTTACCTCATGCCGTGCCAGCGACCCGAGTTCAGGAACAAGCTCGGGCGCCAGGGGTCAGCAGGAGAGAGAGAGAGGATCGAGCATCCAGAGGACTGCTCTTCTCTCTCTGGGGAGAGATTCAGGGCTTGCCTGGCACAGTAGCAGCCCCCAGTAGAAGCTGGATGCACTACGCAAGCTTAGGGCTGAAGTAGAGGGGCAGAGCTGTGACAGACATTGGAGGACATCATTGCACATCTAAGCTCTGGAGGAGGGAGGGGCAACAAAAAGAGGAAAAAACCCCAGAGGGCTGAGGAGGCAACGAGTGCCTCAGGAGCCGTCCCCACACATCCCCAATGCTGGACTGCTGCACCAAGTGATCCCCAGGTGCCACCAATGAGAGATGGACCCTCTAATTTCAGAAAGATGCCGCCAAGGTAGAAGTGGTGGGCCCTCCACCAGGGGGTGATCTGGAGGGCTGGGAAGTCTCCGTGGGAGGGGAGCACTGGTGGGAGTCTCATAGAGGAGTAGCCGGGGATGAGCTCGGTTGTCACCTCTGAGAGATGCCTCAGACCAAAGGGAAAATAAAAACAGATTAAAAAAAAAAACTCAGAAATCTGAAGAAGAGAATTTAACAATCTTGAACAGCACAGGTATCTGCATTATTTATAAAAGTCGAAACACTACTGATACAGAAAAGCCCAGCAGTAGTACAACATGTTTCATGTTTCCTTCCCCCCTCAGGTGAACCTGTTATTAAACACATATACAGTAGGTGAAATAAACAAACCAGTGTTATATTGGGCATTGGGGATGTGTGGGGATGGCTCCTGAGGCGCTCGTTGCCTCCTCAGCCCTCTGTTTTTTTTTTCCTCTTTTTGTTGCCCCTCCCTCCTCTGGAGCTTAGATGTGCAATGATGTCCTCCAATGTCTGTCACAGCTCTGCCCCTCTACTTCAGCCCTAATGTTATATGTCAGTGTCAGTGGCTCAGTAGGTAGCACACTCGCCTCTGAGGCCGGGAGATCAGTGGGCTGTGGGTTCAGTTCCCACATCTGGCACTTGGGTTAATATCCCAGTACTGACACTGTAGTGCAGCATGAGAGGGGTGCTGCACTTCTGAGGTGCCGTCTTTCAGATGAGATGTTAAACCGAGGTCCCATCTGCCTGGATTGGTGGTAGTTCAGGTGGATGTTAAAAGATCCATGGCACTTATCGAAAAGAGTAGAATTTCCTCAGTGTCCTGGCCAAATTACCCTCATTCACTAAAAAATACCACCAACAGCTTAATGTGGTTCAAGGTCAGTTGGCATTCATCTGTATCCCCCTCCCCCGGGTCGTGCCTGAAAATAGGCAGGATTTATCTAGTGCACTTACCCGGTCAACTAAAGATAAATAAATAAATATTTATTTATTTAATTTTTTTGACTGGGAAGGGAGGGCTAGGAAACAGTTTCTGTTTTCAGCCTCACCCCAGGGGGAGGGGGGAGGAATACAAACACAAACCATCTGATACTGAACCAGATTAAGCTATTGGTGGGTTTAGTGAATGAGGAAAATTTGGCCAGGACGCCAGTGCAAAATCCCGAGCTCTGTTTAAGAAGTGCCATGTGATCATTAACATCCACTTGAACAAACATTAGAACAGGCAGATTGGACCTTGGTTTACTATTATATCCGAAAACCCATGCTAATGCATTGGTATGGTTACTTTTAACCAAAGGGAGAGTGCCCCCTGTACAGCTGCTGACACCACTTCTTGCAGTACCTAGTGTTCCATGACGTTCTCCTATCCTACCTTGACCAGGCCTGCCCCTGCATCAGAGAAATGATCAGCAGATTTTAGTTATAAGACAACTGTCTGTGTGAAGGGGATGAATGCATTTATCTGCTCATAGCTTCTCAAGAGTCCTTGTCTGCCTTGTCAGCCTATCTCTCTTGCTCCAGCTTGCTGACAAGAATTCCAGTTTCCCTCTTGTCTGTGATTAGGTAGGTTTTATTGTTCACTGAGAATTGTTGATATGCAAGAAACCATAGCTTATAAGAAATGTCAATATCCTACAATTTTCTTTTTTATCTCATTAAACACCTTGTATTTTTTCTGGTCACATTGTATTAGTCTGTAAAGAATATGATTTTGTTTCCCTCCAATCAATATTTCCCCAATTTCATGCTGCATGTAAACTCTTGTTGCATGGTACTGAAGAAGGTTATTATCATAAAAAAAATTATTAGGCCTTCCCCTCCAGCCTGAGCTTTTCCAGGGATTGGTCTTTATTGGCCTTTACCACAAGAAAGGCAAACTCCAGGTCTAAGGCCTCCACGATTCACTGCTTCAAGAATATCGGCAAGTCCGACCCCTTGGAGAGCCTGAGAATTCTGATATTTGGGGCATGCAAGGTGCTATCTACCTGCTCCATCAACGTTTTAAGAGGAACTTGTTCCTTCATTGAATTATTCACCACTGAAGGAGCCTTACCTGCTGATGTCTCCTAGTCTGTCACTATCACGACCATTCCTTCTACTCTTGTTGCCACCACAGCAGGCTTCAAAATATACATGTTGAGCTTTTTGTCAATAATTTGCATCCATACCTCTCTTCTTAAATTCTGTATAATCGCTATCCCATGCCTGTGTTATCTACATATTGATATAGAATTAAGTTAAAAATTAGGTAGGAATTGTCTATAATTTCCTTGATATCTTTTATTGAATTTGCCATGTAATTAGCTATTCCATCATTGCTGACTTTGAATGGTCTTGTAACTGCCTTGATATTTTCTGCAAAACTGATATGCAGCTTGCTATGTCATATGTGTTTGAAAACTGTACTCACTTTATTTCTATATTGACGGTTTCTTCCATTTAGGCCCTCCTTGTAAATCAGCATTGCTCAATGCAGCTTTTTCCAGGTAAAACAAATAAAATACAAATGCAGTACATTGCTCATTGTGCAGTTGTCTTCACTTGAGAAAAAGGATTTGTGACTTGTTGCCTTCCCACTTGTATTTTCTTTTTGTAATGAGTCTCAGTCTATCTGCCTAGTTATTTTCAATGATACAAGTTCTTTGAATTTGTTTCACTGTTCTAGTCCAATAGTTTTCAATCTGTACTTACTTGTTACTTGATATCTGTTTCACGAGAATATAGCATTTCTGCCACTCATGGTGCAAAATGTTCCCTCGCTGCTCACCTGGTCCGAAGCTCCCCAGCTGGCCATTGGAAGGGTTGTGAGGGGTAAGCTGTAAGAAGCCCTCCCCAGGTTCCCTCGCTGCTCACCTGGTCTGAAGCTCCCCAGCTGGTCATTGGAAGGTACGGGAAAGAACTACGTCAGTTTAAACCTTGGTGCCTTTTTTCTTCTTATCCCAGGCACTGTATTGAGAGACTGCGTGAAATTCAATTCAAACCTACACTCACTGCAGCCTGCTAACTGTAATTAAATCCAGCCTGTTAAATTTATTAAATCCAACTCTCGCTGCAGCCTGTTATAATTTTTAACTAAATCCTGCCTGTTAATTTTAATTAATTGCAGCAGTCGCTGCGCTTACTTGGACCTGCTGTTTGTAGGATTGATTTTTTTTTTCATCAAAGATGATTTTACTCTATAGTGCAGTACTACTGTTAAAGTCTAAGTGATATATGCTCCTTTTCTAATCTGATTCTCTTACACTTTTACTTGATCTCTCTGTAAAATTCTGTCTCTTTCCTCTCCCTGTAACTCTCTCCTCCTCTGCTCCCTTTGATAATTTCATTGTCTGCTTAATCTCTGACTGGCCCATCCCTATTCCTCTAAAACTACTTAAGCCTTGTTTTCTTCCTCATTCCCCAGGGTCATGAGGGCTAAGCTGTAAGAAGGCCCCCCCCCCCCGGTTCCTTCGCTGCTAACCTGGTCCGAAGCTTCCCAGCTGGCCATCGGAATGTATGGGAAAGAACTGTGTCAGTTTAAACCTTGGCACCTTTTTTCTGCTCATCCCAGGTGCTGTATCGAGAGAATGTGTGGAATTCAATTCAAACCTACACTCGCTGCAGCTTACTGACTGTAACTAAATCCAGCCTGTTAAATTTATTAAATCCAACTCTTGCTGCTGCCTGTTATAACGTTTAACTAAATCCTGCCTGCTAATTTTAATTAATTGCAGCAGTCGCTGCAGCTTACTGCTGCTTGTAGGCTTGATCTTTTCCCTGCCCACCCTTCTCCCACCCCCTCTCACTCTGACTCCACCCACTTCTGCATTCTACCAGATTATGATTTGACTAGGTGAACCTTCTACTCCTCTCACCACTCAAGCCTATATGCCTCTAATTTTCAGAGCTGCACATAACTCATGCAATAATTAATTCAGAAAGAGTGTTTCTTGTTACCCTTCTTATCCCCGGTTCACCTAGAACCAGGTTTCTGCGTTTCTTCTACTCTCTCTCCCATAATAATTATTGAAGACATACATGCCTACTTGTCCAATCATTGCCTTAATTTGTAACTTTTGTCCCTGGATACTATAGATATCTTTCAACTGCCTTGACTTTAATAATAAACACTATCTTACCTCAAAAGGCACCGTTCTGCCTCTGGATTCTAGCTCTGAGGATCAAGGGGTTGCCCCTCCACCTCTCTGCTTTCTAATTTGGGACCTCCTAAATTGATCAAGGGGTTGCCTCTCCACCTCTCTTCTTTCTAATTTAGGACCACCTAACATATATACCTACTTCCACTACTTCCTCCTGCCAGTCTGATTGTTTGAAGTGCTTCTTTTTCTCTCTCAATACAAGATGTTTTCTCTTATGAGGCCGGAGACATTTTTGATTATTGCAGGACTGCTACCCTCCCTTATTTCCCTCTCCCACCTCTCGCTTAATGCAACTGCTGGTGACTCTGGGTTCCACTCACAAGAAGAAAACACTTTTGTCTACCTGAACCTGCTTCTTAATAGGAAATCACATCCTTTTCTTAACCTGGCCCTATATCTAACATGCCCTGCCAAACTTTGACATTTCCTTCTCCATCCCCCATCATGCCTAAATGTCTCAAGCTCATTTATCGCCTCACCAGAGAAACTTGGGTGACTCTCCTGCGTTTATCCCTATCTGGAGACATTGAATCAAACCCTGGCCCCCTCTGCAAGGCTAGGACAACTAATGACTCCTCCTGGTTCTCCCCTAAGGGCATCAAAATTGCACACGTGAATCTTTGAAGTGCACCTGCAAATTTCCCTAAACTGGAAGCCTGGGTAGCCTACTATCACCTGGACATTCTAGGATTGACTGAAACATGGTTTAGGCCACACATACCTGATACAATGTACAAAATAAATGGCTACAACCTTACAAGGTCCGATCGCCCCTCTAAACAAAGGGGTGGAGGGGTTGCTCTCTGTTTTAAAGAACATCTCAATATCTCTGTCCAACACTCAGGGTTATCAGGTATCTGTGAAACTCTGCATACCATTTTGCTTTTAGGTGGAGAAAAAAAGGTTAAACTTAATATGTGCTTAAAATCCTCCAAAGGGGGTGCTCCCTGGCTTAAATGGGCTCTTGGACTATCTCTCTAATCTAAAGGGTAAATTTGAGGTAATATTAATGGGTGACTTCAACCTTGACCTATCAGGTACCCTCTCTGGTTTGTACACGGAAGCTCTCGACCGACTTCACCTATCTCAACTGATTTCTAGCCCTACTCTAATCTCGGCAAATGGCGAACATCAATCTTTTCTGGACTGGATAGCTATAAACAGAGCAAATAAAATTATTGCTGCAGGCACCTTTTCTGATTCTATTAGTAATCACCTACCTACTTTCTGCATTTGGAATGGTCACTGCCTTCATCATTCACCTAGAATTATACAGTTTCGGGATTTCACCAAACTTAATCCAAGCGCACTTCTTGATGATATTAATGACATTGACTGGTCACCTATCTATCTCACTAAGGATATAAATACAGCACTTGACTACCTAAATTCTCAGCTACTAGCCCTACAGGATCTGCATGTCCCATTGAAAAAAGGCATCTTAGGGGCTCTGCCTACAGATGGTTACATAAAAACCTCCTTCAGACTATGAGAAGAAGGGACAAGGCCTGGGTCTTGGCTAAGAAATCCCTACGGACAGAAGACTGGGTTAATTATAAAAAAATGAGGAATGCCTGCAAAAAAGATATTTGGAGGGCTAAAAGGAACTATTGCCTTAAGCTTCTCCAATCCTCAGTGGGTGATACCCGTGGTTTTTGGAACCACATCAAAAATTTCATAGGCCAAAGGCCCAAGACGGCCATAACTGAAATTGCGCTAAATGACGTCAACTGTAGAAAATTACCTACAATTGCAAATGCTCTGAATGTGCAGTTCTCTGATCTCTCTGAATACCTGGTGAAATTTAACAAGTCCTCTGCACCCCTTCCTGATATGCACTGTCTTTCAGGACCCTCCTTTCTGCTCAGATCAGTCTCCACTACCAAGGTGCTGCATCTTCTTAAATCTGGCTCCCCTCATGGATCTGCTGGTCCAGATGGATTACTGCCATATTTTATCAAAATGGCAGCTCCAGCTCTTGCTGTCCCTATTGCGATAATTTTCAACCTATCTATACTAACCAAGGCAGTGCCTATACTATGGAAAACTGTTTGAGTTGTCCCAGTACACAAAAAAGGGGATACCAAAAACATGGCAAACTACAGACCAACTGCCATTCTTTCTACCTTAAATAAACCACTCGAGAAGGCTGTTGTCACCCAGGTCTCAAAATATCTGCACCTTCACAACCTTTTATCCCCTGCTCAACATGGACTCCGAACAGGGCACAGCACCACAACTGCACTACTTCAGGTATCTAATTACGGTAAGTCCTAACAGCGATGGATAAAGGCCTGCTCACGGGGGCCATATTTATTGACCTCACTAAGGCCTTTGATCATGTGAATCACCCCCTACTACTTTCCAAACTGTCCATCCTGGGTTTTTCCCAATCTGCCATCTCTTGGTTTGGTAGCTACATCACAGGGATGATGCAATTTGTGCAAATTGCAACTGCTGTCTCTGACCCTTCCCCAGCCTCTGTTGGAGTACCCCAGGGATCTATACTTAGCCCTCTCCTTCTCTCTCTTTTTATTAACAACTTGCCCTCACTTCCCTGTGTCTCCTCACTGATCCTTTATGCCGATGACATGGTACTTCTCGCTTATGGTAAAGACCCCGCATCAGTGAAGGCAAATCTTCAAGCCGACCTTGACTGCTTACAAGTTTGGCTTCTACAAAGCATACTCATACTTAATGTTAAGAAAACTGTGGCTATGCTTTTTGGATCCCCCTCTAGAATCAAATCCTGTGCTCTGGATTTTTCAGTACTATGTCTTGATGGCTCCCTGTTGGAATCTGTTAACTCCTTTAGGTACCTAGGAGTCACACTTGACCCATCTCTGGATTTTAACCTCCACCTTGCCGCTCACTGCAAGGTGGTTAACTCCAAACTGGGTCTTGCCTATAGAATTAGATCCTCCCTGAATGATGCTGCATGGCTTGCTATTGCACAAGGATTCCTCCTTCCCTCTGTCACATACTGCTCACAGGTATACCTTAATGCTAGCAAAGGAGCCCTCCAAAAATGGAGCACCTGTTACAACAGCGTATGCCGATTTGCCCTCTCTGCACGCAGGCTTACTTATCGTTGTCAGCTCTACTCCAAACTGAATTGGCTCTCCCTGACTTCACACAGACTCTATTCTGCTGGCTGCTTGATTGATAATATTATCAGAACGGGGACCCATGAGTACCTCTCAAGGTTGCTGTCTCATCCCTTCCAAGCAAATCTCCTTAGGTCATCCGTACAAACCCAACTTGAAATTCCCAGATATCTCACAAAATAGGGGGAACTATCCTTCGCTATATATGTCCCCAGCATCTGGAACTCCCTCCCCCCTCACATTAAACTCTCTAAATCCCACCTAGCCTTTAAACTGGGTCTCCGTGCCCACCTAACTGACTCTGATGGCTGCTCCTGTGCTGTAATTTGAGACTGACTCCTAGTAGCCTTCCTTATCTACATGGCACTTACTCCCTCCACTTTGTGAAATCTGCATGTTCCTACTTCCATCACAAATTCATTAGTTATAACTGTTATTTATTTCATAGCTGTTGTAGTAGGTCCCTAATTAATATTGTTGTATCATCTAGTGCAAGTAATTAATGTAAGGTTATCTATTTTCTCTCAAGTTCCACAGAAATGGCTTGATCTTATCAATTAACTGCACAGTTGTTTTGTGCTCACTTCATGCTGCTCCATGAACTATTCTCACCGATGTTTGTACTTTGCTATCTCCTGATTGTACTCTCCCAAGTCATGCCTGAATATAGGCAATACTATTGTCTAGTCTACCTACCCAGTAAACAAAAAACAAATAAATAAGTATTTCCAAATGGTGCTTTTTAGGCTCAAATTCATGATTTTATTATTTTTCTTATGGATACAACATGTAACAGGACAAACATATCTTCAACAACAAAGACATTGCTGTGGAGACTGGAATCAACTTGATGTTGATCAGTTCCAAGTGTTAAAGAACATTGCAGGATATTGCTATCAGTTGGCAGAGTTTTGAAATGACTTCCCATATGGTGTATATTTCACTGTGAATTAAAATAAAAAAATGTTTGCAATAAACTCTCTCATGGAATAAAATCTGATTGTTTTGTTTTTTGTCATGATGTTGTAAATCCCTTTCCTCTACCTCATTTCAAATGCAGGGTGTTTGTTATTTAATTCAGTCATTAGTTTTTCTTCATAGAAAACCTGACACGTCACTCCACATGGCAATAGTTGGTGTAGACTGTGTGAGCCACAATTTAGTTATTGCTTTCTTTACAGTTACTATAGCAATATTTAAAATTTGTCCTAGTACCGGGTGCTCGATATCCCTCTGGGATATCCAGGAACAAAAATAAGCTTTCAGTGAGATTCAGCTCACTGACCCATATGTCCTGTAAGACTCACTGAAGCAGTCTGAAAAAAAGGTGTCAGTTGTGTACAGGACCAAAATATGTATCCATGTGTTGAATGTTGAGCCACACATTGCGTCTAGCCCTGTGCCTCTATGTTGGGGAGATATTTGACCCATTTATCTGGCATTATAAAGAATCTCAGCACTATCTCCAAAGAGTAATCTTTCCAAATATGGAAGGGTGTGACATTGTGCATATTCCTCAAGCAATGCTCCCATTGTTGGTTTTGCATAATCATGCAAAGAGCTCACTCCCAGGATCTGTACACATGCAGGACACAGTGTCCCTTCATGGACAACAGGGCCTGATAGAGATGAGAGAGAAGTTGTTCTGTGGACCCCACTCCTTTTAGCATTTATTGCACCAATTGAATCAAAACTGGCAATTCTGGTTGTACCCCCAGCTCTGTAATAATGGACATAAAAAGGTTTAATTTGCAAATATGGGAAGTAGTGGGAGTAAGGTATGCCATATGCTGCCACTATATCATCAAAAGTTTTAATTTCCTGGCCCTGTACTAGCTGGAACTAGTATTTGAGACCCAAATGGGCCCATCAAGCAAAGCAATCATCCTGCTGGGCTGGTAAAAAGGTGATTGTGTGGGGCAGTAAAAGAATATAAAAACATTAAGGGAGTATCTGTTTGTGACCCAGGGCCTTAAACCATTGAGAGACAGTATTCTGCGTATATGGATTGTCCAGCTATGGGGATGCCCAATCCAGGGAAGAGAACAACAAGACTTTCAATGTATTAAGGAGGTCCTCCTCAGTCATGTCTATGTTTTTCCAGTGTACTCTATAATGGGAGGATTACCAGTAGAGTACTGTCCATAGCTGAGCAGCCTGATCGTATAATATTAAGTTAGGCAGTGCCAGTTCCCCAGTGCTTTAGGTAACTATAACAATGCTAGTCTGTCTCTGGATTTTTTCTCCTGCTATATATACCTAGTAATTAATTTATTCATTTTTGGAAGTAGCCGTGTGTGGGGGTCATCGATAATGTTTGTGCTAAATAAAATAGGTGAGGTAGAACAGTCATCTGGACACTATCTACCCACTGAATAAGTGGAAGCGGAAGCTGAGCCCATGTTTCTATATCTTCTTGTATATTTTGGGTGATAGCATCATAGTTAAGGGTGCATACTACGCTGGCATCTTTGGAAATAAGTACTCCCAAGTATTTCAGATGGGGGAGGTTAATCATAATTGCTGTCTTATAACCACTGTATGGGAATAGTTCACTTGGTGTTCCTTAGTCTTTGTTCTATTAAGACAATAGCTCACAATCTGGCCAAAATGTGAAAGGGTTTGCTATAGATGGGGCTGGGATTGATTAAGGTTTGTCAGGTAAATTAACAGATCATAAGCATGCAAAGCCAGTTTCTGCTCCTGTCCTCCCAGCTGAATATGTTTGAATGCTGTCATAGGGTTTGGGGTAAGGGTTCTAAATATAACACCAATAAAAGAAGTGAAAGGGATCAGCCTTTCCACATACTCCTTTCTAATGTGCATGTTGAAGAGATATGACTATTAACTATTACATAGGCAATTGGGTGTAACCTGGGAGCTAGGGCTCCCACCACCCACCCGCCTCCTATCTGATCTTTTGTTTTATAGCTATCAAGGGGACACATGGCTTCACCTGAAATTTACTAACATCCCATTTCCCCAACTGCAACTTATACCTGCTGCCCACTAGAGGCACTAGTCCTAAGTACTCGAGGGCATAAGGATTCAAACCTTCTTGTCACAATTACAACAAATCATTTCTAAAGAACTAACCTAAAATGTGTACTTCTAAGGGTTCTTGCCTCAGCGACCATCAACACAAATTATCCTCCTTTTATACTTCATACTTTTTCTTATCCCTACCCCCCAAAATCTCTACTCAGGTAACTCACCAGGTAATTCCCCTACTCCTATTATAATACAAAACCTGAACAACTTCCATCTGAGTGCAGTTACCTCCTCTCCTTATTATCCCAATGAGACACACTCATCAATTAAGCCCTGTGCATCGTTTACTTCTAACCCCTCCTTCCTTGCTACTTTAACCTCCCTAACTATTCCTGTTACTTACACTTACCATCAAACTACCCACTTTACCTCTTCTACTAGGAAGCCCTGGTACAAAAACCTTAATCTCTATTATGTAATTATTACACTCCTCCTGTTATCTGCTGGGGACATAAACCCTAATCCAGGCCCCCATTCTGCCTCCCCTATGACATCAACTCTACCACGCTCCATTGCAGCAGCCCACTCTATGTCTGGTCTCCCTCATGGCCTCAAGATACTCTACCCCAATATTAGGAGCCTCTTGCCTAAACTTGCCCTACTGCAACCAATCATTTTACCCTTGCCCTGGATCTTCTTATTCTGTCAGAAACATAGTTCAACAACAAGATCCTAGATCCCTCAATCTCTACACCAGGTTACAATATCTCCAGGCAAGACCGAACTGGTAGGGGAAGCAGAGTAGCAATATACATTACCTCCCACATCTAGTTCACCACTGTGCTAAGCACCTCAGTCACGGCAGTCTATGAGGTGCTGGCCCTAACACTCACCCTTCCTCACTCAATTCCCATATACGTAGCAGGAATATACTGCCATCAAGGACTACCATCCTCTACTATGACAAACCACTTCACAGAACTAATTACTCTCTCCTCTAAAGGGGAGTTGTATATCCTTGGTGATTTTAACTTAAATTGGCCAGATGCCTCCCTAAGTAAATCATGCAACGTCATCTCTGCCCTTCATCTAATGCAACTGATTACTGAGCCAACTCTCCTAAATCTAAAAACAGGTAATCACACGATCATTGACTGGGCCCTTACTACCCACAAATACAGAATCATAGATTCCGACCTCCTGACTCACTTAGTGACCATAATATGATATACTTGGTCCATAAAATACATTGCCCAAAAATCCTTCACAAACTAATCATAACCCACGCATACAAGTCCCTTGACCTATCACGCTTAAACCAGGATTTATACCCAACAGACTGGTCCCCTCTCTACTCATCCCATTTGGCCAATGATGCTTTGGACTTCTATGTGTCAGCGTGGCTCAGTTGGTAGCACATCCGCCTCTGGACCAGAAGGTCATGGGTTCTCATCCCACACCGGGATTGGACTTGCACCTAAAAATCGCTGGCATCCAAGTGCAGTATTGGGGTGATGTACTGCTTGGGTGTGCCGTCCTTCGGATGAGATGTTAAACCAAGGTCCCTTCTGCCCATCCTGGTGGGTGTCCAGGTGGAAGTAAAAGAACCCAGGGCACTCTTTGCAAAGAGCAGGGAGCATTCCCGGTGTCCTGGCCAACATTCCCCTTCCCATAAACCGGTTCATGCAATTATCCAGGCTGTGTGTGGGTGATGATGTGCGATATGGCCGCCGCCACCACACATTCAGTCACTTCACTACCAATCTAGCATTGCTTGTAAAGCACTTTGGGATACTGTATATGAAAAGTGCTATATAAATGCTGATTCATCTTCTTCTTCTTTCATGCTCATTTTCTTGATATCTGGAATAAACATGCCCCCTTCAAACAGTCCAGGGTACAAGGTAACCATCTCCCCTGGATCACACCTGAACTTCTGGCATGTATACGAGCACGTGACCATGTGTGGCAGATACATAAGGCCTCACAATCTCAGACTGATCGTGACTGGTATAGAGCCCTAAGAAACTCCTGCTCTAAAGCAACCTGCCTTGCTAAATTAGAATATTTTCGCTCTACCTTCAAAGCCAACTTAAGTACCCCCTCTAAATTTTGGAAAGTGGTGCAGTCCCTCTTTTCCCCTCTATTAAAGCCTCAGACTCCCTTGATCAATGTATAAAATGAGTTAACTTCTGACCCCACCCTTGTAGCAGCTGCTTTTAACTCATGCTTTACCTCATGTGCCTCAACACTCCTTGCTTCTCTTCCTCCTACCCATGCCCATAATAATACCTATTCAAACCCCACATGCTTACATTACTTCTCCTTTTGTCCCAGTCACCCACACTGACACTCTAAATGCATTATTAGGACTCAACCCATCCAAGGGCTCCTTCCCAGATGGCCTTGACCCAAAGCTCCTGTACCTATCTGCAAATGCTATTGCTTCCCCCCTTTCTGCATTGCTAAACCTCTCCTTCACCACAGAAATGGTCCCACTCCCTGGAAACATGCAGTGGTTCTCCCCTTACCTAAGGGAGGTGATCCCACCTCTACAGGGAACTACAGGCCCATATCGCTCCTCCCAATATTGGCCAAGCTTCAGTAATTTATAGTTTCTTTCTAGGGACAAATGACCTGGCTAGGAATGGGATCAGTGCAGTGCAAGAGGAGTTTGTAGAGTTGGGGAGGGACCTTAGACAAGTAGCGCATACGGTAACCTCGGAGGTGCTGCCTGTCTATGGCAAGGGTGATGCTAGGGTACTCCTCACCAGGGAATTCAATAAATGGTTGAAAAACTGGTGTGGAGTTCAGGGTTTTGGCTTCATTGGGGACTGGGGAACCACTTGGAAGGATGCAGACCTATACTGTTGCGATCCGAGGGGGAACCAGGATCCTATGTGAGCGATTTAAATGCTTCATTGGCAAGCATTTAAACTAGCCAAGGGGGGAGACCCTGAAAAGGAGCAGGGAAATCCCAGCCTCCCCCCACAAAACACAGTAATTAGTGAGGTAAACACCAAGGTAGAGCATTCATTAGGGAGAAGGACAGAGGTAAATGTAAAAAAAGGCAAAGGCAGTATGGACAGGAATGGGGCTAAAAGGGGTAAGGCCATCAAAAAGTGGAGGGTGACGAATACCAATGCCGGTAGTCTGTGTAACAAGCTCCCTGAACTAGTGGCCTTGATGGAAGAGGGCTGCCTGGATATTGTGGCAGTCACAGAAACATGGTACACAGAGAACCATGACTGGGATGTCAACATAACAGGATACACAATCTACAGGAGGGACAGGGAGAGTAAAAGAGGATGAGGAGGAGGAGTAGCTGTCTATGTAAAGGAAGAGATCAAGGCAACAGAACTAAAGAGTAAACAGGGAGCAGATGAGGCACTCTGGGTCACCCTGGAGACAGAAAATGGCACCACAATCTGCATGGGGGTTGCATACAGACCCCCATCTCAGGGGGAGAGAATGGAAAAGGAAATGATAGAATGCTTCCTCAGAATGGCAGAAAAAGGGGAGATATTGTTGATGGGGGACCCGAATATGCCAGATGTTAACTGGAGCACCTTTGCTGCAGGCACATCCAAGAGCATGGTCATTCTTGATGCCCTGCAGGGGGTATGCCTCAGACAGCTAGTATTGGAACCCACTCGGGAGGGAGCAATCTTAGACCTGGTACTCTCAAATGGGGATGGAGAAAGAATCTCAGATTTAGAAGTGGGTAGCCATCTAGGAACAAGCGTCCACCAAACAGCGTGGTTCACGATAAACACAGTCATACAATTAAGCCATACAAAAGCAAGAGTATTGGACTTTAGGAGGACTGGCTTTGTGAAAATGAGAGAGTGCCTCAGAAAAGCACCAGCAAACAGGCAAGAAAGAGGGGTGGAGGAACAATGGGGAGTAATCAAAACAGCCATCACAGAGGCAACAAGCCTTTGTGTAAAGCAAATCAACAAAATACAACAAAGGAAAAAACTGCTATGGTTCTCAAAAGAGGTGGCAGGGAAGGTTAAGGAGAAAAGGATAGCATTCAGGAAATATAAGGAAACACAGAAGGAGCAGGACAGAGAAGTTTATCAGTTAAAGCAGAAAGAGGCTGGGAAGGCAGTCAGAATAGCAAAGGCCCAAACCGAGGAAAGGATAGCCAACTCTGTTAAGAAGGGGGATAAGACATTTTATAGGTACATTAGGGAGACAAGAAAGACCAAAGGAGGGATACTGAGGCTTAATAACAGGGAGGGAATGTGGGTAGAGGGTGACAGTGAAAAAACAGGGATACTGAATGAATATTTCTGCTCAGTATTCACAAAGGAAGAGGAGGGGGAGGTACCTAAACCAAAAAAGAGAAACACTCTGAAGACAGGGGTCTATACCAGTCCTTTTACAGAAGAAAGGTTTCTGAAAGAACTACTAAAATTGAAGGTCAATCAGTCAAAATTGGCAATTCTACCTCCTTCCCCCTCCCAATACAAATAGGTGTGCCTCAAGGGTCAGTCCTTGGTCCCCTGCTATTCTCCATTTTTCTGAATGGCCTTTCATCAGTTTGTACTTCCTCCTCTATTCACATGTACATGGACGATACCATCCTTTTCCTGACTGGCACCTCTCCCTTGGATGTTGTGTCCAGGCTCCAGCTGGACTTTGAGAAAGTTCAGCTCTGGCTAAATTCACATCCGCTTTTCCTCAATGCCAAGAAAACAGTCTCCATGATCTTTGGCACTAGGCAGAGACTCTCTAGGCTACCAAAATTGCCCTCCTTCCACACCTTTGATGGCACTTTGCTAGAGGATACCACCTCCTATAGGTATCTTAGGGTCTGGCTGGACCAGCATTTCAACTTTTCTGGGCACATAGACTCCATTCTGAAAAAGCTGTGCCCCAAATTAGGCACCTTATACAGAAACCGAAGCTGCCTACTCTTCTCAGCTGTGCGTGAGCTCATCCAGAAAATGATTCTACCCATTTTTAACTACTGTGATGTAGTCCATAGTGCCACTCCACCATTTTCTCTAACCAGATTGGATTCCCTCTTTAATGTTTTTTGTCATTTTGCCCTTGATGTACCCCTCCTCACTCACCACTGCTCCCTCTACTGATCACTTGGCTTTCCCTCTCTGCCTGATAGATGACTAGCCCACTGCATGAAATTCACCTCAAAATGTTGGTTTGCTTCTCTACCACCCTACCTGTCTGATACTATTGTCTCTTCGGCAACAAGGACCCTTCTCCCTCCCCTCCTGTGACTCACACACCTTGGCTATCCCACGCCGCTCCACTACAATCAGCCAATTAGCATTCTCCGATAGATTCCTGAAATTATGGAACTTGCTGCCTAATCAAATCAGGCACTCCTCCTTCTCTTGGTCTATCTCATCCTCTCTAAATAACTTTCTCTATCCTGCCTGTAGCTGCTCTTAGACACCTCCCTTCACTGTCCTGCTCCTGTGCCATTCAGCTCTTAGTTCTAATCATATGTAGCTCTTGCCACCCGATTGTACTGTATGTCGCACTTCGTTCCTAAGTACATAGTGACACTGACAGTAATATGCTATGGGCTGTTGCTCCTAGCCCCCTCTCCATTCCAGAACATGTCCCAATGTTAATTGTAATTTGTACTCCATGTACTTGCATTTTCCTTTTGTAATTCCCTATACCTGTATGTGTAGCTGTACCACTGTATTTTACCAAGGCCAGTTATGTTTACCATATATGTACTCTGTATTACATTGTTGAATGTTTTGTTTTGAATATTGTACTCACATTTCCACTTTCTCCCAGGATGCTCCATGAGACAAGCAATTTAATATGGTTCAGTGTGCCTTAAATGATGAAACGTTTCAATAAAATAAAATAAATAAATAAAGCTTCTAGCATACTATGTACTGCTGTGGAATATCCAGGTGACAAAAGGTGTGGAATAAGAAAGCCCATTCCACCTCATCAAATGCCTTCTCTGCATCTAAACTTAATAGCAAAAATGGGGGTTGTGACTTTGTGGCATGGTGAAGTACATTGAGGGTTCTCTTCTTTGGAGGGCTCTGCCTGTAGTTCAATGGAGGGGGGGAATAGCTCATCCCCCATTCTCTACTAAAGCCTTCAGCTTCCACTCCCTCTGCTTAGAGTGAGTCAGACTAGCTTTGGTGCTGTGTGGCTGTGGGGCTGGCTATTCCTACTCTCCTCCTCTGTGCCTCCTCTGCCCCCCCACCCATATTCCCCTGGCACCTTTCCTCTACCTCTGTGTCCTGTTGTTCTCTCCCCCTTCTTGTTTTCTTTCCCTGTCTCTTTGCCTCCTTAATTTTCCCTGCCCCCCCTTTTGTTTATGTACCATTGTTTTCTTCTGTTTCTGCTTCTTCTGGTGCTCTCATTCACTTCCTCACCAGCTTTCCCCTGTAAGTTTTGCCAGCACCCACACCGCAGCATCACTCCAATGCCCGTTTAGGCCTGGCATGTTCCCCAAGTCCTGGACTCCTTTCTCCTCACCGCTGCTTCATGCATCCTATTCCAGATATTCTGCAGTGCTGTTCACGCCATCTCTCAACTCACGAGCCAGTTACCGCTTGCTCCCTCAGTCTGCTCCTGCAATGCTTCCCTGGGCCAGGGAGCATTTCGGGATCAGCGCCCCGTGGCTTGCAGCTGGTGCACCACCACCATGCCTTGCATACCCCACTCTTTCCCTTCACCCTGCACCTCAGCGGTGCAGGCTACTGTGGATCTCTGTCTTCTTCAGTGCCATGCACCTGCTAGCTGCGTGGCCGTGCGATGCTTTGCTTTGATTTCATCAGCCTACAAGTCACCTTCAGGTTGGGGATTCCACCTTCAATCCCTAACTTTACACTGCCTCATCAATTTATCCAGCTGTGTTAGATACCAGGATATGCTGTCACCAGATCGGTATGTCAAATGTTCAGTGTATGCCTTCAAGAGCAGTGAAGTTGCAAGCATCCACATTTGAGAGTGTTCCCACATTTTTGCAAGTATTTACACAGTAAGTTTGAACCACTGTAACTTAAAACTCTCTAATCTATATACTAGAACTCTTTCCCTTCCACTGGACACTTCATTCAGATCGTTATGTACAAACGTACTTGATCCTTCAACCTTCGTGACTGTCGCCTTGCTCAGATAATTCAGTACAATCTACAATATGTCTGGCATTGATGGTGCTCTATACCAGAGGCTGCTCTCCAGTAGTCATGATCGTACTGCAGCCGTTTTGGGCCACTGTGCCCACAACTTCTGCACAGCCCTGCTTAGTGCAGCACAGTACTTCTTCAGGCGGCCCAGGATGTCTCAGTCTATGTGATACAGGCACCTATACCCTGACATTCCAGGTACTGGCATTTACCACTACCTCATTACATTCTCCTTTCAGATCCACTCCTGCTGCTTCCTGCCTCCAACTGGCCTAGATGGAGGCCACTATATTGCTATGCTGACTCTGCTGGTCCAACCAGCTTACATGGAGGCTAGCTCAACTCACTCACTTCTACTCCTCAACAGACATTCCTATTTGGTGGTCCCACCGGTCCAGCTAGCCTACTTGGAGACCTAGTTTGACTCCCTCATGCCTACCCCTCCTCAGGCAGACCTACATAGGGGTTCTGCCAGTCTAGCTAGCCTATGTGGTGGCTTAGCCCAACTCACTCACTCAACTCCTCCTCAGACAGACCGACGTGGGGATTCTGCTGCTCCAGCTCACCCACATGAGGGCCTAGCTTGCTACTCAATCACCTTACCCACTGTCCTCTCTTGGACCTCTATGAGGTCCCTCTGGTGAACTGACCAGGAACCTTCATATCACCTAGATGAGTGCAATCTTCGAATCATGCAATCCTGCTGTCATGCCGGTCAACTTCACATAATCATTGTACTCTTTTCTCGCTATGCCTCGCTTGCATTTCAGTTTCAGCCTGGCTATATTGATGGCCTTTCAGCCATCCATTCAACTCATCCAGTCATCCTGCATGGGATTTCCAGTTTAGCTCAGCCTTTGTGGGACCTCAGGAAGCTCACATTTCGTCCATGCTTACTACAGCAACGGAGGACCCGCGGAGGTCCCATCATCTCAACCATCCTTGCCCACCAGAGGGCCTCTCCTCATCACTCATGATTCTCAAATTACAGGTGGATTTAATGGGGTCTTGTCCTCCTTATATTGGACCATGCCCCACTACCCAATGGCGGACCACAGGGGGTGGTGCCATCCTTTACTCAGAAGCACTATACAGTGGCGTGGCGGACCACATGGGATCCCACCATCCCAAACATACAAGCCCCATGAGGGGGCCCTTCTTTTTAGTTCAAACGTACTCAAGTCACTTCAGGCAGACTATTATGGCATGGCAAACCCACGTGGGGGTCTCACTATCCCAAATCCATTGAGCCTCAGGGCATTCTCCTTGCTCAAACAACTTTCCATTTTCATGAAAGCAGACCCACGTGGAGGTCTCGTTCTCCTTAAGCTGACCACCTGACACCTACTCGATTGCTCGAGCAGTCGCACACTGCTTACTCTGGACCTCAAGGGACCCATGCTTCAGCTTGCCCGTTGGGTCTACCCTACTTCATCATTCATTACTTCTTCTACTAATCCATTCTATGTCTGGTCCAGTTCCAACCTAGTATCTATGCTGCCCATCTCCGTAGAGTGTGCCTCTATCCTTGGAAATCTTAGGACAATTCTCGCTTCTGATAAAGTACTCAATTGGAACCCACTATTGCACCAGAATTCTAGCTTCAGGCAAGCCTCCCATTTGCATAGACTCCTACCTCATCACCATTTCCCTGCTGGCATCACTGTCGATCATTTCATCTTCTAAGATTTCTACGTCCTCAACTATATTCCCGTTGGCACTCATCTTCAGCCATGCTGACTGTCCATGAACACTTTACTGCCATTTCACTCACAGCTCCCTCGATCATGGATTAGCCATCATCCCTCATCCAGATGTCACTCCTAGCTGGATCTCTCCATCTGCTGGAACTTCATCTTCAGCGCTGACTTCCTGCTTATCATTAACTTAAACAACAGGACTTGGAAATCTAACAAGGAAATCTAGTTTTCATCTGCCTTCATACATTAACTGCGCGTAGTCAGTTGTCTTATCTTCTCACCAGACTGTACCTAGTGCTACTCCCCATCGAGGAAAACATTTGTTGATCCTACCTCCTCTTCCCTCTTGAAAGCGTCGAAGGACATCCGTCATTGTATGGGTCCCCACCACGATGTCTTACTGCTCCAGCCTATGGTCTTAGCGTTATCCTGGGATATTTTTCTAATTACTGCTTCACCCCACCCAAGGGGGCTTAGTACATGCTCAACACATTCTGTTTCACCTTGGCTGACCTACGTGGGGGTCATCTTTGTACTGTAACATATGCACTGGTGAACCACATGGGGCCCCACCATGTCTCTGGCTTCACCAGCGTAGGGCCAGGCTGCTTGCTCATCCACATTCCATCTCCTCTCAGCCAACCCACATGGGGATCTCTCCATCTCTACTGAAACCCAAGCAATGGCATACAACATGGGGTTCGCTATGTCCCCTGCTTCACCCCACAAAGGGCCTAGCTACATACTCAATGCACTCCTACTTCACCCTCAAATGGGGCCTATCTGCTTGCTCCACACATTCCTGCTTCACCCCACAAAGGAAGCCTGGAGGTTTCTATCCACTTCGCCCCACAAGAGGGCCTGGCTGCCTGCACACCACATTCCTACTTCACCCCGCAAGGGGACCTGGCACCTTATCTGTGGAACTATGCATGTTGGATCACATGGGATCCACCATTTTCCCCTATTCTGCCCTGCAAGGAGGGCCTAGCTGCTTGCTCACCATAATCCATTACATTACGTCTTCTACAATGAACTCCTTCCTTCAATGCACTCCAGGACTGACCATCGACCAGTTCTACAGTCTCGCCCCTCCAAGATGAGATTCTGCGAACAACCGCTAGTCAAGTTGCCTGAGTATGCACAACTCCTTGCCTCTACACCTATAGCTTTATGGACTTGGATTCGCTAACCTCTTAAGCTAATGTCTCTCCATGGTGGGCTCTTCATTAGCCGGTACCTCATCTTCCAGGATTACCTGCTTGCATCGACTCAGGATATGCCTCTTTGACCAACACTCTGGATCTAGTTAGAAGACAACTTACCAATACTTACCTACTTTAGGATTACTCTCCTTTTAGTATGCCCAGAGGATGGGCAGGTCAGTAGCCATGGGTCCTTGAAGGTTTGCCCCAAGGACATTTTTCCTCTCTTGTGTGCTACTGGCCACACTCTCTGGAGCTGAAGGAGGTACTCACATTGGTAATTACATTCTCTTTGGGCCTTCAGTCCTACACTTACCTAGCATCCCGCTAAAGGCGGCATATAGAGAAAGGCCAAAAGATCAAGTTCTAACAGCAACCATATCTCATCCAGGGCATGTTCTAAGCATCAATCATATCTCATCCAGTTCAGCATTCTAAGCATCAATCATATCTCATCCAGTTCAGCATTCTAAGCATCAATCATATCTCATCCAGTTCCTATGTGCCACAAGCACTGACTTATGTACCAATCCAGTTCAAATGTACCTAAGCACTAACCATATCTTACCCAGCTCATATGTATCACAAGCACTGAGCTATGTACCACACATTGAATTGGAAGACTCTGCCTGTAGTTCAATGGGGGGGAATAGCTCCTTCCCCATTCTCTACTAAAGCCTTCAGCTTCCTTTCCCTCTGCTTAGAACAAGTCAGACTCGCCCTCCATCCTCCCCTGCCTCCTACTCATCGCTGACACTCTTATCTCACCTTGCACTGGGCCATCAATCCTACACTTACCTAGCATCCCGCCAAAGGTGGGATATAGAGAAAGGCCAAAAGATCAAGTTCTAACAGCAACCATATCTCATCCAGCTCACGTTTTAAGCATCAGTCATTTCTCATTCCATTCCTATGTACCACAAGCACTGACTCATGTACCAATCCAGCTCAAATGTACCTAAACACTAACCACATCTTACCCAACTCTTATATATCACAAGCACTGAGCTATGTACCATACATTGAATTATCTAGGAATTTTATTTTAGTAATGTATTATTGAATGTTAAGGGTAACTGAGATGTACATTACAACATTTTACTAACTTATTTCAAAAAGTTGTAACAGTGTATCTCCATTTCTTAGAAAAAGAAATCATAGTAAAAATAAAAAACATTGGACAATGCCTATTTATCAAATTCAAGGAACCTGAATTATTAAAAATAATTAGGCAGATAGATTGACAATATGGATAAAAAGAATATGCAAGTACTGTAAGATATCAACAGGTCACAGAGCCTCTTTCTCAGGTAGAGATTAAAGCACTATAAGCAATATACTGTATGTGCCTACCTAATTTTGAACATAACTTTGTTTCAATATGTAGATACCACAGGTATGGGATATTGATAGTACAGAACTCAGGAAAAGAGTGACATAAAACATTTTTAATAGTGCCCACTTTTTATTAATATGATTAAATTGTAGAGAGGTTATAAATCTATGTATCTAAATGACTATGTTTTTCTGATATCTGTTTACAACAGGACAAGTCTCAGAAAGAGTGGGATTTTAAACTCACACAACTTTGGATTAATGACATGGCTAATGAAAATAAAAATTAATTGCACGAGAAAAGCAACTATTGCTAAGCTTTGTTTCCACGTGAAGCTAAATTAGTTCTATCCAGTTTCAACAAAGAACCAGTTAAGAAGCTCCTAACTGGTTTAATTGGATTACTTGTGGACCCTGCCTTTTTTGCTGAGAGACAATGTTCAAAAGGTTCCATCCTGGACAGAGAGAACAATAGGTAAGTCAGCCTGACAACACCTGTAAAGCTGCCTAAGACAGTAATAAGAAACAGAATGGTTGAGCATTTACAAAAATGGCAACTTGCACTCAATGGCCCACTATGGATTCTATAAGCAGAAATCATGCCAAACCAGTCTTAGTGCATGTTATGAAAATATCACCAAGAAACTAGACATGAGAAAGTCTGCACATGTCTTGTATTCAGACTTCAGTAAAACATTTGCTTCTGTATCGCACAAAAAGCTAATTCATAAACTAGAGAACCTTGGTATAACCTGGTTATGTTTTAAATGCATTCAGATCTGAGCATATGATAGAAATGAAACCTAATAGATGTGAACCTCTAAACATGAACACAAGTGACCAGTAGGGTCTCAAAGTGGCCCGTCTGTGGACCAGCATTGTCCAGTACAGTTATAACTGACCTGGAGGTAGGAACCAGCAGCTAGATTACAAAATCTACCAATGACACCAAGATGATAAGAGTAATTATTGCACAGCACGAGATAAATGAAAAGTAGAAGGATCTGGACGGGCTCAGGAAGTGGGCAGAGAAATGGCCAATGGATTTCAGTGTTTATGTATTTGTTTAGTTAACAATTTATTGATTGATTTTTTTTTTTACATTTATTTATGTAATTTATGCATTTGTTAAGGGGATGGGTATACTGGGCCAGGGCATCTTGTCAGATATGACCTGGGCCTGAAGGCAGAGCACACAAATATAGAATGAGCTGAACATGGTATGCAGACTATACAAAAAGAAAAGCCATTTTGAAGAATTAACAGTTTCATACTGCACAGTCTATGAAGTACAGCAGTCAAAGGCTCATACTTTAAAAGGTAAGTGCAACAAGGCAAAACGTATGGAACTGGGATGGCAGTTCCATAAGTCAGGAAAAGAGTTTGAGAATGCCCTGGGTCCCTTGTTGGTACAAACACACGTTTGAAAAGGAAGTTTTGGCCAGCAGACTTAAGGGATCTCTGCCCACTCCTAGGTTGTAGAAACTGCATCACAGGATAAATATTGGCATCATGAAGGGCTTTGTCAGGTAAACAACAAAAGAAGAAATTTCTCCTAGCCTTGGGAGGAGAAACATCCGAGCTTAGAATGAAGGTTGCAATAATGAGTGTAACAAGGTGAGGATGAGATGAAACAGCAGGCATATTGTAAGCTGTTATGAGATTAACCAGGTCTTTAGCTTTTGCGCTAGTGTAAATAAAAGAGTCAAAGTCAAGCAGATGGAAAAGCTCATTTTTAGCAATTGCTAAGAGAGTGTTAGTTGCTATGAACATGTTTCAATCTGTAAAAAATCCAAATGTCTGGCTTACATTTTTTGCCAATAAATGAAATATGATCTAAAAATGACAAGCGGGATTGAGATAGAAACCAAGATACTTACTTGGGAAACTTGTTTACATAGGAGCCGATTTTTTCCTGCGGGGGGGTTCAAGAAATAGCCTGGGTCTGGGGTCCACCAAGGCCACCAGAAACTCTGTTTTTTTTTGTATTCTGTGGTGCATTTTGAGCTGAGGTGGTGTATTTTAAGGGTTTACCAAAGAGACAGCACAATATAAACAAACATAATAATATTATAATAATAGCACATTACCCACATTTGCCTGTAATTTGATGGTTCAGCTTTGTGTTTGTCTTGTAACTTACATGTAAGAATTCTGTATGCCATTCCATGTTCCTTCCCCATCCCCCCAGGTCACAGTTGGAAACGAGCCTCTTGGGCTGTTTGCTTATCTGATGAAATATGAAATAAATAAATACAGACATATATATATATATATATAGATATATATATACACATACATATACACACACACAGACACACATACATACATATATACACATATAAATACATACATAACAAAGCAAACAATAGATTGCAGGTGTACTGGTGGGCCACCTCAGTGCTTTGTTTTCCCATTCACCAAAATGGTAACCAGTCTGGAGGCATCTATAGCCAAACAGTAAAATTTGTAGTTATTTAGCATCAGGTTTTATGCAGAAACAAGTTCATAGAACATGTCTAGCATACATTGTAAGCTCATTGGGGTTTGAGTGAGCAACACTGACTCATGATGTGCTGTGATCCACTAGTTTTACACTACAGGTACGGTTGCAGATGTTAGAGAGGGTCAAACTGCAGTTTGAAGCAGACATGCATGCTGCAGCTACATACAGTATTTGTAGATCTCTCTTTCTCTCTCTCTCTCTCTCTCTCTCTCTCTCGCTCTCTCTCTCTCTGGTTTTACCTGAAGAGGCACAACTGTGATGTTATTAATATTGTTCATACATTATATTCCCCCATTAGTCTCACTGATCTCATTGCAATGTCATTGCCAGAGGGAGGGTGTGTCGGCATCTGAGGTGGTCAGACCACAAACCCAAAGCAGGCAGGAAGGGCATAGTAGGACTTTGTGGGCCAGCAGCATCATGTCCTTGTAAGGGCTTACCTAGCTCAATCAACAGCTACAGATTTTTTTCCTTTGCTGCTAAGTTAATGTGCAGTAGTTGGGTACTCTGTTTTTGGGGGGGGATCAGCTGCAGCTAGTCATGACTCCTGCCTCACCTCTCCTACTGTCCATAATGGCCCCTTGCCCACCCACCCACAAACCATCTGCCCTCCCCTGTTTTGCACCTCGTTACATTGCACCCTTACAAACGACTGCTCTCTCAGTCCTTTCTCCAGTGAACCTTTGCTCAGCAATTGTTTCCACATCCAGAAGCAGAATTAAGAGCCTTGCTCAGTGGTAACAGTAAAATGGGAAAGAATTGCTCCTGTGTAACATTTGCCCAACAAGAGACACAAAAATTAAATAAATAGCATGTTCAAATGCTATGCTGTACAGTTCTGCACTTCTGAGCCTGAAGTCCAAATAATGTCTACTACTTAAACAAAACTCAACTTAAAGCATTTACTAGAGAAAGAAGCTTAGGAATAATTATAAACAACAAACTTTCCCCTAGTGACCACTGCACTAAAGTGGCCAATATAGCAAATGGTTTAATGAAACAGATTAAATGGACATTTGTCACCAAAACCAAACAATGTATTATCCCTCTATACGGGGCCTGTATTAGACCATACATTGATTACGGATCTCTGTTTTGGAACCTACACCTCAAGGGAGATATTTTTCGATTAGAACAAATACAGAGGCTGGTGACTAAAACAATTCCAAGACTGTCTTCCAAAAACTACACAGCCAGATTGAAAGCTACAGATCCCTTCAGCTTGGGAGACACAGAGGGAATTTATTATCCCTCTATAAAGTGCTACAGTCTCCAGATCTAATGGAACAATGTGGATTATCCTTTTCATTAATTTGAACCCCTCTAAGGAGACATAATAAACAACTTGAGATCAAGAGATCTAGGACAAACCTTAGGCAAAATGTCTTTACACTACGTGCGCCATGTCTTTGGAATACCTTGCCCCAAGAATTAGTTAATTCTAGTAACTTCTTCACTACATTCAAAAAGGGACTCAATATCTGGCTTCTGTCAAACCAGAATCATCACTAATTGGATCACATAGCGCAGGGAAAAATCTCGATGGACCTCGGCCTACTTTTTTCCTGACATACCTAGTAAACCTAGTAAATGCAACATTATCATGAGGAAATGTGTCTCCAGACATTTAAATATATTTGATCCTATATGACTGCACCAGTGAAATTTCTCCATTTCCAGCACTCAACATACCTAGCCCTGCCATCTTCATCATTTGGAAAGTTCCCCACCTTCATCATGTATATGTACTGTTCCAATATAAAATGTCTAGTCAAATGTAAATCTTTTACTTTCATCAGTGTGCACCACATTTCATGACTCTTGGCTATTTTTTCCAATAAACACCAAAAGCAAGTGCCCAGCACTACAAAACAGTTCCAGTCCAGACAAGCCAGTTAGAATCCTGGAGTCTCATCAGCAGTTTAACACAGCATAGGATACAGGATCAGTTCCCTCTCCTTTTATGTAACATAATGAGCTTTTAAAAATGAAAGGCACTGTCACTTCAGCACAGTGATAAGAAAGACATTATACAAAGGCAAACATTCTTGAACTCCAATTTAAATTATTGTAGAGTTGACCTGAAGAGGTTTTTATTTATTTAAAAAATTGGTGACTGGAATGGGAGAGGCACACTGACACTAATTTCTAGGTATGACCGGGGGAGTGGTGTAGTGAGACCTGGACTCTTTACCTCCACCACTGACCACCACTGCACCATGTGCTGCTGCCTGCTACCCAGTGCCCTTGCCTTGCTTGCTTGGCCTCTATTAAACCAAGTCCTTGCTGGGGTGGGAAAGAAAGGCTGGGAATTACAGTTCAGCACTTGCCTGCTACAGGAGACATCTCTCTAGACTGATGATCTGGTGCTGTTCACAAGTCTGGTGACTGGTCTGGTGTTCTCCATGGCCCGAGCAATAATCTCAGTGATGACTTAGTCCCCTCCAGTACAACTTGGGGACAGTCACAACTCGAGTAGTGAGTGAGAATCCTCCCACCGCAAGCTTCAGCCACCTGATTCCAATGGTGGATAACTGGTGCCAAAACTGTGTGGGCTGCCCCACGCATGCATGAGAACCTGGGGCATAACCATTACTGTAAACCACCAATGAACGTCATGCATGCATTGCTTGCTAGTGGAAGTTATGGTGAGTGAGCCAGCTGAGCCCCTGCATCCAGCCTCCAGCACAGCCCTGAAGAAAGTGAGAGTGAGCCAGCCAAATTCCCCCTTCCTCAGTCTGCATCCAGTGCACTGCTAGCCCACCTTTCCCCTCTGTCTGCTCCACCTCCACCAGACTGGGGGGAAAAAAGAGAAAAAACAGTTTCTGGGTGCTGGCTGTCAAAAACACAGACACACACTATTCTGCTGGGGAGGGCAGAACCCCCACTTTAACTTCCTGGGGGGGCTTCAGCCCCTCAGCCCCCCCCCCCATAGTCAGTGCCTATGCTTGTTTAAGAAGGACACTGTCATGGTCTGGAACACTGAGAGGATACCGACCTTGGTTTAAGTTACTTAAATGAAGTTAAGATCAAAATACAATACTGTAATTGTTTTGTTTGTTTTATAATTGAGGACCACACCTGTTACTGGATAACCAATTTGGGGCTGATAAAAATCATGATTCATCATAGTTTAGATGACAATAAGGGATTTTGAACAAAAATAACTAATTATTTATTCTCTTCCACAATTCTCGCAGGCAAATCTTGCAAAAGCTGTAGAAGATGTTGAAGATCACCAAACATAAAATGAAGAATTTTGTAATCTGTGTGCTGCACTTGTAGTACTTTGTCAATACATTATGCTTATAGTACCAAAATAAATAGAAATGTATTTACTTGGTCTTAATGTGAACTTTAAATCCCCAGATTTGGGAATAATATGTTTAACATTTTATAAAACCATATAATTATTAATAATATTTAAAAGTATTGATAATTGTTAACTGTATCACTATAACTCAACTATTTCTTTCAGGTCCCGATCTTTAATTTAAAAGAAAGTAAGTCACTAGGCCTAACAGATCAAATGTCAACCCTTTCTCATGATAATCCTTAGAAAAGGCTAATTTTGAAAATGACAGAGTTAGAAATATTGATAAACATTTAAAATTATTGATATTTTTTGATTATTGATATTTAGAAATTATATTGATGAAACTACTATTTGTGGCCCTGACACCAAACTTTAATTAAAAAAAAATTAACATTCTACCCCTAACTGTTCCAAAGTTAGCTCCTTTTAAGGATTACTTCTTAGGAAAAGGATAACTAGAAATGTTAGGGCTTGAAATATTATTAAACTTTTAAACTTATCAATAATATTTGTGACTATTGATATATTGTTAAATGAAAACTGTATCAATATAACTATTCTATATTGCCCTGACTCTAACCTCTCATTTAAACAAAGAACTTCTTTTACCTCTGAAGGTTCCAAAATCAGTTGTTTCTAAAGATAATTTCTATGCAAAGGACAAACTATGAAATCATTTGGATTAGAAATGGCATTTTGTAAAGAAAACTTGGAGTTGAGGCAAAATAGAATAGTTAAACTGATACAGTCTGTAATTATTGATATTTAAAAATGTTGACAACTAGTTTAAAACTGTATAAATATTTCTGCCACTAACTATTCCAAAGTTAGGCCATCAAAAAAAAATCTTTAGAAAGGCATAACTAGCCAGCTTCATGATATTAAACCATGAAGGACTGATTTGGTATGCGGAAACCCAAGTCCACACCCTGAGCCCAGGACACCATAAGCAGTGGACAGCAGGGATGATTTAAAGTGTCCCTTGAATGCTCTCCTCCTTGGGCATAAGGGCTAGGTTACATCACTACTATATATAGCAAATCCTGGTGACAGGCTCAGCAGCGGTGTCCCAGGCAGTGTGGGTGACAATGAGTTGCCAGGCACCTCACCAGGACATTGTAGCTGCATATATTGGGGTAGTAGAATGAAAGAAAAAAGTGGAAAAGCACCCCCTTAGGCTCATGGCTGACATCATGTGAGTGACGAAGGATATGAGGAAGGCTGGAGGCAGAGTCCAGTGGTGTTGGTTGTGTCTGCTGGACAGTAGACTCCAACCCAATAAATGCCACAAGAACTGACATGCTCTGAGTAAGAAGAATAAAGAAGTTACACAGAAAAGAAAAAAGTGGACTTTGTAACCATTACATCTAGGATCTTAATTTTGTTATAAACTAAAACCTTGGAATCATGTCAGCATATTTTGTCCTGTCGATACAGCTTCCATGTATTCATGTGCTTCAATATACACTCCACTGTATGTTTCTTTTCTTCATCAGTATACTTTAAACTATAATATTATGCTTACTAGTGTATTGCTGTATATTGACATATAATACCATATGTAAACTGTATTGATATGATTTACCTTTGTGAAGTTGTTCCTGTTTCTTGGTCATCTGCAGATTTTCATGATCCTTGCCCCCAAAAAATGGGAAAAGCAATCTTTCCCTAAATTGCTGGGTTAAAGTAATGCGCCTTATTGCCCTTGGATGTGCAGTAATCACACTACTACCCACACCCTGGAGTTGTCATATCGCACTTATCATAAGGCATTTACAAATAAAATAAATTAACAGACACAAAAATATGATTTTTTCAAAGTAAAATAAGTTGGGGTTATGAATTGTTATGCTGAAGAAAGTAGTCCCAAACTTTGTGCCAAATAATAAAACCTAGGTTTATCATTCATTGCACATTCTGTTATGGATATGTGATCAAGACAATCAAACAAAATTATTTCCCATAGTTTACAAAATTTACAGGTGCATTGAAAGAATGGTTGAATAAGATGAATGGTTGGCTTGCTAGTCGGTATTCTTAGAAACATAGAAACATAGACTTTTATGGCAGATAAGGACTGCTTGGCCCATCTAGTCTGCCCATTTCCCTACCTACAGGATAGGCCGCAGATCCTAGTTAACCAACAGCCTATTTCTTCCTACCCCTCACAAGAATTGCCTTATGTCTGTCCCATGCATTCTTGAATTCTGCCACAGTTTTAGACCCCACAACTTCCTCAGGAAGGTTGTTCCATGCATCCACTACTCTCTCTGTGAAATAATATTTCCTCACATTGCCCCTGAACTGCTCCCCTTCTATCTTTAAATTGTGTCCCCTTGTTCTTGCACATCTCTTTTTCTGAAAGATGCTACCCTCTTGGACTTTGTTGATTCCACTGAGGTACTTAAAAGTTTCTATCATGTCCCCCCCTCTCCCTTCTTTCCTCAAGGGTATACATATTAAGCTCATTTAGTCTCTCCTCATATGGCTTCTCTTGCAGACCCTGCACCATTTTAGTTGCCCTCCTCTGGACAGCCTCTATCCTGCCTCTATCCTGTCTATGTCCTTGCAGAGATGGGGTCTCCAGAACTGGACGCAGTACTCCAGATGGGGTCTCACCAACTGTCTGTACAGAGGGATAACAACTTCCTGTTTTATGCTGCTGATGCCTCTCCCTATGCATCCCAGTATACCCCCAGCCCTCCCTACTGCCTTCTCGCATTGCTTGCTAACCTTAAGGTCATCTGATATGATTACCCCCAGGTTCCTTTCCTTTTTTATTGTTGTTATTACCTCCCCCCCATTGTGTATTCTTCCCCTGGGTTCTTGTTTCCCATGTGCATTGTTTTGCTGCACTTCTTTGCATTGAATCCTAGCTGCCATACTTCAGACCATTCCTCCAACCTTGCCAAGTCCCTTCTCATCCTTTCCATGCCTCCTTGTGTATCAACCATTTTGCAGATCTTGGTGTCATCTGCAAAAAGGCATACTTTTCCTTCCAGTCCCTCTGCAATGTCACTGATGATGACATTAAAAAGAACTGGACCCAATACTGAACCTTGCTGTGGGGATTGATGTTTCTTGCTGATGCCTGAGGTGACTGTTGATTGAGCCTTTTTTTTAGGCTTCTTCAAAAGTGGTGTTTGTGCTGGCAGATGGAATTGCTGTTCTGGGCAATATGGTGCTCCACCTTTTTTGGTCACTGTCGGATGGTCCCCAATTATTGGGACTGGTGGCCAGTGAGTGACATCTCTCTTGTCTCCAAAACTGCATCAGATAGTAGATGCACAGCTGTTCATCTAAGTGAATGGTCTGTGAACTCTGTGGCAAGACATGCTTCCTTGCACAGACATGGCATCATATACTATATGAAGGATAGCTGACACCCATTGCTTCTTTTGACTACCAGACTGGCAGAGTGTCTAGATATGTTTGAGGGTGCTGTTTGGGTGCAGGTACAGTGAGGTGCATCTGATGTTATTTTGCAAAGGTTTTTTTTAATGTTTGCCACTGGGCAGAGAGGGCTGCTGGAAACACAGTAGATAGATAGCTTCATCTGAGGGATTGTAAATAAATAAAAAAAAAGTAAACATATTTTATCAAAAGATATATTACTACTAATTTTTTATAATTTTACAAGCATTACTTCTGCAACAATCCACATACCGATGAAATGCAATCTGAATATTCCTTGTAGAATTAGAATCAAAATTTCACTTCAATTTCTGTAAGTAGAAAAAAAAAATTCATTTTAAAAGACAATGATTCTTGCAGTTACCTAGCTTAATGTTTTTAATATTGCACAAAAAAATGCTACCTTTTCCATATCTGGCTATTCATTCCCTCCAAAATTGTTCCTTTTGAAAAACTATTGAATATCATCTTAAGGCACAACCAAATGAATATAGTTACTTGATTTCATAGTAATCTTTGGTTATATATTTAAAAACATGTTCAATATTTACCATGCGCCTGCCTGAGGTTATTTCTAGATTAACATTCTTCTCATTTCACTGGTGCTAACAGTGTATGAGCTTTAAAACTGTAATCAAAACAGAGTAATCATATATTGAAATACATAGTGTTTTAACAACATACTGATATCTTCTAATTTCCTCCTGTCGGTTCATGTTAAATAAACACACAAACACTAAAGCACATACCTTATACTTAAATTTTAGTTGTATGCCAATGCCAGTTTGATAATTCAATAGCGAACAACATTACAGCGACAATTCACTGTTGCCACTGTAATGTTGCTGTGGGACCTGGCACTGCTTTCTTGGGGTCTTGCACCTCCTCCCTGAATCAACTCCAACTCAGAGTTGATTATATTTACTACGGTGGGTGTAGGGGGCTTGCCCCTCACATTGCAGGTTTGGGGGCGAAGCCCCGTCTAAAGAAAAGTAACTTTCTTTAGACGGTTTTATGCTGACGGCAATTGCAGTCAACATAAATCTGTTACTGTAACATCGGCTGACAACTTTGTTGTCAAATTGGCATCATGGGATCCAATTCTAATAACCTCCCAATGCTCCTTTATATTTTTGGCTCCTAAAATAGGTGAATTAGCCTGTTATTTATTGAGCTTTAAACTAGTTCCTGCTAGTGTCTGTTTATAGTCTTTCACCTTGACAAAAATATGTTTTATCCACCATTACCTTCTGCTTACTTGTGCAGCAAATTGTGTTTAGGAGTGGTGAAAAGTGGAAGAATTAGCTTATCACTCTTACACCCCGCAGGAGGCCAGTAGCCAACTTGCTAATTGTCAGCTCACACTACCTTAGTAACAAGGTTGCTATGCAATCCTGGCTTTCCTGCAGTATTGAGATTAGCTTGGCTGCAACTGTGAGCACTTGATCTCTCAAATGCTATCCTGCAGGTTCTGTTTGCCTGATCGTTTTTATCAATGGATAAACCAAAAGCTTGTTATTCTTTATTAAGTGATAAAACTCTGTTAACATCATTTACTTTACATGTGATGCTAAAACTTTGTGAAATGTGCCAGGGAACCAAATTTCCTTCACAGGTTATTGGTTATATCACAATGGTGTTTCATTTACATATTTTTTATTTTTTTTTATTTAGTTGTTTAACCAGGTATAGCACACTAAGCTGAAAGCTTTTTTTACAGGAGTGACCTGGGAGCACAAGGAGGTTAAGTGACTTGCTCAGGGTCACACAGTATGCAAGTGGAAGCTGTGGGATTCAAACCCAGGGCTGGTCTGCTGGATGTCACCAGATTTGCAGCTCAGAGCCTTAGACAACTATCTTGTTGACCTTTTGACCTCCCACATTTAGCTTGCCCATGTTAACATCATTTACTTTATATGTGGTGCTGAGACTTTGTGAAATGTGTCAGGGAACCACATTTCTTTCACAGACTATTAGTTATACCAAAATGTTTTACCATTTGCAAATCATTTGACCTCGTCACTGCCCACATTTAGCTTGCCCAATTATGTTCATTTCTTTACTTATGTCTTTGAAAACTTATTATAAATAAGTTAATATTCATTTTATCAATCTTCTTATCTTCCATGCAAAGAAACCACTGTGTTACAGTGCCTTATTCCTTAAATATATTTACATGTAATGAAAAAAATGAAATCTGGTGTATTAAATGTATTGTAAATGCATTCAATCTATTCTATATAATTCATACTGGATAGACTTATATTTATGGAGTGTGTATTGACCTGCCTACTATTTCCATATGTAACTGAGGTTTCTGTTCTAAGACCATGATTGACAACAGAAGGGCCCCACCATGCTCCATTAATAATCTATTTTGCTTCGCCAACAAACTTACCAATAGGTTTCTTCATTTAAGCCTCCAGATTCATAAAACATGCCCAATTCATACATCCACCACATTTCTCTCTCTCTCTTCCAACAGTTTGTTATGATCACCTCCAATAATAGATTCTGGTACTAGCTCCAGTCCCCAGACCCAAGAAGTGTAACTGAACTACTGTGTGTGTCCTCCTTTCATATGTCTTGCTAATGAGAATTTTTTTGTCCCCAGCCCTAATCTTACTCTAGGGTTCAGAAATTCTCTTTTTGAGTTTCTCAATGTTTTCCCCACATACAAGTGGTGACATGGGCACTGAATGACATACACCACTCCCAAGGAATTACAATTAATATGTGCTTTAATTTTATACTTCCTTCCTGTGTGAGGATGTTTGAAAACTTCCTTCCGTGATGTGTGCCCACATGCCACACATCTGCCACATGGGTACATCTCCCATTTAAGTGGCCCTAAAAGGAGCTGTCCTTGTTTTTCTTTTTGAATTTTAAGCTCTGCATGGACTAATCTGTCCTTAATAGTAGATGCCTTTTTAGATGTGACATATGGCTTTTGTGTAAACATTAAGGAAGTTGTGGGATGAGACTGAAGTATTCCCCAATGCTTTAAGCAAAATCCTGCAGATCTTAAGCATTTCGATGCAGTGTACAGTGCTGAACGTGAGCCTCCTGCTTTAACCCTGTGCTTTGTTTTTTGTGTTAAGGCTTGGTCTCTTAAAATTTGTTATTTATTTATTTATAATTCGGAAAACACCTTTGAGCACATATCCTCTTTCGCAAAGGTTCCTCATCTGACAAGTGCAAGGAATGAGAAACACAACATACATTCACCAGCTCAGGAACAGCCTGGTCAGGTACAAGCTACAACAAATTAGCAGTAGAGGTAATATTCACACTCTAGCATAAATGTCTCTGGGGGACAAGTTTGCAAGTGCCAGTAATGTATAAGAACAAGATAAACATGGTATACTGAACAAAAGTCAATTAAAAGCAGTAGCAGGTTGATTTCATATCGAGTTCTTCTTTCAAGGATTTCCTAAAGTGTGTGATTTTGGATGTTTTCAATCCTCTTTCTTTGGTTGCTTGCAAAGTATATGTTTCATACCCTCTAGCTCAAAATCTTTGAATTATGGTAGACTGTTTCTCTTTAAAATCTTCCTCCAGACTGCTGTTCCTTCTTGCCCTTAATAGCTGGGAAAAGGGAATACTTGGGTTTCAGCCAGACACCTATTCAGCACACCAACTGCCAACAATTCAGCACTATTACCTTCTCAATAACCTTTCCCAAAGAGGGAAGGTTAGAGACATGTTGGTAATTCACTAGGACATCCAAACCCAAAGATGTTTTTTTCAGATGGGGTTTCACTGGTGATTTTCAGAGACACCATGAACAACCCCCCCTGACAAGGAACAGCAGATAATCCCAGCGAACACCAGACCCACAAGTAGATGTGTCAGGACTGGAGCCAGAACACAAAAAGTCAGTTGTGGCTCTAAAATCACCCCACTCACCTCTTCCATCTTCACAGGACAAAACTCTCCCCAAGACCACTGACTGCATCTTGGACCCTCAGGCTCAACATTGCTGGACTGTGGTGGCCCACTTAGCAAGATCCCAGTCCTAAAAAAGGACACCCTGTACAAGAAGAACCAAGCAAACTCCTCACTTTTCATGAGTGAGGTAGTTCTCATGGGTTCCAGACAGGCTGGATGAAGAAGCCAGTAAACAGCATGAAAGAACTGAGCAGGTCTGTTCCTCCCAGCAGCAATTTCCCTAGACAGAAACATTGCCTTTTTATGGTTGATTGCCCTCTGACACTCATCGTAGTGAGACATCAATGCCACTCTGTCCTCCTGGGCCCTGTATCTCTTCTGACAATGCTCCAACCTCCACCCCCTTTGTTTTGATTTCCCTCAGCTCACCATCAAACTACAATGAGCCCAGGTGTGAAACCAATGGGAGTACACAAACTGGTACCACAAGGTCAAATGCTGCCATAATGGCCCTGTTATAGGCTGCCACGTCTTCCTCCAAACCTCTAGCTCAAGTTGTCATCATATCCAAGGTGTCCAGTACCCCTGAAAGTCTCTCTAGCTGAAGCTCTCACAAACAGTGGAACTGGACCACCTCCGCAGGGGGTTGACTAAAAAAGGGGGGACCCTGAATGTGAACCTGATGGCACAATGATCCAACCAGCTGACTGGATCAATCTGGAGATTACCAATCCTGAGTCTCAGAGAGACCATGCTGGTGGGTTGCTTGTGCAAGACATAGGGACATCATACTCTGGAAGAAATCTTAACCAAACTGCAAGAGTTCATTGTGAACCCAGGCATTGAAGTCACCCAGAATGGGGCATCTGGATGATTCCAACACCCTATAAGCAATGAAGCCTATGATTTCCTGCAGAAATTCCCCCTCACACCCATATATAGTTTCATAAAGGTACACAGTTGTGTAAAGCATATTAAATAAAATGACAACAGGCTTGGTACAAAGCATAACAGATTACAAAAATACTTAGTATACCTAGATTATCAACAGCCAAGATAGTATAGTAAACACACAATTATGTGGGAGCTACGGCTGCGATGAATTAGATTAGCTATTGCAACTGGATTGAGTTTATGCATGCTATCTAGAAATCAACATGTTGTAATGATATAGCACAATCTGATAAGGCTATAATGCTTCAGGTGAGAAGAGAGACTATTCCAGTGGGTAGGACCATTGAGGCTACCAAAATGTCTGTGGGTCTTGGGGATTTTTAGGACCAGACTTTTAAAAGACCTCAAACTCTAGTGTCTGGTCTGTTGGATAAGAGGGCAGTCTTGTATAAAATCAGGCAAGTTCCCCTTGAGGTATTTTATAGAGAACTGAACAATGTGCCATCTCTTGTCAGCTAAGGGCAATCAGTTGATCTGCTTATACATAAGGTAGTGTTGGGTGAGATAGGGGTAAGTCATCAGTCATGAAGGCATCAGTGTGGCCGTCACAGTCCCCGACAAGATGTGAAGATGCTTGGGAAGAGCTGGAGGAGCTATCAGGCCTATACACCTCAGGGGCCCTGCCCCTCCAAATCCTAATCCTAATTACTCAAGAAGAGTGAATCAGTTGTAGTACAGTCACATAATCAAACATACACAATTCTGGAAGCAAGACTCACTCACCAGTATTGGATAGGATCATTTGTATTTAATAAATAAATACCAAGTAGCATAACAGTACCACAAGGACATTCCAGTAGTCTTGACTGGTGTACATCCCTATAACCAGTGTGTGTTGGGGGGGGGTGGGTTTGCCAGAGAGAAGGACTCTTCTGCAAAACAGCTTATTGGATTGACTGTTTTGAGTCCACTAAACCAAAATGTAGGATCAATGAAGAACTGGACTGGTTGAAAAAATTGTAAATGAAATTACCTTGCAGTAAATACTGCTAACTTGTTACTTTGATATTTTTTTTCACACAGCTGCAAGAGTAGAACTGTATTTTATTTAATTGTATTTATTTATGTATGTATGTTTCTGGTAACCAGACAAGCAAACTGATCCAAAGGACCATTTTCGGTTGCAACCCAGGCCACACAGTGGCACAGACAATAGGTACAAGTTATAATACAGTAGGTACATACAGTATAATACAGTGAGTACAGTGGTATCAGAAACAGTGATACACAAACATCATATCTTAAAATAGGGGTTAAGGACACAAAAAACAAGTTCATGACGAATAAAGTGATGCTTCTCTGCTTGCAGAGAACTAGGACATACACTTGCAGCAAATCAAGACATTATTCAGTCAGTTCAAGGTTTACAATACAGTGCATAAGAGATTACACTATAACAAGCAACATTGTCACGATGGAGTCAAAAATGTGTCAATTGTTTATGTAGTAGCCAGTACTTGGGAAGTAAAAACGGTACACTGGGTCCCTGAGGTGGATTTTTGGCAAGGGTGTTTCCAAGGGAGCAGGCACAGGTGGCCTGAGACATGAGCCAATCTCTTAGCTTTGATTTGAAGGATTGATCAGAGGGTAACATATGGATAGCAGGTGGTATTCTGTTCCAGAGGTAGGGGGCAGAGACAGAGAAAGCCTTGCTCCCCATGACAGTAGATACTTGGGGGACTACCGGGGGGAATGGAAGAGAACCTAAGACACTGAGTTACCACCCTGTCATGAGAAGCAAGGAGTATGGGGATGTGTGTGGATTCCTGACAGATGTGTCCACTAGACATCCCATAGCATATTCAAAACAGCCCTGTAGAGAGAGCGAGCCTAAGGACTGATACAGAGAGCAGTGATGAGTGGAGGAAGGGACCTGAAGGGCAAAGCAACAGATAGAGTTATATATGATATTTAGATGAGAAAGAAGTGAGTAGGACATGGAGGAGAACACTAGGGAGCAATAGTCAAGTAGGGGCAGTAGATTTCCCTGGGCAATTGCAAGACGGGCTTCTGTGGTCAGGAGGTGGTTAACACAGTAGGCTACCCCCCACCTTCTGGTGGACTCTCTTGATAGTGTTAGAAATGTGGTCATTGTAGGTAAGGGAAGAATCAAGAGTCACTCCTAGGTATTTGAAGGAGGATACAGTGTCAAGAGGAGGGCCTGCAGGGGTGACTATGTATAACAAGGGTTTTGATTTGGTGTTCTTTGCAAGGTACAGCTTTGAGCCAAAGAGAATGGCCTTCATTTTTTTCTGATTTACAAGAAGTTTTTTGGAGAGGAACTAATGTTGAGCCGATCCATAGTTTGTAGTGAGTGTAGAAGATATAGATTTGAGGCACTTGGCACTATGGTAGATGACCAGGTCATCAGCGTAGAGGAGCACATTACAGTTTATCCTTTCTGCGGGAAGATCATTTATGAACAGTGAGAATAATAGAGGCCCCAGTATGGAGCCCTGGGGACACCAGTATGGACAGGTAATGCAACAGAGGTATCTTTGCCTATCAGAACAGACTGGGATCTTTTAGCGAGGTAGCTGTTAAACCAAGAGCTACCATCCGGGGAGCAGCCTAGGTTTAGCAGGGTGGATTGGAGAAAGTGGTGGTCAACAAGGTCAAAGGCCTTTGATAGGTCCACAAACACCGTACCTGTGGCCATACCCATGCCCATGCCTCTAAGGGCATGGCTGGAGAAAAGGGCCAAGGCTGAAGAGGAGCTGTGGTGTTTGTGGAAGCCATGTTGGAGGGGGCTCAGGAAGTTGTACTTATCTAGATGTTCAGATAGCTGGTGGTGAATGATTTTGTCTAATAGTTTGCTTAGATGTTGATGGAGGGAGATGGGATGGTAGTTTTCCGGGGCAGCGGGATTGCCGGATTTGAAAATAGGCACCACGTGAACATGCTTCCATGAGTCAGGTATAGTAGACAATGAGAGGGCAAGGTTAAATATGTGGGTCAGTGGCTTAACAAGGGCAGGGGAGAGGAATTTCAGAAAGGTGGGATACAGACCATCGCTACCTGTGCTGCCCCTGGTGGGTAGCATTTTTAGGAGTTTGCCAGTAGCACTATGATCGATGGCTCTGAAATAAAAGACAGGGCTTGATGTCTGTGGGCAGCATGGCTGTTTTTTCTGGGTAGATGGGGGCTGTGGAGGGAGTTTGCTGGTGTAGGCAGTAAGGGCAATGAACATTCTATTGAAGGTAGCAGCAATCTTGCTTGGGTCAGTAATAGGACCAGAGGGAGAGGTAAGTTCTGTTATTTGTTTATTTGATTTTGGCTTGAGGAGGGTGTTACTTTCATCTTAAAATACCAATTACATCCTTTATTAATACCCACATGTCATAGCCTCAACAAGCAGTAAATAAGGCCATACTTAGTTTTTTAATTAATGTTCCTCCTTAAGCTTATTCAGTGTTATTTTGTTGTAAATATATCCTCCTCATTTTTTCTCTCTAAATATATAATTTCCTCCCATTTACTTGGATCCTGTATACATAATTTCCCCTGTTTTTTACTTATCTTCACAACGTTCTGTTGTAACCAGTCTCTCTCTTCTTGCAGCTTGAGACAGGTTACTAGTGAGTATTTGAAGGGTTAAGCCTGGCCCTGAGAGCTGCTCTTTATTGGGCCTCAGCTAGGAGACGGGGTGTCTGGAGTTCATGATTTGTGCTTCTCGGCTTTGCCCGCTAGGTGCCTGGGCATGAATATTCATGGCAATGCCCCTCCATTAACTCTATAAACGGGGTGGCTAGCTGATGAAGATGTGGGATTCAGCTCAGAGATTCAAAACCTCAGCAGTATGGGCACCCAGTTATCTATGTTTGAAGACAAGAAAAGCTGGCTATGAGGGAGACCAGTTTCTCCTCACCCCCTCATGGGTTGGGTAGGGGTCCTCAGAGAGGAGAAAGAACCCAAAATATTCCTGCCCTGACAGAAGAACCACCAGAACACCCAGTTGGCACCAGGGAGTACTGGTGGGCCTCTTCTCAATGGAGGTCACCAGGATTTTTGTGTGTCCACTCCCAAAGAAGTACACAAGGGAGGGAACAATATGCAGGTTAATCCTCATGGAAGCACTCCAAGAGTAAAGAGTAACATGTAACCCCTAGAAAAATGTTTTGAAATAGTAATAGTTCATCAGGAGAAGGGACCTGGCAAGAGTCAAGGTCAGTTAAGTTCTATGATGGTTGGGCTGAACAAGGGAGTCCATTGTGTTGGGTCACTAGGACCATTCCTATGATGTCGGAAGAGAGACACACACAGCTGGCCTGACTATTCAAAAATGTAGGCATAAATCATAAATCATAGTTTGGTTGCTAAAGCTGCCACTAGCTGGCACAGAGCCTATCATAGACATAATTGCCCCGAGGGTAGTGTCTCACCCTGCCTGGGAGGAGTGACAGCATGTATTTGGTCTTGTGGGTAACCATGCCCAAGGGACCCCATATGGGAGACAAGATTTCTCGAAAATGCTGGCCACAAATAGAGGGAGCTTGCACAATCTCTCTCACAGGGATGCCAGGAGGGCAATACTACCCCTGACCAGGAGTTGGAACCAGCATCAAGTTTGCCCTTGTGGGAGACTTCAAGAGTTTGTAAGAGGAAAGCGTAATTACCTCTCTCTTCTTTCAAGCTTGAGGCAGGTTATTATTGAGTACCTGAAGGGTTATGTTTGGCCCTAAGAGCTGCTGTCTAGTAGGCTTCTGCTGGGAGACAGGGTGCCTGCAAATTGTGTTCTGTGCTTCTCTGCTTAGCCCCCGAGTAACCTGGGCATGAATATTCCTGGCCTTACCTCCCAGTTTACTCTATAAAGAAGGAAGGCTAGTTGAGGAAGGTGTAGAATATACAGTAGCTCAGAGATGCAGATCCTGAGCGGTCTGGGTGCCTGAGTACAGTATCAGAGTTTGAAGATAATCTAGCAAAGAGAGAGCCCAGTCATTCGTCACCCCATCCTGGGGTGGGTTGGGGCCCTTTGGAGACTGACAGAGGAGGGATAACCCAGAATATTCCAGCCCTGAAGGAAAGAACTACAAGTCGGTTGAATTGGCACTTGGGAGCACTGGTTGGCTTTCTCTCAAAGGAGGCTGCCACGATCTCTGAGGATCTATTTCCACAGAAGTACACAAGGAAGGGAGCAAGGTTTAAGATAACCTTCATGAAAGTTCTATAGAGGACAAAAAACCTTAAAGAATGATGTGCAACCTGTAGGAAAATGTGTTGTAATAATAATGGTTCGTCAGGATCAGGGGCCTGGCAAATGTCGGGTCAATTAAGTCCTATGGTTGATGGACCAGACAAGGGAGTCTATTGCATTGTGTCACTAGGACCATCAGTGTGATGTCAGAAGGAAGACAGGTACATGACTGAACCAATTGTCTGAAAATGTAGGAGTAAATCGTAGTCTGTTTGCTAAGCCATTAAGCTGCCACTATCTGGCACAGAGCCAAGAATAGGCATAATTGCCCCAGGGTAGTGTATTGCCTTGCCTTGCCTGAGAGGAGGGCCAGCATGCATTTGATCTTGTGAGTAACCATGCCCAAGGGATCCCATACAGGAGAAAGGGTTTTTAGAATTTTGTGGGTAACCATGCCCAAGTGACCTCATACAGGAGAAAGGGTTTCTAGAAAATGTAACTGTCTGTGCAGCAGTACCCAATCAATCTAAGGGGCAAATGTAACTGCGTGATTACAGTAGTACGATGAAGTAATAGAGACCGTCAAGTGATTTTCAGGGTGATGCCCTTTGAAGCTGTGTACCATTGGAGACAGTTAATAAATACATAACCTGTTCCTGGTATGGACAATAGATTTGAGTAGTCTTTTGTTAATGGTGCCCCTCTGTGTGTAATTCATCCTTGTCCCCATCTGCCAAAACCTATGGTGGGGCAGTGATTTGGAGGCATGAGTGTTCAAGTTGTAACATCCTGGGCTTTCACTGGTGAGAAATTATACCATATGCTCCTAGACACAATGCTGGTACTTGGGGTGATTACACTATTAAGATCACTGACTTGATTATCTGATTCTCTAGTTTCTGGTATTAGTGTGTTGGTTAGCCATAGATGTCAGTACACTACCATGCCTTATGAGTTTAAGTAAGGTTAAGGAACCTTGGTCAATAATCCATGTGATGATACTTAACCCAAAGATGCTGAGTTAAAGTTCAGTTGTAAATTGTATGTTGACTCCACCCAGGGAAAGACTAAGAGGGCCGAGTTGTATGTTAGTACCGCCCCATGGGAAACAATGTCAACCCACTGTATACCACACTGGAACACACACCCAACTGCCACAAAGTGCAATTACAGTGGTAATAAAATATAATTATTAGACCTCTATTAATAATACCTGTAGTACACACTGTACGTGGATGACCTATTACTCCCAGCCAGCTTAAGCAATATACATCAATTCGCAGCTAAATGCTAACTTTCTGAGCATTCAGTCCTGGCTTACAGAAAATAGACATCCTCAATAAAAAGAAGACCCAAGCCATGTTATCTGGATCCCCAGCTAAAATTAGATCTTGCCCTAAACCTCTAGTCATAGTTTGCACATGTAGCTCCCCCCTCATAAACATCTCCTTATTTAAATACCTGGGGGTCACTCTGCATCCTTAATTGGAGTTCTTCCTTCATATACATAGTGCATGAAAGACTGCAAACTTGAGGCTTGTCATGGCATAGAGTCAATCATATCCTTACCCCAGCAGCTCATTTCACCCTTGCCAGAAGTGTACTCCTCCACAGTCTTAACTATGGCCTTATACCTTTTACCTTTGCAGATAAGTTCCTTATGGCCAAATGGGATGTAACCATCAATAATATATGTAGATTTGCCCTGTCAGTAGCTTGCCTCATGCATCATGCATTTATCAGTGGGGTACCACAGGGGTCAGTGCTAGGACCAATACTTTTTAATATCTACGTTAGTGACCTAGCGGAGGGTCTGGAGGGATGGGTGTGCCTGTTCGAAGATGATACAAAGGTCTGCAATAGGGTGGATTCACCTAGTGGGGTGCAAGCCATGAGATGGGACCTGGAGAGGCTGGAGAGGTGGTCTGACATCAGGAAATTGAAGTTTAATGCACAAAAATGCTCGCTGATGCACCTGGGGAGAAGGAATAGGAAATCTCTTGGGGGGTGGTAATTAAGGAGAAGAAAACGGAAAGGGACCTGGGGATTATGGTATCACGTGACCTCAAAGTGGGCAGCCAGTGTGGCAGGGCAGTGGGAAGGGCAAATGGAATGTTGACCTGCATTGTGAGCAGTTTTAATAGCAGGAAGAGGGAAGTGCTAATGCCTTTATACAAAACCATGGTCAGGCCGCATCTGGAGTATGGGGTGCCGTTCTGGAGGTCTCACCTACGAAGAGATGTTGAGTTGATGAAAAGGGTACAGAGAAGGGCAACCAAAATGGTACGAGGGATGCAGGATGTACCCTATGAGAGAAGATTGAGAGGGCTGAATTTGTGCCCTCTGGAGACTAGAAGGGAGAGGGGGGACATGATTGAGACTTTTAAGTATCTGAAGGGAATAAATAAGGCAGAGGGCGATAGCTTGTTCAAATTGAAGAAGGGAGTGAACACGAGGGGACATAGCCTTAAACTGGAAGGTGGGCAATATAGAGGTAATGTCAGGGGGCAGTTTTTCAATGAGAGGGTGGTGGAGGCTTGGAACAAGCTGCCAGAGGAGGTAGTGGCAGCTGAAACGGTGGAGGGGTTCAAGAGGGCATGGGATACAGTAGATTTAAGGGGTTGGGAAAAGAAGGTGGAAGTATAACAGAAGGGGGGAGGCAGGGTGTTGGGCAGACTAGATGGGCCATGGGGCCTTTATCTGCCGTCACATTTCTGTGTATCTGTGTGTATTACTGTAAGCTCTACAATAAGCTAGATTTGACTGTTCCCAGAAATAATCAAGGAAATAGTCACCTGTTTGCCTTAAGCTGTTTCACTGAAAAGGTTATCAGATCTGGCACCACTGCCACTCAAGCTGAATTTTTTCATAAAGTACTCAAACCAAGCTTGTCCACTCAGGTCTAAGGAGAGATTACTGCTGGTTGTCCCCAAAGCTGGTATCAACATGGGTGACCAAGCCCTCATCATACTGTATATGTGCCCGGACTCTGGAATTTGTTTCTGTTATCAGTCTGATGCTCCTCCTTCCACTTCAAATTCAGAAGCTCTAACTGGGATTAAGTGAAGGCTGACTCTGCCTGTAACTGCACTTAACCAAACTGCTGGGTTTTGTACCCCAAATTAGTCTCCTGTATTCATCCTTCTGTTTAATAAGACTATAATGTACATTTAGCTTATGTGCAGTATCAATTGTCTTTAAATGAAATCCCTTAATTTGGACTATCCTTGGATATATACTCTGTATCTGACTTGATTTTTGATTTATTCAAATGTGTGAAGAAGCCAGCTGAATAAGGCCATGTGGTCTGTCTAGTTTGCCCATATTGCAGGATCCTTAGCTTAAATCTTTCAGCTACATGCTGCATCTTACAGTAGCTGCAGAGGTTTTATTTTTCTTTTCAGTTTCTGTGCTGTGCAGCAGGTGGCGATCTACCCCCAACTCTGCTCTCCATCTGTCCCATTGGCTTCCACCAATAGCAGCATGGACTGGAGGCTCACGGCTTGCCCTTTATGGTGGGGTACTCGAGGGAGCTACCAAGATCAACCTATGGTCAGGTCTGAGTCCTATGCTGAATCAAGTCAGGAGGAAGCTGTGCCTTGATAATGAAGGTTGGTACAAGGTCTGGGGTGTACAACCCCCGATTAAGATAAACCACAGTACAAACTGACCTGCACTTGAGGAGAGTCCTAGGTTCCCAGCATCATTCATCAGGGGGGCAGCGGGCATCACTCTGCACTGCCGCACAGGGTTTTTACTACTGCATCAGTTCCCCCAGGCACAGATGTGCAATGACGTTAGCGCACGGGCCATGCATGCCTCACAGATATCTGCCACTGCCTTCCTCTGTACAGTGGTCCTAGTGCTGATATACTTCCAGCCTCTGCTGGGAGTTACTCGAATGCTGGGCACCATCAACCCTTCCCCCACCAGAGGTGGAGAGTTGTCCCTAGGAGGCTCATCCAACCTCCCCCTGGATGGCCCTCTGGCACATCAGGCTCACATCCAAACACAGGTTATCAGCGCCACAAGCATTAGCGCTACCGCTGCTAAAATCAAAATTGACAAAAAATGTGTTATGCAGTGTTTTGATTTGTGGGTGTAGTCCTAATGTGTCCTTCTCTTTGTTTGCTGTAAGATTTTTTTTTTTTTTATTTGCTGCTAGTTTTAAGGCCACTAGGAATTACCAAACCTGCATTTTTTATGGCTCTTTTATGGGCCTGGTGATCTCCATTTTCACAATTTTATGGCTCTTTTTTTTCTTACAATGCCTCCTGTCCCATGTGATGGTGATGCACCCAGGACCATTGATTCAGAGAGTAATAACTGCTGCAGCAACAGTCTGTTGTTAGCAGCCTGCTATTCTGGCTTTAACTAAATAACTCTTTCGAATCCAAACATTCTGCTTTCTAGGTATGTGTCTAGGTCTAGCCAGCAGGAGTGAATGTTTTGTTTTTAAAGCTTTTGATTTCATCAAACTACATACTACCATGAAAAAGTACAGAAATCATGCTGGGTCACCAGTGCTACAAGTTAGTGAAGACTCTATCTGTTTCCTTACAGAAAACCCACTCAGTTATCCCTCAGGTTTTTGTCATCTGTAAATTTAGCCTTCATTAGTGCTACCTGGACAAGGTGAGTTACTTAAAATCACAGCTCTACTGCTATAAACTTGACAAAATTAGCTCTTGTTGAAGTAATGGTCCCAGACACATCACTGTCACATGGGACAGGAGGCATTGTAGGAGAAGGAAGAGTCATAAAAAATGTGAAAGTGGAGATCCCCAAGGGCCATAAAACTAGCTGGCAAAATAAAAAAAAAACTCCTCACAGCAAACGGGGGCGGGGGGGACTCACTGGGACTACACCTACAAATCAAAACATTGCACATATTGTTTTGTAAATTTTAACTCTGCCTCCAATCTGTCTCCGATGCAGAACTGAAGCAAACTGAAAAGGTCTGGAACAGCTCTTACTGTTCACTTGTGGATCTAGCACTCTTATTGGTCATGCACCTCTGTCAGTCACTGGGAAGGGTCCATCTGGTTGTCACTCATTCAATGTTTGATTGGTCACATCACTCCTGGGTGAATAATTAAGTCCTCCAGCATCCCTTGAGTCTTTTGTGGCTCTTTGGTTAGGCTCTGCAGCCCGATTGGCTGTACTGCTACCCACTGACTCCATTACCATGGTACCACTGATCTGAGGAGTCTATGATGACTGGTCAATTTTGTAGTCCAAGGGCACTTTCCCCAAATCATTTTTTACAAGGATTTCTGCCCTTAAAAACATTTATTGTGCCTCCATAATGTCATGTGCTGCAGTATTTAAGGGTCCAGTTTAACTGGGGATGAAATCAGGGGGTTCCTGATCTCATCCCAAGTGCTGGTCTGCTCATTCATCAGCAACAGACAGATGCCCTTTTGATATGAAGTAGGAGCCATGGTAATGAATGGTGCAGTTGGCACCAAAGATTTAGCAGCACTCCTCTTCAATCCTTCTCCACATCGACAGTCCTGGAGGACCAGAGAACAAACATGCTGGTGACAGTGATTGTTGGGGCTCCAAAGAGCCAGGTAAGCCTGCCCCCACACTGGGAGGTACATTAGTTTGTGTTTTCATGAATATGCCATCTTTTAGCACTGCTACGTGTCTAACAGAAGAACAGGTAAGGCAAGTTGATTTATTTAGTACCAAATCACTGAGGCTCTTGATACTGGTCAGTCTAATCACACACATGCATTTAAAATCAGGCACTCGGGACAATCAAGCAACTGAAGCAACACAAGCAGCTCACCTGAGTAGCTGAGGAAGCTGAATCTCCAGCCTGATAACTTTTGAGGTAAAGAGAGCCTCTTCTCTTCGTCTGGATGCCTGCAGAGGGGTGCTACCTGATGAACACTTATATTTTATGAACTTTGTTCCCTGTTCACCACTGGGCAGCTCCCCCCCCCCAAGCTAGGCACTCGGGACAATCAAGCAACTGAAGCAATACAAGCAGCTCACCTGAGTAGCTGAGGAAGCCGAATCTCCAGCCTGATAACTTTCGAGGCGGCTCCCCCCCCCAAGCTATGCACTCGGGACAATCAAGCAACTGAAGCAACACAAGCAGCTCACCTGAGTAGCTGAGGAAGCCGAATCTCCAGCCTGATAACTTTCGAGGCAGCTCCCCAAGCTAGGCACTCGGGACAATCAAGCAACTGAAGCAACACAAGCAGCTCACCTGAGTAGCTGAGGAAGTCAAATCTCCAGCCTGATAACTTTCGAGGTAAAGAGAGCCTCTTCTCTTCGTCTGGACGCCTGCAGAGGGGTGCTACCTGATGAACACTTATATTTTATGAACTTTGTTCCTGTTCACCACTGGGTGGGCTTGTTATTTGCTTCTCTTTGTGCTACTAAGGCTGAAGTGTAAAGCTAGGGACCACTGGTTTCCCTAGAGTTGTCTTGCTGATTACACCTTAAAGCCAGATATACCAAGCAGCTAATATAGATCAGACTTGTTTAATATGGTGGTATTTGGAGCTAATTGCTGATTACACCTTAAAGCCAGATATACCAAGCAGCTAATATAGATCAGACTTGTTTAATATGGTGGTATTGAGCTAATTGTGCTTGTAACTGAAGGCATTAGGTTAGCTGGGTCCTAGTGTGACCTCATTTTGGAATAGCCCTGTTTGCTTAGAGTGGAGCTCCTTTGTTTAAGTCACAACATATTCTCCCGCTACATAGTAATGAGAGGCTGTGTTTTCTCCACTACATAGGCAGCTCCCCAAGCTAGGCACTCGGGACAATCAAGCAACTGAAGCAACACAAGCAGCTCACCTGAGTAGCTGAGGAAGCCGAATCTCCAGCCTGATAACTTTCGAGGTAAAGAGAGCCTCTTCTCTTCATCTGGACGCCTGCAGAGGGGTTCTAGCCCGACGGCGCTTTGCGCCGTCTGCCCCACCAGCCCCAACCACCCTCCCACCCAGGGGCGGCTGTCAATTTAAGGATCCACCCCGTGACATCACATCCTTTGACATCACGTCCTGTTGCCCAGAACCTATCTCCCCACTTTCCCATTTGCAGGTTATACCTGCTGGCCACTAGAGGGACCTATGCTCCCTCACTGCTTCCTACTCCTACCTGTACAGCACTACTTCCCTGGGATCTTGCTCACCGCAATGTATTGGCCCTGCCTCATGCTCTGCCTGTGCCTATCCCCACTAGCAGTGCACTTACTCACTTACCCATCTGCTAGTCCGCACTGTGCCCTGGCACCCCTCCCTCCCCTTGCTCCTGAACCTGCTCTCCTGCCCCTTGGGACCTCTGTGTGTCCCCATCCTCCCTGCCCTCCTCCTAGCTTTCTCTTCACCTCAGGCACATCTGGGTGTCTTCTTATTCTTGCTTTCCCTTCCTGTACCTCCTGCCCACCCCTGCTCCCTTAGCCTCCCCTCCCCCCCATGTCAATCATAGGAAAACCTCTCATCATCTCCCAGCCAGGGTGTTAGTCATACTACTACTCCTGTCGGGGAACATTCCTCCAAACCCTGGCCCGGTTCCCAGGAGCTCCCCAACTCACACCACAGGCCTATGCATGGTCTCCATGAATATCTGTAGCCTCCTAAAAAAGTTTGACTCACTACAATGCCTGGTCACATCAATTAACCCTGATGTCATCACCCTGGTTGAGACTTGGCTGTTGAAATCCTCCCCTGACTCCCTAGTCTACCTTCCTGGTTTCACCTTTTCCGGTCCGACCGTGTTGGGAGGCAGGGGCATGACTGCGCTATTTATGTCAAGGAATCTCTCCCGTACTAGCCCTGCCCGCTCCATCCTTGACTCCAGGGCCCAGGCGCTATGCTGAAACTAACCCCTGACCCTTAAAGGACCCCTTTATCTGACTACTGACATGTGCTCTAGGGACCAAACGCAGGCCATTGCCTCTCTTACAGAATACCTTACCTCTCTACCTCCTTCCGCTGATCAAATTCTGGTGGGTGACTTAAATGTCAACTGGCTCAGCCCCTCCTCCTCCTCCTCTACCCAAGACTCCTGTTCTGCAATAGACCTAACGCAACTAGTTACCCACCCTACCAGGACTAACCCCAAGAGAGGCTCCAGTACCCTGCTTGATGTGGTACTCACCAACCACCCTAATCGGATCCCCAATGTACAAGTCCTCCCAGACTCTCTCAGTGATCACTCCCCCATTCTATTCCACTGGTCATCCTCAGTCCCCAAACCCATAGCACAGTCCACATGCCGGTGGCGTCTAATACCTGGTGGACTGATAAAACTTAAGGAACTTCTGTCCCAAATTGACTGGTCTTCTATACAGGCAACTCCTGACATTGACACAGCTCTCCTTCTTTACCCAAACTTTTAATAATGCCTGTGATATCTTTGCCCCAATGTTGACCCGCCGTTCTAAAAGGCAGAATGCCCCCTGGGTAACCCCAGCTTTGATCCACCAACTCAAACATAGGGACAACCTATGGTACCGTGCCATTGAGACTGGTACGGCCTCAATGACATGGAAGTGAGATGTTGTCATCAAATAAGTGCACTGCCATCAGAAAGGCCAAGTCTGAGCACCATCAGTCCTCACTCACTGCCTCATGGGGAACCCAGAACCTTCTGGGATAACATTAAACAGTTAAATGGGACTGCACACTCCCTCCCACCCACCCAGATCAACATTAATGGTGTGATCTCTCAGACCCAGCCTCATAGCCAACCACCTCAACACCTCATTCACTGACCTTAGCCCTATCCTCCCTACAAATTTTTTTGACCCTCCTCCCCCAGCACCTGCCGTAAATCTTTCTCACCCTTATTTTCTCCTCCGCTGTGTTTCTGCCCAAGAACTTAGGCCGCACCTTGTCACTGCCCTCAAGAGTAATAGTACAGGCAGTGACACCCTGGATCCGTGTATCCTATGGCTGGTCTTAGACACAGTCCTTACCCCGATCACATGCCTCATCAACCACTCTCTTTGCCTGGGAAGGTTCCAACTGCCTGAAAGTCACCACTGTCACCCCTATCTTTAAAGGTGGTGATAGGACTGTGGCTGGAAACTATCGACCGATCTCCATTCTCTCTCCCTCTCCAAGGCCTTAGAAAAAGTGGTGCCTCTCAAATCTCTGACTACCTCTCCACCCACAATGTCCTTTGTCCTGAGCAGCATGGCTTGAGCCGGCCACAGTACCAACACAGCCTCCTAGAGTTCTCCAACTTTCTCCCTCCTCCTTAGACACTGGTTCTCTGGCTGGTGCTGTCTTCATTGACCTCTCGAAAGCTTTCACACTGTCTCCCACCCTCCTTCTTGATGCCCTTAGTTCTCTGGTTTTGCTGCTGGGCCTATCTCCTGGTGCACCAGTTATCTATTTGACTGCTCACAGCGTGTAAAATTAATGGGACCTACTCAGACATCTGTCCCATCTTTCTGGGGTTCCCCAGGGCTCCATTCTGGGCCCCTTACTATTCTCCCTTTACCTTAACACCCTTCCACGCTCTTGCTCGGGGAACATTCTATTGTACGCTGATGATGCAGTCATCTTTGCCTCAAGTCGTAACACTATTGCCCTCCAGGACTCGCTGCAGAAGTCCTTCACTGAAGCCGAGGGCTGGTTCAAGGAACATAGATTGGTGATAAATCTTAAAAAAACTAAAATCATGTTCTTCACTCATCCCCAAAACAAGTCCTGCAACTTCAAACTCCTCATTCACTCTGGGTCCTCTTTCCCACTCGAACAAGTTTGCTCCTATAAATACCTAGGGATCCATTTTGACCCCTCCCTCTCCTTCCATGGACACATCGCTGCCCTAGCCACTGCCACTAATGTCCAATTGGGCATCTTACACCGGTATAAACACTGCCTCCCCCCGGAGGCTCTTCGACTCGCAGTCACCTCCTCTATCCTGTCCCTAGTGGACTATGGACTGCCGGTGTATGGTGCTACTGATCAGACAGCACTCCATAGAATTCGCACTACTCTGAATAAGGCCTGCAGGTTAATTACTGGAGCACCTAGGCTGACACACACCTGTCTACTGTACGCTAAAGCGCTGGTACTTGATCTTGATGAGCGCCTCAAATATCTGACCTGTACCCTTACAAAAAAGACCCTCCTTGGGCTATCCCCACCAGGATTGACCACCACCATACGCCGCTCTGTCCCACTAGTTCATACTCGGACCTCTGGGAAAACCTCTTGTTATCCCTAGAGCTAGGACCTCTCATGGCCAAAGAGCCTTCAGCTTTAGGGCCCCTCCTGGTTCAACACACTGCCCCTCCATCTCTGAAGCTCCAACTATATCGTGCTTCAAAACTTCATTACGTAACCACCTTATTAATTCGATGCTGTAATTGCCACTAGTCAAAGCCGTACTCAATACTTATGACAAAGCTTATTACTAAGCTGCTAAGGACAACATAACTCTGGTATTGTTTGCATCAATCCTACCTGTACCAGCTTGTTTGTATCTATGTCTTAAGTTACTGTTATACTTATGTGTTGTACTGTTATACTGTGTATTTTCGTTTGTCTTACTGTGACAAGGTACCTTTGTAAATGAGCCTATGGCTCAAAGGTTTTCCAAACTGCTGTTTAAATAAAATAAAATAAAAATAAAATAAATAAATATAAACAGATAAAACAATGTATCACTTTACATAAAGTAACAAGAAAGCAGAGATGGTGAATATCCTGTCGTGTCACACACCTACAAAAGAAAAGAAATATTGGCTTCCGAGACACACACACAGCTTAAGCTTTGTTTATACTAGGGGTGGGAGAACCTCAAAAGGTTCTGAGGTTCTAAAAGGTTCTGATCAGCACAAAAAGGTTTGGATCCTTATCTGAACCTTAGCCAAACATTTTATGGCCTTTATTGTTTTATGTTAACCGTATGTTAAAAAATCATTTTAAACTGCTTTTAATCAACATATCTGTAGAAAAAAACAATTAAACCACTGTTTAGTAGTAGATAATACTCTCTAATCACTATTCTGTTTCTGGCATTTAAAAATTGATACTAATACTGTGTATAAGTTTTATTATTAACAGTAATGATTTCTATTTCTCAACAGGTACAGGCAGGCACCAGTTGTGTTTTAGACAGTTAAGTGATGAAGAAGAAGCCAGAAACACAAAAACAGCACCAGGTCAGAGCAGAGGGAAGCCAGTCAGAGAGAGACAGTCAGCCAGCTACCACTTCAAGACTGCAGTCTGCTACTGCCCCCACCTACTACAATCAGGGGAAAACCAGAAGTAGTCTACCACCACTGAAATCAGTATGGTTAAGGCATGTTTACCAAAAATGACTGCTTAGAAAAGAATGAGAAAGTGACTGTGATGACTGTGATGCTTGGCCAGCTGGTTATGATTGTTCTATAATATTTGTAATATAGAATTTGGCATGTAAGTGTCTCACATGAGACATCCTGTGCTATGGGTGCCCCCCCAGGTCAGTGAAGTGCCAAGTGACCTGAAACCAGGAGGTAATTAAAGGACCAGAGATACTTAATTAGAACTGACCCAGCTGCCAGGATATAGAGCTCATAAACTTTTATGACGTCTTGGAGGAAAAACATGTTACACCACCATGGTGCTAAAGCTGTAAAAAAAGACTTTGGTGTTCCTTGAGAAAAGAGGAACTGATCAAGATCAAAGAGGAAAGGCTTGATTAAAGACTGTCATAATTTGGAAAATTAGTGTTTGCTGAAGTCACAGTATTTAAAATATCTCCTGACAGGAAGATCGTTATTTGTATATTTTTTTATATTCTAAAAGGAGGAGCTAGATGACATCATAGAAGGGGTGTGGAAACACAGAGTTTTAAACTGTATTCTGTGTTTGAGCTGGAACATATCTTTTTGAACTCTTAAGAAGCAAGATCTCTGATCTAACTATAAGCACTATAGAGGTAATACATTAGATAGAAACAGTCTAACTGTATGTTAGTAGGAGTTTGTCTGAAGTTTTTTTTTGCTTTTCTTATAAGTGATTGTATGCTTTGTGATATAGTGTTCTTTGTTTACATTTTACATATTTTTATCAATTTTAGTAAATATATTATTTTGGAGGACTGCCTGGGTGTGTCTTCAAAGTTCTTTTTGCATGTAACGTATAGAGGGTTAAGACTGACAAAAACTGTTCATAAGCTTGATGGTGTTACTAAACTGGGAAAAGGTAAGAATATACCTAAGGTCTTTTATAGAGTTTTAAAGGTTCATTTTGGATACCTGGTTAGGTGCCTTTTGGTGAGATATATTTTATCCACCAAAGAGAATTTATCTGAGCCTGTACATTTGGGTACGCTAGCATAAGGGTCACAGTTTGAATCCCCCCAAGAACTTGAGACTCAAAGTGATTCGGACCCACAAGCAGACAGGAGGGTTACGCTGTCTGTTACATGTTCACATTACTGCGCTCAGAGGTTGGCACTGTGGGAGCAGAGGGTCTGACCTGCTGAGTGTGTTTGCGACAATGACAAGAAAGTCCCAGACCAGATCTCTGGTTTGTATATAAATGGTCTCCTCCTGAGTCTGATTTTTTAGAATGGGATAATAGTGTCTTTAAATAATTGTACTTTGTAGTAGTACTACTACCACTACTACCAGGAGAGGAAAGAACAGAGCTAGCAGCATTTATCAATGTGGTTATTTAATTGTGCACATTTAGGTAAATGATTTCTTTAGAATGACAAAGTGACTGTGTGTGAGAACAGGGACTTGTCTGCCACAGTTGTACCAGTACAGTGATGACATGATGTGCTGGCTGCACCTCCCACACACCCCCAGGGTGATGATGATGTGGTACAAAAAAAAGGCAGGCAAGTTCCAGATCTCTATCCTTCTTTTTAACCAGTCTCCTGAGTTTGACTTTTTGTAGAAGAGGTCAGTGTGTTTTTTTCTGTATGTAACTAATTATTTTAGCATAGCAATGGGTCTCAGTATAGAATGCAACGTGAAGCAACGTGAAAGAAGAGCACCAGGCAGTCCAAAGTGGCCACTTCACCACTGCTACTAGTATCATTACTATCACGGGGGGGGGGGAGACAGAGCTATAGTTATATAAGAAATAATTATTCTTAGGGTCATTAGGTAACAAAAAAATAAACAATCTCATCAAAATGAAAAAGTGACTGTGTGTGAGATCAGGGACTTGTCTGCCACAGTTGCTACCAGTACATGATGATGTGATGTATTGGCTGCATCTCCCACAACACCCCCAGGATGACAATAATGTGGTTGAAAGGCAGGCAAGCCCCATATCTCTATTTTTTTAAACCAGTCTCCTGAGTCTGTCTTTTTGTAGAAGGAGTCAGTGTGTTTTTTGTATGTCACCATTTATTTTAGCATAGTGACGGGTCTCGGTATAGAACATAATGCGAAGCAATGTGAAAGAACAAGGGCACCAGGCAGTCCAAAGTGACCACTTGACCACTGCTACTACTACCAGTACTATCAGGGGGAAAAACAGAGCTATGGTTATGTAAGAAATAATTATTCTTAGGTGCATTAGGTAATAAAACAAATGATCTTATTAAAATGAGAAAGCAACTGTGTGCGAGATCAAGGACTTGTCTGCCGCAGTTTCTACCAGTACATGATGACATGATGTACTGGCTGCACCTCTCACCCACCCCTAGGATGATGATGATGAGGGCAAAAGGCAAGCAAGTCCCAGATCTGTACTTTTAAGCAGTCCAGTCTCAAAATTGAAAGCTGATGTGTCACTCCACAGTCCTCATCTTCAAGATCAGTATCACATATGTAGCCAAAGTTTGGCAAGTTAACTTTCAAGAATGTTAGTTTCTCCACATTGTCTGGTGTTAATCTTGTTCATTTATCAGTCACAACATCCCCAGCAGAGCTAAATAAACAGTCAGAACAGATACTGGATGGTGCACATCTAATATACTTACAAGTCAGGGTTGCCAGCTTTGGCTAGCATGATTTTGTCTCTTGCCAGTAAGCTAAAGGGTCATCCTTAATATTAATATTGGGCACAGACAGATATGCATACCATACTTACTACTGAGCATGCATTTTCTCCTTGTGGAATTTCAATGTCCTGCAGCTGACCCCAAATGTTATCCTCCTTATTGTCTGCTTCTGTACTAGTTTTTGGACCAGTCATTTGAATTTGACATGGTGTCATTGTAGTACTGCTTGCTAGTCCTCCTAATTAAACCTCATCTACTGCATCAGCCAAAAGTTACCTGTAGTTCAACTCCTCCATATCATCAGAAATCACATCAGAAGGGTTTCTGTTCCAGAAACATGGCTCTAGCAATGTTGCTAAGAGATACTCCTTGCTCCGTGTCATGGCTGATAATTTCTCATCATTGCTAAGTCTGGTAAGCATGTTATTGACTACAGATTGGTTCATATCTAAGTTACTCCTCATTTTCTCCAACCTTTTTTGGAGAAGTAGGATGAGTGGAATATATTGGCTAAGGGATGCCTTTTCTGCACTGACTTCTGTAGCACTCATGAATGGTTTCAGAATGTGACACAACTGTTTCAGCAGGGACCGGTGAGTAGAATGGAGTACAATGCCCTCCCCAATATCATTGTACATGATATACTCAATGATAACCACCTTTTGTTCAAGGATGCATTCAATCATAAAGTAAGTTGAATTCCACCTTGTTGCTACATCCTGAACAAGCTGGAGATAAGGAAGACTTTTGTCCTGGATATCAGCAAAGATGTTGCAGGCTTTTACTGAATGGTTGAAGTGGCTACACACTTTGCGCACTGTATCCACAGTGGTTGATACTTGCCGGTCACTATCCAGGAAGCTTTGAATGATTAGGTTAAGACAATGGGCAAAACAGCATATATGTACATAGTTACCATCGTGAAGTGCTTTTTTAATATTTGATCCATTGTTGGCAACAAAAAAAAAAAAACTGTCAAACCCTGTGAAGTGAGCCAAGCAGTAAGTAGTCTTTCCAGTTCTTGCTGAATGTACTGCACTGTGTATGTGTCTTGAAAGTAACATACATGGAGAACTGCCATTTTATGAAATGTAACATTTTGTTTTAACTCTGAGAGATGGTAGTGGTAGCAGTAGTACTGGTTGATGTGGTAGCAGACAGACTAGTACGTAAGGATGATGATGAGTTCCCCATAAAACTGACCCAGTGTGCAGTAACAGAAAGATAGACAATGGTTTGGCTGCTAGTCCACATATCAGTAGTGCAGTGAACTACCTTGTCCTCAGCCTCTCAGAGAGTATGCCTTAGTTGAACTACTAAGCTGTCACACATTCTGGGGATGTTGGTTACTGAGAAGTATTTTCTACTTGGCATTAAATATCGTGGTTATAAGTATTCCATAAGCCTTCTGAAACCCACATCTTTCACGATAAGTGTATGGCTGCAAATCAAGTACAATCATTTCTGCTGTTTTACGATTTATTGCCAGTGCTATAGGATGGTTTCATGAATATTTAGACTTCCTTTCAAAAACTTTTTTTAACTTCAATTGCCTCTTATCAGGGGGTTGTAAAGTTACATTTGGCTGGGGGTGTTGTATGACTACATGCTGTGCCTAGTAAAACAGAGGACCTTATAGAATTATTGTGACCGTGACCACGAGATGAACGTGGACTTTTGGATCTTGCCTGGTGCTCATTTCCCACTGTTGCAGGGGAATGTTCCTGTTCACTGAGAGCCCTGACAGATTTCCAGCCACCATGTTAGACTGTTTTTTTTTAACCATATACAACAATAGGGTGAATTCGCAAAATATGTCACATTATTGTTCTGGTTTCAACATGTCCTTTGTTTTTTCCACCTTCTAACACATGTGTTGCAATGCACACATATAGCTTGACATGCATACTTGGGGTTTATGTAAAAATGATTCCAAACAGTAGAGGTGGACTGTCTATGTCTAGTAACAACCTCAGTAGGACTAGGAGTAGAGTGGCTGGGATTACGTGGGGAAGACATATCAGCAGAGGATTCAGGTTCATCAGGTGAGACAATCATAGATTCCTCTGCAGCACCATTGCCACCATCATCATCATCACTACTGTCAGACTTTGTTTCGCTTGGTGTGGCTTGTGCCTTTGACTTTTTATCTTTTGACACTCTACTGCTGTCATTACTTTAATCCACATTGTAACTGTCAGAACTAGAATGAAACACAGCTGAAGGTAAAATAAAAAGCTCATCATCCTCAGTCTCACCTGACTATGGCCATCACCATCATCGTTATCAGACTCAGTAGAGCTAGCATTTGCAGTAACAGATTGAGTTATTCGATATGCTGTGTTGCAAATCGAGCTACTCCACTGCGAGTTGTACCTTTAAGTGCTTTAACTTTATGTACAATTGGAATAATCTTTGTTTTTGCACTTTCTTCTCAGAGGACTTGCTATTGCCACTGTCTTTCAACCCTTTTTGGCTGTACTACTGAGCCCGTCTGACATAGACAGTCCAATAACCCTTCCTGGGTTTTCAGTATTTTGAGAATTAGCCTGCAAATGGATAGTAGTAGCATTTAGTTCAGCCCCTTCAACAGACTGTAGCACGTGCTGTTGGTGTTGGACTTTGCTTTTTGGGCCACTTCTTTTTGGGCTCTTGAAGAAACTTTTTTTATGTTTATTGCTTCCATTGCCCCCCAGCTTTTGCTTTACTATTTTCTGGAGTGCGCATAATGCCAGTCTGCCACTTGTTCAGGGTCAAGAAGTAGTTATTGTTTTCTTTATTTATTTCACATGATGCGACGGAATGCCCTGACCACTGAGCCAAAGCTTATACCCTACTGAGCGAGCACAGGGAGGCAGATGACAGATGGCTGATTTCTTGGGGGGAGGGTCACTCAGTATGCAAGAAGTGTCACTGGTGCACTGACGACTGGCTGGTAGATTTTATTACACACACACACACACTATATACTATAAAAAATAAAAATAGAAATCCCCACTGAAGTGACTGAGCACAGGCATGAGAACTGAGGGACCTGATTCATTGTTGTTGGGGGGCAATTGGGCAAACAGCAAGAAGGCTAACTGGGAGTGGTGTGGTATTGGGTGGCACACTGGCACAGTTTGACAGACTTCACCCCCTCTGCTAGACTGCTACCCAAAAGAAAATGGGCAGTCTGGCTCTGGCACTTAATAGTGAAGTCTTTGTTCATCCTTGTCTTTCTTGTCTGCAGCACTCTGTCTCACAACAAGTTGCCCCCAGTCTCTTCCACGTTCCTCCTTCCCTCCCTGAGTCCCTTACAGAAATACATGTGTGCTGTGTACATGCATAATGAATACCACGTGTTTGCATGTGGTTTGCATACACAAAGTGAACCTAAGAGAACCAGGTCTAAAAAGCAAATCAGGTTCACATGCTGCAAGCTTGACAAGTGTGCAGCAGGTAAACTGGTGGGAACATCTTCTAAAAATCACATCAGGTTTGTGTGTTGCACGCTTGACATGAGTGCAGCAGTTAAGCTGGTGTGGACATCATTTTAAAATCACATAAGTTCACATGCTGCATGCTTGCCATGTGTGCAGTAACTAAGCTGGAGCAAATCTCATCTAAAAAAAGCACATCTGTTTCTATTTCTCATATTACTGCTAGCTATTAGAGCCACTAAAATACATTTTTCATTGATTTCCCATTAAAATTAGGTAATTAATTCTGAAGATAGAAGACTTGGTTTGCTGGCCAAGGCACCTAGCTTCACCTGAGCTCTTTCCTTCCAAGACTGCTTGAAAGGCAGAGTAGAGAACCTTACCAGAGCAAGGGAAAAGGATTAAGACTTCCTTTGGCTAAGCAGATTTACTGTGTGGTGTTGTTTTTATTTTTTACTCACAGGGATTGCTACTGTTTGTTGCTAACATTTCATTGCTTTATTTTTCTCTGATTCAAATTGTTGTTGCTGGTATACCTTCTTATGCATTATTACAAGGTGTGCCTACAGGTGTGTGCTAACAGATTACTGCTGTAATCTTCTGATTCAAATTGTCTTTTGCAAGGTATATCTTCTGTTACTGCTTTATTTTTCTCTGTAGCAAAGTGTTTCTTACAGGGTATATCTTCTCTGAAATTATTACAGGTGGAGCTTACATTTTTGTGACTTTTTTATCATTGGGCTAAGCAAAATTACTGTTGGACACTGTTTTATTTTATTCTTGTTTTTTTTTTTGTTGAAAAGGTTAGTTGTCTCAGAGGTGTTCCAATCTCCTTCTCACATTGAAGGAGCTAATTGCTTTCCTCCCACAGCTCTTCCAAAGGATTAGGTGTATGTGAGGGGTGGAGCTGGCAAACTGTCAATAATTTCCAACAGAAAGAAGGGTTAAAAGGCCAGGTTAGTTGATATCTTGGAGGTAGAAGACTTGGTTTGCTAGCCAAGGCACCTAGCTTCACTTGAGCTCTTTCCTTCCAAGACTGCTTGAAAGGCAGAGTAGAGAACCTACCAGATCAAGGGAAAAGGATTAAGACTTCTTGGCTAAGCAGATTTACTGTGTGGTGTTGTTTTTATTTTTACTCACAGGGATTGCTACTGTTTGTTGCTAACATTTCATTGCTTTATTTTTCTCTGTAGCAAAGAGTTTCTTAAGCGATATCTTCTCTGAAATTATTACAGGTGGTGCTTTACAGGTTTTACAGTTTTATCTAACATTAGGATAAGCTTTCAGGGTTACTGCATTTGTTGTTGACTGATTGTTTCTGCTCTTACCTCTTTATTCTTTCATCCGTGGTTCTTCTTTTTTGGCAGGGGAAGGGCCCAGCCACCCACCCCCATCCTCAACCACCCCACACTACACTCATTTTATAGGGTACCACAGTTGTGACATTTCCTGTGGCAGAGCAGGAAGGGGCAGATCAGTGGGCATCCACAAGGTGAGCTCATTTACATAGGGCATCTAGTAATTTAACTTGTTATAACAAGTTAAACAAAAACAAAACACAATCAAATCATTACTTGCATTTTTCCTTCTAATTACTCTGACTAGGTTATAAACCCAGCAACTTATCTGGAATCGATATCATTAACTGCAGGTACTGTGGAACAATTTTCAGAAGGACAGTCTTACAGGATTTAGGACACTGTCCTACATGCTGGGCCATTGGAGATCTTAGGGCTCAGCTCCGGGCAGCATGGGCAGAGATTGCACGCCTCAAATTTCATATTCAAGAGGAAATACATTATAAGAACCATCCGCCATTTCCCCAGCATCCAACAGGAAAACCTCGACTGCAGAGGGTAGTTGGACCAGGAGGTTGGCAGGTGGTTGGAGGAGGGGCAAATCGGGTGCCCCATCACTCTCTGCTCTCCAACATACTCCAAAACCATATAAACACTACAAATAGGTATCTTCCTCTATCTCTGAAATCAAACAAAGAGGCAGAAGACACTGCAGAGCAGGACACTCATGCACAGGAGCTAGTACAACAAAACTCACCCAAATCAGGAACCAAAACAAAAAAGCAAAAGGAAATCCAAAAACTTCTGATCATAGGAGACTCCATGATTAGGGATTTGATACCCATCTCCAGCTAGGTAATGGTCAGATGTCTCCCCAGGTACATCCGCATGGAGAGACACTGACCGCATTAGCAAAATTGTTCACTAAGCAGGAGAAAACATTGATGTCCTAGTACACATAGGGACTAATGATCTCACCAGCCAGTCAGTTGTGGAGACCAAGGAACACCTGACCAGGCTGGGTGACAAACTATCATTCATTTTGTCTGGCATCTCCTTCTCTGAGATCCTGACAGTCTGGGAGAGGGGGGCAGATGGACAGAAGGTCAGAGAAGGGGAGATAGGGGAGCTAAACACATGGCTCAAGGGCTGGTGCCAGGAAAAAGGACACAGATTTGTAGGGAACTGGCAACAGTTCTGGGAGCGAAAGTACTTTAAATTTGATGGACTGCATCTGACTAAGGAGGGAGCCAGTGCATTGGGGCAGAAGTTTGACATCTTTGCAGAATATTTAAACTAGCAAATGGGGAGAGGGGTGCAGCACCCCATACGTCGAATGGGAAGAACACCCCTCCCCCCTCAGCTAGTGGTCAAACAGGGATTCAGCATGTTTGCAGTTCATTTGCATCACCAGGTAAGAAAAAAGGTTTGTCTCCCCATACAACACACAGGGATAATTCCAAACCTCACCCAACAACTAACACACTGAAATCTGCCCAATGGAAAATCATGTACACAAATGCTCACAGCTTGGGAAATAAGATCCTAGACCTGCAGGCAATAAATAATGTCAGAGGCTAAACTGGACATAGTAGCAATTAGTGAGACGTGGTTTACCAGTAACCACACTTGGGAGACTTCAGTACCTGGCTATGTATTGTTCAGAAGAGACCGAGGTGCAAAAAGAGGGGGAGGAGTGGCCCTGTATGTCAATGAAAATATCAAAGCTACAGAAATTCAGAATACACATAAGGAGCCAGAAGAACTGTGGGTCACCCTGGAAACAGGAAATGGGACAGCCATAAGAACTGGGGTTGTCTACAGGCCCCCAGACCGGGGGAGGACATAGACACATTACTGTTAGAGGATATGCAAAACAAGACAGCTAAAGGGGAGGTTCTGATAATGGGAGACTTCAACATGCCGGATACAGATTGGTCAATACCAGCAGGAACATCTGCCAGAACTAGACACATAGTGGATTCCCTGCAGGGGGAGGGCCTCAAACAACTGGTACAACAACCCACAAGAGACAGGGCTATCCTAGATCTAGTACTGACTAACAGGGAAGGGATCACAGATCTCCAGGTAGAAGGTCACCTGGGGGCCAGTGACCATCACATGGTTTGGTTCAATTTGGCTACTACATCTAAATCATCCCATTCCAAGGCAAAAATATGGGACTTCAGAGGAGCTGACTTTGATGAGATGGCCAACAGAGTTAAGCTAGCCCTGGCAAAAAGAAACACAGTTGAGGGGGTACAGGCAAAGTGAGTAAGCATTAAGGATGCAATGCTTGAAGCAACATCCCATTGTGTTAGACAGAAAGGAAGTAAAAGAAGAAGGAAACCACTTTGGTTCTCAAATACAGTAGCAGAAAAGGTCAGAGCCAAAAGGCTGGCCTTCAGGAAATATAGGAACATGCAGGGATGAAGATAGGGAGGCATACCAAACTGCCCTAAGGGAAGCAGGGAAGGCAGAAAGGCAGGCAAAGTCCCAAACTGAGGAAACACTAGCATGAACAGTAAAGAAGGTGACAAGACTTTCTGTAGATACATTAGTGAAAGGAGAAAGTCCAGAGGAGGTATTGCTAAGCTTAATGGAGAAAAGGGAGCATGTGAGGAGGAGGACCATGTAAAGCATCTATCCTAAATAGATACTTTTGCTCAGTATTTACTGAAGAAGGTAGGGCAGGCCCACAGCTCAGCACCATGGACACCGGGGAGGGAGGTGAGCACTACTCCCTTCACAAAGAAAGGGTCCTACAAGAGCTTGCTAAGCTCAGGTGGATAAGGCAATGGGACCTGATGGCATACATCCCAGGGTACTTAAGGAGCTAAAGGTGGAACTAGCAGAGCCATTAGCAGAACTGTTTAGTGAGTCTCTGAGCACAGGAGAGGTCCCAGAAGACTGGAGAAGGGCTCATGTGATCCCACTCCACAAGAGTGGTAGCAGGGAGGAGGCAGGGAACTACAGACCAGTCAGTCTTACCTCAGTAGTGGGCAAGATTATGGAGGCACTCCTATGAAAGGATAGTGCAACACCTGGAATCCATAGGGGCACAGGATCCAAGACAGCATGGGTTTACAAAAGGAAGGTCCTGTCAAATTAATCTCATAGATTTCTTTGACTGGGTAACCAGAGTGGTGGACCAAGGGGGAGCAGTTGATGTCACCTACCTTGACTGCAGCAAAGCTTTTGACACTGTTCCACATAGAAGATTGATAAATAAGCTGGGTAGACTCAGGGTGGGTCAGAAGTTGGTCAACTGGGTGGCAAACTGGTTGACAGGCAGAAAACAGAGAGTGGTGGTAAATGGTATACAGTTAGAAGAGATGCAAGTCACAAGTGGGGTACCTCAGGGATCAGTCCTGGGGCCAGTCCTCTTCAACATCTTCATTAGTGACCTTGCAGATAGACTAGAGGGTAAGTCTTGTCTGTTTGCAGATGGCACCAAGATCTGCAACAGAGTAGATGATCCAGATGGGGTGGGCAGAATGAGAAGAGATCTGGATAAACTAGCAAAATGGTCAGAAGCTTGGCAACTGGGATTTAATGCAAAGAAGTGCAAGATCATGCACATAGGGAAGAGAAACCCTGAAGCCACCTATAGGCTGGGAGGGGAGTTGCTAGCAGTCACAAAGGAAGAAAGAGACTTGGGCATCATCATCACTGATGACCTGAAATCAACCAAGCAGACTTCTAAAGCAGTAGGTAAGGCTAGGGGGGTGTTAGGGTGCATTAGTAGGGGTATCACAAGTCGTAAGAGGAGGTAATAATCCCTCTTACAAGACACTGGTTAGGCCCCATCTGAGTACTGCAAGCAGTATTGGAGGCCACACCTTCACAAGGACATTAACCAAATTGAGGCAGTCCAGAGAAAGGCAACCAAAATGGTGCAGGGACTGCATCAGAAGACATATGAGGACAGATTAACAGAGCTCAATATGTATACCCTTGAGCAAAGGAGGGAGAGAGGTGATATGATCGAGGCATTCAAACACCTTAAGGGCATTGACAAGGTGAAAGAGTCTAACATGTTTAAATATAAGAAAAATAGCAGGACAAGAGGACACATTATGAGATTGGGGGGGCCGATTAAGGGGGAATGTGAGGAAATTCTTTTTCACAGAAAGGGTGGTGGATACATGGAATGGCCTACCTCAAGTAGTGGTGGCTATGAATACAGTGCAGAGCTTCAAACAGGCATGGGATAGGCATAAGGGAGCAATACAAATGAGTATGAATAGATAGACCACTGACAGAGCAAAGGCCGATGGCACATTTATAAGGTAGAAAAAGAGATGGGCAGACTGGATGGGCCATGCTGTCCTTGTCTGCCATCAACTTTTATGTTTCTATGTTTCTATATCCTTTGTAAGTTACTTAATGGCTTGTCATTTTTGTCATTTAATTTTCATTAATTATTAAAGTATTGATTGTTAAATGCTTTGAATGCCTAGGATATAGTCAGCCAATATCCCCCATTTCAGATGTGTGAAGAGGGGCATCTGTGTTGTGAAGCCTGACCTTTTTGTTTTGGGCCATGCAAATCCCCTTATGCACTCTTACTTTCCCTTTGTCATTCTGTATGGAGTATATACACTATGGCCATGCTAACACTCTTTGTGGTGAGTAGGGTTTTGGCAGTATGCACCGTATCTCACATTTTGCCACTGAAATGTGGAACATGGACACTCAAAATGGGGTGCAATGAGGGACACTAACCCTCATGATGATCAGGACACATCCTGTAACATGGAGATACAGTACCTCAGAACACAGTGGAAACTGTTGTATTTACTTGTGCTGATACCTGAGAATGAATTTCTACCATAAAGCAGGGGTGCCATTTAAAAAGGGAAGGATGGTGCCCCCCCTTGATTTGTGCCTGAGTTGTTCTTGTAGTGTGGCAATAATGGCATTAAATTTGGATTTCATCTTTTGCACAATAAGTGCCACTCCTTGGGCTAGTGTGCACCCACACTGCAGGTGCACTTGATCTGACTATGTCTGTATTGTGTTGTCCCCCTCTCTCTCCACCTATTAGCGGTGGCACCATCACACATGATGTGGAGGAGTTCCAACCAAACAAGAGAACATGAGTCACGTGACTGCGACACTGTCTTTCCCACCACAGAGTAGACAGGCTGCACACTACAGCTTGGAGGAGTCAGTGAGCACTGAACTCTTAATAGCAGTGTTGTGGTGGCATATTTTTGTTGGTCTAATCTTAGTGAGTCTCTGTCTCACCTGGTGGCTGAAGGGACAGGGGTTGGCTGGATGCTAACTCAAGACTAGGCTACATACTTACTGTACTAGGCTCACCTTGCAAACAAACAAAAAAAAACAGCACAGACCCCCTCTCAGCAGCAAGCTTGGCCTAGCAGCAGCAGTGACAGTGGTGTGGATGACCTTCATAGGCCTTGGTCAGTGCAGTGCAGCAGTATCCATTGCAGCAGCCAAGCAAGAAGCAAGCAACGCAGGTTGGGTGTGTTTGGTTAATAAGGTGACTTGGTCATGGACCATGTTGGGAACCTGGAATGGTCAGTTCTATCATCCAGCTTCTGGCAGAAGGACAGAGGAGGAGCAGACTGAAAATTGGGTTGGTGGCACACTGAGCTGGGCTGCAGGTTCTGGTCAGATGGCCAGGTAAGTAAAAGTAAATATATTTTTTTTTAAAGGGGGACTGGGGAAGGAGGAAGGAATGAAATATTAAAGTGTTTTTCACTTTTCTGCACCTTTGGGCAGTTTCATGACACATATGGGATGGGTATTGAATGGAATGGAGTTGGGGAGAGAAATCGGGATAAAGTTGTTTTGGGGTGGGCGTCAGAACATCAGCCAGGAAAACAATTGGTTAATAACTTGGTGGGTTTAAGTCCAAATCTGATGCATTGCTACAGGGTACAGACAGATGAATCTTATGCATTTGAATGTTTCCTGATTTGCATATGACTTTTCAGTAACAACAAATGAGTTTTACCTTTTAGAGATGTTCCAGACATTCTAGAGTTGCCACCTAGGGGCTATCTAGCACCTGGTCTCCACTGGTTGTTGGCTCCCACATGCTGAAATCTGAAATGGTGCCCATGCTATAAGTAAGTAATAGGCCACAACAGGGTGTGCATTAAAGGATTTTAATGCACGCACCAGAGGTGTGCTAAGGCATGAGGCTGAAAGCCGAGTGTCCTTACCCCTCTGGGAAGTGCATTAAAATCCTTTAATGCACACCCTGGAGTGGCTTATCACACTTATAAAATGGGCCACTATCATAAAATAACTAGTCTGATGCACTCTGATAGGGATTAAAATGTATTTTCTATTTTCAAAAAAGTGTACAATACATTACCTCTAAAACATCTAAAAACTCAATAAAGTAGTCCCTATTAATGTATAAAATAGGATACGTCAGCAATAGGTTAATTAGTACAGTACTTTGCAATAAAAGTATTTATTAGTAGAGTTGGTTGAAAATAAATACTTTCACTGTCACATGCAAATTTTATCATATAAATGCACTGTAACATTTGTTCATTTGTAAGACATAAGCAGTGTTTAAAACTTAATTTTCAATATACTGTAGTTATATAGTCTCATTGAAGGCAACCTTCTCTTTATTTTAGTTTTTTACTTATGTGCTGTGGTCTAGTACATAAAAGGAAAACTGTTATAGGATTGAGGTGAAAGGTTAGTAAGAAAAAAAACCTTTAAACCTGCCAGGTTGCCTTTTTTTGGTTGGCAAGAAGGGTAGATTTCACCTGAAAACTCCTATATAAGATTCAAATGTACATGCTTTTATTAACATTAGCAATGTATTTGGGCACTTTGGGTCTGCCTCTGCCTATTTAACTGTATTTTCCCACCTTTTCTTTTTGTTTATAAAGTATTACTGTATTGCCTACTTTCTTCATTCTGTTTTTTTGTTTTCTGTTTTTCTCCACATTCAAGACATAGAGGACCAGATATTCAAAAGGGTTGAGCATGGTGCAACAGTGTTGCATCATGCGCAACCCACTGATGCGCCCCGGCATGATATTCAGAAGGGAAAAGTGCGCAGCACAAATCCCGATGTGCCGGAGCGCATCAGTAATGTATGCAGGCACAGGTGGGGGGGTGTGCCCATGCATAACCTGCACAGCCCAATATTCAGCCCGGGATGTGCAGAGCCATGCATGAGCAACCCCTACCTGCGTTAGCACAAAGTTACGCCCCCCCCCAAAAAAGGAACAACGATGGCCACCCACAGTTGAGCTGCTGCATTGCAGGGTGCAACAAGGCAGCTGCCACCTTGCGGTGGCCACCGAGTTCCGGCTGCATCTGGTGTCACCCCCCCTTGACCGATCGCAGGCATTTGTAATATAAAATAAGAATTCGTCCAATATCCCTGGTGGTCCAGTGGACCGCTGCCAACCCGATCGCGGGCATCTGTCTAAAAAAGAAGAATTATTTCACTATCCCTGGTGGTCCAGTGGACCGCTGCTCACCTGATCGCGGGCATCTGTATAATAAAAGTAGAATTATTCCACTATCCCTGGTGGTCTAGCAGTACCCCCCTCCCCACTGAGCCCCACTGCCCCACTCCCTCCCGGTCAGCCGGCGGGTGGCAGCACCCCAACCATCTGCCGCCCCACCACCCGCCAACTGACAATGTCAGTAGGGCTGTACGCCCATTGGTTCACAGCATGAGCCAATGGGCGTGCAGCCCATACCGTACTACACATTCCAGATATGTGAATTAATCATTCACATATCTGGAATGTGTAGTAGGGTATGGGCTGCATGCCCATTGGCTCATGCTGTGAACCAATGGATATACAACCCTACCGACGGTGTCAGTCGGCGGGCAGCGGGGCGGCAGGCAGGTGGGGTGCTGCTGGCCACTGGCTGACCGGGGGAGTGGGGCAGTGGGGCTCATTGGGCAGGTGGAGAAGGGGGTACTGCTAGACCACCAGGGATAGTGGAATAATTCTACTTTTATTATACAGATGCCTGTGATCGGGTGAGCAGCAGTCCACTGGACCACCAGGGATAGTGAAATAAATCTTCCTTTTTTAGACAGATGCCCACGATCGGGCTGCAGGGGGCATCGGTCCCCAACGGCTTCTGTCTGCAAGGGCGCCAGGCGCAAGTCGTCGGGGATCGGTGCACCCTGCAAGCAAATGGGGCAATAATGACATGCAAATGGCCCCATGTGTGCCTTGCATAAATTATGGCTCCATTTGTATGTCATCTTTTGAATATCGCTGGTGCTGTGAATGGCACAATGGCACTTGCACTAGTGCATCTCCATGCTCCACTCTGGCCACTTGCGCTGGTGCAGTGCCACTGTGCCATGCACACTTGGGGTGGCCAGGGTGCGATTTTCAAAGCTGCTGAGCCATGGCGCAGCTCCGTTGAATATCACCCAGGCCACATCCCTGCGCAGCCAAGTTGAGCTGCGCCCAAGCTTGTGCCACAGCCTGCGCAGTTTGAATATCCAGCCCAGAATGTTTATCATGGAATGTTTACCATGGAATACAGAGATTCAAAATTCTGCTCTATTCCACTTGTAGAAAGTTACTCTCCTGACATTCTGTACACAAAGAGAACAAAGGCCTGTTTTAGAGCCACAGACTCAATTATCTCACTGTCAGGGTAAGCAGAAGAGATTTCCTTGATGAGCAGAAAAATGTTGTAGGTGCTGTATTGGTCCTTTTAAGAACAGATCCAGAAACAAATGATTTGATACCTTTTATTGGACCAACATGGATGTTACAGAAAAGAACAAAGTGCTCTAGCTTTTGAACCAACCAGGTCCTTCTTCAGAAGCTTTGTGGCAGTTATTTCAAATATCCCATACTATTAACACCAGATTATATTGAAAAAAACATAAATAATTTTCATTGTTTTAACATATACATTTAAAACACAACAGAAGATTATGTCAGAGAAGCTAATTAACACCAGTATGCCTTTAACTGAGGAGCCTCAGAAGGGCAAAGGTTATCAAGAATTCTCTACAGCCAGAGAGTTCTTGTCACATAAATTTTTTAATGTCTTAGTATGCCAAGAAAGCATTCTAGTGATAAAAAAAAAAACCTTGGGGTGGCATTCTCTCTAATACATGAAAGATGAGCTTACAACTTACATTCCAATTGTCCTGGTATATTAAAGAACAGATAATGAGAGACAAAATCCTGAAATTAAGTATAGCTGCAAGTTGAAAACAAGCCTCAAATTAACATACACATATATACATGATGCATGATAGTATCACTTGTTAAGTGTAAGTGCCAAATAAAAAAATACTGTACAAAACTGCTTGTCAAGGACCCCCAATAAAATGAGACCATGAGCCTGATAAGTACAGATTTCAACACAGAGTCCGTGTATAACAAAAACACACAGAATCAGTCTAAGGAATCTAAATGAAAACCCAAAGGAATTACACCTTTTATGAACCCCCAAGTAAATGAGATATGCATCTTAATATGTGCAGATTTAAAAATGTGGCAGTGTGTAATCCAACCACTGACAACTAGTAGAAGGAAGTAAATGTACACTATATGTGAAAACTAAGTGTCCTAGCCACATAACAATTGCCCCATGCCACACTCCCCCACACATATGTGTGTACATACACTACACCACACCACACACACACACACACACACACACCTGCACACCCCACACAACCACAACACACAACACACAACAAATATAACAAACACAATCCACACACACCACACCACACTTCGCACAACAAACAAAACACACACACACACACACACACAACCCACAACACACACAAACACAACCCATACCAAACACACACAAAACACACACATACATACATACATACATACATACATATATCAGTATACACACACACACTCAAATGCACTCACCACAGTGTTAAGGTGAGAAGTCAACATGTAGATAACCATAAACTTACAAAATCAAAGGCCCGCTGAAGAACTAAAGTATTTATGTCCATCTTTTAAAGTAAAGGTCTGTGTAAGTTTAAGTGGAATAATGTGTCATGTAACCAACATCAATATTCAGTCCATCCGCCACCATATTGAGAAGTAAAATAAGTCTAATTTCAGAAGCCCGTCTCAGTTGTGTACTGTTGAAATGTCCTTTTAAGACCATCACAGACAAATCTGAGATTGAGTGGTCATCCTGGGAGAAGTCCTGGGCTACTGGTTTCTCAATCTTCTCCCCCACATAACCTGTGCAAGGACATTTCTTGCATTGGATAAAATAGACCACATTACTTGATGTACATGTATAATTCCCCTGTATCCTGAATAGTCTGTTTTGTGATGTAACCACACAGTCTGAAGTGGAAATGAGGTTACATGTCTTACATGTGCGTTGATGACAGAGTCGTGTACCATATGATATCATGGTATTCTGTTCCAGTTCAAGTTGACTCCTAATAATCAGGTTGGCTAAATTAGGTGGTTGTTTAAAAGATAGTAATGGTAGTTCTTGAAAAATATAGTTAAGGGTTTCATCCTCACTAATTATTGGATGGAGATCCTTAATAATCTTACGTAGGAGTTCAAGGTCAGGATGGCATGTGACTACTAAGGGTATTCTGTTGGTAGTCATCCGTTCCTTATATTGCAGCAGCTGTTGTCTTGGGACCTGTGTTGCACATTCCACTGCTCTGTCAATTTCTCTGGACAAGTGTCCCTGCTCAATAAAGGTGTTTTTCAACATCGCCAGATGTGTGTCTCTGTCTTCCTCATTTGAACAGAGGCGGTGATATCGAAGTGCTTGACTATATATTACAGATTTCTTTGTGTGGCTCGGGTGATTACTTTTCTTGTGTAAGTATCTCTGTCTGTCTGTTGGTTTCCTGTAAAGATAGGTGTGTAGGGTTCCATCCTTAATAGTGACAGTGGTATCCAGAAAATGTACACTGGTGGCAGAATATTCCAGGGAAAGCTTTATAGTTGGGTGGAGGTTATTAAGTTCCTGATGAAAATCTTTAAGTGTGTCAGTGCTCTCTGTCCAAATTATAAACAAATCATCAATGTAACGGAAATAAGCGAGTGGTTTATGTGTACAGTGCCTTAGAAAATCCTCCTCCAAATTCGCCATAAAAAGATTAGCATACTGTGGAGCCATCCTGCTTCCCATTGCTGTTCCCATAGTTTGAACATAATGTTTACCACTGAAGCTGAAGTTGTTATGTATCAGAATGAATTCAGTGAGTTTACCCACAACTCCAGGGTCAATGTTGGGGTCCAGTTCTTTGTCATACAGGAATTTGAGGCAGGCTGAAATGCCATCTGTGTGTGGAATATTAGTGTAGAGGGAGGTTACATCCATCGTGGCTAAAAGGGTATCAGGTGGTAAGTCCTTAAAACCAGAAAGTTTATGCAGAAAGTGAGTAGTGTCCTTGACGTAACTATCCCTTTGTATAACCAGCAGTTTGAAAATAGCTTCTACAAACCCTGATAGCCCCTCTGTTAGGGTGCCATTACCAGAGACTATGGATCTAACAGGATTACCAGGCTTATGTATTTTAGGAAGCATGTAGAATGTCCCTGGCTTAGGTTCACTGGGGATGAGGTCCTTTAGTTTGTCTTGGACATGCTTTGGAAATGTTTCAACTAGCACCTTTAGTTCTCTTTTATATTCTGTAGTTGGGTCACTTCCCAGTATTTTGTAGTAAGTAAGGTCACTTAGCTGCCTGTTGGCTTCCGTAATGTAATCTTCCCGATTCAATATCACCACTGACGAGCCTTTATCAGCTTTTTTTATGACAATGTTGTGGTTTGATTTTAGTGTTTGTATAGCCCTCTGTTCCAATGAGAGAGAGGCTTGTTGCTATTAAGAATCTCACAGTAACTCTCTGGCAAGCAATTAATGTATTTGTCCAGTTTCTTGTTACGGCCACTTGATGGGGTAAACTCATATGGTTTCTTTTTCTTATCCATAATATTTTTACTGTTTGTGATTTCTTCCATGTCTGTGATTTCTTCTCTGCCATGAAAAAATTCCCTGAGTCTCAATCTGCAGAAGTATTCCTCCATTTCACCACAAAGCTGTATTCTGTCCAGTGGTTTAGTTGGACAGAAATTGAGGCCCTTAGAAAAGTACATTTAATTCCCCAGTAGTCAGTGTGTGGGTGGACAAATTAACAACTGAAAGGTGCCCATCTGTGTGGCTTAGTTGTTCAGTCACTCTGTTCTGTTCTTCATGGTTGTTAGGAAGTATGGTGTTGAAGGGCATCTAACTTCCTGTTTTTAATGAGCATGGCTTTTCTTAAGGTTCTTTGGTAGTTCATGTCTATCTCATGCAAGATGTTTGGAATAGGCTCACCAGACATCCTCTCCAGTGTGGCAGCTATTTCATTAAACTGTTTCTTCAAAAATGCTATTTTGGCATATGAGCTGTTGATTCTGTGATTTCTCAATTTCTCAGAAGTCCTACGGCAACGTTGTTCAGCATATGTAGAATTATCTGTGTTTCTCAGTGGATTCCAAATAGCTAGACCTTTAGGGATAATGTTATTCCTTTTGCACTGGGATAAAAAGTAGATGTCACTATCTAGCTGTGCTAGTTTCTTCTTAATGTTATGCAACTCAATATAATCTGGTATAATCTGGTGTTAATAGTATGGGATATTTGAAATAACTACCACAAAGCTTCTGAAGAAGGACCTGGTTGGTTTGAAAGCTGGAGTACTTTGTTCTTTTCTGTAACATCCATGTTGGTCCAATAAAAGGTATCAAATCATTTGTTTCTGGATCTGTTCTTGATGAGCAGGTAAAGATGGAAGGGGGATTTTTCACTGTTAGTAAAGAAACAGTTGTAATGAAAACTATAAACAATGCTTAATGTTTTTAATTTGTTTATGTGTGTAAGGAGAGTGTGATGATCAGGGAAACAACATTTAATTAATTTGTTTTATTTTAGGGCCCAGTTCAAGGTTTTTACAGTGTAAAGGTAGCAGCCATGTTTGTGATGGAAGACCAGATCTGGTTGCAGGGGGTCTGATGGAAGATAGTTCTGGCTGTAGGAGGACTGATTTGTTCATTGTGTGATGTGGTTTAGGACCAGGATGACTGTGCGTATAAAGAGATTTACTGTACAGTCAGCGATGTCTTTTGGCCAATGAGATTTCTAGATTTTTTCTTGCCATTTTATAAAGTCTAAATTTACGGGACATCCTCTGTGTGAGTAGCATGTTTCCAATGAGGGATGGATAAGAAACAGGGCAGTTTTCAGGGGTAAAATGATGGTTGTCACTTGTATTCAAGGACAGTTGAGCAGTATGGTATGCACAGACTATTGGAGCACCACTATGGTCAAGCTTATGCCCCCCCAATGAAGCTGACCTCACATCACCACACTCGGGCACATTATGACATTAGGGCAAGGGAGACTGTAGGGGTGTGCACCATTTAAATGAATGGATGAATGGGGGTATTTTTTTATTACTATTGTATACATTACTGATAGAGAGTTGGAGATTAATGAAGGCCACTGCTCGACTAACAAGGGCCTTGTTGGTAGAACAATAGTCTTCATTATTCTCCAACTCACCATCATAATGTATAAAATAGTAATAAAACATAACTCCATTCATTTTAAGGGGGTACGACTACGCCCCAGCACTCTGACCCATGGAAATGATTTCTTAAAGTCTCCTGCCTCTGGTTCCTTAGTACTCAGGTAAGAGACTCTCAAGTTATATCTAATCTTGGTGGGTTATCTGTAGCACCACGGCCACACTTGTTGCAGTCTGTGTGCATGGGGGGGGGGGACTGGCCATGTAAGTGGGTGTCGAGTTATTGCTACTTTTGTGTTTGCAACTTAAAGTCCGTTTGCATGGAAGCATTCAAAACTATGGAGCCACAATAGTAGGAGTACAGGCCAGGGAGAAGTAATTAAGTAGTTTTGTGAAGAACCACATGTGTTTCATTTGGTATGTATGCTGCAGTTCAGTTGTGCAGCTGAGGGAGGACAAGAAAACTGAAAAGTTTAACAGTGGCTACAAGCATGATGCATGCATGCATGCAGATGTACAGTATGCAGATTTGTATTGAAGTACAAGCAATTCATATGTGTGCAGGCAGTGTAGCTTAGTGTTTAAAGGCACTGAACTACAAACCAGGAAACTTGGAGACCTGAAGAACTGGGTTTGAATCTTATCAACCCCCACTTGTACAGTATATGGTGTGATCCTGAGCAAGTCACACTTGCTTTTTGCATGCATGCCACATGCATGCAGTCTGTTCCAATTTAACATAAAAAGTATGCTTTCCACACTTGCTCACTGCACGCATGCCACATGCATGCAATCAGTTCCAATTTAACGTCTAAATCATGCTTGCAGCACGCATATCACATGAGTAGTTTTATGTGTGCAGCATGAAAACATTTCATATAATTATTTCTGTAAGGGGTCTACTCTCCCAACAATAACTACTCCCCTCTCCACCCCAATCCCCAACTCCCACACCTAGTTCTTGGCTCAGTCCCCTCCTGAGTCCCCGAATCCCAGTCCCCTACTGCCCACCCTCAACTTCCCCTCACTTGTTTTGTTTTAGTTTAGTACTAAATATATATATATATATATATATATATTCTTCTTCAATTTTTTTAGAGTCAACTTCTTCCTCTGTTGTCCAAGGGGCAAAAAAAAACACAAGCAGCACAAGTCAAGTACACAGAATCCAACGCAGCATGGAGCATCCTACAGAAGCTGCTGCTTCTCCTCTGTCCTGATTCCTCTGCATAGCTGTAAGGTGAACCATGTGGGTTGCTAGAGTTGCAACCTAATCAGGTGCCACCTTAGAGATGGACAGTTCAGTCATCCAATGAGTCTTGTCTTTGGTCCCTCCTGTGGGTTCCTCCTGCTCTGGCGCTTCTTGTGCAGCATTTCCCAAGATACAATGGCCATCAAAACTGATCCAAACAGCCTAAAGTGTTCAGAAGCTGTTCATTTACAAACACTTTATCATGTTTGGGTCAGTTCATATTTTGGACGAACCGGTTCACCCATCCCTAGTTTATACCCCTCAAGAAATTGTATGTCTGGATCATATCTCCCCTCTCCCTCCTAACCTCTGACATGTAGCTAGATGTTGAGGTTTGTCTGCCTTTCCTCACATGACCATCCCTGCAGACCCTGGATCATTTTGATGGCATACAAACATACATATGAAGATATTAAGGGCAAGCAGAAGAAGGCCCAAAGATCTATGAAGTCTGTTCAATGCAGAGGTTATGCATGTATGCTACATGCTGCACCACCCCTCCCCATCACTCTAACCTTCCTCTTGAATATATTCCACCCTCTTTTATGCCCCTCAACTGTACTGTGATTTATTACATTTTCTGGCAGTGTATTCCATTCTGCCACCACCCCTTCATTAAAGAAATGCTTTCTGGCCTCCTTCCTATACCCCCGTCCCGCTAATTTGTCGTTGTGCACTCTGATGTTTCTGTTCTCACTTTTACAAAAAAGATTCCCTATGTCAACCTTGTTAATGCCTTTCAGGTATTTGAAGGTCTTGATAATGTCCCACCTCTCTCTTCTGTCCTCCAGTGAGTACATGTTCAGGTTCACCACCTTCTGTTCATTTGGGATATCCTGCTGCCCCTGAATCATCTTGGTAGCCCTCCTCTGTACTGCCTTATGTCTTCCATAAGGTAGGGGCCCCAGTACTGCACACAGTACTCCAGATGCAAACACACGAAGGACCTGTACAGGGGCAGAATGATCTTCTTCCTCCCTCTGGAGAACCACCTTTATATGCAACCCATCATCCTTTTTGCCTTGCCCACCCCTTTTGGCAATGCATTGCTGGTTTCAGGATGATTGTAATTGCTATCAACAGGTCTTTCTCCTTTGAGACTGTGACCTTCACCACTGCTATACTGCACTCAGCCCTGGGGTTCTTATGCCCTATGTGCATTACCTTGCACTTTTTAGCATTGAACTGCAACTGCCAGATTTCAGAACATCTTTCCAACTTTGCAAGATCCTCCTTTATATCCTATACACCCTATTCAATATCCACCCTACTGCAGAGCTTGGTATCATCCACAGGAAGACATATCTTGCCTTTCATGCCATGCATAATGTGATTGATGAACATATTGAACAGAATTGGACCCAGCACTGATCCCTGTTGGAGCATGCTGATAACATTTCTATTCCCAGAGTGCTTCCCCCACCACCTGCAGCATTCTACCCCCTAGCAAGTTTGCCACCCACCTGTTTTGTTTCACTCTGTCCCCATATCTGCCAGTTATTTGATCGACCTCTTGTGGGGGACTGAGTCAAAGGCTTTGCTGAAATCTAGGTAAAGCATGTCCACTGCATGGCCTTTGTCTACTGCCCCAGTGACACAGTAGAAGAAGTTGATCAAATTTGTCTGGCATGACCTCCCTACCATGAACCTAAGATGTATGCTATTCTGGAACTTGTTTGCCTAAAGGAATGCCATCAACTTTTCCTTTTGGATGGTTTCCATAAGTTTGCCAACTATCAATGTCAAGCTGGTTGGTTTATTATGGTTCCCCGGTTCTAACCTAGGTCCATTCTGGTGAAGAGGCACCACATTGGCAGTCCTCCACTCATGCAGAACCACCCCTATTTCTAGCAAGCAGTTGAACAGGCCAGACAGTGATTTTGCAAGGACTGCTGCCAGCTCTCTGAGCACACTTGTGTGCATACCAACTGCCCCTGGAGACTTGTCCAACCTGAGGGCTTTGAGAACTCTGTCCTCTGTTTGTTTTTTTGTCTGTCTGTCTGTTTGTTTGTTTAGTTATGTAGTCATTTATTTATTGTATTTATTAAAAATTTAGGAGAATACATTTGAACACAAGTGCTCATCTACAGAGGTTCCATGTCAGTGTCAGAGATGATAAGATCCAGAAAAAAAATTATTTGATACCTTTTATTGGACCAACATAGATGTTACAAAAAAAACAAACAGGTGCTTAAGCTTTCAGACTGCACACAGTCCTTCATCAGAAGCTACTACCAGTTGTTTTGGAAGAATACATTCTATTAAAGACCAGATCATACATGAAAAACAGAAAAAAAGGTTATAAAGAATCCCACTGGGCTAAAAATTACATTTAAAAATCAGCTTAAAACCATATAGAAAACACAGACTGACTACTATCAAAGAAAATAATTCCAAAGAACTGATACCTCACTTCTAAAAAGAACTCATGAAACATACTTGAGGTTCATTTTAAAGGAAAACGCTCATAATTCTAAATCCTACATCTCCCAAATCTCTACCCCAGATTAGGCTTTACTCAATTGAACAGTTTTTTTTTCTGTTTTGTTATTTATTTTTATTTTCAAAGTCTGGGGTTGGCAACATGGAGGACACTGCACGCTTTCATTTCAGGTGAAACTGAGGCACTGTGCCACCCACTTCAATATACTTCATGTTGCTGACCCCTGGACCTTTCAAAAATAAAATAAAGTAAGTAAGAACTCAGAAAAAATGTGTTTCTATTGCGGAAGACCTAATCGGGGGTAGAGATTTGGGAGACGTGGGATTTAGAATTGTGAGTGTTTTCTTTTAAACTATGCATGTGTGTGCATGTGTACACATGAGGAACTAAATCCCATTGACATAAACTTGCATTTAAAAATCAACCTAAAAAAAGGATAAGGAAAACAGGCAGAGTCCCATCCAAAGGAAAGCATTTCAAAGTCAAAGTTGCAGAATGAATAGCTCTTTTTCTGAGAGAAAACACAGAACATGTTAAATTCAAGTAAGACCTTGCCTGTGTGTGTTAGTGCACACATTTGAAAATAACTGATTTTAACCCCAAGTTAGGATAGGTTACAAAAATCATAGTATATAATGTTAAAAAATCTTTTAAATAAGAAATTACCTTTATATATGGCAATTAGTGGGTTTAAAGATAGGCTGCCCTAGTGTGAACAATAATTATTTACTAGCTGTTTCACACTTTCCAACAGGGTTAGCCCTATTAGGAGATGCATGCCCTCAGCCTTATGCTCAACTAGTCAATATTTTTCATGAATATTAAAACCTATACTGCTCAACCATGATCCCTCTGCAACTTTGTACCCAATGCCAAGTGTTTGTGTACAATAAAAATCAAACCTAACAAGGACTCCCTAGGGGTATTAGGCAGAGAAGTGCCTTTTTGGTTAGCAGACATATATGGAACTTGATTCTGATAGGTAGGAGAACCAGTCTGTCAGGGTGTAGAGGGTTTAGCTATGGGCATGCTTGTCTGCTCCAAGCACAAAGAGAAAAACCTTATTGCAGATCAATTTTAGCCTGTTGAACACTTCTGCATCTTCTTTTATTTCCAGTAAGAAGCCCTTTTCTCACTCACTGCTCTGCCTACCTTCTTGGTAAACTACAATGACTTTCTCCTCTTGCTCTTTTTATCCTTATGCTTAAAGCAGGTTGTAATGACTGCCTGGACTCCTTCCCTAATTACTGCCCTTCTATTTTCCACACCCATGTCCTCCCTTAGCTTTCTCAGTCTTTTCCCTAGCATTATCCTCATGCATAAAAAATCCACCTCTTTGAAGTCAAGAACACATGTTTTTTGTGTTCAGCATTTCACAGCCTATGCCCACCTGAATCCACATAGACTGGTGGTGACTCTCACATAGGAGCACAGCAACTCTGAAGCTTTTGATGTGATTGCTACTCATCAGAATTAGGCAGGCTGGTCTGATCCTTTGCCAGCTCCATCCTCCCTTGTGTCAGAAAACCATCCTGAAATGTATCTAGGATTGCTTGTCTCCTGTTGCTGCTGGCTTGTGGGACAGTCTAATTTCCATCAATTTCCATTGGCCATGTTAAAATCTCCCACTATTTCCACTCCCCCCCCGAAACCCTGCACTCTACTGTCTCTAGTTTCTGTCCTTCTTCAGATGTGAGCTCCAGAACCAAGCACAGTATTCCAAGAAGGGCTTCACTAGGGACCTGAATAGGGCAATATCACCTCCCTGTTCCTGCTATCAAATCCCCTCCCTATAAATCCCAGCATCATGGTTGCCTCACTATACACCTTGTTGCACTGGTCTGAGGTTTTGAGACTGTTGCTAATGATACTCCCTAGATCCATTTCTTCTGCTGCTATGGTTAGAAGAACCCCTCTCATCGAGTACTCAGTGTATGGGTTCTTCTTACCAATGTGCATCACTTTGCACTTTCTGGCATTGAACCTCAAGTGCCAGAGTTTTGACTACAATTCTAGTTTCTCTAGGTCCCTTTTCATATCCCTGACCCTCTCTTCACTGTCCACCTTGCCAAATACCTTTGTGTCACCTGCAAAGAGACACATTTTGTCTTGAGTACCCTTCCCAGTTTGTCACTGACAAACATGTGAACAAGATGCAACCCAGGACTGACTCCTGGGACACCCCACTTGTGACCTCCCTGTCCACAGATTTATCCCCATTCACTACTACCCTCTGCTTTCTTCCACCCAGCCAGTTTCTAATCCACCCTATGAGCCCATCCTCTATTCTTAGATCTTCCAGCATTTTTAGTAGCCTACTATGTGGAACCAAATCAAAGGCCATGCATAAGTCAGTATAAAGCACATCAACTGCCTGCTGCTTACACAGTCTACAGAAGGGACAGGGAGGATAAAAGAGGAGGTGGAGTAGCTCTATACATAAGAGAAGGGATCAAAGCTACAAAACTAAAAAGTAAAGGGGGAGGACAAGAGGCACTCTGGGTCACCTTGGAGATAGGGAATGGCATCACAATCCGCACAGGGGTTGTATACAGACCCCCGTCTCAAGAGGAGGAAACGGACAAGAAAATGATGGAGGACATTCTCAAAATGGCTGAAAAGGGGGAGATACTGTTGATGGGGGACTTGAATATGCCAGATGTTAACTGGATGACATGTACTGCAACCACATCCATGAGCAAGGTCATTCTCGATGCCCTCCAGGGGGCAGGCCTTAGACAGCTAGTGTTGGAACCCCCTCGGGAGGGAGCAATACTAGACCTGGTACTCTCAAATGGAGAGAGGATCACAAATTTAGAAATCAGTAGACATCTGGGAACAAGTGACCACTGCACAGTGTGCTACAATAGGCACAACCATGGAGACAAGCCAAAAACAAGGATACTGGACTTAGAAGGGCCGACTTTGGCAAATGGGTGAATACCTGAGGAATGCACTAGCAAATGGCCAAAAAGGAGGGGTGGAAGAACAATGGAGAAAATCAAACTGTTATCATAGAGGCAACAAGCCTTTGTGTGAAACAAATAAAGAAAACAAAGCGGAGTAAAAAACCACTATGGTTCTCAAAAGAGGTGGCAGGGAAGGTTAAGGAGAAAAAGGCTGCATTCAAAAAGTATAAGGAATCACAGAAGGAGCATGACAGGGAACTGTATCAATTAAAGCAGAAAGAAGTGGGGAAGGCAGTCAGAATAACAAAGGCCCAAACCAAGGAAAAAATAGCCAACTCAGTTAAGAAGGGGGATAAAACCTTCTATATGTACATTAGGGAGCATAGAAAGGTTAAGGGAGGAATAGTGAAGATTAATAAAGGAGAGGGGAGGTGGGCAGAGGGAGACAGTGAAAAGGCAGAGATACTGAATGAATACTTTTGCTCAGTATTCCCAAAAGAAGATGAGGAGGAGTTACCTAAACCAGACAATAGAAGCACTCTGTGCAGGGGGGGTTGACACCAGTCCATTTACAGAAGAAAGAGTCCTGAAAGAACTCCTAAAACTCAAGGTGGACAAGGCAATGGGGTCTGACGGGATTCACCCCAGAATCCTAAAAGAACTAAGGGAGGACCTAGTGACACCACTGACCACACTTTTAACAAATCATGGGAGGATGGGGTGGTACCTAAGGACTGAGGAGGGCAGATGTGATTCCCTTCACAAAAGTGGGAGCAAGGCAGAAGCAGGAAACTACAGACCTGTAAGTTTGACCTCAGTGGTAGGGAAAATGATGGAACTCACTTGAAAGAAAGAATTGTTGAGTACCTAGGAGGCTGCACAGCCCAAAGCAGCATGGATTTACAGCAGGAAGGTCATGTCAGATGAATCTAATTGATTTCTTTGACTGGGTGACCAAAGTAATAGACCAGGAGGCCTGTGGATATGGCCTACCTAGACTTTAGCAAGGCATTTGACACAGTCCCACAAAAAGACTAATAATCAAGTTAGCCAGCCTGGGGTGGGGTTCCAGGGTGGTAGCCTGGGTAGCAAACTGGCTGCACAACAGGACACAGAAGGTAATAGTGAATGGAACACATTCAAGAAAGGGTTACTAGTGGAGTACCCCTAGGCTCAGTACTGGGTCCAGTCCTTTAACATCTTTTAGGTGAGCATTGCAAAGGGTCTGAGGGAAAGGTATGCCTCTTGCAGATGACACAGAGATCTGTAACAGAGTTGATACACAAGGTGGGGGTAGAAAGGATGACAAGGGACTTGGCAAGGTTGGAGGAATGGTCAGACATATGGCAACTTAGATTCAATGCAAGGAAGTGCAAAGTAATGCACCTGGGAAACAAAAACCCAGGAGAAGAGTACACAATAGCAGGGGAGGTACTAACAACAACAAAAATGGAAGGGACTTGGGGATAGTCATATCAGATGACCTAAAGGTGGGTAAGCAATGTGAGAAGTCAGTAAGGAGAGCCAGGGGGATACTGTGATGCATAGGACTGGGCATCACAAGTAGATAAAGGGAAGTGGTTATCCCTCTGTACAGACAGTTGGTGAGACCCCATCTGGAATACTGTATGCAGTTTTGGAGACCCCATCTACGCAAGGACATAGACAGGATGGAAGCAGTCCAGAGGAGGGCAACTAAAATGTTGCAGGGTCTGCATCAGAAACCATATGAAGAGAGACTGAGAGAGCTTAATATGTATACCCTTGATGAAAGGAGGGACAGGGGGGACATGATAAAAACTTTGAAGTACCTCAAGGGAATCAACAAAGTCCAGGAGGGTAGCATTTTTCAGAAAAAGAGATGTGTAAGAACAAGGGGGCACAATTTACATAATAGAGGGGGACGGCTCAGGGGTAATGAGGAAATTTTTTCCACGGAGAGAGTGGTGGATGCATGGAACCGCTTACTGGGAGGTTGTTGGGGCTAAAACAGTGGGGGAATTCAAACATGCATGGGACAGACATAAGGCAATTGTAGTGGGGGGTTGCAGGAAGTAGGCTGTTGGTTAACTAGAATCTGCAGCTTATCCAATAGGAAGGGAAATGGGCAGACTGGGTGGGCCAAGTGGTCCTTATCTGCCGTCAAAGTCTATGTTTCTATGTTATCCACTGCCCTTGTGACCCAGTCAAAGAATACTAATAGGTTGGTCCAGCATGCTCTTCCTGTCACAGACCCGTGCTGTTTATTGTCCTGAAACCCATTACCCTCCAGGTATTCCATTATTTTTTCCTTAACTTTGGTATCCAGAAGCTTACCAACAATCAAGATAAGACTAACTTGGTGGTAGTTACATATGTGTTCCTTTTCACATCCTTGTGTAGTGGAACCAATTCTGCAGACCTCCAGTCCCTACAACGTCCTCTGTTTCCAGAGAGCACCTGCACGTATCTGTCAGGAGCAATGCCAGTTCTGGTCCTAGTTCCTTCAGCACCCTTGGTCATAAACCTTTGGAACCTGGTGCCTTGTTCACTTTAAGGGCTGTGAGCCCTTTCTGCACTGTCTTCTATTATTGTTGCCTGCTCCATTTCCCTCACCCCTCTAGTGGAAGCCTTTATATCACTTTGTGGTAGAGGCCCTGAATTCTCAACTGTGAATACTGAATTTAGTACATCAGGCTTTTGCCCTTCATCCTCCACTAACCTCCCCTCTCATTCAGCCTAATAATCCCAGAAGGACAGCAACAAGTGTGCACTGTGGTGGCAGGAGTCCAGTGCCAGGTGAGGGTTGTTGGTCCCCAAAATGCAATACTGAGAGCCAGACATGCAAAGAGCCAGACACTCAAAGATTTCAGCCAAAGCTAGTGTTATAAACAGAAAATACTTGCTGCCAAAATCACCATAGCAAAAGTGTACTCCATCACAAGCAGGTGTGCAGTGTACAGGTGAGTGAGATTCTTAGCCTCAAGACATCCCAGCACTTTGACCGTTGTCTTCATCAGGGAAGGGGGTCAATGTGACTGAAGGTCCCTTTTCATACCTGAATTACCTGGAGCACAGTGCCACTGACTGGGGTAACTGTTTGCAATAAAGTTCCCAGGTAAGTGGCTCAGGTAGGGATATGAACAAAGAAACTCAGAAACAATTAATAATAATGTGAAAACCATACAGACATTTAAACACATTCATGTAAAAACAAAATGTCAAATATCAAAAAAGCGGTAATGCAAAAAGAACAGGCAGTACATTAAATTTAAGTTTAACATAGAGACTGCCAGACCCAAAAATATTAGGCACTCATAATGCATTTCACAAATAGGGCCTGGGATGCAATATCTGAACTAGAACGGCAGCAGACACCAGCACTTGAAAGGCAGCATGCAGACAACACTATGGAGCTGTGAAGCTGTGATCACCCCTTGTTTCTTTCCAGTCCATCTTTCTGCTAAAGGGGATCCACCTGCTCCAAATCCCACACTGCCACAATGGAGCTGAAAAGAGAGAAAAAGAGAGAAAAACAGTTAGAATTTAGAATAAGAGAACCTAGATCATTAAATAATTCACTCCAGTAAATTGAATACAAACAAATCCAAATCTGGCTCCAAGATTCAGCTAACAAAGAAATGGCTTAAGGTCCCAGTCTTTGTTTAAGCCCTGTAGGTACAAGGAGACAACTAAAAAAAAATCCAAAAGCTTTCCCTTTGCAGCAGTTTTGTCACTCTATCCCCACCCCTGGCTCCCCTTACCACTGATTCTAGGGACATGAAAAGGGTCCCATTGATTCTGATTATGTTTCTTGCTAAAGTGCAAGGACTACTCAGGGCTGTGTCATCCAAACCTGATCTAATACAAGAGATATGCTCCTGTATCAATTGGTGTAAAGGTCTGATAGTATGACCAATGTATATGAGCGAACACGTGCACAAAATAATATAAACTACAAATTCACTACTGCAATTCAGAAAGCTCCTGATTTGTACAACTCTGTTATAGCCCTCCCAATGGAAATTGTTTCCCTGAAAACAAAAGTTACACACATTGCAGCTCCCACATTTGTGCATTCCCTTCGTTGACAGTGATAACCAGTGCCTAGGTGTAGGGGTAGTGTTGGCTGAGCTATAATGGCTGTGAACCAGTTTATCTCATAGGTTCTTAGCTCTAGAGAATGTGATTCTAGGATTCATACCAAGTTCAGAGGCCAGTACTGGATCATTAAACAAAATGGGCCAGTATTTTCTAATACCGTTTAATTTTTTTTAAACGTATTTAAAATTTGGTAACTGGGAAAGGCACACTGAGCTTAAGCTCATTTCCAGGTGCAACCCAGGGTAAGAGAAACATATGAATAAAACAGTAGTACAAAACAATGAAAAGCTCACAGTATACAAGTTCTGTAATGGTAAGATATTTCATAATACAGAAAAAGTAATCACAAAACAGATACCGTTGCAAAAACAATTCAGGAGTAGGACAGACCAGTAACAAATAGGTTTGAAATTCAGACTAATATTAGCAGGAGCAGAGTACTCTGCCCTGCACCGGGGCATGGGGGAGTTGGGAGGGGTTAACCGCGAAGCTCTGGCATCCATGGGGGGGGCGCTCAGGTAGCGAAGGGATTGGAGAGCACTGTGAGCACTGTGGGGAAGGGAGAAGTCTGAGGAGTCTTTTGAAGGAAGAGAAGGAGGAGGATAGGTGAAGATCAGATAGAAGTTTGTTCCAGAGTAGAGGAAGACAACAGGAGACTGTGGATTAGCTAGCAGCAGAATGGGTGCAAGGGATAGAGAAAGTAAGTGGGTCTCTGTGGTGAATGGAGTACATTGAAGTGGTTGCTTGAGAAAGGTGGGGGGGGGAGAGTCCCAAACCAGAACTTAGCAACAAGGGAGGTGTGGTGAACCATCTTTCTGTGAAATAGTGGTTCTAGAGAGACAGCAGAGTAGAGAAGACAGTGGTGTGTGAGGGGAGGGTAGTGGTAGCAAAATGGCAGAAAGAATTTAGGAGTGTGTCCAGTCTGGAGAGGGACATGACTGGTGCAGTGCCATAGACTACATCGGCATAATCAGTGACAGGTAGAGTCATTTTAGTTACCAGCTCCTGATGGGTGAGGCGAGGGAGACTATCCTTGTGATGATAGAGAACTGTGAGCTGAGGACAGAGTTTAGTACAGATGGCGTCTATGTGAGTAGTGAAATCTAAGTGGTTATCCAGCCAGACCCCCTGGGTATTTAAAAACTGGGACCCATCTCTAAAGGGGAGCTATCTAGAGTTGCCAGAACCCTCTGAGGTTCTGGGTTCTAGTTCCAGTCTAGAACTTTTGAAAAGTTTCTAGGGTTCTAATCTTTTTTTAGAACTTTTCAGAACTCAAACCTTTTTTTAATTGTGCTTCCAAAATGAACCTAATAGTGAAGTACAAGTCATGAAACTCTGGGCAAAAACAAATAAATCTGTTCATTATAATGGGAGACAGAGAGATGATCATGTGTGACTTTGACATGACTCTAGCTAGGGTTATCTGTGGTTTCTTCTCCTTTGTTAGTAGTAAAAGTCAGTCACTAATGGGTGCTTACAGAACCACCAACCCACCCACCCATATTAGATATCACGCACTTGGTGCCATTTGCCACACAGTCACACACTGGGTACAGTGCAGTCAAATGGGGCACAGCAGCACAGATGGAAAGTACACCATGCAGAAGTCACAGATATTTTTAAATGAATAACAGATTTTTCTCTTCTCTCCGGTCACCTAAAATATTTCTAGGATTTATATATTTAGCAAAATTCCACACTCTTAATGCTTGGCAGCAAACATACACACACACACACACACACACACACACACACACACACACTGGGTAAAGTCAGTGTAGTCCCAGAGGTCACAGCAAATGTGATAAGAAGTATACCACACAGGAGTCAACAGATATTTCTAAATAAAGGATTTTCCTACCCTGCCCTTGTACAGTATCAGCATCATCTGATTCCACAATCTGTTGCCACCCTACTTGCCCTAGTTCTCACATCCCTGCCTTCTATGTGCCGCAGTTCTCACATTTCTGCCCCTTCAAGCCCCAGCTGTCACATATCTGCCCTGTCCCTGCCCTAGTTTTCACATACTGTTTCTCACTCGTTGCTCCACTTCTTACATTTTTGCCCCCCTCTCTACTCCAGATTTCACATTTCAGATCAACCCCATGTCCTAGTTCTCCCATTTATCCACTCTTCTCTGCCCTAGTTAATACATTTCTGCCTCCTCCCTGCCCCAGTTTATATATCTTCATCTATCCCTTTCCTGTGCCTTGCCCTCCTCACAGCAGATCTCATCCTGTCCCCCCATTATGGGGGTTCAACTCTCCAGAACACATAGGTTACTGCATATTGGTTGTTTTGTTCCAACAGTTCCCTCATCCACCCATTTATTTCCTCATTTAAAACTAACCTTTGTGTCTTTTGGACATCCTGGTCTGATTGACAGAAGAGTTCCTGCAACCTACTGCTTGCCTGCTACCTCAGCCGCTGACTGCACCTGAGCCATTTGCCCAATGCCATGCCACTGCTGACTGCTTGCTTTCTCCTTTGGCCATCCAGCCACTGTTTGTATCCTTAATCCAGCATACACATGGTGCATGAACATCTTTCTTGCTCCCTTAGCTGGTTGCATACTACTGATGCAGTTTGCTTGCTTCCCTGGCTGCTCCCGCACTTTGTCAAAAGCAATTCAAGCATGCATGAATGAAGAGAGTGGAAGTGGAAGCAAGCGGCAGTCATCAGGACTGTGTTTTCTTTCTTCATTGGGGCATTTCTGTGGGGATTTACTAGTGTGGCCAGGGCCAGATTTACATTTGCTGAGGGCCCTATGAACAGCAGTAACCAATTCCTCCCCCTCCCATAGCACTTTCATCTCACTCCCAATTTTTTTTTTAACCAGGAGAGACACACTAAGCTGAAAGCTTGTTTACAGGTGTGACCTGGAAGCACAAGGAAATTAAGTGACTTCCTCAGAGTCACACAGTATGCAAGTGGGGGCTGTGGGATTCAAACCCAGGTCTCCAGGTTTGCAGCTCAGACCTGGGTTTGAATCCCACAATTTTCAGCACCAAGGGTAGGCAACAGCCAGCCAGGAGCAGTAGCCTAAACTGTAGCCAGCCTGCCTGCAATACTGAATACATGGCAATGCAGCAGCCAATCAATACACCATTAAAACACCACTCACAGACTCATGCAACAAGTCCTGCATTAAATGAATGACATTGCTGCATTTAAAATGTTCACCACACCAACCAATAAGGTCAAACACATTAACATACTTTTTAAATAAGTAACAGCTCCTAGCAGCCAATAAATAGCATTCTAACCAACACTACACAAGGACACAGTGCCAAAGAAATGACAATGCATACATGCCAACTGTGCATTTGATTGACTTCACACACTGTGTTGGTGTGCTTTGAGTTTCTTTATTTTTTAACCTTTTATTATCGTCATGCAGTCATACAGTTTGATTTTTGAAAGCATATGATTTATGCTTCCCGTGCCACACCTCCCCGTCCCCCCAACTTAGCTACTCCATCCCTCATGACTATTTTTTTTTTTGTACTAAATAATGAAACTTGGTCATTAACATTTTGTCTGTGGGCAGGGGCTGTGGCACTAGTGGCAACAAACTGCAGCCAGATCCCAACCTTCAGGCTCAGTTCCTTCTTCCAGCCTCTGCTGAATGACTACAGTAGAATACAGAGTATACTTTCTCTGGGTGGGATGGTGGGACCTGCCTGATGATGTACACGTGGTAGGATCTACTGTACCTCCTCATCCTCTTAAACACACCAAGTCCTGCTTGCTGTCTCATTTAGTCAGTATCGGCATAGCACCACACCACCCATCTCACACTGGTCAGCACTCAGTGTGACGCTCGGCCAGCTGGTTATGATTGTTGTATGATATTTGTAATATAAAAATATAGTAGGTGATTGTGCTCATGGGTGCCCCCCCCCCAGGTTTCAGTGAAGAAGGAATCATTTAATTAACTGACTTACTTCAGAATGGCATTTTATTACCTTTTTATGATATGCCTAGGCTCTTTGAAGTGGAAACGAAATATGACTTTATGAGTGCCAGGGGATGAGTCTAATGAACTTTTATGACATCTTAAGAGGAAGAACATTTTATACCAACCTGGTGTTAAAAAGTTGTAAAACCGTTTGAATCTGCCTTGGGAACAGGAAGCCACACAAGATCAAAGAGAAAATGTTTCATTAAGGAGTCATATTTAGGAAGTGGAGGTTTTGCTGATGTCACATTATTTAATATATCTCCTAATAGGAAATCATTGTTTGTCTTTTTTTAATTCTAAAAAGGAGGAGCTAGATGACTCACCAAGGGATAGGGAGATGGAGTTGAAATGTATCCTTGTAACTGGGGAATATGTCATATCTTTTTGGACTCTTAAGAAACACAGTTCTCTAACTTTCAAGGCAGTTATAGAGGTAATACATTAGATAGAAAAAGTCTAAATGTATTGTGGTAGGAGTTTTTGTTTTGTACTTTGCCCTTGTTCTTATAAGTGATTGTATGCTGTTTGATATATTGTTCTGTGTTTACATTTTTCATATTTTTATCATCTTGTAGTAAAGTATCTTTTTTTTTTTCCAAAAGACTACCTGGGGTGTCTGCCAGTTCTTTTTGCATGTGACGTATAGAGGGTTAAGACTGACAAAAACTGTTCAAAAGCTTGATGGTGTTACTAAGCTGGGAAAAGGTAAGAATATACCTAAGGTCTTTTATAGAGTGTTAAGGGTTCATTTTGGAAGCCTGACTTGGTGTTCCTGGCAAAAGATTGTACCACAATCCCCAAAGAGGGTATGTATCTGAGCCTGTACATTGGGTACATTAGCATAAGGTTCACAGTTTGAATCCCCACAGAACTTGAGACTAAAGGTGATTCAGACCCAAAAGCAGACAGGAGGGTTACCCTGTCTGTTACCTGTTCACATTACTGTGCTTGTAGGTTGGCACTGTGGGAGCAGAGGGCCTGACCTGCTGAATGCATTTGTGACACTCAGTACTAAAATAGTACAGTAACCAACCCATCTACAACTGTAGGCAGAAGATGGACTTTGTGCTGAAAAATGACTCACCAGGCCACTGCTGCTGATTTTTAACTGGAGACAATGCATTCCATTCTTGGTCAGCTCATCAGCTGATGACCACTACCTCACAACTAAAAATTCAAGTGGGCAAAAAGGCGCCAAAATTGAAGTGCTGCCTGCTACACTTCAACTGGTCTGTCCCTGATCCCGACCTTCTATGCATGCACAAGCTGAATTGTGAAGGTGGGGGAGAGTTTGGCTGAGCGTGGCACTGGTGTTTGCACAAAAACAGGGAATAATGTGCAGTGGCCAGCCCAAACTCATCTGTGGCACCTCCCCCATGACTTCAGTGAGCCTGCCAGTCAAAAAAAAATTGTGCCAAATGCCGGTTACATTATTGGGTTGGACAATTGTGCATGCTTGAGTGAGGGGCATGGAGGCGAGCAAAAAACAAAAAAAAAAGACCGAACCGTTATGCGAACCCTCTGGTGTTCGAGTTCTAATTTAGAACTCAAACACCAGAGTTTGAGCAGGGTTTGAATCTTTCTAGAACTATTTCTGACAACCCTAGAGCCATCCAATGTAGAGAAAACTGGGGTAGACTAGAGAGTATCCAGTTTCTGTCTAGAGCCGAATGTCATGGCAATGTTTTTTTTTTCATATTAAGTTTTAGTTGGTTGGTCTGAAACCAAGTCTGCACTCTGTTGAAGTCTTGTTGAAGAGGGGATTGCATGCTGATGGTAGAGGGACCAGAAGTAAAAATTATGGTATCATCAGCGTACATATACATAAGGGAGGTGTTGCAGATAGAGGGGAGGTCATTTATAAATAGGTAGAATAAGATGGGCCAAAGATAGAGACTTGAGGAACCCCAGCAAGAATAGGAAGAGGGGAGTACAGTATGTCACCTATTTGGACAGATTGCTGCCTATCATGTAGATAGAAGCAGAACCAGTTACAAGTTGGATCTGCTAGGCCAGCAAATTTTTATTTATGTAGCAGGACGGGGTGAGAGACTGAATTGAATGCCTTTGCCAGGTCTATGAAAATAGCAGCTGTGACTTTGGTCCATTGCTGAGAAAATAGAGTCAGTGACCTGCATCAAGGAGGAGATAGTCAAGTGCTGTTTCCTAAAACCTAACTGCACAGGTGAGAGAGAGTTGATAGTGGCAAGGTACTCAGACAGCCCGGAATGAATAAGTGACTCCTGGAGTTTGGCAAGAGATGGGAGGAGTGAGATGGGTCGGTAGTTCCCAGGTGTAGAAGGGTCACCACCCTTGTGTAGAGGTAACACCTTTGCAAATTTCCAGGCTTTGGGGACAGTGGAGGTTGAGAGGGAGAGGATAAGGATGTGGGCTAGAGGGGTGGCTATGGCAGGGGCGGAGATATGGAGAAGCATAGGGTGAAGACTGTCAGGGCTGGTTTTGGCTGGGTTAATAGCAATGAAAGCCATATAGACTTCATGGGGGGAGAACAGTGGGAAGTGGAATTTAGTAGGGGGAGTGAGTGAGTCAGGTGAGATGGGAGAAGAGTCTGGTGGGATGGGAGAGGGGTTGTCAGGGAGTGTGCAGGAGGCAAAGAATTTATTGAAAATCCCTGCTACCGTGGAGGGGTCAGAGACAGGGAAGCCATCAATTTTGAGGACTGGGGAGGCCTGTTGAGCAGGGGGTTCAAGAAGAGGGTGTAAAATGTTCCAGAACGATGCTGGTATGTTTTGATCTTGTTGTATGTAGGACCTGAAATATTTAGCCTTGGAAAGACAGATGGCTTTGGTGCAGTTATTTCTGAGCACTTTGTAAACTTGTAGATCTGCCTGGGCTAAGGACACTTTATAGTGAGTCCAGGCTTTGTCCTTGGCTCTGCATTTGGCCAGCAGGTCTGCTGTTATCCAGGGGTGGTGGTGACGTTTTACTCTAGTTTTCTTTAAGGGGGCATTGTGGTTCCAAATACGAGTAAGTATACTAGAGAAGAGGGATAGGGCACAGTCAAAATCATGGACCAAGAATATGGGTTGCCAATCTGTTTGGATGAGATCTTGGTGTAGGGCTGCTGCGTCTAGAGCATGGAGAGGGTAGGTCCAAATGTGTTTAGGAACAGCATGGGGAAAGTGTATCTTTCAAATGCAATAAGTGATGCAGTGATCACTGAGAGCATCTGGAAAAATGCCTGCTGGAGTGATGTGGTGGGGGTGGAAGGATAGCACCCAGTCAAGCAGGGAGTGGTTTTAGGAGCAAGGGTTTATACAGGTGGGTTTGAGGAACAGCTGTGTGAGGTTAAGAGCCTTGATCCTGAGAAGGATAGGCTTTGAGGAGGTGGAGAGCCAGTCTAGGTTGAAATCACCATGAAGCAAGAGTTCTACATTCACTGCATAAGAGGAGATAGAGGAGATGGTGGTGACTAGTGAGTCAGGTGAAGTTTTGGGAGGGGCATAGAGTGCGCCAATGTAGAGTGGAGTCAAGGAATGGAGGGATAGAAGGGCAATGATGAGTTTGTGGGAGGAAGGACAGGATTTTAAAAGTTATGGAGCACGAGAGAGACACTGGTGTACAAGGCCACACCACCACCTTGCTTACCATGATCTTGACAGAATATATTGAAGGAAAAGAAGAAAAACAATCAGCATTATATAGCACTTTAAATACACAGTGTATCCCAAAGCACTTTACAGGCAATGCTAGACTGGTAGTGAAGTGACTGAATGTGTAGTGGCAGCCATATCGCACATCAGCACCAACACACAGCCTGAATAATTGTATGAACTGGTTTATGGGAAGGAGAATGTTGGCCAGGACACCACGAATGTCCCCTACTCTTTGTGAAGAGTGCCTGGGTTCTTTTACTTCCACCTGGACACCCACCAGGACAGCACCAGGATGGGTAGAAGGGACCTCGGTTTAACATCTCATACATACCCTAGCAGTACTGCACCCCCCTAATACTACACTTGGATGCCAGCATTTTAGGTGCAAGTCCAATCCCAGTCTGGAACAAGAACCCATGACCATCTGGTCCAGAGGTGGATGTGCTATCAACTGAGCCATGCTAAAGTCAGAAATAGAGAGAGAGGAGTCAGGAATTATGGATAGCCATGTTTTGGTAACACAGAAAATGTCAGGGGGTGCTGGGTTATCCATACTTTAAGGGCATCCATTTTGGGGAGGAGGCTTCTGACATTTAGGTGAAAGATGTGAAGTCCCTTTGGAAAGAGAGAGGGTATAGAGTTCAGGGAAGGGCCTGAGTTGTTTGGAGCTGAGGTGGTGAGGATTGTGGGAGGGTCAGGGTTGGGTTGGACATCTTTGGAGAGCAGCAAGAGGAGCAGGAAAAGGGACAGGTGTGTAGGGTACTTGTGCCTTCTGGAGTTGTGAGAGGAAGGTGGTGCTGAGGGATTAGTGCAGTGAAGCAGAACCTCAAGATTTAGCAGGTGAGAGGGGAGCAGAGAGGGGTGGATGAGAAGTGTAGTGGGGGGGCTGAGGAGAGCAAGGAGTGTGCTGAGGGAAGGCAGAAGAGAGGTATACAAGGGTGAACAGTGAGGCAGGAAGAAGGGTGGAGACAGTAAGCAACAGCGGGAGGAAAAAGAGAGGTAGGAGTAAGGAAAGAGAGGGAGTGCTGCTGGGGGGAAGTGGGGTGAAGGAGAGGAGTAGCTAGGGGAGTAGGCAGGAAAGTGTTAGAAAAGAGCAAGGGAATGAGATAGAGTGGGAGAAAGTGGGGTAAAGTCATGGTGAGGGAAAGCAGGCACAAAAATAAGTACAGGTCAAGGCATCAAAAGATCCAGGCTGGATCTTGAAAAATCAAGTCAAGCATAGAGCAGAGCTGACTAGGTGGATTCAAGGAGGTAGCTGTAAACCACAACTAGGCAGGAGGGGCTGACTTGGAGCCGGTGAGTTCACATCAGGCTAAGTGGCCAAATTGAGACTATAGCCAGGTGCAGCTAATTTGGGGGAAAGGGCCAGCGAATGGGAAAAGGTTTAAAAAGGGCACCCCCAGGTTGGGTGGGGGGTGGGAGGGTGAGATTATTCCTTTATTGGCACTGTGCTCAGCTAGAGCACTGCAGAAACAATGAGGCCAGTAAATAACTACCTGCAGGGTTTTCCGTGTATTGTGGAGAGGGCAGCGGTGGTCAGGGGGGCGCGGGTCCCTTCCTAAGTGCTCTTCCCAAACCTTAACTTCTTCTGACTACTGCAGGGTGAATTGCAGATGGCCCTGAAATAGAGAGAGAGAGAGTAAATTAGTAAAGCCCTGCTGTGATTTGCCCATGAGATCCTATATCCAGGGTCTCTGCTGACACACACTGATGCTAGCAGAGGGACAGGTATCGGGTTTCTGAAAATAGGTGGCTGTTCCAGTGGCTGGCTGGAGGTGGGAGCTTTAAGTGTTACAAGAGCCATGGCTATCAACCAGCTTGTATGCTCCCTTGCCTCCAATCTTGCAGCCAGTGTCTGAGAGCTAGCCCATACCACTTCCAGTCACCCCTACTGAGGTGCATGCAACCAAAGAACACCCTTTAAAAGCAGACTAGCGGCCAAACAGTAGACACCACTATAAGCATACAAATTACCATACATTTCAGGTGAAATTCAGTTGCAGACACAGTTTGCTGACCTAGGACACAGCTAACTTCCAAGCTGACCAGGTGACACACACTGCTTGCTTAGCACAAAATTTAATCTTATACACTTGATTCAGATTAGGCTTATGCAACATTTACATCACTACATTTCCTCAGACGCAGCTACATCTATTAAATTTGGGAGTAAAATTTGATGTGGCAGGTTCTCCTGATGGTGAAAACATAGAAAGGCACACAACTTAACTTTTCATAGAAAAAGGAAATTCAGATCAAATCTACTGGGCTAGCAAGATGCGTTTGCACAGCATGCAGATTCAGTGTGGAGTGAGTCCACAGGCTCCAACTGAATTCAGTGTTGAGAGGTGGGCTTCAGCATCTACAGAGTGGCTGCCATCTTGTGATTCACCATGTGGCACCCAGCTAGAGCACTGCAGAATCAATCAGGCCAGTAAATAACTACCTGCAAGGTTCTCCGTGTGGTGCAGGGAGAGCAGCAGCGGTCGGGGGATGGGTCCCTTCCTAAGTGCCCTTCCCAACCCTTAACATCTTCTGACTGCTGCAGGGTGAATTGTGGATAGCTCTGCAGGGTCCTCCATGTGTTGCAGGGAAAGCAGCAGTGGTCTGAGGGGGGTATCTGGGTCCCTTCTTAAGTGCCTTTCCCAGTCCTTAGCTTCTTCTGACTGCTGCAGGGTGAATTGTGGACAGCTGTGCAGGGTTCTCCGTGTTTTGAGGGGAGAGCAGCGGTGGCTGGGGGGGCATACATCCCTTTTTAAGTGCCCTTCCCAACCCTTAGCTTCTTCCAACTGCTGCAGGATGAATTGAGGATGGCTGTGCAGAGTTTCTATGTGTTGCAGGAAGAGCAGCAGTGGTTGGAAGGGGTGTGGGTCCTTTCCTAAGTGCCCTTCTCAACCCTTAGCTTTTTCCAACTGCTGCAGAGTGAATTATGGACAGCTCTGCAGGATCCTTCATGTGTTGCAGGGAGAGTAGTGGTAGTCGGGGGGGGCACAGGTCCCTTTCTAAGTGCCCTTCCCAACCCTTAGCTTCTTCCGACTGCTGCAGGATGAATTGCAGACAGCTCTGCAGGATCCTCCCTGTGTTGCAGGGAGAGCAGCGGAGGTTGGGGGGGCGCGGGTCCCTTTCTAAGTGTCCTTCCCAACCTTTAGCTTCTTCCAACTGCTGCAGGGTAAATTGTGAAAGGATCTGCAGGGTTCTCTGTGTTTTGCAGGCAGAGCGGCTGTGGTCGGGGGGCGCACAGGTCCCTTTCTAAGTGCCCTTCCCAACCCTTCGCTTATTCCGACTGGCATCTACCAGGCCAGATACCTTTGTTAATTCTATTATGAAGCACAAAAATGATTGCAGTAGTAAAGGCTAGATGTCACAAAGGCATGCAGCAGGGTAACTGGGGCATTATGCCCTAGATAGGGCCTAATCCAAATAATAGTCCTTAGTTGGAACAATCCACACCAAGCTGCAGCCAGCACTTGATGTTCTAGGCACAGCTTGTTGTTCACAACAACCCACAGGACCTCAACCCTGTCCATGACTTGTAAAAGCAATCCATTTGCAGAAAGAACTATTGGCAAGTCACCCACTTTAGCCAAACCACTCAGACCTGGTTAAACTAGCAGCACCTCGGTCTTCACTACATTGCATCTCAGTCAGTTGGCAGCCATTAAGTCTGAGATTTTCTTTAGGCATCTGTCTAGAACATTAATTGCATTAGGCCTGTCCAGTTCAAAAGACAGGTACAGCTGGGTATCACATGCTTAAAACTGAAAGTGCAACTCGCAGCATCTAATGACTTCTCCCAATGGCAGCATACATATGACACATAACATGGGAGACAGAACTGATCCCTGAAGCACCCTACAAGGATCACAGGAGACTGAGAGGAACAAGCCCTCTTAAAACAACCTGATGGGATCAGCTGGATTAGAAGGATGTATCGGTGGACTAGGTGGGCCAAGTGGTCCTTATCTGCAGTCAAAGTCTATGTTTCTATGACTCACAGCACCTTACTGCTGTCCTGGTGAGTCCTCGATATTGCCTCAAGTAACTCATCAAAACCCCATGATCCAAAATATTAAACTCTGTCTAGAGATTAAAAATAACTTCAATAGTGGATTCTCCTCTATTTCTCACTAGAAGGTGACTCAGCACCTTAAAATGTTCTGAGCTATACCAAGACCTGAAACTAGACAAAAATGGCTCATAGATATTATACTGCTCAAGATGTGCCTCAAGCTGTGTCACCCCTGCCTTCTCAATTACCTTCTCCCAAAAAGGAAGGTTTGTGAGTGGCCTGTAATTTGTAAAGATGTCTGGGGCCACAGATAGTTTCTTCAGGAGAGGCTTCACTTCTTTCATTTTTAATACCATGGGGAAACAACTTTCCTCAAAGGAACACAGAATAATCCTCACAATGACTAACCCTAGTGCCTCCCAACAGTTCACCAACAGTCGAGTTGGTCCAAGGTCCAGAAGAAAGAAAGTGGGACACAGCCCATAAATCACACCAAGCATATCTTCAGCTGTGACAGGCTTAAAGAGCAACTCTCTATTATAATAACAAGTTTAAAGCACTAGGTTTATACCAGTTATGTTTTAACTTTATTGTTTTTTAGGTCTTTATTTTTTTTTGTTTTCCTCTGCTGTTGGTCTACTAAATATTGTAGTTAATGCAGCAGTTATTTCACCGAGTCTTTCCAAATGCATCTGACTCTCCCCTGCTCACCTTGCAATTGCTGTTTGTGACATCACAGGCTGTTGTCATGGTGAGCACTATGATGTCATAAACAAAGGCACTGTGAGGTTAACAAGGGAAAGGCAAATGTTTTTCAGATGTTTTCCATACAGATTTTTAGGCGGACTACCATGTTGTGCTGTAAATCTTGGAAAGAAACATTGAAAAAATGTAGTGTCCAGTAAATTGCAACAGCATGTAGCCACCCCCTCCCCACTTGTCTAGGGACACCTGATGTTACAATGGAGAGGGGGCCCACCCCAAAGGAAACTCAGACCAGAGCATTCATCAACCATTAAAGAAAATAAATGGTTCAATCTTACCATGGCCTGGGTTCTAACTGCAAGAAAGATTCAGGACTGCAAAACCCCTTGTGACTTCTCTTAGGTGCCCAGCTGGATCCGGAAACCTCTTCTCTCCTCTCAGCACGGACTCCCCACCAGCATCCCAGTCCAGGAAGCTCACAGGTTTCAAGGTTTCAATGTTTTTATTGTTCAGCAATCAAGCCTTTACAACATACTAAGCACATAAAATTATATACAAAAAAAGAGAAAAAAAATATATTAAATCTAATATTACATTTAAAATTTTAACACATAAAAATCCATGAACAAATTAATTGTCATAGGCAGAGAGACGTTTTTCTTTGTGTTTCAACACCTGATAAAAAAAACTTGAAACCATCTTAGCCTCCTCCAATGTCTGAGGGTGAAGAAGTATGAATAAAATATCATATTTTGCATTCACATATTTAATAAGAAAATCATTTAACAGATTAAACCGCGGGATTTTATATGAAGGACACTGTACCGTAATATGATAAAGATCTTCTTGAAAACCCTTATTACATCTGCAAAACTCCAAGCCTGAATTGGGTGGAGTCGTCTTATTAAAAAAAGCATATTTAGAACAGATGATTCCCAGTCTTGCCCAAGTAATCATTTTTCTCTAACAGGGTCAGCCTAAGAGTAAGATATTTCTCTATAAATACATCAATTTTATTTTGAGCTAACCATCTGGTTTGACGTTGAGCTCTGAGGAGCTCCATTTGCTTATCATAGGCAAGCCTAAGTATTTTCTTTTTGACATACTCCTTAAACACATAAGATATTGATATTGATTTCTCCCAATCTGTCCAAAGATGAAGCATATTAACACTGCCCAAAATACGCTGAATATTTTTGACCCAAGGAGACCTAAAATTCTGTTTGTGCCAAGATAATTTGTCTCTAAGGCATAGTAGAGGTATAATATTAGTCTGTTGATTAATAATTTTGATCCAGTAACTCATGAGATGTATATCAATTATTGTAACAATAGGTACTCTACCCAATTCAGCCCTAGCTACAACATTAGAAGTGGCAAGTGGGACCTGCAATAAAGATTTATAGTAGAGAGAAAGTGGGATCTCCAACCATGAAGGGACATTGTTGTTCCAGACCTCTGCGCCATACAAAAGAATAGGATTAATTTTGGCCTCGCCAGCTATCAATGCCGGCGAGACCAAATATCCTGCATATTTCCTAGCAAAACGTAAGACAGCCCTAACAGTCAGTTTTGCCCTTATCACTTGTCCTCTTCAATGCTCTATCCAGTTTCCATTTGAAGCAAACTTCACCCCCAAATATATATAAGAGGATACCACTTCAATAAGTTCGTTATTTAAATAAATCCTTGGTCTAATTTGATGTCCCTGTAAGGGTGCAAAAATCAGCAGCTTAGTTTTTTTCATATTTATTAATAAGTCCAAATGTTTACATTTAGAGCAAAATTGATTTATTTTATTTTGTAAACCATGAGCAGATAAAGCAAAAATAATCAGATCGTCTGCATAGGTCAGACAATGTACTGGGATATTCTTAATTTTTGGGGAATCAAGAATATCTATATCTTTATAAGTCAGAATGGCATCAACACACAAATTAAAAAGAAGGGGGGCCAAAGGACATCCCTGTTTAACTCCCGAAGTTGTACTGAAATAGTCAGAAATGTTGCCCTTATTATCATATCTAATAGACGATGTTGTGTGAGAATATAACCTAATAATGGGGGCTACTAAATTTAATGGTACGCATCTATTTAATAATATCTCCCATAACTTGGCTCTATTAACAGAGTCAAATGCCGCAGAAAAGTCTACAAACACAGCATACAGCTTTATTTTACGAAATGGTCTGTATTTTTCTATCAGATGGTCTAAGATGTAAATATTATCTATCGTAGAACAATCCTTACGAAAACCTGCTTGAAACATCAATAAAGGGGAGTTTGCAGTTATCCAATCTTGTAATTTATGAAATATTATTTTAGCAAAGATTTTTCCACTAATGTCAATAAGACTGATTGAGCGATAATTAGATGGCAAATGAAGTTGTCCCTTTTTATGGATTGGAACTATTATATTTCTTGTCCAAGATAATGGGATAAATCTCTCTTTTAAACAGATATTGAAAAAATTAGTAAAAATAAAATTACCCAATAATTTAAGTGCCCCTTGTAAATTTCTCCCGGTATCAAATTGGGTCCAGGTGCTTTATTATTTGATAAATTCACAATGGCTTCTTCCACCTCTCCAAATGAAAACACTAACGATGTGTATTCCCCCTCAATGTTAAAATTTTCTATCACATCATCATTGTTGGTAGAATGTCTATTAAATAGTAGACTATAATAAGATATCCAAGTTTCCTTGGGGATAAATATGGGAGGTCTAGAATTTTGATCAGCTGTCCCCTTGGACACCAAAGCCCAAAAAAGCTTAATATCACCCTCCTTAATAATTTGGTGCATAACACCTCATTGTTTTTCAGTAAATTCTCTTTTTTTTTGATGGAGAAATTCCTTGTACTCCCTTCGCATTTTATTTAAATTTATAATGGCCATCTTACTCGGATTTTTTTTTGTCTGCCTGATGGCCCTCATCAAATTTCTTTTCTCTCTCTTACAATACCCATCAAACCAGGATGCTAACTGGGGCTTAACACTATTAGCTGAGTAAATCAGTGTCTTAATCTGTTGATACCCTATGTTTAATAATTCACTGATTCTTTCACCTTTGGAGCCATTATGTACCTGCTGAAATAACTCGACAAAAATAGAAGAGTATAAAAGGTTCCAAACTCCTTGCATTGACTCATTATTCAATCTTAACCTTTTTTCCCACTAATCTCAATATCCACCAAGGGCTTATTGAGGGGAGGAATGACACTATCAGAAATCCTAAAATCCAGCAAAATTGCTGCATGATCGCTTTCTGTTCTCATAGCCACATATAATCTCCTACAGAAAAGATAACTAAAAGGAGAGCATAATATAAAATCAATTACGCTCTTACCAACTGGGGAGAAAAAAGTGCTATCACCCCGACGATCCCCTTCTAAACTCCCATTAAGAATCAGGAAATTATTCTCTGTGGTAAAAGTACTAAAACGTTTCCCTGCCTCATTTACAATCATGTCAGTTATATTTCTTTTTTTCCAAATCTGCCATATATAATAGTTCTTGTAACAATGATAAATTATCGAACTCGGCTATCCTAGCATTAAAATCCCCAGCTAAAAGGACAGTATCTATCCAATTTGACCATATCATTAAATCTATTTCCATCGATAGTTTGGACCAAAAATCATATGTAGAGTAAGTGTGAAAACATGGTGGAATATAAATGTTAACAATCAGAACCATACAAAGGTCCCAGTTAACCACTACCATAAGGATCTCGGGAGTTGGAGAGTAACTTTTGATTACCCTTAATCCTTCCCTAATTTTGATCATTGTAACCAGACCTCCTTTGTTCCTCCCATGTTTTTTCCCTTTAATTGCTGGCACAAAACTAGTTTCATATCCATTCAGGAAAGGAGATGTTAAAACCCATGTCTCCTGGAAAATAATCACTTCATGTCGCGAAATAAAAGCAACCCACTGCGGATCCACAAACTTATTATGGAGTCCTGCTATATTCCAATTAAGGACATTATAACCAGGGTTACTTTCTGACCCCCCTTCCTGCTCTAATGAGGACTCATTACTTTGTATTTCCAAAAAACTTAGTCAAGGTTGCATGGCTCTAGATTGACCTGATGTCTCCCACTCATTCAATTCCACCATGTAAATACCCACCTCATCCAACACATGTCTATTTTCAAAAAGTAATACCAACAATTGTGCAGAATCAATAATACAGTTAATCTGAGTACCCTCTTTATCAGTACAAACTCTATTCACCTCCACAAATTCTTCTGGAAGTATATGGGTTTTGATAATAGTTGATAAAATCATCCGCAATAATGATGGTAAATTAGTAGCAGTTTCTCCCTCCAATATATCCAGCCCAAAAATAGAGATCATTGAGGTTTCACGGGGAAACTCCAAACTCCCAATTCAGTGTTACAAGAGTAGTTTTGAATATATCATATGTTAACATTTTTCCTATTTTTGCCCTATTATAAACATTTTTCCAAATTGTTGACCAGGTCACTGGTGTTGATAACAGTAATCCCAAAGAGTCTACCAGGCCTTGCTTAGCCCAGACCAATTTTGCTATATCCATGTTAGGGAGCATAAAGTAAACTGAATTAGTAGGGTTGGAAGTATCCCTAGTCACCATAATAAGAGCATCTGCGACTGTTGGTAACCCTAATTCTGCTCTCAACATATGGGCTATCAGGCTGGTTAGGGTTGCAGTAGATTCATAATGTTTAAAATACAGCTTATCTAATTTAAAAACTACTTCTTTCCCTGTACAAATTAAATTATATGCTTCCAGGTCATACCCCTTGGGGTTACTATCCTCCTTGGCCAACATGAGATTTGGGCAAAGATCTTTATTAGACTGATCTACCTTAATTAAATTCTCCTTAGAATTTGTTTTTTGTTTCGCAGTGTAATCACCCTCCCCCTTTTCTTGATCTTTTATAAGTGTCCCATTCACAAGTATAGATTTGTTTTTTTGGTCAGAATTCTTCCTTGTATCTCTCTGTACTTCTTCTATCCTAATGGTACCTGTAACCCCAATTTTATTAGTCTTTTCATCCTTAATGTTTAATTCATCTTTCTGTTTTCCTAAGTTAGGAGTCTGAGTAAGTCCCACAGGCCCAAGCTTTTTCTTCCGCCCCCCTTTTTTTTTACTTACTCCACCCCTCTTTTTGCCCTTTTTGCCTTTTGAGGGCTCTTGAACATTTAGGGGAGAAAATGACAAATTATGCCTAGATCTGTGAACTTTCTTTTCCCCCAATAGTTGTGAAATTTGTTGTTCTAAAGCAGCAAACTTCACAGCACAAAAACTAGAAAGAGTTTCCAAAGCTGTCTTAATACCATTATATGCCTCCAATAAAACAACATTAGACATTACTGGATGTGCAAGAGCCTTAATGGTATATTTTGATATAGTATCCGGACACTGAACCAAAAAATCTTTATCTAAATGGATGTCCTGGACCTCTTTATCCATTTTTAAAAAACTCTTCAGGCGCATCATTAAGGGATGAATACACCATTTCTTTAGAGTCGATATTGCAGACCCCTACCTCACTGGAGATCTCTAATGGACTAAATAACTTTATTCCTGAGGGAAAGCATGAAATACCATCATCTTTATCTATATAATCTCCTTTCCCAGACATGCATTGCTGACTTGCTTCTACCTTTCCCATCCACTCATCTTGTCTAAAAACCTGGGAATGATCTGCTATATTTGTTTTTTCCCCAAAAGTGGTACAATCGTAACCTCCTATATTGGAAACCATATGTATGCTGTTCATTTTTGGAACGTCCTGAAAAATATCATTGGGGCTTTAGGAAGGGTTTTTTTTTATAAAAGAAATCAGTGATTTTCCCTTGGGACAGAATTTTAACATAAGTCTCTAAGTTACTAATTACTTCCAAGTCCAGAGTTATATTCTTATTGTCAAAAGAGGATAATTGTTTAAATTCCTCAAATTCTCTGTTAGTCCCATCACTACCACTAAATTGGTTCTTCAATGAATTAATCAAAGTCTCTTGATTTGTATTATTCGGACTGTTCTTATCCCAGCTCTTAGCCATCGGAATTTGATTTCTTCCATTAAATTCTGAATTATCTCCAGCTAAATCTGATCTGCATTCCTCATTCATAAACTCCTTAAAGGAGTGAGGTAAGTAGGATACTATGGGACTTTCTACAAAGCTCACAGTATTACAAATGGGGCTATAAACTTTAAGCTCCCCCCAAAGCAGTCTGGTTAGAAATTCATTAAACTTTCAGGAATTCATCAATTAAAAACTTTAAAAACACTCTTAAACACTCAGGATTAAGCAACCAAACCAAATTTATTTCTCTTGAGGTCCCAATGATTTTCAAGGACCTGGAGGCTCCCATTGTTTGCTTAAAAACATGTTGCCGTCATTCAGCTTTATGGAGCACTAGTCACAATTGGGGTACATAAACTGGGAGACAAGGTGATTAGGCAGAAATTCACTTCAGAGAGCTGACAAAACCTTGGATGATGTACCCAAAACTTCCCAGGAACCTAATCAGGGCCCTCAGCACCAAGCATATCCTTTGGCACTGGTAAGTTAGTCACTGACTATTCCTTTCTTTCTCTCACTCTCTCTGGTCAGCCTCCATTCCCCATGGAGAATCAAGCAGCTTCTCCCACCTGGTCCCTTGCAACAGGATCACTGGGTTTTCCCTCCCTGAATAGTTCTTCTACTGCACCTTCCCATTCTCTGGAATGTGGCCACTGTAACCCGCTGTCCTCCATTCTCCAGCTACAAGGTGGGGGGGAATACAGTCTCAGAAATGCTTCTAATCCACATTCCAATCAGCCATCACCCCAGAGCTTGCTTTAAGCATACCTGGTCTGGAGCACTTCCCAGGGCCTGTCCTTCAACCTACAGCCTGCCCGAACAGCTTGTGAACAATGCCCCAGGACCTGCCCCACCAAGCAGGCCCCTAAACCAGGTGAAAAGCCCCCAGAACCCCCTTATACAGGTCTGAACCACCCTGCCACACTGGGACTAGGAGGGGAGCTGCCACCACCCCTCCCCTGGAGGAATCCTGCCACAAAACCTCCAGCTCTGGCAGTCCACACCTACTTCCCCGGCCCTTGGACCCCGCCAACTACCTCCTACAGGCACTCTCACTTCCCCTTTCCCACTGGAGCCTCAAGAACCCCTCATGATGCTGGGAGGCTAACTGAGACCCCCTCCCCACAAAGCACCTATTACCAGTGCCACATTGCTTAATTGACGGCTCTACCTTACACATACGGGGGGTATCCCCCCAAAACACAGGCCCAACCCAGACTAATGAGCTCCTCCCTGCCTGCCTCTCCTGCCATCTCCCAGCCAGTCACCTAATCTGCCCTCCAAAATCACTCATGCTTCCTGCTTTTATGAGCCATAAGACTGCCCATAATGGCAGTCTAAAGGAATAGCCCAAAATTGTGCCTTCCCTAATAACCTAGCAAAACCTCAAACAAGGGAAAAGGCATGACAGCGGGGTCCCTAATGGTAAGCAATAGCTCCTCCCAAAGAGAGGGGGCATATAAGCGGAAACATCTTATTTATCAAAATACATCCTGAAGTGCAGAGTTGCTGTTTAAACCCACTCCAAGACCACAGAGGGATCTTTGCTGTCGCTGACTCAAAGCTAGTGACCCTGACAGACTACCTGCAGAAATCTCCACCCTGATGGAGGACACCCTGTCCAATAAGAACTGGCTAAACTCCTTTTCTGCAGAAGATGCTCCACTGGTCTGTAGATGGCGTGGATGTAATAACTTGTTCACAGTGCAGAACAGATGAGCTGACCAGTTCGTAACTGAAGTTATTATCCGTGACTGGAATTCTGACAGTCTCAGAGGAGTCACCCTCTGCTACTTTAAATAATGAGCTTTTAGAACCAGTCTGTCATCCAACAGGCCAGACTTCCTCCAAGAATGCTCAGACCTAGTTCTATTGCCTCCAATTGATGCATCTTGTCACTAAATCATGGTGAGTTGTGCTGGGAGGTCAGTGGACAGACAAAGACATGCGAGAAGATCCAGGACCGAGAGAATCGCCTGATTATAACCATCTATCATTTATTTATTTCAAAAGTTTCACTAGTAAAGATGTACTGAATTGTTAACAGCTCATTTTCAGATGCATCCTGGGGGTGAGGGGAAGTGGAGATTGATCAAGAGGTTTAAAAACTGAATAGTAATTAGAATATTACAAAAATGGAAGTCCTGTACAGCAATACAGTATATCAGAGAAGCATAATCATAAACATTAAAGGCAAATCAGCACAACATACACATGCAGTACATAACATTGACTTTTGAGAGTCAGGAGGAAACTACTTATACAGGTATAGTCTGGGGATATGGAGCGCAAAAGGCCAGACAACACTAGTAGGGGGGAATGCAGTCCAGAGTTAGAGGGTCATGGATAGCTGCAGACAGGAGTAGAAATGTCATGAAGAAGAGACTTAAGTGAGAAAACAGAAGAGGCAGAACAGATTGACAGGGGAAGGTAGGATCAGAGTTTAGGAAAGTGATTGAGAAAGCAGATTGAGCAACAGTAGATTTTCTAGACAGAACAGAGTTGGAATGGGAAATATTACTGAGAAGAGGGGAAGAAGAAGAACGGGAAGAGGATAGTAGGGATGTAAGGAATGAGGGAAGGAAACCAAACCAGAGTTTAGATTTAAAGGAGCCACAATGAGAAAGGTACCTGGCATCGAGGGAGTAGTGAAAGGGCAGAGTAGAGTGAGCAGTGGTAGCCAGCCCAGTGGCACAGAGGGCTGAGGTGCTTTAACACCTTATCTCTTAACATGCCAGTGACCCATATTTGGGAATGAGTGCAGGTTGCCAGGGGTCGACCGGGGAGGGAGAGAATTGAGCACCCGCTGGGTTGCTCTCCTCCCCTGGGGAGGGGAACTGCGCACACCACTGAATAACTGCCACCAGCTATAGGCCTCAGGGCAGTGCAGGTTGAGGAGGGCAGTAGCTGGGAGGTGCTGCGGTACTCTCCAGTGTGCGTGTGTCTCCACACACGCACACTGACATATGTGCCCCAGCATGTGGAATGGGCTAAAAATGGTGGAAAAAGTGGCAGACAGGCATTCATGAAGTCTGCCCACCAGCTGTCACCTGCCACATCACCAGGACCCTGGATCAGAACTGGATTGTGCTTCAGGGGAGTGACGGCTCTCCTCTCTTGACTTCACCATGGGAGGAATTTGTGGGGATACTCTGGCCTCAGGTAAGAACCAGGGAGGTGTTGGATGGTGGAGGGATCGACAGGACAGAGATGAATGGGAGCCCTGCCTGTCCTGGCCACTGGAGGGAAAAAAGGAGGGGGAGAGTGAGCAGTGATGGGAATGAAGGGGACAATCTGAGGCAAAACATCAAAAAGAGTGAAGGGGGGGGGTCCAGTCAGGGAAGGGAGGATTTGGGTGCTGTACTGTAGACTATGTCACCATAGTCAAAAATAGGGAAAATCATCTTTAAAACAATTTCTTGGCAGGCAGGAAGAGGGATATTCACTTTGTTTCTGTATAATACATAAAAACACAGAAACTGACAGCAGATAAAGGCCACTTGGCCCATCCATTTCACACTTCTGTGTTGCTTTGCTTACGCTGTAGACTCTTCGAGGACTACATTACTTATTCTTCCACCCCTTTCTTATCTCTTATGATTCCCTTGTGCATATCCTAGGCTTGTTTGACTCCCACCACTGTTTCTACCCCCACTACCTCCTCCAGGCCCCCTTACAGTAAGCCTAGACAGGCAGGTGGCAGCCATGGAACCCTCCTCACACAATGTCACCATTCAGAAGGTGTCTAATACTGTCATGAGCTTCAATGGCTCAAGATTATGCATCAGACAGTGCTGGACCATCTCCACAAGGGGTGGTGATAACTGTGAGGTCCTAGCAAGGAACTTCATACTTCATGCTGTAATGGTCTGATCAACCGTGTGTGTGACCTGTCTTGTAGGTGGCAGAAGTAACTCCCTGTGGAAGGTCCAGTGATGACAGTTACTGGAAGAATAGCTGAGAAAATTTCATGGTCTTGCCATGCATTAAAGTCCCCAATAATGTGTAAACAGGGGACTGCTATGCCTAGGAAATTATAGTATTTGCAAATTCCTAGAGGTACTCCTGATCCTGCCTTGGAGAGTGAAGGACTAGCAGAATTCTGCACCGCACACCTGCAAAGCCTTTTACTGCCACATATCCAAATGACCCTGTCTCCCTTACTAGGTATTCCTTGAGCCCCAAGCTGGATCTAAAAGAGATGGGCATCAGTAAAAACAGAGAATTCTGTGCACCCCCCCCCCATGGCAAATCTTACAAATATAAAATTATCATTGCCTGGATTGACTACTTACTTATTTTATCTCGAATAGGAGTCAGGGCCTTTTGGTGTTCACATCACGGCCCTGCTGTGAAGTTGCCCAGCTACCAGATGTCAAGGTAGACCACCCTTCAGCTGGGATGCTATTCTAAAATGTAACTGCCTAAATTGGCTTCCTTTATATGAGGCGTGCTGCATAAACTGTCTTCCTTTAATTAAGGTGCAATCCCCAACCAGTAGGTATGTAACTAGTGAGGAGCTAGCTAATGAGTGAGCGTACATCTCCCAAGCATCAAACAAACACATAATTAGCTTCTGAAAAACTTACAAAGGCTTTTCATTGGGGGTGCTACTGCTTATGGCATGCATCAGTAAAAACAGATAATTTAGCACACACCCCCCCAACTGGCAAATCCTATAAATATAATATTCTTTCTGCCTGAATTAGCTACTTATTATAGCACCAATAGGAGTGGGGATCTTTTGGTATTCACACCAGGGCTCTGCTATGAAGTTACCCAAGTACCAGATGTAAAGGTAGACCATCCATCAGCTGGGTCCCTGTTCCTTTTTTTTCATTGTCTTTTATGCCTACTTCTGTACCTCAGTGGGGAAGAAGGGGGGATCCCCTTCCTTCAACCTGAACATATCTTCTTCATGCTGATGGCTAAGGGTTCTGGATTGGTCCATGTTCAGTTCAGGGGGGGCGCTGTCATCAGGCTGGCTGTGGGGTCTTTTCCTTGTTTCTCCATGCCCCAAGGATGCATGTGCATGCTGAAGATCCTAGATGTGTATCTACACATAGGCATGCTGCTGCACTGGATCTTAGCCTGCATTCCACCCTCCCTTGGCACCCTCGACTGCACTGTCACCAGTGGTCACCCAGGTGACAGTATTGCAGCAAGGGCAGGGACCCTCTCACCCCAGAGGAGGAGAGTGTCTTCTGGGATGCTCATTGGCCACTTACTTATTTTACGTCCAGTAGGAATGGGGATCTTTTGGTATTCACATCAGGGCCCTGCTGTAAAGTTGCCCAGCCACCAGACGTTAAGGTAGACCACCCATAAACTGGGTCCCTATTCTAAAATATAACTGCCTATATTGGCTTCCTTTAATTAAGGTGCAGTCCCAACCAATGGGTAGATAACTAGTGAAGAACTATCTAATGAGAGAGCCATATATCTCCCAAGCATCAAACAAACACAAAACTAGCTGCTCAACTTTTGCTCATTCACAAACTTTAAATGGCTTTTTCATTAGGAGTGCTACTGCTATGGCATACATCAGTAAAAACAGAGAATTCAGTTCACACCCACCCCTATGGAACATCTTACAAATATAACATTCTTTATGCCTAAGTTGGCCACTTACTCATTTTATCTCTAGTAGGAGTGGAGTCGTTGGTATTCACATCACAGCCCTGCTGTGAAGTTGCCCAGCTACCAGATGTCAAGGTAGACCACCCATCAGCTGGGTTGCTATTGTTTTTTTTAAATTGTCTCTTTATGCCCCCTTCTGCATCACAGCTAGACCTATCTTTCAGAGTCCCCTCAAGGTGCCTGGCTCTGCCAAGTTGCTGTCCCCTCCAGCCACTTACTGTACATTCATGCTGCCACCATCTCAGACTCTGCCAAGTGGAGAAGAAGGGAGGACCCCCTCTTACCTGAATAGATCTTATTCAGGCTGATGACTGAGTGTTATAGATCAGTTCATGTCCCATTCACCAGGAGCCATCATCAGGCTGGCTGTGGGGTCGTTTCCTTGTTTCTCATTGCCCTGAGGATGTAGGCATCGGCTGAAGACCCTAGGTGCATGTGCACATATAGGCATGCTACTGTACCAGATCTCAGCCTGCATTCCTCCTTCCCATGGTGCCCTTGACTGCATTGCCCCCTGTGGTCAGCCAGGTGGCAGTTTTGCAGCAAGGATGGCAAACTACACATCCCAAAGGAGGAGAGCGTCCCCTGGAATGCTCAGTTCACCTCACTCCCCCAGCTGGCCCCCGACAACCTGAGGTGGATCCTAATCTTGGGTCACCGGTACCATGAGTGTCAGTGCTACTGCTGTGCTGATGGACCAGCTGGGTCCCTATTCTAAAATGCAACTGCCGGAATTGGCTTCCTTAATATAAGGTGCACTACCTAAATTTGTTTCCCTTAATTAAGGTGCAGTCCCCAACCAATGAGTAGGTAACTAGTGAGGAGCTAGCTAGTGAGAGAGCCATGCATCTCCCAAATCTCCCAAGCATCAAACACAAAATTAGCTGCTTAACCCTTGCTCATTCACAAACTTAAAATTACTTTTTCATTGGGGTGCTACTGCTGGTATACCATTAGAACAACAACTGAATGTTGTTGCTGCAATTAAAGCTCCGCAACAAGGGTGACAATGAAAGGGACAAACTTGATTTTATATCACCCCTCACTCCTGTCACCCTTTGCCCCCACATAGTTTCTACCCCCTCTGGGACATGCCCTTCCCAGGGGAGGTTATATTTAGTTTTGGGTGATGTGGGTGGCAGGGTAAAAAATGACTGTTTCCCAGGAGGGCGATTTGGCACTGTAACTCCCAGTAAACATAATGCCTGACACTGTATTGCCGGGCAGCATGTTGACAACACTGTAATCGGTGTTGGTAACATGTTTGTCGCTACGACATGGGTGAGCTGCTACTAATTATGGCATACATCGGCAAAAACTGAGAATTCAGTGCACACACCCCCCCCCACCATGGCAACTCTTTATATTCTTGCTGCCTGAATTGGCCACTTACTTATTTTATCTCCAGTAAGAATCGGGTCAGATGGCCACCCTGTCCCTTCACTCCTGTTTCAGGCAGTACACCACTGAGAAACCAGCCAAGTTAGTTGCCTCCAGAGTAGGCCCAGAGTTGTCACCAAGCAAGGTCTCAATGTTACATAGCAGATCCACTAAGGAATCAGTGACAGAATCCAACACCACAACAGTTTTGTTCTTTAGGGACCTGGTATTACATAGAATTGCACAAAGGAGTGGGATATGGGCAGTGGGTCGTCTGGCTACACATTTCTTGTTCCTAAGAGACTCTCTTAGGACAGGAATAAGACAGGGTGAACTAATTTCTCTGGTCCTCTTAAGCCCATTGTGTCCTCTTGGCCTAACAGTCCAGATCCAACTGTCCCTGATGTCTACCTCCTCATCATATCTACATCTCTTACTCTGCTTCCTTAGGATCCTTAATTTCCTGCAACAGCTTCACACCGTTGCTAACAGCATGGGGCTCCCAGGTCGTACCTTTAAAAAAGCTTTCAGCTTAGTGTGCTAGTCCTGGTTAAACAACTAACAAAAAAAAAAAGAAGGGGTGAAGCAGATGGAGCTGTTCCACTGAGCAAGCATGCATGGGGGCTTGTGTAAGATAACAGAATTTATGCACACAATAAGATATTACACCTATCCTAAACCCCCTTCCCTTACAATAGCCCTTTCCTGACCACCATCTTCAAGCCTGTATAAAACCCCAAAATAATCTCTCCCTCCCTGCACACTCACTCCTCTCACACACTCAATTATGTATTTAAATAACCCCGACACACTCTGACTATGTAGTAAAAAATACATGGGATGCTAAAAAACAGGTCTATAAACAGAAAATAAAAACCAGATTATAAATTGTTTCTTTGAAATTCAAAAACAAAGTGCTAAAGTGAATTAATATCACAACCGTCCCATACAACTGCAGAATCAAGTCCAATACAATATACTTGTGTACAAGTATCAGAGCCACCAGGGTGCCTTCTGGCCTATGATACTACTTTTGCATGCTGCAGGTACTGACTCCAGGAAGGCTGGGCTCTCCTTTCACAGCTCCTAGAGCAGCAGCAGCAGCAGCAGCAGCAGAATAGATCAGGCTGGGGTGAGATCTCTGCCTATGACATGTATGTGCCACTGATGCCACGTGTGTGATGATGTGGCACACATGTATCTGCACCTAACACTGGCTTGTTTCATCATCTGGCATACCATTAAAGGTGTTTCCCCTCAGCATTTCACTGCTGCTGAGAACATGGAAGTCCAGTAACCATGCTGAGAGCCTGCACAGCTTGGTGAGTTTACACTGACCTTCATAAACATAGGAATCTAGGAATCAAGGTCAGAAGGAAATAAATGATGTTTATTAAGTCTGTTCTCCACCTCTCAGCTCCAATAACCATCAGTCCCCACTCTGTTCATGTAATTATCTACCTGAATCGTAAGTGAATTAACTAATTTATATGAAATGCTATTTTGTGGTAAAGAGTTCAAAAAAGCAACAGCTCTTAGAACAAATTTCTTCTCTTCCTAGTGATGAACTGTAATTCCACTAACTGACAGGCTTGATTCCTAGTCATGGACACACTCACCCTTATTTCTAAATAAAGACTGTCTCTTAATGTAATATCACATGTCTTTATTGCCTTTAATACACTGATTGTAAAGCATTTTCTTTCAGGGAAGTACAGGTTTACAGCCTTCATGCAGCAAGAATGACTAAGCCTGCTCATATACCTCTCCATTTAAATCACCATCATCTGAAACCCTTCAGCTCTGCATGCATCCTTTCATAGGTACAAGGCCCAGAACCAAATGCAGTACTCCATATGAGGGACTTACAGAACTTCTTTAAATGCTGCCTATAATTTGATGACCCTTTCTGACCACAGCCTCACACCAAGTTGTATTTTTCAGATCATTATCAATTTAAACTCTTGTTTCAAGAGTTACCATCCTTAAGAGTATGATACCTAAAGTGCATTCTGCTAACTCTCAAATATTGTTGTCTGTTGGTACCAGTTCTGTACTCTTGCTCATTTATTGTCTACCCATGTACCCCCTTCCCACAGCATGTCTCTGGAAATGAGCTATTATGGCTCAGTAGGCATTTCAACATAAAATTCTTTCAGTAAATAAATGATAACCACAACACATCTGTAAGTGTTGTATTTCATTTTGTACTTAGTTGACCATTTGTTTAGACCTGGAGTGCCATTTGTTCCTCTGCTGTACTCATTCTATTGTCTAATTTAGTTTTCTTGGCAAATTTGGGGGTCCACTCATTGATATCCTGATGCATATCATCCACAAAGATGTTAAGTAGATGGGGGCCTAACACTGACCCCAGAGAAATTACACTAATCACTTTAATCATTTTTACACACGATAACCATATATTATGACCCCTGTTTCCCGGCGGTCAACCAGTTATTAATCCATGTTATTATGTTTAAGCTAAGTCTCATTATCTCTAAGGTAGCAATTAACTCACAGTGTGGAACAGTATCAAAGGCTTAGGAAAAAAGCTATGTACAGTGAAGTGAGCCATGAGGCAACACAGCAACTTGCAGTAACTGACATGTCACAAAATACTGCATGACAAAAGGGCCTAATTCCACTGAATTACACTGTTTCCTGCAGTATACTAGAGCATTTTGTGATATACTACAGCATTACTGTGCTGCATCCTTGCTGGCACAATTGTCTATCCCATCCACAGGTATGTTATTGTCAAGGGCTCTACTAACAGGTTCATAAACATTAATTAGTTTTGATAGATATGGTATTGGTTTTTGAAATCGATGTTGGATTATCTTACTTTTCATTAAATACTCAACAGCAAAATCTATTTAAATCCCAGTCATGTCTTTTTCATGTCATATGACCTTGTCACCCTGTTTAAAGGTCCCTACAATAGGTTTAGTCCTTCTTAGCCCATTAACATATTCATAAAATCATTTGGGGTTAAAAGTGAAATTATTTGCCATCATTTTCTCTGCATTCCATTTGGTATTCCTAACTGCTTTTGTACAGCTCTTCTGTAATGCTAGATAATGTTTTAGCCAAACTGAACCACTGTGATTTGAATCTTTTATATGCCTATGTTTTTATTTAATTGCCTTTTAATAATGTTTGTGAGCCGGGTACATGATAATTCACTCCCGTCAATTTGCTCCCTACAAAATCGCTCCCGACAACTCGCTCCTGTAAAACTCGCCCCATTGTAACTCGCTCCCATTCAAACTCGCTCCCGCTCCCACTGTGAAATCCTCTGACCATGCCTTACAGACTGCCACAGTACTATAACTGACCATGCCTTACTGACTACCAAAGAACTATAATTGCTTAATAGATTAAGCTACAGTGCAATCAATTAACTCATCGCTGTACAAGCTGTACTCATTTATCTGGTAACGGCAATTAGTATTGAATGAATGTAAACCGACAAACAACCACCCGCGGGTTTCTTCGTGTGTTTCTCCTGACAGTATGGCTTGCCATTTTCTAACGTCCGAACAACAGAAGAAGATGCTTGTGGATGAGTGTAATTTTATTTACACTCATCATAAGCACGGATTTCAAGGCAAAGCAATCTGGCAGTGTGGAAGTTTGTCGATGGGATCAGAGGAATACAAAAATGAACTATTTTAATATTTTACTTAATAAAGATTTTGAAGCTTTCACAATCAACCTGCGCTACAAAGGTAAGTCACTACTTCATCACATATTCAGTAGCTGTGGGGAGGTGGGAGCATTAGTTAGATATTTCGTGGTGATGGTTCTTGTTTACTTCATTCATTTCGTTTAATGCACACTACAACTGCTGCAAAATTAATTTACTTGCAGATAATTTCATTTTAAGCAAGAAATGAGGATGATTTTCATTTTGTTTTATTTATTTCGTTAACTTTCGTTAACTGCTGCAAAATTTAGTTGTGTTACACACAAGAAGGTGCAAATTAAAGTGGTGATGATTTTTGTTTACTGGCAAATAGTTTCATTTTGTTTCTTTTTAAGCTAGAAATGCTGCTGAATGCTGAGTTTCGTTTACTGATAAATAATTTCACACAGGGAGCATATTTACCAGGAGCGGGTATATAAAGGAGCGAATTGACTTGGGGATGTATTGTCGGGAGTGACATGTCATGGAGCGTATTGTCGGGAGCTTATTGTCGTGCTCTCTTGTGAGCCATAGTGGTCTTGTTCCTTTTTTGTTATATTTCACCATTTTAGGGACATATAGTTCCGAAAAATTCTCAATTTTATGGACCAACAAGTCCCTTTTGGACTCTGCATCTTGGTTAGTAAAAGCCCTGCCTCAACACCAGCAAGAGAGCTTTTCCCCTCATACCATTAAACTTATCCATTTTAGGATTTTTACACCTTGTTCTTTAGTGCTTGGTAGTGAGGAACTGTTTTAGTGTAAACTGGACCAGAACTGCTTGCTAGTTCCAGGTGTCCCAAATCATACATTTGTTCATCATACCCTCAGTGTTGGTCAGTATAAAATCCAGGATAGCTCTTTCTCGGGTTGGTTCTGTAACATATTGCTCAATGTTGTTGTCCACGCATACCTGCAAGAACAGTTTTTCAGCTTGTGTTTTTCCTTTGTACATTAGAAATTGATAGTACTCAGATTAAAATGTCCCATAAAAATAACATTTCCTTTTTTGCATATATTGTATATAACTTTGTCCAGTCTTTCGTCCGATTCACAACATTGGTCTGGGGGGTCTATAACCTATCCTGATTGTTACAGTATATCCTTATTTGTAGAAGCCTTTATCCAAATGGCTTCTAAGTCACTGCATTCTAGTAAGGTTACAACAATCTTTGTCACTTGTATTTTATTTTTAACAATTAGGGCTACTCCACTGCCTTTTCTACCAATCCTATCCTTTCTAAATACTCTGTAGTGACTGAATTCCTTATTCTATGTGTCTCCATCCAACCACTATGAATCTGAGATCCCTGCTGTATCATTTTTTGATATTAATATGACCTTAAATTACTTTTTTTTTTATTTTTGAGGTTCCAGGCATGATCTAAAATGCCCTTCCAGATGTTTTTGTTTTCTTGACTCATTTATTTCAGGGTTGGTTAGGATGTTAGAACTGCTTACCTCTACACTAGTTCTAGCAAATAAGATGAGATTACAGTGTCTGGGAGATGTTTGACTATCTTCCCTGCATCCCACCTTGCATGCTAGTTTAAAGCTTCATTGATGATTTTTGAGAATCTCACCCCCAGCTCATAAGCAGCTTTTTCTGTTTCAAAGCAATTAATTCTTGTCATATACTGTAGGTCCTTTCTGTTATTAAATTTGTCCCAGTATCTTTTAAAAGCAGATTTCTCTAAGACTTGGCCCCTAATCTTAACTATGCATTCAATGTCTTTATTGCCATTATTCTGCCATATCCTGCTCTCAGAACAGATTGAATTTCTGAGATCATTATCTTAACTACCTTGTTTAATAGCTCCATGTCAAGGTGTGGGTAGTCTGCCTTGATGCCATCCCTGAGTTTTTTATCAGTGCTGTTTGTTCCAACATGTGGAACTTTTTTTTTTTTGGACCTCCCCTTCCTCCTGGCTGCCCACTCCTTCAGGTCTCCATTGTCCCTCCTGACTGCCTGTCCTGAGTCCCACACCGGCTACCAACCTCATATGGTGGTCCCCTGGTGTATCCCTTCTCTGGATGGGTCCCCCTCCTCCGAGGGGGAAGGCACCAGCGGGGGCGGCCAGCGTACTACTGTATTGGCCCGGGGTACCCCTGAGGTGTGTCGGTCATGGGATCTGCGGCAGCGGAGGACAGAAAGACCATCATCCGGCCAGCCAGGAAGCATTTTTCCATGGGGAGTGATGTCCTGATGTCAAGGCATACTCCGACATCTGTCAATCCCCTTGAACACCGAGCCCGGACATCACTGCTGTACTCCCAGCCTCCGCCAGGAGTCAGCATGCGCTGGTGTGCATCCCCACCCTCCTCCCAGAGAAGGAGAGCTCCATTCTTCTCCCCCCGGCTGGCTCTCCGGTGACCCGAGTCCATTCCCAAACCTGGTTTGCCAAGGCCTCACAGACAGAAATCCAACCGCTGCACCGACAGGCTGGCTATGTAGAACTTCTACTGTTTTTTTCTGCCCTACTCAGAATACCCTCTATGTTATTTTTGATATCAGTTACCTTTGCTCCTGGTAGACAGGTCACCATTCTATTAGTTTTATTGTTTTTACAGAAGTGGATGTCAGTTATCCTCATAACTGACTCCCATTTTACTATAGTATTACTAAGATATGAGTGTTGCTCCTCAGAGGCAACATGTTACTAGCCTAAATCTGGGTTGTCCATTTCCTTTTTTAAAATGTTTTTGTTTTTCTGTGTGTGAATTTAGTGCTCATGGAAGGTGCTGGATTGATAGCACTGGATTCTGAAGTCCTATATTTATCCACATGACAAGTACAGCATGGGTGATCACAGTGCAGAGCTTCTCCACACTGTCCCACCTATGTGCTTCAACCCTGCTATGGAGAGACCACCACGTATGTGAGACGGTAGTTCAGACTCCATGCCCATTCAGTCATTGGTCTGTCACGTCAGACTGTCAATTAGTGCTAGTTTTCAGTTTCCTGTAGTGAGCATATCTACTGTTAACAGTGACACTTTGGTCTGGAGTGTGTAGTTGTGATCTTCAGCATTTCATAAGTGAATTATCCCTACTAATGAGACACCCAGCCTTCTCATTCTAATCCCTCTCTCATCATTGTAACTGTTCATTTTACCTGGTCTCTCATGACCATTTGTTACTTCAGAGGAAGTAACTGTCAATGGAGGTGTTTTATTTAGTAGTAAAAACCTTTATTTTTATACAGGATAGTAGGTGACAATTTCACATCATTAGGACCAATCCTATTTTCAAGATGGTCCTGTGTATAAAGCAAAATCACATACATATACATGCAGTTCCACAAAATATTAATTTAACAACCATACATTACAAAACCATATAACATAACATAAAATGGACAAAGACACTATATTACAATAAAACCGAATTTATCCCAAACATTCACATTTTACCTTTAGTCCAGCTTTTAGAATAGTTATAAAATCTTTAACTGATTCATATTGATTTGCTATATATGGTTTTAATGAATTCCATAACATATTCATAATTGTAGGGAAGCGCATATAACTAAATTTATTCTTTAATTTAGGGTACTTAAAACTCCTAATAATTGAACTCCTCATATTATAATTATAAGTTTTATTTTCCAATTTTTCGTAAAGATACAAAGGTTGATTTGTATTTATAACCCTATAAACCTGCTGGGCCCAAATAATTTTCCTTTTATTATCCTGAGTCATCCATCCCAACTCCTCATATAATTTACAGTGATGTTCGTAGTGATCCTTTTTTAATATAAGCCGAGCCAAACGATTATACATCATCTATCTTAGAAGCAAACTTTTGAAGCTAGGCCATATACATGGCTACCATACTCCAACACGGGTAAAATAAGCTGATTTATCACCATCTCTCTCATTTGTCTATTCATACAAAAGCTGGAATGTCTAAACGCCCCCAGCTTTTTATATATCTTCGATAATGTATTAATTATATGGTAGTCAAATTTCAACTGATTATCGATCCATACTCCAAGATATTTATATTCCTTAACTTGTGGCAAAATTTCATTTTGTAATGTTTTTATTTGAATTAATTTATTTCCTATATTCAACTCTTTTCCTTGTTTCTGAAATATCATTAAATTTGTTTTTTTACTATTAACTATTAGACCAGAGTTGGATAGCCATGTACAAAGCCCTATAAAGTCTTCCTGTAAGTACTTTCCCATAAGTTCTGGAGTCTTACCACCTGAAATCAGCATGGTATCATCTGCATATAAATGAATACTTGAATTTTTAACACTGTCCACTAACTGATTAATATATATGAGGAAGAGAGTTGGTCCTAAAATCGAACCCTGGGGCACTCCACGTATTACCTTAGCTTTCTCAGATAGAGTACCATCAATATATACTTGTTGGGTTCTTTTCCCCAAATAGGATTTCAACCAATTTAATGGCACTATTCCAATTCCTATTTCTTCCAAACGTTTCTCCAACAGGTCATGGGCTACAGTATCAAAAGCCTTAGATAGATCCACGAACATTGCACCCACGGACATGGCATCCTCCATTTTTGATGCTACAATATCTACCATGTCCTGAGCGCAGTGCCCGGAAAAACCTCACGAACTCCGACTGATATTTTGTAAGTAAAGAATGTTCCTCCAAAAATCATTAAGTTGTTTCTGCACTAACTCTCTCCAAAATCTTGGATAGGCAAGATAACAGTGCAATAGGCCTATAATTTGTAGGCGAGGTAGTATCACCATCCCTTTAAAAATAGGAATTATTTTCGCATTCTTCCAAGTAGATGGGAATACACCCTCCTTCAAACTCAATTAAGAGTTTGGTTATCACCGTAGTAACCTGAATAAAATCCTTAAGAAATCGGTTTTCTATGTAATCTAAACCAAAGGCTTTTTTATCTTAAGTTTTCTCATTTCTTCCTTAATCTGTTTGCAAGTAAAATACTTAAAGCTAAATTTTGAACCATTAAAGCTATTAACATAACCATTTCCCATAACGGGCTGGGGAATATTTAAATCTGGTAATGTTATAAAATAATTATTCAAAATATTTGCTGAATCTCTAACCGATTTGAGGATACCCCTACTTTCCATTTGGATTATGGGTTTTGAATTTACAGAGGGATCAAAAGATTTTAACAAAGACCAGAATTTCCCTGAATCAGTAGTCTCCTTAGTTTTAGCTTCAAAAAATTTATATTTTGCTTTCTTAAGTTGGGATTTTAATGCATTTCTAGCAATCTTATATTTTTCCCAATCCTCTGTTCTTAGGGACTTCCCTTCTATTTTCCATAATTTATTTTTTCCTCTAATCTGTTTTTTAATTTTCTCCGTTACCCAAGGAACATGATTCTTCCTCTGTTTTATTGATTTAAATGGAGCCATTTCATTACAAACCTCTAGGAACCATTTTGAAAATTCTTGAATAGCTAAATCTATTGATGGAATTAAAAATAACCTTTTCCAATTTATAGAGGCTAATCTAGCCAAAAAAGCATCCTTATTATACCCCTTAAAACATCTCCTTTTAACCTTTGTCAAAATCTGTCCCATAGGGATCCCTCTCCCCTTAAATTTAAAGATACAACTTATGGAACAATGGTCTCCCATAATTGGCTGATTTATTTCCAATTGCTGTATTTCAATCTCTGTGGAGACAAAAATTAAATCCAGAATATTACCTATACTATTTAAAGAAGTTTTCCTAGTTGGATTAGCTACCTTTTGCTCCAAATATAATAATTTAAAACATTTTTGCAATGCAGTACCACGAGGCTTTCCCCAGGCCGCGTTAAAGTCCCCTATTAATAGTAACTCACTTCCCATAGAACATTTCTGAATGGTTATGGCTAACTTGTCAAAAGTATTAATTAAAGATTTTGGAGGGGCATATACAACTCCCACAGTAAGGGCTAACTTTTGTATCTTTACTAATAAACAGTCAATTTGACCTATCTGACCTGCAAATTGTATCTTTGTCCTAATTCCTCTTTAGTGAATAAAAGAACCCCCCCCCCTTTCTACCTACCCTATCTAGTCGATGTCCAATAAAACCATCTGGCACAACCTCACTTGTATTTATTTTATTTGTTAACCATGATTCTGTTAATGCAATCAAATCTGGGACTCCGTAGCAGTCCAGGATCTAAAAGATCCAATTTATTTTTAAACAACGAGCATTATCATATATTATTTTAAGATCAGTTTCAATTTTAGGTCCTGGATTTATTTCAATGTCCCCACCCAGGATCAAAACCACTATTAAACAATTTATTAATTTTTGTTTATCGTTACCCACTACTGAAGTAATAAAAATTTTACTTAACGCTTGATTTCTGATCTTTACAAATGAGTTTCTTCCTTTAATTTTAAACTGATTCCCTTCAGTAAATAAGCATTTTCTAATATTCAAAGTATATCCAATTTCTAAAACCAAAGCACTTGAAACTTCAGTATGGTGAAAGTCTAAAATCTTCACATAAGACATCCATACTACAATAACATAAAACATCAATCTAACACCAATTTCCATTTTTAAAAATTTTTTTATCAACACTCTATTTAAAGTTAGATTCTATAGATTCTTATCATTAACTTTATGTTATTTCCTTATCTCACAGGTGCATAAACCTCTCTACTTAACTACACGTTATCGCTAATCTATAAATTCAAATACTATATAAATCTAACTAAACTCCTTATAGGTACTAAAGTTTAGAAATATAAATGCAGTTTTAATTGTTTTATACCAGAAGACTTACTTAAGTCTGCTCAAAGCTGATTTCTCCCCCGAGTGGCGCTCGCGCCACTCACGCTCGCGCAGTGTAGCGTGAGTGTTTTAAACAGTCTTGCCCCTCCTATTTGCTGATGCTGTCCTCCAGTTCCCCCCCTTTTCTAAGCTGTGCTGGGGGGAAGTTCACAAACAGCAGGCTGTAGTTGTAAATTACCTCAGGCAACTTGCGATGGAAATTCAGGCAGAGAGGTGAGCACAGGTGAAAAGTAAAGCGCTGCTGTGTAGCATGAGTGTTTTAAACAGTCTTGCCCCTCCTATTTGCTGACGCTGTCCTCAGGTCACCTCCTTCTCTCAGCTGTGCTGGGGGGAAGTTCACAAACAGCAGGCTGTAGTTGTAAATTACCTCAGGCAACTCACGATGGAAATTCAGGCAGAGAGGTGAGCACAGGTGAAAAGTAAAGCGCTGCTGTGTAGCGCGAGTGTTTTAAACAGTCTTGCCCCTCCTATTTGCTGACGCTGTCCTCCGGTCCCCTCCTTCTCTCAGCTGTGCTGGGGGGAAGTTCACAAACAGCAGGCTGTAGTTGTAAATTACCTCAGGCAACTCGCGATGGAAATTCAGGCAGAGAGGTGAGCACAGGTGAAAAGTAAAGCGGCTGTAGCGCGAGTGTTTTAAACAGTCTTGCCCCTCATATTTGCTGGACGCTGTCCTCCGGTCCCTCCTTCTCTCAGCTGTGCTGGGGGGAAGTTCACAAACAGCAGGCTGTAGTTGTAAATTACCTCAGGCAACTCGCGATGGAAATTCAGGCAGAGAGGTGAGCACAGGTGAAAAGTAAAGTGCTGCTGTGTAGCGCGAGTGTTTTAAACAGTCTTGCCCCTCCTATTTGCTGACGCTGTCCTCCGGTCCCCTCCTTCTCTCAGCTGTGCTGGGGGGAAGTTCACAAACAGCAGGCTGTAGTTGTAAATTACCTCAGGCAACTCGCGATGGAAATTCAGGCAGAGAGGTGAGCACAGGTGAAAAGTAAAAAACATTTGTGAATTATTTGGTTTCAAACACAACATTTGGGTGATGGGTCAGTTTCAATAATAGTTTTTTTGTGGTATCCGGATAACCCTCCAAGTCCCTGATCTGGTGTATTATTGCCAGATGCCCTTTTAATTGGGCATTTGCATTCTCCAGTTGTTGTACCATTATACACTTGTTGCATGTAACTGTATCTCATGTTAATCCCTCACCCAACTGAGCAGACAATTTACACAAAATGCACTTCTTTCCTCACCCAAAATGATCATTATTATTTGTCTGGTCATCCATAACTGAACTCTAAACTATGCCTGTAAATGCTAGAGCTAAAGGAGGGGAATATGAAGAAAAGGGAACATTATCTTGCTCACCCAGATCAGCTTGGAAAGATCAGAGTTTCTTGATTTAGGAGCTACCACTGGCAAACACTGACAGACACCTTGTCTGCGAGTGTTGCCTCTGCCCAGTGCTCACTGATGCTCACACTGCTGTTTCTTTATATAGAGTGTGGAGTGCCAAAGCCAGAAGTGCCAACCCTGCTATTGAAAGCTTAAAATATGCTGGCCTGGTGGTGCTGACTGCTGAGGTGCTGAACACCTTACCTCGCATCATGCCAGTGGCCCAGGCTCAGGAACAAGCCCGAGTTGTTGGACAGCAAACATGGGTGAGGGGAAGGAAGGAGCAGAACTGAGCAATTACAGGGTTGCTCTCCTCTCCTCTCCTCTCCTGGGGAGGATCCTGTCACCCATTACAGTTCCACTGCCCCCAGATGGAGGTCCACAGTAAGTGCAGGTGAACAGGTGGCAAAGTAATGGGAGGGCATCCTGGTACTGCCTCCACATGCGTGCATGGCCGGGACAAGGGGCCAGGACAAAATTAGGGAAAAACTGAGGCAAAAAAATCTAAAATAAAAAAAAGCTTAAAATAATAAAAACAATAAATTAAATCCAGCAGAAAAAGCTCTGTTGTTCAACTATCAATCCCCGAAAGTGCCCTGATGTAATAAACAAATGCTTTTTAAAAAGGCAACAGAATTTAAAATAGCCCCAAGGTGCTATGGTCCTGGAAGCTAGAGGACCCAGTGAGTTTCTCCTGCCTGCTGCTAAAATCTAAGCACAGTGCAAAGGACAAGTGAAGAGCATGAGTATAGGAATGCATATGCCAAGTAAACCATGGCTTACAAGCTGATTGGAGAGGGAGGTGGCATTTTGGTCCCTGTTCACTGACTTTAGTTATTCCTGCTCTCTGCTATCCACATCTATTGGTGTTTTAAGTGTTGTGCTCAGCATGAATTAAACATGATATGAAATGCATAAAACTAAGTACTGTTGTATTATCTGCTCTTCTTATGCAGCTTCTGAAGTGTCATATAGGGAGTATAAGATTTCTGGGTTACATATATGGGCATGTATACAATTTGGGGGTGGCGACAAAGAGGCATCAAAGGGCACAGGCTTACAAATGTTACTTTCCAAGCTACATCACTCATGAAGAGGGTAGCAAAATGCGACATTCTTTGCACAGAACAGCATGGCTTCCGTACTGGTCACAGCACAAGTACAGCGTTAATGGAGTTCTCCAACTTCCTGCACTCCTCCCTGGACTCCGGCTCCCTAGTTGGAGCAGTGTTCATTGACCTCTCTAAGGCCTTTGACACTGTCTCCCACCCCCTCCTACTAAATGCCCTCAACCATACAGGGCTCTCTGCTGGCCCCCTTGCCTTGTGCGAGAGTTACTTATCAGCCCGTTCCCAGCATGTCATAATCAATAGGATACTTTCAGAAACCCATCCCATCTGCTCAGGGGTTCCCCAGGGCTCTATCTTGGGCCCATTACTCTTTAGACTCTACCTAAACACCCTGCCCAGTGCCTGCTCTGGCAATATTCTTCTGTACACCGATGACGCCGTTATTTGTTCCACCAACAGAAATCCTACCTCCCTCCAAGACTCCCTCCAATGCTCTTTCAATGATGCTGAAAACTGGCTTAAGGAGAGCAGACTAGTCATTAACCTCAAAAAAACGAAGGCAATGCTCTTTGCCCACCACCAGAACAAAGCCAGCAACAACCCTCTCCAAATCCTCCCCAGCACTCATGAACCACTTGAACAAGTTTACACCTACAAATATCTTGGGGATCACTTTTAACTCGGCCCTCACCTTTCATACCCACATTACAGCCCTTACTTCCACCGCTAACGGTTGTCTTGGCATACTCTACTGTCACAAGGACTGCCTCCCACCTGAAGCCCTCAGACTTGCCGTTATGTCCTCAGTAATGTCCCTTGTCGATTATGGCCTTCCAGTATATGGTGCTGCTGACTCCACAGCCCTTAACAAAATTCTACTCACCCTAAACAAGGCTTGTAGACTTGTGACCAATGCCCCTAGGTTCACCCACACATATCAGCTCTATGACATGGCTGAACCCCTTAGCCTCGATGAACGCCTCTGCTACCAAACTTGTGTATTAACTAAGAAGATTCTACTTGGGCACTCACCCCCTGGGATCTCTATCTCCATCCAACTCAAACCTTCCAGAGTCACAACCCGAACCACTGACAAGGTCACACTACTGGTACACAGAACTAGGACCACTCAGGCACAGAGGTCGATCAGCTACAGAGCCTTGTCCTGTTTCAACCCGCTCCCTGCAGCCATTTCCAACACCACCAAAATTGCCCCCTTTAAAACTGCCCTATGGAACCAATTGTTTAACACCCGCTGCTGCACCTGTCGCTAAGAGATGCTCTGCTGCTCTCTATCACTATTGATATAGCCCTCTGGGCCAAACAATCCCTCACCCCTTCCCCCATTTCCCCATGGGCTCTGTCTCCTTGGCCAGTATCTGCTGATACCAACCTGTCATGTCTGAAATGTTTTTTAGTTACTCATTATGTTCATGCAACTATGTAAAACTGTGTTACTGTATGATTGTATTCTGTATGTATGTTGACTCTGTATGTCCTCTCTGTGACAAGTTACCTTTGTAAACGAGCCTCTGGCTCAAAGGTTGTAAATCCGATTTATACAATAAATAAATAAAAGAGACTATGAGAGATCAAAATTTTGAGAGTCCAGTGTTAAAGTGTGATAAAAACAAATAAAATTGTTGTCAGCCAATGTTTTAGAAGAGTTCAGGGTAACCAGACAAACTCCCAGGTGTCTCACACAGCCTCCAAAATGTCAGCATTTGCACAAACATTTGTTTATATGGACCTGGAACCACCAACACTGAGAATGCCTATCTAACAAATTATATACTGATTTGGGATCTAATGCAACTTCTTGAATTGTAGATACAAGGAGTTGCAAGAACATGGGTCTATAGTTATTTCAACAAGGAAGAGCTGCCTTCTTTGAAGACTGGTTCAACTTTTGCCTGTTTCCATGCACTGGGAAACCACAGTCATTACACTAAGTTTGAGAACGTAAGAGGCCTATGGACATTTATGGCTTCAAAATGTAAATGTCTTTTTTCCACTCTGTCCAGACTACAAAGCTTGACTGTTTTTAGTCAAAGGAGATACTCAAGAAGGTCTGTCTCACGAATGTTCTCTAATTCAGATCTGTTAATCATGGTACCGGTGGAACTGAAGGGCTCCAGTGAGCCTGTGGGATTTATTACAGGAAGTGTGTGTTGCTCAGCTCGGTAGCAGTCAAATAAGTCACTGGAATTCAAAAAGGAGTTCATGGCATTAGAGATTTCCTTTTCATTCACTATGATCTCAGTTCAGAAAATTGGTGAATTCACTCTGGAAAGGCCTGAACTTTTTTTTTTATGTTATTACAGCAGAATTCAGGATCACTATAGCTGTTATTGATTTGAGAGTTTCTGGACAGTCTAACTTCTTTATCCATAAATGTCTAAGTATATAGTACTGATGACACTCGAATGTTAAATTGGTTCTACTGCAAGCTTTCTTCCACCCTGCATCCCTTGTGTATGATGGTCTATGGCCACTCTGAACTATCCTGTGTTTGACTGGAATATGAGCCTCCCATATCAGCATGAACTCATAGTGGAAGAAGGTCCTTGTTGATAATGTTGAGAAATATATAGTGATGTGCCTGGGAAAAGAAAAACATGAAGTCAAAATTCTAGCTAAATGACAAAAGGATTATGGGAACCAAGTTGGAAAAATACCTGGGAGTAGAGATGCAGCGAATTTAAATTTTGCCGGTGAAGTGAACGCGAAGTGGGCACTTCACGTTTTTTTTTTTTTTTATTTGGTTGTTTAACCAGGTATAGCACACTAAGCTGAAAGCTTTTTTACAGGAGCGACCTGGGAGCACAAGGAGGTTAAGTGACTTGCTCAGGGTCACACAGTATGCAAGTGGAAGCTGTGGGATTCAAACCCAGGTCTGGTCTGCTGGATGCCACCAAATTTGCAGCTCAGAGCCTTAGACCACTGCGCTATACTGCCTCCGTTGTCACTCTGCTTTGCAGAGTGGCCTGCATGAAATGCCCACTTTGCCTTGTTATTACTACTTTGCATTGTCATTCCACCTTAACACGAAGTAAGGCGGAGTGACAACAATATTGGCAGCCCCATACACAGACACAGTCTCTAGAATTAATGTGCATCCCCAAAATGCTACTGTTGTCTTGTCTCTAGAAAATGCCCCAGTACTGATGCAGTTAAATGAGAGTGTAACAAGAAATACAAGTCTCCCAGAATTAATAGCAAACTCAGTCATCCAGGCAGTGGTCGTACAAAGTCTCCAGAATTAATGTTCATCCCCAAAATGCTACTGTCTTGCTTCCAGAAAATTCCCCAGTGCTAATGTAGTGAAATGAGAGTGTAACTCCACTACGCATAGTGGCCAGCATGAAATGCCCACTTCACCTTGTTATTGTGATTGTGACTTCTCATTGTCATTCCACCTTAATGTGAAGTAAGGAGGAGTGACAACAATACTGGCAGACCCCGGGCCCCCACACATCACATGGCTTACAGTACTGTAACTCACATACTGTACAGGAATGCGAATGCCTATGGCTATATTTCCCCGATGACAATGACCTGTATCATGAAACTCCCCAATTTGAAAACTCATATCAATGAGTACAGAGATGAAGTCTGGAGAGATACTACAAAACAGGCTTACATGTTGCAAGTAACTAGTAAAAAAATAATTTTGTGATTCGTGATGTGATCGTGAATCGTGACTGCATTTGTGACCATGAAACATGAATTTATTTTTCTCGTACTTGGAGCTGACAAGTGTATTGGGAACGTGAATGCCTACAGCTGTACTTCCCTGATGACCTGGCTGTTCACAAAACTCACCAGCTTGAAAACTCATATCCATGGGTACAGTGGTGAAGCCTGCAGAGATACTACAAAACATTAAGTTTGTGCATCGTGATGTGATCTTGCATCATGTGCACCACACAAGTACTCTGAAGGGAAGCCAAAGAAACAACTGTGATTTAAGTAACAGATGGAGATTGGGCCCTAAAGAGATGCAAATGCACAGACAAAGATTGAACTGTGCACTAAAGAGGTGCAGTTGCAAAGGCACAACAACACCACCTAAGCAGTGCTCACCATCAGAAATCCAAATTTTGAAAAGAATACCTTTTGCCAGTTGGGGGGTAGTGCATGGCACTAGCAGTCCACTACTATCAGTAAAGATACTACAAGCAGTACAAAAAATTCATTCAGGTGCAGTGGAAGCAGATTCACACTGCTGTAATTACTCTGTGGCACAATAAATGGTATCTGATTTAATGACACGCGTGCATCACACACACACTCACACACACACTACAAGTAATATGTAACAAATTGAAAGCCTTTAGTAATATAACCAAATGTTTTAAACAAACTGAAATTATACGCTGCTGCACCACAACAATCAGCAAAATAATGGCAAGAATTACTGAAAATATTACTGTGTGTACATTAACACAGTTATACAAGAAAAATATAACCAAAAGAGAAAGACTGCCTTTTTCTCCCAGTTAATCTACCTACACCACAGATACACCCCTCCCCAAAGCACACTTCACAGTACACAGACTGACTGTTCTCAATTAACATTCAAAATCCACACACAAACAATAAACACTTGATGATATGAGCACAGAAGGGTTTCCTACAATCGATGTTCTAAATTTTGAGCAAAACAAAAGGCTCAAAAGGCTTTTTTAACAGCTTTTAGAGGATTTGAATGGCGGAGCTCTGAGAGGAAACTGTCTCCATCTTCCACTACACACACTACACAGAACTGAGGCTATGCAGAACAATCTAGAGCCCATGTGACCTGCAATCCCATGAAACACTGCAAATTCACTTTGAAACTCACTAAGAAGGCGAAGTGATGCAAAGTACATTGATTTCAGTGTTACTTCGCCTTAAAATTGGTGGAGAAGTGGTTTAGGGAAGGCGGTGTAATGCAAAGTCATTGTTTTCAATGGACTTCACGTTCCCCTTTATAACGCGAAGTACTCTGCTTCGCATTGCGGAACACTTTGAGGACACTGCGTTACTCCATGAATCCCTCTGCAGAGCGAATTTAGCCCACTTCGCCCACCACTACCTGGGAGTCTAAATCAGTAACAACTTTATATGGGAGTCACAGTGTAGTGCTAGCAAGATAAATGTAATTGTGGGATGCATCAAGAGGAACTTTTTAAGCAGGTCAAGAAGTATTATAGTGTGTAAACAAACAGAATGTAAACAGGTCAATAAGTATTATAACATGCAAACAAACAGAAAGCCACTTCAGGTGCCAGGAATGGCAGTGCCACAATACCTGTACAGTATAAAGCATTATTTGGAAACGAAAAGCAGCCATTCACCACCACTAGTTGATAGCTGCAGGCATAGTAATGATGGAAAACAGCAGATACACAGTACCATGGTCTCTGGTAAGTACTTTATTGAAGTATCAAATTCATGTGAGCAGTGTGGAGTACAAACAGGCCAGCTTGGCTGAGGCTCAATGTTTTGCACATCAGCACTTCATCAAACGTGACATGGATGCATATATAGTCCATTCCTAAAGGCATAACATTCTAATTAGTCAGAAAATGCATATGGCCAAATCATCAAATAAACAACAAGTGCAACATCAGTGACACAATCTTGCAGTAACACTTTATCGAAAACCTTTACAATCATATGTTAAAAACAATTATATACATTTGATGCAAAGTCTTTAGAAAGGATTAGGGCAATACATCGTGCATAGCGGCTTGCTCAGGATAGCATGTTTACAGACTCATATTGCATTATCAAATGCCAAAATCAATACCGAAACTAACATCCATAATTCAAATTCACTCCGACGTATATACCACACTATTTGGAATTACTTTATGTCACTGAGGCACAGGTCAGGAAGCACAGCAAAACCAGGAGCAGTTGTGAAATTCACAATGAGTGTTTTATTATTATTAATAACAGTGAAATAAAATAAAAATTGTTCAGAATAACTATTTACAAAGTCAGTGCAAACAGAAAAATCAAAGCGCCCTCTCAATTTCAAATTTCAGTCTCTCACTCTGTTTTTATAACAAGTCTTTGCATCGTTGACATCCTGCTTCTCACAGAATGTTCTTGTCAGTTTACAGAATGTGCTTGTCAGTTTTGATGCATGTGCAGCAAAAAGAGCATAGTGACCCAGAACTGACCTCTTGTTTACAGCTCTGCAAATGGCTTAAACACTGCATCTCAGATTAACCCCTTGAGTTTCAAATTACTTTGCAATCATTTCAACATTATAACTATATACAGTTTTAAACAAAGGATCCCAGTATCACATACAGTTTTGCACATATTTTATAACCACAGTTCTGCAAGGGAAAGAAAAGACAGAAATAGCAAGTGAAGGCAGAGAAATAGCGAGAGGCATAAAATTGTGAAACTGTCAGAGTGCTCAGTTCCTAGGTCTCACAAGAAAATTTGGCTATGCAATCAGACAGACAAGTGATAGAAAAGAAGAGTATAGAACAGACCCTTGCATTTAAACTATTTCTGCATAATAAATTGGGCTGGGCCTTATTCAACCCTCTCACACTTTATTAGCATTTTAGCCTGTTTCTGCTTAAAACTGCGTGCCTTTCCATGGTAAACTCTCTATCTGGTCCATTGTTATCTGTGTTCTGTTTTCAGATTCGAAGTGGAAATAACATGTTCTAAGTGTAATAACAGGAATTCATAGTGCAATAACGTGTTCTAAGTGAAAATAAAGATTTACACAATGACTTTGAGAAAAAAACATTATCCAATAAATTGATTTATTTTCATGGCATTTAGAGCAGGAATTGAAATAAAATTAGCTTCCTTATTTTTGCCTACTTGTACTGATTACACTCTAAGATCTACTGTCCTGGGATTCCTGCCCACTCCAAAAATGAAACTGAACCTGGATAATATTACCATTTCAAGCTTTGCCCCTAAGTTTTGGAATTCCATTCCATTGTCTTTCATCTTTCCTGTTAGGCCTTGGGCTTTTGTAATGGCTATTGTGAACACTTGCTTATGCTTACAAATGTACCTGCTTATAACTATGCAAAACTTTTGTATTCTTCTTACTGCCATCAATTTATGAATGTACTCTTTCTATACTTCATTTAATAATTATTGTACTGAGTTTTGTATCTTGTATCTGAGATATTAATGCACCGTGTTCATTATGTATCCCTTGTTTTCATGTTCTTCATTGTATTCTGTTCTCTGTGACATATTCTTTGTAATTCATATTACCCATGTGACACTATTCTGTGTGTATTCTCCCAGGTTGGGGCTGAAAATAGGCAGTTGTCTCCTAGCGCGCATATCTGGTAATAAAAATGAAATAAACAGATAGGTCTGGATGTTCAGATAGTAGCACAAGCGCAGTGCAAATGTTCGTGCTGTGCTTGAGCCTGATCCAGTGGCTGCTATGTTCAGTTGGATAGTGGGCTGCGCTATCCGACTGAATGTCAGACCATATCAGCACAGTGCTAAATGAAACTGCACTGGCCTGACTTGGACCTGGTCTGTATATAGCCCACAGGGAATAGTACTGCCTGAAATGGGATAGCCCCAAGACTGCTGTGGTCTATATTCAGCCAGAAAAATCAAATGAGCCCATTGAGCATGCAAGGTGCTAAGGCGCCATTTTCATGCCCATTATAGGCTCATTTGTGTGGGGTGCAGCAGCCAATTAGCACCCCTTGCAGTGTCTCCTGTTGCACAATACTTCATCTATCCCTTGTGGCTAGTGGCACCCCCCCATCTCCTGTAGTACCATAGTATAGATATCCCTGGTGTCCAGTGGTCCACCTGATTGCCCGTAGTACAGTAATACACATATCCCTGGTGTCCAGTGGTCCATCCAATCTCCCACTGTAGAATAATCAAAGCCACTGATTTTCATTTTTTACTGGAAAACCCCATAAAATGCCAGAATTAGGACTGTCTGCACACCAGTAAAAATGAACAATTTCACAGAATTTGGCAGTTTAGACCAGATCAGTAAATCTGCAGAACTTGCTTTTTTCTTATATTTGCTTCCTGTACTAGTTTCAATTTGCTTCATTTAATTCTCTGTATATTAACCTTCTTTTAGTCTCATTATTTATACGCATACTGAAAGAATGACAGTACAATCCTGGTAAAATCTAGGAATTAGACTTACCATCACTGGTGGAATTCTAGGAATTTCAAATCATGAAAATGGAATTTCATTATTTTAATCATCGTTAATCAGTGTCCTTGAGAAAAATACGTGCATCCCTGGTGTCTAGCAGTACCACCCCCACCCAACACCAATTCTACTGCAGAAAATCCTTCCCTGGTGGTTTAGTAGTCCCACCCATACAGCCCCCAACCTGACTTGCCCACTGCCATCCTACCTCCCCACACCTCCTCTCACACCGGTGACCATGACTTCTGCCAGCTTGACACAGCTACCAGCACAGCCCCCCTGTTACCTCCCCAGCTGGCTGCCATATCAGCTGCCAGTAAGCACATGGTCAGTATCTATATACAGTAGAAAAGGTGATAAGGGTACCTGTAAACACCAGAGATATATGTATTATTCCATAACAGGAGATCGGAGGGGTGTGGGACCACTAGACACCTTGGATATATTTATTATTGTACTACAGGTGATCAGTGGTGGGGGACCACTAGACAGCAGGCATATGCATATTATTGTACTATAGGTGATTGGGGGGAGCACTGGACAACAAGGCTATGTATATTATTGTACTATAGATCATCAAAGGGGATTAGTGGACACCGAGGATTTGTTACTAGTTTAAGTTGGGTGATCAGTGGTGGGTGACTGCAGTATGGCTGCCCTGCCTCCGGGGTGGGGACATGGGCTTAGCATCCAGTTAAGAGCTGTTTTTTGGCAGTGATAAATAGTGCTGCTTTGGGAGCTGTTTACTGCCACCAAAAACCTTTGAAAATACCTCTAAGCCAGTATGTATTTATTTATGACAACTTTGGATAACACTTCTGAGCAAACAGTACTCTTTTACAAAGGTTCCACGTCATGGACAATGGACAAGAATAGACAAGAACAGACAGGTAGATAACAGTTAATACAACTACAGTACATGAGCTGCCAGTGCTTTTGTGCAGATAAGACAAGACAATAGAATTAATAACAGGTAAAACATTACAGAATGCATAAGCTGCCAAAGGCTTTGTCAGGATCAACGTGGATGGAAGCAATGGTGCAGTATCACCAGACATTATACAAAGAGAGCCTGGGGTGGTTACAATTGAAATAGTGATCTGACAAGTGCATGAGAGGGCCAGAGGTAGTTGGTGAGAGGACAAGGTACTAGGGGACAGGCAAGAACCAAGGAGGTGGGGAAGTGGAGGGATAAGGTAGGTGGTGAAGGAGAGGAGTAGGTAGTGATGGAGAGTAGGGGAGAAGGGATGGGAGATGTAAGTGGGGGTAACAGGATGGGTGGGGGAGGAGAGAAGTGTTAGGATGGGCAAGGAGGAGAAAGGAGAGAGAAATGAGAACTAGAAGGGAGTTGAGGTCTAGGGGAGAAAGGAGAGAGAGGAGAGAGAGAGAATATGAGAGCTAGGAGGTGCATGGGGTAATAGGTGAGGGGAAGGACAAGGATGTGAGAGGGAATGGAGAGAGGGCGAAGTGAAATCTGGGGGCGGTAAGAGAGGAGGCTGATGTAAGATATTGGAAAGAGATAATAGGGAGGGAGAGGGGTGTGGGGAGCATGCATAAGTAATGCAGAGGCCAGGAGGGTGAGCAGGGAATCTAAGTGTAGCGGTCACAGTAGGCACTGGCCACCAAGTGCTGTCATAGTTTGTGCTTAAAGGAGCTGAGATTTGGTGCATTGGTGATATCCACTGGGAGTGTGTTGAACCAGTTAGAGGCCCTAACTTTGTCGGAGCGCTGCCCTTAAGTGGTCCAGCAGTGGGGAACTGCGAAGACTATCAATCAATCGATCAATCAATCAATCAATCAATCAAGTCTTTATTTATCCAGGCGAACACCATTGAGCAAGCTCATTTATAAGGTGGACCTGCATCACACAAGGTCAAGAACAATACAATACATTTATGTACAGGCAATAAATAGGCATTATTATACATAACACTGAAAGGAGTACCTACAGTGCCAAAGTAAGGATGGTCAAGTGATGTCTTAACAAAATTGGAGGAAGAGAGCAAGTAGTAGAGAGCAACATAAATAGGCCAGTTGTATTCGGAATTTTAGGGAATGCAAGTCGAGCTTTAGAGGGTGTGGAGTAAGACGCAGCCAAGGGTGGATAAGGTATGGGGGCAGTTGCTCTAGGAGGACTGCTAGGATAGCAGCTGAGGACACATCTGGAGGAGGTCAGGGGTAGGAAGGATGAGGAAAGCAGTGTGAGAGGAGAGATTTAGTAAGGTAGAGGAGGTCAGGTATAAGTGGTGATGAATAGGGCAGGAAAAGAGTAGGCAAAAGAGCATTTAGGCACAAAGAAAGCAGTTGCATAGCTCCTTAACAGTTTTTTGCATACAAGGTCTTAAAAACTGCAAGACTAATGGGGGTGCTCAGTTTCACTGATTTCTGTATATTGTTCCAGAGAGAAGGCAGCACAAAGCCTATGACTGCTCTACCGAACTGTGTGTTGGCCCTGGGCACTTTCAACGAAATCAGAGAGGAACTTCTCAAAGCATAGTTGCCTATCAAACTTAGAGGCAGACAGTCAGCGATGTATTGGGGATGTTTGTTGGTAATACCTCTGAACGTCCAAAGAACTGTGTTTCCATTCTGCCTATACTTAAGGAATGACCATCCCACGGCTGCATATAGGGAGAAGTGGTGAGTGGAGAGGGGAAGGTCAGTTATGAATCTTAGAGCTCTGTGATACAACGTGTCCAACTTACCAAGACAGGAGGCAGTGCACTGGGTATAGATGAAGTCAGCATAGTTGATTAGGGAGAGGAACGTGGATTGAACTAGCTGCGTCTTAGCATCTTTGGTCGGGAGGCAATTTATCCTAAAGAAAAGACCAAGCCTCTGCCTCCTCTTTTTCAGTAGATCCTCGACGTGGTCCACAAAGGAGAGTCTGTGATCCAGCCAGACCCCCAGCTACTTAAATTTTGTCACGAATTCCAGTTTTTCTCCAAATAAAGTGGTGATAGAGGGTACTGAACCGACCATAGAGGGGCACGCCGTATGATTAGCAGGTGAGAACAGCATTGCTTTTGTTTTCTTGCCGTTGAGTAATAGCTTTTTGCTTAGGAGCTGACACTGCAACATATTGAAGTCAGTTTGCAGGTCTCCACAGGCAGCTTCGGGTGATGGACAGCTTAGGTAAAGCACCATGTCATCTGCAAACAGGTGAATATTGGCCTCCTTGATGCCGACATCTATATTGTTTATATAGATAGCAAACAGTAGGGGCTTCAGGATGGATCACTGTGGTACATCTCTTTTTAGCAGTTTGAGTGGGGAAAGCTCCCCTTCGGCCTTGACCTGCTGATGCCTATCTGTGAGGTAGCTGTTAAACCGGCACAGGAAGGATGAGTCCCTGCCTATCGTTTTTAGTGTAGAAAGAAGCAGGCAGTGATCAACGGTGTCAAAGGCCTTGCTAAGATCCAGAAACACAGCGCAGACTAAATTTCTGTTCTCCAGATCTCGTTGCCAGTCATTAGTTACTTTTTCCAGAGCCGAGATAGTACTATTATATAGCTTTGAACCCAGACTGCAGTGGGTTTAGTAGGTTTGTATTGTCTAAGAAGGTTCTCAACTGAGCGTTTACAATTTTTTCCAAGAGTTTTGAGAGTATGGGGAGGAGAGATATTGGCCTGTAATTATTTAGATCATAGGGGTTCCCTGATTTAAACAGGGGGATGACGTGGGCAGTTTTCCACACGTGCGGAAGAGACCCCTGTGATAAGGACAGGTTAAATAGGAGTGTGATTGGTACAGTTAAGACATGGTATGCAATCTTTAGGAAGTAGACGTCAAGGGAATCAGCACCGGCACTTTTCTTAGTATCCATCTGAAGAAGATTTTCAATCTCTTTCAGAGAGACAGGCACGAAGCAAAAGACTGCGTTATTGGTGCTAGGTTCCAGAAGCTGAGCACCAGTCTGAGTACGTAGCATGCATGCAGGCGAGTTATCGAATGCTAGGCCTGCAGTGGCAAAGTGGTTGTTGAAGGCTTGGAGGATTTCCGTTCTATCATCGATAGTAACATTGTTAGAGGTCAATTTTGAAGGAAGTGCATTCCCAGACACATGGCCGGACAATTCTTTTAATGTGGATCAAAATTTGGTAGGGCATTTTGAGGCAGAATCTAGTTCCGAGTGGTAAAAGTTGGCTTTCGTCTCTCTGACCAACTTGGTGCAAGAATTCCTAGCTGATCTGAAAAGACACCAGTCTTCAGCTGTCTTTGATTTACAAGCTTTTTTCCATAGTTTGTCTCTCTCTAATAAAGCGTCCTTGAGGTCAGCAGAAAACCAATGGCATGTCCTAGCCTTTATGCAAACTTTCACAAGGGGGGGCATGGTTGTTTAGGACACATGACACAATTTCAAGGAAGATGTTGTAAGCCGTGTTCACTGATTTAGCTAAGTAAAAACTCTGCCAGCACAGGGAAGCTTTCAGTTCGTTGATATATGCGAGTCGGTTGAAGTTGTGTCTGGACCTTTTAGTGGAGAACTTGGATGTGGAAGGAGGTTTAGAGTCAGCTCTTACACCAGCAATGAAGGAATGATCACTAATGTCTGAGGAAAATATTCCAGCGTGGGAAAAGAAATGTGATTTACTCACAAGAAGGACATCCATCAGAGTGCTATTCATGATTTTTTGTTTGTTTAGGCGGGTTGGTTCCTTAATGAGTTGCGTAAGCCCATGCGAGTCACAGAAGGATTTAAGGGGAAGTGAGGCCTTAGACAGCCAGTCACAGTTAAGATCACCTAATATAATTGTTTCAAGGTTCCCAAGGCCCATAATAGTCGACTAGTGTTCCAGAACTCCTGGTAAGGCAGGTGGCACAGTGAGAGGAAAGCATAGACTGAACCCTGGTGGAAGGAGGCCTAGTGCTGTCTTCTTAGCAAGTAAGCAGGTCTGATACTTAATTCTGCCTTGAAGTTGTAGCCAGTTAGCCTGTTCATAGAGATCACATATGTGTGTGTGTAAGTCTAGAGGCTGTGGTGAGGAGCTGGCAGGCCTTGTTTAAAGCTATGGCTATACACCGGAGGGCAGTGTCAGTAGCTGATCCATAAACTACAAGGCCATAGTCAATAGAAGAGGTGATTGAGCTCTGGATGGCAAATTTTAATGCTTCGTCTGTCAGACAGTGCCTATGCCTATATAGCAGGCCTATGCCTGTATTCACAGCTTTAGCAAGGTTATTGATATGCGTGGAGTATGAAAGAGTGGAGTCGAGGGTCACTCCCAGGTATTTGAACTGGTCTACCTGTTCCAGCACAGTGCCGTCACTGTTGTAGATCAGCAGTTGTTGGAGTCTGTGTTTGTTGTGAGTACCACGAAACAGCATTGATTTGGTTTTGGAGTGCTTTAGGATGAGTTTACATGACCTAAACTAGGTTTCAACTTCTGAGAAACTACACTGTAGCTGTTGTTGGAGATGACGGGGGTCAGAGTGGCTCAAGTATGCATGGAGAAACCCCTTCATTTGCACAGGTGCAGTGATATTATAGTGCTTGGGAGCTATGTGTTTGTGCTAATACTCCCAGGGCTTTTAAATATGGGCTAGCTGGGAGCACCAGCACAAATTTGGGTTAGCGCACCTGTTAACACTGTTAGTGGGTGCTCTAATCTTTGAATATCGGGCCCATAATGTATTTTCACTCCAGCTTACTCAACAATGGATATTTTGACTTGAGCTGCATAAGCTCTTTCTAGAATTGTGTAGCATGTTTCAATATTTCAGACTACCTTACTGTTCTATTAAAATTATGTCATTGTAAACATGACATATGCCATGGGCAGCCTCAAAATATATGATTTATTTTTAGTTTCAGGGTTTTACCTCTATAGACCTTACTCAAGGCTGTGCCACTCAACAGGTGAAAATCTGACACTAAAAATAATCATTTATTATGGCATATTCCCTATTTACCCCAAAATAGCAGTAGTTATTTACCCAACTTATTCACTAATAGTGATATATATATATAGATACAGATATAGATACAGATATAGATATAGATATAGACATAGACATAGACATAGACATAGACATAGATATGGACATAGACATAGACATAGACATAGATATAGATATAGATATAGATATAGATATAGATATAGATATAGATATAGAGATGTAGACATAGATATAGACATAGATATAGATATAGACATAGACATAGACATGGACATAGATACAGATACAGATACAGATGTAGATGTAGATGTAAATATATAGGACGGAAGAGTTGGCTGTGAACTGATTCTGATTCCGACTCCGATTTATTGCCCAGAAGATTCTGATTTACTCTGATTAATTTTAGACCTATTTTAGTCTATTTGAGAATGAGAAATGCATCAGTATTATGCTTTTATCCCTTTGTTAAAAAAAAATTTAATTAAACTTTTTTTAAAGCATTTTGTGTCTGTATTTTCATGACTTTTCCTTCACTGAGTCTGGTATGCTTTTGGTAGGAGACAGGCAGCACGAGCAGGATACCTAATGGGGCCCCAGCCATCCCTCCCTCCCTTTTGACTTGAGATGTTATTTTTTTTATTTGTAATTATTTTACTTGCCTACTTACTGTTATAGCAAGCATAATGGGCTCCAAAACATCACTGCTGCCTGAAACCCTGATGTTACATATATTAGTTTGCTATTTGATGTACTATTATGTGAGACAGCATGGATCCTCTGTCCTGTCCATGTTCGTTCCTTCACCGCCTGTCTGATGTTAAAGGGGAGCAGTCACCACCAAGGGCCCCCACACTCAAGAGTGGGTCTGTTCCCGATGTGCACTTTGTGTACAAAAGTATTTTGGTTTAGTTACTGTCTACAGTAGTATAGAATAGATTGTGTTATCAGACTAATGTTACTTAGTTGGAGGCTGACATCTTCTGTTAATACAAATCCTAGAATCCCCTGCAGATTACATCACAGCAGTAAGAAGCAGTGAAAAGACAGGCATCAGAAAGAAGATTCAGTGGCCTGCAGTATATGTTAGAGTTTATATAAACTTTGATGTTCTGTTTGCTGATCCTGCTGTCCTCCATAGGCTATGTACAGTCACGGAAGACTATATAGCTTGTCAAGAAAAGCAGGACCAGCAAACAAAAGGTCAGAGCTTATAACTCTAATATGCACTATAGGCTATTGAGTCTCCCACTGCTGCCTACTGCTGTAATGTCAGCTGCAGAGGATTCTGGGATTTGTAGTAAAAGATGATGTCAGCTACAACTAAACAAAATAATCTGATATAAGCTTCTATGCTACAGTAAACAGTAGGTAAACCAAAAGGTTTCTGCCCACAAAGTGCACATTAGACCAGCCCCACACTTGTTTTTGGGATCCTTTGTGCTGACTATTCCCCTTTAAATTACATATTGCCTGCCTACTAGTTGTTATGAAACAGTCAGCAATCTAAAGCACCCATCTTACCTTACCTTTCCTAGATGTTATGTCCAATAGGCCCTTGGGATGGTTTACACAGTTTCTCCCCATGTTTTATGTTCCATGCCTTAATGAGCTCCTATGAAGTTTCTCAGCTGGCCCTGTTCCCCCTCCCCCTTCTATTCCCCTCTTTCTTTGGATTCCTCTTTATCTCCTAGAAATCATCCCTTATCTAGGACCCATCAGGTCCACTTTTCTCTAAACTTCTCAGATTTATCTTGTACTAGATATGTTAGTCTCTCTCCATCTCCTGTATATTATTAACCACGTTCTGCCATTCAGCCAGGGTGGGAGATTCTGGGCTGAGCCATTTTTTAGTGATTGTTTTTCCCAAGTGTTGCCACATATATCCTCCATAGGTATTTAGTAGTAGTAGTTTTAAAGGAGCTTTGAAGACCCACCTTTTTAGCATAGCTTTTAATGATTTATATTAGTTTTAATTCTATTGTATTTATTGTTCGAAATGTACAGGCGCTTTGGTTTTAAGAAAAGCGCCTTTTAAAAATAAAGCTGAATTGAATTGAATTGAATTGAATTTACTATTGGGCCCTTTCACTTCTATGGGAAGAAGGCTCCATATACAGGTCTGAATCTGTCGGGTTCCTTGAATTTGAAAAAAGTATTTAAGTTTGCCCTTTGTTTTCCCTATGAAGTCCTGAATCTTGGGACAGAGATAGAAGATATGCTTGTGTGTGGCTTTCTCTTCCCCAACACTGTCTCCAGCACCCTGAATCCCCACTGTCCCCAACTTGCTTTCATGTGTGGTGTAATAAAATATCTAGCTAAGATTTTCCATTGAAATTCTCTCCAGAATGGAGATGAGGTTACCCTGAAGCCCCCCTCCCATATTTTATTCCAGTCTAGCTCTGATAGGTGTATCCCTGACCCCGCTTCCCACCTCTTCACTATGTGTGTGGACTCTGTTCCTTTGTGTGCCACTAAAAACTGATAAATGAGGGTGATCACACCTTTAGAGTCATGTTTATTTATCAGCTGGTCTAGAGTCACCTCCCCATCTAGAATGCCCTGTGAGGATCCCCTTGAGCTTAGTTGTGTCTGTATGAACCCTCTCATTTGGTAGTATCTGAGCTTATCTGCTTCTTTCCACTGGAATCTTTGCTTCCCTTCTTTAAAGGTCAGAATTGTGTCTCCTCTCATGATATCAGCTTGGGCTCTACACCCTTTAAGTGTTTGTTGTCCATACCATAGGTCGATCTGTCCTGGTGTGTATTCCCTTTTCTGTGTCCACCAAATATATTTCCATCTCCCTTCTCTGACTCCCTTATATCTTTTCCATCTCTGAAGTGCCTCAGGGGTCACCCTTATTGCTATGTTTTGTGTTAAATAGTGTCTGTTCTAGGGGTGTCTGCCCTCCATCTTCTTCCTCTAGTTCCCTCCACTGTGCATCTCTTGTAGAGTTGCCCCATTGCAGGGCCCATCTTAGCTGGGTTGTGAACCAATAGTCCATGACATCTGGTAGTGCCCAACCTATCCATTTCTTCCTTGTGAAGATCTTACTTCTCACTCTTGGTTTCTTTCCTGCCCAAATAAATTTATAAGTTATCTGTTGTATTTCCTGCAGTTTAGGTTTCTTCGGATCCAGTGAGACACACTGGAAGATGTACAATAGACTTGGTGGTATATTCATCTTTACTGTCTGAATTCTTTCACTCATTGGGATAGGGAGTGTGCCCCACCTTTCAATCTGTTTAACTCTACTCTGTTTGAGTAATGGTGCTAAGTTGTCTACCTGTAGGGAGTCCATAGTATTTCTCAGTGTTATCCACAGGTATTTAAATTTTTGCATTGCCCACCTCATAGGGTATTTAGTTCTTATCTGCATTGTGGGTTTGTAATTTAGTCTGAGTATTTCTGTTTTACTAGTATTTAGGGTATAACCTGATAATTTAGAGAAATCGAAGACCATATCCATCATTCTGGGTATAGAGGTCTCAGGATCTGTTAAGTTCATCAATATGTCATCTGCGTATAGCACTTCTTTTTGTTTTTTCTGGCCAGTTGATACTCCCTTTATCCCTGCATCCTATCTGAACCATTGTGCCAGGGCTTCAAGGTACAGGACAAACAGGAGTGGTGAAAGTGGACAGCCCTGTCTTGTCCTTCTCCCAATGTGAATCTTTCTGAGAGGTAGCCATTTGTTCGGATGTAGGCTTGCAGTCCTGCGTACAGCCTCTGCATAATATCTATTAGGTGGCTATGAAATCTGAATCTGGTCAGTACCCCAAATAAGCACTTCCAGTCAACTTTATCAAAGGCCTTGTCAGCATCCATACTCATTACAACTGCAGGGATTTTGGTCTTATTCAGATGTTTAATAATATGTATGGTTCTTCTTATATTATCTGCTGTTTGTCTACCCTCCACAAATCCTGTCTGGTCATAATTAATCAATTTTGGTATGATTTCTACTAACCTTTTAGCCAATATGCTGGTAAAGTATTTATAGTCCACATTTAATATGGATATAGGTCAGTATGAACCACAGTTCATCGGATCCTTACCCACCTTGGGGATAACTGATATCACAGCTAGTTTTCATGATGGTGGGATCTGCCCTCCCTTTTTCATTATGCTAAGAAAGGTCTCCTGCAGGATAGGTGTCAATTTACATACTAAGTTACATACTAAGAGAAGTAGATGCACAGAAGGTCGTAGCCCATATAAGTACATCTTCAGATCCTGGAATTTGTTTATACCTTATTTAATAAAAGTTTATCAAGGTTGGTTTTGAAGGTTTCTATGTTCACAGTATTGAATAATGATTTGGGTAGTCAGTGAATTTTTTATAAAATTCTGGGAGATGCCGTCCGTTCCCAGACATTTTCCTGTTTTGCTGTTTCCTATGACCCTGTCTAATCTTTGACTCAGGCAAATCACTTGCTGCCTATGATCCTAAATTTGGTGTGTTCATTATAAGAACTCTGTCTAAAAATGTACTACTGTATTACTGTAGCTTACTGTTACCCTGTCTAAAACATGTACTACTATTTTGATGTACCTTTGTCATTGTAACTGTCGTGGAACTCATAAATGAGTAACTGCTCATGGGTGTAATCCAAGAACTCAATAAAAAAATAAATAAATAAAATAATCTCCCCATCCCCTTTTGGTCTATTTAGGGTTTCATTCTGTTCCCTTGTTAATTTCTGGAGATTCAGTTGCCCCCAAAATGAGTTTATTTCTACTTGTGGAGTTTCTGGTTTAGGGCTATAAAGTGTTCTATAATATCCCTGAAATGTCTCCATTATTTTCTCTATGGTCTGTACCTGTTCCCCTGTGTTTAGGTGTTTGATTTGAACAATGTGTGCCCTTGCCCTATTGGCTCGGAGTCTCATTGCCAGCAACTTCATTGCTCTAGGTCCTCCCTCGTAGTATCTTTGTCATAAGAATGCCATTTGCTGCTCTATTTTATATTCCAATAATCTGTTAGGATCACTTTTTAGTTTTGCTATTTCTTTCAATCTTGTTCTATCTTTTTTTTTTACTGCTGAGATTCTAAAAGTTTGATTTGTTCTTCCAGTTGTTTTTGTTTTTCCAGCCTTTCCCTTTTCCTTGCTGCCCCTATTGCTATCAGCTTCCCCCTAATCATAGCTTTCAGTGTGTCCCAAAGCATTGCTTTACTGATTTCTGGGTCACCATTGTCCATCAGGGTTTGTTCTATCAGCTTCGGGATCTGGTCCAGCACCTCTTCGTCCTTATGTAATGCAAGGTTGAGTCGCCAGAAGTTGTATCTAGGTGCAACTTGTAATTGCATCTCTATAGTGAGGGGTGAATGGTCTGACATCCCCATCGTCCCTACCCTGGTCCTAATCACCTTTGTTAGTGTTTCCTTGGGAATCAAGAATAGATCCAGTCTGGAGTATATGCTATGTACCTGTGAGTAATACGTGTACCCCCTGCTGGTGCCCTCTATGAAGCGTCATGCGTCATGCAATCCTAGATGATTTATCAGTGTTCTGACTTGCTTGGCAACTTTATGTGCAGAGCTGGGGATCCCCAAAGTACTATCTAATCTCAGGTCTAAAGTAAGATTCCAGTCCCTTCCACATATTGGCATACCTTCCATTTTTTCTGCCACCTTTACAAATAGGTTTCTATACAAATCGTATTTGGACCCCGAGGGTGCGAAACTGCTACCAGCGTAACCACCTGACCAAATAGTTTCCCCTTTAAAATCACATATCTACCCTCCTTGTCCACTCCTTTCTGGATATATTCAAAGGGTGTAGTTCTTGGTAGGAGTATTGCTAATCCCCTTCTCCTTCCTGTTTTATAAGAGGAGGCATACACCTCACTATATCCAAATTGTTTCAATTTCTGGTGTTCATGTTCTGTTAAATGGGTCTCTTGCAGGAATACAGTTTCTGTTTTCATTTGTTTCACTACTGTCATGATTTTCTTCCTTTTTATGGGGTTTGGCAGGCAGTTGACATTATATGTTACTATTTTCATGTTCTTAGAAGCATTCATTTAGCTTGCTAATATGTTTCAACCATCCTTTCCCTGTGGGTGGTGTTATCTTTCTATGTATCTGCCCCCTCACCTTTCCTACTTCTTGTTCGTCCATGCCCTCAGTACATTTATAACTTTGTAACTGTAAGTTTGTAATTAACCAGCCATAATGGCCAACTATGGTGCTAACATGCACCATACAACAGTGTGGTTTTCCTAGGTTGGGGAAAGTACTTTTACTTTCACTGTCTCCAAACATAGAGCCCCCTAAATGCCGTTCTATGTTAGGAGTAACAGTGGTGCCACTCCCCCTATTCTTAGGGGCCACTGTTCTGGTCCTTAGGTCACCTGGGATGTTCTCCATTCCCCACTTTGCCTCATAGGACCAGTTTATAATTCTCTTTGCACTCACAGAGTGAACTTCAACCTATCAGAGATGATAACCCCAAGATCCCTTTTGCTTGGTGCATGCTACATCCTCACCCCCACAACTGATATGTTGTTCCAGGGTTTTTGTGCCCCATATGCATTATCTTGCACTTCTTTGCATTGCATTTCAACTGCCAAACCCCTGACCATTCTTCAAGTTTCTGCAGGTCCCTCCTCATTCTGTCTACACCGTCTGATGTGTCAACTCTGTTACAGCACTTTTTGTCATCAGCAAACAAGGAAACTCTGCCTTCTAGGTCCTGTGCAATGTCACTGATGAAGATGTTGAATAGGACCGGTCCCAGCACTGATCCCTGTGGTACACCACTGGTCACTCTTCCCTCTGTGGAGTGACAGCCATTTACCACCACCCTCTGTGTCGTGCTGCCCAGCCAGTTACCTACACACTGCACTACTGTCCTGTCCACTCCCATATTCCCCAGTTTGTTTATCAGCCTTCTATGTGGCACAGTGTCAAAGGCCTTGCTGAAGTCCAGATAGGCCATGTCTGTTGCCCTCCCCTGATCCACCTCCCCTGTCACCTCCCCTGATGAAACCATGCTGCCTTGGGTCCTGTAGTCCATTGGCAACCAGATGTTCCACTAATCTCTCATTCAGTTGTGCTTCCATGATCTTCCCCACTGCCGCGGTGAGGCTGACTGGTCTGTAGTTCCCAGCTTCCGGTTTGTTCCCACTTTTGTATAAGGGGACTACATCTGCTGTGCTACAGTCTTTGGGTACCTGCCCTGTTTCCAGTGATTGACCAAACAGGATTGCAAGAGGTTCAGCCACCACCTCTCTTAGTTCTTTTAGGACTCTGGGGTGCACCCCATCTGGCCCCATTGCTTTATCAACTCATTCCTTCCAGTTCCTTCAGGACCCTTTCTCGTGTAAGGGGACTTGAGTCCATTTCTGCGCTGTTCCCACCCCTTGTCCTCCCTTCAGGCCCATTACCCTCCTCTTCTTCAGTAAAGACTGAGCAGAAATACCTGTTCAGTATGTCAGCTTTACTGTTGTCATCCTCCACAAGGCCCCCATCCTCCCCATTCAGTCTCACTATCCCTCCCTTTGCCTTCCTTTTTTCATATATGTACCTGTAAAAGGTTTTGTCCCCTCTACCCACTAATTTTGTGATGAGCTCTTTTGTCTGAACTTTGGCTTCCCTTATTGACCTCCCTGTCTCCCTTTGCTTCTCCTGGTACTTCTCTCTATCCCCTTCTGCCTGCAACTTTTTGTATTGCCTGAATGCAATCTTTTTGGCTTTCACTTTTATTCGCTACCTACTTGGAAAACCGTAATAGCCTCCTCCTTCTTTTCCCCTTGCTAACCTCCTTAATGCATAATTCTGCTACTCTTGTAATCCCTGTTTTAAATATTGCCCACTGTTCTTCAACCCCTGATTCCTGCCCCATTCCCATTAATGCCTCTTTCAAGCATCTCCCTATTTTCCCAAAGTCTGTCCCCCCTAAAATCCAAGATATTTGTTTTTGTGTGGTTTGGTTCTGCTCCTTCTGTGATTTCAAACCACAGTGACTGGTGGTCACTGTTCCCCAGATGCTCCCCCACTGTTACCCCCATCACACTGTCCATGTTTATGAGCACAAGGTCCAGTATTGCCTTCTGCCAAGTTAGTTTCATGACCAGTTGCTTGAGGAAGTCACCTTGAAGGGAGTCCAGGATAAATCTGCTCCTGGTTGATGCTGCTGCTGGGAGGCTGTAGTCCACATCTGGAATACCGAGGTCTTCAGCCAGCACCACCTCATCCTTGTCTGCCATCCTTTGGATGGCTAGCATCAGCTCCCTATCTGTTTATTCCTCCTGGGCTGGTGGTCTATAGACCACCCTGTGTGGATGGATGGCCCCATTTTGTTCCTCCTGTATCTCTGTGGCCTTTATGCCACCTTTCACATAAAGTGCCACTCCTCCTGCCTTTCTACCTGCCCTGTCTCTTCTGAATATGCTGTAGCCAGGTATGGCCATCTCCCGGTTGTGATTATCATTACACCAGGTCTCTGTGATGACCACAATGTCTAGGTCCAACTGCATCATGATAGCCCCCAGATCCTCCATCTTGTTGCTAAGGCTCCTGGCACTGGCACACATGGCTTTCCATGATTTGAACTCACTGGGCTGTTTAGTTGTTCTACTCCAGCCCCCTCCCTGGTTGTCCTTTATACCTGGTTCTCCCTGCTGTCTGACCTTCTGTTGAATTTTGCCCCTGTTCTGCATAGCCACCACTTGGGTGCTTATCTCCATCTTTTGTACACTGCTTTGTAGAGATATCCACTCCTCCTGATGACTGGTTCCACTGCTAGCTGTGGGGGGTGGGCAATTAGGTGCCCTCCTTGCTGGCCTGCCACCCCCCCCTTGGCTAGTTTAAATGTGTGTCCATGTAGCATTTAAACTTATCATTGAGTTATTGGATTCCTCTCTAGGTTGGATGTACGACATCAGGCTTGAACAAGCCTCCATCCCTCCAGGTGGGTCCCCAGTCACCAATGAATCCAAGCCCTTCCTCACAGCACCAGTTCTTCAACCATGAGATAATGTTCCTGGTGCATGTGCCCTACATTCTCCCATGCCTCTCACAGGTAATACTTCCTAGAAGGTGGCAGAAGTAGCTACTTGCTTGAGACCCCTCCCCAATTTCCTAAACTCTTCCTAAACTTCCTTAAGCTCCCCATTTGCCAGGTCATTAGTTCCTAGGTGGACAATGACATCCAGCTCACCCTCAAGTCTTGCCCTCCCAACAATCCCCAGGATCTTCCTCCCATACCTCCATGCCGTGGCACCCGGTTGGCACTTCACCTCCCTGTCCTCCCCCTCTTGTCTTCCTAGCTGGATCATTCTTATGATAGCGTCCCCCACCAGGATTCACTTCCTCCTCCTCCTTTGGGGTCCACTGCTCTCCCCACTGAGGTCACCTCCATGGCTGACCTCCACAACCTTCCCTTCCACTTATCTGGGTACCTCTGTTTGGTTGTCCCCATTTGCCAGTGCAGCAAATGATTTCTGGAGTGGAATAGGATCTGGGATGTGCCTCTGCCTGACTGCCCTAACCCTCCCCGAGCCCACCGTCATCCAAGTGCTCCTCATTCTTGGCATCCTTTGAGGCAGCGGAATTGGACTGAGTGATCTCTGGATAGGAGTGAAATTACTCCTGACCCAGTTTACTTCCACTCTGAGTCTGATTACCTCATCCTGCAGTCCAGATAGATGCCTGCAGATAGGGCAGCACCTCAGTGTTCAGAAGGTCTGCCTGAGTATGGTTGCCCCACAGCCACTGCATTGCACCTCTCCCTACATTATACTGTACTTATATTACTATTCTAGTACTTGCCTGTTACTGTAGCTTTCCTAGTTCCCTTTTTATTAATTTACTGTCCTAAAAATCCTGCCACTGATCCTCAGATACTCATCCTTAAAGAAGGAAAACAAAAACAAAAAAACTACAACAAAAAAAAAAGAGTTAAAACACGTGTTGTGCCGAGGGCAGGCTTCCTCCTCCTTATGCCCCTCCTACTCGACAACCCCTGCTATTCTCTGTGCTTAGCTCCTGTCAATCAGATTTAACAGGGTATATAATTAACAGTGGGGGCAGGGCAGGGAGGCTTCTTCTGAGAAAACAAAAATCAACTTGCTACCTCAAATCTGACTTAGCCCCACCTCCAGTTATCACATAGCTGAGGTCAGAGGTCAGACAATTAGCCCCCCTCAGCCAAACTGCAGGGCAAGCCAGACAAGACAATACTAAATTTGCAGCAATTAAAGATAGCAAAGGAATACACCACCACTACAAGCACATCAAACTAGGTTTTAAATTTGCAACAGCCCCAAAACAATTCTAAATAAAGACAGCAAAGAAATAACAATGCCTCTTAAAGCCCACAAATCTAAGTTTAAAACATAAATAACAATGATTAGTTACTGCAAAGCATGGAAATGAATCTGGATCCTTCCACACATATATATATATATATATATATATATATATATATATATATAATATATATAGCTTAATCTGGCTCAATTTCAGTTGGTTTTCATCAGTATCTCCCCCATGTCCTGAGATGAAGCTGAAAATAGGTAGATTTGCCTAGCCCTTTTTCTGATCAACAAAATATATACATAGATATACAGTAGGTATATATATATATATATATATATATATATATCATATGTTTTGAAATAACTGGGCAGACAAAAACTGTTATCTTAGGCATCATGAAACAATATTCATGTCTCTTCATGATGCATTGTGTCATTCTGATATCTTTCCTTGTCTCACTATTTTATGGTGTGTTCTTAAATAGAAGTAGTAGTAAATCTCACAACAAGCCAATCCCAAACAAGCAGAAAAAAAGAAGCAGAAAGTCACACATTGCAAAGTCACAAACACTTTTATTCATTCCCAGTTATATTTATCCCAAAACATAGCTCTATATAAACACAGCATGACATAGCCTGACTGAAGATTTCATATTTATCTTTATTCGAGGCAAATGATATTGAGGGATAATATTACTAGCCTCTCATGAGGGTAAATATGATATCTTTAGTCAGACCATCACACACACTCTCACACACACACACACACACACACACGCACACTCATTATAAGTTGCAAAAAACTTTGTTAATGCTCCAGTTAGGGTCAAATCAACAAAAGTTGGGAAATGAGGTGTTATGGTTTCCCTAACACCCCATTCTCCCAAACCAGGCAGAAGAGCAGGTGCGGGGTGTGCCTTGGGCTTCTCAAGCCTAATGCTCACCCTATTGCATCTGCAAATAAGGTCATATGTGTAGACTTTATGAGAATGGGGTGAGCGTAAGGCTTGAGAAGCCCAAGGCACACCCCACATCTGCTCTCCTGCCTGGTTTGGGAGGGTGGAATGTTAGGGAAACCCTAATGCCTCATTTCCCAAATTTTGTCACTTTGACCTTAACTGTTGCATTAATAAAGTTTTTTGCAACTTCTTTCCTTACTTATTGAGATTGCATAATAGTGTCCTTATTTTACTGTGGGAGCACAGGGTCCTTTGAACCCTGCACTCCCATCCCTCTATAGATGTATATAGGTATGTAGCTGCGGAAGCACAGGGCCCTCCAGGCTCTGCACTTCCATTTATAGGAGAACAGTGACCAAATGGTTAGCATAGCCATCTTATTGCCCCACCTCATGTACCCAATACAGAAGATGTTCAAATCCCCGTCAAAATGTAATGCTGTGCAACTGCAACACCATTCCATGCCACAGGTGAAAAAACACATTTTGGGTATGATTTGAAATGACAGCTGTGACACACATGAGGTGGGGGTAATAAGAAGGCTATGATGAACATCTGGAGTCAAAATATTTAAAATTCTGAAGTTACGAGTGGGCATAGTGAAATTGTAATAAATGGTCATAACTTTGTCATTTTTTTATATTTTAACCCCAACAATTTTGAACGTAGTCTTCTTATGACCCCCTCTCAGATGAAGATTTTCAAATCCAGGCCAAAATGCAGTTCTGCACCACAGGTATGAAAACACATTTTGGACAGGATGTGAAAAATGACAGCTGTACTGTTCATGAGGTGGTGTGCAAAAATGGCTATGTTGAAGATTTGGAGTCAAAATATTGAAAATTACCAAAGTTACAGTATGTGTGTGCATAGAAATATTTCAACAAATGCTCATAACTCAGCTATGTTTAGGAATGTTGTCACCAGATTTTCAATGTGGTCTTTTTGAGACCCCACCTCATGAACACTTGTGGTAAAATTCTGTTATTCAGTTCTGAAAAGTGATTTTGCTCAGTGACCACCTAATCAGCTTCTGGGAATGATAAATGAAATGGCAGTGCCAGTGTTCATGAGGTGGGGTCCCAAAAAGGCCATGTTGAAAATTTGGTGAAAAAAATTCTAAAATTGGCAAAGTTATGAACACAAGTTCAAAATGCTATTGAAATACATTATACGGCACTTACCTTATTCCTCAGTTCATGGTTGGGCTTTGAAGAGTGCAGATGTGCCTTGGTCCACAGAAGATGATACCTATGTCCTCTGGTGGTGAGTATAGGGTGGGGGTGTGTGGGGTGGTGGGTGCTCAGTGGGAGGGTCCAGATGGGGAGGGGGATGGTGGGGATGATGCAAGACCATTTTCTTTTTTTCAGGCTTAATACAAATACAAAAAAAAGACGTTGGGGGACTGTTTTCTTTTTATAGAAATAAATGAAAGAAATATTTTGTGACAGTGGGGGTGGGCTCCCCAGTGTCCCATACTGCTGGGGGGACTTAACATAATAATAAGGGGTACTTATTAAATACAAAATAGAAGCCACACTCAGATGGGGTGCCTTGGATAGAAAACATACATATATAAATCAAGAAATCCAGTATTCACCACCTCCTTATAAAAAACACTGCTCTCATTCGAGGTATCAATTTCTGTGAAAATCTTTATTGCAGGTGTCCAAAAGCAGAAAAAAAGGCTTAAAAAGCACCCATCTTAATGCATTTCAGGGTTCTCCCCCTTTTTATCAAAAGATGATCAGATGGTTCGAGATACAGATTTTTTGCTAAGACCAGCTTAATACACCTTTAGGTGTACTAAGCAGACATGGAGGTTGCCAGGTCATGATTACAACTGCGGTGGATTTTTTTCTGAACTTCCTATGGCTACTGAGATATTGCCACATTTGCAGCACAAGGGTTACCTGGAATGGCTCTAGGCTTGCACTATGTCTCTATACTTATGGGAAGATGGGAGAGCAGGGCCCTTTGGGCCCTGTGCTCCCACATCTGGATCCCATTATGCAATAATGAGAGTGCGGGGCCCTACAGTATGCAGTAGTGGTGGATCCCATAATGCAAAACTGAGAGCACAGGGCCCTCCTGTGCTATGCTTCTACAGTTATGGGTTGGTGGGAGTGAAGGGCTTGTAGGGCCCAAGCTCCTACCTATGGATGCTATTATGCAAAACTGGGAGCTTAGGGCCCTACTGCACTATGTCTCTAGGCTTATGGGTAGATAGGAGTGCAGGGCACAGAGGACCCATGCTCCCACCTATGCATACCATTTATGCTAAACTGGGAGCACAGGGCCATCCTGTGCTATGCCTCTACATATATGGGTGGTTGGGAGTGCAAGACCTGGGGTGCCTGCACTTCCACTTATGGACACCATTCTGCAAACATGGGAGCACAGCATCCTCCTGTGCTATGTCTCTATACTTTATACTTATGGGTGGGAGTGCAGGGCCCAGAGGGCCTGTGCTCCCACATATGGATACCATTATGCAAAACTGGGAGCACAGGGCCCTACTACGCTATGTTGCTATGCTTATGGGTAGGTGGGAGGGCCCTGGCCCTGTGCTCCCACATATGAATACCATTATGCAACAATGGGAGTGCAGGGCCCTCCATTATGCAGTACTGGGAGATAAGGGTTCATTGCAATGTCTCTACACTTATGGATACATGGGAGTGCAGGGCCCATAGGGCTCTGCATGCCCACAAATGGATACCCATATGGAGAGATGGCAGCATGATGGGGGACCTGTGCTCCCACAACTACATATGGGTAATATAAAACTTTCTCAAAAAGAAGAGAAAATCGTTGCAAAAAAATCCATTAATGCATCAGTTAGAGTTTCTATTACTGCTACAGAAGTCTGGAAATTTGATGTTAGGGTTACCAACCCTACTACCCCACCCCAACCCACACTCCACATATCAAAAGGCATCAGGGTGTGCCTCAGGATCATCGGGCCTAACTCTCACCCCATTCTCCTACACTGTACCATGTCAGCTTCCTTACAAATGGAATGGGGTGAGAGTTAGGCCTGATGACCCCAAGGCATACCCCAACAACTGTTGGTATGTGGCAGGTGGGGGGTGAGGGGTGGTGGTAGGGTTGAGAACCCTAACATCAAATTTCCAGACTTTTGTAGCTGTAATAGAGACTGTAGCTGATGCATTAACTGAGTTTTTTGCAATGAATATATATATATATATATATATATATATATATCACTCCACACCTGTCAGCCCCTTGCGTGCATTCACGATGTAGTTATGTGCCCCCTGCTCACCTAATCCCCAGCTGAACACTCAGCTCCACACTGGAGTGGGGGCTGTGCCAGCACTCTGTGTGATTCTCAAAGCCACGGAGTGCTGCACACGGTGGCCGGCAGCAATGCATCTGCAGGGTAGCCATAACCCTGAGTGGCCAGTTATGCACCTCCCACAGAAGCAGCCATTGCCCATGGCAGACACAGTAGGGGGCATCAGCCCCACAACAGGGAAGCCCCTGCTGTCGGGGCACACCAGGAGTTTGGGGGCAGTAAGCAGGAGAACCCTCCTCAGTATCATGGTTGGCACTCTGCACACTAGCCAACATCATGGCACCCCATGGCACAAGAGTTCCACTGTGGGACTCTGCCTGGACAGCCAATTGGCTGCCCACCTAAATCTGCCGCTGTGCACCTCCGGCCCCCCATGGACCTGCATGCTGGGTGGGCAAGGTCACATATGGGAGTTGGGCAGGGGGTGGTGTTTGTGAATGCAGTCCCCAACATGGATTTCCCAAGGGTGTGGAGCTGTGCACCTGGATATGCACCTTCGGGGTGCACATTGGTGAACAGACACCTGGTTAGTGTTGAATAGGCACTTTAATGTTAAACCTCACAGTTTGCACTTTAATAATCTTGCAACTGTTCAATGGATTTGTACCAAATTTGGTATTCACTGTCCTGTCCTGTGGGGTAGATCTCTTGATATGTCAAGTTTCGTTTTGGTCGAATTGGTGGATTTTGTGCTGCACATAGTGAAAAAAAACACAAAAATTCACCTTTTTTTGCCCATTTTTTCCTCATCACACTGTGACCAAACTGTTTGGAATTTTGGTCTGAAACATTTAGGGTAGAAAGAGCTTGCCCAAAAGATCAAGCCTGCATTGGTTTGGTGAAAACATATTAATCCATTCCAAAGGTATTACATTTTGAGATTTTGGGTTCTGAGCATGCTCAGTTCAGTCTTTTGGATAGCTGCATGGAACAAAAAAGGATTTTGCTCTGATGAAAAAGGATTTGTCCCCCTCACAATAAAGGATCCTTATGATCCTTTAGCACCAGAAAAAAAATCCTTTTTCCAACAGCTGCCATCTTGAAATTTTATTTTAGCCCAAACAAATTGTCATAACTGTGCCCAGGGATGTCTTCTGCAGACATCCAAGAATGTATCTTGTTCATCAGGACATCCTTTCTTGTTGTGTGCCTTTAGTTTAATTTTATGCGGCTTCACAATGCTTATTTTTATTGTTTTTAATCCTTTTTCATGACTTGCGTCCATTCCTTTTAGTCATGACGAAAAAGGAATTAGTCTGACAAAAAAGGACTAGGGGCTTCTCCGGCCAGATGGCCCTGCCTATAGTCCTTTTTCATCAGACAAATTCCTCTTTTGTGAGATGTCCTAATCCTTTTTTGTCATGACAAAAAAGGAATTTGTCTGATGAAAAAGGGTTATTCCTTTTTCGTCATGACGAAAAGAATTAGAACATCTCATGAAAATGGAATTTGCTGATGAAAAAGGATTAGGACATCTCATGAAAAAAGATTTTAAAAAAATCGCCCTTTTTGCGTCAGAGACCCTTATCCTTTTTCTTCAGTGAATTCCTTTTTCATGAAACAACCTAATCCTTTTTCATCATGAAGAAAAAAGAATAATCCTTTTTCATCATGATGGAAAAGGATTTGGACGTCTCATTAAAAAGGAATTCATCTGATGAAAAAGGGTTATAGGAAGGGTCATCTGGTTGGAAAATTTCTTAATCCTTTTTCATCAGACTCATTCCTTTTTCATCAGACGTCATAATCCTTTTTTGTCATGAGGAAAAAGGATGATGATATCTGATGTAAAAGGATAACAAAGTCTATATTTATTTTTTATTTAGTTATTATTTTACCCCCATCTGGGTTCTCCCTGGTGTCTACTGGCACCCTCCATTGCCCCTATGTGTCTTTTCATTTGTTCCTTTCTTTTTTTGTATTTATTTCTTTTTACATAATTTCACCCCCATGTGCATCCTCCCTGGTATCCAGTGGTACCCCCCCACCCTCCAAAATTCATTGACCCCCGTCCCACATTGGTGGTCGGTGTCTTTCCTCAATCCTTCTTGATTTATTTATTTTTTTCCTGAAAAGAAGAAAACCATCCATCGACGAGCCTCTCTGTTCCCTGCAAAGAAGAAAACCATCCATCAACGAGGCTCTCAGTTTCCTGAAAAGAAGAAAAACAGCCACTGATGAGTCTCTCAATTCCCTGAAAATAAGAAAACCATCCATCAAAGATCCTCACCCTCCAATCCCACATGTTTTGCTATTAAGTAAATAAATGTTCACCCCTTGCCCCCCACCCTCCTGTATGTTTCATTGGTTCTAGTGGCACCCCCACCCTCCAATCCCAATATTTATTTATTAATAAGTGTTACTCCCCACCCTCCTTATCTTTCCCTAGTGTCTAGTGGCACCCCCCACCCTCCGATCCCCTCGTTAGTGGTTAGTGACTGTCCCTTGTATTTTTTCAATATTTTATCCCCTCATTGGTGGTTGGTGGCTGCCCCTTATATTTTTTATATTTTATCTTAGTACTTGAAAAAAAAGGAAACCATCCCTTGATGATTTTGTTTTGTTTTCACCTGTAAAAAAAAAGTCCACTCTGGTCTCATCCACACCCACCACCCAACCACCGACTTAGCACCCACCTCCCCACACACCCCCAGCACCCACACACACCCTTACTCACCTGCAGAGGCCCCAGGTTCGAGATCTGCTCTCCCAATCAAAGACACATCTTGCTGCTGGAACCGGCGACCGTAATATGAGAAACTAAGGTAAATGTATTTCAATGAGAGTTTCAACTTTGGTCCATAGCTTAGCCATCTTTTGAGATTTTGATCCCAAATTTTCAACATGGCCTTTTGGGGACCCCTCCTCACGAACAATACAATCGTCATCACGCAACTCCTACCTGAAAGCTGATTTTGCAGTCACTTGGCAAATTCACCTTTTGGGTGAGATTTGAATAATGACAGTCATATTATTCATGAGGTGGGGCCCCCAAAATTCCATGTTTAAAATGTGGGGTCATAATGTCAAACAATGGTGGAGTTATGATAGTTTGCTGAAACTGCACTACGCATGCTCATAACTTTCTCAATTTAAAATATTATTACCCCAAATTTGGAACATAGGCATCTTATTACCCCACCAAATGTATGCCACAACTGTCATTTTTCAAACCCTGGCTCATATGAGTCTTCACACCTATGGTGCAGAAATGGCGTTGCAGTTGCGCAGAACTACGTTTCATTGGGGATTTGAATTTTTTCTGCACTGGGTACATCAGGTGGGGTAATAACATGGCTGCACTGACAATCCCATCACTCTTGTGCTATGAATGGAAGTGCAGGGCCTGGAGGGCTCTGCAATCCCATAGCTACATACATATATGTTTCCATGGAGGAATCGGAACTCAGGGCCAGAAGTTCATTAGGGTTGACAACACCCAAAGAAGACCCCACCACTGATTCGTCAAGACTCCGTAGACCCAAAACTCTAATATTTTTCCCTTTTACTGCTTGTGGGGGGAGTGGTGGTGCATTAAGGTGAGAAACACTGATGACACATTTCCCTGCTTTTGTGGTGTTAAGTTACTCTAACTGGTGCACTAACACAGTTTTATATTGGGCAGAAAGATAACATTATCAGCCTTTTATATAGTCAGTGACTCTTGGTATGTATTTCTTATGCTGCAAATGATTTTACATTATTAAAATGAAAAGGTTTTTTTACATCTGTGAACTCTGCTGCACTTTCTTACTGGGAATTAGGCATACGCTTTATTTAGATGAATTTCCAACAGACTGCAAAGGCTTATTATGCTGATAAATTGTTAAAGATTAGCACTGTATAAATTTAACCAAGTGGAGTAGAACTGATAACTACACCACTGCTTGCATCTAAAGAATGCAAGGTGGACCCATCTTGCTTCTCTAGTATCAGTAAATATGGAGGACTTTATTAAATAGGACATCAAAAGGCTGGAAAATATTTATTATAATTAGAATTTGATTTTGAAGCATTTTAAGTTCTTAAAATTGGCAGTGCACAACATCAGATCATTATAGGATAATAACAAGCATAATTAAACTTAAGAAATACAGTACTAGTGTAACCAGGGTAGTAGTTTGTTAGCACTAAGAAAGACATGCCATGTAATTTATTAAGCTTACAATTTAAACTTGATATTTCAATAACTTTAAAATAGCTTTTGGGCACTAAGTTAAATTAAAAACTGGTTTGCAGTAGTTTCATTTACTGAGAAAACAGAAAATGCATTAAACATAAAGTAAACATCAATATTTGAAGAAAGAATGTCAGGTGATCAATATCAATGGCTAGTAACATTGCTGTGCTTGCTGTACACATTTCTTGACTGATAGTTCTGCAACTCAAAATCTCCATATTCAACTGAATAGATTTCTCATATTCTTTTTCTGACATATACTGAACAAATAGTTGCTGAGAGAGCTTGTTGTTTTCAGGGGAGATATTCAAAGGTTTATGCCACGTGCAAACTGATTGTGCCGGAATAGCGCTGGGTTAGCACAGGTCCGAAATATTCAAACCATGATATAGCACCAGTGCAAAAACGTAATATATGCAAGGTGCAAAGTGAGGGGCAGGAACGTGCATACAGACACAACGGGATATTCAAAGGTATAGCACCGTGCAATGCCACTTTGTGCAACACATAGCGCTGCACTACTTACCACCTATAAAAAGCAGGTCTTATTCCAGGGCAATCCACATGGGGGAGAGTGACCAGAGCAGGAAGCCATAATGGCATTGTTTAGCAATGCAGTGTTGATGCACCTAATGGAGGAAGTAGTGGAGGAGGAAGAGAGGGACCAGGCCCAACTTGGCCCACAACACAGGTCAAGGAGGAGATATGCTGCACACAGGTGGTACCAGCCCAGAGTCTCCTCTGAGACCCTACCTGATGAGCACATTACTGGCTGGTACAGGATGAACAGGGGAATGTTGAGGCAAATATGCGATCCCCTGCATGAGCAGCTGCAGTTCAACACCAGACGCAGCCTTGCCATGTCAGTGGAGGAGAAGGTGATGGCAGCCACTGGGATGTTCCAAACCCCAGTGAGGAACACTATTGGGGTATCGCAGTCTGCCACCTTGTGCCTCCTGACCCAGTTCCTAGATGCTTTCCTGCCACATGCTGCCAAATTCATTGTATTCCCCAGCATGGCAGCTGAGTGCAAAGAAACCATGCTGCAATTCTATCAAGTTGCACACCTACCAGCAGTACTTGGTACCCATGAATGCACCCATGTTGCAATCCGTGCACCACCTGGTGATGGCAGTGACATATATATCAACAGAAAGAGGTATCACTCCATCAATTGCCAGGTGGTGTGCGATGTAACAGGGTACATCAGCAATGTCTTCGCACAGTACCCTGGCAATACCCATGATGCCTTCATATGACACCAATGGAGGCTGTACCTAGCCTTCGAGGAGGGCAGGATAACCAGTGGGCATCTTGTTGGTGAGTATCTGCAGCCATGACATGTAAACACCACAGTGGGAATTGGCCAAGCAGGGATAGTCAGGGTGGAGGCTGGGGCAGGGGGCAATGGGACAGCAAAATAAGTGACACACATGTGCAGTGTGCAGACAGCAGGAGAGTGCAGTTAACATGTGCACATCTCTTCACAGGGGACAGTGCCTATCCCCTGAGAACCTGGCTGCTCACACCAGTACCCCAGCCAGCCACAGTGGCCGAGGAGAGGTACAATGAGGTACACGTTGCAACCAGAAACATCACAGAGAGGGTCTTCGGCATGCCAAAGATGCGGTTCCACTGCCTAGACCATTCAGGTGGTGCCCTACAGTACAGGCCTCAGAAGGTATACCATATATTCCTAGCGTGTTGCATGCTACACAACATGGCAATAAACCATGGTATACGTGCACCTGAACCTGAGGAATAGTCAAACACTGACAGAGAGCCAGAGGTCTGGGGGATAGCAGAGCAACTCAAGAGGAGAAATCCTTAAATGACACACAGGGCCCAGGAGCACAGGAGTGGCTTCATGGAAACACTAGCATGGATGGGAAGGTGAGTGAACACAACACAGACAAACAGTTCATGTACAGTGCCTTTAATATGTGTGCATACCCATTACAATACAGAACAGTGTGGACTGTGCAACCTCCTGGTGCAACACACAATGGAACCATGCACATATGATGTGGTGATGAGAGCAGTGCGCAGTGCATGTCACGCATGTCTGGATGGTGGACGGCTATGTTGTGTGCAGGGTGTGGTGCCGGGGGGGGATAGGCTGTTGACGTCTCCCAGGTGTGTGCATGTCCGCGGGTAGGTGACCGTGTGTGTGTGTGTGTGTGTGTGTGTGTGTGTGTGTGTGTGTGTGTGTGACACAATGGGTCACTGTGCATGCTAGCTGACCCTATCACTTGCGTCTACCACCATACACACGACACGCCTCTTGTGTGCAGGACACAGAGGTCAGCATGCTCTGTGTTGATGAAATGGGTGGTGAGGACTGTGGAGATGACTGGCCAGTAGCACACCTGCAACCATGGCGTGACACAGACCCAGCCATGGAGGACAGGCAGCCATGATGCCTTGAATGGCCAGTGAAGGACTGGGATGCAGGGGTGAAGGAATCAGTGCCCACACCTCGTGCGCTGGACGCATGCTGGGGTACATATGTGGAGCGCCTGTGCTGTGTGGTGTCTGTGCCCTGCCAACCAGCAATGATTGCAGCACACATCACCTCTTCATGCACCCTCACAGCAGCAGTGACATCCCCAAGGTCCCGCTCAATGGTGCCTAGGATCTGTGTCATGCATTCCTCCGCCCACTGCTCAGCATGTACTGTAGCATAGCCGTGCCTACTATCTCCCACAACTGGGACAGTTCATGCTGCACTTCCCTGTGGAAGTCATGCAGATCCTGTTGTGCAGCATGCTGGAACACCAGGGTGGTCTGGAGCATAGGCTGGGCATCTTGGCCATCTTGGCCCAAGGGTGACACTCTGCCCTGGCCTGCGGGTGGTGGTGGTGGCTGCTGGTGGGTAAGCTGGGGATGCTGAGTGGGTTGTTGTTTATGGCTGGTGCTGCTGTTGTTGCTGTTACTGCCACTGCAGTGGCCTGGCAGGGGGCAGTACCTGTTGCAGGGCCTGCGCTGCACCATGTGGCTGGCAGCGCATGTCCAACGGTGCACGCTGGTCATCCGCATGCCCAACATCCTGCTGCTGTGCTCTGATGCCATGTACCTGTGCACCCCCCTCCCACAATGCAGCCATGTGTGTGCAGCCCCTGCAGGTCCCACCCCACCGCTCCCACCCACAGTGCTGTCCACCAACAGGTCATCCTCAGTCTCTGAGTCCACCCAACCATGGTCCACTGGTCACTGTGAAGGTGACCACTGGTTCATAACTGAGGTCCTTGACCTGTGCATCCTCAAGGCCATATGCTGCATGCACATCTTCATCCTCCTCACCATCATCATACAACACTATTGCGCCCACTGGCAGACATGTACCACAGCCACATGCCACCCACTGGTGCTCCACCACAGATGGTTCACAGCCAGCCTCCATGCCAGCTGTTGACAGCAACACCCATGTAGCATCCTCCTCAGCCTCCAGAGCCACTGGGCCATGCTCCTCCCATCCCATGGCTGGATGTCCACCCTGCGCTATGAAGAAAATATAACAGTGTCAGTGAACAGTACAGCACATTGTACACCAAGTCCACCACCATGACATGTGACACACAACAGTGCTGACCCCGCAGAATGCCCCTGCACCTCCACAGTGCGGTCTGTGTGTATGATGATGCAGCCCTCATGCACACACCCCCAACCACAGCACACACAGAATGATACACCTGTACACTGGTGACCACTGTGCACTGCCAACACATGCACACTGCTGTGCAGCACGCGCACTGCAAACACACCTTGACCGGCCCATGTGTGTGTCTGGCATGTGCCACTGGGCCACGACAGTGGGATGGTATTCCAGACCCCCTGTAGGTGTCATGCAGGCACTGTTGTTGACATGCCATGTACCTACCTACCCTAGGAGGTGTCAGCTGGATCTCACACCCACCTTCTTCAACCCCGTCCACCACCACTGGCCTCAGGGTCGAGGCAACCAATGCTAGGATTGAGTCCCAGTAGCACTGCTCCAGGGTCAGTGGCCCTCCATCTGTCTGCAGCTGTTCCCATATTCTCTGTGCCTCCTCCTCCTTTGCCCATTGCATCAGATCATTCCAGCACTTTCACACTGCATCTGTGCTGTGTCCATGACCACCCACTGCATTAACTGTTGCCTATATCTCCTCCCACATACGGTGGACTACGGCATCAGTAGCCTTGTTGCGCCTCATCACCAGCTCCCTCTTTTTGAAGGCATGTACCAGTGCCCTCAGCTCTTCTCCTGTGAATTTGTGCACATGCAGACACTCCTGCCTGGCAGCATCACCTGCGTGGGACAGAGGAAATGGAAGTGGTTAGACATAGGGGTTTACAGTGTGTGCAAGACTGGTGCTCTACCTGTTGACCATGGCACCATACACACATGGCATGCAATGGCAGGCTCTGCATGACTCAGGCACTGTGCAGTCTGGGCACACAGTGTAACACATGGTACAGACATGGCTACGGTGCACCTATGCACCACAGTGCATCGCTGGCACACAACATGTGCATATGCAGTGGTGAGCGCACATGCCACCATGCATCCATAGCACTATGTGTGTGTTACACGGCACACAGTGACCATGTCTGTGCACAGTGCAGTTGCCACATTTTGGCTGTGTGTCAGTCATCATGGTCCGATGCACCCTGCTGGGGACATGGTACCATGTGCGTGGTCATGTGGCCAGTCCACATGGCATGACACACGACCTGTGACACACCCATATCCCAGCTGCGAGCTCCCTGGCACTGCCATAGTGTGTGTGCCACACACCATGCTCACCATGTTGGACCAACTCCAGTGACAGAGGCATGGTGCCCTGACATCCCACAATGTGGTTGCGCATGCTACCCTCCAGCAGCCACAGTACTCCCACTAAGGTAGTTGACAGGTCGATGTCCTATACAGTGCAGTGCTGTTGCATGCCTGACAGCAACAGTGGGGGCAAACAGCCACTGGTTACACCACTGTTCCAGCCTACACACACCCTGCTGCAACAGTGTTGTTGCCATGATGCATGCAGCCATGTCATACTGCGTGGTGTCGGGGAGTCCTCACAACCCCACATGGCAATACCAGAGTGTATTGTGCAAACTGTGACAGTGTTGCCTGTGCTGCTGTCCTGCTTCATGGTAGCCTGCAGTGCTGTGTGCACGTACTAACATGGACAGCACAACTATAGGCCAGTTATCACTCTTGCATGCATACTCCCACCACCCTGTTCCATGTGCTGGCTGTCAGAATAGCAGACTGGCCCGAGTGCTGTACATACCTGCATTTTTGGATTGTATCTCCTGGGACATCCTGCACACAGTGTTTACATCCACCTTCTGCCACAGCACTGCAATCCCTATCGGCACCACAGATGGAGCACTAATTGCCCTTCAATAGCATGGCCGTGCAATCCAGCCTGTTGAGCATGCAAATGAGACATATTTGATATGCTAATTACTGTCTTTACCCTCCGCATACACAAGTAGCCTAATTTACATATGACCTTTGAATATCTCAACAGTTAACTCCAGGCAAATGTTTAGCGTCGCGTAAATTGTTAGCACCGGGCTAATATGCCAGTATGTAGTGCTGCGCTGTAATGTTAGTACCACAGTCTGTGCAAGTGTGATATGCTTGTGTGGCACTATTGCGTTAGCACCACGCTACAGGGCACATGCTTGGAGACACTGCACATGCGCTGTACAGTATTACTGAGATCATGGCGGGGTCACGCTTGCACAGATTGTGCTCTTCCAGATTGCACAGCACTATCGCAATAGTGTGGCATAGCACACAACAGCATGGCACTACGCATGGTGATTGGTGCTATTACAGGGACAGGTGCTGGGTGTGCCACTGTAGTGCTAGGGATGTGCCAAGTAGTATCAGTCATGTCTGCATGGAGGAGACAGAGGACAGTTGTCCACAGGCACAGGAGGTGCAGTGATGTAGAGACTGCCAACCTGGTGGAACTAGTGCAGCAGAGACACAGGATGCTGTTTGGGGAGGTTAGGGAGGGGGACTTTCCACATCGACAGGTGTGGGCATCAATCGCTTGGCAACTGACAGACAGAACAGACATCGCACAGGATGGTGAAAAGTGTTGCCACAGGTATGTAGACATGCAGCGGAGGCAGCCACGCCAGCTGGAGCACTACAGGCACATGGTGCATGATAGGACAGTGCCCATGCCAGGTAGGTGTCGGTCGGTGTCGCGCTCAGGTGTCCTGTGTGTGAGTGTGTGTGTGTGTGTGTGTGTGTGTGCACCCTCATGTGTGTCTGTGTGTTGGGAGGTATGCCTGTGCATGTGTATGTATCCCCTTACATTAGACCGCCACTGCTGTGTGTGTGCCCTGCCAATGATCACCTGCATGTGGCCACAGTCCACGGCACTATTGCCATGCCATCGAGACCTGTGTACACAGTGCCCATGCAATGGGGCATTGTGGCAGCACATGTCCAGGGATGTGAATGGTACAGGTGACACAGTGCACCTGCACACTGGGGAGGGGGGTGCGCATGTGCATGCACTGTGCCATGCCATCTGTGGTGGGGGGGATGGTGTGGGATACCCCATGTACCATGGACAGTGCTGTGGCATACCATGGTGGCTCACGTTGCAGTAACAGTGCTGTACCCAATTCCCCCTGCAGAGCATAATGACAGGACCAGCGCTGGTGACACAGACCAGGAGGGTGCCCAGGGAGCCATGGGCCACCACGACAAGTGAAGGGTGCCAGACATGCCACAGTGGGTGGAGGAGAGCAGCAATGGTGACCGGAGCATACTGCATGAGCACACGGTTTGTCTACACACTGCACAGCATGTGACATGGGTGGGTCTTTCTATGGGCTGGCAGTGCTGTTCCTGCCAAGCACACAGCTGTGTACCTGGTACCATGTCATGTGTCACCTCGTACTCTGTTGGCCACTGGAGCGGCAGGGTGGACCATGGGTCTGGATGGGCAGCGGCCATACTCTGTGCCTACTGGGGGGGGCTGTCTGGGGCCTAGGTGATGTACTGGCATGTGCTGCTCTGCCCATCATGTGTTACCAATGCCATATATAGCCCTGATTGACTGTTCTGCTGTTCACATGGCATGTGAGTATATCATTACCCGGTCTAGGGTTACTGCGGTACTGCAAAGCATGTTCTAGGTGCATGCCAATGTTATTGAAACTGTACTTCACAGGGAGTTGCAGGGTGGCTTCTAGATGGCAACACCCTGCCAGTGTGTGGGTGGTATATATTGGCCACTGGTATGGCACAGTGGACCCTGGGTCTGGTTGGGCAGCAGCCATACACTGTGCCTGCTGGGGGGGTAGTCTGGAGCCCTAGTGCTGTACAGGCATGTGTAGCTCTGCCCATCATGTGTGCCTGTTGCATACTGCTGGGGTGGGGGCCATATTCCTCTACTGGCCGGTGTTCTCTGTCCCTGCAGTGCCTGGTGTTTGCACACCAGTCATGCATGGGAGGTGCAGGGGCTGGGTGATTGTGGTGGCATGGTGTGCAGTGGGTCTGCTCCTGCAGATGGTGTAGCACCCTCTGGGGGGGCCTGCCTTATTGTGCCAGCATGTGCAGCACTGTACTGGGCATGTGTTCGGCCTACTGCTGTCCTGCTGCTGGTGGCCCATAGCCTGTGTCCCTTTGTTACATGGGATTGGCCATGCATTTCTGCCTTATGTGTGCTCATGCTGTGGTTGTTGCCACTGCCACATGCCATGCTCTGCTACTGTATGGCCTGCATGCCATCATACTGTGGTGTGGCTGTGGCCACTCCAGTGGTGGGTGTGACTTGCTAGGTGTCTCATTGATATGTTTGTTTGGGCAGCTTGTCCCAGCATGTATGTTATCCCATGCATTAGTCATGCCATGGCCCCCTGTCTGTGTAATCACGGGGATTGGCTGTCTGGTTGCACTGTGTCACCATGCGCTCCACTGGTTTGTGTGGTGTGCACTGTGGCATTACACACCTGTCCGTGTACAGTGGGTTGGTGGGGCCTGCCTGTGCCATCTAGCCTCAGCATACTGGCACGTGTCCAGTTGTGCAGTACATCCTGTGTCATATCACAGCATGGGCATGATTGTTGGGACTTGCTGGCCAGCCCTGGGTTGCCACCTGAGGTGTGCATTGTACCACCTTGTCAGTGTCCCATCCTGACCTGGTCCCCCTTACTTCTGTAGGTCCATGTTGTAGCTCGCTGTGGGCCATGTGCCTGGAGGAGTCTGAGAGGGAAGACAACCTGCTCCACTGAGCTGTTCACCAGCAGAAGACCTTGATCGAGCAGCAGGCAGTCCTGATTGCCAAAACAAGGTGGGTGGCTGCAATCCTTGAGGCATGTCTGCTGGTCCCATCCACCATCCAGCCATAGGCCTCGTCCCTTTTCTGTTGGCTATCCCCCCTTTCAGGACTGATGTTTGCACCTGGCCTCTGTTGATTTCTACCTGTTTGTGTCCACCTCCCCTTCCCCTCCATATCCATTGCCATCCTGTACATACTGTAAATCTGTACATATGTTTTGCATGTCACTGTGCAGGTAGTCTTTGTTTTCATACTTCTAGTTGTTCCTGTAGTAGTCATCATAGTGGTAGTGTTGTGTGTTGTAGTTCAGTGGTCATGGGGGGGGTTTCATAGCATATCTGTTTGTAGTGTTTGTAGAGTTAGCTTTCTTTGTTTTAGTGGTAGTTCATCTAGTGGTAGTTGTAGTAGCATTGGTTGTTCACATTTGGGTATTGGTTGTTGGTTTTGTATTCATTTACTTTTATATTGTTGTGTGCACTGTTCATGTTATTTTACTGTTCCTGTTGCTTTTCCATTCCTTTGTTTTATAATACATTCCACTTTCTACAGTTTACTGTGTCCTGTGTCATTTTTGGGTGCTGGGGTTTTCACATGGTGTGTACTGTCCCTTGGTTCTCACACGAGTCCTAGTTGTTGCTTGCCATTCACCTGCCTGTCTATGTCATATCCTGGGTTCTGCACAGTGGTCAGCTCTTGGTATCATGTTCCAGGCTGAACGTTGACAAAGCAATGGGGCCTGATGGGATTCATCCCAGAATTCTAAAAGAACTAAGGATAGAACTAGTGACACCACTGACTACTCTCTTTAACAAATCATGGGAGGATGGGGTGGTACCTGAGGACTGGAGGAGGGCCGATGTGATTCCCCTTCACAAAAGTGGGAGCAGGGCAGAAGCAGGAAACTACAGATCAGTTAGTTTAACCTCAGTGATAGGGAAAATGATGGAATCACTTCTGAAGGAAATAATTGTCGAGTATCTAGAGGCCAGAGGGGCACAGGACCCAAGGCAGCATGGATTCACAGCAGGAAGGTCATGCCAGATGAATCTAATAGATTTCTTTGACTGGGTGACCAAAGCAGTAGATCAGGGAGGGGCTGTGGACATGGTCTACCTAGACTTTAGCAAGGCATTTGACTCAGTCCCACACAAAAGATTAATATACAAGTTACCCAGCCTGGGAGTGGGTCCCAAGATGATAGCCTGGGTAAAGAATTGGCTGGAGAATAGGACACAGAGGGTAATAGTAAATGGAGTCCACTCTGAAGAAAGGGGGATTACTAGTGGGGTGCCACAGGGTTCAGTATTAGGACCGGTCCTCTTCAATGTCTTTGTAAGCGACATTGCAGAGGGACTGGAAGGAAAAGTATGTCTCTTTGCAGATGACACTAAGATCTGCAACAGAGTTGATGCACAAGGTGGGGTGGAAAGGATGAGAAGGGACTTGGCAAGGTTAGAGGAATGGTCAAATGTATGGCAGCTTAGATTTAATGCTAAGAAGTACAAGGTAATGCACCTGGGAAACAAAAACCCAGGGGAAGAGTACACAATGAGGGTGAGACACTAACAACAACAAAAATGGAAAGGGACCTGGGGGTAGTCATATCAGATGATTTTAAGGTGGGCAAGCAATGTGAGAGGGCAGTAAGGAGGTCTGGGGGGATACGGGATGCATAGGGAGAGGCATCACCAGTAGAAAACAGGAAGTTGTTATCCCTCTGACAGCTGGTGAGACCCCATCTGGAGTACTGTGTGCAGTTCTGGAGACCCAATCTCCGCAAGGACATAGACAAGATGGAAGCTGTCCAGAAGAGGGCAACTAAAATGGTGCAGGGTCTGCACCGGAAGACATATGAAGAGAGACAAGGAGCTTAATATGTATAGCCTCGAGGAAAGGAGGGAGAGGGGGACATGATAGAAACATTCAAGTACCTCAAGGGAATCAACAAAGTCCAAGAGGGTAGCATCTTTCAAAAAAAGAGGTGTGCAAGAACAAGGGGGCACAATTTGAAGATAGGGGGGCGGCTCAGAGGTAATGTAAGGAAGTATTTTTTCACAGAGAGGGTTGTGGATGCATGGAATGGCCTTCTGGAGGAGGTTGTGGAGTCAAAAACAGTGATTGAAATCAAGCATGCATGGGACAGCTATAAGGCAATTCTAGGGGGTTGGGGTAGAAAGAAGTAGGCTGCTGGTTAACTAGGATCTGCAGCTTATCCATTAGATAGGGAAATGGGCAGACTGGGTGGGCCAAGCGGTCCTTATCTGCCGTAAAATTCTATGTTTCTATGTTTCTATGTGTCCCAGGGCCAGGCTGTCTCATCTCTGCACTGTGTTTCTGTGGGTGTTTGCACTGCCTGGCTGGGTGCTATATTCAGTGCAGTCTTATTTGCTATATTGGGAGCTGTCTTATTCCTGGGCTATTTTTGCCCTGCACTCCCAGCCTAGTTTGCCTGGCTTCCTTTGCATGCTATATTCCGCTGATTTAGCGCCAGGCTATTCCTTTTGAATATAGCAGGCTATTTGCTCTGAGCTAATTTAGCACACTAGGCAGTGCTAATTTAGCCCCGAGGCAAAGTTTTGAATATCTGGCCCTTCCTTTCTTAAAACATCACACTTTTCCTGTAAGCCATTTAGCCTGCAGTTTAATAAGGCATTAATATTCCGAAGGTATGATTTCATATTCTGATTGACTTATCTTAAAAATGTCAAGTTGTGGCGTGACAACTGATGAGGCAAGGATAGGACTGCCTCCTTGTATAAATTCTTCTAAAACAATTACCTTGTGTGACAACAATACAAACACTGCATTTCAACAACTTTGAAGTAAGATTGACCCTCCTAGTGTTGACATACTGGTAATAGTATTTACTTAACTGGTAAAAGTGGTTATACCTTTAACCTTTATAGTGCTCAGATAATCCTGACAAGTGGGATATCCTCTATCCATCCTATTGGCCAATGATGCATGATTGTGAATTTTCTGGGCTGCCAAAGGCCAAGCCCCCAGCCATGAAAACACTGTCCAGTGAGAAACATCCCTAGCAGAGAAAAGGGCAAAACAAACAGGAAAACAAAACAAATGACCAGCAAACAACAGCAACCTCACTGCTGAAGTCATTTACTGGAAGAAAGCATAAAACCCTGCAGTACACAGGGTACATATCATATTAAAAGTGTGCCATCAAATAATACAGATAAAGTTGATTACATAGGCAAGGACATTCAGGAATATACATAGTAAAGAACATATTGCAATTCCATGCTCTAACGCTTCCTAAATATATGAGAGAGTATCTCCACATGGTTTTGGTTGCCCTGGATCCTTGTTCATCCATAATCGGGAGGGAATATGAGCACCATAAAGGTTGCAGGTATAATCACCTTTACCAGGTAAGTAAACACCATTATCCCCTGCAACCTTTTAGTGCTCAGACATTCCTCACAAGTGGGACTTTTGTAGCAGTAATATGAAAAAAAACCCAGGTGGGGAGATAAACATTATGTTACATAAAACCCAAGCAGCCTGAAGCACAGCTCTTCTGACCATAGCTCTGCCAGCAGATGCCATGTCCAGTCTGTAATGGTGGACAAAGGTATGTACAGAGGACCAGGTGGCTGCAGCACAGATGTCCTGTACTGAGCCCCCCCCCGACCAAGATGCTGACATTTCCCTAGTGGAATGTGCTCTAATTCCCACGGGGGTTCCAAGCTCACCCCTCAGTAGGCGGCCACTATGGCCACCCGTATCCACCTAGCAATGGCATCAGAGGTGGCTTGACCAGCCTTCTTTCCTGAAAAGAAGACAAACAACCTGTCTGACTTATGAAACTTTTCAGACATAGTCAAATAATCCTTGATCAGGGAAACCATATTGAGTGGATGAGGAGCTGCATCAGGGGTACCTCGGTCCATGAACATGGCCAGTCAGTGAATTGCCTGTTCCATGTGGAACTGCAACATCACCTTTGGAGTAAAGGATGGAACTGGTTTTAGAGACACCCTGTCATTATGGAAGGTAAGGAATGGCTCACAGCATGACAGTGCCTGCAACTCGCTCACCCACCTGGCTGAGCACATAGCCGTAAAATAAACTGTTCTGAAGATTGTCCAGTAAGGTAAATTAGGCATGAAAGGAGGCTTATGAAGACCATCCAATACCAGATTAAGTTGACATGGAGGGCAGGTGGTCTAGTATGAGGAGAGGCAATCTGCACCACTCACAGAAGCCTGACTACATTGGGATACGAACCTATCTTCCCCACCCCGGGAAGAGAGCCTCGCAATTGCAGAAATAGCCAAAGCCTCTACCCTCAAGGAGTATGTCAGGTCTTTGTTTGCCTCATCATTGAGAAAATCTAGGATTTGAACAAGGCCAACCAATGAAGGGGACAGGCCTTTTATCATACACCACTTACAGAACATCTGCTAATGTTCTTAATGGGCAGGCTAGGTGGACCGGTTGGTCCTTATCAGCCTCATATTCTATGTTTCTAAGTCTAATTTGTTGATTGTCTTCTAGATTGCAAGAGTGGTCAACCACTTTGGGGGGGGATAGTCCACTTTCAACAGTCTTTGCCTTTCAGCATTCATGCCATCAGGCATAGGACTTTGGGGTTGTGGTGAAGAATTGGTCCTTGGCTGAGGACATCTGGGCACTGTGGAAGATGCTAAGTGGTGTCAATCAACATTGCTCAGAATAGAGAATACCATGATCTCAAGTACCAATCAGGAGCTATTATCAACACTGTAACTTCTGTGGACCTGATTTTGAGGAGCACTTTCACAATCATTGGAGTGGGTGGTAAAATATAAGTTTTGTCAAAAATTCACAGCACCACCAGTGTGTTGACATCTTCAGCCTAATTGTTGTGGAAGTGACTTAGTTGAGTGTTGTGGCGGGTTGCCATCAGGTCCACTTGAAAAGGCCCCCATCTCATATCGACAGACTGAAACACCTGAGGATGCAGCTGCCATTTTGCCTCATCAAATATCACTCAGCTGAGCCAACCCACCTGCAAATTCAGCTTGCCAGCCAGGTATGTGGCTGAGATCATCAGCAGGTTCTGTTCCTCTCATCTCAATGTTTTAAAGCCTCTATTAGCATTGCCCTGATTCAAGTTCCACCTTGCTTGTTTCTGTATGCCATGTTGACCTGGTTGTCAGTCCTGATCAGTTGTGCCTGACCTGTGACTTGAGGAGTGAAGAATAACAGGGCCCTGTACGCCGCTCTCATTTCCAGCACATCTATGAGCAGACAAGCTTCTGATAGGGACCATTTGCCTTGAGTAACATGATGGCCTAACACAGCTCCCCAGCCAAGGAAACTTGCATCTGTTGTAATCATAGATAATGGCATGTCCTTCATTAGGTTTTATCTGGTTGCCCACCACCTTAGACTGTGCAGAATGTTTGGGTTTGGGTTGATTCAGTATTCAAAGTTCTGGGTTGACTGATGCCATGCACCCAGCACATATCTCTGGATTGAGCACATGTGTAGGCGAGCCGATGGCATCATGGCTATCATCGATGCCATGAGCCCTAACAGCTGCAGGTACATATGCTCTGGCTTGTTGGGATGCATTCAAATCGACACAATGAGCCAGGTTATGTTGTTGACTTTCTCTTCCATTGGGGGTTACTAGTCCCACACTCACGTTGATCCTTGCACCGAGGTGCATGCTATCTTGAGTGGTGCTTAGCTGGCTTTTGTCCCAGCTTATGACCCAGCCATGCTGTTGTAGGCAATGAATTAAGTTCACGTCCTTCTGCATCTGAGTTGGGGATGTGGCACATGTGAGCCAATCATCCAGGTATGTAATGCCATGCACCCCCATCTTGTGGAGAGTCACAGTAATCACTACCAGAGTCTTTGTGAATACCCTCAGGGCTGAGACCAGCATGAATGGGAAACATGTGTATTGAAAATGCTGGCCACTGACACGGAATCTGAGGAACCTTTGGTGACTGGGTTGAATCAGTATGTGGAGATAGTCATCTTTTTGGTTGACTGATGTAAGAAAATCACCTGGCTAAATGGCCATCAAGGTTTACTTGAGCTTCTCCATCTTGAATTTCATGTAGGCCATGAATTTGTTGAGGAACTTGAGGTCCAGCACCAAGTGCAAACCGACTATTTTCTTGGGGACCATGAAGAACATAGAGTAAACCCTCATGTCCCACTCATGTTGCAGCACATGTACAATGGCTTGGTTCCTGGAGAGATTGAGCAGAGCTTGCTGGACAGCCTCAGTGTTTCATGGCCCAGAGGCATCAGAGGCATCAGTCTGTGTGGAATTGTCTTTTGTGTGACCTCTATGGTATAGCCATGAGACACAAGTTCCCAGACCCACCTGTCCATTGTGGTCTGAGCCAAATGTTCAGCAAACAGTTGGAGACAAACCCCCACAGGAGGGTTGTCTGCCCAGGCCCAACTTACTTTATTGTTTTGTGTTGGTAGAGCCCCCACTTGACTTGTTGCCAGTGCCAGCTTTTCCACCAAAATTGCCTCTGTTTTTGAACTGCGCTGTTTGAGACAGAAACCAGGGTTTTAAGGCCCCACCTTGTGGTGATTGGTTGTTGAACGGTTTTGTGTGGCCCTGGGAATTCTTGAAGTTGGGGCAAAATGACTTTTCAGATGAGAGCTAAAGGCCCTTCCTTTCCGCCATCTGTTTAGCGCCTGTCCAATCTTGGAGAAAAGGCATGAGTCTATCTCTGAACAGGTGGCCCCCTTTTAAATGGGTGCTGAAGCAGTGTGGTCTTGGATTCACCATCCTTCTGCCACAGCTATCATCCCCACCACCTCATGAAGCTTTTTCAGGGACTCCTCAACTTTTTTGTCCATGGGATTCTTTAGGGTTGCCAAACTCTTGATCAAGATGATGGTGCATCTTGCAAGGGCCAAAACCAGGGTGTCCACCTTAGAGGCTGTGAACCAAGTTGTCTTATGAGGCTTTGATAGTGAGTACCTCTTTTCCATGACCCACTTCTCCAGGATCCTGGTTGGCTCTGCCACCCCATACTCTTTGCTAAGAATGGTGTTGAGGGCTGGGCAGGTGGGGAAATAGTTCCTCACAGGGCTCCAGTGTGATGAAAGGAAATGATACACCAATGTATGGGGCTTCTCTGGCTTATCTGGGATCTGGAGAACTTTTCCTATCATGTGCACTGGCTCGGGTACCTCCTCCCTGGGGTACAACTTTCCAGAGGAATTCTCAAGGTCCTGATCTGACCTGTCATCTTCTGAGGATGAAAGTACCTTTTAGGCCTACCTGCACCCTCTTTTTGGTGGATGCAGTGACTGGGTTTCCTCCAGGCATTCACTGGGGGAAGCCAGCTGGGAATCTTGCAGTTGCTGGGTTTGCAGCTTTTACAGCAGTTGGAACAAGAAACCAGCCTGCATGGCATTTAATGTAATCAGTGCTGTGGGGAGCATTGGGTCCTCCTGGGTAGTGACTAAGTTGAGGCCAGTGGCTTGGAATGTTCTGGTCTCTAAGACAATGCATACCACACACACTGCCTCCCTTACGTTAGTCTCTGGCAGCTTGGTACCACATTCCAGGCAGGCAGGCATGGCAGGGATGCCGATGGTCACTCAGTAATCCATAGGGAGCAGATAATAAGACTGAGTTAAAAACATGCCCCACTTAAGAACAGCATTGTAAACTTGAAGTGTGGCAGCACAGATAAGACACAGCCATGGAGGGTATCAAAAGACAAATCACTGGGCTTTTAAGAACGTTCTGAAAACAAAGGTCCTAAAGACCACCCAAGATGGACACTAGTGAGTTCCATGAAGCCATTACACTGTATTCCCACCTGTTGTAGGATTATATGATCAGTTTTGCCTGCCCAAGATGGCCACCATTATAGAACTGCACTAAGATGACCATCGTTCCCATGAGATCCTGCAGGAACATCATAGAGAAAAAATGACTGTGATCTTGTAAGAGTTAGTGTCTTGCAAGACCATGCTGGTTATCCCCTGAAATGCCTGCCCAGAGCAAAAAAATGGGACATCGTTAAATTCATTGACCTGTGTTGGGGATCTCCAGCTGGTAAATCACCCCCCCGGACTCCCGTGTGGTGCCGGCTGAGCACCAGAAAGGGCCGAGGACTCTTCTCATGAGAGCCCCCAATTTTCAATATGGTGGCCATGAGATTTCGGGTGCTTTGTAATTTAATTTTTTCATTTCATTTATTCTTTAGTAACCAGGTAAAGGCACTGGACCAAAGGTCCCTTTTCAGGCCCAACCTGGACAAACAACAAAGTACACAACATGTACAAACAAACATACAAACATACATAATAATGGTTCATGTATTGCAATTACAAACAGATTGTAGTAACAAATATTGTTTCAATCTAAATTTAAAAGTTGAGACAGAGGGGGCAATTCTAACTAATATTGGAAGTGTATTCCAGAAAGCAGGCACTGCAATAGAAAAAGTCCTTGAAGTGGCCTTCAAGTGATACTTGGGAACATAATATAAAGGACCATCTGCAGCCCTTAGGCAAGAGAGTACTTCTTTCCTACATACTACCTTAGAAAGGGGAAAATTGGAGCCAAAATGAAAAGATTTGTACATCAAACACCCTAAAGAATAATTCACTCGACTACTGGGGGAAAACCATCCCAAACTAGAATAAAGACTTCAATGGTGAGTACACCTTGGGACACCCAAAACAAATCTACATATATTATTATAGACAACTGATCACGCATGCAATTCTTTTCCCCCACTGTTATAATAAATACTTGATATATAATCATAGTGAGGAAGAAGAGATCCAGTGGCTATAGCTAATCTTGTCTTGTGGGAGAAATAAGACTTAAATTTTTGATTTAACTTTTTTCACCGTCGCAGATACCTGTTGGGAAAAGGTTAAATAGGGATCCAAAAGTAGACCAAGATGCTTAAACTGGGGTACCTGTTCCAAAAGACCTCCATGAGGATCAGATATCACCAATTGTAGACAATCCACCAACATTGGTTGTATACCAAATAGCATGACTTTAGTTTTGAAGGAATTTAATACCATAGCATTTTTTGTTAGCCAAACATAAACCTTTCTGAAATCACTTTCCAAGGAATAGCAAAGTTCAGACACCATATCTGACTGGGCATAAATAATCAAATCATCTGCATAAAGCAGTGATTTCCCAGTCTCACAAACCCTAGGTGATTGGTTAACAAAAATAGAAAAAAGCAGGGGTCCCAAAATGGACTCCTGAGGCACACCAAAACCAATTGGCAACACTTCGGAAGCAGTAGAACCAACTTGTACAAACTGACTATGATTACTTAAACAATCATGGAACCAGGAAACAGTAGCAAAAGAGAAACCAAGATCATACAATTTTATATGCACTAAGTCATGGTCAATTAAATCGAAAGCCTTGGTTAGGTCCATGAACATTGCCCCCGTCATCTTACCACTATCAAAACCATGCAGGACCATGTCCATGAACCCAACCAAGGATATCCCCATCCCATGATATCTCCAAAAGCCATGCTGCTGTTCAGACATCAATCAAGTCATGCACCCGCTAAATAATCTTCAATCTGTGCAGCCACCACTTTCTCCAATAGTTTACTAAGCGGGTTCAATATAGAAATAGGTCTAGAATTATTCAAAGAGGTGGCATCATTCTTTTTTGGAACAGGGACAACCCTTGCTTTCTTCCAAGCAAGTGGAAAAATACCTGAAGTCAAAGACATATTAAATATATAACAGATGGGATCGATAATAAAAGGAATTGCCAAATTAATAAATCAACCATCCAGTCCTCCCTCACAATCACTCCTTTTATCAGGTAAAGTCTGCAGCAGTTGAGTCTCCTCACAGGGTGTAACTGCCCTAAGCAGAAACATAGGACCATTCGCTGAGGGATCATGGTGTGGAGCTCCAGCAGACCAGCCTGTGGTGGAGTTAAAATGTAACAGGGGAAGACGTCCCCAGTATGGCGAGGGCACATTTGGAGCACAGGAAGCACGTTATGGGCACTCAGCTCCTTCTTTCCTCATGAACCACAAGAGACTGCAAGTCTGCATGAAATGGATGCCAGCATAAGGGATACAAGCAGGCTGTAGACCTTCTCAGAAGCACAACCTTGTGGCACGGTGAGTACCAGATGGGGGTTTTCACAGCTCCTGCATGACACTGCCTGTAAAATGCCCATCTGGAATGTGGGAATGAAACTCAGACCTGCTGAATTCACCCAGCGTGTTTATAGCTGCTCTGCAATCCATAGGCACCTGGCGTAATATACTGCTCATTAGGGTCATAGTGCCTGCTGCTTTAGTGTTGAGGCTCATTGTGCATGCTACCTGACTTGGAATGGATGCTACCATAGGGTCCAGTCCTCAGAAAGCTAGCAGGTGGGGACACTACATGAAGGTCCTGATCTGCACAGGGGGGTATCAGCTAGGATGCCACTAGAGGATGCAGCCTGTCTTTTGCCGCTAATCAGTGCACTGGGAAGTTTTTTTTTCTTTTTAAGAAAGTAGAGGCATGCAGAAAAGTTAGGAAAAATCCTGATGTTAACACATGCTTTATCTGTTGACGTGTGCTATATGAGAACACGGAGAGTGAGAAAGGAGTACATTTTGGTGAATTAATTACCTGAAATTTTGGGAGCAATCAGAGATCATGACCAGCCTCTAGGGATGCATGAAGTAAACTGGACAATGTTATCATGGCTGGGGGCTTGGTTTCTGGCAGTCCAGAAACGATTGTGCATCAGTCAATAGGATGGATGGAGCATAACCCACTTGTGAGGAATATCTGAGCACTACAAAGGTTGCAGGGGATAATGTAGTCAAAACTTGTTAGTAACAAATATAGTGACAACCATGTTGCACCTCAGTAGCTAGATCACTGTTGTTCATGATAAAGTTATTAAGTCTGATGACTGAACAAAGACTATGCTCAGCTGATTTGTGCAAAAATGTCATTAATGTTTTTTTTTATGGACAAAATGTTGGATAATTCTGCAATGAAGCATCTTAATGTAAGAGAAGTTTAATGAAAGGTGTTGTAATAGTTGTAACAGCCTCGTAGGACAATTTCACCAAGTAGGATAGGGAAATATAGTTAGTTTCAGCATATTTTGAAAAATATGTTAGTAAGGACCTGGGTTCTAGTCCAGTAGTAGGTATGAGTTGCCAGATAGGTAATGGGTGGCCCCTGCAGTAAAATAAAAAGCAGTATAAAATGTAATAAATAATAAGCATTCTAAATAGAACAGCTTTCAATTTCAGTGTGAGCATATTATTATTTGTTGAAGGAGGATGTAGCATGGAGGTGTATGGAAAGGACTATCTGGCCCTGGCTTCCATACCCACATGCAGTTGTATGCTCATTGTTAGTGACTGGCAACCTTTTATAAAAGATAATGGGTGTTTACTCACCTGGTAAAGGTGATTGTGTTGGTTGGCATCCATGGCAGTCCAGACTTTAGCTCATTGGTTTTAGCCCACCTGATAGGCTAGTGATGCACATGACCTAGGATCAAATTTCTAGACCCCAGGTCCCGGAAGCCCCTGCTCTCCAGTTCAAATCTTTCATAGCTGAAAATAAGGTTAGTAATACCACAACATGCTTTTAGACGTTACATACGTACACTGAGATGCCTTCTGAAAACTGGCCAGAAGAACCCTTTTATTTACCTACTGATACAACACTAATACTCGGCCTCCTAAATGGCCAACAACAGCCATCCTGGATGACTTAACAGTGAATTAAAAGAAAATGTACCATGTGAAAATCCCTCTGTTCTCCCTTTACACTGAACCCCGATATCCTCCTTGTCACTCTGTATGGAGGGACATGGAGTGCTATGGATGTCAACCAACACAATCACCTTTACCAGGTGAGTAAACACCCATTGTGTTGGGTTGACCATCCATGGCACTCCAGACCTTATCTCATGGGTTGATAATCAGCAGTACTGCACTCAAACAGGCGGGACAGAGTGATCTAAGAGTGAGAGGAAGAGGAGCTGACTGCTGAGAGAACTCTAGTGGCAAATGGGGTCTGAAGCTCGTATAAGTAATCCAACCTATAGTGTCTTGCAGAGGTATGGATTGAAGTCCAAGTGGCTGCCCTACAAATGTCCTCCATAGACGCATTGGCCCTCTCTGCCCAGGAGGTAGCTACTGCCCTGGTAGAATGGGCTTTAATACCCTCGGGGGGTGTTAGGTTCTTTGCCTTGTAGACTTCTGAAATGGTTCTCTTGTGTCAGCTTGCTATCGTGGTCTTGGATGCCTCCCTACCCTGTCATTGCCCCTTTGATACAATAAACAATCTTTCTGTTTTACGTATGGGCTTGGTCCTAGATATATACATGGCTAGAGTGCCTCCCACATCTAAGTAGTGTTGGATAGTTATGTCCTCTGGTGTTCTATCAGATAGTGTAGGCAACTCAATGGGTTGCCCCCTATGGAAAAGGGATGCAACCTTAGGTTGGAAGGCCAGGACTGTCCATAGGTATACCCCCTGTGGGGTGAATATGGTGTAAGGCTCCCTACAGGAGAGAGCCCCCAGCTTGCTAATCCTGCAAGTGGAGCAAATGGCCACAAGGAAACAGGCCTTCAGTCCTGCTCAGAACAAGTCCACCTGACTCAAGGGCTCGAAAGGCGCTGGGCTGAGTGAGTCTAGGATGAGGGTCAGATCCCAAGGGGAGATCAGGGTCCAGACCCTGGGGTGCAGTGCCTCTACTGCTCTGAGGAAATGCATGGCGTCTGGGTGTGCCCCATGGCTATGTTGGCCTATGGGGCCAATGGCAGCACTGATGGCAGACAGCTGCACTCAGAGCGATGAGTGAGATAAGCCCTTATCTACACCCTGCTGTAAGAAAAGCAGAATGGTCAACATGTCAGCCTTCTCTGGTTCCATACCCCTGTCCCTGCACCATGCCGCAAAGATGGACCACTACCTGCCATAGGTGGAGGTAGTGGAAGGCCTTCTAGACTGCATTAGCGTAGATATAACCAATGAGTGGTACTCCACTTTTAACAGTCTCTGCCTCTCAGGAGCCAAGCCATTAGTTTCAGGGTTCCTAGTGTGGGGTGGTGCATGGGTCCCTGCGTTAGCATGTCCGGTTGGTATGGTAGCCTGCATTTATCCAGTGCCATGGCTACCACTGCTGAGAACCAAGCTCGTCATGGCCAGTATGGTGCTACTAGTATGATGGTTCTTTGAGACTGTCAGATCTTGGATAGTACTTGTGGGAGTAGGAGGATGGTGGGAAAGAGGTATGACTGATCCCACACCCAAGTTTGAGATAGGGCATTGGTCCCCCAGGAGTGGCATTCCCTGTACCTGGAGAAGAATCTCCTCACTTGAGTGTTCTCCGCTGTCACCATGAGGCCCATGGAGATGGGACCCCAGGTCTCCTGTATCAGTTGAAACAATTCAGGGTGCAGAAGCCACTCTCCTGGGTGCACCTGCTGGCGGCTGAGCCAATCCGCTCATATGTTGAGTTTTCCTGCCAAATGGATTGCACCAATGTGTCTGAGATTGTCCTGGGCCCAGTTCAGGACCCTCACCACCTCTCTCTCTCTGCATGGCTGTGCTTCTGGTGCCCCCCTGTTTGGCAATATGAGCCACCGTAACCTGATTGTCGGAGTGAATTAGGACCGACTGCCCGGAGATGGTCGATTGAAAGAATCTGATAGCAAGGTATACTGCTCTCATTTCCAGTATGTTGATGGATAGTCTGGCTTATGTCATGATCCAGTGGCCATGGGCCGACCGAGAGCCCAAGCATGCTCCCCATCCCAGGAGACTTGCATCTGTTTCATGGAAACATTGTAATTGGCCCTCTAATGAAACCTCTCCTCATGTGGAGGGAAGGCTCGCAGACCACCAGACTAGAGAGTGAGGTATTGGGTCCGGTAAGGGTATTCTGACCTTCAGATTACGCTTGTTCAGGGATCCTTGGGTCAGCATATAGTTCTGCAGTGGTCTCATGTGCCATCAGGCCCATGGGACCAGATCGATACATGACGCCATGCAGCCTAACATCTGGACTATTTGCCCTATGGTCAGAAGGTTGTTGGCCTTCAGCTGGTGGGCTAAGGCCCTCACAGTTTTGACCCTCTTCTGGGATGGTCTGGCCCACCCCTGGGATGTGTTTATCTCTGCCCCCAGGTGGTCTAGTTGCTGTGTGGGTGTCAGGTAACTTTTGGCCTGGTTCTGGGTGATTCCTTAGTTAAACATCTGGATAGGGTTTTATGCAAGCCTGACAAACGTAATAGAACTTGTTCTAGTTTCAGTGGTGCTAAGATCTCAGATCTAACATATATGGTCGATAATATTATTAGCTCTCAAGACATAAATCCACTGTGTATTATCCATGTTGGAGCCAACAACACCTACAGGGACTCTGTTCAGTATATCAAATTAGCCTATGTTTCTATGACTAATAAAATGATTGATCTTGGGTGTGATATTATTTTTTCGGAGATTCTACCCATACCACGGTACTCCCAGTTTCTTAACCATAAAATTAAAATTATTAACAACTGGCTTAGGCAATGGTGTTTACGACAGAATATTCAGTGCATGACCCATTGGGAAGAGTTCTCTGATAGATCTGAGCTTTACTGTCCTGACGGCTTACATCTTAGCAAACTAGGGAATACATTGCTGAGTCAACAATTACTATCTATAATTAACATAAATTTAAACTAAATAGTGGGGGAGAGGGGGAATGCAAATGTACACACCTCTTCATCTCACTCTTATAAAGTCTCCAGTAAACAATTACAGTTTCTTAGTTTTAATTCGAGAAGATTGACACAGAAATTCGATGAGTTACAAACTGTGATTTTGAATAAGGATTTTGATATTATTACAGTTTGTGAAACATGGGGTGATTATACTCCCACTGGATCAAGCAACTACCTGGATATATCTCTTATTATCTAAATTGAAGTGAAAGAAAGGGTGGAGGTGTTGCCTCATTTATTAACAATAAGATCAACTGAGTCAATATTTCTAGTTCTATAAAAATTTATAATTCCTCGACTGAGTATTTGGCTTTAAAATTTCCTATCCAAACAGGATTTTATTATCCTTGGACAGTTATGTTCCCCAAATTCATCTAGTTTAATTATGGACGCCATTCTTTCCGAATTTGAAATAGCTACTCAAATGGGTTATGTTATTACAGGGATTTCAATCTCCAGCTATAAATTGGCAGTCATTCACAACATCTAGTAGTATATTAAGAAATTTTTGTCCACTTGTTCGAAATTGGACTTACAGCAATGGATAATCTTCTGCAACCCGAGGTAATAATATATTAGATCTTGTTCTGAGTAGTACCGCTAGATATTAGGATGTGCATATTTCATCACCAATTGCAGCAGTGATCATAATTCTATTTTATTTAACTTGCAGAGACATATTGTCTTTAATACTAATTCTTCGATTGTATACCTATACGACAAAGCTGACCTTCACAGTATCAATCTATACCTTGAAAAAATAAACTAGTTATCTTTTTTTGATAACCAGTCCTTATATCAAAGTTGGGTACTTTTCAAATCACTTATTTCGACTCTTCATGATACTTATATTCCATCAAAAAATAAGAATTCTAATGGGAAACAGACTCCTAGATGGATGAATAAAAACAGAAAATGTTTAATAAACATAAAAAATAAAAAACATCATAACTACCTAAAGAATAGGACAACTTCTAATTGGGAATCCTATTTAAAATCAAATAGGAAGTGTAAATTAGTCATCCATAGGGCCAAATCTAGATGGGAAATGAAATTGGCAACAACAGCTAGTAAGTCTAATTCCAAACAATTTTACTGTTATATAAACCCTCAGGAAAAGTCCAAGTGTGGTGGGCCTCTACAACAGAAAATATACTTATCCATGAGCCAAAGCCATGGCTGATGTATTTAATAATGAATTTTGTAAAGTTTTCTCTGCATCAGAGTTCAATCACCTGTACCTATGATTTCACCATCAGATACTTTTATCACATTCTCAGTTGAGTCTATTCTTAAAAACTACACTTACTAAAAGGTAAATTTTGTTCAGGCCCAGACAATATAGCAGGGCATTTACTTTACCTATTATCTAAACATATTGCCTTTCCACTGAAACTTTTATTCGACCTTTTTTCACAATATAATTTTATCCCTTGTGAATGGAAAGAGGCGTTTGTGGCACCAATACATAAGAAGGGATCAAAACATCTATGGGAAAATTATCGGCTGATTAGTTTGACTTCATCCATATGTAAGGTGTTAGATAGTCTACTAAAGGATATTATTGCCCCTATTATTGATGCATCTGATTTGGAACAACATGGCTTTAAGAAGGGTAGAAGCTGTCCTGACAAATTTGTTCTCTGCTTTAATGAACATTTAGTTCTTGTTTGGATAACCGTTAGCCTGTGATATTGTCTTTATTGATTTCAGTAAAGCTTTGACACCATGCCACACTGGGCTGTAATTCAAAACTCACAGGTCTTGGTATTAATAGTCATATAATTACATGGATTCATAATTGGCTTTCAAACAGAACTCAAAAGGTGATGATTAATGGGGCATTTTCTAACTCTGGTAAAGTTTTAAGTGGTGTTCCACAAGGCTCGGTTCTCGGACCCTGTCTTTTTCATGCTTTTATATCTGATTTAACTAATTCCTGCCTTTCATTTACAATTAAATATGCAGATGATGTGAAGATCGGAGGACCATGTTCTAATTTAGACCAAATATCTTGTATTCAGCATGATCTTGATATTATTAGTACCTGGGTTAATAAATGGGGCATGAAGTTAAACTCTACAAAATGCAAAGTAATGCATTTGGGTTCTAATAATTTAAATTTCCAATATATTCTGGATGATTTACCATTGTGTGCCACTAATGATGAGAAGGATTTGGGTATAAACATTTCAGATGACTTAACATATTCGAAGCATATGCATTCGGTTATTAGTACATCTAATAAAATGATTTGGTCTATTTTCCGTAATATTAGATCTCAAGATCAGGAGGTGTTGTTACCCCTATTCAGGTCCTATGTCCATCCCCATCTTGAATATGCTTCACAGTTGTGGTGTCCTTTTAAAAAATCAGATAGTTACTCTCTTGAAAGGGTTCAGTGAAAATACACTAAAAAAATATCTGGTCTCGAATCCTCATCTTATGAGTTTAGGTTGGATACATTGGAAACTAATGCCTCTTACTATCAGATGCATTAGAGTGACCTTCTCCTCCTATATGACATTATTCATGACCCCTATATCATGACTGAGTTAGGATTTTCTTTTAAGTCATCAATACATAATACTAGAGGTCATGTCCTCCAGTTGACTGGTAAATCTTTTAAACATAATAATCGTAAGTTTTTCTTTTCTATAAGAACTATTGGGCCTTGGAATAGACTTCCATCTGATATAGTAACAAGTAATACTAAAGAGATTTTTAAGCATTGTCTCGACACGCTAATTATGTTTGGGTATGACTTAACATTCTACTCTATGGCCTAGCATAGGAGCATTATGGGCTTTGGCCTACTAGCTCTTTCTTCTAACCTTAGTATGAACCTTCACCACCCAGCTGTGTTCCTCGAGAGCTCGTAGTGCCATTTGGGTAGCCTCTTGTGAGTCTTCTTTTGAATGAGCTCGGATCAGCCAGTCTTCCAGGTATGGAATTGTAGCCACCCCCTGTTCTCTTAGTCTGGCAACAAGAATGACGGACACCTTGGTGAAATACCCTTGAAGCTGAGGTAAGAGTAAGACTGAAGGGCAGTGCCTGGTATTGGAAGTGCTGTCCTAGAACATGGAAATGAAGGTACTGCCTGTGACTTGGCCTGATAGGAACATGCAAATACGTGTCCTTCAGGTCTATCGAAGTCAGATAGTCGCCTACCCAAATATTGCGGAGAGTCAACTTTAGTGTCTCCATCTTGAACCTCTGGGTGACCACGTAACAGTTGAGGTGCTTGAGATCTAGGATGGGTTGGAGTTCCCCTGTCTTTTTGGGCACAAGGAAGAAAATGGAGTACACTCTCTGTTCTTGTTCATGTGGAGGCACCTGTTGGATCGCCTTGTTCTGCATCAGGTCCATCAAGATTTGTTGGACCTGGTGGGCGGATGCTCTTCTCTTCTCTTTGAAATGGGGGAGCTTATGAATTTGTGCGGTATAAGAGAGTGGGACAGTTCTATAGCATACCCCCAAGACACCACCTCTAGTACCCATCTGTCTGAGGTTGTACCCTGCCACTTGTGATGAAACAGCATTAGTCTTTTGCCCACTGGTGGGCATGGACTCCAAGCCCAAGTGGGTGGGGATGGTGACCTGTAGTCATTGTTTATTCCTGTTTCCTCTTCCTCTGCCTCCGAACTTGGAACCTCAGCCACAGAAGGTGGAAGTGTGATAACTGGAGTTGAAGGAGTTACATGCTCCTTCTTGAGCTCCTCTACCATGAAAGGAATTGTTCTGGTAGTAGTTGTCTCTATGTGGCTGTTGTGACCTGTTTCCTCCTCAAAATCTCCATCTGTTTGATGGGAGGTAGGTGGCTCTGCCCTTATTCTTGAGGAGGTCCTTCCCTTCCTCCTTCAGCTTTAGGTACTCTTGTAAGCCTTCTCTGAAAGCATGCTTGCCCTTCATAGGTAAGTTCTGTAGCAATGCCTTGGACTCATTGTCTGCTTCCCACAGTTTGAGCCACAGGGCTCTCCTGGCATGGTTCATGATGGCCGTGGCCCTGATGTTCAATTTCAGAGTGTCTACTGCCATGTCCGACAAAAATTTTGTGGTGTCAAGCGTGCAGTCCAACAATTCTGACTCCCTTATCTTGGGTTCTGCCTTGTCCAGGAGCTCCTCGAGCCATCGAATTTGTGCACGAGCAGTGTAGACTGTGGTTGTGGATGCCTTGGCTGCCATGCCCTCTATCTCAAATTTCTTTTTGATCATGTCCTCCACCTTCTTATCTGTGGGATCTTTTAGTGATATGGTACCACAGATTAGTACAGTCTTTTTGCTGAGTGCCGCCACTTGGGGGTCAATAGTGGGGGCAGTGCACCAGGCATTAGCCTTGTCCTCCTGAACGAGGTACATGTGGTCTAGATTTCTCTTGTCCAACATCCTACTGGGTTCTGTGGACTCCCATTCCATAATGAAGATGTTGTCAATTGCAGGACAAACTGGAAAAGTCTCCTTGGTGGCCTTTCTCTGCTAGATCATGGGGTTGAGTATTGATTCAGGCTGACCTTCCTCAAGCTAGAACCCCATAGTGAACTTGATTATCCTTATGAGGCCTGGTATCAAATCAAAAGAGCACAACTTGGATGTGAGGGATGATACGGACTGTGTCTCCATCTCCTCTTTATCCGATAGGATGCCCTCCCCATCGTCGGGAAGGTCATTATCGCCTGATTCATCTCCTATGTTCAGAACCAGAGTGCTTGGAGGTGGCTCTATTGGGTCCAGAAGGGGCCCCATTGTTCACCCTGTTGGTCTTTGATTCCGGTTATGGCTTCGGGGTTGGTGGTATCTTGGGCTGGGTAATGGCTTCCAACCTCTCCATGATTTTTAACATGAAGTTCTCCTGACTCTCCATCATGGCCACTGCTGCTTGCTGATTCTGTAAAAGGATGGCCCCCAGGTCCATCCAATTAGCCCCACTGGATCCTGGAATGTCTGATCCCATCCCTGTAGATTGCTCTAGAGATAGGTCATCCTTATCATGGAGGCATGCAGGGCATTGAGATCCCACATTATGGGGCATCAGGTTGGTGCTACATGTGGAGCATTTTCTTGCCTTTACCATCTGCAGAGAGAGAAGACAAAAAACAGAAGGATCGTTAGGACTGTAGCCATGGTGGGCCTCCAGGGAAAACTGGGTGCCCCAAACAATAAAACGGCAGGTACTGTCTCTGCCAACCACACTTGAAACTACGCTATGATGGGGGCCAGACCCTTAAAGGTAAAATCACGGTCCAGTAAATGTCTCCCAAGCATGTGACTACATTGCCCCCAGCCTGAGAAAGGGACTCGTGATGGTCTGAGGGGGAGGACCTGAACAGTACTTCCCCACGTCCCCTCCCCCTGAGCAACCAGAGTTGGGCAGGGGAAGCTAGTAGCCTACAAAATGGTGACCCTGTGCCACACTCCCTCTTCAAAATGGTGGCCCGGAGGTCCAATCATAGGGCTGACTGTGTGATCCATTCTTGCACCTGCGAGGCCACTGTAGAGAGGTGCCCCGAAGTGCAGGAGGAGAAAACAGGAGACAGAGAAGCACAGAATATTGACCAGGCCAGCCACTAGGATAGGGGGCCTGGGCCTGACAGATTGAGGGCCTGACTAGGCCTGCTGCTGAGAGAGGGGCCTAGGCCTACTCTAATATACCCCTAGGCCAAAAACAGCATCTGTCCCCTGTGGCCATGGTGCTTCATGGTCTCCACTTGGGAGGGGATCCCACTGAGACCCATAGGAGAAGAAAGTTTAGTCCCCAATTGTAGACACTGACAAGATTGGAGGAGCTGTAAGGATCCCCCCCCCCCATTTGAGTCTGCGGTGAGCAGATGCGATGGAGCAGTTCTGGCACACCAAAAACATTATTCTCTCTCTCTTTCTTTCTCCAAGCTTAATCCAAAGTTTGACCTGAGAGACGCTGCTGATGCCTCTGGCAGAAGGCGGTTGTCAGGAAGCATGAGGGAGGGCCAGAAGAGGTGAGAGGAGAAGTCACAATGCCAGGCTGCTCCTAGGAGATGCAATGCGTCAGAGGCCTGGCCGAACACTGCAGCCCTTCACAGCTCACATGGAGCAGAGATCCGTTGAGCCACCATATAATGTGGCAGCTAGCAGAGGCATCCACGGAAGGCAGGATGGAGCAAGGAGAGAGGGGGAGATGCTCACGTGAGCCATGCTATGCTCACCAGCCTTGCTGAAATTACTCGGGGGAGGGCTCCCTCTCTGAAACCAAGAGGGATTTACAATGCAAGGGAGCGCCTTGAGGAGGGGGGGAAGCTCTTTGGCTAACTGATATGTGGGTCATTCCTGATAGGCAGACTAAACTGCACCAGAAACATCTACCTTACAAAACCAAGCCAGTCAAAGCTGAAAAATGGCAGAATCAACACAGGAAAACACCCGTGTCCAAACAAAGCAGACCAAACTGATCCAAAAGCGTCTCCTCACAAAATCAAGCCAATCTAAGCCAGAATCGCGATTAAACAATAATAATAGCCAGTAGCAATACAATCTCCAAAAATATAAAAGAAAGCCTCCAAACAACAAAGGGCAACAAACCTAGGCTGGCCTTGAGCAATCCAGCCCCAGGCTGTTGCAAGGCTAACAAACATCAAATCTCTTGATCTTATGAAGCATATACTGTTTTTCTGTGTTTTAGGCAGGCTTAGATGCAATGTAAACCAAAATATATTTCTTACTGTGGAATCCACAGGCCTACCTTTTCCTGGCACAGTACAGGGACTCCTGGAGTGCTTGTAGCCTTATCAGATGTATGATTTGAACTGGAGAGCAGGGGCTTCTGGGACCTGGGGTCTAGAAATTTGAACCTAGGTCATGTGCATCACTAGCCTATCAGGTGGGCTAAAACCCATGAGGTAAGGTCTGGAGTGCCATGGATGGTCAACCCAACACAATGCTATTTTAGTAAATAAAAATAGTAAGTTTTATTCATTGGTGGTCAGTGAGCTAGTAGCCCGCATGCCCTGACTACTGTAACATTGCCCTGGTGATACAGTGGTTTTATTTGGTCTGTTTGGGTTGCTCTGTAGTGCTTTAATAATTTTTATATGTAAAAAAGCATTCCTGTGGAAAATAAGTAAAAGAAAGCTGCTCTGCTGTAAAGTAAAGAAATGCAGAGTGGCAGCTGCGGGCGCCGTACATGCCTAGGAGAGGAGTGAGCAGTGTGAGCAGCCAAGAGTCAGCTCCACAGCAGAGCATGGTGCACTCAAGCAGGGGAATCCCCAGTGCTGATTCAGGGTGGCATCTATTCTGTCGCGACCTCGGTCGTGAGTCAGGCTTCGGCCTTATATAGTAACTGCCTTGAGATGGTGTGAGTGGGAGATGCAGTAAAGGTGCTCCTCTTGCAGGCAGGATCAACCAGATAAATTTCCCTTCTTAGTTATGTAGGTGACACACACCAGGAAAATGGACTTTAAGGACTGGCTCACAGTGTAAATGAATAAATAAAAAAAATATGGGCACAGTCTGTTGGGGCTTGGTGGAAGTCCCACACATGAAAATAAGGAGGCATTTTGAATAAGCTCATAAGGAAGCCATTTTGAGAGTTAATGTGTGCTCTATTTTTTCTGACAAACCCATGGCATTGTAATGCACTTAAACACACTGAAATACATATTTTACACTAATAAAAGACACAGTAAGACTGAGGGAAGTCCTGGGTATTTTATAAAAATAAAGTTACTTCAGAGAAAAGTGCACAAGCAAAAACAGAACAGTTTAAAGAGAGTTCTGTGTCAGAAAGTTACCTACAGTCAGAAAACACTGTATACAGCATGTGCTTTTTCTAAATTGTGCTGCCAAGCCATTTTTTTTTATAGATTTACCTCAAACTTGGTAACCTGATAGAGGAAAGTGTGCTGTAATAAGGAAAAATAGCTTCAAGTAATAAAAGTGTGAAATGGAGGAGTTACTACCCTTATTCAACAGAGTGAGTCCTGTTGAGACATAACCTATGCAGACAGTTACACTGGAGGTGGAGCTAAGTGTGGGAAAAAATGAATATTCAATTTCTGACTAAAAAAACTGCTGTGGTCAGTGTACTTAGAGGAGAAACCACTGTTTTTAAAGGAAAGTGAAGAAAGAAATGCTCAGAAGTGTGTAAATGTAATGTTTAATGACAGATAAGTTTGAGACTTAGCGACTTAGGCTTGCTCTGGGTCATTTTATGCAGAACAAAAAAAGGAAAGAAATAGAGATGTGAGCATTTAAGCCAAAATGTGATAAAGTACTTGTACATCGAGAAAATGTTTAGTTTTTATGACACAGTGAATGTGTACGTAAATGGGACTCAAAGTGAGAAAAAAAGGAAAACCTTAGAATGTTGAGAGAGCAGTTGGATTTCAAAGCTGTGTATTCCATTGTGGCTTATGCTGCTGCAGAAAGGGTGGTGATTGGTGCTGAGCCCCTGGACAGGTCAGTGTCCACTCAGTGACCAGAAATTAGCTTATGTAAATTAGTTTGGGGCAGAAACATAGCTGCACAGCCAGTGTGCAGGGAGTTCAAGCAGGGAGAGCAACCAAGGAGGGACTCAAGCCAAGTGGATGTCTAGTCAGAAGAGGCGTACTGCAGTGATAGATGATGACAGCCCTTATTTAATTAAAGTGTCTTAGGATTAGGGGGTCACCTGTATCCCAGTGTAGGGTCAGATAGGGTAGTGAGTGAGAGCAGGGTGAAAACAGAAAGCCTGTTGTACCAAATTTCCTCACAGAAACAAGCTGCAACACTAAGAATTCATCGCTTCTCCAGATTTCCATCACCAAAGCTACTTGCTTCAGAGGGCTATCAGAAGAATTCCTTAGAGTTTTCATCAAATAATTTCTTCAAGAAATCCAGAGGAATGTGGTATTGTAAAAAAAAAGCTTATTGCTACAGTTTGGGAACTATTTTAAAAGTCAAGTGACATTAAAGTAAAAGAAATTCACCTCAAATCTTCTGCATTTTTAAAAGACTTTGTCATCTGAAGGACCGAACAGTTCAAGGACAGAGGGGGGAATTGTCCTAACTTTTAATATACCAGTATGTGATGTGTTTCATGCCACTGTTATTCCTGATTGCTTAAAGTGTCTCTGTTGTAGAGAGATGTTAAATGATTTTAACTATGTAGAGCTATAGAGTTAAATAAGTAAGGTAACTTTGTGATAGATACCAGGGTGGGTATCTGGTGTAAGGGGTCAGTGGACTGACTAATATGGGATAAGGCCTAGCAGCCACTGTTCACCCTTAAGGCTACAGTGTAAACAAATTCAGGGATTAAGGCCAGAGAGGGAGCTTATCCAGGGACTAACTTGTGAGTTCTGGAGGGCTGGTGGGTGGTGCAGTCTCTAGGGGAAAAGTGTATGTTCTGGAGGGCTGGTGGGTGCTATGTGCCTGCAGTCTCCAGGGAAAGAGTAGTGGGGTGGTGTGCCCTGCTGGGAAAAGAGAAACAAAAAGTGTCTATTCAAACTGCAATTCATGTTTATTTGTTCACAAAGTTATGCAAAGGTGTCTTGTGCCATTTGTGGCAGTACAAGCCACTTTTTCATCTTTTCAGTAAAATTTACCTTCTTTTTTCACCAATCCAAGTGTCAGTGTCCTTGCTTACAGAGCCAGTGTCTCATATTCCTGCAGGTCTCTAGGTCAGTCCAGTGCAGCATCCCCTACCCTTGGCAGCTCTCAGTTACTCCAGTTGGGGATGTAAGGTATGGTATTCAGATAGTACACAACTGGAGGGGTGTTGGGGGAAGGGACAAAGAACCTATGACATTCACCACTGTGTGGCATGGTCCCAACTGTGGCCAGAGGGTAATGCAGTAGAGCGGTCATCATACAGTGGTATACATATGTGTAGCAGTTTCACATTTTCATCAATGATTCTGGATATGCCAAATAACAGCTGTGATACCTTTGCCTGAACCACCAACAGTTTTAGAAAACAAAACAAAAAAACAATGATTTATCTGGCTAGCTGTTTTCTGTACTATTATAAAATATATAAATGTAACATAATGGTAACCTAAAACATATTAAATATTGAAGTAATGACAAGTGATTTCTCTTCGTGATACTATGCATTCTTAATTATGTTATTATTCAAAACTCTGAGTTACATATAATTGAGTTTCAGAGTTTGATCTTGTTGCAGCTGCTGTGGCAGTGGCTCATCTTGTCTATATGGAAATAACTAAGCAGCAAGCAGTAATGAGTCCTCTTTTAGGAAGGAAAGAACTACAGCAGAAATAAGAGGGCATGTGTCACAGAGGATATTATTTCATGTGCACTGATAGGATTAGAGTCGTGAAAAATGTGGGGATTAATGTGATTCTCTATCTCAGGTACCAGCTGCATCTGTTGTTTGCTACTCATGGATGTAGCCCAGAGGTGAAAAGTTAAGACAACCATTCAGATAGCTGGTATAGAAGTGGGAGGCGGTGTCACACGTAGTGAGCTCATAAGAAAGCTATGTGGGGGTCATAATAAGGCTATGTTGAAAGTTTAGGGTACATTTATGAGGAAACAACAAAGTTATGAGTCTACATTGCAATTTGTCAATGCACGCTCATAACTGGTAATTTTAAATATTTTGACCCCAACTTTTCAGCATAGCCATATTTTACACTACCTCATGAATGTGACAGATGTAATTTTTCAAATCCTGTCCAAACTGTGTTTTCATACCTGCTGCGCAGAATTACGTTCTGGTGGTGTGGAATAACATTTCAGCAGGGATTTGAACATTTTCAGTACCGTGTTCATGAGGTGGGGTAATAAGAAGGCTATGCTAACAATTTGGTTGCTGTTTTGCTACTTCCACAGCAACATACACGTTCACATCTATGCAGGGATGGGAGCACAGGGCCCATAGAGCCCTGAGCTCCCACAGGCAAATGAGGATACAATAATACTATCTCAAAAAGTAAGGAAATTCTTTACAAAAAACTCTGTTAATGCATCAGTTAGGGTTGCTACTAAAGTGACAAAAGTATGGAAATGCGATGTTAGGGTTTTCAGCCCTAACTCCACATTCCCCAACCCCCAGAGGCCAAAGGGGGCAAGGCAACACAAGCAACTACAGACATCCATCATCAGGTAAGACAAACAACATATAACTCTTTCCACATGACACAAGAGACATCCATCATCATGGTCCAGTGCTTCTCTAGCCATGGATGCATGCAACATGAAGTTGAAGGCACTCAGCACCTGCATGCAATCATCCATGTGGGCTTCCGTGGCAGCACAGGTGCCTTCAGCACCTGCGTGAAGACATCCACACTTCCCGAGTGGTTGATGGCACTCAGTCGCTCCTCATACCACACAACCTACCTGAGGTGTGCAGTAATGTAGCAATGACTCCTTTAGGTATTGCATTATTCATGCTGATCCTCTTCACCCCAACACTGCTACAAAAAAACACAGTTCTAAATATCCAGGACACTGCGATATATGTTCTTATGCTAGCCTCTCATGCACCTCCCATTCCCTCTAACCCCTCCCTCTACCCCCCTTTCTCCACCTGCACCCCACACACACTGGCTCGCCCAACTGCCTCATCACACCCCCCTCCGGCACCCATACCCTCTGCAGCCCACAATAGCTGGCGGCATCCCCCTGCACTAGCTCTGCCCACCCTTAGCTCCCTGCCCATCCCCTGCTGTGCCCCTCGCAAATCCTCCCGACCACCCAGACATCACCTCCGTCACAGCTGCAGTCCCTTACTCAGGCTCACCATCTTGCTCCTCCTGCTCTCTGGTAATGTCCATCCCAACCCAGGCCCAGACCCCGGTGCATTGCCCTCCACAGGGCATGGCCTCCGTATTGCCTGCATGAATATCTGCAGCCTGCCTAAAAAGACTGCTGCACTCCAATGCTGGGTCTCCCAACATAAGCCCGACATCCTTGCCATAGTGGAAACTTGGCTCTCACCATTGACCCCGAACTCAACGGTCTCCCTCCCTGACTTCTCCCTCTTCAGAGAAGATCGTGTGGGTAAGCGCGGGGGGGCTGCGCTGTCTAACCCAAGCTAACTCCTCCGGGTCATGCCCCCTGCACTCAAGCTCGATCATGGGGCCCAAGCAATCACCATTAAAAATTCCCTGACCCAGGCCATGGCCCTCTCTACTCTCACAATGACATATGTACCACCAGAACAAACCAAGCTATCCGCCTCCCTCACTGAGTACCTCACTTCCCTGCCACAAGATGGAACAGCTCATAGTGGGTGATCTTAACATCAACTGGCTCAGATGCTACCTCAGCTCAAATCAAAGATACCTTCACAGCCCTCGATCTATCCCAACTAGTGACTCAACCCACCAGATTTAACCAATCAAATGGGACTAGCACGCTTCTTGACATTGTGCTCTCCAACCGCCCTCACAAAATAAAGGATATTAATGTATTGCCAACTCCCTCAGTGACCACTACGCCAATTCTTTGCCACTGGTTCCACCCCACACTCAAAACTATGTAGCACACCCCTGCCGTCGTTTTCACCCGGAGTTCTCACAAACTTGCGTAACTTTGCACAACATGTTGGTCCCCGATCTCCTTACACGGATATAGACGTCGCTCTTGCTTTTCTCACCAATGCCTTCTGCAAGGCCTGTGATGTTTTTGCTCCTGTCACCCGCACCCATACAAAGAGACACTCAGCTGCCTGGATAACCACCCCCCTGATCCAACAGCTGAAGCAACGTAATAATCTATGGCACATTGCTGTCAATACTGGCAAACTAGCTGACAGGCAGGCCTATAACGCAGCTCACAACCAGTGCACCTGGGCCATAAGAAAAGCCAAAGCCAGCCACTACCAATCCGCCTTGACATCCACATGGGGCAATGCCCGCACCTTCTGGAATAACTTGAAAGAGTTAAACGGGACAACCTGCTCCACCCCTCCTGCTCAAATGATCATAAATGGCGGCGTTAATGTGGGACCCTTCCAGATAGCAACTGCCTTAACGTTTTCCTCACTGATCTAAGCTCAGTTCTCCGCCCACTTCTTTGACCCCATACCGTATGCAACAATCCAGCTATTGCTCGCCCCTACTTCTCTTTAGGACTATTTCCCACAGGATGCAAACCAATCCTCCAAAACGCCCTCTCTTCCCGCAACCCGAGTGATGACCCCCTCGACTCATGGATACTCGGCCTAACATTGGATGTCATGCTAGTCCCCCTCACTGACCTTCTCAATCTATCCCTGTGTCTCGGCCAATTTCCAAAGGCATGGAAGCAGGGCAAAATCATCCCTATACATAAGAATGGAGACCGCACTGTACCAAATAACTACAGACCTATCTCCATCCTCCCCCCCTCTCCAAAACGCTCGAAAAAATTGTATCCACACAACTTGTGACTTATCTATCCAACCACAACATTCTGTGCCCTGAACAACATGGCTTCCGCCCAGGTCACAGCACTACCACAGCTCTACTGGAATTCTCCCACCATATACACTCTGCATTAGATGGCAGGGAATTGGCTGGGGCAGTATTCCTTGACCTGTCCAAGGCCTTTGATACTGTGAACCACCCACTATTGCTTGACACCCTCTGTAAAGTAGGGCTGTCATCTGGCCCGTTAGCCTGGTTCTCCAGCTACCTTTATGGTAGATCCCAACGTGTCAAGCTAACTGATTGCCTATCCTCGGCGTTGCCTGTCCTTTCGGGAGTCCCTCAAGGCTCCATTCTGGGCCCCACATTATTCGGTCTCTTCCTGAACACCCTTCCCAGCTCTTGTGCAGGAAAGCTGCTATTATATGCAGATGATGCAGTCCTGCTCTCCTTGCACCCCAATCCAGCCACTCTCCAGAACAGCCTACAAACCTCCTTCAGCCAAGCTGAAAAATGGTTCCTTGACCACCGCCTGGTCCTGAATCTCAAGAAAACAAAGTCAATGATCTTTACACACCACCAAAGTAGCTCCAAAAATGCCCCCCCATCCTTCCCAACACCCTCCATCCCCTTGAGCAGGTGTCAACATACAAATATCTGGGCATCACCTTTGACTCAGCCTTCTCCTTTCATGCCTATGTCAGTGCCCTATCCTCTGCCATGAACACCCAGATTGAGCTCCTTTATCGTCACAAAGACTGCCTCCCTGGCTTCGCCCTACGGTTGGCCATCATTTCCTCCATCCTGTCACTAGTTGACTATGGCCTCCCCATAAACGCAGCCACTTGCCCCACTACCCTCACTAAAGTCCAGACCATCAACAAAGCCTGCAGGCTCCTGGCCGGTGCCCCAAGCAGAACTCACACATGCTGGCTCTATGCCGCAATGAACATGCTCAATCTGGAAGAACGTCTGCAATATCACACAGGTATCCTAGCAAAAAAGACTCTTCTTGGACTGTGTCCCCCTGGTCTCACTACTCTGCTCCAGCCTGCTTCCCACTCAACCGCCACCCGTACCACCTCCAAGGCCACCTTCCAGGTGCCTAGAGCCAGGACCTCCTTGCCCAAAGGTCTTTTTATTACAGAGCACCATCCTGGTATAACTCCCTCCCCAAGCACATCTCAGACACCCTAAAATTGGTCAGTTCAAAAACTGCCTCACGAACCACCTACTTGGCACCCGGAAGTGCACGTGCCCACGGTAAGGCCTGCCGCTGTTCCCCAGGTTCTTTAGCCTGCCCCACTCCGTTTTCCTCTGGCTATAGCCTCATGACCTACCAGGTCCTAACAGCGCTCTCTGCTCTGTTCTCTGGTAAAATACCTATGTCTTACACTATGTATAATGTACTTTGGTAAAATACCTATGTCTTATGCTATGTATAATGTATGTACTGCACCTGTATTGTTCCACCCTGTCTCGCCACACTATTTGTTGTTTCCCCTCCCTGTGACGAGGTGCCTTTGTAAATGAGTCTGTGACTCAAAGGTTGTAAATCCAGTTTATGAACTAAATAAATAAATAAATTACCACACACCCTGCCATGTATTATTGCTTACTTACAATTTACAATGAAATCCCATAGGAATTTTATATCACACTTCCCAGGTGATTGAAGGCACTTGGCTGCACTCATGCCTCACAACCCACCTGAGGCACAAAGCAATTTAGCATTGCTTCATACCCTACTGTGTCCTCACTTAAAATTTATAATGTGATCCTATGCAAATTATGTACCACACTTCCCAGGGGGTTGAAGGCACCTGGCTGCACCTCTTGCCTTACAACCCACCTGGGGCATGCAGCAATTTAGCATTGCCACACACCCTGCCATGTAGTATTGCTCACTTAAAATTTATAAAGTGATCCTATGGGAATCATATACCGCACTTCCCATGTGGTTGAATGCACTCAGCTGCACCTCATGCCTTACAGCCCACCTGGGGCATGTGGTAATTTAGTATTGCTGCACACCCTGCCATTTGGTATTGCTTACTAACAATTTACAGTGTGATCTTATGGGAATCATATACCACACTTCCTATGTGGTTGAAGGCACTTGGCTGTGCCTCATGGCTCACAGCCCACCTGGGACATGCAGTAATTTACCATTATCACACACCCTGTTATGTGTTATTCCTTACTTACAATTTACAATGGGATCCTATGAGAATTTGTTACTGCATTCCCAGGTGGTGTGCAAGTGTGCATGTGTATCAGTGGCTACAGAAGCGCTGGACCATGATGGTGGATGTGTCTTGTGTCATGTAGAAAGTGTTGTATGTTGTTTGTCTTACCTGATGATGGATGTCTGTGGTTGCTTGTGTTGCCTTTCCCCCTTTGGCTGCTTGGGGCAATGCAGAGTTAGGGTTCAAAACCCTAACATCACATTTCCATAATTTTGTTGCTTTAGTAGCAACCCTAAGTGTTGCATTGATAGATTTTTTGCAAAGAATATATATGATATAGATACGCAGTCATGCCTGTATATTAGGGTTGAGTAAGCACTTGAATATTAAACCCAGTTTTTGCACCTTAATAACTTTGCCCCTGTTCAAGCAATTTACATGAGCTTTAGAAAGGACAGCCTTTGTGCCAGAATCTCTTGATCCTGTTAATTTCATGTAGATAAGTTTAGTGGGGGTAAAGTTGCAGAGGTGCAAAAATTGTAAAGGTCTCTGTTTTTAAAAATTTTAAGATTTCTTTGCCATCTGTTAACTAAAAAAATATGAGACTTTGAAACCTGAAACTTTCAGGTTTCAAAAAGCTTGGTCAAAGGTATGTGCTTTTGTGGTTTTTCAGTTCAATTGTTAAGTAGTTTTTGAATTATTTAAGAAAAAAGTTCCATTTCTGAGCATGTGCAGTTTAAAAAATCAATATTCTAAGGATAACTAAATTTTTGCGAAAACAGCAGGTTTCACTATACGACACAGCTGTCGTTTATTAACAAATGACAGCTGTGTAATATAGTGCAACCCCTGCTCTGTCCTGACTTGTATGTCAGGGATGTGGCTACTCTCATTATAGCCCCACCATCCTGACTCTGCTGTGGCTTAAACTGTATCTGCACACAGAGGGCCCCAATCCCGATGGCATAGTATTTATTTATTTATTGTTTTGTATAATCTGACACCAGGATGCCCACCCCTGGTGTCAGATAGTCCTTCCTGTTATCATCCGGTACACCCCCTCCAAGCTTCCTTGCAAACTGATCTGCACACCAGGGGCCCAAATCCCCAGAGGCGGCATATTTATATAAATATATTGTTTTGTATAATCTGACACTGGGATGCCCACCCCAGGTATCAAATGCCCCCCCCCGGAGCCTATTGTTTTATTTAATAGTTGCTGACATGGGGGGCAATCCCCGTGTTGGCATTTACAGCAGTGGGGAGCCCACCCCCAGTGTCCTGAAATAGGTTTATTAATTTATGTATGTTCCTGCAAAAAAAAAAAATCCTGCGATGTCTTTGTTTTTTTTAACCTAAAAAAAAAGAAAACTGTCCCTCATCACCCCCGCCATCTCCCTGCCCCCCATACCAACCCTCCCAATGAGCACTCACCACCCCACACACCCCCCTTACCCTATACTTACCACCGGAGGTCGAACACTGTCATCTTCTTTGGACCAAGACACATCTGCACTCTTCAAAGACACTGGAACCCACTCGGGAGGGAGCAATACTAGACCTGGTACTCTCAAATGGAGAGAGGATCACAAATTTAGAAGTCAGTAGACATCTGGGAACAAGCGACCACTGCACAGTGTGCTTCACAATGAGCACAACCATGGAGATAAGCCATACAAAAACAAGGATACTGGACTTTAGAAGGGCTGACTTTGGCAAAATGGGTGAACACCTGAAGAATGCTCTAGCAAATGGCCAAATAGGAGGGGTGGAAGAACAATGGAGAAAAATCAAAACTGCCATCATAGAGGCAGCAAGTCTTTGTGTAAAACAAATAAAGAAAACAAAGCGGAGTAAAAAACCACTATGGTTCTCAAAAGAGGTGGCAGGGAAGGTTAAGGAGAAAAAGGCTGCATTCAAAAAGTATAAGGAATCACAGAGGGAGCATGGCAGGGAACTGTATCAACTAAAGCAGAAAGAAGTAGGAAAGGCAGTCAGAATAGCAAAGGCACAAACCGAGGAAAAAATAGCCAACTCAGTCAAAAAGGGGGATAAAACCTTTTATAGGTACATTAGGAGCATAGAAAGGTTAAGGGAGGATAGTGAAGATTAATAAAGGAGAGGGGAGGTGGGCAGAGGGAGACAGTGAAAAGGCAGAGATACTGAATGAATACTTTTGCTCAGTATTCACAAAAGAAGATGAGGAGCAGTTACCTAAACCAGACAATAGAAGCACTCTGGGTAGGGCGGTTGATACCAGTCCATTCACAGAAAAAAAGAGTCCTGAAAGAACTCCTAAAACTCAAGGTGGACAAAGCAATGGGGCCTGATGGGATTCACCCCAGAATCCTAAAAGAACTAAGGGGGGACCTAGTGACACCGCTGACCACACTTTTTAACAAATCATGGCAGGATGGGGTGGTACCTGAGGACTGGAGGAGGGCAGATGTGATTCCCCTTTACAAAAGTGGGAGCAAGGCAGAAGCAGGAAACTACAGACCTGTAAGTTTGACCTCAGTGGTAGGGAAAATGATGGAATCACTTGAAAGAAAGAATTGTTGAGCACCTAGAGACAGCGGGGCACAGGACCCAAAGCAACATGGATTTACAGCAGGAAGGTCATGTCAGACTAATCTAATTGATTTCTTTGACTGGGTGACCAAAGTAATAGACTAGGGAGGGGCTGTGGATATGACCTACCTAGACTTTAGCAAGGCATTTGACACAGTCCCGCACAAAAGATTAATAATCGTTAGCCAGCCTGGGAGTGGGTCCCAGGGTGGTAGCCTGGGTAGCAAACTGGCTGCACAACAGGACACAGAAGGTACAGTGAATGGAACACATTCTGAAGAAAGGGGTTACTTAGGTGAGTACCTCAGGCTCAGTACTGGGTCCAATCATCTTTAACATCTTTATAAGTGACATTGCAGAGGGTCTGAGGAAAGGTATGCCTCTTTGCAGATGACACAAAAGATCTGTAACAGAGTTGATACACAAGAGGGGTAGAAAAGATGAGAAGGGACTTGGCAAGGTTGGAGGAATGGTCAGACATATGGCAACTTAGATTCAATGCAAAGAAGTGCAAAGTAATGCACCTGGGAAACAAAAACCCAGGAGAAGAGTACACAATAGCAGGGGAGGTACTAACAACAACAAAAATGGAAAGGGACCTGGGAGTAGTCATATCAGATGACCTAAAGGTGGGTAAGCAATGTGAAAAGTCAGTAAGGAGAGCCAGGGGGATACTGAGATGCATAGGAAGGGGCATCACAAGTAGAAAAAGGGAAGTGATTATCCCTCTATACAGACAGTTGGTGAGACCCCATCTGGAGTACTGTGTGCAGATTTGGAGACCTCATCTATGCAAGGACATAGACAGGATGGAAGCAGTCCAGAGGAGGGCAACTAAAATGGTGCAGGGTCTACATCAGAAACCATATGAAGAGAGACTGAGAGAGCTTAATATGTATACCCTTGATGAAAGGAGGGACAGGGGACATGATAGAAATGTTCAAGTACCTCAAGGGAATCAACAAAGTCCAGGAGGGTAGCATCTTTCAGAAAAGGAGATGTGTAAGAACAAGGGGGCACAGTTTAAAGATGGAGGGGGGATGGCTCAGGGGTAATGTGAGGAAATTATTTTTCATGGAGAGAGTGGTGGATACATGGAACAGCCTTCCTGAGGAGGTCATTGGGTCTAAAACAGTGGGGGAATTCAAACATGCATGGGACAGACACAAAGCAATTATAGTGGGGGGTTGCAGGAAGCAGGCTGTTGGTTAACTAGAATCTGCAGCTTATCCAGTAGGTAGGGAAATGGGCAGACTGGGTGGGCCAAGTGGTCCTTTTCTGCCGTCAAAGTCTATGTTTCTATGTTTCTATGTAAATCATGAACTGAGGAATCAAGGTCAGTGCCGTATAATGTATTTCAATAGTGTTTTGCACTTTTTTCATAACTTTGCCATTTTTTGTAATTTTCTCACCAAATTTTCAACAGAACCTTTTTGGGACACCAAGTTATGAACACTGGCACTGTCATTTCGTTAATCGGGCCCAGAAGGTGATTTTGAGGTCACTGCATGAAATCACCTTTTGGGACTAAATAATGAAATTTCATCACCAGTGTTCATGAGGTGGAGTCTCAAAAAGGTCATGTTGAAAATTTGGTGAAAAAAATCCTAAAAATGGCCAAGTTACGAGAGTTTGTTGAAATTTTTCTACATGCGCGCTTAACTTTGGTAATTTTCAACATTTGGCAAAGAATTTTCAACATAGCCATTTTTTCACACCACCTCATGAATGGTACAGCTGTCATTTTCACATCCTGTCAGAAACGTGTTTTCACACCTGTGGCATGGAATGTTGTTTTAGGACAGATTTGAAAATTTTCACCTATGGGGTTTATAAGGTGAGGTCCTAAGAAGACTGTTGAAAGTTTGGGGTCAAAATATAAAAAAACAAAGAAGTATATTAATATGCAATAAATATATATTAAGTAAAGTTGTTTTCAAGGGTGTCCACTGCAGCACTGGGGAACATGCTGCCTTACCATGCTGCCTTACCATGCCAGGAAGCGGAGTTCGGGTGTGAACTCAGTGAGCCAGTTTAATGGGACAAGGCTGATGGCAAAGGTGCTGCAACATGCAGCATGCAGCACCATCCCTGGCCTGGATAGAGATGGAGCAGTGTTTTGGTGCAGATGCCACACCCTGTGGTGGGTCAGGAAATCTCACCCACAAGGTATCGACATGTGTGCCGGGACCTGCTGGGCCCATGCACTGGGCCAGGACTGTCTTCAGTATTGTATTTATCTCATTTTACGCAGGTCCCAAAGGGACCTGTGCAAATGAGGATATAATACCACTATCAGAACAAGCATTTGTTAATGCCGAATGTTGTCTTGCTGGTGTTGGCATTAGTAGTGCAGGAGTTAAAGAGACGCATAATAGGAATAGCAGTGAAGTATAGCACTGACATCAACCCCACACCACCCTTCAGAGAGTGACAGGCATTGGGGTGTGTGTTTGGGTCACTGGCCATAACACTCATGCTATTTCACCTCACCCTACCCTGCAGAGTCTGACAAGTGCTGCATTGTGCCTTGGGATCATCTGGCCTTATGCCCACCCCATTTCATAAGTAAGTATGTTGAGATGGGTGCAGCATAGGAGAATGGGTTGAACTTTGGGGTTGAATAGTCCAAGACACACCTTTATGCCTGTCAGTGGCTGCAGGGAGGGGGTGGAGGGCCAATGGCATGATCAGTACAGCAGACAATCCAAAGACACACCCCTGATGCCTGCTAGTCTGTACAGGGTGGCACATGATGGTTAGAAACCCTAGCGCCCTGGGTGCGTGTTGGTATTTGCACTCCAAATTTCAAAACATGGCGTTTTTGTGACCCCACCTCATGAAAGCATTTGGGACCTCTGCTCATGAACAGTTTCCCTGTGAATTTGCTAATCTGTCTCGAACATTGATTTCCCACAGTGACCGTGCCATTCTGCACCACATTAAAATGTCAGCTACACCATTGATAAGGAGGTGTGAAGAGATGGCAATGTTGAAAATCTGGAGTGAAAATATTAAACATTCTCGAAGTTAAGAGCGTGTGTGAAAACTGCGCATCACACACTCATAACACAGTAATTTAGTGGAATTATTTCACCAAATTTTTAACATAGCCATTTTGGGACCTCTGCTGATGAATAGTGGCAGAACGATTATCTTAATCTGCCCCAAACATTGATTCCCCACAGCGACCATGCAATTGTGCGCCAGATGTGCAAACCTACATTTTGGACAGGATGTGACAAATGACAGCTGTACTATTCATAACAAGGTGTGCAAAAATGACAATGTTGAAATTCTGGAGTGAAAATATTACAAATTCTCAAAGTTATGACTGTGCATGGCCACTGCACAATGCACGCTTGTAACAGTCATTTTATGGAATTTTTTCACCAAATTTTTAACATAGGCATTTTGGGACCTCTGCTCATGAACGGTGTTACTGTGATTTTCTTACTCTGTTCTGAACATTGTTTTCCTACAGCGACTTTCGCCACTGCGCGCCAGATGTGCGAAAACAGTTTGGGTAGGATGTCGAAAATGAAAGCAGTACTGTTCATAAGGAGGTGTGAAAAAATGGCAATGGTGAAAATCTGGAGTAAAAATATTAAAAATTATCGCAGTTACGAGCATGCGTGGAAACTGCACAACGCATGCTTGTAACACAGTTATTTTATGGATGTTTGTCACCTACTTTTCAACATAGGCATTTTAGGACTTCTGCTTATGAACTCAGTCACTGTGATTTTCTTAATCTGTCCCAAACACTGATTTCCTACAGCGACTGCGCTATTCTGCGCGGAACATGGGAAAACACAATGTGGCCAGGATGTGAAAAATGACAGCTGTACTATTCATAAGGATGTGTGAAAAAATGCCAATGTTGAAAATCTGGAGTGAAAATATTACAAATTTGTGAAGTTACGAGGGTGCATGGAAACTGTGCAACACTGCGACTCCGCCTTGATTATTTAATGGACTTTCATCACCAAATTTTCAACATAGGCATTTTAGGACCTCTGCTCATGAAGAGTGTCACTGTGATTTTCTTAATCTGTCCCGAACACTGATTTCCCACAGTGACCGCGCTATTCTGCGCCAGAAGGGCGAAAACACATTTTGGACAGGATGTGAAAAATGACAGCTGTACTGTTCATAAGGATACATAGAAACATAGACAGTGTCGGCAGATAAGAGCCTATGGCCCACCCAGTCTGCCCATTTGAGCTTGTAAGTTCAGTTTATGTTTTCCTAGAAGTCTGTTGCCCCTTACCCCTGACCTCCAGAATTCCTTTATGTCTAGCCCATGCATTCTTAAATCCCGTGATTGTTTCAGCCCCCACCACTTCCTCTGGCAGGGTGTTCCACTTGTCCACTAGCCATTCTGTGAAGAAATTCTTCCTCACGTTTCCTCTGAATCATCCTCCCTCCAACTTCATCCCATGCCCTCTAGTCCTGGAACATCTTTTTCGCTTAAAAATAGTGTATTCCTGCACCCTGTTCCTCCCTGTAAGATACTTGTATGTCTCTATCATATCCCTTCTCTCCCTCCTCTCCTTCAGGGAGTACATGTTCATTTCCTTCAACCTGTCCTCATAGGACTTGTGATGCTATCCATGCACCATCTTTGTTGCCCTCCTCTGAACCTTCTCTACCCTGTTTATGTCCTTACGTAGGTAAGGTCTCCCGAACTGTACACTGTACTCCAGGTGGGGCCTCACTAGTGTCTTGTATAGTGGAATTATGACCTCCCTTTTCCTGCTGGTGATGCCCCTGCCTATGCATCCCAGCATCCTATTTGCTTTACCTGCTGCCTTGTCACACTGTTCCCTACCTTGAGGTCATCAGAGATGATAACCCCAAGATCACTTTCCTGCTTGGTGCATGCTATATCCTCACCCCCAACTGATATATTGTGCCAGGGTTTTGTGCCCATATGCATTATCTTGCACTTCTTTGCATTGAATTTCAACTGCCAAACCCTAACCATTCTTCAAGTTTCTGCAGGTCCCTTCTCATTCTGTCTACACCCTCTGGTGTGTCTACTCTGTTACAGAGCTTTTGTCATCAGCGAACAGTGAAATTCTGCCTTCTGGGTCCTGCGCAATGTCACTGATGAAGATGTTGAATAGGACCGGTCCCAGCACTGATCCCTGTGGTACCCCACTGGTCACTCTTCCCTCTGTGGAGTGACAGCCATTTACCACCACCCTCTGTGTCCTGCTGCCCAGCCAGTTACCTACCCACCACACTACTGTCCTGTCCACACCCATATTCCCCAGTTTGTGTAATAGTCTTCTATGTGGCACAGTGTTAAAGACCTTGCTGAAGTCCAGATAGGCCATGTCTACTGCCCTCTCCTGATCCACCTCCCTAGTCACCCAGTCAAAAAATTCAACGAGCTTGGTCTGACATGATCTTCCCCTGGTGAAACCATGCTGCCTTGGGTCCTGTAGTCCATTGACAACCAGATGTTCCACCAATCTCTCCTTCAGTAGTACTTCCATGATCTTCCCCACTACCGAGGTGAGGCTGACTGGTCTGTAGTTCCCACTTCCTCTTTGTTCCCACTTTTGTATAAGGGGACTACATCTGCTATCCTCCAGTCTTTGGGTACCTCCCCTGTTTCCAGTGATCGGCTAAACAGGATAGCCAGAGGTTCAGCCACCACCTCTCTTAGTTCTTTAAGGACCCTGGGGTGCACCCCATCTGGCCCCATTGCTTTATCAACTCTTATTACTTCCAGTTCCTTCAGGACCCTTTCTCATGTAAAGGGATGTGTGTCCATTTCTGCACCATTCTCACCCCTTGTACTCCCTTCAGACCCTTCACCCTCCTCTTCCTCAGTAAAGACTGAGCAGAAATACCTGTTCAATATGTCAGCTTTACTGTTGTCATCCTCCACGCGGCCCCCATCCTCCCCCTTCAGTCTCACTATCCCTCCCTTTGCCTTTCTTTTTTCACTTATGTACCTGTCAAAGGTTTTGTCCCCTCTACCCACTGATTTTGCAATGTGTTCTTCTGTCTGACCTTGGCTTCCTTACTGACCTCCCTGCCTCCTTTGCTTCTCCTGGTACTTCTCCCTATCCCTGTCTGCCTGTGTCTTTTTGTATTGCCTGAATGCAATCTTTTGGCTTTCATTTTCTTTTGCTACCTCTTTGGAAACCATAATGGTCTCCTCTTCCTTTTCCTCTTGCTAACCTGCTTAATGCATAATTCTGTTGCTCTTGTAACCCCATTTTAAATACTGCCCACTGTTCCTCAACCCCTGATTCCTGCCCCATCTCTAACCTCTTTCAAGTATCTCCCATTTTCCCAAGGTCTGCCCCTAAAATCCAGGATACGTGTTTTTGTGTGGTTTGGTTCTGCTCTTTCTGTGATTTCAAACCACAATGACTGGTGGTCACTGTTCCTCAGGTGCTCCCCACTGTTGGCATCCCCATCACACTGTCCCCTGTTTGTGAGCACAAGGTCCAGTATTGCCTTCTGCCAAGTTGGTTCCATGACCAGTTGTTGAGGAAGGCACCCTGAAGGGAGTCCAGGATAAATCTGCTCCTGGTTGATGCTGCTGCTGGGATGCTCCAGTCCACGTCTGGAATATTGAAGTCTCCAACCAGTACTACCTCACCCTTGTCTGCCATCCTTTGGATGGCTAGCATCAGATCCCTATCTGTTTCTTACTCCTGGGCTGGTGGTCTATAGACAACACCTGTGCGGATGGCTGGCCCCATTTTCCTTTCCAGCTTAACCCACAGTATCTCTCCCCCATTTTGTTCCTCCTGGATCTCTGTGGCCCTTATCATTTTTTTCACATACAGTGCCACTCCTCCTTCCTGCCTGCCCTGTCTCTTCTGAATATGTTGTAATCAGGTATGGCCATCTCCCAGTCGTAGTTATTACACCACGCTTCAGTGATGGCCACAATGTCCAGGTCTGACTGCACCATGACAGCCTCCAGATCTTCCATCTTGTTGCTAAGGCCCTGGCATTAAGGAGGTGTAAAATGCCAATGTTAATAATCTGAGTGAAAATATTACAGATTCAGATACGAACAGGTATGGAACCCAATGCACTCTCATAAACAGTCTTTTGTTTTATTTTTTTCATCAATTTGCAACACAGGATTTGACAGCCCACCATGAACAGTGCACTGTCATTTTGTTACTGATCTCAAAGGTGATTTCGCGCAGTGACCGCGAAATCACCTTTCGGCACCGAATAACCCCACAACAGTGACTGAATTCATGAGGAGGGTCCCAATAATCCCATGTTGAAAATTTGGTGCCAAAATTCCCAAAAATGCCTGATATATGCACCAAAGTTGAAAAAACCCTGTTTATGCCATTATACAGCTTACCATCATTTCTTCAGTTTGCGGTTAGCTTTGAAGAGTGCAGACATGTTCCCAATCCACTGAAGATCATCGCGCCAGACTCCAGAGGTAAGTATGGGGTGAGAGATGTGTGGGGGAAGGTAGGTACGCAATGGGTGGGCGGGTTGGGGAGGGGCCACAGACAGTGAGGGACCGTTTCTACTTTACAGGGTTGAAAAAATAACATCACAGGAAGGTTTTTTTTTTTACAGGTACATTTGACATGCTGGGTGGCCCCAGCATGTCATCTGTAATGTTTTGGGTGGAGGGATCTGGAGCCGATGGGGATTGGGCACCCCGTCAGCAAGTAAAAGGTGTTTGGCAGGGGGGAATGATGCCAAGGGGGATTGGGCACCCCCTCAGTGAACAACTGGCACGGGACATGATGCCAACACAGATTGGGCTCCCCTGTCAGCAAATGAACTCAGGAGGGGGGGCATGATGATGCCGACAGAGGGATTGGGCACCCCCATCATCGGCTTTTCTGGGGACTGTGTGAGTTGGATGGCACAGCCGCCACCATGTCTGATTGAAATGTCACACCAGGAAAGGCATGGCCCTGCAATGAGGTGGAGCTCCCTCATTGCAGTGGCTAAAACATTTCAAGTTGGTGGCACACTTTTGCATTGCTGTTATAGTGTGCACCTAATTCATGCCACGGAGCCCAGCCTCAAAAAGCAGTGGCGCCACTGGCCACAACACACCATCATGCCTAAGCAAAAACCTGCTATTCCAAAGTTACCATTAACATGTTTCTTGCACACATGCAAGACAACATAAAAAGAAGGCAATCCTTTGCAAAAAAACTACATTAATGAACAGATTAGGATTGTAGAATGCAAAGCGCACAAAGAATGGAAATGAAAAACATTAGGGATTTGGGTCTCTGGAGTATTGGCAAATCAGTGGTGGGGTCTTACTTGGGGCTCTGAACCCTAATGTCCACCCCCTTCCCATATCAGATGAGGTGAAATGTGATGTCTTGAAGCAGGATCCGTACAGCCCTACATGAAGAAAACTCCAACAGATTATGTTGGCATACTGCATCACTATGAGGCACAAGGTTGGAGCTGTATCTTGCGGTTCAGACAGGAGGCTATGGACGGGGGGAGGAGGTGGGTATTAGGGTTGAAAACCCCAAGTAAGACCTCACCACTGATTCACCAATACTCCGGAGACTCAAATCCCTGTTTTTAATTTCCCGTCTTTGTGTACTTTGAGTTCTACAACCTTAATGTCTGCATTAACGTAGTTTTTTTGCAAAGAATAAATATATATATATATATATATATACACACACACTGTACAGTATATGAAAGGCAAATAGGTTGGTGTGTCAGAAATAAAGTAGTAAAGTAATAAATGCAAGTTAAAGACAAGTGCAGGCAAACAAAATGGTGTAAAAGTGGTGCACTGAGTAAAGGATCAGAGTGAAACAGCTGGTGATAAATCATGCAGTAGGGCCTAACCAGGTGGCAAAGTTAGAAGGCTTAAAATGAGGAATGAAACAGTCATATAAGCAGGAGAAAAGACATGTGGATATGCCAGCAGTGTTAGATTAAATACATGCTGATAATACGGAAAAACATATATTAGTGATATGCAAGTACCTTTTTCAAATACTCAGTAAGTGTTTGTCCTTGGCACCCCAAATATTTAACTGTTCATTACTTGTTATTTGTATTCTGTCAACATATTAAAACATATTACAACCTTCTAGTCCCTGTTCAGCATGTGGACTAGTCCATAAGCAACCCCTGCCCCATCCCAGTAATTTCATACCCTCCACACATCTCCTCATTCACCCATACACGTTTAAAAAAAAAGTGACAGTTCCTGTCACTCACTCAAGAAAAGGAAGTGAAGGGAGTAGGCAGGCAAGCAAAACGTATTATTAAGCCTAAACTTCCAAAACCAAAAAAAAATCTCATCCAAAGAACACTTAGTGTAGTATTGCTGTGCTAAGTAGGTATAGTAATCAAGCCTTGTAAAAGAAGATGGGATTATCCCAGCTAATTATAGGTTGTTCTTCCAGACAGCCAGAAAAGTTCCCCTGTACAGTATTTCTATATCAGTTTACACCTAATCTGCATTATATTGTGTTTGCTTTTTGTTTTGATGTGCAGAATTATATTAGTGCTGTTGAAAACTAAAGTACTTAATAGATCTCTTTGCAGAACTTTGTATGTCTTTTTGAAGCCAAATGTCATATGATACATCTTGATGTCAGGCTCAGGTCAGAACTGATTTTTGTTTTACATAGTGAGTTTCAGGTGCACTGTATCCCAGGCAACTTTAAAAAGCAGTGGGTTGGTTACTGGTAGTGCAGGGAGTTACCACAGAATGCCGCACTGATACCAAACACACAGCCATATGGCATAGAAACCGGTGTTACTGAAAGAGTTTGCTAGGACACCCGGGATGACTCCTCTATTCTTTTGGAAAGTGCCATGGGGTCTTTATCTTCTGTCTGGGTAGCCACTAGAGATGTGCTGGAGGGGCATCAGCTTAACATCTAAACCAAAGGACAGCACCTTCAACAGTGCAGCACCCCAGTTAAGCTCTGCAGTGGAAATGTTTGGTACTAACCCAAGTGCTTGGTATAGAACTTAGGCCCATGACTGTGATATATTTTCTGAGAAGTAGGCATACTATGAACCAAGTCACTGACACTTCTTAAGGTAATATAGAAGAGCTGAAGAAACAAGGGCAAGTGTTTCCTGAGATGCAAAGGGTAGACATAGAACTTGATTGGCAAGTATTTTTGCCTTAAAAGAAGACTGTTTGGGGTCTCAAAAGATTCAACTTGCACTTTATTTTGACCTGCTGAAAACCTACAGGCAAGTCATGAAAAAGTATATGTAAAGTAGAAAATAGACTGTGTAGCTGTGGAAGGTGACCCTCCAGCAAACACATATGAAACCTTTAACTTTGAAGTCTAAATGCTAAGGAATTCAGTGTGGAGATCCTTTTGCTTTCTTATGTAAAATAAAAAAAAAAAAAAAAACTTTCTAAGTCCCACTATCATGAGAAAGGGTGGGGTAGATTTTTCTTGAACATTAAAGACCTGATGAATAAAATTATTAAATGGAACAAAGTTACCGATGTCTATCATCCAGATTGCCATTTTGGTCATCTTCAGGGAACATAATCTTGTTTTACTGGCTGTGCATATAAACTGACTCAATTTAAGTGCTGAATAGTTTATACTGTACCCTTCAGTAGATATTTAAAAGGGGCAGTATTAGCTCTGAAATTTGTCACAGATGTAGCCAGGCTCCTGGGATATTAATATGCATGCTTTGTAACTGCCCTGTGGAAATCAATTAAAAAAGTAAAAGGATTTACAGAGCCTAGAGAACAATTTATGCCATTGATATATGTGATAGGGAATGTGCCTAGTAATACCCTAAGTATTCAGAGAAGTTAGATGCATTAAACCTAAAATAAATACTTTTACTGTACTGAAAGTTTGATTTGTTTGGCCACTGCATTTGTGAGGTTGCAGTCAGCAGGTGACAACTTGTACAAGGAGCAGTCACACAGAACTGATAAACCTACAAACAAAGGAACAGGAAACACTTGACCATGTTTTTTCAGCTCTTCTACCCTGAGAAATGTCCATGACTTGGTTCATAGCATGTTTGCCTCTGGGAAAAGAAGAATGGATAGTCAAGGGCTCTAGTCCAGCACCAGGCACTTTGTTTACCATGCACAACTCTAAGACCCAGTGGGTATCCCATCAAGATCACAAGAGGACAGACGTGCAGTCAAAACAGTGTGCATTGTTTTGAGTTGGTTTATTTAATTTTAGCATGGTTTTCAACTGCATGTTTTTGTGGTCTTCATGCAGCATGCATTTTGACCATGTGGGTTTTGACTGCGCTCAGATATGGGTGAACTGACCCAGAGTACAGTGTAAGTTTAGGACCAACATTAGCAAAATGCTTTGAGCCCTTGGTTGAAACAGTCAAGCCTTCACCTTCCAAGCAGAACTCCACCTAGTCATCAGCCAGACTTCAGGGACATTCACTAACAGTATACAGAGGCCCAGATATTCAAAAGGGTTGCGCCATGCACAACAGGGATGCGCCAGCGTAAGTCCGAAAATGCGCCATTGTGTGATATTCAGTGGGAGGCAGATGCACCCCCCAAATCACAATGCGTAAGAGCGCAATGGTAATGAATCCATGCGCAACTGAAGGGGGAGGAACCATGAATAAATGGCGCAGTGCGATATTCAACAACATGTGCCATGCACAATAGGGGAGCAAACAGAAGTTGCACAATAGCGGAACTGATCCAAAATAAAAAGGAACAAGAGAGAGGCACAAGAACACTACAGGGAAGCCACATATGGGAGAACTGCAAGCAGGCACACAGCAACTGTGAGCAAGACAGGGCAGGAGCAGGACAGAGCACTTGGAACCACCAGGAACAGGGAAGGAGTGGGGAGCCTGTGCCACTGTGCAGGACAAAAAGGGGAATTGCCACACAGCACTGAGGGCACGGACAGTGGGCAGTATGCCCAATACTGGGAGATGTTCTCAGTGCAGGGGGAGTAGCAGTAAGGACAGCGGGGGGAATGGTAAAACAGCTGCCGGGGGGGTAACGCAAGCCAGGAACATGGCCAGTGCCACCATTCAGATGGAGGCAGTAATGAGGGGGGGGTAAGAAGGCAGGCAGCAGAGGGGTGCGGCCGTGTAAGAGCCCTTCGGTGGTATGCCCCCAACAGGTAGTACTGAGCCCACACCAGCTTCAAGCTGTACACTGACACTGAGATCGTGGGCCAGTACTGCCCGAACTGGGCAATCCTGAGGTGGCTCTGTGAGCTGTGCAGTGATGTGATGCAGGCACCCACACGACGGAGCCATGCTCTGTCAGTGGAGACCAAAGTGACAGCTGTCATCTGCCTGCTCACCACGGGTACCTTCCAGAGACCAACAGGGGATACAACAGGCATAACCCAGTCGGCCACGTCATGCCTTCTCACCCAATTCCTCAGCGCACTGCTGCCACATGCTGTGGAGTACATCCATTTCCCCACCACACCGGCGGAGTACACAGCAAACATACAGGAGTTCCACAGGGTAGCACGTATGCCTGGCATGTTTGGGGCAATAGACTGCATCCATGTGGCCATCTGCATGCCACCTGGCCACGAAGGGGCCGCATACATAAATCGGAAGGGGTATGCAAGCATCAACTGCCAGGTGGTGTACGATGCCAGGTGGTGCATAATCAATGTCTGTGCCATGCACCCTGGGGGAGCACATGATGCCTTCATCTGGCACCAGTCTGCACTGTGCCACAGGTTTGAGAGTGGGGACATCCCCACTGGCCACCAAGTGGGTGAGTATGCAAATCACGCAGAAAGACATGGAGCTTGGGAAGGGCATAGTCAGAGGTGACATGGTTACTGGCCTAGATGGCCCATGGCAGGGCAACGCTGATCACCAAACTAATGTCCACCCTCTACACACAGGTGACAGTGGATACCCACTCCATCCCTGGCTGCTCACACCATACCGGCAGCCTGCTACCCCATCACAGCAACGCTACAATGAGGCACATGCCACCACACGCAATGTCATCGAGCGGGTGTTCGGGATGCTGAAGGCACATTTCCATTGCCTGGACACATCTGGCGGTGCCCTACAGTGCAGCCCCTCAAAGGCCTCTGGGCTATTCCTGGCCTGTTGCATCCTGCACAATATGGCCAACTACTGTGGGATAGCCATACAGGTCGAAGAGGGGGACAGCAATGGGGACGATGAGGACGCTGGTGAAGATGGTGATGGGCAGCCCCCCCCTTTGTCGAAGGGACCCCCGACTGATCCGGATGGTGCAGCTGCACTGGGACACCATCATAGAGGAGCACTTCAACCAACCCAGGTAAGTCATGGGGCCATGTGCAACCACCAATGGCAAGGGCACAACCCACAAATACACATGGACAAACCCCAGGGGTGCATGTCATAAAGAGAATTGGCTGAGCATGGAACCGCACACGCCGTCAGGGATGAGAAAGTCTAACAAGGCATGCGGTCACACACACACACCCCCCACAAGACATGCACAAAGGGTAGGAGGCATGCCGACCCCAATACGCCACCCCTAGCCACACACACATCCACAGACCATCACACCCAGTGCCTGTCATTATGCGTGTGTCAGATGCTGGGCACCATTGCACAGTGGCGGACAGCGCAACGCAGGCATCATCATGCACATGCCACAGCGGACAGCAGCCAGGAGGGTGTGCAGATGGAATGTGTGTGTGTGTGTGTGTGTGTGCAGGGCCAGGTACCCCACCCGTGCATTGCATGTTAAACAACACACTGCAAACAAGGCAGCGTCAGACAGTAACCTTGGTGGGAGACAGGTCAGTCATGCGCCACAGTGCCACGGCCACCACAGATGCATGGGCGGCCCTGCCTAGACCTGCCAGCAGTGACAGGCTGACCAATGGCCTCATGGGGGGGCACTGATGGTCCCCCAGGGGTTCTGCTGCGTGAACATGACCGTGCTCGCGCAGGGGTCTGCAGCACACTGAACATGCCTGTGCCAGGCATGCTCGGGATGCCCACAGCTGAACCTGGTGTCGACAAGGAGAATGTCGTATGACACCAGGAATGGGGGGTGGACATTGCATTGCGCAGTGTCTGCAACGCATGGGAAAATAACTGTGTGCCCACAGTGGCCATGACAGCTGTGATTGTCTGTGTCAGCCTGTCAATGGCAGTGGTCACATCCTCCTGCAGCCGGTCCATCCCTGCCAGGAGCAGACTGGTGTCCCTGCTGCGCCGCCCCTCTGCCTGGTGCAGGGCCACACTGAGTGCATCCACCGCCATCACAAGCCGCAACTGCTGATCGACTGAATCTTGGAGTATGCGGATGTGCTCATCTAAGAGGTCATCTGACTGATTGGCATGCTGTCCCTCACGGTGTTCATGGCCATGATGGGCAGCACCCCTTGAGGGTGGGCACTGCACACCAAGGACAGGCCTGGGCATGTCCACAGGCGGTGCACTGACACAGCCCCCTGACACTGTACCCCCATGGCCATTGGCTGACTGCTGACACTGCCCCTCTGGCTGCCGCTCTCCAGGGCTTAATGGTGCCACTGCAGCAGCTGCAACAGCCCCACTGTCCTGGACACACACCAGTGCTGCCCCACTGGTGCAGACAGGCACAGACTGGGACTGTGATGTCACGCATGCCTCTACGGCAGCACCACCCATGGCTATGCCCATGCTGTAACCTGCTGTGTGACCATCCTGTCCATGATGTGAGCTCCATTATCATCAGTGATGGATCCGGCACCAGTCTGAGTCTCAGCATGCTGGCATCCATGGATGCTGGCACGCTGGGACACGGGCAGGGCCTCCTCTGCACCTGCTCCACCAACATTAGTCCGGACAGCCAGGCAGGCCCACTGTCACCCTGACCCTTAGACACCTGTGGAAGAGGAAGGGCCCTCCTCTATGTCCATGGTATCGCCCTCAGTGGACAAGCGCACCACCACTGACCCATGTAGACACTCAGGAGCTGTAAGGGAACACAGTAGCATTAATGTATCTGCCCTATCCTGTCTCATCCCCCCCCCAGTGACAGATCAGGACCTACCATGCAGTGACAGGCTAACACCCATCTGGAATCCACCACCTGGAACACCCTCAATGGCACAACGCCGCATGCTGCCAGCAACCCATTCTTCTTGTGGGGTCAGGCATTGCACGGCCTGCTGTCTCCCACCAGTTGCAGCCCGTGCTGCCCTGATGGCAGCCACCTTATCCGTAATCCTCCGCCTGTCCGTGCCCACCTTCTTGCACTCCTGCATGGACTGCTGGTGACTGCCATGCAGGTTGATGGCACGTACCACCTCTCCCCATGCAGCAGCATGGGCCTGTGGTGTTTCCCGCTGTCCACTGAGCAGCAGCTCTTGGTCAAGGTAGGCCTCAAACTGGACATCTGTTTCTGCCTTGGTGAAGTTTGGCCTCCTCTTCCTCCCACATCTCTGTGCCTCTTCCTCCACCTCACGATCACTCATTATTGATCATGTGGGAATGATAGGTGTTACCTGTGACTGCACAGTCCCATGCATGTCCTACACACCACAGTCCACACTCCCAAACAGCATGCAACTCACCACAATAGACTGCAATACCAGACTATGGCATCTGCAGCCCAATGTCACATCTATATAGTGCAATGCATGCAAATGAGGTGAGGCACAATTTGAAGTGGATGCTAATGTGGTATCAGTACCATTGAATAGCTGATTAGCTGATTTGCATATGCCGGCTGAATATTTCACTGTTGCACCTAGAGCAATTGTGTTGAGCGTGCTCAGGCAAGGGCGCATTTCTGTGACATGCACAGTGGACACCGAACGGAGCATGCCTGGGGTGCTGACACCAATGCCTGCCATGCTGCTGATGTGCTGTGCATGGGAGGCAATGCAGGGCAAGGCCACCATTGTGCCAGTAATGCTACTGCACTGTTCACATGTATGGCGCTCTAGCACTGGGGCACCATAGGCGCACTGGGGCCACAACGTGGTAGGCCACTACAGGAAGTGGCACACAGGCACCCTTCCATGCTACACGTGGTGAGTACCAATTGCTCTGTGGTGGTAGTGCGCGAGAAACTCCTGACCCTGTGCTGACCTTTGCCCCTAGGTGCCATGCGTCCACATGGGTGCACCTCTATCACTCTGTTCGGTGACAGCGCGATGGGGACTGGCAGTGCAGTACCATGCAGCAACCGCACGTGGTGGACGTGCACTACAGAGCACCATTTTGATACTGAAAAATTGCAGGATGGCACAGAGATGGGCACCGATCTGGAGCCAGGTCGAACTGGCCAATCTTGTGCAGTTGGTGGAGCCCCATGCTTCTGCCCTATATTTGGGGAGGCACCCCTGGACAGGGCCAGGAGTGCCATGTGGGAGGAGGTGGCGGTGGCCCTGGAGGAGGCCACTGGCATGGAGCGCATGGCGGAGCAGTGCAGGCACTGCTATGGGGACCTGCAGCATTGGGGCCCAGACAGGCTTGCCCACCTGTGGGCATGCACCAGGAGGGGCACGGTGCCATGGTCAGGTAGGTGCCCCATCCATACACTGATAATGTCCTTACGGGTATCACGGTGGCATGTGTCCAGCACATGGGGGGCTGTCCAGTGTGGGCCGTGGTGGTGGTATAGGCGTGGGGGGCAGATGGGTATGGCTGTGTGGGACTGCACACACACACGGGGGTGGGGGGACTTTGCTACCAGATTGTACTGATGTTCCTGTCTCCATGTTTGCACCTTAGTCCCAGAGGAGCACTGGCATGCCAGGGAGGGGAGGCTGCACCGTGAGCCACAGCATGCGGCAAGGGTGGCCGGACCAGACTGGCACAGGGACCAGCCTGATGATGGTGAGTGCCTTACATCCATGATTACTTTTGCATACTGTGTAACAGGGCAGGCAGTGGGGGGCATGGCCACCATCCATTGACACCACTGCCATGCACACAACTTGCTAAAGTCAGCAATATCCAGTGGCACTGCATGTCTAGGAGTGCATCCATGGTGATCCATGCATGCACCGGGTACATGGCTGTGTCACTGCCTTTGCACCGCATTGCCATGTCACTGTACAGCCATGGTGGTGCTGTGTGGGACTTGGCTGGTGGGTGTGGGCAGCGGTCCACATGGCTGTGTGCACCTGGGTGGGCAGGTCTTGTGGACACGATCACTTTGGGTGGTCACACACCATCACAGAGGCATGACCCATGGCCGTATGCCATGCACAGTGGGTGGGCTGTGGGGGGCTGTGCATTCACACCTATTGATTCTACTCCCTTGTCCTAGGTGGACGGCAGTTGCAGGTGATATGAGAGATGCTGCGGGAGATACTTCAGGTTACCAGGGCCTCCCTGGAGATCCTCGAGAGACTATACCATCTGGGAGTCTGATGGCGGCATGGCGGGAGGTGCAGCCAGAGTGGGGAGTGGGGCTCCCACTGAGCATTCTAAAGCCCATGATTTCCCCTACCCCCTGCACCCACCCTCACACCCCTCCTTACCACTACCATTTGTTCACCCCTGCCCCTTACCCACCCCCACCTTGTTTGTGGCCCTCCCCCCAACCTTTTGTAAACATCTGTATATAGTTTTTGATCTTTTACAATACATTTGCTTTGATATGCCTACTGTGGTGGTCTCTGATTTTCAGCAGGCTATAGGTGCTCAGCTGCAGTGGTGTGCATGGCGGCAGGGGTGGTGCAGTCATGTGCGTGTGTGTGTGTGTGTGTGTCCATGGGGAAGTGACTATGGTGTGGGAGTAGCTATCAGTCACTGTCTGTGGTGTGTGTGTGTGTGTGTTGTTCTCTGTGCACTGGATGACTGTGTGAAGTGGTCCATGGTGCATGCTCTGTGTCCATGGCGCACCTGTCAGACCATCCATGGCCTGTGCAGCTGACATCCTTGCATGTCTGTGACCTGCACAGTCTGCTGGCATGTCAGTGGTGGCTGTCCATGCTGGACAACCACTGTACCCAGCACAATGCCGGGTTGCCTCCTGTCACTGGTGTGGTGCATGTCTGCCTTGGGTGACACTGTGGCCTCCGCTGTTGATGTCCCACCTTCATGCTGTCACTTGTGTGTGTTGCAGGGGATGTGCACCACTGTCTGTCACTTGTGCTCTGGGTGCATGCTGGTGGCATACAGCTCCATGGTGCCTGCGCAGGGTGGCTGGCACTCCTGTGCCATGGAGGGGTGCTGGCCATGTGTACATGGTTTCCATGGCCACACGCTGGGGGCTTGGTTGCCTCACTACTGTGTCCCTGTGTTGGTGTGCCTTTGGGTATGGGTGGGTGTTTGTCCATGCACTGTGTTGCAGTTTTACAGCCACTGCTTCCATGCACCACTGTGGGTGTCTGCACTGGCTGTTGTGGCCAGTGCTGGGTTGGGGTGTGTCCTTGGGAGGGTGTGCAGGGTGATGTACCACTGGTGGTGGGGTCTGGAGCATGCCCTGTCACATGTGGGGTACCTCGTGTGCCGACGCATGGTCATTCTCTCAGCTGTACCTCGGGGGGACGTGCATGGTGGCACTGTGTATGCAGTCATTGCATCGCTGTGTGCTGCCACCCACAGATGGGTGCTCGTGGTGGGGCTGCCTTGCATGGTTCTGTGGTGCACAGGGTTGCATTGACACAGTGGGGGTGGTGGCATGCATGGGGTGTCCTGCACTGGTGGACACTCCTGCTGGGCAGGGTGTCTGGGGATCACAGTGCAGGGTGTGCTCTGCATTTGTGGGATGGTGTGGCATGGGGTGGTCAGCCCTCATTGTGTACCGGTCACAGCTTGCCAGGGGGTGTGCTGGGGCACCATGCTCCGGCTGTGGGTTTGTTGCTGGTATCCATGGGCCAGTGGTTATTCCAGCTCTCCACCAGTTGTGCAGTGCATGGGGTGTGGGGGGAGATGTCTGTTCTGCTGTGTGCTCCTCTGCCCATCTGTGGTATGGGTGGTGGGCCCCTGCATCCTGTCCCTGTGCATCCCTGGTTGTGCTGTTGCACTGCTCCACTGAGCATCCCTGGTTGCGTTATGGTGCATCTGAACTGCTCCACTGAGCATCCCTGGTTGCGCTATGGCGCATCTGAACTGCTCTACTGCACATCCCTGGTTGTGCTATGGCACAGGTGGTGCAATATTCAGTCATGTGCCGCAGGTGCATCTTGACCTGCACAGTTTTTGAATATCGCGCTTCTTGCGCGTGGGCACAGTGGACTTGCACTTGCTCCTGCTGTTACGCACTTTTTGGGCTTAGTTTGAATATCTGGGCCAGAGTATACAGCAGCAGTTTATGCATTTACAGTTCACCATAGCTCCTTAACCCCATGTCTTTCCATGACATTTATTCAGCATAGCAGTTTATATTCAAACAGATACAAAATGGATTCTTTTTTTATCCAATCTTACCAAAATTAACCACAAGTTAACATTTTTTTACTTGGTTGGTCTGTGGTAGTGTGGGTCCCAATAAACAGATCATACAACCAGATATGACGCATAAAAATGCATATGTCTCCATTTATCATTTTATTCTCTTCAAACATCAGGAGATAATTCTTGCAAAATAAAAAAAATACAGAATTCCTGAGTTCTTTCCCTTCTCTCAAACAATGTGAAAACTTGCACAATTTCTTCTTAGAACCTTCTCTCTCCTTGGCCAGAACCTTACTGACCACCTATCTCTTTTGTTTCTCCTAGAGAAACCTTTTATAATGCCACAGGGTGACCTCATCAATCATGTGATACCTTAATTAAGATGAACAATGGCATTTTCAATATATATATATATATATATATATATATATATATATATATATTAAACCAACTAGTATCATTCTAGCACTTCGAGGGTTTACCCAAAAAAACATTTATTTCCTCACAAGGTCCTAAAACAAAAATATAGACTTAATTATAGGACTATGATGTCAGAGCATTAGCTTAGCTCCTCCCCTTCTGACATCACTCCTCCCTGAGACCATATAAGCTGCCATTTCATGAGTTGCCTGCTCTATAGAAGGACCTCTGCAACTAACATGGGCACTCAGGTAACAGTTTATTTTAGTACAATACCTTTTTTTTATCCAGTTTCCCTTAGTTTTACAGCCACTGCTTCTTAACTTACTAGCTGAAGTTGCAGCAGATACTTGTTTCACAACTCAGCCCTCTGCTGTTTAGAGGCTCTTTTGTTTACAAATGAAACAGCTCCTTCTTGACATTTGTTTTGGGACACAGCTTGTTGGACTGCTTCTCCCAGTAGCCACTGAAGGTTTGCTGAGCATAGCTTTTCAATATATATGTATTGTTTTATTACTGTCTTTCTACCTCACCTTCTCCTTTATAACACCCCTCCCACCCTCCCATTCCCTTACATCAACCAACTCCCGCAGCCCTGGTTGTCCCTGCTGATCCACCCAAATCGGCCAATCCAGTTAGTTTCACCACCTCCAAAAAATGTGGAATTCCCTCCCCCCTCAAATCCAGCACTCATCCTCTGCCCACTGCATCAGCTCTGCCCTCAATAATTACCTTGCACATAGCTGCTCCTGCCATGTCTCTCCCTAAATCCTTCTTCTAAGCCCTGGACAAATCCTACCCCTCTACCCTCACCTTCATTTTACCCTGTGTACACGCACTCCCAAATTTCTAGCCCTCCACCCCTTCCCCCAAATTGCTCCCCCTTACTGGCCTCCCTTGATCTCTCACAGAATGTAAAGGACCCCAAATGCTCTCCATGGGTCCCTCTCCTACCCCCCAAGGGGCTTGTATCTCTCATCTACACCCTTCCCCCACTATCTTAAAGGGGTCTCTCTCTGGGACACTGCCTTATCTCCTTCTCTCTGATTCCCCCAGTCCCTTGCAGGGTTCCTCACATCCTGACTCTTCCCCCCCACCTCACCCTCCCCTTCCCCTTTTCTTTCACATAAGCACTTGTTTACTTATTAACCCAGCACTTATTATTGTCCACTCTTTCTACATGTTATGCGTAACACTGTTTGTAACACCTGCCTTACAACTGTATGTTAATGTTGATCTTGTGACTTGAATGTTTAATGTCTCATTCCAGTTGTACACTTCCCCCAAGTCACACCGGGAGATGAGCAACTTACTGCTGAGTGTGTCTTCCTGGTGAAACATTTCAATAAATAAAGTAGTCAAGTAGAATGACAAAACCTTCTTTAGATACATAAGGGAGAAAATGAAAGAGGGAAAAGAGAGGCTCAGTAAAGATGAGAACTGGGTAGACAGTGATGCAGGCAAAGTTGATATCCTCATTGAATTCTTCACGTCAGTATTCACAGCGGAAAAAGGAGGTCCTGTTCCAGAGTGCATGGTCCTTCCATTGGGTGACTTGCAGGCAGAAGGACAAGAATTGGAATAGGCTTGATCACAGAAGACAGGGTGCTTAAAGAGTTAAAGGGAATAATGAGGAACATGGCACCAAGCCCTGATGGGTTCCACCCTAGGATGCCTCAGGGATCAGCACTGGGACCAGTTCTATTTAATTTCTTTATAAGTGACATTGCAGAGAAACTGGAAGGGAATGTCTACCTCTTTGCAGATGACACCAACATCTGCAATAGGGTGGACACTTCAAGAAGGGGTGGAAAGGATGAACAGAGGCCTGAGAAAACTCGAGGACTGGTCAAGGGTATGGCAGTAGGGTTTTAATGCAAAAAAAGGGCAAAATAATGCACTTAAAGCACAGAAACCTGGGGGCAAAGTCCAAAATGGCTGGAGTAGTATTGATGACCAGCAAACAGGAAAGAGAGCTGGAGTAATCATATAGGATGACCTAAAGGTTGCCAGGTAATGTGATGACTCATTAGAGTGGGCTAGTTAGATGTTGGGGTGCATAGGGAAGGGTATAACAAGCAGAAAGATGGAGGTCCTGTTGCCTGTATAGATCACTGGTAAGACACCATCTAGAGTACTGTGTCCAGTTCTAGAGACCACGAGCTCAATTTTCAAAGAGCCTGTAGACTGCCACAAGTTGCAGTGATCTAGGGCTGTGGTGAACTCCAGGCACACCAGAGACCCTGTGCATGGTTTTATAAAAAGAAGGGTGCTGGTGCCAAAGTCCCTGGGTTTGCCACAAGCCACAGTCTGTGCCAAACAGTAGGTGCACCTGCAGGAATTGTTGCATGGATCACCCCCCCCATCCTGTGGAACACATGAGGGGCCAGGATGGTGGGGGGTGAAGAAACAGCTTGTGTGGGGCATACAGGGTATGGGAGGTGGCAGTGGGGGTGTCAGTGGGACAGCTGGGCATTGGCAGACTGATGCGGCACCCAGCGGGATGTGTTCACAGTGTATTGTATGATCTCTTGTACAGTATACATATCATCCCTGGTGGTCTAGCTGACCCCCCACCCCCGATCTCTGATGTCCTCCAGAAATATTAATATATCCTCCCTGGTGGTCTAGTGGACCCCCCTTCCCTGATCACCCCCATTGCATATTATAACTCCATCCCTGGTGGTGTAGCAGATCCCTCTCTCTATCCCCAGTCACCCCTCTATATATTCAACTGCCATCTTCCATGCCCTGTATGCCTGCTGTAGCCCAGTGTCAGAACTCCCTCCCACTGGCCCAAGCCACTTACACCACCTCCTCGCTGGTTTTGCTGCATCCATGGCAGGGCTTGCAAACTTCTAAATATAGGGATGTTGCAGCCCTGCCTTGACACATGCCCCCTTGCAACCAGGTGCATCACCATGTTGGGTGCAAGGGAGGTGCAGGGACATTTCAGACCAAAAGGTCCTAGGTGGGTCACAGCTCCTGATAGAAAATCAGGAATGGTGCAAACTGTGATTCAAAGAGCCACTTGAGTCAATTCTGATTAACGCAAGCTCCTTGCATCACTCTGGGGGCTTTGAAAATTAAGCCCCACATCTCCTGAAGGACATGGACAGAGTGGAGGCAGTCTAGGAGAAGGCAAATAAAATGGTGCCAGGTGTGCACCAGAAGCCCTACGAGGAGAGACTAAAGGATCTCAATATGTACACCCTGGTGAAGAGGAGGGAGAGGGGGAATATGATACAGACCTTTAACTATCTCATGGAGGTGAATAAAAGAAGGGAAGTAATTTTCTGAAAAAAAGCTCAAAACAAGGGGACGTGTGATGAAGCTGGAGGGGGGTAGATTCAGAAGAGATGTGAGAAAGTACTTTTTCAGAGAAAGACTGGTGGATTCCTAAAAAACTGCCTTCCAGTGGAGGTGGCGGTGATGAAAATGGTGGTAGGGTTCAAGAATGAATGGGATAGGCATAAGGAAATCTTTATGGAAAGGAAGAAGGAGGGGGAAGAGCCAGAGATCAAGTAGGGTCTGTGGTGATACTGTAGGTAGGGAAAAGTTGTCAGACTGGGTGGGTCAAACAGTCCTTATCTGTTGTCAAATCCTATGTTTCTATGTTTCTTTGTATTAATCAAGGTGGGGTGACCCTACCATGGCTGCTGAGGGACCTGTTCAATTGCTTCCTGGCCACAGGAGAGGCCCCAAGGGATTGCAGGGAGGTACATGTGATCCCTCTTCACAAGGGAGAGGATAATGGGTATCCAGACAACTACATACTGATCAATATGACCACACAGTTGAAAATCTACTTAAGACCATCATAAGGGGAGAGGGTGGTGGAATTTCTTGAGAGTAATGGACTTCAGGATGTGAGGCAGCACTGCTTTATAGTGTATGGTGGAATGTGATTGTGCATGGAGATCCATACACTGTAAAAAATCATTCTGCTGAAGTAGTGATGTACATACTAATGCAAAATGACTTTTCGTTCCGCATTAGTATGGGCGTCACAATACAAGCAACCCCATCAGCACTTTTCATTGATCAGTGGTGGGTGAAGAGTCACGTGCATGAGCTGGATGGCAGGTGGTTGTTGGTGAAGTGTGGGCAGTGGAGCAGAGAGACTGGGTGCTGAAAACAAAAAAAGTAAGCAATTTTGGGCTTCTGTACACCATACACTATTTAGAATAGTGTATGGTGGCCCTGATACACAACAACGCTCTTCTGACACCTCGTGGTTACTATGACATCAAAGGGACCTCACAAGCATTGCTCTCGAGGTCCTTGATGTTATAGAAACCACTCGGAGTAAGAATAGTGTTGTGTATGGGCTACCATACACTATCCTATATGTAAGGGGCAGGTCATGCCAAACAAACCGTATTGCCTTTCAACACAGTAACCCAGGTAGTTGATAGGGGCCAAACTAGCTGTTCTGTACCTGGATTTTAGCAAGGCCTTTGATATGGTACCACATGTAGGACTGGTGAAAAAAATGAGAAGCCTGGTAATGGAGGATAGATTAGTTAAGGGGATTTGGAACTCATTGGGGAATAGTGTTCAACTGGTGGTGATGAACAGAGTCACTGGGGGGTTTAGAAAAGTGACAAGCAGGCTGCTGCAAGGGTCAGTCATTGTACCAGTACTCTTCAATGCATTCTTTGATATACATGAGTAGGGAATCAAAGCAAGATTAGCCTATTAGAAGATGAAACAAAGTTATGTGGCAGAGTCAACACAGATGAAAGTATCAGGGTTCTGTGGAGAGACTGGCCAAAACTGGAACTCTGATTCATGATCTGGAAGCTTAAATTCAATGTGAAGAAATGCAAGGCAATGCATAGTGGAAACAAGAACTAGACCACTGAAGAGAGATAGAGACCTGTGGGTCATCATTAGTGACAGTCTCAAGCAGGCAGCCCAGTGCAACAGGGCGTATGTGAAGGCTAACCACATGAAGTGCTGCATAAGGAGAGGCATCACCAGCAGGAGGCAAGAGATGATCCTTCCACTCTTACAGGTCCTTGGTACAGGAGATAGGAAATTATTTTTACATAGTTAACTGCCCTTCCATCTTCCTTTCCATGGTAGCTATATATTCTGATATGCTTTGATGATTTTTGATAAATAAATAATCTAGCTTTGGGATGCCCTCAGACCTACATAGAGTTCCACTCCCCTCACTGGCTACTACTGTTTTCATATTTCTAGGACATTCTATGACACCAAAATAGAGAATATTGGATGGGCAGAAATGCACAGCCAGTGTTTTCTGCCACGGGAGGTTGATTCTCTCTGACCTCAAGAGATCTGTAGGAATCAGAACCCCAAGGTGGCAGAACACACTGGTTGGGCATAAAGTTGCTCATCCTGTATTTTGAACAGTGTTTAGTATTATGTGAAATGTGCATGCAGTGGTTCTTTCACTTTCAGAATGAAACTGACTGGAGCAGTCTCTAGAGGTTTCGGAATGCTGTTGTACCACAGAAGGGTACAGTCACATTCCATGACCTTTGAACTGTGGTACAACAACATTTTGAAAGGGATGGAATTCTATACAGAACAATGCTCTATTACACACTATAACCATATCATGATATTCTTCTGAATAGCCCAGAATAGTGTTATTGCTATCATAGAATGTTCAGACAGTAAGAAAAGAAAGAGCAGCAACTGCTGAAGACAGAGGGATTCAGGGTAGTTATTAGGGCAACAAAATTTGATTATTAGTTTAAGAAAAAAAGGTCAAAAACATATCAGACTGAGCCGGCCCGGTGGCACTGAGGGCTGAGGTGCTGGTCACCTTACCTAGTGCTACACTGGCAACCTGTGTTTGGGAATGAGCACAGGTCACCAGGGGTCAGCAGGGGTGGAGAGGGATCAAGCATCCAAGGGACTGCTCTCCCTCTTTGGGGAGGAGGGAATCCAGTAGTCGGTGCACTTCTGACCCTTGGCAGTGGATGGGGGACAGAGCACCGACACTGCAAAGCAGCAACTGAGTGAGGCAGGTGCCGGAAGGATTGTATACAGATGTGTGCTCTCTCTCTCCCTCCCCTGATGCCATTGCACACCCTACTCTCAGGGAGAAAATGGAGGAGAAAAAAGGCATCCTGATCAAGGTGGCTTGATGGCCGTCAATGGGCGTCCCAGCTTCGGGGGGCATCACCAGAACTGGATCCTATATGGTGGTGGAGTTGGGAGCTCCCCACCCCACCGCAGGGGGTAAGCCATGGGGAAGAAGGCGAGGGCCCTAATCAGAGCTGGGGGCAGGCCAGACAGTGGCTGGAGACACAGAAGCACAGATGGAATAGCCGACCAGGAAGCCAGGGGTAAGAAACTGACTATAAAAAAATAACATATCAGACTGTTGGGTAGACACTAAAGGAACAACTGGAGGGCATCTAGAGGTGTAAAAGTTAGAGGTGTAAAAACTGCTTGCTATCACCTTAAGGCCACACCTAAAGTATTGAACACATGCTTGGAGCCCTCACCTCACGAAGGACCATAATCACTTATAGAGGACCCAAAGAAGGGCCACTAAATTTATAGGGGCATGCAAGGGAAGATGTATGAGGAACAGTTGTGTAGGCTCAACATGTATGCACTCGAGGTGAGACAGGGAAGGGTAATATGCCTAAGACTACATTCATGGGGTCAACAGAGCTGGATAGTCAGTTCTGTTGCGATGTCATGAGTAGTTAGACATCAGGTGGGACCAGTATAAACCATTAGAGGTCAAATTTCAAAGAGACTTAAGAAATTACTACTTTAGGGAAAGGGTGATGTACAGTTGGAATGTACTGCCATCTGAGCTGGTCTGTCCAATGTTTTAAGATGGGGAGGGACAGATACAGGGGCATAGTAACTGAGGAAAACACAAAAGGTCTGTGCACTCCAAACAGACTCATTTTCATTTATTTATTTCACCAGGAAAGGGCTCTGCTGAGCATGCTCATTTACAAAGAGGTCCTGGGTAGGACAGCATACAAGTTACAACAATCAGTTACAGAGAATGGAGATATAAGCATAGTTCAGCTCGTTAAAGAACACGATCATATTCAGTACCTGTGTATCATTTACACTTTCTACAAGTTAGGTGCAAGTCCAAAACTCAAAATACCGAAAAGTACAGGGATGCACTACTCAAGTCCAAATCGATGCAAGCTGTGGCAAACAACAGCTTTTGATGGAGCCCAGTGCACCAGGGACCCTACACCCAATTTTACAACAATTGTGGTCCTGGTGCCAAAGTCAGCACTAGCACCACAAGTGCTTTTGTATGCCAAACAAAGTACACTTGGGAGGGGATTGATGCAAGCTCAGGTGCAACCGTGCATCATGAAATGCAGAGCCAGGGATGACTACTGTGTGCAAAGTATCACCCCCTGCAACACACCACTATGGCATACACCACTGTAGAATACTGTAGAATGCTGCCACATGGAGTATAAAGTGGCTGGATGTGCCAATACACTGGGCAGTGAGACCACATGCTCTGCATCAGCAACACAGCCAGCGATGGGCACCCATGTCAGGCCATACTGGAGGAGTGGTGGAATGCAGCTGGCAACAGTGAGGACCTGACCAGCCAAGGCACCCTCAGCAGTGGCACAGGATGTGGCACTGGATGGCTCGTTGGTCCAACGGTGTGGGAGCTATGGTTAGGCACTGCTGTCCATATGGGGGTCTGGGTAGTGGGGTCCACCACAGTTACTAACATATGCCTGCTCCCCCTGCAACAACACCATGGCTACAGTGGGCACCATGCTGGTGGGAGCAAGCCAGGATGAGCCACAAGATGGCATGCATGGGATCACCTCCTACCCAGCTTTGTTGCAGCCTGTGGCACATGTGCTATTAAACCAGGGTCTAGCTTATCTAAGCAACAGCAGTACCTGTGGTCATGGGGGGTCTTGCAAAATTCCTGAATTAGGGGGTACTACATTGCTGCAGTGGCATAAGCCCCCTTCTTCCATGGTGCACCACCCTTTAAGGTGCAGGACCACTTCAGAAGAAGGGCACCTGCTTTTGATGCAGTCTGTGTTCAAAAACTGGCATTGCCGCATGTTTTGATGCAAGGTGCCCCTTACTTCAATTCTGTTTGATGCAGGCACCTTGCGTTAATTACAGGGCTTTAAAAATCAGGCCCATGGACTCCAAGTTTTCTGCATGCAAAATTGATGTTTCTATGTATATACCATTTGTTATGCTTCAGTCTATGTATAATAGTACAGGAATTTAAGGTTAGAGGAGATATACCCATTAGGTCCAGTGGTAGTTTTGCTGAAGCATTTCCTTGGGAATGTGGCCATCCCAGTGAGTGCATCAATACCAGTTATGCTTCAGTGACTTCCATGTATGTTGCTGTTATTTTCATCGTATCCAACCCCTGCTTCATAAGCAGGTACGAATAGGAATGCTGTGCAAACATGCTAATTCATAGGGAGTCCATACTCACTCAACTACCCAGAGTACACGTAGATTTCCTTGGTAAGCAGAAATGTGTTCAAGTTTACCTTGAAGGCCTATACTTTCTTCATAACCACTGTCTCAGCTTGTGGGCTGTTACATTGGTTAAATACCTTCAGGGAGCAGAAGTGCATCCTAATGTTACCTTTCAATATATTACCTCTGAGCTTCAGTGTGTGTTCCTGCATCCAGCTAGAGGACACCAAATCAAGCATATTTGTTTGATCTTGTCTATACCCTTGGGCATGCAGAAGGTTGAGACAATGCCTCCTCTCAGCCACCATTTCTCAAAAATGTGCACATTAAGGGTGTGTAACTGGGTAATAAATCACCCTATGAGGTTCTTGGTGGAACGGTACAAAAGGAAGAGATGACAGACAAGTGGTACTCATGTAATAAATGGAATTTATTACAGATAAGTAATACAGGCTTACTACCAATACAGTGTGAACACTGGGAGAACACCAGTTTTCCTTACCTAGGTAATGCAGTCTCTCTTCTCAGAGAAGCTATGTGTTACAAAGGGTCTTTTACCCTGATAATTGCTATAACAATGGCTAGGGAAGATACATAAAATGTATCTAATTGGACAAAAACAGGTGGTCTGAGCAACTGTCCTAACTAGTGTAAAAAGTTGCATAACTTGCAGAGATAACAATACAATAAGACCCCTATAATCCAAGGTCAGTTGTTGTATTGTGCAGTTACTAAATATGGCACTGTTGCCTTACATATAAAAATACAGTAAAAATAGAATAAAAAGCATTTCTCATGGCTAATATATATCAGTAGAACATAATGGAGCATAATAGAACACAGATCCTGATACGCATATATGATAAGTGTCTTCACCCTAAGGTTAGTAGATATACCTACATAATTTGCTGCCCGTGAGGTGGGGCACCATCAGAGTGCTGGACCATGGATAACACCCCCTTCCTTGTTGCCTTTAAAAGAAAAGGCAGCAACCACAGGAAAGCAGTGGGATGGACCTACAGAAGTCATAATTTATAAGCCCAAAGCACAAGTCTTGTAAAAGAATTTGAGTTGTTCACGATAGCGTCTAAGAGTACGTCACAGACAGCATAGGGTTAGTATCAGAAAAACAATCAAAAGTGCTTGGATAATAATAAAAGCTTTAAAAGTTAATTTCAACCAAGTATTTGAAAGAGCAGTGCTTAAATCCCCATCATGAATACGAGTATTAAGGGCATCACCAGCTTTGGAAATATTGTTGCTAATGTAGATAAGATGTGAACCTTTTCTTGTTAAAAGGGATTTCAAAGAAAGTGTCAAAGGGTCAATATGTACATTGAATACAGGCAAATATTGAAACAAGGCAAACAAGTATTGCAAATCAGTATCAATTACATATGGTTCAGGGAGAGGAACAGGAGTAATAACTGTTACCAATTACTGTTTTCTGCTGTGGAGTAAAACAGAAGTTAGGAGCATTAATAGCACACGTTTTGACACCATAAGCAAAGGAATAATGATTTGTCACTACGCAATACTGCCCATCAGAATTGTAGGTAACTCGTACAGTTGGAACTCTCTATTGTTGTAGATGTATAGGACAAGTAAAGGACTGGTTGGTGAGCCGTGTTCTGAAGCGATGTACCCCCTCCAGGTAAATTCGGGATGCAGCTGTTTTGGCAGCGGGCGCTGAAGTTGAAGCTTGTGAAGATTGTTCAGTCAGGTTAGACGGCAGATTAACACCCAAGGAATAGGACCATTCTAAATATTCCAGAGAGCAGTCGCAGACAAGTTTAACAATTTCAAATATGTCACAGCAGCACAGGTAATAATATTCCTTCTTGGTGCAGCAGTTGGTATGCAGTGCGACCCAAGCTTGTAGGATAGAATGAAATACAAGTAAAGAAGGCAAGTCAGTTCGTTCTCGGTAAATGTTCTCATCAAGATGTCCAATGAAATTAATTGCAGCCAGTTTGTCAAAGACAGAACTGTGGGGCTCAAAGTGAGGTAGTGACACAGTAAAAGTAATGAACATGTTGTCATGAATGGAACAAAGTTGAGTAAAGTAGCATGGTGCTTGGTTTGGATAACATGAAACATACCCAAGATTTCTAGCAGTAGACGTAGAAATATTGACAGAATTTGACAAACACAATGTAATGCATGCAGCAGATTTGCAGTGAGAACAATACCATTTAGACATTCTCCTATCATGAATAATATCTGGAATGCATCCTGTTTCCAAGTCCCTGAAGAGATTGTTAACAGTGGCAATTTTATTACATAAGAATCTTAAGCAGAGCATAAAAGTTCATGGGCAATATATTGCTTGTCTGCCTCCTTGTTATTTTGAAAAATCAATTAATTAATTTTGTTTCTAGTGTTGTTGAACCCTTTAGCGATTTCCTGCATGTTATAAACAGTAAAATGCTATTCCTTACTTAAACCATCTACACCATGTAACAGTGGTGGTAACATATCATTTTTAATAGCTTGTTGAAAGTTAAGTGTTTGTGCTTTAATAGCTGCTCTATTCCAGATAGACATTCCTGAACCAGAAAGGCCAGAGACGGTGCCTGCTGCACTGATAACATCTACAGTATCACGCCTAGTGCATGGTTTACTGTTAGCATTAGGTACGGGTCTAAAAACTCTTAAGTGTTCAGTGGCATGAGGTCCACTAACTGTATCATTTGTATGAGTTTGGTAAGCAGCTACAATGTCTAGAAGCACCATACTGAAAAATTTAGAAGTGCTGGTTGTGTGACAGAGACCAAACTCAGCCATATTCCATTGTGTAAGATTAAAAATACCTGGAACATGCATAAATTTGTACATTGTTAATCAACGCTCCTGGAAGGTAAGTGGTGGTCATGCCACTCGGAGGACCGGGCTCCTGAGGAGGACATTCAGTCAGTTCTTCTTCAGTGGGTGGGACTACAGAAAGGAACATAGCTTCAGTAGCCATATAGTTGTAAAACAGAAAGCTTGTGACTCCTCAGAGGTGAGGCGGTCACAAAAGGTAGGATCTATTAAGGCAGTTAAGTTGTAAAGACCAGTGTGTCTATAAGTGGCTTGTCGAATAGAGAGTGTACCATTTGGTGCAATTTCTGTGTTGGGCCATCCATGAAAGGTTCCTTTAGATAAACATGCAACAGGAAGTGTGTAACCATTAAAATCAGTTTCCCATTGTATCTGCAATGTGGATTTGTATGGAGATACAACCATGGCATTAAGATAGGTGCCTGAGCCTTCCTTAACAGTAATCAATTTTTAGGGGATGTTTTTATGTATTGTACTCCCTGGGAGCCAGAGATGGGTGCGTCTCTAGCAGAATGTTCAAGTTTGTCGAGCAAATGTGCTATACTGTACGTCATCTGTGTTCAGTTGTAAGGGGTTTGTCTTGAGAGTAAGTCAAAGAAGGTAGTCCCACCAGGATGAGGAAGAGCAAGATAGCCATCTTACCAGTTTATCTGAAAAAAAAAGAAGAAAATGATTGTTAAGTGAGGGGTACTATTCTGCCCCAATAGGGTTGAGAAAAGTAATTAGTCACCTTTATACAAGTTGAGCTGATTAGCATGGAACCACTTGTCGGTGGTCTGTTTCTGTTGCTGAACTCTCACCTGATAAACAGCAGGGCTGAGTTTGTTGACAATAGGATATGGGCCTTCCCATTTACTGGTAAATGAGTGAGCTGGTGGTCTATATTGGAGAAGCATGACTTGATCTGACTTGCCAGTCGATTTGTTTTGCATGCTTATCAAAATGGGCTTTTGCTTGCTATTGAGCCTTACCCATATGATTTACAGTGAACAAATGTGTTTTCATGATGTCATCCCGATGTTTTTCAACATATTTGTCCACAGATACCCTATCTGCAGTAGGGGTGTGGAGGTCAATCAACAGGTGCTCAGATAATCTCATGGCTCTAACGGTCATAACCTCTTATGGTGTGCACTGGGTAGTTGCTGCTTGAGTCCCCCTGATTGCCATCAACAGTAGTGGCAAGAGGGAATCCCAGTCCTTGGGATTGTCATTGATGAATCTGCATAACATCTGTTCGATTTTTCTATTTGCTCTTTCTACCTGGCCTGAGGATTGAGGATGGTAAGGGATATAACATTTCTGATCTACTCCAAGCATTTGGAATGTTTCCTTCATCAGCTCAGCTGTAAACTGGTTCCCTGGTCTGAGTCTACGTTAAGGGGTGGGCCCCACCTGGAGAACAATTTATCCAGCAGGATCTTGGCAGTTGTCTTTGCCATGTAATGTTATTGTTAGTGGGGAACGCCTCAACCCACTTGGAAAATAAATCTGTGACACCAAGTGCATACTTGTTGTTCTTGCTAGAGTTAGTCAAGGGGCCAATGAAATTGATTTGTATCGCATTCTGTGGTCCAGATTGCCTTTGTGGCAACAATTTGGTGTTTCTTTTCACTGAAATAGGATTGTTCTGGGCACACACTATGCAGTTGTCTACATAGTGCTCTACGTATTTGGTCATACCAGGCCACCAGACAATGGTTCTAAGTCTCTGGATGGTGTTATCTGCCCCTGGTGTATACCAGTGGGGGTGTGATGAACCATATGGATGAATTCAGTTGATAAAGATTTTGGTATAACCCACAGTTTGCGACTTATATCGTCCTTCCTATACCAGATCAGTTTTTGATCATGAGATAGGTGCATGTTGTCAGAATGTCTTTTGCACAGACTACTGGTGGGTAGCTCCTGTTCAATTCCTTTGTCCAAGTATATGAACACATTTTTTAATTCTAGATCAGATTTCTGTGCAGCAGAAAGGTCCAGTGGTGGTTCTGGTTGTGGTTTCTGCCTTGTGTTGGCAGCTAAGAAGATGGCTGCCAAAGCTACTGGGTGAGCCATTGACCAAGTCTCCCCCCCTCAAGTGCCTGCTTTGGCAAGTGAGTCTGCTCTATCATTAAATTCATGGTAAGGGTCAGTTTTGCAGTGAGCCTTTACCTTGTGGATGTACAGTTTACAAGTAAACTGTTGGGTGATTGCGTGTATATACACAGATGAGTCCCTGTACTTGACAGGTGTGCCATCAGAGGATGTGAAGTTATTTCTTTCCCAGAATGGTAGAAATTCAGTAATGGAGGGCAGACCCAACTGGAGTCTGCAAAGTTGATGACATCTTTAGCACCATGGGGCATGACCTCTAGAGCACAGGCCACAGCTGCTAATTCGGCATACTGTGAGGAACTGATGGTATATTTCCTAGCAATTTGCTTAAAATCACCATCTGGATATACTATAAACACATCAAATCCTGCTACCTGCTCCCCCCTCCACAAAGGATGCGGAGCCATCCATGAAGATGCAATACATGCTGGTATCCTCTAAAACATCTGGTGTAGCTGGTAAGAATAGTCTCAGCTCAGGTATGACAGGAGGTTGGAGTACACAATCATGGGGCTGACCTGTGTAGAATAGGCCATGAGCCAAGATGGATGGCATTTTTGCAGGTAGTACTTTAATGTCCCTGTCCTGCAAATGCAAAGACCAGTGGGTGAGTCTGGTATTGGAAACTGAACCATCTTTCACTTTGTCTGAAAGTAAGAAGTTGGTTGGGGTGTGACAGGTCTGCAGGACAATAGGCGCATACCCAATGATGTACATGAAATGTTTGACAGCCCAGTAGGTTGCCAGAAGTGTTCTTTCACACAGACTATACTTTCTCTCTACTGGTGACAGCATCTGAGATGCATAGGCAATGGGTCTGAAGTACCCATTTACTTTTGTGCTAGCACTGCAGACATGGTCACATCAGATGTGGCAGTTTTCAAATGGAATGGAAGATCTGGGTTAGGATTGATCAGTGCTGGTGCTAAGGCTAAGGCCTGTTTGAGCTGTGTCACAGCATCAGTGTGAGTGGAGCCCCATATCCATGGGACATCTTTATTTAGAAGTTCATACAAGGGAGTGGCCTTCAAGGCAAAGTCAGGGATAAAATCCCTGGAGTAGTTTACCATTCCAAGGAAGCGTCTGAGTGTTGCCACTCTAGTTGGAAGTGGCAGATCTTGTAAGCTCTGGATCTTCTTGACAGCTGGGCTTCTGCCTTGGTCTGTAATACACAGGCCAAGGAAGATGACCTCCTTCTCACACAGTTGTGCCTTGGAGGGGTTGCACTTGAGGCCTGCTCTCTTGAGGAGAGACAGAAGTTCATCTAGAAGGGTCCAATGATCTTTTTTTGTGGTGGTTGCCAGAAGCAAGTTATCCACATACTGCAGGAGACATTGAGGTGTAGAGAACGCCTGTAGAGCATCCATCATGTGGAATGGAAGAGGGAGGGGCTGTTGTGAAAGCCATGAGGAAGGCAAGTTCAGATGTATTGATGTCCATCAAAGGTGAAAGCAAATTTTAGAAACATAGAAACATAGAAGTTGATGGCAGATAAGGACTGCAAGGCCCATCCAGTCTGCCCATTTCTTTTTCTACCTTATGAATGTGCCATTGGCATTTGCTCTGTCAATGGCCTATCTATTCATACTCATCTGTTTTGCTCCCTTATGCCTATCCCATGCCTGTTTGAAGCCCTGCACTGTATTCAAATCCACCACTTCCTGAGGTAGGCAGTTCCATGCATCCACCACCCTTTCTGTGGAAAAGAACTTCCTCACATTACCCCTTAATTTGCCTCCCTTTTTATTGGCTTTCCTGTGCTAATTGGAGTGATCAGAACCCATTAGAAATGTCAAGAGCTGTGAATCACTTTTTGTTAGGTGTCAACAGTCTGAGTACATCAGGTGCTGATGCTACTGTCGGCGCACAGCTAGGGGTAACCAGACTGAGTTTTCTGTAGTCAATTATAAGTCTCCAGGCCCCATTCAGTTTCTTAATTTGCCAAATAGCTGAATTGACAATGAAAACATAAGTCCTAATCACCCCATGTTGAAGCAGTGATTGTATGGTTTCCCTAAGTGATGGCAAGGCTTCAACAGAAAATGGATACTGCTTCTGCCTCACAGGATCAGGCCCTATGATTTCAATGGTAGTGTGCATCCTACCACAGTCATGTTTGTTGGTGGCAAACACATCAAGGTGTTTTTGCAACAGAGGTGCAAACTCAGAAAACAGGTCATGACTTTTGAACAAAGCCGTGACATCATACTCCTTGTTGTTATGGGAGATAGCTGCCACTACGTGTGAGTCTGGGATGGTGACAGCATGACATTGTCCTTTGATCTGAATGAGTAGCCTGTTGGTTAGATCAACTATACAGCCATGTAATGCTAAGAAATCAATTCCCAAAATACTGGGATAATGACATAGAACCATGAGGTCAAAAGCAAAATCGGTCCTGAGGTAGCCTACCACCACAGGTAGAGGAATAGATCAGTAGATGTGTAGCTGGGTACCATCTACACCCTGTGCACTGGTCTTCCAGCTGGTAGACCAGTCAGATGAGACCAGGTCCTCATCATGGAGGACTGACATGGCTGCTCTGGTGTCCAGAAGCATTGTAAGTTGGTGGCCCCCGACCGTGGCCTTTACACAAGGCTGTTCCTTCCTGTCAACAATCAGGTTACTCACAATCCAGACTGGGGCCTGTAATTGTCAATCTGACTGTTCAGAATCAGCATCGTCTGCCTGTTCCTGAAATCGCAGGCCTGTAGGATTTTCTAAGGCCTTCTGTATGTCTCGTAATGGGTACAAGTGTACTTGTGATGTCACAGGTGCAGTGATGGGCTGCACGGATGATTCTGTCTTGGATGTCATGTCAGAATGGCCAGTAACAGACACAGCCTCTACTCAGCTGCACGATTGCTCAAAGCTGGGGCTAGGGCAGCTGTAGTTCATGTAACTGTAGCTCCCCTCTTGGCACAAATTTCCCCCAATAGCTTGTGGAGGGTCTTGTTCTCTTCTCTGATCTGGTGATAGCTCAGACCATTTTGGTATGAGTTCTGGCTATTTTGTTGGGCATTTGGATTTATCCAACTGCCTCTGTTGTCCCTGCTGTTCTGATTGTTCCTGTAGTTCCGGTACCCCCCCCCCGTATAACTGTTTATCATCAAAAGGGGTATAATCTTCTGGTTGTTTCTCTCCACTGTGTAGTGGGTGGGGGCATCAGGTCTAGGCTGTACTGCAGCTACCTTGTTGGATTTTCCAGGAGAAAGGGTGCAGAGGTAGATCTAATAGGCCCACTCTGTCTTAGGGAGGACATTTTGAAACTTGCCAGTGTCCAGGAAAATATTGAGTTCAACCTTTTCCCACAAGGCCGGGCACATGTTCCAGATGTACAAATCCATGTACTCAATTTGATCTGTCAAATTGCTCATCTGCTAGGGCTTTGCTGGCTTTGTACACAAGCCACAGCCATTGGTGGTAGGCGGCTGGGCTTTTCTTTGTGCCTTGCCAAGCATATTCCTACAACTTCCAGGTAATTTGCACACATGAGTGTAGCAGCAGTCCCATCAAAGGTAAAATTTTAAGCACTCCATGCTGTCTCTGAGAGCTTATCCCAGAGAGTAGGTTCAACTGTTTGTTGCAAGACTTCAACCTGGTACTGGAGTTGGAGAGAGAGCTTCTCACGAAGGGAGCACACTTTCTCCAAGTGGTAACTGAGATTGTCAGTTGGGCCCATCTGTCCAATACTCTGCACAATTTGCTGTACAAAATGAATGATTTGCAGCAGGTTAGAAGTAGGCATAGTCATACCCAGTTCAATACGTTGCATGGCCCCATGAAGTGCAGCCTCTGCTGCTGCATCAACAACTGCCTTGAACCTATGATCCTGAGTGACAGAATCTTTTAGCATTTTGTCAGTTTGGTCCTGGATGGCCTGTTTTTGATCCTCCAGGACTGTGATCCTACTGATCACTTCACAAATCATGCTATGAATTTCCAACTCATCTCCCCTAGTGATAGGAGAGAGCAGAGGTGCATTACGGAGTACAGGCCCTCAGCCTGTGTCATGGAGGCTGCCAACTTGGTGTTGTACGTGGTGTCCTCCATGTTTGCATGGACGTGGTGATGCAGTGTGCATGCTGACATCAGCACCATCTTGTAAATGATGAGCGGAAGTTGCTACATCACAGGGGTTGGACTTGAGTGTGATGTGGCATGCCTTGTCATCAAAGTCAGAGTCGTCATTGCTGGATGATGTTATCTCAATGGGTGTATACTGAAACCCGTTCATGTCCTTAACATGGCTGGCAAGAACCTCCTGTTGATGGTGCAACTTCATCATCTTTTGTCTACATGTATTGTGACAGACTTTTGCAGTGCCCTGCTTAATACCTCTCTCAACCTCTCTCTGCAACACTGTATACGCGGTGCTCAATTTGACGTTTTCCCTAAGCTCTTTATCCAACTCACAACACGCATGCTTGTAATCTTCTTTCAACTCAGCATTCTCATCTCTCAAAGTCTCATTCATATTGAAAATTTCTTTCAAACGTGCTGTTTCTTATCACATTTCAACCTTTCACAATCGTCTCTTAAGAAACATATCTCTCACTCAGTGTCTTGAGCAGTACAGTGCATCATTCTGGAATTAGCATCGCAGAGTGACTGTATCTTCTCCGCCTGTTTCTTTTCCTTTTTCTGTAACTCAGATGCCTGCAAGCCCATCACTTTTTTTAAGAGACACGTTTTTCAGTTCAAGGGAGGCACACCTGGCTGTGAGACTTTCAACAGTGTTATGTAGAGCTGCAACAAAGAGACCTTTAAGGTTGTATTTCTTGGTTGTTTGTTTGGACTCTAAGTAATGGTCAGATATTAGCAGCAATGGTTTGTCTGCAGATTTTGCATCCAGTGTGAAATCTGTCCATCCACCATGGGATTTGAGGTAGTTTGAGGCATCAAGTCTCAATTCTGTGCACAGATCAGACATGACAAATAAGAGGTAGACAAACAATAAAGCAGTTGAAAAACTGTTAAAAATATCCTGGTGCCATCACCAACTGCTTTCCAGTCCCTGTTGGGTGAATGGTCATGCCAAGAGGGTATGCTGTCACTCACAGAGGGAGTATAAAGGGGTCCGGTGTGGGTCTGCCATGCCCGAGACCAAGACAGTGTGGGTCTGCCACAACAGCCACCACTGTAAGCAAGACTAGGTCCAAGTAGGCAAAAATTGCACTACACTACTCAACATTCAAAATAAATCGAATGTGAATCTCCCTTTGCACATTCCACCTGCAGCCGGTCGCCAAAACGTAACTGGGTAATAAGTCACCCTATCAGGTTCTTGGTGGAATGGTACAAAGGAAGAGACAACAGACAAGTGGTACTCATGTAATAAATGGAATTTATTACAGATAAGTAATACAGGCTTACTGCCAATACAGTGTGAACACTGGGAGAACACCAGTTTTCCATACCTAGGTAATTCAGTCTGTCTTCTCAAAGAAGCTACGTGTTACAAAAGCATCTTATACCCTGATAATTGCTATAACAATGACTAAGGAAGATGCATAAAATGTATATAATTGGACAAAAACAGGTGGTCTGAGCAACTGTCCTAACTAGTGTAAAACGTTACATAGCTTGCAGAGATAACAATACAATGAGACCTCTATAATTCAAGGTCAGTTGTAGTAATGTACAATTACTAAAGATGATACTGTTTCCTTACATATAAAATACAGTAAAAATAGAATAAAAAGCATTTATCATGGCATATATATATATATATATATATATATTTATATATTTATATATTTATATATATCAGTAAAACACAATGGAGCATAATAGAAAACAGATCCTGACACTTATGCTTATATGATAAGTGTCTTTGCCCTAAGGTTAGTACATATACCTACACACAGTGAGTTGCTGCCCATGAAGTGGGGCAACATCAGGGGTGCTGGACCATGGATAACAGGTGACCAGTCTGTCCACGTGACTTTTGTTCACCCATAAGCCTGATCATTTTGGTGGCCCTTCGTTGCACTCTCTTGATTGCCGCAATTTCCCATTTTATATTTTTAATTCCAGAACTGCACACAGTATTCCAGGCAGGGCCTGATCAGAGCCTTGTAAAGAGGGAGAATAACTTCACCCACTCTGCTGGTCACTCATCTTCTAATGCACCCCAGTATTCCGCCACACCTCTCAAAAGCACCTGCACACTGCTTGCCATAACACATCACCATCTCTTGTATGACCCTCCATTCCTTTTTGTCCTCCACTGCAGCATGAGGAGACCCAACAGTGTGTAAATCCTACTTCCGTTTTTCCATCCCACATATTGCACCCTACATTTGACTACATTGAATCTGAGACGTCAGAAATCTGAGTAATCACTCAACTTGTTTAGGCTCTGCTGAATATTGTCCACATAATCAATGGAAGTCATTGACCCAGCCAGCTTAGTGTCATCTGCAAACTTAAGCATACTGAAAGTGACCCCAGTCTTCCAGATCATTGATGAAAATATTGAGGAGCTGTAGCCCTAGTATCAACCACTGAGGGATGGCACTGAGTACTCCTCTCCATTCAAAGTAGGGCCCATCCACCTTAACCCACAGGTTCCAGACCCTTAATTAATTAACAATCCACCACAATGTGTACCATGCTTGTGTACTTTGTCCAGTATTTATCATTGAGCTATTCACCCCTAAGTGCCATCTTGTCTCTTTGTCAGCATTGTCAATTCTGTCTTGGTGGCTGTGGGCAATTCTTAGCAATACTGCTTGTGCTGATATACCAAGACAAGCCTCTTCATCTCATTAAACACCAGCCTCCAGCTGCTTTCTAAAACAGTCCCTTTCCTCAAAGCCAAGCTTAGGATGATGGGTGTATTCTAATCTTGTTAGATCCCATGAGTGGCAGCTATCTATGCTGTGCAATCCCATCCACGCTACAGTTTAGGTTTGTATTGCAGTCCCTCTCCTTACATTTGCGTGACATCTGAATCACCTTTTCCTCATGGCTGCAGCTCAGTCTGACCAGGCTGATTACTAGTCCAGCACCAAAGAAGAAACGGGATCAGACCATTCAGTTTGCATGGAGACTCCCACTTTGTGACACAGGAAGTCTTCAGACCCATCACACAATGAAGGACTGGACTGTCCCAAAACTGATGTCAGCATTAGTAAGCCTCTTACACCATCTCCCATTCCTACATCAACTTCAAAGCCCTGCCTCAGCCATCTTCAGTCATGCTTCTGCATGTCCCAACTGCAGCAGGTCCTCTGACTCAAAATGGGTCTGTCTTCTCTGCTGCTTCCAACTGAAGTCCCATCAGCAATCTGCCAGGTACAAGCATAATTACAACCAGTCCTCTTGATTCTATACTTGAAGTGTTAAGCCTTTTCATTCTTGTTGCATATCACCTTCAAAAAGACATAACTGATGGGAAAGATATAAACATAGTCGCCCTCCTCGTCTCCTCTCTTGAAACCGTGGTAATCTGAATCATATCCTGTGGGGATGCTTCCACTGTGTTTACAGGAAAGGATACCAGACTCTTGAAAAACTGATAATTGCAGAATTCATTGCAGCATTCTGTATGTATCAAGACATACTATACTCCGTCATTACATCCAGACATGAAGAACTCGACACCTATTTATCTACCATAGTTGATCTGTCTATTCACTATGGCAGCACCTTGTTTATGACTATTACAAGTTCTTTTTTGCAAAAGTCCTCACATTAACATCCAAATAAGCTGCGCTTCTCTTGATAACCAACTGTTTTGTCAGCCAACATGCCTTAACTTGCATAGTGTGTGGATTCTTTTCTCGCTTTGCTTTCTTATGTCTTGCAACATTTCAAGATTCATCTGCTCCATCTCCTACAACAACTCCAACTACTGTGCCTCGTCCTCAACTCTACTGCCTCGCAGTGTGTTTTAATACTCCCAAATACCAGAAAGATCACTGTGATTCAGTCGGGAGGGCCATCTATAATAACTTCTATGAACTGGATCACTTTAATGAATCAGGTTGCAATATGCTAGTGTGTGACATGCTTCATATCTGTAGCTATTGTGTCAACACCCACAACAAAACTGTATGTCACAGGAAGTCTCACTCTAGCTCTTCATCTCTACACAATGAGTATTGCAGCACCCTTCAACTCTTGTCAACCTGTCTCTCCTCCAGCAGTTATTCTCTGAACATTCTCCTGCATCTAAGGTCAGTTTTCTGATCACTAATCTTTTTCACATTCATGTGCAAATATATGCTTATGAACATGTTATTTGTAAATGTGTAATAATATGCTCAGGAATGTATTATTTGTAAACATGTACGATTTACAGTGCTGGGCTTTCAAGATGTTGAAGTCCATAGTTAAGTCCATTTCCTAAAAAGTGATGGGTAAGGGTATATAAGGTAATGCACACGGGGCCAAGAACCCAAAAACAGAATACCAGATGGGGAATAGCAGTTAAGAGAATGCCTGAGGACAAAAACCTGGGGGTGGTAAATTATAGATAATTTGAAAACATCAGTATGGTGCAATAGGAAAGCTGTGAGGGCTAATGCGATGCTGGGATGCCCAGAAAGGGGTATCAGCAGCAGGAGAAAAGAGGTGATCCTGACCCTGCACAGATCGCTGGATTAACCTCATCTTTAGTGCTGCGTGCAGATGAGGAACCCACACTTGAGAAAGGACAAGAACAGAGCAGAGGAAGTACAGAAAGGGGTAACCAAAATGAGCCAGGAACAACAAAGGAAGTCCTACAATGAGAAGTTGGAGGATCTCAATGTGTACACACTACAGACAAGAAGAGAGAGGGGGATATGATAGAGACATACAAGTACACCTTTATGGAATAAGAAAGGTAGATAGCAGGGAGCTGTTCACACTGAGTAGAAACACAGAAACCAGAAGGAACTCAGTAAAACTGGGAGAGGGGGGAGATTTAGGAAAGGCATCATTTTTTTTTCATGGAAAGAGTGGTAGACAGGTGAAAAAAACTGCTAAGAGAATTCACCTGTGCAAAATCAGTGGAGGGATTCAATCACATGTGGGATAGGGAAATGGGACTGGTAAGGACATCAGATAAAGGGGAGGGGGGACAAGAGGAATAAATGACCACTGGGGACCTCACATTCAACCATAGATAGGCTGGGAAGACTGAATGAGCTGCAAGGTTATTTTCTGCCATCAACTTCTATGTTTCTTTTGTAGAAAGATTAATGGTTGGTTGGGGAAAGACCAAATGTTTGTAATGCAATTTCAGATATAACATGAAAGTGTATGGTATGTAGATAAAAATGTAGTCAGCATTAGCTAAATTATCTAAAATCAAACCAAAATTCAAAAAATGTTTCAAAACAGAGAATTAATTAAAAAAACAGATTGGAAATGAAGGTATTAAGGTGTTCCTACAGTATATTCCTATGGACTTTTGAAAACTATATTGTGACACCTGCACATTCACGTTCTAGTATCCCCTAAACCTTGACATCTTACACTTGAACTGATATGTCATACACTGCTTTGATCACTAGAGATTGTATTTACTATTGGTACTCATAATTCAAAAATATGCAAATTAAACATTTTCCAGACCATTATAGTGACATGAAAACTGTTCAGTGAGTGAGGACAAGTTAAAAAAAAATCTTAGCCGACTCTGTGGTGCCAAGCGAAGGGGTTCGCTCGGCACACTGGCAACCCGGGTTCACACCCTGAGCCCGAGTACCAGAAGTGGAGACCGACAGGGAGGGGGGTTTCACAAGCGTCCATTGGACGCTTCCCTCCTGTGGGGGTGGGTTTTTACTGTGCACCTTCGGGCCGATTGGTGATATGCTTGAGGGACGTGCTGCCTCGACATGTGCCCTGCACGTTCCCACCCAAGGTCACCCTGCACTCATGCAAGGTCAAGAACTGTGGTGTTTGGAGCACAGAAAACTGGAAAACTGGCTCCCTGCCCAGCCAAATGATGAGCGCCTGGCTCCTGCTGCCCAAAGCCCCAGAGTCAGCCTGGATCCAGCCTCGCAGTCCCTGGGATGCACATCTGCCGAAAAGGTAATTCCCCCCCCAGGAAGAGAGGGATCCCTCCTGGCATAGGGATAAGCCAGGCTACCCAGGAAAGGCTGCAGTAGGGGCTGGTAGATGGTGGCAGGGGTTGGAGGGTGGCAAAGATGGCACTGGCACTTTGAAGGAGTAGCTGGTTGGGGCTGCTACAAGGAGGCACATAAAAAAAATCTAATTCCCTCCCCCCTCACCCCAGGTGCTTCCTTTTTTTTTTCCAAGTGTCTTCTATAAGAAGTAGCCCCAGTAGATAGTTTTTTTCAGGAATGCAACCCACTGGTGGCTTGGACATAGCATTTAGTGCCATTAAAACTCTGTAGCTCATCATCACATCTAATTATTTCGATTCCAGTCCCTCACTAGGCCCCTTTGGGTACCCTAATTTCCTAAATCCTAAAAGATGTGGCTCACAACCCCTATGTTTGTGAAAGCTACATATGTGCCCTTTTTATCAATCTATTACGTGTATGGAAACTGCATTATTTGGTGGTTGAGAAGTGTCCCGGAAGCCATGGTAGCAAATGTTAGCATTTTAAAATATTATTTTATTGAATGATTTATGATCAATTGACCCCATTGTGACTCAATTCAAATTCCAAGGGATTTCCAATGGTGGCATATCTATTATATAGCTTTGTAGGAATGTATCACATTGACCTGGTATTTGATGCTGTCAAGGCCCTGCATCTCATCAGTCCAGCTCATAGTGCCCTTTCTGCTCTCTTTCCTAGTCCCCCTTGGGTCCATTGTCTCCCAGACCCTTAAGGTTGGTCCTCTCAACCTGCTCCCTCACAATCTGCTTATTAGCTGCCATTTTTAAACATGAATAATTTTGCATGGAAAATATGTTATTTGGTTATTTGTGGGGCCCAAAAGTCACTGCAGCAAATGTGAACAATTTGTAACTTAAATATTATTTTTCGATTTATGATCTCCTGTCACTTACGTGAGTCCTACCTTTGTTCAAAGTGACTTCCATAAGATGTAGCCTAACTAGATGGCTTTAAAAGTCATGTGTTGCATTGGTGGATTGGTCATAGTATTTAACACATATAGACCCTTAGTTTGCCATGTAATCCCATTATTTCCAATCTGGGCCCTGTCCAAGTTGCCATTGGACCCCTTACCTTCCAGTCTCTAAATTATGAATTACTCAGCTTCTACACTGTTTTAAAGCAAATTAGTTAACCTTTCTGAAAACATATGTCATTTGGTGGACATTTGGTGCTCAGAAACCCAAAGTGGTGAATGTTAATGTTAGCATTTGTTTACTTTTCCATGCACCGATATACGATGATATATACATCAGAAATATCTTTGCATTTTTTTTAGTTTCCTACATTTGTATAAATAGTCTTTCTTTTCTTAAAATGCCATAATTTCTTCTGAGATTTGAAACTTTTAGAAAGATACTGCATTCATGTAAATTCAAATTGTGTAGTATGCATTGCTTTTAAAAATGTAACAGCTTTTTCTGTACTCTTTATGAAGACAAGCAAAGTAAGATTCAAAAATAAATGTAATTGTTATTAATGTTTGCTATTTAGTTTGTGTATGTTGCTTCATAGTCCTCTCTGGTAATATGCAGAATTAATTTTGAATGTACAATTAGAATGTAAGATTTTCATAGCAAGTATAAAGGAGCATGTGCCTAGTAAGAATAAATACCTTAGAGAAGGAAGGACTGGAGCCCTGTGATGCCTTGGTAGTAATTTAGAAACATTGAACACACAAACATAGAATGTGTTAGTGGAAAAGGACCATTTGGCCCACCCAGACTGCTCAGATATTCCTTTCCTACTCTGTCTCCATAGACCCTATGTCTCTCCCATGCATGATTGAAGCCCCCTACTGTTCTGGCCTCCATCACTTCTGCCGGCAGTCTGTTCTAGGTGTCTACTACCCTTTCAGTGAAGAAATATTTATTCACATCTCACTTGCGTTTCCCCTCCTCCAGCTTTATTGCATGCCCCTGGTCGTGGTGTTCTTTTTCATTTGAAACAGATTCCAATCAACCAAACCTGTTTACCCCATGATGTACTTGTAGGCCTCTGTCATGTAACTTCTGTCTGCTCTCTTCCGAGGTGTACATTTTGAAATCCCTCAGTATCTTCTCATAGGGCTTCCCATGCAACTCCTTCACCATTTTAGTTACTCTCCTCTGGACTCCCTCCATCCTGTCTATGTCCATTCTAAAGTGCAGTCTCCAAAACTGGACACAGTACTCCAGGTAGGTGCCTAATCCTGTTGCCATATGACAGAAATATTTTCTGACACTGGGGTGGCTAACCCCCAATGCCAACTAACATTCCCCCTGCCAATACTGAGTGGTACCAGGGTGCCCACCCCTGGTGCTGCCATAGTTAAATCCCACCTCCAGTGTAATGTGCTGACCATCCCCCACCAATACATTGGGACATTGTGGTTCCCACCCCTAGTGCTGCCAATCAGTCTGCCAACACTGGTGTGCCTAATCCCCAGTGTCAGTATCCCAGACCCTGAAACAAAGAAAACTACCCTACAAAGATCTTTTCTTGTTTTTTTTAATAACCTGTAAAGAAGAAAATGGTCCCTCTGAGAATTCTGACCCTCCCAACCCCACATCCTCCCCACCCTGACCCCCACTCAGCACGCACCACTCCACACACGCTCACATCCCTCATCCACCTAAAAATAGTCCACAACCATAGATCCACTCTCCTTGAGGAGAGATGTCTTGCTCCTTCAATGCTGACTGGAAACTGATGAAACAAGGTAAGTGTGGTCAATGTACAGTATTTTCAATATGTTTTGAACTTTTACTCATAACTTGATCATTTTTTAATATTTTTTTCCCAAAAATTTCAACATGGTCTTTCATGGACCCCATTTCATGAACAAAGTAGATGAAATAGCACATTCCCAAACTTTGAGGTTTGTTTTATTCAGTAGCAGCCCTGTTCTGCATTAATGTCACTTTTGAGACAGTAGAGTGGTTATTTGCTTTGTGCAGAGCCCTTGAGGATTTCTCAAAGTGGGTGTTTTTACTTTGGGGTGGAATTTTGGTCCTGTCTGTGACCAAGAAATGCAGTCAGCTGTGTGGAAGATTGAGAGATATCTGTTGCCAAAGACAGAGCTGCTGAAACACGCAGGAGATGAGCCAACTATTTTTATGGGGAATTCCAAGCTGGTACTGTGTGGATATTGAAAATGTTACCTCTACCAGAGGGCATGGAGAGATTGCCAGTTTCTGTCTGAGGGCAGGCTGAGGTAGATGCTACTGCACTTGTGCTCAGCAAACCATCTAGTGACAGTAAAAATCTGGTTAGTGTGAGGTGCCTAGATCCAGGATGGACATTATCCAGGAATGCCAGAGTGAATGTTCTGACAGCAATGCTGCCTCCAGCACACCAGCTAAACTGATGCTGTAGTGGCATGGTAGTAAATAAAACATAAGTGAACCTAAATTGTATAGCAAGGAGAGCACTCTGGTAAATTCTGAAGGCAGCATAGGAAAGGCTCTGTCCTGAGGTAAAATCCTCCCCTCCTAATACACTGCAAGAAATAACCAAAGATATGGGGCTCCTGCAAGAGATATGTAAAGGGTGAAACCTTATTTAAGGTATCCTAAGCTTTTGACTTATGTAATATGTTACTAAACATGACAACAGCCCATGATGTAGCAGCGTGACTTATTTCTGACATGATTGAAAAGGCACTGAGCAAAGCTCATCAAGGAGTGAGTAAGAAAAAAAGTAACTGTAAATAGCTAGAGACAGGGGAGCTGATTCCAGGAGGCATGACGCAAGTCATGGGCTAAGGTGAGTTGTGCCATGCAATGCTATGCTGGGGATCCTGTGCCATATTACAGAACAGGCACAATCCCTGGCACTTATGACTGTGACTTGCGGTAGCCACAGGCTAGCACCACAGGCATGGCACACCAAGCCTGGGTGCCACAAGTTGCAGCATGTGTACAGCCACCCCCCAGAGCCCCCCACCCTGGAACACCACTGCATGCACAAGGGAGCATTGGGGAGCTGGCCAGGTGGCACTGGCATTTGGGGGCACCAAGAGTTATGGATCCCAGGGGTTCCCGTCATTCAGGGGGTGGGGACATGGCTGTGTTGAGGGATGGGGAGTCAGGCCACATGCATGCCATGGTGCAGTGGAGTGGTCATCCATTGCCTGGCATGGACAGATGCCCCTTATACCATCTCCCTGCTGGTCTAACTCCACTGCTCTTGGAATGGCATTCATGGGTTACGGCAGCCGCCCTTTTGGAATAGGGTGCTGTTGCTGCCATATGGGTTGTGGGCATAGTGGGTGGTGTAACCCATGCCTGGTGCAAACCACATTTGGCATGGTTCAAGGTGCCTTTTGGAATACCAACTGGCGTTATGCCTGGCATAAGTTGCACCATCGGGTTCAGCATAACTCACCTTGCACCAGGCGTAATGCCTTTTGGAATCAGGGCTAGAGTGCATTTCATTGCATAACATATCCAAAATGAGTCCTCAAATGCAAGGAAAAGATGGATATTAAAGAGCTAGTGTACTACTTGAAATTAATAGTAATTTTCAGATGCAGTCAGCTATCACTTCCAATATCTGAGGTATTTTTGTATTTTCTATTTGCTAATTAGAAGATTTTCCACCTGGCAGTACTGGGGTGATGTGTGGAGCAGCACTCTATAGGGAGGGGAAAAAAAGTCAGTTCTGTTCCTCCCACTACATCTTCGGAAATTAGACCAAACACCTTGAGGCACCTCAATTCTTGCAACCTGAGCAGTGACTTTCACAAGCTACCAATCAAAATGCAGGAAATTGTGACATCACTAGTAACCAGGGAGAGCCAGCCCCTGCTGCCTCATGTGAAAGTGAAACCTGGCAGTGAGAAATGGTTCTCATTGGTTGCTAGTGATGTCATAGTCAGTGTGGTCTCAGTGTTGATGTAGTGGGAGGAACAGAAATGACTTTGTTTCCCTTCCAGACACAGTGTTGCTCCACACATCACCCCAGTACTGCCAGGTGGAACATATTCTAATTAGCAAACAGAAAAGAATAAATACTTGAGATATAAAAAGTGATAGCTGACTACATCTGAAAATTACAATCAATTGCAAGCAGTTTCCAGGCAGTACACTAGCTCTTTAAGAGCCCTTTTAAAAAAGTCAACATATGATATCTGACTAAATTGATTTGGTAAGGTAGTCCATATGAGCTGGGTAGCCTCAGAACAGTTTTTTACTGAAGATTTCTAAAGGACACAGGAAACCACCAGCAAATTCTTCCCTGTTGAGTGGAGCAACTAAACCAGAGAAATGCCAAAGGAACACCCTCCCGGATCACATCAGGAGCTCACAGTCTCACCTGACTTTTAAGAAAGAGCTCCACTCGTTCCTACAAGCTAATGACAAATGCCCCAGTGCCATATGCTGAGTCTCCTTTAAACTTTTAGGCAACCCATCCACTTAAACCTTAGCACTTAGTCACTTGCTTTACTATAAGGTTGCCTAATCAACTGCTTCCTACTCCAAAATTGCTTGCTCCTAAAATGTCTTATGGTAATTACGTTGCATCCTACTGGCTGTATACACTGCACTATTCCTTGTAACCTGATGCTGTTATATCTTCTTTTGAAGTTATGTTGTGTTCTGCTATCCTATTGTACTGCACTGTCTTATGCTATCTGATGCTGTATTTCTCAGAGTAGTTCCTGAAAATAGGCAGTTTCTGTCTAGTGCACTTACCCGGTAAACAAAAACTAAATAAAATTATGGGAACAGGAGTTTTTTATGTAGTCAGAATCCAACTGCTACAAGAACCATGCATGATACATATGTGCATCATTACCATAGACTCTGTTGGCAAAAGGCTGCCAAGAGCAAAGGCAAGGCAAGGCAAGTTTTATTTCTAGGGGACCCAATCCCTGAGGCTCTGGGTGCCTAACAAAAACATAAAAATTAAAAACAGCAATTAAGATAAAAAACTTACAGAATAAATAAAATTTCACATTCCTGTATTACAATCATCTATAGCTAATTAAAATAGTTAGACATAAAATTATTCTGTAAAAGCCAGGCTGAAAAGGAGGCCTCCCGGACTGCAGATGAAAGTGTGTTCCACAGGGTCGGCCCAGAGACACTGAATGCTCGATCACCAGATGTCTTGAGCCGAATTCTGGGAACATCCAGGGGGCCCCTCGAAGAGGAGCGGAAGGAGCAAACAGAGGCTACAGGTAACAGGAGCTTCGACAGGTAGCCAGGGCCCAGTCCATCTAGTGAAACATAGAAACATAGAAACATAGAATTTGATGGCAGATAAGGACCGCTTGGCCCACCCAGTCTGCCTATTTCCCTATCTACTGGATAAGCTGCAGATCCTAGTTAACCAGCAGCCTACTTCTTCTTACCCCTACCCCCCAGAATTGCCTTATGACTATCCCATGCATGCTTGAATTCCACCACTGATTTTGACTCCACAACCTCCTCCGGAAGGCCGCTCCATGCATCCACAACCCTCTCTGTGAAAAAATACTTCCTTAAATTACCTCTGAGCCCCTCTATCTTCAAATTGTTCCTCTTGTTCTTGCACACCTCTTTTTGAAAGATGCTACTCTGGACTTTGTTGATTCCCTTGAGGTACTTGAAAGTTTCTATCATGCCCCCTTCCCTCCTTTCCTCGAGGCTATACATATTAAGCTCCTTAAGTCTCTCTTCATATGTCTTCCGTGCAGACCCTGCACCATTTTAGTTGCCCTCCTCTGACAGCTTCCATCCTGTCTATGTCTTTGAGGAGATTGGGTCTCCAGAACTGCACACAGTACTCCAGATGGGGTCTCACCAGCTGTCCATTACAGAGGGATAATAACTTCCTGTTTTCTACTGGTGATGCCTCTCCTATGCATCCCAGTAACCCCCAGCCCTCCTTGCTGCCCTCTCCACATTGCTTGCCCACCTTTAGGTCATCTGATATGACTATCCCCAGGTCCCTTTCCATTTTTGTTGTTGTTAGTATCTCACCCCCATTGTGTACTCTTCCCTGGGTTTTTGTTTCCCAGGTGCATTTTACCACTTCTTAGCATTGAATCTAAGCTGCCATACATTTGACCATTCCTCTAACCTTGTCAAGTCCTTTCTCATCCTTTCCACCCCACCCTGTGCATCAACTCTGTTGCAGATCTTAGTGTCATCTGCAAAGAGACATACTTTTCTTCCAGTCCTTCCATAATGTAAACATAAAGACATTGAAGAGGACCAGTCCTAATACTGAACCCTGCGGTATCCACTAGTAACCCTCCTTTCTTCTGAGTGGACTCCATTTACTATTACTCTCTGTGTCCTATTCTCCAGCCAATTCTTTACCCAGGCTGTCATCTTGGGACCCACTCCCAGGCTGGCTAACTTGTATATTAATCTTTTGTGTGGGACTGTGTCAAATGCCTTGCTAAAGTCTAGGTAGGCCATGTCTACAGCCCCTCCCTGATCTACTACTTTGGTCACCCAGTCAAAGAAATCTATCAGATTTGTCTGGCATGACCTTCCCACTGTGAATCCATGCTGCCTAGGGTCCTGTGCCCCTCTGGCCTCTAGATACTCGACAATTCTTTCCTTCAGAAGTGCCTTATAGGTGGGCAAGCCCACCTTGAATAGGACCCTCCACCTGACTGAAAAACCAGTGCAGGGCACGCAGGACCAGGGTCACATGATAGGACATAAGCAGGTCCACCAGCAACTGGGCCGCTGTGTTCTGCACTAGCTGTAGCCTGCAGAGGGTCCATTCTGTGACTCCAAAGTAAAGAGCGTTACAGTAGTCACATGCTGGGCTGCATAGGCAGAGGTATCACTAGCAGGTATAACATAGCTCATTTGAAATGAAATAGTACCATCACTTCTGAGAGCCATTTTATTTGGCTGGCATGCTAAAGACCACATACCTATGGCATGCATAGTGCTAAGTGGCCCCTCGCATGTCATTATGTGTCCACTAGCAGCTCGGCACAATGGGCCCATGCATAAATGAGGGAGGCATCATACAGAGCCTTGGCTGCCCCCCCATATTGTAACCCTACACACCTATGCCATCCCTGGCAGTCTAGCAGAACCCCCTCCCTCACCTGATTCCTGTCAACATTGTGAAACTGTACTAAAGGCCTTCCCTGGCCATCTAGTGGACACTCCTACCTCATCTAATCACTGTTGCTATTATGAAACTATACTAAATCCCTTCCCTGCCAGTCTACTGGACCCCCCTTCACCTGATATGGTGTTGTGGAAGTGTACTGATGCCCACCCCTGATACTTTAGTGTCACCTCCCAAAGAATCGCTGTCAAAGCCTCCATTCCCAGCCTACCCACTGAGCAACCTCCAGCCTCACTCCCTGTCAGTCCCTAATTCACCCATCCATCCATAGATGAACTGCCATCAGGTTCTCAAACACTGACTGGCTATGACCCCCTGCTCACCACCTTGGGCATCTGCCATCTGATTGATCAGTAGTGAGCATGCACACAATGTAGAAACAGTTATTTCTACAGAATGCATGTATACAGACATAGAAACTGTCAGCTGATAAGGACCACCAGGCCCATCCAGTCTACCCAAAAACCCTACACTAGTTTGTGGCCTCTGCCCTAACTGGTCAATGGCTTTTCACCCCACCTTCCAACCACTAAGGTAATAAATAATAATAATAAAATGTTATTATAGAGCACAATTCAACAAGTATCTAAGTCCTGTACAGAGATTAAAACACAAATAAACTAAAAAATCAACAATCCCCAAAGGCGCGGCTCAATAAGTATGTTTTTAAAGCCATCTTGAAGCTCTCCACGGTCAGGCACTCTCTAATCCGGCAAGGTAGAGAATTCCACAGGGTCAGGGCTGCATACATAAATGCTCTCACAACAGAAGTTTTCAGTCGAACCCTGGGAACCTCTAGCAATCCCTCATTGGCTGAACGGAGGGGTCAGAGTGGGCAGTAAGGAACCAGGAGCTCTTGCAGGTAGCTGGGACCCAGTCCATGCAGGGCCTTATAGGTCAATAAACCGACCTTGAAGGTGAACAGGCAGCCAGTGCAGTTTGCGCAGCACAGAGGTGATATGACTAATCCGGGAAACCCCGGTTAGTAACTTGGCCACTGCATACTGCACCAGTTGCAAGTGGTGAATATCAACCCCCGGAAGCCCTAGGTATAGGGAGTTACAGTAGTCAAGGTGGGAGGTCACAAAGGCGTGGATCAACGTTGGAAGTTCGCAAGATGGAACAAGGTGCTTAATCCGGGTGATATTCTTCAAATGAAAGACAGAGGATTTGACTACAGCCAACACCTGCAAACGAAGTGTCAGCCCTTCATCAAATATAACACCCAGATTCTGCACCTGAACAGAGGACACGAGCTGGCAACCCCAGAGCCAAAGCCTGGAGTCAAGCCATGCTCCTGTCCTCTCTATCCCATGACCTGGGTCCACCACCAACACCTCAGTCTTATCAGGGTTCAACCTTAGCCAGCTGGCCTGCATCCAGTCCTGGAGCTCTGCAAGGCAGCTATTAAAGACAGAGGCCGCACTATCCTGGTCGGGGGCCAAAGACCAGTAGAGCTGGGTATCATCTGCATAACAGTGAAACCACAGCCCATACCATCTTACAATGTCTCCCCATGGCAGCAAATACACCACGAACAACATAGGGGACAGCACGGATCCCTGAGGAACCCCACATGGCAGTGAGAATAGAGCCGAGGAATAAATTCCCGACACCACTCTCTGAGTTCTGCCAGTGCAGAAAGATCTAAACCAGGGGTCGATCTTAACATTGTTTTACTAGCCCAAACACCAGTGCAAATTGACCAGGGCTAGTGCGGCTAACCCTCTACTTGTCTGTCTTGACTAGTGCAGATTTTCATGGCTGTTAATGAAATTAAAAAAGTCTCTACTTTAGCATTCTCTAATCCTCATGTTAATCTCTCTCAATGTTCCAGATGGCCAGGTGTGGTTAACAGTTCATTAAGAGCTGCAATTATCTGGCAGTTCAAGAGAGGGATCCCACAAAAGACTCAATGTGAGTCATTATCACTCAACTGCTAAGACTTTCAGCTAGTGTCCAGGGTGTGATCAAGGGTAGAGTGTTGTTAAGTCACTAGGTTCCAGTTTTTTGAATGTGTCTATGTCTAACAATTTGTCCAATATTATTAAGACCAGTGCCCCTCATTTCTCTACATTTTGAGTGTTTGTATCCAACATTTCACTGACAAAATGCAAAGAGGTATACAGGATCAGCCCTGCAGGTGGTGGGTTTTATTCCAGCCTCACCATAACTTCCCTCTCCCCTCCAAATCTCTTAACTCTGTTCTTTCCCTGGATACCACTGCAGACCAGACTCTGAAGTGACCATCCATAGATGATAGCTGCCATTACTGGCAAGTGTAAGGGGGCCCCAGCTCTTCTAAATGGACTATGCCAGCCATCACCATCCATACAGTTCCACCCATATCCCACTCAGCATGTCCTTTCAGCATAAAAACAAAACTTTGGAGCATGTATGGTACACAAATAAACCTTGATAAAATACATAATTTGAAACCTTGAAATAGGCATTCCTGGGGTACATAGCTCATCCTATACAGAAACAGAGATAGTATAGCATTATGCCTGTGTACTGTTTCCCCTGGGCTGATGAAAGGACAATGTTAAAGAAAAATCTGCTATTGTTGGGGCAGAGCATATTAAAATCAATGATTTTATAAAAACACATTTCATAGTTTTCTATTTCCCAAACCCCTTAGGGTTGTCTAGGCCCTACCCCAAAGAAACCTTAGAAGTGCCCCTGGCTCATCTGAGACTGTACAAAAACTTTCAGAAGTGCAGGTCTCCAGTTGACTATAGGGTGGGGGCTGAGACTGCCTTTCTCTGCCTGACTCTGTTCATTGCCCTGTGGGTGGTGGTGACAGTGTGGTGAGGTGCATGATGATGTCAGTTATTGTGTGCACAGAGCAAGGACTGCTTGATTGAACATTTGCTGTTGTGATGCCCTCTTTCTGTTTGGTTGGGGAGAGCAGAAAGAGGAAAACAGGAGGCCATGGTACAAAACAATGGGGGGGGGGGGGTCACTGTCTGTGATAGCATTGTAGTCTTTTTTTTCTGCTGGTGAGCTGGAAGCAGTGTGGGAGCAGGATAAATGTGCCATAACCAGAGTATTTCTTGGCATTGCTTGCATTGTTTCCTGTATACGTGATCAAAATTTACCATTGTAATTAAGGGCTAGTGCAACCATCTGCAGGCTAGTGCAATTTTGAATCAACTTGCCCTGCTGGCTAGTGCAAAAAAAGGTTAAGGTGTCCCCTGATCTAAACCAACTGAGGACTGTACCTAACAGGCCACAGATATCTCTGAGGCACTCAAGCAGCTCCCCCATGGTCCATGGTGTCAATGGCTGAAGAGAAATTGAGAAGGACCAAGATTGAACGACACTTCCCATCTCTAGCAGTCATGAGATCATTGAGCACCAGAACCAGCAGTCTCTGTACTCTGCCTCTTCCGAAAACCAGACTGGAGGGAATCATAGATGTCATGGATGGTCAGATGCTTATCCAACTGAAGAGCAACTACTTTCTCTATTAACTTCCCAATAAAGGGGAGGTTAGAGATTGTCCTGTAGTTGGCAGGACAGTTTGGGTCAAGAGAAGATTTTTTAAGGAGCAGTGTAACTACTGCCTACTTTAGGAGGTTTGGAAACTCATGTAACTCTAAAGAACACCAAACTATCTCTGTCAGAACAGGGCTGATGACATGTACACACCCCAAAATGAGGTGTGTAGGGCCCGGGTCAAGACTACAGCAAGTAGTCCGCATACTTTGGACAATCCGCATAACATCATAGATTGCCGGCTGGTCAAAGTGATCCCAGGAAGACCGGGGTGTAGTAACCCTACACCAACCACCACAAACCCCCATAGAGCATGCCAAATGTATCTCAGCCCTGATGTCAGCCACTTTATTGGCAAAGAACTGAGCGAACTCATCACACTTATCTTATGAAAATGCTCTCCGGATCTGAAGACAGGCTGGATTGCGCAGTCTGTCCATGGTTTGGGAGAGCTGAGCCAGTTGATTCTGAGCCACAGCAATCTCCCCTGATAGGAACTCGGCCTTCTTATGGGAGATTATTGATTGATAGACTTGATAATGTTCCATCAATGTAAGGCGGTAGGCATCCAGGGTGGATCTCCACCAGCAACACTCTAGCCTTCACCCCACATGCCTCAACTCCCTCAAGGCCCCATCAAACCAAGGGGACCGAGGGCGGAGAGTGAGGGGGGCCAACACGGATGGAAGCAATGGAATCCAGGGCATCCCCCACAGCCTTATTATAGGCCTGGACTAGGTGCTCCGGACCCTCACTGGCATCCGTACATCCCGATAGGTCAAGAACCGCTGAGAGACCAATGGGAGTAACATCCCTCAAAGGGCGGTATCTGACCATCTCCACAGGGGCAGGCCTATAGGGGGGTGCTCGGAAATTGAATCTTACAGTGCAATGGTCAGACCAACCAACCGGTTCCACCACCAAGTTGGTGGCTTCCATTCCCAGGAGGAAAACCAGATCAAGTGAGTGACTGTGAACATGGGTTGCAGAGGCAACAACCTGTGTGAGGCCCAACATATTCATAAATTGGAGGAAGTCCTGACCAAATTACGAGAGTTCATCATTGACCCAGGCGTTGAAGTCACCCAGCATGATCAACCTGGGTGACTCCAATGCCATGTCGGTGATGAGGTCTGCAACTTCATGCAGGAACACACTCTCACCCCCTGGTGGAAGGTAAATGAGAATGAACCTGCACCCCACACCTGCAGCCACAGTACACTCAAATGATCTGTAATCCTCAACTGGAATCTCAGCAAGTCCCAATTCCATTCTAAAACAAATAGGTACACCCCCAACCCTGTGGTTCACTCTCGAGTGGTGTACCACCGAGAAGCCAGCTGGAATAGCTGCTTCCAAAATCAGACTGGCATTTCCATCCAGCCAGGTCTCAGTGATGCATGCCAGGTCTGCTGTTCCAACAAGATCAGCTATAACAGCTGTCTTGTTCTTTATAGACCTGGCATTGCACATCACCACTCAAGATGGATGATGTTCTGGAGCTGTCCGGGCTACCAGCCCTGACTTACAGGAGCCCTTTGGTATGGGGACCAGATAAGACAGTCCATGATCTGGAACCCTTTTCACCCCAGGACATCTCCTGGCCTTAACTAACCCAATTCACCCCCCCCGCTCACTCTTCCCCCAAGGCTTGGAGCCCCCAGCCCTCCTTCTCCTTTTTCTCACTATCCCAAAAGCCCTGCACTGCCCATAAACAACATTTAAGAGTGAAGGGCATTTAAAGAGCTGGAGGCTCTGGAACTCAGAGGAAGAGTAGAGCCTGGCCGGGAGAGCCAAATACCAACACATCTTGTTAAAACTGGGGAACCCACAGCAAATCCACCATATAACAAAGAAAACCCAACTCCCAATTGTAAAAAAAAAATTGCTAAAATAAAACAATAGAGCCAGTCCAGAGATTGCAGGAATCAGCAGAAGCAGACACAGATCAGGGAGGAGCAATCAGTCACCATAAAGAGTGCAATTAAAATGAATTCAGCACCCAGAAAGCTCACACCAGTCCAGTTACGATAATAAACTTCAAATCCACAACCTTCTCTCACACAGTCGATAGAGAAGAAGCCAGCAAATAACTTGAAGGTTTTAAAAAGTCATAAAATAGGGTATTCTCACCACCCTCCAGAAACTGCTGCACTAGGGAAAGTCGAGCAGGATAATCATGAGACACACACAGCAAGCAAACGCCTCAATGGGAAGATGCAAGGATAAAACATCGAGTACATCAGAAATCAATAAATCCAAATCCTTGCCCGGACAGGGCCCAGCCTGGAATCCACTGTCTTTGTTTAAAACTGCATGATTAAAACTCTCCACTGTGCTCACCCCCACCACCTCCTGTGGCAGTCTATTCCATGTGTCCACCACCCTTTCCATGAAGAACTTCCTCACATTTCCCCTCAGCCTGCTACCTTCCAATTTCATATCATGCCCCTTCATTCTTGTATATTTCTTATATTGGAAGATGTCTCCCCCCTGCATCTTGTTTATGCTCTGAAGGTACTTGAATGTTTCTATCATGTCCCCCCCGATCCCTCCTCTCCTCTAGTGAGTACATATTAAGGTCCTTTAGTCTCTCCTCATATGTTTTCTGTTGCAAGCAAGGTATCATCTTAGTCACTCCTCTCTGGACCGCCTCCACTCCACTCTGTCAATGCCCTTATGAAGGTGAAGCCTACAGAATTGCACAAAGTACTCTAGGTAAGGCCTCATTAGCATTTTGTTCAATGGCATCATGACCTCCCCCCTTCTGCTAGCAATACCTCTGCCTATGTATCCCTGCATTCCACTCCCTGCAGCCTTTGCGCTTTGCTTTGACACCTTTAGGTCATCAGAAATGATAACCTCCAGGTCCCTTTCTTCCTTGGTGATTGTCAGCAACACCCCACACCCACCATCCTGTAGTTCTCACCAGGGTTCCCCCTTCCCAGGTGTATTATTTTGCACTTCTTGAAGTTGAACCTCAGTTGCCACACCTCTGACCATTTTTCAAGCTTCCCCAGGTCCCCTTCTCATTCTCTCCACCCTGTCTGGAGTATCCACCCTGTTGCAGATCTTGGTGTCATCTTCAAACAGGCAGACAGGCATTCACTACTTCTCAGTCAGATGGTGGCCTTCTGAGGTGGTGAGAGGAGGGTCTGTGCCAGTTGTCATCTGAGGACCAGATGGCAGCTGACCAATGGACAGGTGGGTCAGTAGGGAGCTAAAGGCATGTGTGGGTGGTGGGTGCTCAGTGAGAGAGTCAGAGGGGGAACTTTGATAGTGATCTTTTAGGAGATAACACAAGACTGCCAGGGATGGGCTTCAGTGCAATTACACAATACCGAATTGGGTGAGGGAAGGGGTCCACAAGACTGCCTAGGAAAGGTTTTGGTACAATTCCAAAATTCTGACAGGGATTGATAAGGAAAGAGGGTTCAACAAGTTACAAGGGAAAGACTTTAATACAGTTCCACAATACCGACAGGGTTCAACCAAGGGAGGGGGGATACACTAGACTGCCACACTAGGGCTTTAGTACAGTTCCACAGTACTGCCAGGGATTGGGTAAGGGAGAGGTGTCCATTAGACTGCCAGGGTTTAGATCTTTCATTTTGCACAGTACTGACAGCAACTGGGGTGGCAGAACCACTTGACTGCCAGGAATGGGATCTGCAATGCAGGTCTGTACTAACAGGGATATGGGGGTTGGAAATGAAGGTTGCCAACAACAGTGCTGCTGGGGAGGCAGAGATCATACATGACTGTGCACACGGATAAAGCAGGACCTCATTAGCATTAATTAGGACTGCCCCGGCTGCCTGTTAGGTCACAGTGTAGTCTGTGTATCAGTGCTATTCACTGTGCCCAGTGCCAGGTACCTTTGGATATGGTTCCCACCCCAGCCAGGTGCATTGAGTTTGGCTAGCTTAATGATGTATTTCTTAGCATAGTGCTAACCTTTATAATATGGTGGACATTGTGTGTCTCATTCTACCTGTCCCTCAAAAACACTAAAGTAACACCCTTAGCATTTAAGTATTCAATTAATGTTCTTACTTTTAAGTTTTTAGTCACTTTGAACTTAAACACTAACTAAAACCCTCCACTCAGCAGGTAGATTTTGAGAACAATTGTGCGGCATGTAGATTTTAAAAAGACCATTACACAGCTGGTATATTTTCAAAACTTTTGTGTAGGATTTCTGTTTTCTGAAAACCATTGTGCCGCAAGTAGATTTGACAAACTATAATGCGGCATCAAGATTTTGGAAACCATTGTGTAGCACACAGATTTGAAAACCTTTGTGCCACATGTAGATTTAGAAAATCATACTATCAGCATGAATGTTTTGAAAACCATTGTGTAACTGGTTAAATTATTTGTGCAGAAGTGAGATTTTTTTAAAATATTTGTGAGGGATTCCTGTGAAAATATTTTGTTTATTAAATAAAGATATCTAAATACAGGCCATCCCAGAGGCATGGCAGATGAGCTACCGCCTGACACGCCAGCAATCCTAGATCAGAAGCTGTCTCATATTGCTGGGAATCAGCTGGGTGTGAGAAGATTGAGCATCTGATGGACTGCTCTCCTCAACCAGGGAGGGATGGTTTGTTGGATTTTCTGCAAGACTGCCACCAAGTGGAGGCCTGGTGGTAGTGTGGATCTGCTGTGGCATGATGGCAGAGAGCTGTGGGACTCTGAGGTGCATGCATGCCTCCACACATATGCATCGGCATGAACACCCCAGCTACAGGAAAGGGAGAAAAAGCAGAGGAAAATGGATAGTGGGACATGATGCTCTGTGCACCACCCCTCACATGTGCCACAATCAAGACCTCTTTCAGCAGCAACTGGATGAGAGTCTCTAGGGGAAGATGGCCCCCCCCTCTTCTGACCCTGTCAAAGGAGACAATCCATGAGGGAACATGGCTGACAGCAGAGTCCAGGGGAGGTGATTGCCAATGGGGGGGCTCTGGGGACAGATACAAAGGGAGCCAGCTTGCCCTGACCAAGGAGAATAAACACCTTTGTAGAAAAGAAGATATCTATATGCTACTTTGTGTAGCAGGAGTGTAGCCAGAAATTTCCATTTTGTACACAATCTCCAACAGTTACACTCCCCAACTAAAAAATGTACACATCCCTTCCAAATGGCACCCCCTTCCAAACAAGTCAGATTGTTGTCAGATGATTCCTCTACTCTCTAAAGAGGTTATACATGTATCGGACCCTCCTCAGTGGCCTGCACTAACCCAAATACTACAAATTAGAATGATAATATTAACAGAGTGGCTTATGGTTTGTGACAGGCACTCAACAAAACTGTACACATGCCTGTCTACACCCTTGTTGTGTAGCTTTTATTAACATTTTTCTTGCTAAGAACCATGCCTCCAATACTGACAGTATAAAATGGAGGCAAGTAAGCACTCAGTGCTCTAGTAAATGCTTGAGATGTAAAGAGAATGTGCTGCAACACTATGAGTTTTTCAGACTATCACTTAGTATTATCTATGTATACATATATATCTATATTACTGTTATTCTTTTAGTCGTGAGCTGTTGAAAAAGTTCCACTGTCCTTTTATTACTTAAAGCAGGATTACCATTTGTTCCAACAGATATGTAGGCTGAAACGGCCACAGAGACAGGAGTAAATGAGTGAGTTGTTTGACCGGCTGTGTTATTAGGGAAACACTGTCATGGTAGTCATTTTTTGAAGCATGATATTTGGGAAACAAGTTTTAAGTTTAAGGTTGTACTAGTTTGTTTTTAACGTTCCATAAAAAAAGCAAGGACATTACAATATCTTATAGTATTTGGGAAATAAGTGTTACCCTTAAATGTGTTACCAGCATGCATGTAGCATTACTAAGAACTGTAAAGACAGCATAGGATTATGAGGCACTCACACAGAAAGTGCATTGGACTGCCTTTCGTTTTTTAATACGAGAAAGCTAATGAGGTTTGAATGCTATTTAGGAGCTTAAGTTTTTGAAAGCTTTACCCGTGTTGTCGAAATTATTATAAAATAAGTATAAATAATGCATGTAAAGGTATACAGAGTTGAAAATATAAATTACTCTAGGCAGCATGATTCAGGTACTGGAAAAACTTGTACACATAAATTAATAGCGTATCATGTTTTATGAATACACTAACTATTCATGATATCACTGTTTTTGATAATATTACTGTGATTAGTGCTGTTATAAATCATTGAAAATGTGTATGTAACCTTTGCAGATAACCGTTGAGAGGTTTATTCTACATATGTGGAAAATGTAAACTAATACTGATGTGAAACAGAAACTGATTTAAACTATAACCAAGGAGTTAAAAAGTAGGCACCAGCCATTCAATAAATTTGTTAGTAGTGACATGGAATATAAAGTTGATTTTATTATAGTAATCTGAAAAGCTGAAATTAAATGTGCAGTTAGACACATCTAAGTACAATTCAATTAAGCAATAATGTATGACAGGGTGTGTTGTGCTGGGATGACGTCACGCCTGGGGTGGTTGGGCAGGAGGCCACAGGCCAAGTGCATCCAATGCCCCAGAAGTGATGTTATCATGATATCCCAGCACAACACACACCCTGGAGTGGATTATTGCAATTATACAATGGCTAATTTGTAAAGGAAATAAAAAAAATGAAAAAAGTTATTTAAATCATTTTTATCTTGCATTTTTGACTGTGGAAGCATATTTAAATAAAAAATAGCCCCTATTCTGTGTGTCCAGTAGGTGGAGCTGTGTGTTTTTGAGCTGGTGGTTCTGGCATTATGTGTAGTATTCTCTTATCTGCATCAGCACCACCACCCCTCCAATCTGTCCCTATGTGGGCCAGAACCCTCCTTCCCACAGCTTACAGAAGTAGTTTTTTTATTACAATTCTGTGGTATGGTGGTAAACTCAAAGAGTTCATATCAGCTGATTGAAGCCGATCATGAAAGCCCAAGATTGGTTAGTGGCACATGCTGTGTTTTTGAAAAGCAGACATGCTGCCTTGTGAAGGAATTGGATTTTTTGTTTGGCTTTAGTTTGCAGGGGAAAAATGACAGGGAGGTACGATCTTTACTGAGTCAAGCAGTGTGGATGTTTTTACTGAGGAATAGAAGTCAGGTTGCTTGGGGGAGCATAAAAAAGAAAGTTTTTGGGTTTGTTTCTGGCAGATTCAGGATAATTGGGTCAAGGGTTCTCTCACACTTTGGATACATGTTTTTTTGTTTGTTTGTTTAAACAACAGCTGTTGTACGCAGTTCTCTGTGGAAACAGCTGAGTGACAGGGAGCTAGCATTTTTTCCTGTGAAGCGAGTGGCCTCAGCGTGAACCACGCAACCAGCAGTTACAATCTCCATAGTTCACAGAAGCCAGTCAGTTCACGGGGGAAAAAAGCCGCTATGAGAAATATTTTTTTCTCTGTGCTATTATGATTCCATTTGGCATTCGTAGGAGAGCACAGAAGGACTGTCATGAAGGCAAGGCAGAATCAGTGAAGCTGGTGCTCAGTGGGGATCAGTGAAGCATGTTGACATCAGGAAGGGGAGCAGGGGACAGGATAGAGTGATTTATTTTCTTGTTGGTGCAGTCAGCTGTGCCTGATCTTGATACAGTGATGTTACAGTGGGATAACATTATTGTTCAAGGTGGCCACTGACTGATCAGATCCCAAGATTCTTTCCTTGCCATTGTATAATATGAAATATTAAAACACTGTATATGTCTTTTTGACACAATATGAGGACCATGATCTTCCTGAAGAAGCCCTTATGAGGGTAAAAGGTTTGGGTCACTTGTATCAAGGTCAAAACCTGAAACTACAGTCAGATGAATTAAAGAAACTTTGGTATGAAACAGAACATGGTGTTTGGCTAACTGTGAATTTGACAGTTATTGGAGCTTTATCAGCCCTTAAAGTACATACACTTTTGTTATTGACTGAGAGAGTACCCAGAGGAACTACACTGCATGTACATCCTGGATTTAACTGGTCTACTTCACATTAAAATACGTAAAAAAAATCAACTAAGATAATTAGTTTTCAAAAAAACACAACAATGATCCTGATAAATATAGATAAAGATCACATAGTCCTACCTACTGTGTTTAATCTGACATGACTTCAACCCTGACTAGAAGCTGGAGCTTGTATTTGTAGGTGGCTTTTATTAAAAGTATTTATTTTCACCTGCAGCTTATTTTTAAGGGTAGCTTTTATTTTAAGGAAGCTTTTTTGTGATGAAATACAGTATTTAGCTTTTTTTTCAGTGAAATGAGCATGTGCAAATAATAAATCATTAATAACTCCAGAATGAATTAAAAATTTTTTCACCAAACCACCAAATGAACCTGAAGCTCCATAATATATAACAAACCTCTAAATTTCAAAAAATATCACTGTATGTTTTTTAGCTATTTGTCAGTGAACTGAGCATGTGCAAACAAATACTGTTAATACTGTAACTACAAAATGAATTAACAT